>JAUTXW010000123.1:0-1400000 GCA_030620095.1 Kuschelorhynchus macadamiae | reverse complement strand
ATAGAACATACTAAAACAAGAGATACTTATCCTCGTAAGAGGAAAGTATTGTAATCGTGATAAATCTCTTCGGAGATTTTTACAGATCTTTGCGTTTTAGTGTCCCCAGATTCAGAAAAACATGTTCTTCCATTTCCGCTTCCGTCGTTATATCTGAGCGCAGCATAGCTCAAAAACTACTTATCCGATTGGCTTCAAATTTTGCACAAAAGTGAAATGTAAAACAGGGATGGATACCCTGGCAAAATTTAAGCGCGAATTCTATTGGTAAAATAAAATTGTTGTCAACGAATACCTTTATTAAATCATACATTTGTTAAAATCTTACTTTAGATTTTTCGAAACAAATTCGGGATAACAACATCCTGTGACACCCGGTATATGTATTTTTTTTTGCTCCAATGAAAATTATTTTCACCTAACGAGCCTCACTGTTAATTATCAGAGGAAAGATTTCAACACAAGTTTTATAATTAAATATTAATTATTTTTTAACAGGTTTATAAAAATTTTAAAAAATGGGATCTACTTTTTAGGGTACCCTGGTGTATGGTTAAGAAGTTACCTCTGTTTGACTTTAAAAAAACATCGAAATTTAAACAAATATGTTAAATGCCAGGACCCCATTTATGGTGTACGCGGTCCTTTCCGTTCTAAAAACAACTATAATTCTGTCTTAATATTTACCTATGTCTATTACTTCGTAACGAATCTTGATAATCTTTCAAAACTCTAGCCTGCGTTTCGTCGACAATAGTTTGCGCTCCTTTAAAGTTGTATACAGCATGTCCAAAGAACAGAACGGATGATCCTAATTGAAGGATTGTAAGTGCAGATGGGGCTTGGTTCTCATTGTACCATTGGTCAAAAACTTCATAACCAGAGTTCACCAGACTAGCACCGCCTGCGCCAATGTTTAGTACTCCGATTGTGTTCACTACATATGTGGCACCCTGGAAACATTTTAATTGAACTTGTTTTATCTAATACCGTACACAACTCATACATATACGCTTCTGACTCACAGCAAAACATGGATTTATGTAGATTCTGCCTGGCTATGTCACTTTTATTACTCGCAGTATTTCTGTTATTGCAGTATTTCTATTACATATATGCAAAGTGTTAAATAAACCGTCGTAAATATGCAAATTGCACGTCACCATCCGAGCAACATATAAATATAAAATAACCGTTCCTTATTGGTTGGAATATTAGTCACAAAGTATCACTGTGGCGTATTGTTTTATTATAGACACACTTTTTGTCAACCCAAAAATATGCCTGACCAGAAGGATTAACCAAAAACACAGTCTGATAATTGAAACACGCTTACATAAAAATAAACATTGCCACAACCAAATAAAACATGTATCATAAATTCTTCACATTTTTACAAATATTAGGTTGTTTTATTGGTTTATGGCTGACACACCACATATGGGCCAAAACTAATTTGCATACAAATAGATCTTATTATTTCTAAAAAAAAATTATATTCTAGTCGCATTTCTATCAGCAAATGGTAATTTATGAAAACGAATTTCTTTAATACCAACAATTTAAATATCTTTCGTCTTCTGAACACTTGGTTGTACTGTTTTCATTGGGGATCTATAAAACTAATTAGCAGTTCTGTAGTCTCACCTAATATTCCAAGTTTTCACATTCTTATTTCTTCCTTAATTTTACGTGATCTATTTTACAATTAATAAAAAAACATTTTTTTTTATTTACTCATCGCTTACGTTTCATAAGTTTTAATTTATCTAAACCCACCTTCCTGTAAAAATTGAGGTTTGTAGGATTAGATCTTTAATCTGCGCAAATAGCTTAACGTTTGCATATTGAGGGAAAAATTGCGTTTTTTTTTAATCCATAAGCACCTTTTTTATAATATTATTAATATTAATTATATGAAGTATAACATGAATCTGTGAATTTGCATTAAATGTAATAACCATGGAAATGACCACCACTAGGCATGGTGGATGCATGTCGAGTCACACCCGTTGCCCAGCCACTCTTCCTAGTAGGATACTTTATTGTACTATTGACGTAGTTTTTTTTTGATGATACGGAAGGTAAATCACAACTTTTGAAACTATTGCGTTGAAAATTACTATTAAAATATCTGGAACATAAAAATATTTTTAGAAATATTCGTTGTCATTAATGCTACATATCATAATAATAACATGAGAATTTGCCATCAGGAAAAAATATTGGAGGGAAACATCCCCCTCTCTATACGGCTTATCTCTGCCCTCAACCAATAAAATTATTATAGTAACTTTTTTAATATAGATAATAATATTTCTCTCAAATGGAAAGGAGGCATTATAACTATGGAATATACGAATCGGGGTTAAAATATATTATTTACAACCGATCATCAGCGCACATGTGAAAAAAAAAAGTGAAACTGTTCATTTAAACATACGACTCCATATCATACGTCCTGACCATATGCTCCATGTAAAACGGCACTTAAGAGGCGGTAGGTATTGATCATGCAACCAATAAGAAAAGGCTATTTGATACCGGTTGCGTAGGTCTGTACATAAGATATAGTTCGACATACGATAAATGGTCATGAAGAAGCCGGGCTCATAACGATCAGGTAATATTTTACCCCAATAAAGCAATTGTGGTCTGGTTTGCAAGCGTTTCTCAGTACAGGTTGGTATTTTATTTTTATTATTAAATCATTTGAACTGTCGCATTAGCGGTGTTCAGTGGTGTTATTTATTTTTAGAGTAACAATCTTTCTGTGAGGTGATATTAGTAATTTTTAAAATGTTTAGACCGTGGGTTGAAAACTGTGAATCCGACGACGGAATTGAAGAGATAAACGAGCAAAAAACAAAATGCCATTTACCGATGTGCTGCAAGAGAATTGTTTTACGAGTATATCAAGGTAAAATTTATATATATATTTTTTGTTTCTTATATGTATCTAATAAACAATCACCCTATTTTATTCGGTGAATAACATTAAATAGGTAGTTTTAAAAATTTCTGAATCTGCAAATAAAAAATTATTATTTTGTTTAAAAACTCAAATTACTGTTATTTGAATAGAAGCTAAAAAAAATTGAAACATTTTATCTGCAGCATGAAGCGCTAAAACGGTTCTATCGATAAACTACTTAAAAACAATATTTACGCTATAACAATATCAACAAGGTGCAACATTTTTCTTTTCTGAAAATGTAAAAAAACTTAATTTGAAAAATTAAATTATTACAAATAAATACCAATTCTTATATTTTATTAGTAATATTTATATATTATAAATGCTCAAAATGTGAACATTCCTAGGAACATTCAGTAAAAATAGGAAGAACAAAAATATAACAGATCGCTGCTCCATACAATTCAGTTTTGGAACGTACTCCAAAATATACCTAACCCATTTTTTTAAATACTTGAAAGTCAGCTGTTGGCCGGCGGCCATTTAGATTATTTTTAAAATATTTTTGTGTTTTCTTCAATTGTATTCATACGGTAACGTCTTTTGCGACTCCTTACACTGCCTTTAACTATAGCATATGCGCCAATAATAACTCACATACTAATGCAAAGCTTTAAACCGCATTCACTAATATTTATATGCAGTATAATCAAGAAACGTTCAGTAACCCTCTATATATAGCAGATCTCAACAATAACTCACATACTAATGCAAAGCTTTAAACCGCATTCTCTAATATTTATATGCAGTATAATCAAGAAACGTTCAGTAACCATCAAATATTTGTCTGCAGGACTTCTAAAAGAGTCAGAGGGCATAGAAGCTACAGAACAGTGGAGTTAACAGACATTCCAAGGTGTATCTTGCGTTGATTCCTTGACCAAGACAATTCACTGGAGAGGAAGAACAGATACGACAATATGGAAAATTACTACTACGCAGGGAAGTGTATGAGATGTATGAGCTTAAGCAGATTTCGTCACTTGATTCTTTGCGAGAAAAGTTATTAGCAAATGGACAATTCACTGCTAGTCGCGAAACGTTGGGCCGAATCCTGCATAAAATTGGATTTCGATTTAAAAAAATTGACAAGCGCATTTGCATTAGAGAGACCCAACGGCTAGTGGAATGGAGACAAAAATATTTAATCTAAATTCATCAGTTCCGCGCGAAATATTTAGTATTTAGATGAGACTTGGTTCAACACCCATGACACTACAATTAAAGGTTGGCAAGATTCTTTACCAAAGTGCATTTTAGATGTACCTGCTTCTCGAGGAAAGGTGTCTGGATGCCGAACGCTTTGCTTTTTCACCAAAAAAAAATAAGGACTGCTCGTTAGACCACCATCAGGATATGACAACTGAACTTTTCGAAAATTTGATGAAAAATTCTCTTCTACCGAATATCCCACCAGGCATCACAGCACCTTAGCTCTGAAGAAGTACCAACCATAAGCAGCAAAAAAGAGGTGCTGCAAGACTTCCTTAGCCAACATGACCTCTATTTTGAAGAAAATACGGCTTACTACTTTTCCGCATATCAATAATTTATGTCAAAGTCAGCAATACGCAATAAAATTTGTACGTACATATATTAGCATTGTTTCAATCTTCCCACTACCACCCTGGACCGGAATGATTTACTAGCCAAAACAGATGCACAAGTAGGCATAAAGTGTAAAGGTATTATTTAATCATGACCATTTGTCGTGTGTCGGACTATATATGCATCTGGGCGGTACGATAGGAAGGTTTCATAAATCTGTGACCAAACATTGAGCTTATTTGTATCTGCATGTGGCAACAGCTGAAACAATTTAACCTCATCTTAACGTTTGTTTAATATGTGATGTCCCATGTAATTATCTTATTTAATTTTAATTTTACTTATTCGTCACTGTTTTAAATTTATATTTTTACTTTCGATTATGGTTCTCATGATGTTCAAAAGACGAGCTCAAATTAAACGTTAAAATTAAAGACAATACTGAAATCAAATTAGTAATTAAATATTTTTTGAATTATACTTCACCTGTCCAATATTTACGCCCTTTGCAACTAGCTGAGTTAATGCCATATTAGCACCTGCACCCACAAATCCGAAAGTTCCTGCCACAATATTGAGATAGGCGCCTCGTGCTTCGGAATTGGCGAAACTCATTGACTACAAAATACATTAATAAAAAATTAAGTAGTTACACTTCTAAATAATTTCAAGTCAATATTGAGCATTGAAATTAGTTTGACTTTAGTGTAAATTAAATTGAAATAATCACGTTGAAACGATGTGCCATACTTCTTATCTACAAATATTATTTTTCAAAACAAATCACAGACAGATCTTGAAGAGATACGCAGCCAAAAACCTGCCAAAGTTCGGATTTAATAATCAAGTTTACGGCTACTTTTTGTCGTTTTAAAATATTTTCAGCAATACATTCAGCATACAATCTACATTCTAATTTTAACTGACTTTTCTGAATCTTTCCGATACCCATTTGTAGCCGTTTATGTTTAAATATTTAAATATCAGTTCATCAAAAAACCAGATAATTTTGAATGGATTTGGTCTTAACAAGGCAATTTTATTTTTTCACTTTTTTAAAGTTTTTTAGAATCATGCATTTTTTAATTTGCTGGAAAGTATATTACAGAAAACTTCCTTATGTGTATTCTGTTTTTTTTTTTGCTTAAGGTAGAATATGTTTAGTTTTAACTGAGTTACTGAGTTTTCTAGTTTCATTTTTTACCTATTTTTCAATATCATAAATATCACAAGTTCAACTGTCATACCGTTCGGTTGTGTTTTGTTTGCGTTCGTCGTAGTACGTGTGTACGTGTGTTTATTTTGAGGTCTGTTTCGTTTTCGCTTTGTATTTTCGTACCACGATTTTTCTTTCTTTTATAATGGCTGAATACAACACCTCGCATAGGGGCAGACTTTTTTGGCCGCCAATTTTTCGGTATTCATAATGCTGGTTTAAACAGCGACTGGAATTTTGAATTTTGGAAATGTTAACTCAAATTTTAGAGCTGTCTTAAATAAAAATTTAAGTGCTTTTAATAAGGCCTTCCCGCTCTAACCTAAGCGTCATAAACCCTTGACCACGGAAGGACTACGCGTTTCTACTAAAAATATGCGTTCTCTCTTATATATAAAAAAATTCACCGACTCCATTCTTATTCTCGACTATATCTCTAATTATAGGAGGATATATATTAAACTAATCAAGTTAGCAAAAAAAAATACTATCAAAAACGTCTAACAAAGTCTAAAAATGTTCCAAAGGAAACCTGGTCCATTATCAATGTCCTCAGAAACAAATCAAACCCTGTGACTCAGATCTTGCCAAGGCCTAATGACCTAAATGATTATTTGATTAATATAAACAAAAATGTTACCTCTGGTATCTCGCCAAGTTTGTAGCCTCTTTCGTTTCTCCCTCCATCGAAAAATGTCGCTAATAGCCTTTTCTTAAGCCCTGTTAGCAACATGGAACTATTGAAAGAAATTAATAAATAACATTACAAGCAAATCTTCGCGTAGCACTGATGGACTATCAATTAAAGTATTCCTGAACTTGCCGCTAGTCCTAGAGACCCTTACAACTCTAATAAATGAATCCCTTATAAAAGGTACATTCCCTGAATGCCTTAAAACAGCTATAATTATTCCTCTTCATGAAGCGGGCGAAAAAACTATCTCTTGCAATTATCGTCCAATTGCTCTACTACCAGTACTATCAAAAATCATTGAAAGGTTACTGAAGAATTGTCTTATGCCATTTCTCCTTAAACGTCAGATAATATCCCCGGATCAGTTCGGATCTTTACCCAACAAGTGCACCAGTGACGCCATGTTCTCGTTGCTTAACGACGTCTACTTATCCCTCAATGACAACGACCCCACCGCCTAAGTTTTTTGTGACTATACAAAAGCCTTTGACTGTGTTAGTCATGAAATTTTGATAAGCAAGCTACATTTTTATGGAATGATATTTCTTTAAATTGTTTTTTTTTGTTATACATCAATGATCACCAACCTAAAAATTAATGGAAAAATGTCTTTCTTTGCTGACGACACAAACATAACATGAAGTTTCCAACGATCTTGTTATAATTAAGGCTTGGTCCGATTCCAATCTGCTTTGTTTCAATGTGGATAAAACGGTGGCCTTATCTTATAAGGAGACTTTAGAACCACTTCAGCTACTTAACAGCAATATTAAATACGTTGAGTCGGTTAAATTCCTGGGTTTGAATATAAATAACAACCCAAAATGGTCTAAGTATATTGACACCTTAACTAGAAAACTTTATACCGCCTATTTTGCCATTCGATCGGTTTCAAAAGAACTGGACGTGTCTTCTGCTTATATCTCTCTATTCGAATCCCATCTCCGCTACGGCCTGCCCTTTTGGGGCTGCTGTACCACCGAGCAATTTCTTAGTATTTTTAGGCTTCAAAAGAGAACAATTTCAATTTCCAAGAGAACACTGCCAATACTATTTCAAAAAACATAAAATACTAAATACTAACACTAACTGCATTATTTATTTTAGAAACCGTCTGTTTGATGAGAAAACATGAATACTTTCCCGGAAAGGGCACACACGTATATCCTACCAGAAACTCTAGGCATGACATATACCTTCCTATTCCTTCCACAGAATTAATAGAAAAATCAATTATTTAAAACAGTTAAAAACTATCCCTATGTTTACACTCTTTCCAAAAAAAACCAAAGCGTACCTCATTGAAAGACCTTTTTAATGCGTTAATGATTTTTATTATCTCTCATTAAAACGTTTTTTTATTTGTTTGTTTACTTAAATCTTTTTGGGTGTCATGTTCCATCTGCTAGCATAGAATTTGAAAATCATTTTACAGGGGAATGAACTATCTGATAGTTCGTTAAAATTAATTAATTTTGTTACGTATTAAATTAAAATTATACATTTTCTTTTTTTATTAATACATTTTAATTACTATATTAATGCAGTACACTTTTTGATTAACTTCACTTATTTTGTTTGTATAACGATAACAAAATGGAGTTTAAGGTCGCGTAATTTTAATTTCAATGTCATCGAAATTATTCACCTCGCATATGTATATATTTATAATGTATGTATTTGCATTGACCTATCGAAAAATATAATTTTTTTTCGATTAATATTTCTTTTTTTCATTGTTTTGTTTTTTTTAAGGTTAATTTTGCTTTATCCATAAAATTGTAACAGTTTTCCTGCAATAAAGTTTCTTTTGTTTGTTTATTTCATATATATATATATATATATATATATATATATATATATATATATATATATATATATATATATATATATATTTTATATTATATATATTCAAAGGGTCAAAAATGTCAATTTTCAATCGTCGTTTTCTCGAAAACAGTTGGATTTAGGTATAGAAAATATAACATAAATGTTAAGAATAATGAGAAAAATACAAAATGCAAAAATACATATATCATTTAAAAAAAAAACGGATGTTGCCACCGGTTTAGGATAGAAACGGCAATACCGCGCAATTAAAAATATTTTAAGAAAAAAAATTATCTTCACCTATGGCCAAAGTCAAATTTTCAAAGTAATCTAATCATTGGTTCTGCTGATACTTCTAATATCTTATTAAATCTAAAAATTTAATTGGACCAATAAGTATAAACGATTTTTATCATAAAACCCTAGAACTAACCTCCTTGTGCACAATTCTATCATAGACCATGTGGATACTTCGACCAACAGCCCACGCTCCAGCACCAGCTCCGATTACTCCAGCGCTCACAAGAAAAACGGGAGCTACAGGTATTGCTGCGATTCCGGCGGCTGCCGTCATAAAAACGGCCCCTGAAGCCAAGCCAGCAACTGTGCTAACTATATCTCCGACTTGAAGGAATTTAGTATCCAACTGGCAGGCAGGAGAAAGGTGCCTTTCTAATAGCACTTTATTATCTACAACTTGGTACCTAAGAGATATGAGTTTTTTTTTTAGTTAAATTTAAATAAGATCTCTATTATAATTGTAATCATAGCACGACTTATTCAACTGACTTCAAAATTAAAACTGTCAAAAAATACAAAAAAGTTAAAATTAAGGACAAAAGAAATAATAAAAAATCATTAAAACATATAATTAATAGTAGAGAAAAAGAAAAAAGGAAATAAAAAAAAATCACAGTACACACATATTTTATTTTCATGTGTTTCAAACTGGAAAACGAATATCGCTGTAATGTTATTTTTAATTGATTATAGTAATTGTGTATGTATGCATTTTTATCGGAATTGTTAGAATTTACAAAAAAAAAACAAATAAAAGACAAAGTTTAACCAATGATTATCAATTTCGTTATTTTAAATGAGACACCTAATATAATATTGCTTAAATACAAGGGTCTCTATTAATTATAAATATACCAGGTTTGATACTTTTATCTTTAAAAAACAATCGATAAAATTGACAAAACCCCTTTAATAAAAAGCAATTTGTAAAGGTATTAAAACCTAGTATTTAAAGATAAAGGTATTAAACCATGTATATTTCCTTCTTATATATACATTTTCACAATTAAATAATTAAAAAATAAAAATACCAAGTTTAATACCTAATTTTTATTTTTCTGAACTTCTATTTCTCGTTTTTTTTTTCTTTTTAATATAGAAAGATGAAGCCTAAGCCGAGAAAATCGCCACGTTATTCTTTTGGATTTAGATTTACTTTTGAGCATTTAATCAGGGGAATGTTAAAATTAAATATATAGAAAAAAACTTTTTTGTGGTCCTGTTATTATTTATAGAGAAAAAAAATCTTAAATCGAACGTTCTATTTTTGTTACATTTTTTTAAAATCATCGATTTCTGGATGCTTCTGTGAATGTCTGTTATTAAGTCCTAAGTGGACCAAATGCGGTGAAAACGTTGTTGGGGTGAGGCCTGTTACTGATATGGCGATAGGAACAATGATGTCTCTTTCCTGTTTCCACAGCCTTTTTATTTCCAATATCCAAGTTGGTGTGTTTGGAGATCTTCTCAATATATTTCGCTTGGATGTTCTCGTCATTGAGAACAGACATTATTATTATTATTATTATTATGGAAATTGACAATCAATTTCTCAACAAATGTTGGGTTCCAAGCCCATCCCGGATGTACTGTAAGAATTTTCTCACTGTGTGGTAAGTACTGAGCAGGACTGCCTTCTGGATGTCGATGAAGGTGCAATATGCAGTTCTATGATTTTCAGGTTCTGTTCTAGTGTTTTTGGAACTAGTCCAGTCGATGATACGATGATCGGTATCAGATGAACCTTATTCAGTCCCCACATCTGCTGCATCTCGATGGCCAGCTTCGCATATTTGGCCTTTTTATCTTGATATTACACGTTGTTATTGTTGGGTATAGCAACATCTACCAAATCAGCTGTCTTTGTTTCCTTATTTAACAGTACTACATTATTACCACTGTATATTCTCTGATCTCTCGCTACATTTTCGATACGGATTCAACGGACGGGTCTTTGATGATGCATTTAGTGTAATTTCGTGTGTTAACAACTTGGTCCTGGTCCTTGCCATCACAAATCCTTTTGTCTCTGGGAATAGTTGTCCATCCTTCAGCCACCTGTTGGATGCTTCCTTATCTATGTGTGGCTGATTCAAGTCATTGTAATGTCAGCCGTGCAGTGCTATTTGAGCCCACTGTTCTTGCTTGTCAGGGTCTGAAAGTGACTTTAGGATGATGTCACTATGCGGTGGAGGCTTAATGTTTGTACCTTGTTGGTGAAGAAATCTCTCAATTTTTGCAGCTGTCGGGAGTGCGAATTGGTCAAGTCAACAAGGGATCTTCCACCTTCTCTTCGTGGTAAGGTCATTCGGAAAGTTGACTACCTTGGGTGGTGTGACTCGGTCATCATTAGGCGAGTAGTCCGTTGTAGTCCCTCTAGCTCCATGTTAGTCCATTTCAAGATTCCGAAACTGTAGGTCAACACGGCACACCAAAGATGTTAATTGTTGTAATGAGATTTCCGTCGTTCAGTTCTGTCTTCAGAAGAGCTCGCACTCTTAAGGCTTTATATTTTTCCATTTCAAATTCCATATGAATGTCTTTCGATAAGGTGTATGTCATGTCCATAAGTTTTTTGAGTTGGTTATGGTTTCCACTATAGAGCTTAATATCGTCCATATACAGAATGTAAGATATGGTTCGGGAATCGTTTCTATTGGCTGTGATGTTGAAACCATGTCCTGTATTGTTGAGCAACGTGGAAAGGGGGTTCATCGCGAAGAAGGTAAATTGGTAAATTTGATGTGTATCTCAGTCGATGATAAGTTGTTCTTTGCATCCTTGATGGTCTCGAATACATCCCTTCTGTTCCTTGGCTAATAGGTTATGACTGTCAATATGATGATAGATACGATTTGCAATGCATTCTGTAAGGATCTTGTACATGATGGGCAAACAGATGATGGGCCTGTACTCGGACGGATCTTTTGTCCTATTGCTTTTGGGTAGTATAGTTTTAGTGCCTAGCATTAGAAATGCGGGGGTTGATTCCGGATGATGCATTATTTTAGTAAAATTAAAGGCCATAGCTTCATGGAGGTCCTCAAATTTCTTATGCCAGAAATTGTGAATATGGTCAGCTCCTGGCGACTTCCAGTTGCTTGTTCCCTTAATAAAGCTGCTAACTTCCTCCTTGATGATAGAGTCAAATTCATTTGTGATGTTGGAATCTGATCACGTTGAGATTGTATCCATGCAGCATTTCTGTTATGCTCGTTTAGTTTTTCCCAGATGTTCGACCAATACTCGGTCAAATGCTCTTTGCTCGGCAGCATCTTCTCAGTATTGGTTTGATATTTGGTGTTATTGACAATCCAACGGAACTGTCTTTGATTGGTGTGGAAGAACCAGTTCTGTCGTTTTTTTCTTTGAGCATTTGTTGTATCTCTGCAGACGTTTCGCTTTACCTGTTAGGTTTTGCTTTAGTGAATCTTGATACTCATTCTGAGTTGAGATCGGTGGGTTTTGTACCTATCTTCATAAATATCTGTTTAATGCGCGTCTTAAGTCTGCTCGAAGGGTTCATTCTTCCAAAATTCTGTAAGTCTTCCTAGTTCCTATCTCAGATCGTCAATTGTCTTCTCAAGTCTTTTCTGCCATATGTGTTTTTGTGGATGTGTAGCTTTGTCTGTTCTCTTCTGAAAATGCACTTGTTGCTTATGACATCTAAGGACCACAACGGCATTATTATTATTATTATAAGAGGATTTTATTAGAAGAGTTCAATGTCATTCGAAAAAAATGATAATTATTTAATTTTATTTGGTTGGACATATATTTTTTTGGGTACAAATTTATCAGCAATTTCTGGGTACTAAAGGAAGAATAGGTAATAAATCTAAATAAAGATCTTTTGTAACAGATGTGGACTATGGTGGAGCCGCTAAGGTTTCCTTCTGTTTAGGTATATTTCATAAAAGGAGGAAATTACTTGAATGCGGTTTGGCGATATTATACGTTTCGTTGGAAAGATGTTGGAACACTAATTATTGTAACCTTTGATTGAAATAAGGAGTAATATTTTGCGCTCTGACAAAGTAGACTGTGTTGAATTATTTTTGTAGATATATCACGGGAGTCACTAAGGTTAATTCGGGTCGTTGAAAAAAGAAAAGTTCAGTTACAGTTTGACCGCATCAGTTAGAATAATTCTCATTGCAGGCCAATTGGTTTTCCGCTGGAAATGTCAGAGGTGGTTGCTAGTAACCTTAGATTATTATTATGCTCAACCAAATGTATCAATACTGTCTTATTTCGGTCGGGGGGCAATTATAGAAAGATTGGAGCGACACCGATGGAAAGTAACAGGATCAATTATAATAAAATACTCCTTGTAAGAGAGATTGGAATTATTAGGTTGTTTTTCTTTCTTTGCTAGAGTTAGAAGCAAAAATTGTCTGTGATACGACTGCTAGAGTTTAATAGCTTTTTCTCGTATGGAAAAAAATGTATTTGCCGTTATTTTTGTAAAATATACCAAACTTATTCTACCCAACCGAGTTTATTTAGTTCCTATTTTTGTATACCAGGTATACGAGGAATTATATGTAAAAAAATGTTAAGAAGAATAACTAAATATAACTTTATACATGATTATTTAAAAAAGCCATGGTAGATTTTTGACTTATTTATGAGATGTTTTCTGCAAATTGTGTCAACTTCTTAGGAACTCTGAGTAGACACAACGTAGGAACTAAAATCATAATTTAAAAGACGATCAGAGCTAAATTGGAAATTGTGAATTTTCTATCAAACTGGGGTTAGAGGTGTTTCAGTATGGACCACCCTGAAACATAATTAAGCGATTTTATCAACTACTACTATATTTTGGTAATTTTCAAGATCAAATTTCAAGAGCCTCACAATTTCCTAAAAATTTTATTATAATTGAACTGAACCTCAGTTTATTTCTATTCTGACTTAGATATTTGAAGTTGTTACCTTCTTCTATGATACTACTCAATCAACCTAAAATTTAGTTATATAATTTGGAAGAAACAATTTCATTTACTTAAATAATTGCTTAAATTTAACTTATTTAATCTATTGGACTCTATAATATTATACGGGCTTATTTAAAGCGAGTAATGATGGTTAAAGGAAAATTATGTTATTGCATTTCAAGTTGTACAAAAAAGACATACTGACCTGCCGTTAAGCGGAACAACCATTTCGCATTCTGGAAACTTGTTCTTTGTTAAGTATGCTCTCCAGTTTCGATAGACTCGTCCAGTATCATCTATGAAGATTCTACATGGATTATCACTGCCTCGGCATTTTCTCAAAACAAATACAGGCACGGGATTAACATCTGTTTGAGGGTTATAATCAGGAAAGTTTTTTGACCTTGAAATTTTTTCTTTTGGAAGTGGCTCTAAGCAATTGTAGATAAAGGCTATCTCAACAAGATCTTTAAATTCGGCTATTTCGTCTAAAACGTACGAATTAAAATTAGTACATAATATTTTTCGTGGCGAATGGGTATCTGCTGTTGAATGGTTACTAAAAGGATAAACTAAACTAGTAACCTCCGACTACAGTGTCAAAACTTGATCAAATGACACCAGCACCCCTGCCTTTCACTGAAAATAGCGCCATCTCATTAATACAATCTATCTTTTGAGATAAAGATAAATTGCAGGTAGGCTGAATTTTTAATGTTGTTCAAAAAATAATGAAAGAGTTTGTCTTGTTTCTTGTTCGCAGAAGGAAAAAGTGTTAGGGGCAAAAATTCGAGAACTCGAAATTCAGTCAAATATAGTGGCTTCGCTTGCGGGTTCCAGAAAGGCGGACTTGACTCAAGACTCAAAACTGTGACAACAAAGCAGAAATAATCATAAAACCGGATGAAGAAGATTTGTACGAAGAATTACCATCACAAAAGAGTAGAGATTTTTGGAGCAAGACGTAACGCTAGACGCGCACTTGCGATTTTCTGTCTGTTTCTTGCATTTATCACAAGATCTTGCGACTCAAACCACAATAGTTTGAGAAACGGATTCCGTCAAAACCCAAAAACTGTTGCACGTTGACATATAGGTTGTAGTGTCTGCAAGTATCAAGAAGCCCATGGCTAAACAATTGCAAGTGCACATAGAACGTCTCACTTCAAAATTGCAACTTTGCGGCTGCAATTTTGAAACATTGGAAAGTACATAGCAGAACAAGTAACTTGCAACCCGACGAAATAATATACGAGGAAAAAGATATAGGATAACGTAAGAACAAGAGACGCTTCCGAAGAAAACAGGTTTGAAATGAACATATTTACTTCCTTCGTATCGTTGAACATCGTGAAAAAATCATGAGAGTCTGAAGGAACCGAATGCAATTTTGAGCCGGCACCGATCGCTCATCCCACTGGTTCGTCGTTTATTTCCGCGGAGAATAAAGAAGTTTCATTGAATTTTCAGTGTGAGAATCGTGGCTCAGTGGTAGGGTTCTCGGCCTTCATTGGAATGGATGTGTGTCCGAATACCGTTTCAGCTGACGCCTTCTTTTAGTTTTTTTTTTATAAAACCCTTAATTTTGTACGCAGGAGGAACGATCATTGTCGGTCAAATTTGCATTCGGCTCCCCTAGACTCTTGTAAAAAATCACCCTCCCAGGATTTTACAGATCTTCACGTTTTAGGGCTCTTAGCTGCAAAAAAATTGTTTTCTCAATTTGATTGACTTGAAATTTCGATCAAAAGTTAAGGGTTATATGGAGATGACCTGGTAACATTTTGGTAAAATTCCCATATGGCGAAACAAAATGGTGACGTAGTAAAATGTAAAAAACTGCGTATCAAATTTACCTCAAATTTTTAACAAAACGAAGTATTATATAGGGAATGATCTGTTAAAATTTTGGTACCAATCCAAGATGACGAAACAAAAGGGCGGCTTAATAAAATATTTGAGAAATCAACCTAACAACTCCTTATTAGATTTCATATGGAAATAAAGTGGTGAAACTGTGGCACGAATTCAAGATAGCGGATCAAAATGGCGGTTAAATAAAATATTTGTAAACGTAAAAATATCACTATCTCATGTTTTTGTAGATCTTCACGTTTTGGAGTTCCGAAATATTAAAAAATATTTTCTCAATTCCGTTAGTATCTCTCTAAAAGAACTGACGACTGACTTCAAATTTTGGGCCAAACTTGGGTCATATGGGAATGACTTGGTAACATTTTGGTAAAAATTACAACAGTAAAAAATCACTCTTGCACGTTTTTACAGGTCTTCATACCTTAGGGTCCCGAGATGTCAAAAAAACATATTTTCTAAATTCCATCGGTCTGTCTATCTGCTAGTTTGCGGCAGAGCTAAAAAAAATACTTAGCAGAACCACTTCAAATTTTGGTCAAAACTTAAGGGTTATATGGGGATGAACTGGTAACATTTTTGAAAAAATTCAATATATAATGAGGGAAGCTTCGGGTAAAGTGAATTTACCGATTTTTTATGGTTTCTTTCAAAATGATCATTTTACAAATTCAAAAAAATGTTGGTCATGATAATTTTCAGTTTCACTTTATCATTTCAGAAGTAGTTACATCTAAGTTGCCGTTAACCGAGTTAAAGTTAATTACAAGAAAATTTCCCTCTTTATCTAATTTGCAGCAAGCCTTTAAACCCTATACCAACAAACTTTCCCTCGCTTTAGTTAAGGCAACCATGGTACCTAGTACTTACGCTTTCAAAATTCGCAGTTTGCTCATGAAAGAACCAAAACAAATAGACCTTTAGTATTTTTTTACATTGCAAGAAAATGCGTTTTTGTGCTTTTTAAATGCGATTTTATGCAGATTATTTAACATTAGGTTGCAGGCAAAGTTAAAGAATATTGGTAAATATTGAAAGACGTTCGCAATCCTACGAATATATGATCTGGGCAGATGAGAGGTGGCCGTTAAACCTAACTTGAGTGAAAAAGAAAATTTGTAAAATGGGTACTTACTGCTTTCAGTTATAATAACTTCAAACAGATTCTCGATCTGTTTCCACGTTTTTGCGTCATAGCCGCTTTCTTTTTGAGGAGGACCTTTGAGTCCAAATCCGATCTTGTCCTTTAAAAACTGATGTTGGTCGAATTCAAAACGATCATAGTCTCTATCGCCCAACATATCGGCCCATATACTGAGCAGTTTTTCCGATCCAATGTCATTTTCATTACTTTTTTCACGCTCAATTTTTATTAATTCTTTTTCTCGTTCGATTTCTTTGTTAAAGGCTGCATTCGCTTCGTTTAAACTCTTGATTGTGTCTTGTAATGTTATTTTACCACGTAGGCATAAAAACACGCTAATGGTGCCCAACACAGGGAGAATGCATACGCACACTGCTTCTTTACCGGTAACTAGATGTGATACGATCGCCAAATTATGATAACGATTTAAAGCACTCACTAAGGTACTGTGATATTCAGACTTTTCAATGTCCCATCCCAGAAGTAGAAAATTCTTATTTAAAATATGAGGTAATTCTCCGTCTCTTAAATTCTGACAGAACATTTTTGAAAATGGTAGCGCTGAATTGTGAAGGTACAAGAGCAATGCTCTTCTCTAAAAAATAAAATACCTTATTAGAAAATGTATGGTATGCATATCAAATAATAAAAAAATCAATCAATACAATGTTGTACCGAATATCATGCATTAAATAAATGATTCCTTCCCAGGTATTCCCTGCGAATTCTTGGTTTCATTTACAAACCAATCAGGGATTTACATACAATAGAGAAAACGCAATATCTATACTAATAATAAACTCATGATAATTCTAGACAAAGCAGAAAGAATGTATATATTGGGATTTAGATCACCCACATGGTATCCAGGGGCGTGAGGTATTTTGGAGAAGTTTATTTTCAATGGACAACAGCGTATGCGAAAGTCTCTCCTGCCCCGTTGAATTTCTCTCGAAATTTTTTATACGTTTAAAATTGCGTTCTACTGATAAACTTGTGGCAGGTATTGTCAATACTAATTCACACAATTTCGACACTTCGGTGTAGGCATCTTCCAGCTCCTTGTCTTTTAAAAATTGCATTAGTTCCTTAGCGTTATTTTTTGCGCTAATGTCATCAGTTTCGTAAATCACTTTTAGTTCAGATCGCAGTAACACTCGGTCGAAGAACTGGCCATAATGAAGAAGAAGAGATTTAAACGCATCTTCTGGAAAAATTTTTCCTTTAAATGCATCTAAATTGCAGAGCTCGAGGATTTTAAAATAATTAAAACCGTTAAATCTATAGTTTATTTGTTGCTGAATTTGGTCGATTATTTCATAAAAGAGGCGTCTGTATGATGTTTGAACATCTCCCACTTTGTCTGTTCGAAGACGCTTAGCTTGTGGTTCTACATTTAACGTCATCGTTTTCTCCCTCAAAGTCATCTCTTTTTTGGCTTAACATGGACTTAAAATTATCCACTTTTTATAGGCAAAAAGTAATATCATTTGTTGTAGTTTGTAATATATTAAAAACATTGTCCAAGAATGGAAATATTTCTGAAAACATAATTCAACAAATAATTAAAATTAAAATCTCGTTTCAAACAGTCCAAAAACCCCTTCGAACTATTTATGCTTCTGAGTCCCACGTTTCATTATTTTCTATTATATTTTCAAATAGTTCAATCAGTGATTCATGATTTTCAGATACTGTTAACACAAGTCTTCCATTATAGTTCCACCTAGTAGGAGCTACTGTGGGCAATCGTTTGTGGACAATGAAGTCCAAAGCTTGTGTAAGTTTTGTTGACTTGGAAAAAAAAGCAGCCATGCCACTTAAAGTAACGAAAAATACTTGACACTCTTTAATGTAATTGATGGACTGGGATAAAACTAAATTTAATTTATGAGCAAAACAATGGACAAACACATCACTTGGGGAAAGTTTCTCGAACTTTAGCTTGCAGACCCCCCCCCCCATTGTCCTGCCATCACTGCAGCTCCATCATAGCTTTGAGCAACTAATTTTTTCTCTTCATTAATTTTTAGTAATTTTTAGTAAATTAATAGTAATTTTTTAGTAACGTTATAAACTACGGTATATAATGCGTCTGCTGTACGATTTTCGGACACATTTTAAAACCTAAAAATCGCTCTTGAATACTTCCGTCTGTTTTAACGTAGTGAATTACTATAGATAATTGGCTAAAATTAGTGATATCAGTTGTTTCGTCCAGAACAATAGCAATGAACCGCGCCTCGCCAATCTCCTGCTTAATTCTTTTTAGAATAATTGATGCAACAGCGGAAATTAAATCATTCTGGATTCGATTCGACGTTCCGCGAAAAACGTTAGACCGCTCTAAATGATTTTTTAGGCAATCATCATATTTAGCGATTAAACTAAGTAAATCTTGAAAATTTCCTCTATTTGAAGAAACCCTTGTTTCGTCATGACTTCTAAATCCCAATTCGTGCTGCCCGAGAAAACAAACAACAGCGATAAGTCTTCTTAATATTTACCTATTTTTATCGACTAGTTCATTGTGTTGGCGGTGACTAATTTCCAACTGTTTATTAAGGGCGTGTTCAATTCTGGTTTTGCCGAAGACTTTTTCTTTTATGACGGCCTGTAAATGCGCTTTGGACATAATGTGTCTTTTTACAGCTTTATGGAAATTGTTTAAATCGGAAAAACCAGTTTTATTCCAGAGACCTTTTTCATTTTCAAAAAGTAAACATGGCCAACAAAATAATTTACTTATATTTTCACACCCTGTTAGCCATTTAAATTGTTCGTATTGTTTTTCCGGATAAAAATGTCTAATACAGTTTTTCATTTTTGTGGTTAAATTTTTCATAGGCGGTTTTACCTTTCCTTTGGAAATTATTTGAAGCTTATCAGCGAAGTTTAAAGTTGACAATCCCTTTATTATTAAGACACACACCACACATTCACACACACACTCTTCTTACTAAATTCTCCAACATTTTTAACGTTATTACCGACAGCCGAAGTTGACGGTATTTGCATATCCACGTTCGTATTATTGTCTTCCATATCGCACGACGCGACGTACGTATCACATAACACACGGATAGCCGTTCAAACAAAGAACCTAATCCAACAATAGCTTCCGCCACCACTTAAAGCACCCGATTGAAATGCAAAAATAGCAAACAGCCGGTGGAAAGTTCAATAACCTCTGGCTCGATTCACAGGAAATCAAACATATAGGACTTGGCTGCTGAGAAGCTAGCGGCCCGCATAGGTTCTATTCGATATTTTATTGTGGCTGGGACCCAGTCAAGGCCGCATTTATTATGGGCTTGATAATTAAGATAATATTTTAGCATTTTTAATATAAACTAAATTAATGGTTTCCTATTTCAAAAATTACATTTTAGAAGATGTTTTGTAATTTTTTTTGGGGAAGCATTGCTTCCCTTGCTTTTATGGATTGCACGCCCCTGATGGTATCAGAAGCCACTGTTATTAAAATAGGGTTGCAAAAGACTGTAAACAGACGTAGTTAAGAAAGTCTTGCAACAATGGGCCGCTCTGGTGAGTAGTGAGAAGGACATGCGTTCTACGGCCTCATATATTTCATTGGATGTACACAATGATAGACTGTTGAGGAAAAAAATCACTGTACACAATGACAGAAAATGGCAACATCAATGACGGTCCAGAATTTTTTCCTAAGGTTTCCGTTACTCTCACTGTAGCTCACCAGGCTGATGCCAAATGATATACAGTTTCCTTCAACTGCAGGTCAAGATACAGTTCTGTGTCTTATACACATTGAAGAATGATTTCAGTGTTTTTTCTTGTCATCACACCATGATGGTGCTTTGTAAATTATGGTAAAATGGCTTGTACACTTTAAAATAAATAAATAAATATCTATTCTCTCATCTGTAACATTGAATTATCTATTAAAATTAAAACAAAAAAGATAAAAATTGCATTATTAAAAAATGAATTGTTAAAATCTAACATGTGCTCATTGATAGCAGAGCATCTTGGATCCTAGAGCAAATAGAGGCGTTTGCTGCGGCCCTGATCAATTCCTAGAACAAATTAAGCACAAGAAATATATAATTACAAGACATGCATGGCATGCGAAGTTAAATCTACAAAAAAAAAAATAAAGAAATAGACAGGGAATTAGGTGAACAAGGACAAACTGAGGAAAGTTGGAACAAAAAAAAACAGTTATGATGCACCCAAGAAATATATGTAAAGATCAACTAGAGAAAAGAAAGAAGTCTTCAATGAAGGCCATAGTACAATGGACAAGTTGTGCAGACACAAAAAAAACGAACATGTGAGAAGAGCTAAGAAATGGAAAGGGAATTTAAAGAGAACATTACAAGAAATGCTTACAAATACCTGAAACAACTTAGACAAGACTACAAGGCAAACACAAAGCATTGCAGGACAGATAATTAGCGACTTAAACGATATAAAAAAACACATGGACATAGCACTTATAATGACAGCTGAACAGAAGAAATAGCGCAAAGAAAGAGTCGGACCCGGGACAGGTGCACAAAGAATCACTTTATAAGCAATAACGCATAGACCGGTGACAGATACAGTTACCAAGGATACATTGGGTTTGTGCACCACTTTTGATAGAGAGAACCTTGCTAGTAATCAGTGATGGCTCGTACTCTAAAATTTAGGGTCGGCCAAGGCTCAAGGTCAATCAAAAGCCATTTTACTGTGAAGGGCTAACGAGGTAATTACCCCCCCCTCCTCCGCCCAGACCGGTCAAACATCATGTGTAATTTACATATTTTTGCGTGGAAATCACGATTAAAAACTTGGCTGTATTTTCATTGGAATAATAATTTATTTGAGTTTAAAAGTAAAATTGTTGAAACACTATAGCACAAGAGCGACCTTTTGGATTGGGTCTCTTGCATATCCATAGATAGAGTATTGATGTAAATATAAACAATGTAATTAATAAATTTGCTGCAGACAAAAAAATTGGACATTATTCTATAACTATTTATTAGAGGTTGTTTTTTTCACTTACGCCACAAGTATTATAAAAAAATATAAGTATTTATATTGTTCTAATTCCATTTATAATAAAATATAATAACAAAGTTTTTTTTTTAATTAACCTTCCCCCCCAGAAAGGTTTCCTAAAATCGTCCTTGAGGCCAATGTAGTGTTAATTAGTGCCGCGTCCAAATATGGTCAAATACCAGTCTCTTATTTTTTCCGTTTATTTCTTCAATGATAATTAGGTAGTTATCAACCTATATATAGCAGATCTAGGCTAGAGTATACATTTAATAAACCAGAAAAAAATGTTAGTAAAGCGCTCTAGTCAGTCAATTTAATTGTTTGATATTTTAATGTATCTTGCCACAAGAGGAAAATAAAATAGATGCCAAACATAGTAAAAGCTTGTCACACACATTGTCCAGAAAGAATCACGATGGGGCCGGCCGATTTCTAAAACAAATTGTAAATGATATTTTAAAATATTCACTTGCACTTATTTCGACACCACATTTAAACATGTAACATGACGTAAAACTTAGTAATATAATATATTAACCATCATTAGTCATGACTAAAGTAAAGAACTAACTAAAATTAATTTAAATATAAGTAGCCTTATTTTATAATAATAACAATTAATACCTGTAAAATAGTAGTATTCAATTTCCCAATTCCCCAAAAATCCGGGGATACGGCTACATCGAGACAGGCCGGTGTTGGGTGATATAAGCTAGGACGAACGTTATAGCCGACGTAATAGAATGGGATGTATGCGAATGTACTACGTACCGCGTGAACTAGTAGATGAAGTATTGCATGTGAGATGATGGCATCGGCTAGCCGAGCCATCGTCTGTAATAAATATATTAGAATATCTGTGGACGGTGGCCCGCGGTCTGCTGTTAATGGCGTTATTTGTATGTTAGTCAAGCAATTATAATAGGGATACCCACTTATTTGCTATGTGCCCAGGAAATAATAAACTACATTTCGGTTTTGTGCGTTTTTAGGATGTTTGCAAAACTATTTTTGAAAAATAGTTACTTTTTTAAAAAGATAAGTTTCCCTGTATATTTTCTGGTACGGCCCCGCCGACCTTGCCGCCCCTGACGAGCCGTCACCTTTAGTAATCGGCTAGAAGACGATGAAATCAAGAGAAATCCACCCTCGCCAATAAAACCTATTTCGTCCTCACCAGGCTTCGAAGGATATATATCAACATGATATATATATATATATATATATATATATATATATATATATATATATATATATATATAATATCACGATGTATGTCGTGATATTTGAAGAATGTTATATATCATGGATCTTTATAAAAATATTAAATACTCGCGACGCAATAAAAAACTGTTATATTTTCTCATAAAATAAACGCACGCCTATGTCTGACTCCAGCCGTTTAAATAATATCGATTGGAAGCATCTGCCAGTCTTCCACCGAGCGCAAGCGGGGAATCCCCTATTCATTTCGAACTCTGTAAATGTAAATTACCGAGTCAGTATTAAGCAGTAATAAATGTTTTATATTTACTAAGGTGACTGCAAATATTGTGAATACTAAAGTTTTAAAATGCCAAAAGCTAAACACATAATATAGCACAAATTCCACTGCATTACAACAAAAAATAAAGGAAATTGGGCCAAATGTAAAGCTTGCAAGAAGGAAATGCAAGTTATTCCTTCTAGAATGGAAAAACATATGCAAACTTGTGTACATAAAGTCAAGAACCAGTTCGAGATGATGCCAAATTACAACAACCTCAGTCATCCACAAGTACCACAGGTTAGTTGAATAAATAGAGTACTTATTAAAAATTTAGGTAATTTTAATGTTAGTTTATACCGTATGTCCCAGTTTTTTGTCTTACATTGAGTATCTTTGAAACCACTAGTTATAGAATTTAGGTTAAATGTACAAAGTTTTAGAGCATTCAATTATCAATTTTATACAGCTAAAAGAATTTGATTTTGAATCAGCTATTACAAAAATAGTAAACTTACTTTTTTTATTTTCAGAAAATGTCGCTGATCAACAACAAAAACAACAATCAGTGCAACCAGTGGCAAAAAAACAAAAAATATTACCTATTCTTGCTAACTCAAACATTATTTCCACGTCTAATGAATACGCAGTCAAGCTCAACCAGCAAATTGCTCGATATTTTTATGCAACGAATACCCCACTTAATCACGCTGATCATCCAGAGTTTCAAAAAATGTGCTCGGCGTTGTGTCCAGGGTATAAAAACCCTTCTGCTTATCAAATTGGAAACCCCATTTTAAATACTGTTTACAAAGAAGTAAAAGAAGAATGCAGGGAAAAGATAAAAGTCCAAACAGTGTGTATGTCATTAGATGGTTGGAGCAACATCCACAATCAACCGATTATTTGTTGCTGTATTGTAACTCCAAATGGTGAATCAATTTTGGTCGACAGTGTAGATACCGGTATTAATCCTCACTCTGCAACGAATTTGACGGGTATTGCTTTGGATGCTATAAGACGCGCTGAAAATGATTTTCAAGTAAAAATAAAGAGCTTTGTTACAGACAATGCTGCAAACGTGCAGAAAATGCGTAGTGATCTTGCAGGCAAGACTGATGTAATACAGTATGGATGTTCCGCGCATTTACTTAACTTACTGGCGCAGGAGCTTGAAATTCCTGCAGTTACACAGAAGATCATCAAGGTAATAAAATATTTTAGAAACAGACATATTCCCGCTGCATTATACAAAGAAGCACGAGGAAAGACTCGTGTTGCCTCAGGAAGTGGAATACGATGAATGATGCGATTAGGTGCTACTTAGACAATAGAGGTATTCTTGTTCAACTATCCCAGAATAACAAGGAGACCATTGATAGAGATATTGTAAGAATAGTTAATGATAATCATGTTACGGTTAATGCTTTTGACTTAGTAGCTCGAACGACACCAATTGCAGTAGCACTGGATCGAATGCAAAGAACATCTACAACCAGAGAAGAAGCCTACCAATTTATCAATAACATTAATCCAGATTTTTTGCCATTTGACGCTAGTAACACAATCTACACCATTTCCCAAATATATGTTTGGCCTACATTTCCGAAATACAACTCCCTTAGTATGGTGGAAGCCCATGTCAATTGAAAAAAATTATTGGTCTGAGAAAAAATATTATTTATAATTATGTGAGCAATTGTTAACCGCTAGTGCCGCGACGGCAGTCCTAGAGCGATATTTTTCATCTTTTGGATCGGTTCAGTCCAAACTAAGAAATAGGATGGGAATGGAAAAGGCAGCTAAATTAGTTTTTTTTTTAAATACCTAAATTTAAATCAAGGTTCTGAAACCAACAAGGACCTATTAGATTGGGTTTGGCCATTACTTCCTCCTATATCAAACACTATTTCCTTATGCAATGATTCTGATGATGATGAACCGCTGATTAGATTTAAAAACTAATGTTTTATTTATGTTTTAGTTTGTTTTAATTATTTTTAGAAAATCAATATTAATTTCTTTAAGGATGTATATTTTTTAAGTTGGCTTTCGTGTATTTAATTTTTCATTTTATTTTTGTTAAATCTGTTATTTTTGTATTTTGATAATAAAATCAATATACACATACGCGTATAATTTATTTAAGTTCTTGGAAATTGAGAAAATAAGGTACTTGAAAAATATTAAAATAAATATACATTTCGATATATGACAGATTACTTTCATAATGAATCAATGTATTCTGACAAAAAAGTTTCCAACTATCTGGAAGCATGTAATACCTGTTCAAAAAATCAGCAAGGTTTTGTTGTTTGTCAAAAGTTCTGGAAAAGATTATTAACAATCAACTAAAAACACATTTATTTAGCTTCCACGTAATACCTACCACGCAGTCTGGATTTCGCTCAGACCCCAGTACCGTTACTGCCCTGTTGAATGTGTCAGATGACTTGCTAAGAGCTCAAGATAGTTCGAAAAAATAGTTGTTTAATTCTCTTGGATTACAGCAAGGCATTCGATACGCAGGATCATGGCTTATTACTAAAGAAACTGCGATATTTTGGCTTGGGTCCCGAGGCAATTCAATTTATGAATAGTTATTTAAACGAAAGAAGTCAAGAGGGTGGTTTTGGGTGCTGAAGCCTCTAACTTTCGAGCAGTCAGTAGGGGTGTACCGCAAGGGAGCATTCTGGGTCCCTTGTTGTCTTCTGTGTACACTGCTGACTTTTCATCTCATCTGAATTATTGTCTCTCTCATCAATATGCCGACGATGTGCAACTTTATTGCTCATTTGCAAAGGAAGATCTGCAAACAGTATGCGGTCACATTAATAATGACTTGGAAATCATTTCTGAAGTTTCTTTGGCACATGGTCTACTTCTAAACAATAAAGTCAAGCTTCTAATATTTGGTCGTGATAGAGAATCTATTGAGAATAATATTAATTTCTGTCTCTACCTGAATAATGTTAAACTAACTGCTACCAACGTTTGGAAGAACCTTGGGTTTTTAGTGGATACTAGTCTGGGATTTGATGACCACGTCGCCTCTTCGATTCAAAAATCAATTGCTAAGTTGAAACTTCTTTATATTTACAGCGATATTCTTTCGACCAATGCTGCAATGTAAGATTAAGATTGTGTGACAGCCTTATTCTGTCAGATTTGGGTTATGCCGATGGAGTCTATTGGTCTTTTCTCACGCAAAGAAATAAAACCATCCTTCAAAGAATTCAAAACTCCTGCATTAGATTTTCATACGGACTTCGTAAGTTTGACCACATATCAGACCATTTTGAGAGATCCAAATGGCTAAATCTTTCCGAAAGGTATGAACTACGTCTCGCATGTTTAGTGTTTACAATTGAGTGGTCCCAAGAGCCCACGTATCTTGATAGGTTGTCAAAGAGTTTAAATGTCCATAATATCATTACACGCCATCGAGGTCTGTATCAGATTCCCAGGCACAGCACCGCTGCTTTTCAGCGTTCATTCACGTATAATGCGACCAAGGTATATAATGCACTACCCCATAGCATCAAGGCAAGCCCGTCCGTAGATTCGTTTAAGTCAAAACTTAAAAAATATTTAATCTCTCAAAGATAACATAGAGTTCTCAGTTGCTACATATTCTTAGGCGTGTCAAGCTACAATATAGTATATCACTATATAGTTTTTTTAAATTTTTATTATTACTAGTACGTTGGCATATAAATTACAAGGTTTTCATTTAAGTTTATTTTCAAGGTGGTTAGATATGAACAGCCGTACTGGATCTCGCCATCATTTCAATTGTTAATTGTATCTTATTTCTTGTAACCAATAAAAAGACATTTTGATTTGATTTGATATTTTGATAATTATTATATAAATATCATGATTATTTCGAACCCTGGTCCTCACCCATGTCTCCGAAACATACATCGAAACACAAAAATAAGGATTTACAAAACCATCATCTCACCCATAATAACCTATAGTTGCGAATCATAGATGCTTACATAGAACAACGAAACACGACTGGGCGCTTTTGAAAGAAAAATGTTAGGTCCCATAATAAAAAACAACTTATACAGGATTATATACATACAATCATGAAATATACCAACACTGAAGGAACTACCTCTCGCGAGCCGTATCAAGATCCAACTATGACAATGGGCCGGACATGTGATAAAAATAGAAAATATACCGACAATAATAGTCAATAAAAGAATGCAAGAGAGACGGCCAGTGAGGAGGCCAAGAAAACAGTACGATGATGCTGTAGTTGAGAACGCAAAGACCCTATTGAGGACAGGGAATTCCAAAAGAAGTAAAACGAATTGAGAAAGATGCAGGCAGAAATCGAACCAGGACAAGGCTCAAATTGGGCTATTGTGTCAGGAGAGAAAATTATTAAAATATGCCCAATAAGAATTACAACTTTTTTATAAACTAGTCTCACCAAAGAAATGTATTTTGTAATTCTAGAAAGCAAATCATAATATAAAATGTGACAGGGAAAATGTATATATTTCATAATCTTCGAGGAGAAAATTAATTTCTCAGATAATACATACAAGCATAACCAATAGCAATTGTTTCTTTTTACCAAAAAACTAACAAAATTATAGTTCTAAGTAAAGGAAATTAAAAATTTCTAGTTGGAACTCTCAACTCTACTTTACTATACCTTTATTAACTTCTGAAAGCAAAAATGAAAATATAAACAATTAGTTGTAATCGATTCAATGAATGATACAGTGAATTTCTTTTACGCAATTTTGCAGCTATAAATTCGAATACAGCATATATTCATAAAAATACCAAAATCAAAATCAAATTTTGTCAACACACCTACGTCTAAAAAGAGCAATTATGACATGCGATTTAGCTAGTATCAAAAAAAAATAAATGTCTATTAAAGTTATTAACCGAAATCCAACAGACTGTCTGTAATTTGCAATGGAGGAGCCCGGGTCATTAGAACCCCAGCACCTTTGTAAAATAGCTTATATTTTACTACCGGAATATATATTTACACATCAATTCAATAACAGCGATGAAAAGGCCAGTTATATCTTGCAAATCATATTTCGTAAAAAGAAATTCACAAATATTCGCTTTTGGCACATAAAAGCTAATGACCTGTAGCTAGAAACAAACCATTAAAAAGTTCAAAGCTTTAATATTATTTACTGACATGAATTAATCTTTTTTTCACAGCTAGTGATCTGTACTCAGATTGCCTTTTCTTAATCTGAAGACCTAGCTAGAAACACTAAAAAGTTTAAAGCTTTAATATTATTTACTAATATGAATAAATATTTTTTTACAAAGATAATGATCAATCAAGTAACAAGTGCTAATGTATAAACTACTTATTTTCTTATCTTTTAAAAAAAAATACTAGATCTATGTTATATGCCGTTAAAATCGCTTTTTAATGATCTATAGATTTATAATATACAAGAAGTTGCATACAAAAACTTAAAACAAAACACACATGAAACATGACAACACTGTAACTTAAACCTGTGTGTAAGAATTTAAAATAGAATGTACTTTTACCTTTTATTTTATTTTATTATATTATGAAAAACCTTTTATAGTGCAATTTTTTCAAGACCTAAAACATTTTAATGAAATTTCATGTAAAAAGCCCTGCATATAGTGGATCTGTAAAATAGTAAAACTCTATACTTTTACCGGAATTTTATGTATACATTTTTTTTCGTTTATTCTCGGAATTCCATTTTTACAGTGGCGGCTCGTGGTGAATTATATTGGAAGGTCAATAACAAATTTAAAAATAGGCATACTTAAAACAAAAATAAATATCTTATCTTTAAATATAAGTTTTAAATTCTCTTGATGTTCAGGTCTACTCTTCGTTTGTTAGAATTGGAAAAATGCTGAATGACACGTTCGTTAAAATTGCACGCACATTCCTTTTACAAACGATTTCTCGATACTTATACTAAAGCGGAACTCTATCTTTGCCCAATTCCTCAACAAAATTTATAAGCCCTCGAAAAACCCCTGGATTTTCAGACAAAGTCATGGCCACGTAGTGCCAGCCCGAACGTCCCACAAAATTTTACACAATCTATAATTTTGTTTAAAATATAACGATTTTTGGATACATTTTTATTAAAATCTCTAAGGGATTTTCTATAAGCTTTGCCTAGCTGAGTGCGAATATCAACACTTCCGACCGTAGCATAGTTTACTGAACATTTCATGTGATCTGCAGAAAACAGATGTTTTTTTATTTTTTCTTTTAAGTCTTTAACACCGGTTTTGCCCCATAATGAGTCCGACGAGTCCTTAGAAAACAACAAACAAACATAACAGTAAAATATATCCAATTAGCTAAATCGTACATACTTTTGCGAAAGTTTCGATGAACCTCTTTATTTTTGTCTTTACTAGTTTGTCGTATGCTAAGTTCTGACAAATTGCGACCACTTACCTTGAATTCGGCTATTTTCTCAAAATTAAGTTCGTTAGCACTCTTTAGTTGTTTAATTTTTTGCACTACCGACATTTTATTTCATCTACATTCACAACTCAAACATAGACCACCTTGAAATTGGTTATTTTTGCAAAATTAAGTGCGTAAGCGTAGTTGTTTATTTTTTGCACTAGTCACTACCAACATTTTATTTCCCGTATATTTTCAACTCATGGATCATAAAAATAAAATAATATATATTACAAAAAACCGTATATAAATCAAATTTTCATCGATTAAAAACGTCCGAAACAATATCGAGTTAGAATATCGACCGCGCGACCTCTGAACAATTGAACTTCCGCATGCCGACGTGAGGCCGCGACCGATCGATCGAATTATGAGAAGAGACCGGCTGATGACCCAAATCGCAATTTCATATTTCATTTGCTATCACGTTCGGCTGCCGCTCGGTAGCTGTGAAATCTTTGGGTACTTTCGTCAAACTTAAAGGTAATCAATTCGGACTGCCAAGCATAGCTTAGTATGGCGTATTTTATTATGCCTAAAGAACGCAACGAGACCATTCCAACCGCCGCGCGTAATAGTAATAGTGTAGTGTATTTACCTTTTCCCAAGGTTCGCGTTTTATTACAACTATTAGGAGTGGCGGTCAAACGAATAATTTATTTTCTGAAATATTTCTGGGGGGGTCTGTGACCAAATGGCCCTATGAAAGAGCCGCCACTGCATTTTTATGATGCATTCATTTGAAAAGGTTCTTAAAGCGTTTATAACGCCTAATGGTTGGTTAGGTAGATTTCTGTGAGAAACCCGGGGAATAACCCATTTTATAGAAACCCGGAGAAAAACCCATTCTATCGACTAGAAATTCGCAAATTCAGGTGCAGTTTGTTTATGTTTAAGAATCGAGTAAGATGTCCGAGCGAGTGTGTTTAAGTTTAGCTGAGAAAATTAAAGTTTTGGAGGAAGTTGATAAAGGCTGCAAGAACATTGATGTTTCTGCAAAATTTGGTGTTTCTCTAAGTTGCATCTCTCTGATAATAAAAAGTCGCGACAGAATCATCAAGAAAACAAGTTTTCCAAGCTGTCGAAAATGAGTATGGTTGTGTTCTTCCGAGGATGTAAATGAAGCAGTTTTACGATGGTTTCAAGTAGCCCGAACCCATCAAAACGTACCACATCGAGAAATTTAATAAAGCAAAAGGCTCTACAATTTGCTAAAGAATTTAACTGCGTTAATTTTCATGATAGTGAAGGGTGGTTAAGTGCCTGGAAGACTCGCAATTCAACTGTTTCAAGACGGTGTCTGACGAGAGTGCAAGCGTCAGTCAGGAGGATGTAACATTTGGACTGAAAGTGTATTGAAAAAGTACGAGCCAAAAAACGTTTTCAATTTTGATGAACCCGGTTTGTTTTTTAAATGTTTGCCAAATAAGACCTTTGCTTTTAAAAGTGATGTGTTAAAACAAGTAAAGAAAGGGTGACACTTATGGTTGGAGCAAACATGGATGGCTCAGAAAAACTTAAATTACTGCTCATACGTACAAGCAAAAATCTCCGTTGTTTAAAAGGAGTTAAATATCTGGAGTTAGATTACACCAATAATAAAAAGGCATGGATCACTTCTGAGATTTTCGAAAGATGGATAAAAAAACTGGACACGAAAATGAAAAGCCAGAAGCGAAGGATTGTGATGCTTATAGACAATTGTCCTGCACATCCAGTTACTGTAAGTAAAAAATTAACGAATAATGAATTGATCTTTTTTCCACCAAAGATGACCTCCAAATTGTAACCTATGGACCAGGGTATTAAAAAAAAACATAAAACATCATTACCGAAACAGAATTGTTCACAAAATTGTTAATGATATTGACAACAACCTTCCAGTCCAAAAATTGATTACTCTTAAAGAGTGTATAACCGAAGTCGTTAAAGTATGGAGTGAAAATGTTTCTCAGAAAACTATCAAAGACTGCTGTTCAAAAGCAGGTTTTACTGAAAAAAATGACGTATGGGAAAAAGACGAAATTGATCTCGCTACCTTAAAAAGACAATGGGGTATTCTACAAAAAACTGCTACCGTCGACGCAGATTTTTTACTTGAAAATTTCTTAGAAATCGACAATGATGTTGGTACGAAAGATCTCCCAACTGACCAAGACATAATTGACGATATAAAAAGTATAGAAGATCATGAAGAAGAAACTGAAATCGGGGAATGTCCCGCTAAATTTAGTGAAAATGAAATAAGAAATGCATTTGACATTGTGCGAACTACTCTCAGGGGTCAGGAAAGTGTACCTGATCAAATCTTTATGCAATAAATGCGAGAATTTTGTTGAACAACAATTATTTTTCAAAAGTAATGTTCAAAAGAAAATAACTGATTATTTCTTAGTACATAATATGTATGTTATTTAGCAATTTTTCAAGACTACACAAATTTTAAATGTATTATGTACAGGGTGGCCATTTTATGGTGATACAGTACCTTATCTAGAAAACGGTAATAGTTACGACAAAAAGTTAAATACAAAAGTTGTTTGGATTCAATCAAATTTTTATTTTATTTCACTTTTGCTTATACAGGGTGTTTCGTTTTGACGTGACACATGTCAACTTTCTTAATTCAAATGGGATACCCTATATATTATTACATATTTCGATTCTACTGTTAATTTGCGAAAGTTTTTATAATTACATCAATATTTGAATTCTTTGTCGTTTTTGAGTAAATTGAGTTTTTAGAATTTTTTTTAAAAAAACATATTTTTTTAAAAAAAATTTTTTACCTATAAAACTTTAATAGAACTGACTAATATCCTAAACATACATTACTAAGGGTTCAATTCAACGAGTTTCCATGCTGGTCTTACCAATTAATATACAGGGTGTTAAAAATGGAGAGCAAAACAAACAGAACTTTAAATGTAAAAATCTCCTGTTTTTCAAATGGAACACCCTGTATATTTTTATTTCATCTGATTCAGCGTTCAAATATCTATCATTACTCATATATATGTCCTATACCTCAAATGAACAGTTTCGATTTTATTAGCCGTTTTCTGATTTGACTATTTTTTTTTTAATATAAGTAAAGAGATGAAGTGGGCTAAAATATAAATGTCGTAAACCAAGCATTATTCTCATTTCCTTAACACAGATAGCGACTATAAATAATGTTAGAAAATACAAATAAAAGTGAAATATTATGTAGTTTATGTTCTTATTATTTAATGTTTACGAAAATAAGGGAGAGACAAAAAAATATCTTGTGCCACACGGTATAACTAATAACTAACTGAGTATTAAACATGATTAAAACAGATTATAAAAAATTTTCAATATAGCCACTGTCCATTGCGATACATGAAGTGTAAATATCCTCCATTTTTCGAATAGCGTTCCTTACCGAATTAGATGTATTACAATTATTGATCTCTTCCCTGATTTTTATTTTTAACTCATTTCTATTATTAGATCTATTTTTATAAACTTTATTTTTTAGTGCACCCCGCAAAAAGAAGTCTAAAGGGCTTAAACCAGGGCTTCGTGGTGGCCAGGATATTAGACCATGTCTTCCTATCCACAATGGAAAATGTTGATTAAGGAAATTTACTACCGGTGCAACCGTGTGGTAAGGGGCGCTATCCTGCTGAAAAATGATATTTTCTAGAATATTTGCTGGCAAGTCGTTGATAAGGGGCATGATTTCATTCCTAAGCAATATTGGTCCAATAATACGGTCGCAAATAATTCCGCACCACACATTTACGGTTTAACGGCCTTGTTTTTTAATTGCTTTTATTAGATATTAGATGTTTATTAGTTTGAGACCAGTAATGAGTGTTTTTCCGATTAAAAATACCCGCCATATTAAATGAGGCCTCATCAGTCCAAAGCACTTTTGAAAAAACACATTTTTCAAACTGCCGGTCCATAATATCACAACAAAAAGTCAATCTTTCATTAAAGACTAATTGTGATAATAATTGAGTTGGAAGAAATTTATAAGGATGATAACCATTCACCTGCAGTGTTTTTTGAATACTTCCTCTACTGACACCTGCGATGTCTCTGTCAGCATCTCTTTGGGATCTTTCATCATCTTCCTCGACATAAAGTAAAATCTCCAGTTGTTTTTCCTCAGTGAGGACAAAATTGGGACGATTTTTCTTAAGAGTTTTTAAGGACACCATTTTCCAAATCACGCATAGTTCGAAAAAATATAGTCCTGGAGGGAACTCGATTAATAGGATATTCCCTCGAATATTCTCTAAGGGCTAACCCTGGACTTTTAATATTTTTTATGAAACAGTTGTATAATTTCAAACGTTTATCTAAACTATATAAAGTCATTTTTTAACAAATTTCGCAGCAAAAACTTAACAAAAACGACAAACAGAGCAAATGTCAACTTAAGTCAACAATTGCATTAGGTTATTTCCTAAGCCTATCTTGATTTTTTTAGTTTCTGATCTCATTTACTGGCAAAATTCCGTGATAAATCAGAAAACGGCTAATAAAATCGAAACTGTTCATTTTAGGTATAGGAGATATATATGAGTAATGATAGGTAATTGAACGCTGAATCAGATGAAATTGAACCCTTAGTAATGTATGTTTAGGATATTAGTCAGTTCCATTAAAGTATTATAGGTAAATTTTTTTTTTAAAAAAATATGTTTTTTAAATAAAAATTCTAAAAAATCAATTTACTCAAAAACGATAAAGAATTCAATGTGTTGTTATTATAAAAACTTTCGCAAATTAACAGTAACATCGAAACATGTAATAATATATAGGATGTCCCACTTAAATTAAGAAAGTTGACATGTGTCACGTCAAAACGAAATATCCTGTATAAACAAAAGTGAAATAAAATAAAAATTTAATTGAATCCAAACAACTTCTGTATTTAACTTTTTGTCGTAACTATTACCGTTTTCTAGATAAGGTACTGTATCACCATAAAATGGCCACCCTGTACATATGTTTTAACAGATTTTGTATTATGGTTTTTATTTCGTATGTAGTATATACATATGTATGTATGTATTTAGCCCTCTACATGCTATGTACTACATACATATTTAAACTTTCAAATTTTTAATACAATCTTTTCTAATAATTCAACTTTGCAATACAAGTAAATGATTACCAATATAAAAACATACATAGCAATATATATACGGATTTTCTCGTTAAATGCCAATTGTTAATTTTGTTTAAATGTCTAATATGGCTAATTAATTAACTTAGAATATGACTAAATAATTAACTTAGAATATGACTGAATGTACAGAATTCAACAAACGCTTTACTTTAACAACTTACCTCATCAAACGGAGACGTGCAAATAAACTTGATTGCATCATCCAAACTGCAATGTCGAAATGTAACAGCTATGTCAGCTGAGAGCTTATTCCTAAGACTTTTTATAGCTTCAATTTCAAATGCTGTAAAAAAACACAAACAAATAATATTGTCAATAACTGATTCTAATACATTTTAAAAAAGTGTGTTTTTAATACACATAAATTTAAATTAGTTAATAAATAAACAGTAACGTGTACTTGTATAGTATACAAACATCTTCTATTTGCTACCTTGTTCTTGCTAAGTTAAAAAAAATAATCGAATAAATGGTACCTACTTGCATCTCCTGCATCATCTGTTGGATAACTACTATTACTGCATTGTTCTTGAACGGCTTTTAAATTTACTAATGTGGCATGGTAACTAATGTCACCCTTCAAACAGAAAAATAACGCTAATTCATCATTTTCTGGAAGTAAGCAAACAACAGCACCAATTTTGTCTCTTATCAAATCACAAATAAATGATAAATGATCATAGGCTTCAAGAGCCTTCATAAATGAAACGTGGTTGGCATTGTCTTCGATATCCCATCCAATAGTAAAGAAATTGTTTTCGAGAATGGCCTTTATTTCATCATCATGAACAAAGGCAAGAAACAAATCTGAAAAGGTGTCTTGAGAATTGTGTAGATAAAGAAGCAAAGCCTTTTTCTGAAAAGAAAAAAATATGTAACAAAACAGATATTTTATTTATTTATTTATTCATTTAATCTGCACAACATCACTAACAATTATAGTACAGATATTTAGTCCTAACACTGGAACCTGTGGTGGAAGATAGATCAAAATACAAGAGTTCTAACCACACTACACCACAACTTGTTACGTTCACAACGTAACAAGTTGTGGTGTAGTGTGGTTAGAACTTTTGTATTTTGATCTACAGTTATTTAAGTAAAATATGTAAACTAATAATATAATATTACAGAGAATAGCAATAAAAAAATATCAATGTAAACACACTGACTATACATAGTGTGTTTATATGACCCGGAACCAAAAAATAATACTAAATATAAATACTTTAAACGAAAATTATGCGTTTTAAGTAAATGGAATATAAGCAGTATTCTCCCCATTGAAACTAAGCAATAGTTTTCTATTAAAGAACTTTTGTCAGTAAGGTAAAAAAATACATATAGACCCTTTATGTCGGTACAATACCTATACAAATATAAGTTATATAAAATATAAAACACTAAACTAAAATTAGTCAAATTAACAAAAACCCTGAAGATCTGCAAATTACACCATATTTACAAAAAAATTCTTTAAATAGATATTCAATTAATATAAAACGGAAGCTTTCAGGGCTTTGGTCAATTAAGAAATCATGGTTCTTGGGATTGGACCGTGTCAAATTAGAATTACTATCCGACGTTTCGCCTTCAATTGCACGAGGTAGGGTGGAGTAAAGATCCCTGAAGATGCCTCGTGCAATCGAAGGCGAAACGTAGGATAGTAATTCTAATTTGACACGGTCTAATCCCAAGAACCATGATTTCTTAAGATGTTCAATTATAGAAAAGTTATGAAAGATTTAAACATTACCTGAGTTGTATCACCAGAAACATACGAAACTGCATCACTAAATGATATTTGTTTTATCTTTAAAGGACTATCAGTTGGCAACTTTTTTTTCAATCCTGTTATGGCTTTCATCTCACAATCTTAAATAAAAATTTAATTGACAAGATATCAGAAATGAACTATTTTTAAAAAATAAACAGTTAAAGATGCTCACTATCCATATCTCAAAAGTCATTCATGTTAGCATTTTGAAAAAAAATACAACAAAAGTGGCCACGACCAATTGACTGAAAATATTTTTAGTTTTCTAAATTGAACACAAGGGGCAAAGTTTGTACCAACTCTTAGCCTAGATAAAGTGTGAAGGGGAAAGCCAAAAATAATAAATAATACAGCATTATTGTTAATTATAAATAATTTAGTAAAAATAATATTGTTTTCATAGTCCATTCGACCAAACCAAGTAGTTGTTTAATACTATTTTTAAGAGGATATCGGTGTAACTTTATAAAGCAGTGACTTCTAAAGGTCTTATTTTTCGAATAAGAAAAAAATGTCCCGAGTAAAACCATGGCAAGCAATGACGAAGACCAATTGACTGAAAATATTTTTAGGTTTCTAAATTGAACACAAGGGGCAAAGTTACTATGGGCAAAGTTACTATGGTGAACAACAAATTTCAAAAATTCTACAAAAACCCCCAGAACTAGATCTATTATTACCTCATTGGAAAGCTGAGTTAATTTCTTATTACTTTGGTTCTAAACTTATTGTCATTAATAAGGGTAAGGATGCTGTTGACTTACAAAATATATAAATCTCTGTATCTGTTGGAACCATTATCTCAATGAAATGAACTTAGGCTTATTAAAAAGTGAATTTCAAGTTTTTTTAGGATTTGGATCGAGTGACACTTTTTAGCTTTTCACAAATTGGTTAGATGGCGTTGTTTGTAACAATTACAGTTTTTCCAATTTTCTTAGAAATGAACTTTTAAAACTTCTCTTATGCACAATTATAGGTATATGTGAACTTATAAGATCCCTTCAATTCTTTGCCACTTTATTATCAGTCATTGCTTGATTGTAAATTAGTATATGTATGTATTTTACTATATCTTTGTTTCGTAGATATATTTTAATTGTTTTATGTGTTATGTCATTATGTCTTGTTGAAATAGGTAAGTGTAAATGTATAGAGGGAAAAAGAACAGAGCAGAGAAGGGGTGAGTAAATTGCATTCCTCTGATTTTCCCTTTTTTCTTTTTTGTTTTTACCAATTTTGTGATGAGTGTTTTGTAATTGTTTTATTTTATTTCAACATTTAAGTTGTACTGTAATAGCGCATCACAGTTATTTTTATGATTTTTTTTTGTTAAGCCCAAACTATTCAAACTTATTCACTTTTTAGTACGTCGTAAGAACGTCACTATTGTTACTGTAGTTCCTTATATGCTGCCACCTGAAAGGAAATATAGCATTTTTTTATGTTGTAATTTCTTTTCCAGCCTTGATAGACTTAATAAGGATCGAAACTGAACCCAGAAAAAAACCTACCACGTTAAAGAATATAACGACACTATATTGCTAAAAAGATAATTCTGGATATTATTGAAATGGGCAGAACAATCATCATGCTAATACCACATGTTCATTCTAGTTGCGATCGTCACGTCTTCTAGCAGTTCTCCTGAATCATTCATTATAACGATTTAGCAGAACTATTAGTCTACAGTAATGGCTGGGTCGATAATTAGTTACCTCATGTTTAACTCTACCTTTAAAAACAGGCCTTACTTTGTTAATATGTCAGTCCATAAGATAAGCTGCTATATGAAGACTAAGATTAAATATGTACAGCAATGGCTGTACCAAGGACTCCCCACAACCATTAACTATATAGCCCGGTAACCCATATGGTCCAATAGCTCTGTTGCCCTTCAACTAAGCTACCAGTACCTTGAGATCAGTAAAAAGAAAGTCACAAAAATAATCATTTGGCACTAGTCTGATCCCCCATTAGTTTCTCCGATGTAAAAACTGAGTTGAAATATATTTCAAAACCATCAGCAATATTATTTGTGTCTGAGCAGCACACATTGTTCTACCTGATCTTTGCTGGAATATCGACATCATCCTTTTGGTTCTTTACATTTGGCCAGAAAAATTTCGGATCATCGCATAAACTTAGCTCAACTTGTGGAATATACCAATTATGGACCTTTCTTATCTTATTTTTAATTTATTAACATAACATCTTATATTTACCACATCAGTAATTGACTTTTTGTATTTTAAGGGGAGGGATCAAAATTTGGTTTATAATCTAGAAAAACATCATTCAGGATCAAAATTGCCACAAACAGTATATCAAAGGCAGAAGTTGAAACTACTGCTTCATTGATTCTCTGAAGTCTAAACTGATGCATCCTAAATGACGGAAATCATTTTGAAGTTTAGAATTTCTATTTTCTTTGTTCTGTAGTTACCTACAAAGTGCTATTTTTGTTTTTTACTTGTGTTTTCGCGTTACTTTAACTTTTATGTTGTTGTTGCTTTAGCTTGTTGGCGAAAACTTCGGTTCTGACAGAGTTTGGACCAACTCTTAGCCTAGATAAAGTGTGAAGGGGAAAGCCAAAAATAATAAATAATACAGCATTATTGTTAATTATAAATAATTTAGTAAAAATAATATTGTTTTCATAGTCCATTCGACCAAACCAAATAGTTGTTTAATACTATTTTTAAGAGGATATCGGTGTAACTTTATAACGCAGTGTCTTTTAAAGGTCTTATTTTTCGAATAACAAAAAAAATGTCCCGAGTAAAACCATGGCAAGCGATGACGAAGTTGAAAATTCTGCAAAGAAAAAGGTGGAAATAATGTGTTTCCATTGTAATAAAAAGGTGTTTAGAGTCGTCAATTGTGTGAAGTGTAACAACAGCTTCCATCTGGCGTGTCTGCAGCAGACGTGCAAAACTAGATTGGCGGTATGTAAGTATATTACTGCTGACGAAGAATCTAACCTCAAACCCGATGACAACTCTCAGAAAGAAATAACAGAATTAAAAAACATGTGCCACCAAATATCAAAACCTGGAGAAGAACTACCATCAGCTACAAGCAAAAGTAAAAAAACTTGAAAAAATTCTGTGGAAAACAAGGTACAAAGTGTACATACAAGTAACACAAAGGAAGAGGAAAAGTTCTTAACAAATAAAGAAATAAGTATCCTGTGCCTGAGTGAACACTGGTTGCCTGAGTGAACACTGGTTGTCTGAGAGAGAATTTATGTACTTATGTGTCTCTGACCTTGTTCCGATTTAGTTATTATGCCGAGTCATAGGAAGAGATGAGGGACCTGCTATACTGCTGTTGGACATAAAGAGCCTGACTAGAAAAAGCCGTTGAAATATGCTGTTTTATATTAAAAGCATGAAATTATTTGTAGTATCTCTCTACAGGCGGCCTGCTGGCTGTTTCAAAAGTTTTTTGGGTGTGGTTGAGATTTCTGTGAGTAAGATGGATTATCAGAATAAGATAATGATTGAGGGTAACATTAATGCCCCCTTTGGCTTGGATTCTGAGAGTGCTTTGACCTACGTTGAGAATTACAATCATATCGATTCAACCAGCTAGTGAATGAAGCAATGAACACAACAACTGCCTTGACAATGTGCTCTCAAATTTCGTCAAAAATATATTGGCCCTCTGTATTTGAAACCAGTTGGTTTGTCTGACCACCGAAGACAGCTGACAGAATTCTCAATCTGTTTTTTAAATCAACAAACTAAAATTGTGGGAATGACATGCAGACCCATAACTGAGGTAGGTAAAACTTCCTTTCAGTTAAAGGCTGTCACGTTTAATGAAATTAGGGATATAATAAATCAACTTAAAAATTAAAAAAGCAAAGATCCATTTGGATATATTGTAGAGCTGATTAAAAATATAAAAATCTTTATACTTTACCCATTAACTAAATTAATCAACCAGTGTATGAATGAAAAATATCTTTCCAAACATACTTAAGCAGGCAATTGTGGTCCCAATATTTAAGAAAGGTGACCCAGATGACATCTCTTATTATATACTAATTTTACTGGTACCAATTTTCTCAAATATTTTCGAAAAATGCATAGCTGTAAGGATCTCTTTATTTTTTTGAATCCAATAAACTTTTGTCATAGCAACAATTTGGATTTTGAAAAAAATTTGAACACATCATAGGCATTTTAAATTTAATTGCCCAAGTTCACAATGCCTTTGAGGGATGTAATTATCTATCACTGTCATACAAAATGCACGATCTTTTTTTTTTTAGTCAATAGATATTTCTTTTCGTATGTCCCCATGGGCTCATCTAGAGCTACCTCTCAGGTTGTAAGCAGAGAGTGCAGATTACTGGGCTGAAGTCAGGAAAGACGGGTGTGAGCATTGAAGTGCCACAGCGGTCCATTATGAATACATTACTTTTCCCAATTTACATAAATGACTTACCCCTGGTTGATTCTAGTGCTCACTATACCCTCTTCACTGATGATACAACAACTTCCTGCTATGAGAGGAATCTGGCGGAGGTTTTGGAGAACGCGGGGCGCGCACTGTCGAAAAAAGACTGATCCTTAATGCTTCTAAAACTCAGTTCATTGTGTTCTCTATCCGTGAAATATTTCTTTCATATTTTATTTTTTTCTGCTTCAAAAAGTTTGTTTTTGTTTACTGAAAAACTGTAGACTTTTCGATATTCTTTATAAAAAAATATCATATACTTAAGATATTTTTATCTTCTTTGAAAAATAGGACCTTGAAAATTCAATTCATTTTTAATGTCAACTGGCATAACTTGTATTTGGCTGATCTCTGGGCTCATTCGCTAGACTAATGAGGTTTCTCTTAGAGGCCCATAACGACCTGTCATATTGCAGATATAATGAGATTTATGTGAGCAAGCAGAATGATATTTTAAATTCACTCTTACATCTTCATTACTGCTTATTTCTTAAAAACTAATAGATATCAATGTGCGGTTTTCACCATTTTATTACTATTTATAACCTTTTTTTTTTTAAATTGGAAAAACTGTAATCATTACAACCAATGCCATCTAAACAAATTGTGAAAAAGTAGAGTGTCACTCGATTTGAACCCTTAAAAACAGCTTGAAATTCCTTTTAAACAGGCCTAAGCTCATTCAACTCGGCTAAGGGTTTCAGAAGATGTAGCGATTTAAATCTTTCATAAGTAAATAGCCCCCCCCCCCTCCACCCTTACTAAGGGTGGTATGACAATAAGTTTACAACCAAAGTGATACAAAATGAACTCACCCTTCCAATGAAGTAATAAAAGTTATATCTTATGTAGAATTTTTAAAATTTATTATTCACCCTAGTAAATGCGCCCCCATGTGGAAAATTTAGAAACTTAAAAATATTTTCAGTCAGCTGCTATTAGCCACTTTTTTTATATTATTCTTCTTTCAAGTTGCTAACATGAAGGACTTCTGAGATATGCATTGTCAACTCCCTTAACTGAACATCATGTATCTGATAAACACAAAAGTTTCAATTCATGTAGATCGGGACAGCCTAATATTAGACCCAAGCGCCGCACAAAAGAGAAATAAAATATTTATGGCCACACTCAAAATTGGAAAAGATTAAACATATTTAAGAGTGCAACTCTTTATCGTACCCCAAATTAATTTTTTGAACAGAGAGGCGGCTGGGCCACATTTTGAAGAAAAAAAAAAGGAAAAAGGTATAAACACACCTTTTAAAACGTCTTTTTAACCTAAATTCATCCCATCATGCATTAACTGGCCTATTTTAAATGGTGGTCAATTGAAAATTTAAAAAAGATTAGTAACAATTTGTGAAAACTAACAAAACTCAAGCAATTTATCCCTAATATGATCCTAATCCCCCCATGATTCTAGTAACAAGCGAAGGGCTAAGTATTGTACTTTTTTATTTACAGGGTGTTCTGAATTTAAATATTGTTTTTTACCTTTATAAAACATCGCGTAGGTACTTTGATTAGAAAAAAAACAATACTAAGCCCACATGCTCAAAAGAACATTTCAATTTATTTATTTATTTATCTTTCTATGAAAAATACTTACAATTTGCCTATGATTAAACATACTATAAAACTTCAGGGATAGCTTGCTCATATTTTAAATCAAGTTTAAAAGATTATCAAACACATAATGTTCATTCAGTCAGTTTAATCCAGTGTGTATATATTTCAATAATTCAAAATATCTAAAAATTGCATAATCTGATTTTCTTCTTAAGTTACTTAATGCTTACTTACCTAAATAATCAATTTCATCAGTCTGATTTTCAAAATCCATTTTACCATCATAAATAACCTCATCATATGAATTTTTGAAAGAACTATTTAACTTAACTTCCAAACAATTAATACCAACATCAGAGCATTCCTTTAAAATGGTGTCATCACTTCTTGGTGTGGAATGCCAACCAATGATAACCTGTTTTGTTACTGCTATGTTGAAAGTATTATCTATTTCTATTTTTAGTTGCTCTATAAAGAAAAAGTATTGTCAGGTCATAACTAGAATAATCTGGAAAGCAAATTGAATAGATGGACTAGCCTAATCAAAAAATCTCTGATAAAATCTCTAAAAAAAAGATTTGATAATAAACAAAACCAACAAAGACTAGAGACAGCCTGTTGCCCGATGCAATAACAGTTGATTACAGCAGTTGCGGTATCATTTAATTATTTGACAAATCTCTGTAATCTAACTAACTGCTACAAAGTAAACTTTACTAAGCAATCACTAAACATAACAAGTCCTTAATATGTAATAGAGTCCTTACTTTCATGCTTTCGTTAATTCCCATTTCCAAGTCCAAGGGAAACTCAATTTTAATTTATGGACTTGAAATGAAACTGGTACTCACATTCAAATTCATTTATTTATGCATTAAATTTCCTCAAATTTTTGCATATGTCACAAGTAAAAAAATATTAAGTTAAAATTTAAAATTTACAATTTAAAAGTAACTAAAATAAAATGAGTATATAAAACATAGACAACAGCTAATTATTGAAACAAATCTAAAACAAGTACATAGAACAAACATAAACTCTATCACTAACAATCTTAAGAATAAACAGGTTTTGCCAGCATTAACATTAAAGCCTATTATCAGTTCAGTATGCTTGTTTTAAAGGAAGAAAATAGGGGAAGTACTGTGTGCCCCATCCAACATACGCCCACAGACAGACTGGAAGGTGCCATCAGCAGAATACCGCTGAAAGATCCACTGTAAGAAATTCTTCAAAGCTGTAGAAAGCATTGGATATAATTAGCTTTTTTACATTGGGTTTGAATTGGTTATAATTCAGCTGTTTAATATTATTGGGTAAAATGTTAAAAAATTGTATACCGTAGTTGGTAGATATTTAAGATTTCTTTAGTCTAAGAAAATTTGGCCTTATGTGTGTATGTGTATCTTGCCTTGTGTTATGGTCATGAAGTCGGTTGTTTGTTGGGAGGTTGTTTTGGTTGTTGTGAATGAAAATAAGACATTCATATATATAGAGTGAAGGTATGGATATTTTTAAATTTTTGAATTTTTGTTTTACATCATCATGAAAGCCCAAGCTAGATATGGTTCTTATAGCACTCCTCTGCAACTTAAAAATCTTCTCCGAGTGGCAGGGGTGGCCCCATACCATAATTGCGTAACAAGCCACAGATTGAAAAAGTCCATGATAATCTTGTAACAGGGTTGGAAAGGGTATTAGATTTTTAAGATTTCTTAACAGAAATATTGTCTTCGATAGACTTTAGGCCAAATGATCCACATGTGGCTGAAGCTGTATTTTGCAGTTCTGTGTTTTGTTTGAGTGTTAAGACCATTTGGGCAGTTTTGTTTGCGTTAAGAGAAAATTTATTTGAAGTAAACCAAAAACAGTTTTCCAAACATTTCAGACTGTCTTTGTTCTCAATATGAGTTGTTTATATTCTTCATTGTGAACAAGAAGTGCAGTGTCATCTGCAAACAGACCCAAGTTAAGTCCTTGGATAGCAGCCTTTATGTCATTAATATAGATCAGAAATAGTATGGGAGCTAATAGTGGTCCCTGAGGAACACTGTGCTCGGCGCAAGCACTGTCTGAAAAATTGTGGAAAAAGGTCACCTGTACTCGAGCTGTAAGATAATTTTTAAGTAGGTTTATACTTTGAAGATCGATCCCATAGTGTGTTAATTTTTCCAGCATAATGTCATGTGAAACACAATCGAAAGCCTTTGAGAGATCACAGCACACCATTTTTGTGTACTGTCCTCTCTCAAAAGCACCGACTATGCCCTGCAACATGTACAAGATAGCATCAGTAGTAGATTTTTGCTCTCTAAAGCCAAACTGGCAGTGAGAAAATAGGTTATTTCATTCAAAATATATATAGTTGTTCCCTCAGCTCACTCAAAAATCTTTGATAGGATAGGAATTATCGCTATTGGCCTAAAATTGTTGAGGTCATTTAAATTCCCTTTTTTGGAATTGAAATTATTTTAGTAATTTTGAGGCAGTTATGAAAACACTTTACTTATACACAAGTTGATCAGTTTAGTCAAAGGAGAGACCAAAATATGTTTTAAGTACTTTATTAATTTAACACTAACAACAAAAATACCTCTACTTGGCTTATTAGTAGTATTGTAATTGTTTGTGTGATCTGCTGATATTGAAATGAAAAAGTTATTAAAATTTTAATGAAAAAGTTATTAATATCATTTGCAGTTAAATTAGTTTGAATGGTTTTATTTGTTGCTCTGTTTGAGTTTGTATTTATTATTTGCCAGGAAGACCGCGCGGTATCGTGTGGCTTTTTGTTTGAGTTTGGAAATTATGTGCCTGTATTGTTTTCTGAGTGTTTTTATATCTTTGTTCAAGTTATATGTGGGTTTAGACTAGTACATTTCATTGAGAAATTTTAGTGTTTCACACAATGTGTAAATCTCTGGTGTAAACCAGTTTGTTTTTTTGGATATTTTTATATTTTATATTTATTTTTATAACTCGAGGAAATGCTGTTTCCATACCATCGATTACAAATGAAGACTATATATTCAATTTTTTCCATTTTCCATGTTTGGTCTACTCTGTATGACCTCTGTGGTGTTTTGCCCCTCCCACAACTCAATTGAAAGGATCATTGCACAGTGATCAGAGAGATAAGGGTTGTCTATCTGTGTTTTAAACTTTGAATCATTAAGAAAGTTTACAACTACATTATCAAGGGTATTTTTCCCACAGGTTGGTACAAAAATTTGTTTTTCAAAACCAAAACCTCTGATAAGATCAGTTGGATATCTTGAATTGTTATCATTCTTATTGAAATGAATAACCTTTTCCTCCATCAGCTGTTTATAATTATTTGAACCAGTTGACATCGGCATATTATGTTTCATATAGGCGCAATTATTAGATATGTTTTTTAGCAGCATTTTATATTTGTATGATAATACACCCCTATGGCTCTATTATTACCTTGAGTCCAACTTACAAAGTAATTAAATTTTTCTTATACATCACAAGTTGTCTAAAACTATTCTAAATAAGTCAAGACATGAAAAAAGAAAACTACCCCCGAATTCACTAAAAAGGTTTAAGAGTTAGACCAGGTCTAGTTGTCATGGTACTTAAAACTATTAGTTTGCCAGTTATGTTTCGCTGATGTCACTGTCATTTTGTAACTATTAGAAAAATTATTTTAAGTCAATTTAGATCTATAACTGTCAAACCTATAAATCTCTTTAGTAAATATGAGTGATATAGTTTTGCAAAGGAGTGTCGTGGCAAAAATGGAAGGTAATCTTTTTCAGATTTTTGGGGTTGTTGTTCACAACTTTGGATTGTTGGATTTTTTTGAATACACTTATAACATTCCAGCAAAACAAATGGTATAGATTTTTTTTTATTATAACAATCAAACAATAGAGCAGGTAGACCAATGCAAGTATCTAAGTGTAACAGTAGATGAATATTTGTCTTTCTCTTCTCATGCTGAATATACAACCAAACAAAAAGAAGAATGAATGCTTACCTTAGTGATTGGTCAAAACAGTTAATATACAAAACCATAAACTAAGCAATTTCAACTGCTGTACATCCACTTTATTTCTACTAAACAAGACAGAGACAAATTAACTTTAAAAAAAATAAAATCAAGCCATGTGGTAAATTCCTAGATGTACTTGTTAAACCATAAATATCTGTTCAAAATCACAAGACCTACTACCCAAAATATTTAAATGTTACAAGTGATGGTTTTTCTTGTTTGGTTAATAATCTGTGATACTTAAGTAACCTCCCAATAGGGAGGCTGTATATTCCTCATTACATTTTAGGTAGTTAATAAAAAAAATACAAGATAATACTGTCAGTATATACAGGTACTTTCAGCACCTAGATACTTTGTTCATTGCAATAGTTTTTATTTATTGGTAATTGAACATACCTAAGTATTTTTACAAGTCAAAATATAAAATGTAAACAGAGCAAAAAAGACAAATAACAAACTATAAATAATAAGATTAAAATAAAGCAATTAATTCAAAAAGAAAAATAATACTAACTAAACTAAAATGTAACAGCAACAAGGATATGCCTCTCTGAGTTAATCTAAGTTAACAAGGTCGTTGAAATTACTATGAAGATACTCATCCCAAATGTAAAAAGCTTTTTTAATAAGGTATTGCTTTATTTGGAATTTAAATTTTTTGACATTAAAATTTTTGATTCTCTCTGGGAGAACGTTATAGAATTTTATGCAATGGTAATTCCTTCTGTCCTTGGCTCTTGCAGTTCTACTATAATTTATAGCAATACAGTTTCTTGCCCTAGTGTTGTAATCATGATAGTCGCGATTGTGAGAGTAGGTATGTAGATTTTCCTTAACATATACAAGACAATTTAAAATATATATACATGGTAGAGTGAGAATGCGTAATGTGACAAAACTATTTTTACAACATTCATCAAATCTCAAACCTGCAATCACCCGCACACAGCGCCTCTGTACAGCAAGCAACGCATTTGCATGGGGGGAGTGTCCCCAACACAGCACAGCATAACATAAATGGGAATTAATGTGACCATAATACGCACACATAAGGACGTTGTCTGATACGATACCTTTAAGATTACGTAACATGTACAGATTTCTGCTTAACTTCCTCGCAACCTGACTTGTATGTTCTTCCCATGTCAGTTTCGTGTCGAGGTACACACCCAGAAACATAACGGGATCTGTGCTCATAGGACCTGCTCTTAACGAGAAGTGTAATGTTTTTGTTTTCGCGGTATTAATACCCAGCTTATTAGAAATAAACCAAGTGTGCACATCACTGTGTGTCGTCACCACTATTTGCTCCAGATCTTCAAGATTTTCGTTGGTATTAATTGTTGTAGTATCATCGGCAAACAATAATATTTCTCCAGCCCCATCCAGGATACTGGAGCCTGAGCATATCTTCTGCCCTCAAAGCTCTCCTGAACAAAGTCTATAAGCTGACCAATCGCTGAAGTAGTAGACATGTTATTTCTAAAACCGAACTGCCGGGGATTTAGTAAATGGTATCTTTCTAAATATGTACATATCTGTTGTTTAAGTATTTTTTCGAAAACCTTTCCAAATATTGGCACAATTGATATTGGTCTGTAATTCGAAATTTCGTCACAACATCCTTTTTTGAAGACAGGCACAACACGAGCAATCTTGAGACATTCAGGAAAAACGCACTCACTAATACAAAAGTTTATTATTTTAGTTAATGGGTATATTATTATTTCCTTCATCGTCTTTAAAATTCTCACATTTAAAGTCATTCTCAACGGTGGTAGTGTTCGGAGTTACATAATCCATTGGGTCTTTTGCCATCATAGGAATATCTCTTATAATGTTAACAGCAATTTGACAGAAGAAATTATTAAAATCAGTAGCATTTAGTTTTGTTGATTGGGGTATTTTAGTGGAAGGATTGTTATTTTTTATGATATCCCACAATGCCTTGCTTTTGTTGCTAGACTCTGTAATATATTTGTCATTTGCACACTTTTTGCTATATTCAATTTTTTTCCGGTAGTCCAGTCTGAAAGATCTTACAACGTGTTAGGAATAATAGTAGGATCTGTCCTGTTCAAGCGAGTTAAGAAATGCAATGTTTCCCTATCCTGTCTCAACTCATCATTGAACCAATGTATTTGGCAAAAACTGCCAGAATTATTGCTAGCATTCTTAGTTTTTTCTGGAAAACTAGCCTCACATGCATTTACTACAATATCAATAAACCATTTACATTTTTTAGCAGCAGAAATGTTTCCAGAGTATAGATGAGACCAGTCAACACTTTCCAGAATGCGATAAAGATGAAAGAGGCCCATTTCAGTTATTGGTCTATAGACCTTTCTAGCCCTGCTAACTACAATCGCGTCCATACCCCCATAAGAAAAAGACAATGCTAAGTGGTCAGACAGACCTGGTTCAACCACTTTTATATCATATAGACCCTCACTGATTTTAACGAAAATGTTATCTAAGCATGCCTGGCTTCTAGTAGCCAAACTGGTTGATTTTTTCAAGCCATATGATTCGAATAGATTGCATAGAAGACGTGCCCCTAAAGTATTTTTGTCAAAATGTACATTAAAATCACCAGTTATTATTGTGGTCTTATTCAAATCTAATACCTCTAGAAGATGGGTCAGTCTATTTAAATATATACTCAAACTTCCATTAGGCGAGCGGTAAGTGCTTAGAATTTGTACATTTTTGTGTAGAATTCCCGCGACTTCGAAATCAATTTCCCCTGACATACCCACCAAATCAAACGGTAATGGAGTTACGATTATATTATTGCTTGCAAAGATGGCAACTCCACCATTTTTATGAGTAGTTCTGCAAAACCCTGAGACTAGAGAGAACCCATTGTTATGTATTTGATTAAGCTCATTCTGGCCCAACCAGTGTTCATTAAAACAGAGAAAATTGTATTTATTTCCAATTAAAAACGAATCCATTAAGTTAATTTTATTTCTTAGACATTGAATATTGTAATGTAGTATACTCAGAGGGGCACTCACCCTTAATATATTTCCTGTGGATGGGGATTTTAAGGATATCGGTGGTCCAGTTACAGTCAGAACAGGGATACTTCCTGTGGTAGGATTGGCAGGTGCATTGGCAGGATGGCCTACTTTTTTAGTCTCTAGTTGTATAACATCGTCCGCGAAAAAAATCTGTTTATTAGCATCTGATTCTTTGTGATCAGTGTTTATTGGCTGGGGTTCTGGGGGACAATTGGCATAAGGAGTATAAGGAGTTTGTAGTGCTTGTATTCTGCTCATGAAATTATTGTGTTGGGTCCTTGATTGATGCTCCTCATAAGCTCTCCAGATATAATTTTCACATAAATAAGTAATATCTTTTATAATTTCGATCTCCATACTCGACATGAAACATAGCAGAATCAACAAACTGTGAGCTTCCAATATTTTGTGTGGCGCAGTATAGTTTTTGATTTTGAGAAGCTATCAGGCTGTTCAAGATTTTCCTAGTCGATTTGGCATATGGTGAGCTTACTAGGATCAGGTTAGTTTTCTTTCCATAAGACATTAGCTGGTTTAAAGTTTCTTGTTTTGGTGATTTTCCTTGAATGCTATTCTGTGGTCCTGTAAAGAGAATAAAAAAATCATCCCTTGTTAACCTCTGCACATAAGTCTCACATACATCTGCCATGTTTTCAATAGAGCCTTGAAGCGTGATTTAGTGAATTTTTTAAAGAGATGTAAAGAGCCTTTAGCAAATATATCACCCACCACTACCAGTTGCGGCTTCTTACATAAGTTAATTTCTTTTGCATTAGTCCCTTGGATGTCCGGTGAAGTGGTTTTTTGTGGTCTTGGGATATTATCCTTTGGCATCCTACCTATGGTCTCTGTTTGGGTAGATCTGTCAATATTTATATTCATAATTGAATGATACATCAGTACTTCTTCCAGCAAATCATCTTCAACGATTATGACATCAGTTTGTACTTCAGTGGAAATTACTTCATTAGCTATTATTGTTTGGGATTCCTGGTTTTTGCTGCTAGATGCTATGGTTTGTGCTTCTTGGTTTCTATTAAGTGTGTTAGCCGTTTGTGTGCCTACCACTTTCATCTGCTTAGGCTGTCTAATAGCTTGGTCTTTTATTTGTTTCTTTAAGGCATCTAGTTCAAGAGATTTTTCGCTTAGCTCTTTTTTAAAATGTTCCTCCATGTCAAAAACATCATCCTGGAAAGCTACGGATCTTCTTCTGATATTATCTAAATATTTGTCTTTTTGTTGTAATTGTTGTAAAAGTTCTTTATTTTCCCTCTTTAGTTCTTGGATAATTTCTTTGCTAAATTCTTGACTATTTGCTTTATCAATGCAAGTTTGGGAACAGTATATTTTGTGCTGATCGATATGGATCCAATTCTTTTTTCTTTCCCAGCAAGATTTATGTACTATTGTATGGCATGAAATGCAACAGTATATTCTCAGTTGCAGTTGCTTGCTTGTACAACATGGAAATATAGGAATTTTATTATCAAGCATGGTAACTGAGCAAGAACAAAGTACGTACAGTTTACAATGATATGAAAAAGTGTGCAAAAACAGAAGCAATATAACTAATATTATGTATATAAAGTACAAAGGACAAAAAAACACAATATATGTCAATCAACCAAAGACAATGCAATGTGACAACAACAAAACAATGAAAAATAAAATGAAAGACATACACATGAAAAAATTCTAAGCATATATATATATATATATATATATATATATACAATTATATATACAATTATTGTAATCCATTATGTAAATTTCTAAATAATTTGAAATAAATTTGAATTGAATATGAATTTGATGTTGGTTTGACCTCTCAATAAAGCACCTGTCAGTCATACAGCCTCCCACTGCCCATACCTCGATTCTCATTGACCAAGAATTCACTCATTATAAAACCATTGAAAATTACCTGTATCTGTTAGAAACCAGGTTGACCTGAAATTGTTTAAAAAAGAGTACCAAACATATTACTGGAAAAAGCATATCATAACCTGTCAGAATACTACCCAGATCGGCTCTAACTAAAATCTATTTATCAAAGAAAGACGTTAAACCAAAACAAAGTTTAGTGCATGTGCATGTTGCTCTATCACTCCACCAGGCTTTTCAATGATATTATTATTAAAAAGTCGCTAATATTCGATTTTTTTTATTAATTGCATTTAAAAACTGTTTTTTTGTTAATGTGACTTATTTTTTTGTATGTATGTATTTTTTTTTAAAATGTTATGTCTTCTTTATTTACAATCTCGCTGATAGATCAAAAATGTACCTACCTCACAGTCAGTTGAATTGTTGAATTTTAGATTTAAGATTTTTTTTCTAGCTTTGTCAACAAGAATTGAAGAATTTGACTATTGACTATGAATATTTAAATACATATACTATCCCTATATTAAACAAGTTTAAATCTTACTTTTATATAACCTGGAACGGAAGCTCTCATGGCTTTGGTCAATTCAGAAATAATGGTTCTTGGAATTAGACTATGTCAAATTGAAATTGAAACTACTATTTGATTTTCTGACCACTGATTATGTGTGTAGAGATAGGCATGATTTGTTTCTTTAGTTCTACAAGTCAATCGAAGGTAATATTACAATATTACATAAGAGATTGGCACTCGACAATTATGTGGACAAAACAATATAGAAGTAGGGTTGCCAACTATAAATTTCCATAATCCAAGTCAGGTCAGTCAAAATCTATAAAAAAATCCAGGACCCACGGTAACAAAGAAGGACACATAATCGTATAAATATTTTATCAAATTTAAACAAAATTAATGTGAAAAATAATATTTTAATTGAGTATAAAAATTTGAAAATCACTCATACAGCTGCATTTCAACTTGCAACTAAGTTCCTATAAAGTTGTATAAACAGATTGTACTGTAATAACATATCTACCTTACCTTACTTCTTAGATATTAACACTATATTAGGTAGGTGGCAGGTACTTACTATTAAAAAAAAATACAAACTAAATAATAAAAGTTAAACATATTATTATAGGGGAACACATCAAACTTTGGTTTAGTATAGTTATTATAATAATTAATGTGTCTGCTTGTTCCACATTTTATTATATTATCACTTAACACATAATTGCATCGCAATAAAGTTACTATAAAATATATCTATCTTACCTTATCTCTTACGTATTAGCTCGAAAACGAAATACAAACTAATAAAAACTAAACCAAACATAAATTATGAAGGAACAAATAATATTTTGGTGTAGCAAACATATTATTATTAATAATATGTCAGCTTATTTCATATTTTATTATTAAATTTAAAGAAAATAAACATAATAAATAGTATTTTCAGTAATCAAAAAAAAAAATTGAAAATCACTTAGCACACTGCTAACTTCTACTTTTACCTTATACTGCTTAGATGAACTAACTCACAATTTATTCAGATAAATACAAATAGCAAAAACCACAGAATTTCGCTCTTTAAGTGGACATTATTATCATTATTTTGACAATCGACAGATAACCTAACGCAACAAAATGATGTTGCCGCATTAAAAATAATAAAATTGTATTTAGTGCTGTGTTGTTCAGAAGGACGAAGGCCAAATACGGTAAACTCTACTAATATCCAAGTCGTCCTTCCAAATACAAGACGCTTCGCAACCCTATATAGAAGGGAGATGATTAATTTAGGATACTTATGCAGAAAACTATGTGGAATAGACCGAGTTGAGAGTCAAGCGGAGGGGATTTACTTATGTACAAAAACAACACAGCAAAACATTTTATTAAAAGACTGTCCATATCTGCCACCAAAATATAACCCATAACAATTTGAGCTTCTGTCATGGTGGAAATGGATTACATTGAAATAATCTAAACAACTTGACTTACAGTTTCCAACTGTTCTTTCTATGTATATTTATTTCGAATCATAACTGATTTTTATATACATATAAGTAAATTATTAAGTTTTTCAATTATATTTTGCAACTTTTTTTTGTTTGTTATAACAACCTTTATTTAGACAATACATTTTTTTTTCATATTACAAACCTAGTAATAAGCAAATATAATCTGGACTTAGGTGATCTCTAAACAAAACAAAATTAGTATGGTCTCAGAGATAAATCATAATTAGTATCACACCATCAAGGTATTAAACATCTAGTTCCTATTAACATTAGACATTCAAATAAATGCATTAAGAATACAATAATTATAAATTTGATCTTACATGCTTTTTAAGTTGCCTTAAAATACATGTTAGGGCTATTCAGTTTTAATTGTATATGACAACTAATTAAAAGTTTTAGTAGTGCTTTATTGGTTCTGGCTTTCTCCAATTGAATATCACGGAAATTTCTTGATATAATCTTTGTGTGGGAGTCTGGTAATCAATAGAGTAATTTAAAAAATTTATTTTGAACAATTTGTAACATATCTAAAATTATTTTAATACAAGTACCCCAAACAGGTATCATCTGGAATTAATTCTTTAAAAACCCTTACACCTGTAGAGTGCTCCTTTTAATTAAATTATTTTTATAATAAACAATACCCCAGTATTTTACATTGTTGGTCTTAATTAAGTATATCATAATGATTTATTTTCAATTGTATATCTTTTACAATTTTGTTATTTTTGTTTTTGACTGAGACTGAGATTTAGTTAATTTTGTAAAAGCCACCTATAGTAGCTTTATCCAGATCAATATTACTTGTATTAGTCAGCTCCTCAATACCTTTTATTTTATATATAAAAATTGTGTCGTTAATGAAAGTATAATACCTACTCAGCCGATAAACAAGAAAGGCACAAGCTCAAAACATTATGGGTGTACAGCAGTGACCCTAATACCTGAGGCTCAGCTCAATTTTTAGTCAATATTCTACTAGTATGCTCATTTAATAGAACATGCAGTACTTTATAAGAAGGCTGGATACACTCTGAGCCCATCTAAGCTAAGAAACATAACTGGATTATTATCTCATATATTCAGAACCCCTGTTGATGCATCTAAGGATCTTAGACCAAATTAAAAAGGTGAACAAGGTGTGAACTGAGGTGAGGGTTGAAAGCCTTCCATTTAGATTAGCAGAACTTCACAATATAATTATATAAGTAAGATGTATCTAAAGTAAATTGTGACAGCGGAAGTTGGAGTACGCTCAATTTTCAACACCACATATTTCAAATAAATTTATTTTTATGCAGTTAGTTGGTTTACAAAAGTGAGTTTAAATTTCTATCATGCCGCCTATACTTCACAAAGAAATCGCCGACTGTTGACGGATATTTAGTTTTTATGTTGTCTCAATTTACTTTAAATACAATACAATGATCTTGACTATAATTAGAAGATCCATTGACTTCAAAACAATCCAATCACCCATAACCCCTCTTACATCACTCATTTCTCTCCTGCTGATAGAGACATGCTAATTTCTGCTTACTCTTCGGTCTTCCCCCCACAACTTTACAACAAGCAATAACATATTATAACAAAGTTAAACTTTCTAGTCAATATCTATATCTAAATATACCTATCAATTATCAGACTTGTAAGGCATATGGGATCCAATCGTTCAGCTGATATACACTAACGGATATTAAACAAAGAGTACTCACCCACTGTATCATATTCTGAAAGAGTTATCAACGTGTCCTGATCCTGATATGTAACAAAATATGTAAGTTGCTCGCCTTCCATATTTACTAGACTGTTTACTTCTGAGCAACTACACCTACTATCTACAACACTTGTGACACAGAAGTAATAGCAATTTAATATTAATACACACTCAGCCTACGCCTACTCTAACTCAGCCATTTTACCACAAACCACTTTTCGTGTACTGTGCATTTTATATAAGCACCTGGGAATCACAGAATTTTAGGTATACCCTAATCAAAATATAAATGTTCAAAAAGGATGTGTACACTGGAATAAATGTCTATAAAATAAAGATGAGATAAACTCATTGATTAATTTCTAAATATAGAAATTAATAATAGCTCTGAAAATTAAAACTGGTGTACTTCCCACGTTAATTTGCTGGTAATTTTTATTGATAAAACAAATTAATAGGTATACAAAAACAAACAAACAGGATTTTTGGCATTTTAACTCGACAGTTCCAAGAACAACTCCAAAAATTCTCAGTGTAGGGATGCATAAAAGATATCGATATATCAAAATAGAGTTCTGCGATCTTGAGATATACTAATCAAATCATTCGATTATAAAGATATCTCGATTATTTAACCAGCCCACTACTATTTTGTCGTTCGGCGATATAGTTATTGAGGAAATCTTGAATTTTTGTCACCTCCAGCTTTTAGCCTCAATTCTAATTTTTTTGATTTCTTAGGATATTCTAAGTTTTATTCCTTCTCTTTTTAAATCCCTACCAATTTCTGAATTGAAATGTTAAATAAATTGTAAAATCTATTTTTTTTTTAAATGAAAATATTAACGTGTCAAATTTTGGGTGCCCAAAATTTGTAATTTAATTAATTTTATATGCTTATTTAAATCAGAATTAATGAATTTGTATTTCTAAAATATCTGAACATATAATTGTATGTTCGCTGGAAGCATTTTAAAACGTAGCACGCCAAATTCTCCCCATAAAAAAACTTACTTTAGAATTAGAAATGTGTATACCCAAAAGTGCGTAATAAGAAAATACTACATGATTTTTTCTTAAAAATATTTTTTGTCATTTCATGCCCTTTTTTAAATCCTTCATCTACATTGATTATGCTCAAAATCAGTCCGGTTAACTCATGAGCCAATAGACATACCGCGATATTCTTTGATAAAAACTAGTTTTTACACGTGAGAAACTTGAGATATTTAAGACTGAATAAAATTTTTGCCATATTTGTTCTCCTCTTGCAGATTTACAATATTCATTTTTCATGTAATTTTTCATACGATGATCAAACGTTATTTTTTATTTTATTGTGTGTCCATATTTTCCTAAATAGGGTTAAATACATCTCTGGCTAGTGCCCGACTTCGCTTTACCGGCCGCGGTCTTCGGAAGCTTCCGCAACTATTACTAATCTCTCGGGTGTTTTGGTGTGGTCGGACGCAACGGTAAAAGACAATTTTTAAAAGAAATTACAACGGTTATATAATTTCTTTCTGCTTCCATTTTGTTTATACTATATATTGAAAATTAAATGAATAACGGTATTCTAATATAGCAACAATAAACCTAAAACTGCTTAATTTAATTTAGAACTTTGTTTTTATTTACATTCGAAATGTGAGTAAATCTAAACACCTGAATAATAAGTGTACCCTTTTACAATATTGAAATGAAGTGGACTATATATCAAAAATTTCCTAAAAATATATCGATATAAAATATCGGCGATATATCGATATTAAATATGTACTATAGGCCTCGATATATTGACATGCTTTTAACGATATAAACACAAACAAAAATTTAAGGTGGAAAATGCTGAAACAAATATTTTTAAAAAAATACAAGACCATTGCATTTACTATCTTCCTTTTGCACACGTTGCAACAGAACAGAAAAAAGTATAATAGTGTACTCGGAGCGTGCCCCTCAAACCAGACCCTCACTAGGGTCAACTACCTAACTTAAATTCTGTTTTAAATGTTAGTTTTGCGTACATACAGGCTGGATTTCAGGTTCTGTTACAATTATTTTTATATAGACTCGGAATCGCGCTACCATGCTCTTTCTTTACAGCGAACCTAACCTAATCCGCATTTTTATCAATTGTAGTTTTTATTAAAAAAACGTTTTTATTAAAAAAAAAACTTAAAAAATGTATACGTCTGAACGGGGATTCGAACACATATGCGCCACATTCAACATCCAAAGCCAAATGTCTTACCTACGAGCTAGCAAACTCATACTCAACGCTCAACAAATATTGTTTATACTTCGCCTCTTGTCAACAGCAACCTATTAAATCTTAGAATGTAACTTACGTTTACAACTGTATCAGAAACCAAAATCTAGCTACGTACGGCTTTTCAGTTTGGTAAAACATAAAAAAGGGGACAAGTGTCTCTCGAAGCAAAATTAGAAAACCAAACTTTAACAGCAATGGAGAACTCGAGTTCATTATGGAGCCGACATGAAAAATTAAAAAAAGAAATTCTACCGGCGGGAAGTTTTGAAAATGACGCAATACTTTGACCAACCAAATTTAGAAAGTCAGACCCTCTAAAGTTTTAACTGAATTGTTTGAGTTTTACTCCAGTTATATCAGATATTACCTTAAAATATATGATACCTTCTGCATCATCAGTGTCTTCGAAGTGGCTAATGGCTTCAGTTGTTGCAGTTAACTTAATACTTCCTAATAACAGAAGACGCTTCACAGGGGAGCATGTTAAAGGAAGAGTATTTCGTTCATCATTCCATAATAGATACTGGAAGATATAATTATTCACCTATCAATTTAAAATAAATATAAATAATACTAATCTTTTGTGGAAATAGATGCACAAAAAAAAATAATTTTTTTTGTTTTTTCCTAGATATACAATTTGTGTTTAGGTTTTTATTTTCTATTAAATTTTTTTTCCTGGCTATAAAATATATTTAAAAATATATCTGCATTGTTATTCATTATTACTGCTAGTGTCCCCCACCCCCCACCTTTGTTTTCCTTTATTCCGTGTTGTAACATTTTTCTCTAAATCCGATAATTATGACAACGTTGCACGATAATTTTATACGTCAAATCTGGCAGCGCTGTTCCGCGTTGGCCAATGTCAATATATATTTATCTCTAGCCAATGTTAAATTACTACAATCAGGGCCGCATTACTCATTAGGCCTAGGGCCCCTCGAAAAGAAGACCCGTAGTCGGCGTCGCCCCGCTTCAACAAAAATCGTTTATATAATTTTCCTTGTTTCATTTTACCAGTAAAATAAGTAATTCTCAGATATTATGCTGGAGAGAACTTTTTTTGGTCGTCACTTTTTTCCACGAACTTGGGGCCCGTAAATACGTTTGGGCGAAAATAATTAATCCGGCACTGGCTAGGGCTCAAAAGTTCAAACGGGCCTAAGTCCGCCCGTTGTAGTGCAGATGCGGTACAACCTATAATGTATGCATTCTTTGCTAGTAATCATAGATAAAAGTTTATATAGAGAACTTGGTAATTTGGTATTGGTATTCTGTATGTATATCATCAAGGATCAATAAAATGGTATGTCAATTCCTAATTTTAATAGGAAAATTTTCTTCATTTTGTGTTGGCGGGCGGTAATAGCAATCGCTGCCATTCAAAGAAAATTCAGTAAACAATAATTCGATAAATTTTATAGTTTATAAAAGTTACTTTGATGATCAGTACCCTACATAGTTGCCAATCGTAGCATAATTATGTCCTATATACCTTATGTTATGGTTAAGGTTGCCAGACGTCCGGGATAATCCCGTATTTAGGTAAGTTCTTCCGTATAGCGTCAGTCAAATCAGAAAAACCAAATATTATAAAGTTCACAAAGAAAAAAATGCACTCTTAACATTATTACATCACGACATTGCGTCGCCGCTGGCTTTGTCGGATGTTCAATGTACACAAGCCCCTGCCAACTCTCGAATTGATTGACATTGAATTTAGTTCCAGTCTTCCGGTTCGTCTCGTCGAATGCAGACCTCTGTGTTGATAACATAAGTGGTGCCACGTGTTCGGTTTTGCTGCTTTATTTCGGGGGGAAACGGGAGACTCAACCGCTCAGAGTGGAAACTAACGACCCCGCTAGAAAGGGAGCAGACGCTGTGAACGTGTGAGGCTTAGTTGTTCCTGTATTCTATCCCGTTCGTCTGCCGCAGTTCTACATAGAATATTAGCGTAATGGCCGCTATGTGGCGGGAGTGGGAGGGGTATAGCTTGAAAGAAAAGGTTATCTCGTGAGACCAGTAGTACTCTCAAGGGGCATCTAGTGGAAGCCAAGATGCATTAGAAAAGTTTTTAAAGAAAGTCAAATTTAAAGATTTTGAAATACACGGGGTGATCGGGAGCTCAGAGCTCGCCATCCGGACATCCCACTGATAACGTCCCCAAACCGGAATAAAGTGTATCTCGCTCCGAGGGTCGCCGGATAAAGCGAGTAAGCTCCGGACGGGAGCAATCTGGCAAGTTGCGAAGTGCAGTGCCAAAAACATATATTGGAATTTAGTTCTTCTGCTTTTAAGGATTAAGGAATGAAAAATTAATGAATACTTTAAATATAGTGAGTTACCCAAAAACGTTCAATGATCAAATTTGGTCGAACTTTTTTAGAAAATCAAGACTTCATAAAATAGTGTCATTTGTTCTTTCTACTCAAATTAGCAATGCTTTTTGTAAGAGTATATTTAGTCTTATAATTTGTGGATAAACGTTAGAAATCGAATGTCTTTGAACCTTGTGAAGCCTGAGCTACAAATTCAAATTAATTTTAAGCGAAAAAAATTAAAAAGTAGCAAAGTCCAAAGATAAATATAAATAAGGGGATGAGGGGTATAACAAAACTGTATTATCTTTTTTAAGAGTCGCAGTTTTCCTTTTTTTTTTATGCTCGCTTGCTCTCCCGGAATTTAGCCATCCCAATCTGGCAACCCTAGTTATGGTAGGCATATTGTAACATAACTTTATTTTCTACATCCGAGTTTTCTCATTTTTTATTTACAAGATAAAGTCTGTTTAATTCAAATTTTAATTAAATTTATTATAATTTTTAAAATTACAATTTAACACAAAATATGAGATAAATATTCACATCTTATAGTCGCATAGCTTTATTTAATTTACTAATCCATATACATTGATGAATTTCGACTTTGACTCATTATTTTAAGCAACTTCATGATGGTATAGTCAGGAAAATTTATAGAAAATATGAAAAAATTGAGACGTTAACTAACCATAACAAGTTGTAATAATCAAAACCAGAACCAACTGTTTTAAGGATAATTTATTATATAATTATAAACATATTTTAAGCAATGCTGCTAGCATTTGAAGCTATTCTAGGCCAAAGATCTGCACATTCTTTTGCAACTGGTCCAGTAATAGCTGATCCTTTCATTTCACCCTTGTTGTTCACTATAACTCCAGCATTATCTTCAAAATAAATGAAGACACCATCCTTCCTGCGGAAAGGTTTACGTTGTCTGATAACTACTGCAGGCATTACTTTTTTTCTAAGCTCTGGTTTACCCTTCTTCACTGTGGCTACTAACATATCTCCCGAACCTGCAGCAGGCAAACGATTTAATCGTCCACCAATTCCCTGAACTGCAATTACATATAAATTTTTTGCTCCTGGAAAAAAAATTATAATTAAAAAAAATATTTATATATATATATATATATATATATATATATATATATATATATATATATATATATATATATATTGTATATAGTAGATCCAGCCTTTCAAAATAATCTGTGAGCCGGTTCGTAACAATATCTGCAATAATTTTCCCAAATTATAGAATCAACATTATAGAAATAGGCCTATAGTTCTCAGAGAGACTCGGATCTTGGAATTTTTAAGACTGTCAATAGCATTTCATATTTTCTGAGGGGAAGCAGGAAAGAAAGAAAGAAACATTTATTCATGTTACATACACTATAGTGCTTACATACGTCAAAAAAAAATGTTTAAGTAAGGGTATTTTAACACTTCAGAAACATTGCTAATCATTATACATATTACAAGAAACAACTATGATTCTACTACAACATGTCTGAGAAATCATTAATAAAGAATTCATCCAATTTTAATAAGATATTTTTTAATAACCGTTTTAACTTTTAGAAGTTAACATTTCAATTTGAGGTGGGAGTAGGTTAAACATTTTAGGGCCAAAGAAAGATATTCCTGTTTTTGTTCTGTGATAACTTGTATATATGTGGTCAATATTTCTAGTATTCTGACTGTGCATGTTTTGGTGTGTGGTATACTTATGACCATTTTCTTTAACATAAACGAGACATTGCAAGATATAAAGACAGGGAACATTTAAGATGTTTAAACAAATAAAACTTATAAAACAAATATCCTTCTGGTACTTGCTGCATAACCCCATGCTAACAAAGCATATGAGATCCTAGATTCAATGCATGCATAGTATACTGACAAAACAACCCTTTCAGATAACACATTTACCAGATTCCTCAAAGCATAGATTCCCGAAGCAATCCTCGGACAAAGATGATCTATGTGCGCATTCCAAGTCATTTTTGGATCAATTCGGACCCTCAAGAAACGAACTGACTCACAGTTTACCATTCCCTGCAAGGTACGGAGTGAAAAATAAATGACTTCAGTTTTCGATTGATTAGATTTAACTGGTTACTGTTAAACCACTCAGTGACCCTTGTCTGTCTCTCTCATGTCAGTTACTATTTTGACTTGATCTTTAGCTGTCTTGAGAACATTTGTGTCCTCAACAAATAACACAAGGTCAGCACTGGCCTCACAGCTCTGCAGATCATTTATGTAGACAAAAAGAGCAACAGACCCAGCACTGATCCCTGTGTTACACCATAGAGCACATCTCGTAAACTTGACTTGAGACTGTTTATCTCCTCTAATTGTTTTCTACCAGTCAAATAAGACAAAATAAGTTTTTGACTGTTTTCATTAAAGTTATATTGTTTTAACTTTACTGTTAACAACTTGAAGGAGACACAATCAAAGGCCTTCCTAAGGTCACAAAATGACGCCCCAGCATAATACCCATTTTCAAAAGCATTATTTACAATTTCTATGAGTTTATTTATCGCCATTGTAGTTGAATGAGAGCTCCTAAAGCCAAACTGCTATGGATAAAATAAATTTTTTGTTTCAAAACAAGAAGAAATTCGAGTTTTTAAGGCTTGTTCAAATACTTGTGAGAAAATTGGTACTATTGAGATCGGTCTGTAGTTATTGAGTTGATCTGTGGGCCGTGGAATATCTACGAAGACCTCATTCACTAGACTCGGCTCCAGGTCAGTATTGGTTTTAGTTTTTTTACTACCCAAATTCGACTGACTCTTGACTGTATCCCAAATAGCTTTAGCAGTATACTTATGGTCTATTAAATAGTTGTCATATGCATGTTTTTTGGCATTTGCTGTCTCAGAACGATAAAATTTTGTATATTGTTTAAGCAGTAATCGAGAATTCACAGATTTAGATGTTTTTGCCAGTTCTCGATAAAAGATTTCTCTTTTAGCTCTAAGTCCTTCAGTGAACCGGGAAACAAGTGGTTTATTTTTTTTCATGCTTAAAGTACTTTTCTGGGAAAGCTGAATCAACACAATTTTTTAAAAACATTATAAACATCTCAAACCTATCCTCAATACTAATAGCATGTTTATTGATAAAGTCCCAGCAGATGTTACTAGCCCGAAGCTGAAAATAGGCTAGGCCCTGTATAGTGATGGGCCTATACTTAGTAATTATTATGTAGGAATTAACTGCTAAAATTTTGGCCCAAATCCAAGACAGCCAATCAAAATGGCGGCTTAATAAAATATTTAAAAATTAGCCTGAAAACTCAACTTGATGAACTGATTTCAAATTGTGTGCCATAATTAATTGTGGTATATAGATGAAACGGTGGACTAATTCAAGATGGTGGAACAAAATGGCGACCAAATAAAAAATTTTAATGGTGAAAAAAAAATCACCCTCTCAGGTCTTACATATTTTCAAATTTTACCATCCTTAGATGCCAAAAAAAATATGTTTTATCGATTCCGTAGGTCCATCTGTCAATTCACGACACAGCTTAAAAACTGCTCATTAATTGACTTCAAATTTTAGTCAAATATTAAGGTTCATATGGGGATAACCCTTATGAATATTTTGGTAAATTAAAGTTTTTATGAGGTATGTTAGTTGGTAATATACGGTAAATGGTTTTCTGCAAATGTTTCACTTTTTCAAAAAATATTTGCATACATTTCTTCTATTTGTTCTCGGTTGCAATTTCTCATATTTTAATTAATTTTCGAATTTATAATCAATTTTTCATTTCTCTATCAAATAATGACACATATTAAGCTGGTGAGAATAGATAATATTCTTTGATCTGTGATCGAGAAAATGATTACAATTTCTAAAATATCAAAAAAAATACGCAGGTAAAAATTTTTTAGATGCAAATATAACTGATTGATACAGGATATAAAAGAACTTGGGATGTTCCTCAGGCATAGTATGCAATTTAAGTGTGATATTCTAAATAAATAAAAAACAGAAAAAAAAGCCTAGTTCGGAAAGATTTAAAAAGGATACATTACATTTAAGAAAAAACCCAAAGTGGGAACTTGTTTTTATAAGTCAAAGTTGCCATTGAAAAGTGTGATTTATTTTACGGTCCTGTGGATGAGAATAGGATTTCTTAGACATTTTATCATGTAAAAACTTTATACATTTAATGCCAATGTTACTGTCGATTGGTTTTCATTTTGTAGGGAGGTATGTATTCAGTGGGTTGTTACAAATTCATGACAAATCGGTGGAGTTGGAAAAAATTTATGAAAGAAAATATAATAGGGGACGTAGAATTGGATTTTTGGAGGCTTTGAAAGAGACACTAAAAGAGTTTCCTTAGTTCCAGTTTAGCCACAATAGACCACAGTCGCAGTGGAGGCTCGATCCACTCACCTTGACCTTAGTTCCAGTTTAAAACAGAACTACAGAAACATTATCGATAGTTCCAATCTCTAGACATCAATATTTTCTTTGACTGCTAGAAATCTTATCATGTTTTCCGGAATGAAGGTTCTCAACACCTATGAATAAATCATTCTATTTAGTTTGTGGTTCCTACCAATGTACAGTTGACTGTTGACTTAAAAATGTTCAATGATGTTGATAACTTTGATGACTGTTTGAAACTGCAGAATGACTTGAACTCAAGGTTGGCATGATATATATCCAATATATATCATGACATTTATACAAATTTGATTATTTATTCCTACTTTTTTAAAGCTGCTAAAACTCTTAAAAGTGTAATGGGTACAAACGATATGCTGATTGTTAGGCAGCATGTTTACTTATGTGATTCCCTGAATTATTTTCGACGCAAATTCGTGGAAATCCCCGAGAAAGCAAGTCGAATCAATATTTTAAATCATTAACGTCTAGCAATTTGAACCTGTCCCCTCATTTATGTTTACACATGATATTTATTTTAAATTGTTAATATTATAACATTAGTTTGTTTTTTAAGTTTCTATTATAACTTATACAGGTTGTTTAAAAAAATAGGGTCACTGATTAATCATGGTCCTACTCAAACGGCTTGACCTAAAAAGTTGAATTTTGTCTTACAGATTGCCTCTAGGGTGTAGAGGTTCAATAAAATGGGATTTTTCAAAACAAATTCCATCCCTTAAATATTAAAATACATGTTATTTTAAAATCGGCTAGCTTTTTGCAGAAATGACGAAATTCAAAAATAAAGTATTTTTTTTAGGTATTTTAAGAATTTTTCAAGATTTATACAGGTCGTTTCAATAAATCGAGCTATTAATTAATCATGATCCTGCTCAAAACACTTGATGTAAAAAAACTGAATTTTGGCATGCACATTGATTCTAGGGTGTAGAGCTTCAATAAAAAAGGATTTTTCAAAACCTACATTCCAAGGAGGTAGAACCGCTGCTTAAATATTAAAATAAAATTTTTATTTTAAAAGTGACTTGGTTAATTGGAAAGTGCTTGAACATGTCTGTTTTATTTTATTTTTTACATATCTTAAAAATTCTTAATAATTTATATAGGGCATTTAAAAAAATCAAATCACTGATTAATCACGAGTTAGCTTAGTATAAAAAGCTGAATTTTAGCACATATATAAGTTGACTGCCGGGTGTAAAGTTCTATAGGAAAGATTTGTTTTAAAGCTCAAATTCCAAGGGATTGAATAATTATAATTATTGTATATTATATTTTTTATTTAAAAATAATTAAAAAAATGGTTAGTTTTTCTGAAAAACGCTTGAACATGTGTATTTTATTTTTTTTTACATATTTTAAGATTATTCAAAAATTATGCAAGGTCTAACGCAAAGTCGCCGGTACTTGCTAGTAAATTATAATTTCGACCAAAAAACTAAACAAAAAATTATTGAACTTTAGCAATGCATTATTGTTCTAATATACGAGGCATGTTTTTTAAGTAAGTACCGTTTTGGAATTTAAAAAAAACGTGCAAAGATATCGCAATAATTTTATTTTTACATGAAAGCCTGTACCTTAATCTACTTTTCTACATAATTTCCGTGAATATTGAGACACTTGTCATAACGTGGCACCAGTTTTTGAATACCCTCCTCATAAAATTCTGCCGCCTGACTGGTTAACCACTGTGTCACAATGCGATACAAAACACTACGAGAACATTGAGGAAAGTAGTCGCACAATAATGAAATTGTAAAGCGTCTGTTCTCTTTCACCTTTTCGTCCACTTTCTGCACCAAATCTTCATTAACGATCGAAGGACGCCCACTCCGTTCTTCATCATGCACATTTGTGCGGCCATCTTTAAATGCTCTCACCCATTTCCTTACCATTCCATCACTCATAATGTTTTGTCCGTAAACTTCACAGATCTCATGGTGAATATCGATCGGTTTTACGCCTTTAGCACTAAGAAATCGTATAACAGCACGTACTTCACAATCGGCGGGACTCACGATTGTTGGAGGCATCTTAAACACTCAATAAACAACGTATACAATGAAGAATCAGACTGTAATGGCGTCTGTGCGTATACAAGAGAGGTAGGTAACCAGCGCGCATGCGCGGAACGCCGACCGTAGCGCTGCGGCGGCGGAATCGCAAAACGGTACTTACTTAAAAAACATGCCTCGTATTATTAATATACCTATTTTTTTAATTACAGTTGATTCCAGGAGGAAAGATACAATTGGGCCTGCAAAACAAAACTGGGTCTGCTTAATGAAAGTAGAGACTCCGATGTTGTAACATCCGGAAAATGTACAAAGCAAATTAACATTCAAATGGGAATTTTTTTTACTCCACTAATACCCCATTTTTTCACATAGAATACAAAAAATTTCTTAAGTTACGCAACTTATTAATGCCGGGTTATGTCCCTCCCAGCAGACGCCAAATTGGAGGACCTATTTTAGAACAATGATTGACTGTAAAAATAAATATAAAGGAGAAATTGTATCCATGTCTAGTAACATACACAACGAACCAATAATATGTACTTCTTTTGTAACTCAGTCTGGAGAATCTATACTTATTGATACTGTCGACACATCTGGTAAATCTCATACGTCAGAGTACCTAAAGGAACTTGCGTTGGAATCAATCATAGTATTGGTATGCAGCATAGTAACAGATAATGCTAGTAATGTTGCTAAAATGAGAAGATACTTGGAAAGTGATAACTTAATTCAATATGGATGTTCAGCACATATATTAAACTTATTGGCCTTGGACTTATATAATTCTGCAGTTACTGGCCACATTTTACGTGTCATTAAATATTTTAGAAATAAACATTTACCTACCGCCCTTGCAAAGGAAGCACTCGAAAACAAACTTATTTTACCCCACGAAGTACGTTGGAACACGATGACCAATGCCATCAAGTCATTTTTTAAAAATCAAGGTAACCTAGTTCAGCTGTATCAAGACCACAAAGACGACATAGATCCTGACATAACTGAAATTATAAATGATACAAATATTGTGATAAATGCTAAACATATGCTTAGTAACCAATAGCAGTCGCTTTGGACAAAGCTCAAAGAGATAAAACCACTATTGCAGTTGAAATTTGGTATAAACTAGAACTGGAAGAACAACCCTTAGATGTTAAAAAATATTTTTATCTAAGAGACATGGCTCTAGATGCACCACATTACCTATCTAATATGCTTGACCATCAATTTTTAGTTAAACATTTAAATAACCACCAAACAGAAAAAACATATACTTATTTAAATGAAATTAATCCAGACTTCACTCCATTTGTAATGACACTTTTAGCTGAATCTACACCATTCCCAACATATGTATTTGGATCTAACTTTAGGAGAACACTACCTATGGTGTGGTGGAAAGGAATTGTCATTGATGATGCAATCTGGCCAAATAAACAAAGCTTTCTATCTTTATGTGAACAGCTACTTAGTGCAGCAGAACATTTTCATCATTTGGACTTGTACAATCGAAACTACGCAATAGGCTTGGAAATGAAAAAGCTAGAAAATTGACATTTTTATTTAAATACAAAAATCAAGTTGCAAGAAACAAAAAAGAAAATATCGATTGGATTTGGGAAAAACTGTCTTTGCCAGAAGAATCCTCAGTACAGTTTGTTGATTTTGAGGAACCTGACGATAATGTACCACTAATCCAATTTATGTAAATATGTTTGTTTTTGTAATATCATTTATTTTTTATTAGTTTTAAATTTTTTTTTTGTAGTTTTTGGTTATTTTTTGTAATAAAAATATTTATCTCAATAGTTCCTTGATTTTATTTGGCTACTCTAAATTATAATTTATCATTGGTACTTAAAAAATAATAACAAGAATAAATATCAGAACTTAATATATATCGGATATATATCCGATATTTGATATTTATATAAATATCATATTTGCCAACCTTGCTTGAACTCACTCTCATTTTGATGTGATAGAAAAGGGATGGAGTTGAATGTTAACAAATGAAAAATTCTTACCATTTGAAGAAAAAAGAATGCAATAACTTTTAATTAGGTAATAAACAATGAACATTTGGAAAAGAGTTAACCAAATAAAAGTCTTAGGAATATATATAGATAATAAACTAAGGTTTGATTGTCATACCAATTATATTATAAATAGGGCCATTAAGATGTTGGGATTTATTGCTCGTACCTTGAAGGATTTTGACGACATAAATTGCTTTCAAACTTTATACTATTCATTTGTATGATCTATTCTTGAATATTCAAGTCCTGTGTGGTCTCTGCATTATCAAGCATATATTGCTTAGAATAGTCTTTGGATAAAGTTCAAAGAGTTTTTTTGATTTATAGCTTTTAAATTAGGCATACCCAATGAACAAATTAATTACCCAAATATTGAAAAATTACTTCATATGGACAGTCTTAAAAACCGCCGAGCTCAATTAGATGTTTCCACCTTATTTAAGATTGTTAATAATATTATTAAATCACCTGAGCTACTTTCATTAATAATAATAATATTACTAATTAATACCTTTGCATGTACCCCAATATGTAATGCGGTATAATGATCTATTCTTTGTACAATTTCATAGAACTAATTAGAGAATGGATAGTTCTATATCTAGATTTAGCAGACCAGCCAATGACAAACGTATGGAATTCAATTTTTTTAACATTTCACTGAAGTCCTTTAAAGGTTGTTAAGTTAATAAACAGAATTGGTAGCTGTTTATGTAATTTCATTGTTGATTTTTTTATTTTCATTGTGATGTTTTGTAACATTTTGAATGGGAAACCATTAATAAACATTTTATTTTTTACACTTTATTTAAATTTATACTCAAAATATAGAGCGTACATGACAAATGTAAGAGGTGGAATTCCACAATATGAGAGGAAGGAGGCACACTTTGTTGGATACTAAGCAGAATTTTATTTAATGTTCATTTTTATTATTTTTATGTTAAACCATACAGTATTAGGCTTAGATTTGTTTAGGTTATGTTTTCTTAAAGTTAAAGTTAAAAGATTAGTATTTGTCTAGATGCATGCTATAATATCTATGATGCACAAATTTCAAGATAATAGTACCTAAAAGTGTTCCAAGTGAGAAAATATTTTAACTAGTATTTTACTTTTTAAAACTTTTTTCATATATATCCGACAAAAACTTGGAAAGATTTAATTTTGCCCGTTTACCATTCTTTTTTAATTTTGCAATGTTGCCAGATTTTAGAACTGCTTTACCGACGTCTTTATTACCTAATATTTAATATTTTATACAATAGCGGTTTGTTGTTAAAAAAAATGAAAATTTTTCCCATTTTTTATTCGAAAAAAAAATGCATTGCAAATTAAATTTTTTGCATAGAACTGTTTTCTTACTCTTTTATATACCCATGCTTTCTAAAATCTTATACCCCACCCAGCACCCCATTTCACTCCATGCGTCCCGAAAGTTTCTCAATTTTTGTTAACGAAACAAATTTCTGAAAACCGCAAGTGGATTTGTGGTTTCTGATAATATTATAATATGCGAGTATAAATATTTTTCCAAAAATCGATAAAACAGCAGAGAACTGGATATGGTATTGTTATGGTAATTATTTTTATACAGGACTTTAGGACCCACCACTGTTGGATCCCTATTCTTAAAATTCAAAATATACACGCTTAAGAAAATGAATGGAGGCCCTGTAACGCCTAATGTTATAGGTCCACTATCAGGAGGCGTTATTTCTCTTGTTAAAAATATTTATAGTAATAAACAACCGATCAAGAGGATTTTGTTTATGCAACTGCCTTTTTCTTGATGTGGTCAAGATAAATAAGAGATAACCTGTTCTTTATTAAGTAAGAAGAAAAATCACTCTAAAGTTAAGTAAACCTTAACACAATCAAAAACAAAACAAGTTATATATAAAATACCTTAGAAATAGCTAATTAAGAAAACTCACCAGTATTATCAGCACAATTAATTACTGCACCTACGGGTAAACCCAACGAAATTCTAAATTTCGCTCCAGCAGAACCACCACGTCCTAAAAAGTAAACACAACATCAAAACACATCAAAATAAAACTTACATAAAATTCGTATTCCTGAAAAATACATATAAATCATATGAAATTTGACAAAAATTATTTCAATATATTAAGAAAATTTCTCGTTCTCCTTTTGATTGTCGATATACTTAAAGATTTTCCTCAAATTTTTACAAAAACATACCTCTTTTAGACATTTTGGATGGTAAAAGAAAGCAACTTGTCACTTGTCACTTTTGTCAATTGTCGTTTACAGGTTGTCACTTTTGTCGATACTCAGGGTCGCCACCCTAAATATTTTATTGTGCTAACTTATCTTAATCTTTTTAAATTGTAAATGTAAACCCTTTTTACTACATTCATTTTCCGTTTTTTTTTTCGTACTTTTTAGTGCCGAGGTGTGTCGTCCTCTATTTTTCGGGAATCTAATCTAACTTTATGTGGCCACCTTACCACTAGAAACAGTCCAGATGGAGTGAACGTAAAGATTTCTTGTCTTTTTCGGAAATTTACTCTGTACTAGTATCACATAGTTTCCGGAACATAATGGGAAGGAGAAATAATTGAAAAAAAAGACAAAAAGGTAGTCATGCGGGTGACTTTCGGTAACCGATATAGAAGAAAGCCTGATGTTCTTTTTAAGTATATTTTTAAATGAAAATAATTGAAATTGACCATATCTGAGGTTTCGAATAGAGTTTTAGTCCCTGAGCAGAAGCAAAAACATAAAAGTAGTATATAAAGAAATAAACTCGATTTTAGAGTCACGCGGATATTCCTGATTAATGTGCTGCCTTTAATTATTTATTACGGCTTTAATGATGTTTTGTTGACAAATTGGGTTTTAATGATAGTTTTATTTGAAAAACCTGGTGTTAACCTAACGGAGTGGATACACTTAACATTATAGGTTTTGTTAAAAATATTCTTGTTTTACTATAAATACACTTCTTTAAATCACCTAAAAAAACATCTTTTTAGAACACAACTAAATTCAAAATTTTATAAGTTCTGTAAAAAAAAACTGAAAAAAGTTATCCCCCGAACCGGGAACAGAACACAAATACTTTGTAATGCAACCGTAGCACCCTGCCACTGTGTCAATGTGCTTCACAAAATGAACTTAAAGATCCTTGTTTATATTCCGCCAAATACACGGTTGCCGTTGACCGGCAAGCATTGATAGGAATATATACATAGATTACCAAAAAAATGGGAATATACGCATGCGTCTTGACGCTACTGGAAAATAACCGTCGAAGGAATGCGGTTCGTCAACTGTTCTCAATTTTCATGACATGACGTGTTTGTTTGATAAAACTCGTGTTGGCAAAACAAAAATCTAACTTAAGCTATATTTGCATTCAATTAAACTCGAATCCGTTATGAAACTGGCTTGCTTGGGAAATGGCAACAGTGTGGTGTCATTTACATTAGACAAAATTCAAAGTGCACTTCATAGTTGACTTCAGATTGAAGCAAGGAGCTTGCCGATGCCAAGCAAAAATTTAATAAATGTCAAATTTTTGGGTCCCCGGAATTTTTCCCAATTGAATGCTATCATTTTTCAGGTATTAATTGTAATTATTATAAAATGATACTACTTATTTTTAAATTAATTTATTAGTTCTTTACATTAGTCTTGACTAATGATAGTTAATATATTGTATTAGTAATTTTCAATCCATGTTACATGTTTAAATGTGGTGACGAAATGTGAAGTGAATATTTTAAAATATCATTTGCAATTTGTTTTATAAGTCAGCCGGCCGCATCGTGGTTTTTGTTGGACAATATACTTTTTTGGTTGTGTATATAGCTTTCACTTTCGCATCTATTTTATTTTCCTCTTTAGGCAAGACACATTAAAATAACAAAAAATTAAATTGAATGACTAGAGCGTTTTACTAACATTTTCTTGAATTCTTGAAAGCCCACAAAGTAAGGAAGAAATATGTTAGTTTAATCTTTTCAACTAAGTGTAAAAGCAACTAAGCCAATATACAGTTCTACCATTGCATTATAAACTGTCTCATTTTACAAAAGCATCTGATCTACTTACCTCAGGGCCGTAGCCAGAATTTTTTTTCGGAGGGGATTTGCTCAGAGACATAGACAGAATTTAATTTATGGGGGGGGGGGCAGGCAGGGTACATAAGCGCCGCAGGCGAAAATTTTTCGGGATGCCACGCCCATAATGATTATTTTTTTTACTTTTTTATGTTTTCTCTTTTGTTAGTTAAATAGTAAAACAAACGAATTAATATAATACAAAACTAAAAATTGTATGTTATGCGCTTTTTTAAAGTAAATTTCTGAAACGACCTATAATAAAAAGGTATGTATGTATCCCTATGGGTTTGCTGATTGAGGAATAATCAAGTATACAATAATGGTTGTATAAAACGTATTTATTAGTTCAAACATTTATAAGCGTTTATAAGGCTAAACTAAAGTGTTAAATTTAAACGACGGGCTTTTTCTACAAAAATATTAATTACTTCCTGATTGTTTATGTTTATGTTTCTATATATACTCATTAATGCTAAGTCAGACATTCTTTCTTGGCCAGAACTGTTTCTTATATAACTTTTAATGCGTTTCATTGTAGAAAAGGTACGCCCTGGGGTTGCAGTAGTCACAGGTAATGTACATAAGATTTTTATTAACTCGTAAACGTTAGGGAAAAACTTCTTATCGCACATATCTAATGTCTGTAAAGCGCTTTGTGGAATATCTTTAATTTGATTTTCCCATTTAGTCTGCCAAATTTTTATTTCCGATATGGCAACTTCTTTTTCAACAAACTTGCTATAAAAATCAATGGTTCTTTGCAGCTCCTCATCAACAAGTTCTTCAATATTTTTTAGGTTTTTTGGCAACAATTTATTTAAAGATTTAAATATTTCTTTATGCTTAAGAAATCTGCTATGGATTTGTGAAAGAAAACCGTCTATAAAGGGGATAGCTATAGCGATTCTGTAGTATTCTTTAGGAGTGTGAACACTTAGTTTTACACGATTAATTTGCCTTTTATTAACTCTTGGGATGGTAACGACTTCATTCACTGACTCAAGCATGTTTGTGGCATTTTCAAAAATTCCATGGAAAAAAATGTCCATGTTCTCGCGATTTTTTTCGACTTGAAGTTTAACGTTTTCAATAAAAGCAAGAGCAGACGGCAAATCAATATCGACACTTTGGAGTATCTTACTGAGGTTTATTATATAGGCAAACAAAGATTCTGCCACACACAAACTAATAACAAATTCACTTGAAATTACACTTTTTAAAAAAGCAGAAGCTTTTGAAGATGTTTCCATATCCCTGGATTCAGAGAGATCTTCTAATATTTCTACAATCGTAGTATAAATTTCTTTAAACCTCATAAGAGCAGTGTGATTCTCCACCCATCGAGTTTCGCACATCGGTACTAGTCGCGACCAACTCGTCTCAGGATAACTTTGTTTAATCTTTTCCTTTCCGCAAGGCAGTGCGCTTAGCGGAAAGTCTAAAGAAGTTACCAATTGATTTTATCGTCCCTATACAATTGCGGATACTTTGAACCTGGCAAGAATGACTTATAGCTAAATTAAGGGAGAGAGAGCTACAGTGTACATATAAAGCACAAGGGTATAATTTTCTTATTTCGGCTTGAACACCACTAAAAGACCCAGACATGGCCGCTGCACCATCATAACCCTGACCAATCATCATACCGCAATCAAGTCCAAAAGTGCTAAGTGTTTGTAATATTAAATCAGATAATCCTTTTCCGGTTGCATCTTTAACGGGTACAGATCCCAAAAAATTTTCTTTAATAACGTGTTGATTTTTTTCATTAATATCAATATATCTTATACACAAAGTCATTTGTTCTATCCTGGAGACATCAGTGGTTTCATCAGCTAGTATCGAAAAAAGACCCGATTTTGAAATATTTTTTATTATTTCTTTTATTATAATAGACCCACAAATCTTAATAAGTTCATTTTGCACAGTTGGGCTTATATATTGCGCATTAAGTCCACTTTTTTCCAAATGAGTTTTCAAAACAGTATCGGTTTTTGCACGCATACGCAATAACGCTCGAAAATTTCCGTCATTTATATCAGGCTCTGAATCGTTTGTATTAATCGCTCTGCCACTATCATTTGTGCCTCTTAAAGCGAGCTCTTGCCTGCCACACAATTTAATTATTTCAATAATCGAAATTAGATTTTCGCGGTTCTCCATAACTTTCTGTTTATAACTTTGATTAACCTGCTCGATTACACTGGTTTGTTTTTTAGAAAAAACTTGCACAAAATTTTCGGCCAATAAAAGAGATTTTTTATGATATATGTTTTGCTCATGTTGTGAAAATACTTCTATTGCATCTTTGTATTTATTAAAAGGTTTTTTTACTAAGGCTGACAACTTTTGGTTTCCTCCCTTTCCAGCTGCTTCATTTGCAAATAAAACGCAATATTTACATAGTGCTCCTTGTTCATTAAGCTTGGTATATGCTAACCACGGAAATCTAGTAAACCAAGTATACTGAAATTTTAAGTTTCTGCTACCTAAAAAAAAACAATAATCTGGATGCACTTTAATAAGACGGGTCTATAATTTTTTTAATGACTGATTTTTTTAATTTCTACCCTTGTCCAGCCTATAAAAAAAGCAAAAATATGTGTAATTCGTAGATTCTTACGGATTACACATTTTTTTGGGTTTTTTAATGGGCTTGACAAGGACAGAAATAGAAAAAAAGGTCATGAAAATAATAAAAAACCCGCTTTATTAAAGTGCATCCGAGATTACTGATATTTTTTTTCATACTGTAATAATAATGTAAATAATTATTTGTTAAACATATAACAACGTATTTATTTTAGGCATAAAAAAGTTTATTTATTTTTTTAAATGCGTATTTATCAAATTTGTTAACGCATCAATTGGGGTAAAAAATAAGTCATAAGGTAAAAGTATACGTATATATCTTGTAATCTATTTTCAATCAATTTTCGTTTTTTTTTAAACAATACCTATTTTTTAATTATTTTATTTTTTATTAAAATGTTGATTTTTATTTAAGTTATATCTTACCTTGTTTTGGAAAATCGTAGGAAGTCTTGGGCTTCTAAGGCGATTCAATCAATGTATATTTTAAGTCATCAGTTATATATTTTTGTAAACCATTTCCTATGTCAAAATCACTTTCTGTATTACTACAACTACTACAAGGTGTAACATTGGTTTTAGAAGTTAATGGGACGTCACCGACCTTAGCCGTAACGTCTGTAGTATTCTGTTCGTGTTCGTGGTTATCTTTATTGGCAATATTATCACTAACATCACTACTAGCACTACGTTTTTCAAAGCTAAAATCGAACAGAGTTGTGCTTTGCTTGCGTTTCGACATTATTTTTATTTATTCACAAAATGTGCAGCAGTACGTTACGTGCTTATAACTTAAAAAGACTGCAGGCCGTAACGAAAAACCAAAACAGATCTTGGTGATTCCCCGAAACCAAATCAAATATCGTCTGTACACGTTTGACGTTTGCCGTGTTAGCGCGCGGCTGGCTGCAATAAATATTAGTCTAGGTGTACATCTCAGAAAAAGGCGAGAGCGGCAGTTACAATAATTTTTAACAAATTCGTTAAAATAGTTAGGAAATTATTTAAAGGTAATAATTTTTTTTATGTAATTAAACGGCAAGTTTTTTTTAAATAGCTTATAAAATTTGCATATTATTGAAATTTCGGGGGGGGTCACAACCCCCCTAACCCCCCCCCTGGCTACGGCCCTGACTTACCTCAAAGATAACAGTCCAAAGAAGACATTGACAATATCTCTTACAGTTTTTTTAATGTGTTCAGAGTATTTGTTTTGTTGTTTAGAATGAAAAACACAAATTTTTTTTTTAGCTTATTCAGTTGCGTATAAAGCCAAAAAAAAGATTTTTGTTTGTCATCTCTTATAGTCTTATTAAGCCTTGTAATCTCTATTATAGCGCTGAGTAAGTAAAAGATTTTTTATTATTAATGTAACAAGGGAAAAATACGCGCGTGTATATATCGTAAATAAGACGACGCTGAATTCTGTAAGCCTACGAGTAAGGAAAGCTTCTGTTTTCTACATTGTATCAACTTATATTATTAAATATATTATATCTATACTAACAATGTCAAAAAATGCGTTTTTATTTATACAGGGTCCTGCTGTTTTTTTAGACTGATATGAACTCTCTTAGTCATCGACGATGTATGAGTATGAATCTGTAATGCAACGTTTCGGATTTTTTGGAATTTTGCTTCAATTTTTTATCTGTTTTGAAATTAAGGGAATTGAAATAATTTTAAACTTTTTTAAATTTCACAAAAAACAATAAAGGTAAGAAATTCATTATGTTTGTAGTTTAATACTCAAGTTCTATATTTAAACGTTACAACGTTGCCAAGTTTCGCCTATCGTATTTTTTTAAAAGCAACATCTTGTGTATTATATGAAATTTAAATAGAGCATTAAACAACGGTTTTAACAATATAGGTCTACGATTCATCGTTTTAGACTTAATGGCGTTCATCTTCAGCATGTAAGTTTTTTCCATTAAATTGTATAACATAGAATGTAGGGTTGCAAGATTTGTAAAAAGAAAAAGGGGGGAGGCAAATTGGCGGGCCGTGACTAGAGATATGAGAAGGTAACTTCCTGCAAAATAAATCAAAGAGAAAAAAGTTTCCGCTCCGACATAACAATAACATCGGAGGCGGAAGGTATACATAAAACGCGTGAGTCTCTCGTTTAAAACGGAAGGGTTGGCAACCCTTTCCTTAGGGCAAATGAAAAAATTGGTATGACAAAGACAACTACTCCGCTGGCTAATATTACGACAGGTATCTGGAGCAATGATCCATTTTTGACGACCGTAATTACGCTCTCTTTTAGAGCTAACCGGGTCGATATGAGCTAGCGGGTTCAATACAAATTAGAATAATTTTAATAGAAATGGAAAAAGGCTGCCAAAATAAGTCAATACTAAATGGAAACTTTGGAAAAATTTATAATCGCATTTGACGGTCGACGGAGTGCATGCCTTTTTTATTTCCAATAGTATCTTATTGTCTTTACTAGTCTTTAGTTCGGATTAGAAAACAGAGTGCAATTATGGGAGAAGTTCTTTAAAGGGTGTCTGGCTATCACGTGGATTGAGTTCAATTCCTAATCGTGGGTGTTTTTTTTAATGTTCGCACAAAAAAACTGTGTTTTAAAAAATTTATTGCGTTTAGGTTAGCCCTGGTTTGGTTCTTTTGTATTTTGTTTTTTTTGGATCATGTAAAAAAAGCGTATCTATCTATTAAGAAAACAAAATGTACTGCCGGCATGCAAAGCAAAGTCTAATATATCCTGCCACCGGACCAGTAAGCTCATCCTATCATTCAACTAAACTTGTTTAGATTCCGCGAATGTGAACAAGGAAGGAGTAAAAAGGTTAGGTTGGAAGTCCTGGGAATTAACCCTTTGCTAGCGTAAACAATATGCCTTTTAAAAAATAAAAAATATTAGTACCGTTTAAGGGTTTACGGTGAGCACTTTACTTGACACCTGTGGTCGTTACCTATTGGGCTGGAGAATGGCGCTGAAAGTAAGAAAGTGGCAGCCGAATTCATATTGAAAAGGAAGAAAGAAAGAAAAAAGGTTAGGTTATGTTATGTAAACTTTGTTTATTTTAGAGTGACAGTATTATCGAGTACTGTGGTCCTAGTAATGTGTAGTTGATTTGTGGTAGTCATATTTAAATACTAATATTGGTTCCAAGTGATACTCTCCTAATATCATCTTGGATAATATGCCTGCACCTTCCATTGTTAGAATTGTCACTGAAGTAGGAGGTACAATGTTGTTTTATTTCATTCTAAAAACCAATGTCCTAAACATATTTGTGATGGCAGTGTGTTCTCAGCTCTTTATATTAACTGTGGTTTATAACTCATTACCACCTCCTACCTAGGTGCCCACGCTTTTTAGCATGCTAAGTGTCAACATGTGAATGAATATAAATTAAATCCAGCTTTAATAAGAAATATTTTTGTTGGTTTGTTTTAGACAAATATAACATTTTTTTTTTGAAAACATTTTAATCATAATACTTTTTTTTTGAAAACAATCTTTATTTATAAATTCATACAATAGATCTCTTGCATTTTTTTTCTCAAATCAGTGCTTGAAGCACTGGCCTCGAGAATAATTTAAATATAGCTAGTTAACAGTGTTTGGCTTATTTCTAATTACATCCTAAATATAATTTGGCTTGTTTGATAAATGCATTATATTTTTTATTATTACGAACACTTTCTGGGATTTTATTGAAGGATTTTGAAGCTGGTACAATTGGATTATTTTGTCCTATAGTTGCTTTATAAGAATTAAAATATATATTATTTTTGGATTTAGTATCATGATTATGGATTTTGTTAGATATTTGAATATTCACATATATAGATCACATTTGTTTTAGAGTACTTGGACTGAATTAAAATTTGTTACACCACTGGTTCCCCATACCGGTATTTGATATCTAAAATGTGACTGAATGAAGGTATTGTCTATACTGCATTTGGTTTTATTTGTGAGATAATTTCTGCATTTGTATATTATTGGTATCATAGCTAGTATTTTATTTGAGATGGATTTTATGTGTTGAGTCCAGTTAAGGTTACTGTCAATTATTAGTCCTAGGTATTTTATATCTTGGACTTCTTCAGGGATTAGGTCATTTATTTTTAATACTATTTGGTCAACTTGTTTATTTTTTTGCTTGAAAAATATGTATTTGGTTTTGTCAATGTCTATCTTTAATTTATTATAGTAAAGCCAATTTAGGTACAAATTCAAATCATCATTTACAATATTATTCAATGTTCTCCCTTTGTCACCAGCATACAGCAAGACTATGTCACCAGCATACAGCAAGACTATGTCATCAGCGAAAGTGAAATATCTACTCCTGAGATTTGCACATGCTAGATTCAGGACATAAAGAGAGTACAGCAGAAGTTCTAGTACTGAACCCTGCGGCACTCCATATTCATTGCCAAGTACATCACTATCCTCTCCCCCAACCCTTACATGTTGTTTTCTATCCATTAAATAAGATTCTATAATATTATACATAGTCCCCCTAAATCCCATACTATAAAGCTTTCTCATCACTATATCTATACTTACAACATCAAATGCTTTTCTAAGGTCAACAAATACTCCTATCACCATTTGTTTATTGTCGAATGCCTGAGATATATAATTTATAAAGTCCACTGTTGCACTAAGTGTACTACTATTCTTGATGAAGCCATATTGATACTGATCTTCTGGGATATACTTATTAATAAATGACAACATTCTTTTTTTATTATTTTTTCCACTATTTTTGAAAATACACTTACTACCTATATCAGTCTATAATTATTCATATTTTCCTTGCTACCTGTTTTAAATACTGGACTTATTCTAATTATTTTTAATTCTTTTGGAAAAGGGGTTAAAGGGGTTATAAGATTGTGTTTGGGGTTGATTATATCCATTACTGTTATCCCATCATGCCCTAGGGCTGAGTTTCTCTTCAGATCAGATATGAATTCGTCAATTTCTTGTTTATCAGTTGGATCTACAAATATTGTATTTTTATTAATTGTATCTTAATTTTTTTTTAAACATTTGTATGTTTTCTTTAATATTACATTTTAGGAATTTATGGTCTGAGAGAACATTATGATCTACACTAATTGAATCACACATATCTACTTTATAAGTACATGATCTATAATAGCTTTAAAATGATTTGTAACCCTAGTTGCATCCTCACTTGTAATCGAATGCATTATTTTAAAATTATTTATTGCTACTAAATCTCTGTATTGTAATTCATGTTTGTCCTTAATGTCTAATAAGTTTATATTAAAGTATCCTAATCCTCTACATAGCACCATTTCAAAATATTTAGAAAAATTTGTTAGAGAATTTGAAGGTGGATTGTTAATAGCACTCACTTTTAGGTTGTTCTCGTTGTCTGATTTGGCGACATCCTGCATCCTAATGTTTTCCCTCACATAGATGGAGGCATCACACCCCTGTTCCTTCTCTAACTTACAATACATGTTTTTAGAAATTTACAAAATAGTGTTTAGAACACTGGTATTGAGAATACAATATATTCCTAGGCAACCTGGACGCAGCTATACTGTTTATTTTTATATTAATAAACTTATACCTGTGCACATTGCCCTCATATAATCAGATCAAAATAAAAAAAAGGATGATATTGTCAATTACTTAAATTGTTGTTTCATTAGCCTAATGACTCAAGTATAATTGGTTTGATTTTTTATATTTTCTATTAATGCATTGGATATCTCTGTGGCTCGAAAATGTGGATTGTTTAAACCTTTATTTGTTTTTATGATACTGTGATATATGTTGTTTTGTGTTCTTGTGTTATATGTCTGAACATCTTTGTGAAATCTTATTTTTGTATTAGTCTTATGTTTGCTGACCAAACATTTATTTTGTCATCTCTTCTTATAAATTAAAAATAAATATATCAATTTTAGCTCAGGAACCATGGCTAAAAGATGTGAAATTATTTCAACCATATGAAGTAGAACAAATCCTTTTACCTGATAATGCAAATTGTCTTGCGGTACAGGCTTTTTTGAAAATGTTAAATTTAGAATTTCAAGTTGAACCTCGTGCAAATGCTGAAGCCATGTCTCCTACTGGCAGAGTACCATTTATTAAGGCAGGAAGATTTGTAATATCTGAATTAGAGGGCATTGTACAATTTGTCAATGGGAAGGAAATTTCATTAACAAGTAGACTGGACAATGAACAGAAATCTGATTTGAGAGCATATATGACCTTAGTCAGAAATGTCATAGAGATTGCTGAGGTAATTTGTAATAATGATCTATGTTTCATTTAGAATATTTCACAGTAATTACTAATAATACTAATAATACATTTTTCCCTGTTATCAAACTTTAAAATCTTATTACTTGACTACATATCATATTATTTTCATGTATCTGTTATTGCCTATAGAGAATTATTCCACATCTAGTAACTTAACATCATTGAAAACTTAATATAGGTCATTTAGGTGCATGTGTCAATTACAATTAATTAAGTCTGTTTTCAAAAATTACTGCTAATTGATAAACTTCTAAAAGTTAACAAAAAGTATAGGTATAATTTTCTCCTTCCACCGTAAGTTGTATTAAGTGAAATTTTGCAATATATTTAATTTAACAACTGGTAGAAATCCATCTCCCACAGCGCACAAGACAGTAAACTAGCTGTAAGTATTTCCCGGAGTGTGCTGTTGACTGCTTAGCCTCTTCCACTCGGTAATGTCTTATGGAATTCTTACATGGAGACACGTGGCACAGTTTGATATACTGTTTAGACTACAAAGATGGGTAGTAAAGATTATTCAAGGCCTAGGTCACAGAGACGACTGCAGGCATGCTTTTGCATGGTCCTAGGTACCTGGCAGCCAGATTTTATAACAAACTGCCTGTTGAAATTAGAGCACTGTCACCCAGACATTTCAAAACTAGGATTAGAGAATATTTGTTAGATAAATCATTTTATAGTAATAATGAATACTTTGTGATTTTCAGTAGGCCTAACAATTATTATAATAATTATTGTATAAGTATAAATATTGTATTTGTAAAATTATTTGTTAAACATTGTTTTTATTGTAGATTTATTGATATCTGTAAAAACTTTCGTACAATCTGATACCATTTGCATCTGAAAGTATACTTTATTTAGGTTTAAGTTTTATTATATATCCTATTATTATATTTAGATGTAAGTAAATATCTATCTACCTAATAACTTGCCGCTGAAATTGAAATCAGTTGCTGTTGAAAAGTTGTTTAAATGTATTTTTAAGCTAAAGGCATATTATAATCTGAGGGAATTTTATGATAACTCTCTCTGGTTGTAGATATAATATTTTAAGTACCTATTTGTGATTAAACATTTGTTTTTTTTTATTCTTTATACTGCTGGTACATTTTATTTAATTATGGAGAAATTTATGGTTTTTGAATGTTTGTACCCAATGTTTACAGTTATTGTTATTATTATTTGTATTTTTTATTATTTTCTGTTAATGTCTTAGATATTTTAATAACCTTCCTGTAGAGATTAGGAAGTCTAGTTCACTGGCTGTGTTCAAGAGAAGACTGAAAAGATTTATAAGCTCTGATACATAAATTAATTAGATTTTATAATAATGTCGAGTGTTGCCTGTGTGTTAGGTGTACTATTATCAAATCTTTTATTGATTATTAGTTTTATGTTGATTAAAAGATTTTATTAATTTTAATGCAATATGTAAATTGTGATTTAACTTTTTTTGTATTAGGATTCATCTTGACTAAATAAATGTTATACATTTTTCTTCTGTATGTATATTTTCTTGACTCTTTATGCATTTTACTTTTTTTTGCCAAAAAACATGTTTTTTTAATTCCATCAGTCTGTCTATCTATCTGTCTGCCTGTCAATCTGTCTGTTACTTACTTGCCTGATTGACTTCAAAATTTTGGTCAAAAATTAAGAATATATTTGACCTGGTAACTGGACACAAATCTAATATGGTGATACAAAATGTGGTCTAGCGAAATGTTAAAAAATGTATTTTGCAAAAAAATCAAGTATTATGTAAGAATTAACTGGTATGAATCCAAGATGGGGGAAAAAAATGGCGGCCTAATAAATGATTTAAAAATTCAGCCTGAAAAAACAACAAAATGGATTGATTTAAAATTGTGTGCATAACTAATTATGGTATAGAGATGAAATAGTAAAATTGTGATACGAATTCAAGATGGCGGAACAAAATGGCCAAATAAAATGTTTTTAGTCGTTAAAAATCACTCTCTCACGTTTTACATATCAAGTTTGATATTTTGAAAAATTGATTTTCATATGAATTCAAGATGGCAGCCAAACAAAATGTTTGAAAAACAGTACATATGTGAAAGATTCATAATGAGAGAAGTTCCAGGTAAAGGAAATTTTTTTATTTTTAATAATATAGTGCTCTTTATTCCCTGTTTTATTGTCATACATTTTTAATCTTAAAATTGCTTATTACTGGTTATACTTTAAATTTGATGTGGTCGTGAAAAAGCATATACTATGTCACTTATCTATGGCTTCTAGAACATTTAAAAATGTTAGAAAGGATGTGATATTTGAACTTATTTTTATTATTTTGATACACTCTACAAACACTGATTCCTTACAGATAGTATTTTCTTTTAAAGGCTGGCATAAAGATATAAAATAACATATATAAAATAGGAACAATATGATTGTTAATTACTAGATAGGACAACTAAAATAAATTGATTGGTTCTGTTTATTGTTTTATAGGATTTGACATTAAAAATAATAAAAAACTCAGTTATAATATTAAAATTTTTTTTAACAAATGGCCAAAAAACTTCTTCAAATAAGTTGCTAGAACTTCTTTGACATAGAGATAAAGTATTTGTTAACTGTGAAGGCTTATTATACAGTGGATGAGTTTTTATGTGATAATTTATAGTTGGTTCTGGTATAAATATATTCATTTTTTTATATTTTTAGTAACTTTTTTAATGTGATTTTTATCTGTTTAATTTATATCTAGTTTTTTGCAGTTGTTAATTTATTTATGTCCCAGTAATGTTCTAACTATTTTACTTTGGTTTACCTTATTTTTTTAAAATTTGTTTCATGATAACACAAACATGAAAAAGGGTTATATTGGGATTACAGGAATTGAAAATACTCTTAGTAACCCCACTCTTCCATATAAACCTATGCTTAACCTAAGCATACCTAGGAAAATTAAATAAACTAACGTCGACGAAGTCGCAGGAAAGTTAACAATTCTGAATTCACTGCAAAGCTGTTGCTGAATTTGTGTCAGCCAAGGACCATAAATTAAATCTCCAAAATTGAGATGAGATAATACAAGAGCTTGAGTTAAGAGCATCTTTGATCTTCCATTTAGCAAGGATCATTGTTGAACAACAATTTCAGATTTGTAAAGGACTTTGACTTCAGGCGTTGTCTGCTGCACTAGTTTTCATTCAATTTCTGGTAAATTGCTTTGTCAATGAGAATGTCTAAAAAAATGTCATTGTGCTTAGAATTAAGAAGAACATTTTGGGACAGATTATGTCTGATTTATGCTAAAAATGAATGAATACATAACAGTTGCAGTATGTCATATTTTGCCAAATTACTGTTATAAATCTTTTTTGGTTACTGCTTAAATCCTAATTTTTTTTTAAATTGTTAGCAAGTACCATTATTACTTTCCTACATAGTTGAAAATGTGCATGTGTATGTATGTGCTGTACTTACTACTTGATATTTTATTATTACTCAGTATTCCAGTGGTGATCTAAATGTTGGAGCTTGAGTTTGAAACAATTTAAAGAATAAAACATCTTTTTAACCTTTTTGTTTATATTTATCATACCAAGAGGGTTTATATTTGAATATCTGTTTTCTTGGAGTTATTGAGGATTTTTGAATATTGTTACCAGCACTTGAAACAAAACTATTGGTTGATGAAAATTAGAGATTGAACTAGATTATTTTCCAAAAAGCTAAAGCCTTTTTTTGTTTGAATAAGATTTTAGTCTTAATTTATAATAGGCAAAGCTGGATTAATTTTTTTTTAAAACTTTATTAAGTAAATGTTAGTTGCACAATTTTATTGTGATTTTTTAAAATTTTTTGCATTTAAATTTTATACTTTACCATTATATATTGTAATTGTTGAGGAACGCAGTGTTGCTGTTTGTAATGACATGGTGAATAAAAGCTAAATAAATAAACATGTTTATACTATGTTTGTTTTCAGCTTTATATTTGTTGGATTGATAAAGAAACATATAATGAAGTGACAAGTGTTAGAAATGGTTCAGTATATCCATGGCCACTAAATCACATTCAGAATAGAGAGAAAAAAAATCAAGTTATAAAAAAGTTAAAAGTACTTGACTGGTATAATAAAACCTTAGAAGAAGTACATCAAGAAGTTGAGAGTTGCTGTGAAGCACTGAGTGTGCGGCTTGATAATAAACCATACTTTTTTAACGATGGGTAAGAGAAATAATTGGTTAAAAACTCGTGAAAGGCGTTTGGGTAAATACCCATTAGGCAGGTAAATATAAAATGAGAGTATTTACCCAAGATTATCATATTTACAAATTTTAGGTATTTGAAATATTAGGGTCCTCCAAAAGTAAGTTTTATTGACAAAAGTATTGAAGCTGATAAATACTAATCAAGTAAACTTCCCAGCCCTTATCTGCCCACTGACTCATCTCTTACTCTTGATTTTTTTTTTAGTTTATACACACACACACACACACACACACAATTTTTGGTTTACTTACTTTTACATATTTTTTTATGTTGTTGCTCCACCAATGATGTTTGTACAATAGTAGTAAATTTTGGAGGTCTGATCTCAAATTTGACATTACAATTTTTTTAGATGTTTCATTTTTAAGTTATTCAATTAAAGTTCATAATTACATTTCAGCTGCTTTTGTTGACAATTGTTTGGTCAAATACTAAAAAAAATAGGCACAGAACACAATCAAGATGTTCAAATTACATTTTTTAAATGTATTGCATTATATTTTATATAAAACATAACAATGTTAGGTCCTACATTTCTTAATTTCTCTGATTCTCGATTCTTACTCAGCATCATCAAGAACCCCCATATACTAAATTTCAACAAAATAAGTCAATAGCCTTGGGAAATACGAGCTTTCAAAAACTGTTTTTTTTTATTTGAAAGGCAGAAATCTCTTAAACCATTGTCTTGATCAAGAAACACTATTTTACATTTATTTATTATTTTAACCATCTTTATCGAATCTAGAAAACAAAATAGTTCTAATCTGTACTCTAAAATATGTTCGAGTTCTTCAGCTCTGCTATTGTGTTCCTTAATTATATTTATTAAAATTATAAAAATAAAAAAATGTCGTAAAGCAATTTTTTTACTAATATTTAAAAAAGATCCTTAAAATAATAAAAAATGTAAAATGGTGTTTTTTGATCAAGATAATGGTTTAAGAGATTTCTGCTTTTGAAATGGAAAAAAAATGCATTTTTTGAAAGCTCGTATTGCACAAAGCTAATGACTTATTTTGTTGAAATTTGGAATAATGGGGCTTTTGATGATGCTGAGTAAGAATCGAGATTCAAAATGTTGTTAAAAAAATCGCTAGAATCTTTTTCTTAAAAATCGTTCTATCCCCCCCTCCCCCCCCCCCCACTAGGCTCGCACAATGAGCGATGTCAAAGTTGAATATGTCAAAATAGTCATATTTTAAATCTATACACATTACCAAAATTTATATATATACAGGGTGATTCATGAGGAAATGTCAATACTTCAGGTACATATAAATTAACATAAAAGTCTAAATAAAAGTGTCCGCAAGGCCTTAATTCTCGAGATACACGGTGTTAAAGTTTTTATTTAATTTTCCTATTTTTTAAATAAAATCTATGATGATATAAATAATGGAGTGAAAATTGATAAACGGGGGTTTTTTGGTTGGTATGACAAATTCGAATCTAATATTAATATTGCTCTTACTTGTAGGGGGCGCCACCTACATGTCTTTCTACTCCTTCGAACAATCACAACTTTTTGGTACAGTCTTGTATTACATTTTTGAGTAAAACTAATTATTCCCTTGTCATTTCTACGTCAAAAAGGTATACCTGTTAAAAATGGATACGAGCAACCGTTTTCGAGATATTTGGATTTAAAACAATTTCGACGCATGTAATTTTTTATCGCAAAATTTTAAAAGTTTGTTACTTTGTCCAAATTTAAACGCATCTTGGTACAAAAGCTTTGAAATGAAAGACTAACACATTTTTTTGAGGTGTGTATTCAGTGCCTCAGACATAAACTAAACAAAAGGTATTTAATTTTTATTAAAATTGTTATTATTAAGTTGTTTTTAATAAAATCTAGGTTACGTTTTATAATTTTCAAAAATTCCACCATTTGCTTCTAAGCACAGGTCAGCTCTATGGTGTATAGCTCGGGTTGCTCTGTGGATACATTCGGGCGCATTTCTTAGTGTTTGTGCTGCGTTTATTATCCGATCCAATAATGCTTCTCTTGTATTTACTTTAGTGGAATATACCAGTGATTTGAACCATCCCCAAAGACAATAATCCAAAGGATTAAGGTCTGGCGATCTAGGTGGCCAATTAAACGGACCTCCCCGACCAATCCATCGGTTTGGAAAGTTTTGGTTTAAAACATCTCTTACAAGTAAACTGTAGTGTGCAGGGGCTCCATCATGCTGCAAATACATGTTTTGTCTTACATTAAAGGGAACATCTTCTAATAGATTTCGCAAGTGATTTTCAAGAAAGTTTAAATATTTTTCTCCTGTAAGACTACCGTCGATTAAAAATGGACCAATTAAATGACCATTTAACATTCCACACCACACATTATGCTAATTATGTTGGAAATTATGTTCTACTGTAGCGTGAGGACCACCGGTGTTCATTGTGAAGATTATTTATACCATCACGCGTGAACTGTGCTTCATCAGTGAACAAAACATACCTATGCAACCTTTCGATCTTCATTAATCCAGTTACAGAATTGCATTCTCAACTCAAATGTTGAACCCGTTGTAAATGAAATGGGTATAAACAATTAATGTGAAGATTTCTCCAAGCAGACGATTGTGTAATTTGATAAGTATCTGCAATCCGCCTAGTGCTTATGCTTGGATCATTTTCGACGGCATTGAGTATAGTCTCTTCTACTTCAACGTTGGGTCCCGATTCCCTTTCAGATACAATTTTCGCACTTGGTAACATCCCAGATTCTCTAGCAGTAGTGGAAACTTGTTGAAAAACTCTTCTATCTGGCACCCTTCTATCTGGAAAACGACGATGGTACTCCGCGACTGCTTGAATTGCGACCCCATTGCAGAAGCCATAGACGAATATCATATCTGCATATTCACGATGCGAGAATATCACAGGCATAATGTCGTATTTAGATCTAAAGTTTCTTAAATGATTATTGTCAGATAATAAAAGTTATGAACAGAAATTGACAGTGACAAAATTTGATCTTATTATTAACTAACATTACTATTGCTAAGTAACAGGAAAAACGATGAAAACACCAACCAGCAGTTGTTCTGTCAGGCAAGGCACACTTCTATTTTTTTACAATACATGCATACTTTATGTGAATTTGATAAAAAAAATCATATGCGCCGAAACTGTTTTAAATCCAAATATCTAGAAAACGGTTGCTCGTATCCACTTTTAACAGGTATACCTTTTTGACGTAGAAATGGCAAGGGAATAATTTGTTTTGCTCAAAAATGTAATACAATACTGTACCAAAAAGTTGTGACTGTTCGAAGAAGTAGAAAGACATGTAGGTGGCGCCCCCTACAAGTAAGAGCAATACTAATATTAGATTCGAATTTGTCATACTAAAAAACCCCCGTATATCAATTTTCACTCCATTATTTACATTATCATAGATTTTATTTAAAAAATAGGAAAATTAAATAAAAATTTTAACACCCTGTACCTCCAGAACTAAGGCCTTGCGGACCCTTATTTATATAGACTTTTATGTTTATTTTTTGGTCCTGAATATGTACCTGAAGTATTGACATTTCCTAATGAATCACCCTATATATATATATATATATATATATATATATATATATATATATATATATATATATATATATATATATATATATATATATAGACCGCTAAAGCAATGGAATTTGGCTAACCATAGACACGTGTTTCTGACTTAAGGTCTTCATCAGTACAGTCAACTAGTTGAAAGACGAGTACAACTAGTGCCAAAACGAATACACAAAACAATACCAGAGTCACCAACAGGAGCAAAACCGACATTTGTGATTACCAAGAGAACATCCGAAATCTTCGCCGGACTTGATACTCTATTTACCACGGAGCAGCATATAGCCACCTGTGGCGAAACTCATAACCCAAGAGTAGTAAATCGAAAGTAGAAAATATCTAACGCGGTTAGAACTAGTATATAGCAGAAAATGGATTCTTTGGGATGACCGCTAAAGCAATGGAATTTGGCTAACCATAGACACGTGTTTCTGACTTAAGGTCTTCATCAGTACAGTCAACTAGTTGAAAGTCTATGTTTCTTCACTTCACACTTCTCTATACCTACTACTTGTTCTAAAATTATTACTGTTATATATGCAAGGGCTTGTAGGAAAAAAACAGCTAAAATAGTTTTTTAACCACTGTTCAACATAATAAAATGTACAACACTTTAACTTAAAGGAAATATTTACACATTGCTGAAATATTATAGTTTAAGAGAATTTACTGAGATAACCCCAGATAATTGTCTTGCTTGTTACATATGAAATACAAGAAAGATAACATCTCTAAAACAATACAATTTATTACTGAACTAGGACATACACGCATAAATTTTAATAACAAATCAAAAATTTTCTAATGAGACTGTTAGTTTAAAAAGTTCTGTGAGAGGAATAAATATAATCTTTATGCACTTTTGGCATCTTTTTTGAAATATCCCAAACTCTTGGGTTATGAGTTTCCCCACAGGTGGCTATATGCTGCTCCGTGGTAAATAGAGTATCAAGTCCGGCGAAGATTTCGGATGTTCTCTTGGTAATCACAAATGTCGGTTTTGCTCCTGTTGGTGACTCTGGTATTGTTTTGTGTATTCGTTTTGGCACTAGTTGTACTCGTCTTTCAACTAATTGACTGTACTGATGAAGACCTTAAGTCAGAAACACGTGTCTATGGTTAGCCAAATTCCATTGCTTTAGCGGTCATCCCAAAGAATCCATTTTCTGCTATATACTAGTTCTAACCGCGTTAGATATTTTCTACTTTCGATTTACTACTCTTGGGTTATGAGTTTCGCCACAGGTGGCTATATGCTGCTCCGTGGTAAACAGAGTATCAAGTCCGGCGAAGATTTCGGATGTTCTCTTGGTAATCACAAATGTCGGTTTTGCTCCTGTTGGTGACTCTGGTATTGTTTTGTGTATTCGTTTTGGCACTAGTTGTACTCGTCTTTCAACTAGTTGACTGTACTGATGAAGACCTTAAGTCAGAAACACGTGTCTATGGTTAGCCAAATTCCATTGCTTTAGCGGTCATCAAAGAATCCATTTTCTTATACTAGTTCTAACCGCGTTAGATATTTTCTACCATATATATATATATATATATATATATATATATATATATATATATATATATATATATATATATATATATATATATATATATTATATATATATATATATTTATATATATATTTTTTTTTCAAATAAATTTTTCAAATTTATTCATTGAACAAGGGTTATTTGTAAAATTTTGATGTTTTTCAAAAATATCATCTAAAAGATATATATTTTTTTTAGACCAACTGAATTAGATGCTCTTGTATTTGGACACCTATTCACAATTCTAACAACTCCACTACCTAGGAATGATTTGGCAGAAATAGTAAGAAGGTACCCTTCCCTGATCAATTTGGTGAAAAAAATTGAAATGGAATATTTCAAAAAAGATGCCAAAAGTGCATAAAGATTATATTTATTCCTCTCACAGAACTTTTTAAACTAACAGTCTCATTAGAAAATTTTTGATTTGTTATTAAAATTTATGCGTGTATGTCCTAGTTCAGTAATAAATTGTATTGTTTTAGAGATGTTATCTTTCTTGTATTTCATATGTAACAAGCAAGACAATTATCTGGGGTTATCTCAGTAAATTCTCTTAAACTATAATATTTCAGCAATGTGTAAATATTTCCTTTAAGTTAAAGTGTTGTACATTTTATTATGTTGAACAGTGGTTAAAAAACTATTTTAGCTGTTTTTTTCCTACAAGCCCTTGCATATATAACAGTAATAATTTTAGAACAAGTAGTAGGTATAGAGAAGTGTGAAGTGAAGAAACATAGACTTGCAAGATATATGGTAATAACTTAAGATTTATTTATATGGGTATTTGGTGGTAAAAAAACTTCATTAAGTGGAGGAGTGATCCGTTTTTTAATACGCTGCACACATGGTGCTACAAAAAATTATTTCCTGGAACTTAGATGTGAAGATTTTTACAAGCGTGAACGAGCGTTCTAAATTTTAGTTCATGTGAAACCAGATGTGAGGTCATTAGCGTTCACGCTAACTGATATAAGCTATTTTTTTTTGCCTGCGACTTGCGACGTATAGCATATGGGTTCGAATACCGACACGGACTAATTTTTTTTTAACGTAATTTATAATTAATCAAAATTGTCCTATTTATTTCTTAAAGTTAGTTTGGGTTAGGTTTGATATAAAGAAGGCGCGCCAACCAAATTCCGAGTCTATAATATAATAATAATAATAAGACGTTTATTAATCTCAAAATACAAAGTAGATAATTTTTACATTTTTACATTTTGTGTTTATCAATTCATATTATTTTGAGATTAAAGGCCTTTATGTCAGCTTTCTAAACCTAAGTTCAGAAGCTGTTGAGGCCTTGTACCTACTTAAAATTACCCTAAGAATACAGAATAACAAAATTCTTTTTTTTTTAAAAAAGTATCCATTACATGGAACAACACTGTAAAAATGCGTGAAGACAAATACAACAAAAAGGAAAAGGAAGGGGAATGGCACAAGAAAAGCAAGATCAATAAAAAAGATTAAGTTAAAAAAAAAATGGTAAAAAGCTTAGATTTTTATAGTAGTAAAGTTTTTTTAAGTTTGCTTTTGAAAGTAACAAGGCTTTCACAGAAATCGCTAATTTTGTATTTATTAATAAGTGAAGCGGAACAATAAGAAAATGATCCTTTAAAAATTTGTTTTTTATGCCTAGGAATTGTGAGAATAACCTTGCGTCGGATATTTAACCTATGAATGTCGGTCCTAAATGTAAGTCTTCGAAATAGATACGGTGGAGATTTGTACTTGATAATCTTGTAAAAGAAACTTAACGAATGGAATATTCGGCGATTTTGCATATTGAGCCACCCAATCTCTCTCAACTTGTGGGTAACACCCCGACGTCGACGGATACCAAAGATAAATCTCAGACACGAATTTTGCAACTTTTGAACCCTCCTTATGTCAATATTGTCCAAACATGGACCTTAGATATTATCACAAAAATTAAACAACGATAGGATTAAAGAATCACAAAGCATTTTTTTGGTATCTTGATTCAAAAAATGTCTATGAGAATAAAGCAACTTAAGAGTACCATACGCATTTTTTAATTTTGACGAAATGTGATCCTTAAATCTAAGTCTGGTATCTATCACCAGACCCAAATTTCTAGCGGATTCGCGAAACTCAACTCTTGTACCGTTTATCGAGATGTTCAGTTGATTAAAAGTAGTTAACCTGGATGCATCATTACCGAAGAAGAGAGCAACTGATTTTTTGACATTTAACTTTAAGGTGTGTCTTTTTGAAGTCTCATAAATCGCCTGTAAGTCACGATTTATGCAGTTGTTGGCAAATTGATGGGCCGTAGGGCTAAATGAAAAATAAAGCTGGGTATCATCGGCATAAAGATGGTATTTGCAATGTTGAAGTTCTTTAAAGAAATTGGAAGTAGGTATAAATGGAATACAGCAATGGTCCCAGAATACTACCCTGAGGAACACCCGAAGTAACTTTTAAAAAATCAGAGGTTTGCCCGTTATGTTGAACTACCTGAAATCGGTCTGTCAAAAAGAAGCCACAAGCCTCACAGCGCTCTGCGTAAAACCACAATAATGCAGTAGCGCAACAAGTGTGCTATGGTTTAGCATATCAAATGCTCTACTGTAGTCCAAAAGGACCAGAACAGTAACCTTACCGTCATCCAACTCTCCCAGTATATCATCTGTTACTTCACTAAGGGCTGTGGAGCAACTATATCATTTGCGAAAGCCAGATTGCTTTTCAGGAAGTATATTGTTATTATTTAAAAAATATTGAATTTGGCTTTCCATGCATTTTTCTAAAATTTTGGAGAGAATCGGCAAAACTGATATTGAACGTAAGTGCTCAAATTCAGTCGGATTGTTTTTTTTAGGGAGTGGCATTACCTTAGCCTTTTTCCATTCGAGAGGAAAATGTGATTTTTTAATACATACATTTATAATATGTCTAATAAATGGAACCAAAAAGGGACAACATCTAATTATTAAAGTTATATTGATTGCGTCCAAACCAAAAGCCTTTGATTTAATGAATTTTAGAATTTCCATAATTTCTGCATCGGTAACAGGGCAAAATTCAAATGTATTAGACACACTTTTATTATTTTGATAAAAATTAATAAGATTATCGTCTGGCAAAAATGTACTAACGCTTGACTCAATAAAATATTTATTTAATGCATTACAATCGTTAAATGTTGGAGGCAAATCAAGATGTTTCGATTTCGCAATATTAAGTTTTTTAAGTTCCTTCCATTTATCACGGTTGCTGATGTTTCGAAACTTAAAATTCATATACGCTTTTTTTTCTGCTCTTATTGCATTGGTTGTTAAGTTCCGCAATTGTTTGTAATAATTTCTATGTTCAGGAAGCTTAGTGCTTCGAAAGCGATTTAAAGCAGAGTTTCTAAGTTTTTGCATAAGGCGAATGTTTTCCGTGATCCATGGGCAGTATGGTCTTTTTTTGCCATTTACGGTTTTTATTGGAGCATGTTTGTCAAACAATTGCAGAATGTTAGTGGTTAGGAATGAAACTTTTTGATCGATGTCATTAAGATAATATATACGCTGCCAATGAATCATTTCAAGGTCATGCTGAAAAGACTGTAAATTTATATTATGCAGGGCACGATATGAAAAAGAATACGAACATATATTTACAGATTTAAAATTAAGTTTACATGAAACAAGCATATGATCTGAGACATGAACGTCAGTGACGTCTGTACTTAAAACATTATCCGAATTAGAAAAAATTAAGTCATATTAGAACAAGGATTTGTTTTAACAAAATCTATCAGGTGAAAACCCCCGGTTTTTCTTATTTAATGTGAATCGACTTTTTCGACGATTCGTTCATGTTATAGAAGGGCGTTAAAAAAATTCGGAGAATTATATAAAAATTCCCGTATCAAAAAATATTTTCTATATGAACTGCAATGCCAGCAAGGAGAATAAGCAATTTTCAAAATTCATGGATCAACAACTTACTTCGGATCAATTTAGTAGGTAGGTACCCGATAAATATGCATAATATAAATAATATTAAAAGGTATTTTCAAAAAAAATATATTACACATTCCTACGTAACACGTTTATTTCCAAGTTACTTACAATTTTTAATGAAACACAAATTAAAATATATCTAAAGAAAAAATGGCCAAATTTTAAAATTGTTTTTACTGGATAGCAGGCTTTTTTATAGTTTAGGCGAGTAGCCATTGTCCTTAAATTCTTCTTTGGGTTCAACATAATATATTAAAACAACTGAAATGGATGTTTTATAAATGTCTCTCATTTTCTAATTCGAGTTTTACTTCCAGAATTTCTGCGTAATATTGAGTCAATAATCTCTCGATAGTAGGGTTGCCGATCTTGAATTGATCTTTTTTAAGATCGATTTTTGGGTCTAAAAAAATCGATTTTTTGCCAAGCGATTTAATCGAAAATCGATTTTTTTTTACGAGAATCGATTCTTATTTTACCAAATTTGCATTACAAAATAATAAAATAAAGTACGGTTTTTATTCTCAATTGAGTTTAGGAATAATTACAAACTAATTTATCCAAAATTGGCATTGGTGCATTGGAACAACTTTTCGATAGTATCCACATCTATGTCATCAAAGAATGGAAATATACTAGACAGTCTTTCTTATGCTCTGTGTTTGCGTCAGTAGTAGTCTTCTAAAGTGTAATATTTAGTTATTATATTTTTTTGCCTTAAATGTTTTTGGTTTTACTTTATGGAGATTAAAATACGTTTTTATTTTTATCATGTTCTCGGAATATTTTTTGTCTTTTCAAACATAAAATATAAAGGTAAACTCTGTTTAACTTAAAAAGTGCAATTCTATTTAGAACTCTTACTAAGATGTGCAACATATCATGTAATAATATGTATACTATTTTAAAACTTTTGGATACAATAATAATAATAATAAGTCACAAAAACTTATCAAAAGCAAAACATCGATGTTTTGAGAATCGATTTTTTTGCAACCGGTCTAATCGAAGATCGATTATTTTAGTTCCGATCTAGATCGATCCCGAAAATCGATTCTTTTTAGAAAGATCGGCATCGCTACTCGATAGTACAAGTTCATGTATCAAACATACTAGACACTTCCATCGAATTTGAGCAACACAGAAAAAACACGGTTTCGTCTATGAAATAGGATAAAATGCTGTGCTTATGTTTCTTTGATCAATGTCAATTGCAAAATAATTTATCAATTACTCAAATATTATTTCTGGTCTGCGCCTGCGCTCATTGTGAAATTCCGGTCATTTTTTTCTGTTAAATGGCTTCACTATTGTTATATGGCGTTTATGACAATAATTTTAAACAAGAAAACAAATGTTGTTCAAATAAAGTAAAAATTTAATAACCCTTTTTGTACGGTTAATATAAATGTAGTATTTTAGTTAAAACAACCGATTTGTGAGGGTGACGCGATCTATATTGCTGTCGTCTGGCCATTTATTACAATTGTAGTCTTTATGCCGATGTCTCGTCTGGCAATGTTTCCACCGATTGGGAGGACTCGGAATTTTTTATTATTTAAAAATATTGGCGACTGACGCTTGAGGATCATAGAGCTAGACGCGCCCTTTTAAACAATTAGGTTTTTTTATCTTAGGCATATTGATACACGAGGACAAAGGGGGCGAAAGTTATCCTTCGAAACGAAATGGAAGCAAGGTCTGCCTGACTGCTCGACTTGTTTCCATCTGGTACGGTCGTCTAGTATGGTCAGATCAAATGGTTTATTTATGGTAAAGATATCCAACCATATAACCTTTGTCGAAGTCGTGGATGCCTCAAGAGTCTTTTTCCAGCCAGTATCCCCTTCTATATAAATTCTATCAGGATAATGGAAGTCTCTGCGTTTGTTTTAATACTGGTTTGTGTTCATTTCACAGTGGGGTTCGAAGATTCTATCCAAACCGTATAAGTCTTTCCTCATTGTCCAAATCTTAGAGCAAAATGTGATTAGAGGCATGATAACTTAATTTTTTATGACCTAGTGAGGCTTTTTAATCTGAAAAAAAAATTGTTAAAGGAATATAGACATCTGTTTGTAGCCTGAATCCTTTCTTTTTACCTCTTCATTGATGTTGCCCTCCGTGATCGCTAAAACTTTAGTCTCAAAATACTCTGTGTCTTTTGTTATCTTTTGTTCTACTTAGTGCCTTCTGCCCTGTCTATTAATGCACATCTATTTTGCTTTTAATTCATAACCTTTATCCACACATTCCTTGTTTTCGATTATATTTCTTTAGCTCTTATAACTGTCTTTTCGATAGGTCAATATTATCTGCATTTGTTTTGGGTCGTATAATTATTTTCATTTATTATTTGTGCTTATAAATGCATGCTCTGAAAATCTACTATTGTGAATGATAGTATTTTATATAAGTTTCCTAGGTATTATATAGCTGATTTCTTTCTAAGCTACTAAGATGTTGTGCTCTGCTTTATTGAACTCCCATTCTTTCTCTAGCAACTAACTAACTAAAATCGGCGAGAAATCGGGTAGGTTAGTAATCTTTCATCCAGTCCCTTAACAATATAAATAATACGACTATAATTTTGTGGATATTGTTTTATTCGATGTTATAGTATTACAGATTAAATTAAAGCACCGTTAAAAATTTATTTCGTTTTCATCTATCGTAATGTCGTGGTCAAGAACCAGAGCTGCATTTCTGTGTTTATTTACATTATTAGTGATTAGATAATGCAGCTGTGATTCAAAACCTGAAATGGAAATAGGATGTGATGCGCATAAAAAGAACACTATTTGTTTTCTATTATAGTTTTTCAGGTATCTTTCAATGCGCTTACAAGAGGGTCCCAAATCCATTTCGTTTTAAGCTACGGTTCAACAAAAGAGTAGAAAATTAAGCTCAAATATATTATTTGACCCAAGTCTTCACTGAAACTAGCATAGTTTAGTTACAGGAAGAGATGAGACTACTCTTGAATTGAAATTTATTAATGTATATGTCATAAATATACCACCACCAACCCCTATTAAATATTAACATACAACCATAGTAGTCACGAAGTTAGGTAATCGTCTAACTGGTTAAATTGTAAGAAAATAATGTTTTTTTTCGTCGCTTACGCGCGGAACGCAGTGGAGCTTCCGTATTCGTTTTACGTAAAAACTAACCTATAAAAACGAACCTTAAAAAGGAAGTACACATTTGTGGTACAAAAATGAGTGATCGTTTTAAATTTGGAACTAAGTATAATCGTTTATAACCTAAAATATCTAACAAAACGGAAAAACACAGAAAGAAAAATCAGGTTTGACATAAATAGACGGAAACGGATGTCGTAACTTTCATTGTGTTCCATGCTTTAGAAATATTATGTACAAACATGCGTCGTATTATCTGCTGACTTAATGGCTCAAAACAGGTGAAAGAACTGTGACTTAAATATTGTGTGTTTGATCGCTTAATCTGCGTACTCTCTTAGCGTATACGAGCGAACGAACATTTGTTTCAATTTTTACTTTGACTTGAAGTCTGCATTTAGCGAACGTATGCGTAGGGTCTACATTAATCTCTAAACGAATACGCAGTTTTGAGTTGCTATTTAAAAGATAGGTTTTTAGTATGAATCATTTTGATACTGAATGTCTTAATCTGCGTACTCTCTTAGCGTATACGAGCGAACGAAAAGCATCGCACGTGTACGGTCAAATATGCGTACATTTGTTTCAATTTTTACTTTGACTTGAAGTCTGCATTTAGCGAACGTATGCGTAGGGTCTACATTAATCTCTAAACGAATATGCAGCTTTGAGTTGCTATTTAAAAGATAGGTTTTAGTATGAATCATTTTGATACTGAATGTCTTAATTTGCGTTGTCAAACTAAACGTCATTGTGTGGCGCAGTTGACATGGCGTTTTTATTTGCTTTTAAATAGTATATACAAGTATCGAACGTCACTGATTTAATTGATGGTATTTTGACCTTAGTATCTTACTTTAAGACTCTGACTGTCGTTTATTATAAAATGTAGTCTGAATCAGTAGCGTAGTAAAAATCTATGGCTATTTATGTATAAAATTTTTTGTATTAGGAGGCGCTAAAAGGCGGGGGATAATCGCCCCCTCCTCTTGGCTACACCACTGGTCTGAATCTGTCGCCAATTTTTTCTATTTCGGATGTTTTTGAAGGTAACATGTTTAAGTTTACGTTAATCAGACTGCGCGGGGAGGTAAAAACATTATATAACATTCGGACCTCCCGTTCATAATAGGGAACTTGCATAAATTTTTAAATACGAAATAATATTAAAGGTTATGAGGCCACGTGGTATTTAAACATATATCTAAAAAAAATCAATTTTATTGCCTCTCCGGCCGACAAAACGCAATTAAAAAAGCCCCAAAATTCAAATTACGTCACCCGACCAAAAACGGGACGTGACGTCATTACGTATTACGTTTAACAACAGGCGTCATTCGTCAAGCCGTCAGCTAGACGACATTTATCTTTTTTGTGGTTAGTGGACGACATTGACAGCGTTTTGTGATTTCAGTTTTGTCAGTCTCGAGTTTATTTTACTAATACACCTTTTTCTTCTAAAAAAATATAAGAATTAAACCACAAAATCACAAAATTAAAACAAAGAAAACTGCCATCAACCAGTGTTGCCAGAAAATTTTGATAAACGGTAATAGATAGGCCTTCGAAAAGGTAATAGATTTTGAAGAAAGGTTCTCCTAAATAAACAATTTTTTTAGCTCATTAAGGTTTTTTCAATTTTTTTATTTCAAGCCTTGAGTAAAAAGGTAATAGATTTCATCGGAAGGTAAAAAAAGTAATAAATCTTTCCAAAAGGTAGTATATCTGTTGCCATTGTAATAACCTAGCAACACTGCCATCAATTATGACAGCTGACACTGCTGACAGCCAACTGATATTGCATTTTTGCCGCTCGTCGGCGACGTACTGGTTAGGCGGCGCCAAATGCTGTCGTTTGAAATGATCCGTTTGACCGTGGAATTTTAGAACTTTATTACAACATAAGTATTGGTTTTTAAGCCGTTATATTTTAGATATTTACTTAAGAGAATACATTATTGTATTAAAAAAAAAATGCAAGTTCCCTATTTAATGAGCGGCATTATTCAGATTTTCAGTATGAAGTTTCCAGTAAAAAAAGAGAACAATATAATACCTACGAAGGTATGTAATCATGTATAGTTATATAATAATTTACCATTCCCTTCTTTAATAGAAATAAATCATTGAGAAAAATAAAGGAAATGCCACGTAGAAAATAGGGGCGTAGCTATTGTGGAAGGGGTTGATATTGTAAAAAAATCATTTAATATTTTAAGTCCTCCCCCATGATTTGAAAATTTTCAACAATAAATATACCATGTGTGTTCCGCGCACCTATATTATTAATGTCCGATGACTCTTTTGTGTTCGTGGAATTATTTTTGAAAATATCAAAATGTAATTTGTGTAATACAATTACTCTTATATCGAACACCAACAGTTATTATCTTCTTACATTTGACAGTAACAGGGAGACAAACTATGGACATATATTTAAAATATACTATAAATATATATGAGCACTTTGACTTGGAAGCCTTAAATGGCACTTTTTATACCTATAGAAGGATGATTTACCTTATACGTTTGGTTTTGCATAGTAGGTATATTTAACGTTCTCAGGTTACTTAGTTTATTGGTATTATCAGAAATAGATTTTTTCGCTTGGTTGGGCTGAGTATGCGCTCTGAAGTAACGTGAGGAGTGAATTTGAAATCTCCTCTTTTTTATGGCAAGATGAAAAATAAACATTCTCCTAACCAAACAAGATATGAACATAAAACTTAAAATAAGGTCGTTCAGCTACTGTGACTATAGGCCGTATTAGTATAGGGGCCGCTGTATATCGAACTGCCTGGATTGGAGACCGATTTCTTTCTTCGTCTGGCCAAAAGGCACAAAATGGCGGCCACCACGCACAGCATGAGTATCAGACCAGCGATGCATATCCCTATGGCAAAGCTTCTTTGTGATATACATATGGCGTCGTCAGGATACTAAAATAAAATAATGTTTGCATTATTATATCAATTAGTCAATTACATACTAATATATTAAACGGAATCAATAATTTTTTAACTGTTATTCGAAGGATTAGGAGAACGTTTGAGGTTGTTTAAATTGCTCAGTTTAACCAGTTTATAGAATTAAATATAAGTTAGGTAACTCCGGTCGGCCGTCAAAATACACCTCTCGACTCCCCGTCTTCCCGCTAGATTAGTGCCAGTCTAAATTTTTTGTTCTACGCGTACTTAGGGTTCCTGATTCTAGTTTAAATTCGTTTACAGTCCAACGTATAGGGTGAGTTATGAAAAATTGTGATTTGCGTTTTGTGTAAATTAATAAAATGTCTAGTCTAAATATTTGTTCAGTGAATGATTGTGAAAGTCTAATGACAGACAATATATCATTTTTTAGATGTCAAATGTAGGTATTCAATTATGTTATAAAAATTTGCAATACAATATTTATATGACATGGTATTGATAATGATTTATAGTAAGAAAAACAGAACAGGAAAATAACAAACTACCATTTTTAGATGTTTTGGTCACAAAACTCCATAACGGACATTTCGAATACACCGTGTACAGAAAACGAACACATACAGACAGATATTTAAATGCAAGATCACATCATCACCCAGCACAAATTCAAGCTGTGGCAAATACCCTAATATCCAGATCCCTGCGATTAACTGAAACACAGACGAGACAAAACGAACTTAAGGTAACTTCTTGTGCTTTAAAGAAAAATGGCTACACAAATCGTACCATAGAGAAAGCTGTTAATGCACAGGGTTCCCGAACAACGCAACAGTTCCCGAACAACGAAAAACAAAAGAAATTAACCGGGAAAGGAACAAGTAGTCTTACCATATGTAAAAGGCACAACAGACATAATCGGAAGAATTCTTAGGAAACACAACCATAGAGAAAGCTATTAATGCACAGGGTTCTCGAACAACGAACAACAAAAATTATGAACCGGGAAAGCAACAAGTAGTCTATTAATTTATGTTTATAGTCAAATTGATCCAAAATTTGATCCAATAGAGAATATAAATTCTCCGACGTTCTATCGGAGCTGACATTATAAAATCCTAAGAATCTATCGACTACTGAACCTTCTGAATTAACGTATCTTAAAATTATAGAGCACTGGGAGGTTTGCGTAATATCAGTGGTGTGATTCACTTGCACAGAAAAAAACTGTGTGTTAATTATTTCATTTTTTACATGATCATTTAAATAATCAGAAATGCATCCAATTAAATTCAATTAATAACTAATTGATTCGTTTTGAATAGTTTTCGAGTTACCAGTAAAAACATTTTTAATTTTTTTGTGATGATCTTTTAGTTCTTGGGAACTTCTCGATATTAATAAACCAAAAAGCTTTTTAATTTCCCCCTATTAATTGACTCGCTGCTCTCATCATGGTCGCGAAAGACTAACTCTTGTTTTCCAAGGTACAAAACTGCGTCAATTACCAAGCACATAAATAGTCTATTTAATCGGTTTTCGTTAAAATGTAATTTATATAGTTTTGCATTTTCTTTTAAAGTGTCCGCTATAGTGCTTTGATTTTTTACAAAGGTTTTTAGCATTAATTCGCATTTTAAATGCTCCGCTGAGTCTTCATGTTTATGTGAAGACCTTCATATATTTAACATACCTGCAAATCCTTATTCCACACTGAATATTTATTGGAAACTAGTAAACAAGGCCACCAAAACAATTTTTGTAATATTTGACTACTACATAACCATTTGTACGCCGAAAACCAGGATGACGATTAAAACTCCAATCTTGTTCCTTCCATCGATTAAATGGAGTTTCCAACAAAATGCAAACCACAGCCGTGATCTGATTCATCAATAATGTAAATTAATAAACCCGACACCAAATAAAGTTGTAACAACACCATAAATAAATATGCAACGAAATCCGTGAAAATAAAAGTAAACAACCACCCCAAACTGAACGACACCTGGGCGTAGTGTACTGCGTTAGCAATTCACCGAGAGCGTTGTATGACGCTGGTTAACATTAATCTTCCGTGCGGTCGACGTCATGGCGAACGCATTGCCATGGCAACGTAGTAGGAAAATCGGAAACTAAACATAGCACCTCCAGCAAAGTCGAAGCGGTTTGCGCCACTGTTATAGTTGTTATAATAAAGTTCGATTGAAAGTTTTAAAAAGACATGCCGCCAACGTAAAATAATTATTCGAGACGTACAGTTTATTTTTTGCCAATTAGGTGAATAAGTGAATGTAAAAACATAAATTTTAAGAGATATATAATAAATATAGTTAGATGTATGCTTGTTTATTTTTCCTGGTGAAGTAGCATTTCACCTACCTCACCTGAATAGCCTCCACTGATACGAGGTTTTTAAAAAAAAGTGTACATTTAAATATTTTTCTTTTATTTGCGCCTTCTGTATTTTTCACACAATTGGTTCTGACCTGATTTATGGTCAAGGGTAATGTCTCTAAAAATGTTAATATAATCAACTAACAAGTTACACTAATTCCAAGAACAGTAGAGTTCACAACTTTTAGTACCAATTTTAGCAACAATAGACCTTTGTGTCGAGACGGTTTTAACCATTTGAAAATTGCTTAACTGTTAAGCGCTCAAAAGAGCGCTTATTTTTACTTTGTTTAACATAAGAATAGAGTATTCAATAATAAAGTTAGTTTTTACCCACAAAAAAAAGATAAAAATTTAAATTAAAACTGACTGGTTTTATGCGCTAAACGCTCTAAAAAGATTTGCAATTATACAGGAGGAATACAAAAAAGACGATTCAAAACTTTTTTTTTTATTTGACATACAGTATCTTAGAACATCTTTAAATTATCCTCATCATTTACTCAAACGGGAAAATTTAGTTAAGATATAAAAAGTAGGTATAAATCTTTTAAAAATAAAATTTAACTAATAATCTTACCCCGAAATTAAAAATATCATTTTTCTATCGTCGTTATACAGGGTGCATTCAAGTTCGGACAGCGATTTATCTCGAGAAAAACGCGTTAAAACAAAAAAACAGAAGTTGTTTGGTGGCGTCAAGGCAGAAAAAAGATGACAATATGCCTATTTCTTCTTAATGACGCCCTTAAGATCTCTTCAAATATGTATTTATTGGATTTTTGGATTCTACAATACATTTCCAAGATTATCTGATTTAACACACAGCTATATTCAACTGTTGGTAATTTTAAAGAAGTTCTGTTGATATAAAGTTTTGCAAAAATGACACTTTGATAAGACAGTTGTGATGTAGCTCTGAAGCTGTCTATTTCCGAGAACATTGCTTCAATTCCAAGCGATCCACGCGAAAACTGCATCTCAATATCTCTACTCTGTCAGAAATTATTTAACTTAATTGCTGGACAGATAAATCATCGGTTTATATAATAATAAAAGACCCGATTACCTCACTATTAAACATCAGTAATTTAAAATCATTTTGCATTATGTGTATAGGATGAATGAATAAATCTTCTAGACGCAGGAATGAAATGGGGTAGCCAGAAATTACGCTGGGGGGCACCAGAACGATACTGATTTTAGGATTTTACGTATTTCAAATATAACTAAAACCCCGAAAAATAAACATCAATATCTTGCTCATTAATATATTATCTTTATCAAAAATAATTAATTTAAAATTACATTGAATACCTACAAGATATAAAAAGTTATCTAAACAAACATTTTAACAAATTAAATCTACGATCGCCTAATGATACGCATGGCGCACTGGTGTAGTGTAATGCGCGAGAATCACTCGACGAGGACGGTTGAATTAGGAATGGGTGCAAGCTATCGATATATAGATGATACAAATTTTTTCGAATTAGAACATATGATTAACAGTACAATCCCATTCTTTAAATTACCAACTCTGCTGATTTTGTTTAATTATTATAAAGTAGTTGATTTTAATGTTGCTGAGCCACTGCACCGTAAAATCAATGTATACTTTACCACTCATGCAGACCAAAACTCTTTTTTGAAATAAGTTTTTCTACATCAAAACACTTTTGGTCTGCGACCAATTGGTTAAATTCGCTTATAGATCAGTTTTACCATGTTACTCGGCCATAGGCCCAAACCTCTAATCCAACGATCTTCAAACGTGTTTGTAAGTTCCTGGCTTACCTCATTTGTGCATTGGGCTGGTGCACCATCCAATTGGAACCAACAACTTCGATAAATTGCAAGCGGCACCCCAACCAAAAAATCGGTTACCGTGTTCTTAAACTTTGCAAATACATACTCCATCCAATTCAAATTGTCATCGTAAATACAAAAACTGAACTGATTGTCCATCAACAAACAAAAAACATTAAAACTAAACTTGTGTTGAAACGCCTTTTCTCGTACAAACTTTGGGTTTTTAGAAGCCCAAAAATGACAACTTCTTCGATTTAAAATTCCCTCTTGTGAAAATTTCTATATTATTTTAAAGCCTATTTCTGTATTGTATTTCTAAACAAGTCGACCCGAGTTATGCTTCTGGCAACAACGAGCCAAATATTGTTGCGTGCCTGCTAATATTTCGATTAAGCGGCGACGTAAGCGATTGATGTTCTGAATTTATAAAATTGCCTGATTAACCGTATATGCGAGTATACTCGGTCTTTGTGTAGTGTAAAAGAGTACTTTCAAAACTAAAAATTAAATTTCTAAAATTTGACACCTGGAAGTACAAAAAAAAGTTCTAATTCTAATTGTAATTTTTTATATGGATTTGATTTCATTTTGTGAAATGCGCCAACAAATCACAGAGTTATGTTGTTTAAGATTTTCGTCGACCATAAAAAAGCAATAAATTGTTTTTCTTAAATTACTTTTTTTTTTCAGAACGCCTGGTAGATTATAATTATGAAAGTCAGGTATGGGGCGTCGATTATCTTCTACGAAACCAACACTGGCACTTTTACTATGTTACTCGTAAAAGAAGAGGAAAGGAAGTTACAAGTTACGCCTCTCTGCGTACTGAATACCAAGTATATATATATATAAGTAGAAGGAAAAAGATTGCCTGTGTTCAGTTTCCAACCGTAAAAAACAATGAATACGGTGCATTCACTAAGAACGCATCACATACATCCGTTCATTTTTATTTATAAATCATTATTTAATGACAACAAATTACGTGCAATGAATATTAACTATTTCATGAGTAATTGCTTACCGTATATACTCCGACTATTTTTATGATTTGGTATGACTTTTTAATTTTACCCATATCTAATTTAATGTTTTCATTCCCACGTATCAGAAAGAATGTGACTTATATCATGGAATGTGACAGTATTTAGTTGTTCTTGAGATTAAATTGCTTAGGCATAATGTATTAAATTATACATCATATTATTTTCAACATTCTTGATGACAAGATTCTACGCAGTTAATGTTACAAGAAAACTGTTGCCGTATTTTTGACTAGGATATTTTTACCTTACCATGGACACTTCTTATAGTTTTTAAACCATTGTTTTCTTGTGGACTGTTAGGAGTGTGTATTTATATATATATATATATATATATATATATATATATATATATACAGGGTTATTCACGGTTAGTGGCCTATTAGACGTTTATCGAGAACCGATTTACGGATTGTTTAAAAAAATTTTGGTTACAAACGTAACCAACCTATGATCTTCTAAAATATTTTCATTTCCGCGGTGATGCCGCTTCTACCCACTTCTTCTAGCAACATCGTTATTTCAAATGGAACACTCTGTATATTTTTCAATTTTCAGAATCTACGTTCATTTCTGACTAACTTTCGTAAATATCTTCCTATACCTTTCTGTAGCCGTTCTTAAGATATTAATTAATTTAATTTTTTTAGCGGAAACAAGGCTTTCAAAAACCCTTAATTTTTTAAACGGGACAGGCTATATATGATTACTGATTTGAAATGCCGATAAATGTAGCTCTTCAACTATGTATAGGTTCCCTATACCTAATTCGTCAAGTTTTCGATTTAAAAGCGTTTATTTATGATTTTTCATAAAACATTTAAGGCTCAACGAATTAGATTGTAAGGGCCCATGAAAACTATAAAATTAAATGTTTAAATAATTTGTTAAAGTACGATTCTCATAAATTCGATACAACAAAGCAGCAAGTAAACTAACGAAACCAACAAATAGCAAAATCGTTATTATAAAATAAACATAAAACATACTAATTTCAAAACAATATTTTAATAACATATTGCAATAAAAATGCAATAATTTTTTTGTTTAAAGTGCCCACCATTGGGTGCAATTATTTATTGACTCCACAACGTTAGCCGTTGTTGCCCTTCGAATTTCATTACCATCCAGTTGCTGAAATGCGCGTCTCACACGATTTTTTAAATCGTCTCGCATTTCCACTGGTGTTGAATAAACCCTTTCCTTAATGGCACTCCATAAATAGGCATCGCAAGGAGTAAGATCCGGGGAAAGGGAGGGGTGGAATCCATAGGCCCAAACCTCTAATCCAACGATCTTCAAACGTGTTTGTAAGTTCCTGGCTTACCTCATTTGTGCATTGGGCTGGTACATCATCCAATTGGTACCAACAACTTCGATAAATTGCAAGTGGCATCCCATCCAAAAAATCGGTTACCGTGTTCTTAAAATTTGCAAACACTCCATCTACTTCAAATTCTCATCGTAAATACAAAAACTGAACCGACTGTCCATCAACAAACAAAAAAATATTAAAACTAAACTTGTGTTGGAGTCTTGCCCAGTTTTGTCCGCTTCCAGACTGCGATAGAAGAGCCTTTGGTTATTGGTAAAAAGTTGATTTTGTTTGTACCTGAGAGTTCTTTTTCGGTACCTTTTGATACGATTTCCTAACGACGCTATTTTCTGCTTTAGCTGTTCGGTGTGTATTTTTAGCTTGTCTAGCTAGCCAGGATGATTGGGTTTTATGTTGGCTTTGTTGGCGTAGGATTTTGCCTTTTCCACAACTTTTCGGCTATGGCTCACATTTTTGAGGAAATTATCCAGAACCCCGATCTCCTTCCGGAAGCCTGTGATCTTAGACCCGATCCTTTTTTCCCATGGCGGTTGGTTTGCCATTTTTTTGGTCTGAGAGCAGTGCACATAACCAATTAGTGTTGCTGCGCAATAAATTCTGTGGCAGAGCGTTTCCAGGTCTTCCGATGCTTTGAATTCCTCTGCTAGTGCGACGTTAGTGGCAGCAACTGTATTTTGTGTGGCATCCATTGATACCCCAATGTATTTTTGGTCAAGCTCTTGGAACATTGTTCCGATTTCTGTGTGTTCTTGTCTTTAATGTCTGTCTGGGTTGTGTTGTTGTGAACTGCCATATATATATATATATATATATATATATATATATATATATATATATATATATATATATATATATATATATATATACAGGGTTATTCACGCAACCCGTTCATTAAAAGTTTTTGATGATGCCATTTAGATAAAAATTTCAAGCCTTCGGGGTACCAAATTTTAAAATCTCATATTTTTGTAAGTTTTGAAGATATAATCTTCATATTTTGCAGACGATCGGTAAATAATCTTAGGTTTCTATTTTTTTTATTGAATTTGTCTATTTTTATACAGGGTGTCCTAAATTCAGAGGCAAACATTCGTATTTTCCAAGCCGCTAAAGTCCGTTTTTTTTAAATGGGACACCCTATAACTTTATGCACTATCAAATGTAGAATTTCATTTTCTATCGAACTGTATTAAGGTTCCCTATACCTATTCGTAACCATTTTCGAAATAATTGGGTTTTATAAAAATATCGTATGTATTTGCTTAAATGTTTACATGTTCCAATGGTGAGCCATGGAAAAACAATTGAGGTCCAATATCCAATATGACAGATGATTAGTATGCGTTATTTATCGAAAACTGTCAGTGATAAACTAAATCTTCTAAATCGAAATGGAAGAATACTCAAACGCTGATATTCTCAATCTATTTTATATTCATGGAGAATGTTATAAAATTTTGGAGAGAACGTGTCGTGTGTTTAATGAACGCTACCTTGATTTGCTGCCAATGAACAAGTCAAAATTCAAGAGGATTGAAACGAACTTTTTGCGTTTTGGCAAGGTTAAAGTTACAAAAAATGTTCCGAAACCAGTGACAAATGTCGAGGATAACGTAATAAACACATTAGCTTATTTCCACGCAAACCCTCAAAGTTCAATACCCTCTGCAGAAAACGATTTGGGAATTTCTTCTTCATCTGTCCAAAGAATCTTGAGCGAACATCATATGCACCCTTATTCCTTCCAAAACGTGCAAGCCTTGAGACCTGATGATGACGTCCGACGAGTAGAATTTTGCGAATTCATGTTTTTGAAAATTCAAGAGGACCCTCAATTCCTTTCAAAAATATTTTGGACCGATGAAGCGAAATTTTCTAGAGAAGGAATAACAAATAGAAGAAACGAACATTTCTAGGCAGCAGAAAATCCGCACGCTTTACGCGAAACGCGTTCTCAAGAGAGGTTTAGCTTCAATGTTTTCGGTATAGTATTAAATGATCAGGTACAGTACTGTATTTATGAAGACAATTTAAACAGTGATAGGTATTTGGAAATTCTAGGAGGGACGGTTTCTGAATTTATAGAAGAAATTCCTATTGGTGAGCTGTAAAATTATCGGTATCAATTAGATGGGGCACCAGCACATAATTCCGCTGCAGTTTATCTCCAATTATCTCGAATTTTTGAAGATCGCTGGATTGGTCCCAATGGCCCTTGGAGATGGCCCCCGCGATTGCCTGACACCCCTAGACTTTTATTTATGGGGATTTATCAAAGGTAAAGTCTATGCTTCCCCAGTAAATAACCAACAAGATTTACTGGACAGGATACGAACAGCTTTTGCCGAATTAGAAAACGGACAAATTCAACGGGCCACAGCAACTGTACAAAGAAGAATTGAAATGTGTCTTCAAATGAACGGACAGCATATAGAATATTTGTTATAATTCAATTTTATCATTTTATTTATTTATTGTTGATTGTTAGATTGCTATAATTTTGAAGTTCACTAAAACAAGTTTAGAACAGTCTCGAACTTAGTAGATATCGTTAAAAATAATGTAAACAATTTATTACATTTTTTATAACTTTAACTTTTCCGAAACGAAAAAATTTCGTTTCAATCCTCTTCAATTTTCTCTTGTTCATTCGCGATAAATGAGGATGTTTTTCATTAAAAACATGGCACGTTCTCTCCAATATTTTGTAACATTCTCCGCGAATATAAAATAAATTGAGAATATCAGCTTTTGAGTGTTATTTTATTTTAATTTAAAAGTTTCAAATCAGCTGTCATGTTGAATAGAAAAGCACAAGAATTGTTTTTCCATGGCTTACTATGGGAAGGTGAAGGCATTTAGCAAATACATATGATAGTTTAATAAAAGCTGATTATTTCGAAAATGGTTACGAATAGGTATAGGAAACCTTAATACAGTTCGATAGAAAATTAAATTCTACATTTGATAGTGCATAAAGTTATAGGGTGTCCCATTTAAAAAAACGGACTTTAGCGGCTTTGAAAATGTGAATATTTGCCGCTGAATTTAGGACACCGTGTATAAAAATAGACAAATTCAATAAAAAAATAGAAACCTAAGATTATTTACCGATCGGCTGCAAAATATGAAGATTATATCCTCAAAACTTACAACAATATGAGATTTTAAAATTTGGTACCCCGAAGGCTCATTTTTGGTTCAAGGTCAAGTATCTTAAGAACGCTTGAACCTAGGTATAGGACATGCTACATAAAATAACATTAAAATTCTCCGTAGAATCCAAAAATATTATAAAATACAGGGTGTTCCATTTAAAATAAGCAAGGTGATAGCAACTTCCGGTTAAACCGGAAGTGACAGTAAGTTGAAAATATTTCAAAAAAGAAGTACCCCTTGACCTTACCTTAATCTTAAAATTTGAAATTTTTATCTAAATGGCATCATCAAAAACTTTTAATGAACGGGTTGCGTGAATAACCCTGTATATGTATATATATATATATATATATATATATATATATATATATATATATATATATGTATATTTATATATATATATATATATATATATATATATATATATATATATATATATATATATATATATATATATATATATATATATATATATGTATATATATGTATATATATATATATATATATATATATATATATATATATATATATATATATATATATATATATATATATATATATATATATATATATATATATATATATATATATATATATATATATATATATATATATATTTGGTCGGTGACTTTATATTAATAGAATACCCTGTATGCCCAAAACGAATCCATTATATGTATGTACAGGTTGAATCATAAATAAGTACTGAAAATGTTAAATTGACTTGAGGCAAAAATGTGGAATAAGATTATTGCGCTTCCGCAAATGCTTCCTAATTGTTAGAAATAATTTTTCCTTCACAAAATGCTTTGGTATATTAATTGTATTGAATTTTCCATTGCCTTAGTATGATCTTAATTCTACAGTAACACTACATAACACTGCCTATTTCATAAGTAAGTATTTTTGACAGTTTAATATATTTTTAACTGCAAAAATAATACGCCTCTTCCATTTTCGAAAAAATAATTTAAAAATCTTATAAAGTATGTTTCATAATCTATTGGCGCACTCTTTTTAATTTTATTTGGAGAAAAACCAAAAATTAATAAATAAAGTAGTTTCAGTTTTTTGAATTGAAATTCGATATCATAAAAAACTGTCGATTCCAAAATTTTGATTTTTTTTTACTTAATGATCCTTTTACTTTAAAGGCAATTGGGAAAAGTGTCAAAAACCCAGCAATATAAAAGGAATTATTTTTTTGAGTTACAAATCAGCACAAATTGGTTCTTGGTCTTTTTCTAACACATTTCATCTTACTGGAGTATTTTTGTTAAATTTTTTACTCATTTTTGAAGATACATGAATCAAATCTAGAATATTTTTAATCAGCAGTGAGTATTATTTAATTGAACAACAATGTATGCCAAAGGATTTTCAAAATTCATTAAAAAAACTTAAAACAATAAAATTGTATTTAATATTTATTTCTAACTCTTTAAATAACAACCCTATACAACGTCCTGGGGATTATTGATGACTGGTTGAATTTAAATTTGTGAAAGGAAAATAAGTTCCGAAACAAAAAATAATTTTTCCAACATCTCAATTTGCAGATTCAAGCTAATGCTTTTTTATTACAGTTGTTACTGTTTTATGGCCACTTCATCAAAAGCCAACCGATATGCTCACCTTTTCGCTGAAGACCGAGTCATCCTCTTGGCCAGTTTTGGCGAGGTCGTTGGCTTCGTTGACGTAGAGGCCACTGTACACTTCAATCGTGGCAGGGGTGCTGTCGGAGTCGTTGCCTTCCGCCCCCGCTTGCCTTCGCGGTCTGCTGCTTGTAGAGCCGCCACAAGATGATGGCTGCAATAAAAAAAAAGTGTTTTAGAATAGGTGGAGTAGTAGGTTTAGGCGTTATATGAGTGTATCCCCGCTCAAACAACGGTTTAGAACAGAAATTGCAATTTACTGTTCTTTAAGAAAAAAACATTATGAATAAATTAATTAAATAATTACCGGTTAAAAACATTTATTAATAAAAGAAATACATTGCCAGTAACTACTTCTATTTTTAATTAACTATATTATTATTATTAATTTTATTTGTTCAACAAACCAGAAATGTTTTATACTTTTTACATGCTTGTTTTAAAGCACGGGACTTTATGTCAACATAGAAATAGAACTTAATAGTTCAGTACCTACTTCATAGGTAGTAAACTTGTAAGAAGTAAGGGAATTATAATTATTAAATTATTGTCTCCCGAGATCGTAATAGTGGGACTCAAATTTGGGCCAACCTAGAAGGTTCCTTTTTTACGTTACTTTTGATACCCTAAGACAGTGGTCGACAACCTTGTCAAGGTGTTGAGCTACTTTGATAATTAAGAAATAAACCGTGGGCTACCTACTTGTAGCCAGCCTAAACGAAATAATGCACAGTTGTATTTGACATACATGGTTTTATCTAATTAATAAGTACTTAACTAATACATACCTACCAATCGTAGGGGTTTAAAAAATAAACAAAATTTTCATATAGCCATAATGGCATTTTACATTACGACTTAATAAAAGTAAACGAAACAATATAATTCAAATTTTAAACAAGAACATGTCAAAAAATGTGGGCGTTCATTGAGAAGGTTGACACTCGGATTCATCGACAATTTTTTTGATATCTGCAGTGTAATTTGATACAGCCATTCGAACACAATTATCCAAATGTTCATTTGTAAGGCGATTACGGTATTTGTTTTTAATAAACTTCATATTGGAGAAAGAAGCTACACACAAATGGGTTGAAGTAAATAACGCTTTCTTTTTTAAGGCAACACGACATAGAACTGAATATTTTTCTTTACTTACTATAGGCCAGATACATTTTGTATTTGAAACTAACGATTTGAATGCTATATCACTTTCAAATGCAATCACTTCCTTTTCAGTTGCAAGGATGTCTTCGCTAAAGTTCTGCATAACACAAGTTGCAAACTGTTGGATATCAATTTCCATGAAGGGTGAAATAACAAATTGAGCCACCAATGTCATTTTGTTGAAATCCTTAAACCGATTTTTGAAGTTATCCTTCAAGAAACTATTTCCACATGAGATTTACTGTCATAGGGTTCTATTAGATTTTCAGACACCTTCTCTGAAAGAACAGGAAAATGTTTGACATCACTGTTAATTAGGGTTGGTTCCCAAAACTGAAGTTTTTTTATGAATGCGTTTATATCGGAAATCATTTCTGCCAGTCCTTTATCTCTTTCCTGAAGTTGCAATTTGATTCATGTCTGAGAATTGAAGGAGTAGATCCCCACACTGACAATCAATTTCATGGGCTAAGATTAAGAATAATCTTCTTTGTAATGCGTGAGATCTAATCTTGTTTATAATTTTTACTACCAATTTCATGAAGTTGTTTAAATTTAAAAAATGTCCACGTAATGGTTGCTGATGAATACTGCAATGGTAACACAGAAATTGTGAAAATTGCTTAAATGGTCCAGTGGTATATCCTTTCATTGGAATAAACTTCAAAAAATCTTCTTTAATCATAAAATCACTAAAAACCATCTAGTTGAAGAGACAAATAAACACAGTTATCTAAGTCAGTTTTTAACTGTGAAAAAATATTCTTGCTCATTACTTCCACTCGACTCATCACTGTATTAGCAGAAAGTTGCATAGATGTTATTGCTGAAACTATCTCGTTTTATTTTAAAGATAGAAAATAAGGAATCTACAGCTTCTAAAAACGCGTGTTTTATCATTTCCCCGTCTTCATATAGTTTCTTTGTGCAATTATTTGCACGGTATGATGCTTCCCTTGCCGACCTATTTTTGTCAACTGCTTTTAAAAATATTGACTGTTGTCCAATTAACTGGTTCTTTAATTGTTTCAATTTTTCTTTTCTGCTGGCAGCATGTAATTGGAAATATTTTTCAAAATTGAAATGTACACTTTTATGATACCTCTCAATATCTTTTAGGAACATTCTCGCGATGCTAGCGTTCTGGTCAATTCTAGCAGCTGTTGTCCAGAGCCCAGAGCGCTCACCGCAGTGTTGCCGCTGCTTGTTCTCATATTGTGATTTTATTTCAAAACTAATGGACGCTTCTATGATTTTTACAAGATATGTTGTGAGCTACCAGAAAAGTCTTCTCGAGCTACCGGTAGCTCGCGATCTATGGGTTAGCCCATAAGATCACAAAAAATTTAAAATTCGAGCGATGAAAAAATGTGGGGGTTCGGGAAATCCGTTTTGGTAGTGGTTATTACCATTTATTTTGAATAGTTGAACTGATTGATGGACCTATGGGCTTAAAAACGATATTTGATAAATTCTATTTTTTTCTATTTGTGTAGAATTAATCGTAGATAGATTTGTATGGACAATTTATTTTATTATGTCTCAAATTTATCGTAAATTGTATTTCCGGGACACGGAAATGACAAACAACAAACAAACAAAAGTATGCTTTATTGCCGCAGAAAAATTTTACAATTTTATGGACAAAGCAAAATATACCTAAAAATAAGACATATCAAAACATTAATCGAAAATAATTTCGACAGGTCAGTGCTTTTTTTAAAAAAATGTAAATTATCAATTTACCAAATCGTAAAACACACGTTAGAATATAACATAACATTGCAAACAGTAAATGAATCATGATAACCTTACACACATGTACGAGGTGAATAATTTCGATGACATTGAAATCAAAATTGCAACTATGCGACCTTAAACTCTATGTTATCATAATTATACAAATAATTGTGATGTTAAACAGAAGGTATATTGAACTAGTGTAAAATGTAGTATACAAAAAGAATTAAATTGTTTTTAATCCAATACCTAACAAAAATAATTAAGTTTTAAGTGAATGTTCGACAGTTCTTTTCCCTATATAATGATTTACAAAATTCTATGCTACGAGTTAGGACATGACTCACAAAAGATTTAAGTAAACAAGCGAGTTTAGTGACAATTTAAAGAGACTTACTCACTGAAAAAAAAAATCATTAACGCTGTAAAATGGTCTCTCAATGAGGTATGCTTTGGTGTTTTTTCGAAATTGTGCAAGCATAGGGATAGATTTTAAATGTACTGGCAGATTGTTGTAAAGTTTTATGGCGTTGTAAATAATTGATTTTTTTTTTTTTTTATTTTTTTGATTATGATTATCCTTGCTCCGGATTGTAACCCCATAGAAGGAAGAGAGGTTTTTAGCTATTGATCAATTCGTCAAGGGACGATACATTAATTTTATATATGCCACGACATTGCCAAAATGTACTCTAAACTAGAAGAGTGCCTACTAAATATTAAGACTGCTTTAGATTATTATTTCTTGTCTTTATTATATGTTTTAGTTTATTAAAATTATTAAACATTGTTTCTAGTTTGTACTAATTTATAGCGTCACCCGGCATAAACTGGTAGTACTCTTCAAAAGCAAGCTTTTCTGCTTGTGATTATGATAAATCTATTTTAATTCCTGGAACAGAGTTTAAAAATTGAACCACAACTTGCTGATTGTATGCCAGCTTCTTTAAAAAAATCATAACTTGTGTTAAACAAAAAATCCTAGAAACAATCAATACTTAGACTCATTCTATAAAATACATGCAAACATAGTCGTATTTAGGATAAGTTCCTGAACGGGGGGGGGCAAATATACATACAGGGACGGACAATATTTTATTCTGTTGGCAAAATCTTATGTTGGAATTATTTCATTTGTCAACAAGTTGTTAAAAAAATATAAAATCATTCTTTATAAAAGCATCTGATTAGCCTAAAAACAGTATCACTTTTCCAGTTTATTGTAAAACTTCATGAAAAAAGTGTATACATTAAAATTCGCAGGGGAACCCCATTTTTTTGAAGTTAAGTGGCAAACGCATTTAAGAGCTTCTGAAAGCAGTATTATTTATTCCATGAAGTATTAATTATACTTGCATTATTTTATTAATATTATTATTATTACTGATATTATTCAATAAAAATACGCTTAGGTTTAGAATCTAAAGCTTTCAGATTACCTTTAACACTTGGGTAATTAACTTTTTCAGGTACATAACTATTCAATAATGAAAAATCTTGTTTTTAAATGTGTTCAGATTATTTGTTGCGTTTAGATTGACAAACAAAAATCTTTTTTGGCTTTTTCGCAACTGAATAAAAATATTTAACTTTAAATTAATTGAAGCAGATATTTAATATAATTACATACCTCAACATGTAGACTAGTCTGTCTACGGAATGTTTCGATACATAATATAAATAATATTATTCAAGCAAGCATAAGAAATTATATCATTTACCTATAAAAACTTAAGGTAAATGATATAATTTCTTATGCTTGCTTAAATAATATTATTTATATTATGTATCGAAACATTCCGTAGACAGACTAGTCTACATGTTGAGGTATGTAATTATATAAAATATCTGCTTCAATTAATTTAAAGTTAAATATTTTTATTCAGTTGCGAAAAAGCCAAAAAAGATTTTTGTTTGTCGAAAAATCTTGTGTCATTTTATTGCATACTAAAAACGTTTTTCAAAAACTTCGTCCAAATATTTATCTTGAAATGCAAACAGTAGAGCAAAAGGTCTTTATAGTACGGTTTTGTGATACCTAGGAGTGATAAGAAGGTTTCATGACAAAGTAGTCTAACATTTCCTTAATAGAAAAAACTGTGAAATTTCTGAAACTCAAAAATTCAAACTCAAATATATTTTATTTTCCGCAGAAAAATTCTTATTTTCCGCTAATAGGAGAAACTTCTAGAAGACATAAAACTAGTTGGTTTCTTCATAACTTATTTCAGGTGCGGATAAGTTGATTCAGGCACGGGGTGGTCCACTTAAGATGCTCCTATACTTTATCTCAATAAATAAGACACTGAGAAAAGAAAGTTAAATACAAAAAGTATTTGACCCTAATTTAATTTCTTTTTTATAATATTTTTATGTATACAGGGTGTTCCATTGTGCCAGGACAGTAACCAACTTTTTTCTTTTTAATGAAATGGTATGAATATTTTTAGAAATTCTAATTCTACGCTTGATTTTGAGTATTTTTTGTCATTACATAGCATACGAAATTTTGAGTAGTTTTTGAGAAAAATTAGCTTTTCTAATTTTTTTCGGAAAAACAGGTTTTTTTCACACCTGAAGACTAAAATTGTGAATTTTGGTTATGGATCCGTGGGAGTGGTTAATATTTAATATTCTGACCTATCAAGAGCGACAATCCATTATACAGGGTGGTCACAAATGACCAAACTTAATTTTTTTAAATAGATAATCCTGTATTTAGCACTTTTATCGTGTTTAGGATTTAATTCTGCATCATTCCATATATATAGTTTATATTCCAAAAGTTAGTAGTTTAGAAGTTATGACCAATTCTCTATAATAATTCGGGTATTTTTGTTAAAAATCTAACTAAACCTAAATAATATCCTATTCTAAGTTTTTTTTAACATTATAATTAAATTTAACATTAAATCAACAAGTAATGCAAGAAAGAAAGTAACTAATTACTTATTACAAAACATTTTCGACATAACCCCCGTCTTTGGCAATACAAGTAGTATACATGGTTTCAATTCTCGCAATAGCGTTTCTAACCGCGTATGTTGCATTAAGTCTTTCTACCTCTTGCCTAATTCTCCTTTTTAAATCTTGAACAGTATTACACCTATTTTTATACACCTCGTTTTTTAGGTTGCCCCATAAAAAAATCCAGGGATGTTAAGTCGGGGCTCCTCGCTGGCCAATCTATGGTCTCGCCCTTCTTTAATATCGTTCGGCAGATTGTCAATTAACGGAAATACATCGTTCTCCAACAAATTTAAATACCTCTCACCATTCAGAACAAAGTCATAAAATACTGGACCTATTATTCGATCACGGATAATACCACACCACACATAAACACTTCTCCGACCCTGTTTTTTCGTGTCTTTTACAGGATGTTCATTTGAGTTACACCAGTAATGAGTATTTTTTCGGTTGAACATGCCGGCCGTATTGAAAATTGCCTCATCGGTAAATAAAATATTTTTAAAAATGTGAGTTTCAAAATGGTGGTCCATCATGAGAGAACAATAAAAAAGCCTTGTTTGAAAGTCCTGTTGGGATAATTTCTGAACTGGTAAAAATTTGAACGGATAATAGTTATTATCAGTTAAAGTCCTTTGAACACTAGTCTTACTAATTCCCGGTAGATCTCGGGATGCATCTCTTTGCGAATTTTCGTTATTTTCTAATTGCTTTTCTTCTGTTAGGACAATTTTTGGGCGCCGCTTTTGTTTATTGATTACCACCCCACGTTCAAGATCACGAACAATTCGTGAAAAAATATGTTTCGTGAGTACCCGTCTTGTAGGATATAACAACCGATACTCCCGCAGGGCTAATGCTGGACTCTTATTATTTCTTATGTAACATTCATGAAGATTTAAACGCTCTTGGACTCTGTATAAAGACATTTTTCATTTAAAAAGAGTTAGAGGCAACTAAATGTCAAATATAAACTGTGTATTTATTTGTGTCCAGGCAACAATTTTACCAGTTTTGTTTTTCCATGGATATCTTGTAAAATTAACACGTGTTTAGAAATTCCATTATTGCGAAAATTAAAACCGCAACCGTAATATTATACTACTTGTATTGCCAAAGACGGGGGTTATGTCGAAAATAATTTGTAATAAGTAATTAGTTACTTTCTTTCTCGCATTACTTGTTGATTTAATGTTAAATTTAATTATAATGTTAAAAAAAAACTTAGAGTAGGATATTATTTAGATTTAGTTAGATTTATAACAAAAATACCTGAATTATTATAGAAGATTGGTCGTAACTTCTAAACTACTAATTTTTGGAATATAAACTATGTATATGGAATGACGCAGAATTAAATCCTAAATACAATAAAAGTGTTAAATACAGGATGTTCCATTTAAAAAAATTAAGTTTTTTTAGTTATAAAAAAACATTTTTTTTGTAGTCATTTGTGACCACCCTGTATAATGGATTTTCGCTCTTGATAGGTCGGAGTATTAAATATTAACCACTCCCATGGATCTATAACCAAAATTCACAATTTTAGTCTTCAGGTGTGAAAAAATCACATTTTTCCAAAAAACCTGTTTTTCCTAAAAAAATTAGAAAAGTAAATTTTCTCAAAAACTACTCAAAATTTCGTATGCTATGTAATGACAAAAAATACTCAAAATCAATTCATTAAAAAGAAAAAAGTTGGTTACTGTCCTGGCACGATGGAACACCCTGTATACATAAAAATATTATAAAAAAAATTAGGGTCAAATACTTTTTGTATTTAACTTTTTTTTCTTAGTGTCTTATTTATGAGATAAAGTATAGGAGCATCTTAAGTGGACCACCCTGTACGTTATTTAGGACCCTGTATAATAAATTGCAAAAGTAATACTTTTTTTGCATGTTTTAGTCGAAGCAGATGTTTTTCTAAAAAAGTATTTTTAATCCACAAATAAAAAAGTTTTTCCTCTTCTGGAGTCAACCCGTGCATACACTGTATTAGAGGTTTGAATGAAACTACTTTTTCATAAGATGAGCACGTGGTGCAAAAATATAAATATGTAAGATCCCTTTTGATTTACAAAGCAGTAAATATTAAGATTAAGTCATGAATCATGAACTTTGTCAGCGTTTAGTTGAGAAAAGGCATAAAGGCGTGTGTGTATTAGGATTTCCATGTTTGCGTTTTCGCAGATACATAAATCTATTATCGAAGACATGAACCGTAAGTACAGTTATAATTTATTGAGCTACTTTGTATGTTGGTATGAAGAAGTTTCCCATTGTTTTTGGTGGTATGCAACGAGATAGATATGGGCACAGCCTTACCTTCTGGGTCACATCTCGACTGGAGACGTGCGCTATGCCGATAAATTTATTAGAAAAATCACGTTCCGTTAGGCGAAGATCAAAGAGGTTAATCGAAATATTTATGATCACAAAAGGAGTGTTTATTAAGTGACATGGGATTTAGTGACTTTTCAGTACATTTTCTAAACCTTTGTAATTAACCGGTTTGTAATTACATTAATCCTAGGAGGATATAAAACAAATAGCAATATTCAGTTAATGGATCACTTAATTAGCTAATGCAAATAAAATATGGCGGTGATGTATATTTCATAGAAACTTTGTATGCAGCCAGGGTATTTCTTCATGTCATTGCCACAAATATAGTGAACGAGGTTAATCCTTGGCTTATTTTAAGATTAAAAGTTTCAATAAACATATGTCACAACCCCCTTTGACCGCCTCCAAAAAAATTTTCTGTAGTGATACTGCTCTTCTTTGGTTGTTCTGCCGGATTTCCTGCTTATGTTATAAATGTTATCTCGCTGCGTTTTGAAGTTATTTAGAAAAATGTGTTTAAAAATATGGTCGTTTTTAATGGTTTTAACATCAGTTTTTAATTTTTTTATTATTTTAATAACAAGCTAAAAATCATTAAAAATGTCCATGTCTTAAACACCTCTTTCTAAATTACTTTTTATGTAGGTAAATTGGACAATTTGTTTTTAGACATATTTTTTTTTAATTTCATCAGGTCGCCATTTTTTTTCGGATCACTGGCTTTTACCAAAATGTTACCAGGTGATCCTCCATATGACCCTTAGTTTTTGACCAAAATTTGAAGTCAATCATGTAAGCAGTATTTTAGCCATGCGAACTGACAGACAGACAGACATACCGACGAAATTGAGAAAACATGTGTTTAATAAAGACATCACAATCCTTCCAGCACATAAAGGAAACGCAACTGTGGTTATGAATACCCAAGATTACGTACAAAAAATGCACACCCGACAACGTACCTAGAAAAAACAACTAAAAATAAAACAAAAAGCACCAATAAACCCGGAAATTCAACAAAAAATCATACCACGGGAAAAGTCGACCAGATGTCCTAAAATATATTGTTCACCAAAAATACACAAACCAGGGGCGCCCATCAGACCTATTGTTAGTGCTGTTAATGCGCCGGTACAAAAACTGGACAAATAGCTTTTTGAAATTATGCAAGCAGCTGTCGAAAAAGCTGATTCTTTATAAAAAACCCGGAGCATTTCACTCGAATTATACGAGATATCGTTCTTAAACGATATCATAGCAAGCCTAGATGTCAAATTGTTATATCCTAGTATTCCCATTGACGAAGCATTGGACAAGATTGCTATGAACGAGGATTTCCAAGCACATATAATACAACTCTTGGAGCATTGCGTTAAAAATACTTATTTTTCATTCAACGTGCAAAGGTAAAAACAAACGGATGGTGCTCCAATGGGGTCCTCGATATCACCAGTAGTCGCGAATTTATTTATGATACTTACTTCGAGAAAGAAGCTGTTGAGAAAGCAAGTTTAAAGCTCTAATTATGGATTCGTTATGTGGATGACATATTTATTATATCGCAACATGGTCATGCAGAGCTCGAAAAATTTCTGACTCACGTAAATTAAATCCACCACAGAATACAATTTACTCTAGAGTTAGAGAAAAACAATAAACTACCATTTTTAGATGTTCTGGTCACAAAACTGCATAACAGACATTTCGAATACACCGTGTACAGAAAACCAAGACATACAGACAGATATTTAAATGCAAAATCACATCATCACCCAGCACAAATTCAAGCTGTGGCAAATACCCTCCAGATCCGTGCGATTAACTGAAATACAGACGAGACAAAACGAACTTAAGGTAATATCTAGTGCTTTAAAGAAAAATGGCTACACAAATCGTACCATAGAGAAAGCTATTAATGCACAGAGTTCCCGAACAACGCAACAGTTCCCGAACAACGAACAACAAAAAAAATTAACCGGGAAAGCAACAAGTAGTCTTACCATATGTAAAAGGCACAACAGACATAATCGGAAGAATTCTTAGGAAACACAACATACAAAACAATACACAAGCCACAAACATCTATAGGTAAAACTACTTGGAAACCGAAAAGATAAAATCAAACTGGAAAACCACGGAGTATACAGCATTCTGTGCCAGGACTGGGAAAAGATGTGTGTGCAAAAAGAAGAGCATAAACTCAGCATCAGAAACAAACAAACAACCTCGCTTTATTCCTACATCATCAGGAAACCGGCCATAAAATAAATTTCGATGGGTGTAGGGAGATTGCCAATATAGAACATTATAAGACCAGAATAATCCGAGAAGCCATAGAAATTGAAAAACAAGGTGATTTGAATAAAAGGGACGTATCATTAAAACTACCAACAGTATGGAAGACAATATATATATATATATATATATATATATATATATATATATATATATATATATATATATACCTAATTTCCTTAATTATTATATTTTACATTTACATTATTATATATTACAAAGAGTCATCTGAAAAAATCAAAGACACGAATTTTAAGTTCCGGCAAAGGTCGACAACTGTTGACAATTCGAAACGTTTCTTAAAGTTTAGCGCACTGGCAGTTTTTGAAGTCTTAATATTCTGAATCACTTTGGCTACCATTTCTTTAAAACCTTAGTTTTTTCAGTTAATTTAAACTCCAAAATCAACAAATATGTCTTGAAAATAAAATAAATTCTATAAAAATATGCAATCGTAACCACATCACACTACTCACATTAAATGAGTTTCCTCGGTGCGGCTGTTGATCCAAAATTAGCCAACGTAAGCCGTATATTACTTATGCCCCTATACGAATTCGATCTGGAACACTCGGGAAAAATTCGCCTTACGTTTATAACCACGAGGTCATCACGGGCCGCCACTGCCGCCAGCCTCGTGATCCAACGAAACGAAACTTCCGAAGATTATTGTGCGAGGCATCGATAGCGCGACTGCCAAGAAATCAAGTGAACGTTCCACGAGTTTACACACTTAGGATAATAGAAGTAATCTCCAAATTTAAAAGAAATTAAAAAATATAAATTATTTATTATTTTCTGTTTGGAAATATTTATTGGGGGGTCATTGACCATATGAGCTAATGGAGGAGCCGCCACTGGTATTTATACTATTTCGTAACTGGGATATAGTTTTGTAAGACAGTATATATATAAATAAAAATAAAATTTTAAAAAATAATGCAAAAATATGTAAATTATCTTCATATAAATTTCGGACACAGACAATTTCTGCTGTACTTGTGTGATGTAGAAAATGTTTTGCTACAACAATGTGTTGGGACGATTTCCAGGCAGAAGAACGATAGATAGATGTCGGTATCAATGGGTACGAGAACCAGCAAATATATCCACTGAAGTAATTCTATTAAATTTTTATTTTTGAGGTCATATGACAGAAGTGTACGGCGTTAAAATTGTTGACGAAAATGATTTTCACAATCTAATTCTTGCCGCGGCGAAGCAGATAAAAACACTCCACATACCCTCCAACTATTTTTTGTGAAAACTTGATTCGCGTTTGCTGCGCTTGTGTAAATAGTAATGGTGTCCATTTTCGATATTTACTTTAGTATAATTTTGAAGAGTGTGTTATGTGTGGTTTAAAATTACAAAAATTGTAAGTGTTTTTATTAATAATTGTTATTTATTCAGTAGTATTGACTTCCTAAAGCCAGAAAAAAATTTCGGTTTTTAATTCGGGTACATGGGAGATTCGGTAAGAAAATTTCATACGAAATGGAAAAAAAGCATTAAATGTGACGTTTTGGTAGTTCATCAAAATAATAGTAGATATAAAGATGTTATTATCGTTTATCGTTCCATGTGCATATATATATATATATATATATATATATATATATATATATATATATATATATATATATATATATATATATATATATATATATATATATATATATATATATATATATATATATATATATATATATATATATATATATATATATATATATATATATATATATATATATATATATATATATATATATATATATATATATATATATATATATATATATATATATATATATATATATATATATATATATATATATATATATATATATATATATATATATATATATATATATATATATATATATATATATATATATATATATATATATATATATATATATATATATATATATATATATATATATATATATATATATATATATATATATATATATATATATATATATATATATATATATATATATATATATATATATATATATATATATATATATATATATATATATATATATATATATATATATATATATATATATATATATATATATATATATATATATATATATATATATATATATATATATATATATATATATATATATATATGTATATATAAATATTTATATATATACATATATATTATACAACTACCAACTTTAGTACAATAATATAATGATACATATTTCAAGGAAGCTATATTTGTTTATATATAGTGGATTTCAAATCACTAAAAGTAGTGAAAAATTATGTAAAACTCATATTTTGGAACACTTATACCTACCGGTAAAAGTAGGTTTTTCCAAAAGAAGAGATAAAATTCCGATTTTAGTATAATAATTTAGTCAGAAATATACAGAAGGAGCTCTTTTCTTTTATTTTTGATTCATTCGAAATTACTAAGATTGGTGGAATTGATATATTCTTAATTTTAATTATGTATCTCGGTAAATGAAAGAATGTAACTTAAAACAAGAGGTTATTTAAATCTAGAAGGCTACGGAATTTCGTGCCTGTCAAACGACTATAAACTAAACTAGCTTCTTTTTATATTCTCTTTTTTTTGTATTTGTTTACTGTTGATCTTTATGGATTAAATTCTATTTTGTGCATCTTATTTTTGAGTATTTTATATTGATTTATAAGTATTTTCATTCATGTATTTATACTATTTTGTAACTGGGATATAGTCCTGTAAGACAGTGTAATAAATAAAAATAAAATAAAAAAAATAATGCAAAAATATGTAAATTATCTTTATATAAATTTCGGACACGGACAATTTGTGCTATATTTGTGTGAGTTATAAAATGTTTTCCTGCAACAATGTGTTTGGGGCGATTTTCAGGCAGAAAAACGATAGATAGATGTCAGTATCACCGGGTACGAGAAACTGCAAACATGAATCCACTGAAGTAATTTTATTAAATTTTTATTTTTGCGGTCATATGGCGACATAAGTGTACGGCGGTAAAATTGTTCACGAAAATCTTCACAATCTAATTCTTGCTGCAGAGAAGCAGATAAAAGACTCCATATACCATATACTCTCCAACCAGTTTGTGAAAACTTGATTCACCTTTGCTGTGCTTGTGTAGATAGTAATGGTGTCCATTTTCGATATTTACTTTAATATAATTTTGAAGAGTGTAGTATGTGTGGTTTAAAATTACAAAAATTGTACGTGTTTTTATTAATAATAATTGTTATTTATTTAATAGTATTGACTTCCTAATTTAAGAAATAATAGATTCAAGTCAGTCAGAAAAAACAATGATTAGGTTTTTTTACCATACTTTAAAATTAATACATAAATTTAAAATCTAATTTCTAAAACAAATGCAATAATTTAATATAACTGGCCATAACAGAAAGTTTTAAAATAGTAAAAATAAAGTACAACACATATGACCAAAAACAGTAAATGTCGATTCCGGAACCTTTCTCGCAATGAATTTAAATTTTATCAAAAAAAAGTGAAATTTGACTTTTTTTATATAGCAACGTAGTACGCTTAAATTTAAATTTGATTAACCAGATTTTTTCCAATCAGTATGTTGTTAGGTTGTATGTTGTATCAGCATAAACTTACCTTAAAATCACAGCCGTCATTCGCTTTAAGACACAATTTCACGTTACACTGATAGTAAACGGAAGCAATATAAGGAAATTTATGAGCTTTAAATTGGACTTCTGCCCTGCTTGATTCTTCTGAGTATTGAAAAATTCCCATTATTTCTTGATCTGTAGGGCAACCTTCGGAATCTATTAGTTTTTGTTCACCCCATCCAAGACCGTCTGAAACAAAATCGTAAAATAATAAATACAAGAAAATGTGTTATCTTACAATATAATTATTGCTTTTGCGTTTGTCTTTTCGCAAGGAATTAAAAAAAAGTTCAAGTTGATGGTTATTTTGGTCTAATTTATAAATCGAATTTTGTAGGAAGCGTTAATTTATTCAAGATTATTTTTGTTTTAAAATGATATTTATTGTTATCGAACTGTACGGAGAAAAGGAATGTTTAAGGCAAATTAAAGTAACTGATTATAGGAATGGTTCTAAAAAAGCGGCACTTGCTAATATTGACGAGAGAACAGATGAGGAAGAAATCATGAAGAAAAACGATGGATTCAATAAAATCTAATCATTATTATCTTTTTAAAAAATCGGTAAATTTCCGTTACCTGTAGGAAGTTTTCTCCGGCATTGCTTAAAAATTACTTATCCGATTGACTTCAAATTATTATATTAATGGTTGTACGGGGATAAACTAGTAATATTTTGATAAAAATCCACTAAGGCCGGACAAAATGACGGCCTAGTGAAATGATAAAAAAATTATTGCTAAAGAACTAAATATCCAAATTACCTTAAATTTTGCATATTAGTTACATAGGAATAAAATAGTAATCTTGGTACGAATTCAATATATATATATATATATATATATATATATATATATATATATATATATATATATATATATATATATATATATATATATATATATATATATATATATATATATATATATATATATATATATATATATATATATATATATATATATATATATACAGTGTGTCCAGATTCGCTTGTCTATACAGGGATCTCGGTTCCTATTATACCTATAGCAAAAGTTAAATAGGGAAAGTTTTACAGGAAACTTATTGCATTCGATATCCGGCTTTAGATTTATGATCGATCAATTGTTTTTGGAAATATCGGGGAAAAACCGAAAATGGCGGATTTCGTTTTTGGCCAGTACATCCAGAACGGTAAATTTGACAGCTGTCAAAATGTGACATTATTCGGACACATTTTTAAGACAAATACGATGGCGTATACGACAAGTCTTCATTGTTTTTTGTTAACCCGCAACCCGCCTCAACTTTCATTTTTCTTGATGATTTAAAGTAATGTTAGTTCTCAATGCTTTTCTAAGGAGACGTGTCGTATACGCCCTCTTATTTGTCTTAAAAATATGTCCAAATAATGTCACATTTTGGCAGCTGTCAAATTTACCGTTCTGGATATACTGGCCAAAAACAAAATTCGCCATTTTCGGTTTTTCCCCGATATTTCCAAAAACAATTGATCGATCGTAAATCTGAAGCCGGATATCGAATGCAATAAGTTTCCTCTAAAACTTTCCCCATTTAACCTTTGCTGTAGGTATAATAGGAGCCGAGATCCCTGTATAGAAGCGAATCTGGGACACACTGTATAGATTTGATTTAGGCATTGGTAAGATTAAATTTGCTAATCTAAGAAATACTAACTTTTTCCTTTACCAAGTCCAATCAGTTGAAGCTAGAACTTTATTTACGATGCAATTTCTACTATGAAAGAAAATATAATAATTACAAAAAATCGGTAAATTTACAAAAACAAATTAAATAAGCAGTTTTTACATTAACACACACCGTCATTTTGTTCCGTCATGTTGACTTCGTACCATTTTATCCCTATATCATATTTAAATTTTCGGCAAACTTTAATGTCGATTGCATAAGATTTGAACTCTCTCTTGAATTCATATCACAACTTTACAAGTTTATTTCTATATCACACTTAATGCTTGCACAAAACTTGAAATTAATTTAATAAGTAGTGTTTTTTTCAGGCTGCTTTTTAAATATTTTATTAGGCCGCCATGTTGTTTTGGTATTTTATATTCATACCGAAATATTATCAGTTCATTCCAGATATAACACTTGATTTTTGTGCAAAATTTTTTTTTTTCAGTAATCGCTATCTAATTCCGGCATATCGGATTTTCTCTAAAATATTGCTGGGTCATTCCTACATGACCCTTAATTTTTAACAAAAATTTGAAGTAAACCTGATTGGTAGTTTTTAAGCTATGCCATGAACTGACAAACAAACAAACAAACAAACCGACCGACAGACCGACGGAATTGATAAAATCTATTTTTTGGCATCTATGGACAATAAATCGTGAAGATGTGTAAAACCTAAGAGGGCGAAGTTTTCACGATTACAAATATTTTATTTGTAATTTAATTAATTAAAATTAGTACCACAGTTTTATTTGTTCATCTGTCTACCACATTTATTTATAGCACACAATTTTGTACCAAAATTTTACCATTTGATTCCTACGTAATACTTAATTTTTGTGCGAAATTTGAGTTAGATTGGATAAGTAGTTTTTTTAGCAATAATTTTTTTTAACAGTTCATTAGACCGCCATTTTGTTTTGCCATATTGGATTATTACTTAAATGTTATCAGGTTATCCCCGTATGACCCTTTAGTTTTGATCAAAATGTGAAGTCAATTGGGTAAGTAGTTTTTTAGCTATGCTGTGAACAGACAGACCTCAGACCGACGGAATTGAGAAAACACGTTTTTTCGGTATCAAGGAATCCTGACAAGTAAAGATCTGACAAAAATGTCAGAGGGTAATTTTTTTACAATCACAATACTTCCCTTTTACAAAGGAGGTAAATATCAAAATCTATATGATGGCACGTTAAATATATCCACACTAAGTACATTTTTAGTGTGCTTTTATATTTTTAGATCCATTATATATAAGTTATCCATCCATCTATTTCTATCCATACGCAACTGATTAACATGTTTATTTAGAGCACCTCTTAAACGCATTTTGATATTCTCATTCCCAACCACGAGTTAAGAAGAATTAATTGTTTATGTAAAATGGGTCTATGCCAAATCAAAAGTTCCCAATTAATATAAAAATGCTTATCTTAAACCTCGGCTGTCATTGACATAATTTGTCCAATTAAACCGGTACTCCTATAAATCGTAGCTATCCATGACATTATATTATTTAAATTTAATAATAAACAGGGAATCAATAGAATAGGTAATAAAGAGAATTATGCTATAACGAACAGAAATGATACTCTGCTCTTGGAATTATTTTATCAAAGTATATTTTTGTCTTTATAACAACCATTGCTTTATCTAATACGATTTTTCCTCCGTCTTTTTTTTAGAAAATCGCCTCTGCTAAAGTGACTAATAACATAATATCATCCACTTCCATGATACTATGGACATTACTGATGCAAATACATTCAATATTAACTGACAATTAAGGTCTCGCCCGTATTAATTTCGTCGGGAAATACAATCAAAGAATCGCCCGCTCCAGATTTGTAGGGGATTTTTTAGCTCGTAACTTCTACTTATCATGCGAACAAGTTGCTAAAGTAATGAGACACTATTTTTTCTCTATTTCTACAGTTACCTTTCACTAAACAGTCCGTAACTCGAATACCGTAAAGATCCTGCGCGTCAATGGAAACCACTAAACTTAGAGGATCGCCAATCTTAACGTTTTCAGCAACGAGATGATTTGATGGTTCTCCCGAATAAATTTTCATGCTGCATCCGGGCATGGCGGCCATGGCAGTAACTGGATCTTCAGGCGACGATGTTGGGCTAAAATCAAAGAAAATACTCTTGATACAAAATACAGAGCTTTTTTTATTTATATATTTATTTGTAAATACTAATATAATTTTTTTATGGATTTACCCTTTTTCAAGATATAATTTCTAAACGTTTTGTACGCCCAACATATCCAAGATCTAACTTCCCCATGCCAAAACACATTGAAAATAACTTGATTTTAAAAGCTTTTATTGGGATTAGACCATGTCAAAATAGAATCACTTTCCGACGTGTTGCCTTCGATTGCACGGAGCATCTTCAGGGATCTTTACTTCACGAGATCGAAACACTGAATGAGCTCGGGAGTCCTAGGCCGACTGCGACGCGGTGTAACGATCGGCTCACGTATGTTGTAGAATAATTTTAATAGAGATACGGGCTTCAGTCAACATCATACGTGGAAGTCGATCGTTAAACCGAGTCTCGGTTTGGTGAGCACTTGTATGTTAGTTAGTATGTATGTATGTATGTCAGAATATAGAAATCGGAGCGTTCATAATAAAATTCTCTTGTCGGACTTGTGTTATCTTTAATTTAAATTATCTCTAAACATCTACTACAGTAAAAACTCTAACCATTTAGTAAATATTATAGAAATATATCTCCATAGACTCAGAAAGCGAATTTGTAAGGTGTATAGAGGTATGGACCTGTAGGAATTTTGTCTGCGCAATTCTTACTTTCAGGTTAAAGATAAGTTCCACGATCAAGATAATAATAATAATAATAATAATAAGAGGTTTATTAGTTACCAATAAATACAGTTAACGAATTAACTTAAAATAATAATTATTATTATGATAATAATCATGGTAACTAACGGGCCTTGTTTTCAGATTTCAGGGGATGTTCATTCCCCGGATTCTGTTGAGGCCAAAAATATAAGAAATGAAAAAGAAATTTATAAGCAGCTAGCAGTTAAATTTTTTTTTTTTTAAATTTGAAAAAAAAAACATAAAAGCAAAAAAGAACACACTAAAAGGAAAATGGAAGGTGGATAAGGATAGGGAAAAAGGAAAGTATTAAGTTTCAAATTTAGCATTTTGTGGCATAGACAATAAATATGGTTTAGAAGAAGTAGTTTGGTTTTTCTCTTGAAAACTTTTTCTGAGTCAGTAAAATCATTTATTTTGAATTTATTTATTAAATGTGCAATTAAATAAGAAAAAGACCTTTTACAAAATTCTTTGTTGTGTGACGGTATAGTTAATAGATTTTTTCGTCTTATATTAAGATTGTGCACATCAGTACGATAAGTTATTTTTTTATGCAAATACGGTGGAGTCTTAAACTTAAGAATTTTATAAAAAAGAACAAGAGCATGTAATACTCGTCTATTGTGCATATTTAACCAATTTGCTTCTTTTAACTTATGAGAAATGTGTTCACGTCTTCTTATACCAAAAATAAGCCTTAGACAGGAATTTTGGAGTTTTTGTAATCTATTAGCATCGGCATTATCAAGACAAGGTCCATAGATGGTGTCACAGAAGTTTAATGGTGATAACACTAGTGCATCACAAAGCATTTCTTAATGTTATAGCTCAAAAAGTGCCTTTGCGAAAATATTGTTTTTAAGGCGGAATATCCACTTTTTAGTTTAAGAGTAACATGTTCCTTAAATCTAAGTTTATGATCCATTATGAGTCCCAGATTTTTGGCAGAGTTTTTAAAATCTATTGGATCATTATTTATGTGTAGATTTAAGTTATCTAAAATATTCATTCGATTGTTTTCACCACAAAAAAGAATAGCTACTGATTTGGTTGGGTTAATCTTTAAGAGGAGCTTTTGAGTTTCACTATATAAAGTGTCCAAATCCGCGTTAATGCACCTATTGGCCTCGGCTATATCAGTACTTTTAAATGAATAATATACCTGGGTATCATCTGCGTAGCAATGATGGCTACAATATCGAAATTTATTTATTAATTGCGACGTATAGAGGATATATAGTAACGGACCCAGAATGCTACCCTGAGGCACCCCAGAGGCAACATTAAGGGCTTTCGACATTTTACCATCAAGTACTACTCTTTGTTTTCTGTCTGACAAAAAAGAAGACACCAGTGCCACCGCAGAATCGCTAAAACCCAGACACTGCAACAAAGCCAATAATATTTCGTGGTTGACCATGTCAAAAGCTTGAGTAAAATCCAAAAGAACCAAAACAATAGCTAGATTATTATCAAGGGCTTTAAATATATCGTCCGTTACCTGAGATAATGCGGTTGCACAACCATAACCTTTACGGAAGCCAGACTGATATCCAGGGACCAAATTACTAATATTTAAATACTCAATTATTTGCTGTTCCATAATTTTTTCTAATAGTTTAGAGAGAACTGGAAGAATCGATATTAAACGGATTTGTTTAAATTCAGTAGGATTTTTAACTTTAGGCAACGGAATAACATTGGCTTCCTTCCATTGACCTGGAAAATGATTTTTTTCTAAACAAACATTTATAATGTGAGTTAGTGGATTAATTATGGCAGGACAACAAAGTAAAATAAGTGTAATATTTAAATTATCAGCTCCAAATGCTTTACTCTTTATGGTTTTTAGAATGGAAATGATTGTATCTTGCGTTATCAGCCTAAATTTAAATTCATTTTGTGTAATTTTATGTTCCTTAAAATTCTTAATAAATTCTTCATCAGGCTTATTGTTATTTTTATTTATATTAGTAAAATAAGTATTAAGTTCATCTACATTTTGGAAGAAATTGGGAAGTTGTATATTTTGTTTTTTAGAAATATTAATTTTATTTAATTCTTGCCATGCTTCTTTATTACTGCACACTCCAAACCTATATGTTAAATACGCCTTTTTTTCCGATCTGATTGCGCTAGTAGTAAGATTTCTATACTGCTTGTATGTGTTCCAGTCCTCCCAATTTTTGGTGTTTCTAAACTTATTTAAGGTCCTATTACGAAGCCTCTGCATTAATCTAATATTAGGAGTAATCCATGGTCTGTATGGCTTATTTTTACCTCTGATATTTTTTAAGGGAGCATGCAGGTTTATAACGTCGAATAATGATTGGTTGAAAAAATCAACTTTGCTATTTATGTCCGCCATACGATACATTATGTGCCAAGGTATTAGTTCGATATCAGATTTGAATCGCTTATTGTTAACACTTTGTAAATTTCTGTGTGTAAAGTTATAAGTATTAGATTTGGGTTCTCCAAAATTTATGTCGCAATAAATGAGCATATGGTCCGATATCTCAACATCCCTTATTCCGCAAACCTCGATTGAATCTATATTTGAAAAAAGTAAATCAATTAAGGACATGTTTGTATTTGATATTCTAGTAGGTTCAGTTATATGCTGTTGCAAACCATAGACCTCAGTAATTTCACATAACGGTGCTTTTGTATTTAATTCGAGAAAGTTTATATTAAAATCACCTAGTAATAAAAGAGAATCATAGACAGTATAAAAATCGATCATAATACTTTCAAGACGAGAATAAAATAAGTTTAAGTCACCCTTAGGAGGACGGTATATATTGCCTATTAAAATTTTTGTGTTGTTTACTTTTATTTCAATCCAAATATGTTCTAGAAAAGGGCAGGTTTCTCTGAGCATAACACGAAACTCAATCCTTGCCTTTATATACACAGCGACACCACCGCCTCTACCTAGCCTATCTTGCCTTATAAAATTGTAATTTTGTAGTTCCATGATCCGATCGGCGATATCTGCATGTAACCATGTCTCAAACACACCAATCAAATCATACTGAAAGTCAGCTACATGGCCTTGAAAAATGTGAAAATTATTTGACAGTGATCTTGCATTAATATGCGCGCATGAAAACATTTATCATAAAAACATAAAACGAGGTACTTATCCCTGCTAAAAACAAACAACAAAAAAAAGGAGTAAAAGGTACGAGGATAAAGGCGGTCTCCCTATAGATCCTTCCTCCCTCCAGTGGTAGCTAATATTTGCGTGGAGTGGTGTGAAACTATGCCATAAAAATGGTAAGATTTAAATTTAAAAATGTTTAGAACATCTGCCTTCAATCAAGTTTACCACTGAGAAAGAAGAAAATTCCAACTTATTGATGTTCTTGTCAATCGCGAAAATTATCTGATAAGACTTTCGTTTACCAGAAATCTACTCACAACAAAATCAGACCAATAGCAAGAAACTACAATATCAAAACAGCTTTCAAGTCGGGAAATGAGCCTGATAATACAGATGAAATACATAACTCGATCATATATCTTGTGAGTGTGGTTAATCCTATATTGGGAAAAATCAAGAATCCACTTGATATAAGAATTAAAGAACATCAAAAATATACACAGAGCGAAGAATTATCCAGATCGGGTGTCGCTGAGCATTCCCTGGAGCAACGAACATAGGATCTAATGCTCAGAAGCTAAAACCTTTAATAAGAAACAAGATTGGAAGATAAAGAAATTTAAAGAAGCGGTACATATAGAACACAACAAAGAAGTCTTTAGCAAGCCTGGTATCGATATTTCAGATGTTTGGAGGCCCTTATTCGAGAATACGAACACTTATCTGAATTTAATGAAAATATGTACCCTTAGGTATGAAATTAGGCCGGATCCAATGGCGTATTGCTGCCAAGTTTACCATTTTTCTGTTATAAAAGGATTTTATTTCAATAGAATATAGGGTATATTATATTACTTTTTTTTAATTTACGTACAATTTTCGATATTTTTTATTAAGAGCACTTTTTATGAAAGTCAATAGTTTTTGCGGAAATAAGGGTCTAATTTCCATAATTTAATGTAGGTAGTACCTTTATTAAAATAACTGCAGACAAAAGGTTACCTGATATGTTTGACAATGTCAGTTTTGTTGATTATAAAAATGGATTTAACTCAAACTTAAACAACTGAAATATTAATTATACTGGGTTATGGGGATATAATGCGAAACCTGCAACATGTTTGCAACATTTTTAATTCAAAATATACTAAAAGAAATCCAATCACTAAATCTACCGTAAGTAAAATTAACAAAAAATTTTGTCAAACTGGTAAAAGATGCTATACTTCTGCTAGACCGGAAAGCACAATAATTTCTCATATTGCTACCGAAATACTAGCAAGAGAAAACAGCGTCTCAACTTTGAAAGTAAATTGTAAAAAACAACGGAAACAATACAATACAAAAAAGAAATACCTAATACAACAAACAAATTAATTAAGCTAAGTAAGGAGTTTAAAATGTTGCCCATTTATTTCCTGACAGTAGGCCAAGTACTGTGTGAAAACATTTAATACATTAAAAAGAAAGCCATCCTCCTCGATTCGTCGTCTACATTCGATATTGTATTCGTTCCATTAAATCCTCGAGGTCATTGGGCTTAGTTTTATACACCACATTTTCCTGCTGAAACCATATTTCATCATTTGGTGCAGCATTACTTAAAAAAAATCAAGTTTAAATAATTAATACAGCAGGTAAATTAAGGAACGGTTATTCAGAAATCGTTCTGCAATACCTGAGACAATTTCGGCCCTTAAAAGATTCGAATATCTTTCTCCAGTTAACGCGCCTTCCATGAAGAAGGGATCGATTATTTCTGCACCCTTTATACCACACCAAACATTTATCTTTTAGGGAAATTGGATATAATTTTCACGTACGCAATGTAGATTTTCCCTGACCCAATAGCGACAATTATGCCTGATAATTTTTCCATTCAAAAAAGTTGCTTCGTCAGAAAAAATTATTTGATTGACAAAATTTGGCTTGGTATTGCAACGTCCCATCATGACTTCACAAAATTCCAGGCGCCTATCGTGATCATCCTCAGGGAGTTATTGCACCAAAGATATTTTGTATGAATAAAACTTTTCGGTTTTTAGAAGTCGGTCTACGGATATATGTGAGGCATCATTTTATCTTCCTAATGTTCTGGTATAAAGGTGCGGATTTTTTTCTAAACTGATTAAAACGACCCTTATCACCATCTGTTGTTCTTTTAGCTCTGCCAGAACGTGCAGTGTCTTTTGCTTTTCTTTCCAGTTTCACAAAATTCTTTGTTAATTTCATTTACGGTAGCTTTAGTTATTGGATTTCTGTTAGCAATGTGTGCAAATAAAATGTTTGAAATTAAAGTTAATTTTATAGAATCTCTCCATGATATCATAAATGAAAAACCTTTTTTTTTATGACGCTGAATTACATACAGTACTCAGAAGAGTACTCTAAATACTCCACTGGTCGTACAGGAAAATTACTCCATTATTAAAATAGTACTTACTCCATTTTTAGAGCTTCATTATAGGCAGTATTATTTCTTGTCGCGTAACGGCATCTTATATGAAATCCTTTGCCTTGATTGGTGACCAATTTTAGATGTGGCTGAACGACTATTGTATTAAAATATTCAATGCCGCCGTCATCCTGAAACAATGAAACACTGATTAAGTAGGAAGCTTCATAACCATAATAATAATTATCGTAAATAAATATTTGCAAATTAAATGCAATGTTCACTGATTAAAGACTATCATTATTGAAATAATTGAAGGAACTTACTAATTTTTTGTTATTTATCGAAATTACGAATTCTTAAATAGTTTCTAGTTATATAACATGATGATCCAAAAGGCAGTAAACATTATTTATACCTCCGTTGTTAAGACACAGAGAAAAATATTAAAACAAAACTAACTGGGATTATTATGACGAATTCAAATTTATTTTCAAAAAATGAATGTCAAAAAAATACATGACAAAACTATCAATTTTTTAAATGTAATAACTTATATATTACACAATTTTTATTACGTAAAAAACAAAACAAATCTTATTTAACATGTTCTATGTAAAAATATAGCCGTTTATTCGAAATATTGAAGTTAAAATGTCAGTTTTTTCATAATAAATTGAAACAGGCGTTATAGAAACTCGATACCTAATACAAAACAAATGAAGGTTACAAAAAAATTTGTTATTGAATAAATAATAAAATATTTAAAAAAATAGAGCCACTAAATTGCTAAAGAGTAAAAAAAATATTTTATTTATTCCTTAAATATAAACTTTTTCAAGTCGACGCCCAAAGCAGCCTCACCCAGCCATTACAAAATATAGTTAATGTATTTTATATTACATTACCTATAAACCAAATATATAACTAGCATTATATATTTTAAAACTGATGCCCGAATCACTTGCTCTCAGGGCCACTTTGTGGAACTGCCCAAGTGCAAACTGCTATTTTTATCCAATCGCTGAGTCCAAAGTCAAATGGAAATATTGACTTCCTATAGGATATTTATAAATGTATAAACAGACCAATAACGAATTCACATTTAGAGGCATGCGCACACATATTTTGTGGGCGTTGGAATTGTTGGCTAGGTTAGTGCATGAAGATTTTATTGACGGCCGTGTTATACAACATACACCTAGCTAAGCTAAATTTAAACTATAAAACAACTCCAATCCCAGCAGCGACCAAATTTACTCGGTCGGTCGACTTCAAAAGAGTGACGTAACTCTCTCTAAATAACATATTAAAATCTGTATTAGCTTAGTAAGTTTAAGGTTACTAGTGGGTATAGGTAATACGTGTATGTATATTGTTTTTATATATATTACTACAGATTAGTCATTATTTGGTGCTTTGAAATGTCTTTATTTAAGGAATAAATAGAATATTATTTCATACTTTTTCGCGATTTCTTTTTTAATTTGGTCATAGTTTTTTTAATATTTTATTTCTCTCTTTTTAGTAATTTTTTACATGTTAAATTTTTAATATTATAATTTGTATTATATGTATATCCGGTTGTATATATCATAATATAAAAAAGCGACGGATAGAGAAGTAAAAGACACTATTAAAATTAGATTTTATAATAAATACTTAAGAAAAATAAATAAAAGTAAATTATTTTTAACATCTATGTCTTTTGAGTTAAACATATTTAATACTTTCGAGATATTTTAGTTTTCATTAACTATTATGATAATGATAATAATATATATGTACCTAAACCTAATTTGACTCTCAAAATACTCACCAACTACTAATTTATTTATTTGAAAATTTAAATTTAAGACTTTTAAATTAATAAAATTACACAACAGGATAGCAAAAGAAATTTTAGCAAATGGGGTTGTATGTCTATTACACACCTCATTGCTTTAGTTTGAAAAAGGTATTTAAAAAAAGTTGGAAGGGTTTATCATATCATGTGGTTTTAAACGTATCATTTTGTTTATTACTTATTTACTTTTTTATTTATACAAGACGCCTCTAATAATCTTGACAAACATAAACTTATTATATTATCTTAATTGATCATCCTCTATATTATTGTTGATTATAAGTATAGTCGAATGCGGTCTTATCGTGCAGGTCCAAATGTCACCAACATTATGAATCAAATCAGAAAACACAGTGAATACCAAAATGTTGTGTGATTCTTTTATCGAGCAATTAAATCCCGATGGGCTATCTACAAATCTACAGGGAGAAAGAAAATAGTTTTTTTTTTAATTATATTACGCAATATTATTAAGATAGCCATATATTATTTTATATATTAAATGCCGAGGGACTAAATAAGAAAATTCGCTAAGTATGTATTTGGTTGGCAAAAACAAAAATACGCAAAATGGCAAGCGCCTTAATAAAGTCGGAAGGCGGTTCGAATTAGTGGAACAATCAGGATATGTTCTGTTTATACAGCCACTTAACGAAAGTGAGATTTTTTTATCAATCACCAAAAATTATGAGCCCCGCTTGACCTAAAAATCTAACCACTTATACAGTGTCATTTGTTTAAATGCGGGCCACCCCATATTTATATATATATATATATATATATATATATATATATTATATTTATATATAAATATATATATATATATATATATATATATATATATATATATATATATATATATATATATATATATATATATATATATATATATATATATATATATATATATAAATACATATAAATACCTTCATTAAAACTATAATAATAACAATAAATAATTACCAATTCTGTTGTCCAAATAATTTTCAATCTGTCATTTCATTTCCTTTAACAAATTGGTAAATCTAAAATTTGGCAACATTGCTAAATTTTTCGTTTTAAGGCTGTCAAATTGTGACTTATAATTAATTTTTTTTTAGGAAAACTCCTGCATATCCCGCAATTTTTATTTTTGAAATCTAATATTGCAAATGGGCACTTTCTAGAAAAAAAAATAAAATATGCAAAAATCGTCTGTCAGGATAGTTTACGGGACCCTAAAAACTGGATACGGTGACTTGCTATATGTGGCAACTCGCATAAAAACCTTCGATTACAGTCCTTTTTATATCGAAAACCCAACATTTTTATTAATTTTGACAACGATTTTAGTCCAATTTCCAATATGCCTCGATTTTTTAAAGTTTCTTTTAAAACTTGAAGGGTTATATTAGTTTTTGATGCGTATAAATCGTAAATTGCGTTACGCACATCCATTATTACATTGTCACTAAAGTCTTTGCCTTTTTTCGTGTACATTTCTTAATCTTTTTCGGTAGTAAATTATGCTTTTTTTCATGCACAATTTTCTGCACAGTCCTTATATCGGTTCCCAGAGCTTTTGCTACTGTCTCCTGGATATTGGCCGGTGAATTTTCATTTTCGTAATAATTTATTAGATTTAAGATCATATTTTTCGCTTGTGGATGCAAAAAAACCCGAAAATTGTTTTCTATTATTCATTTTGTCACTGACTTTTCAATCTGACTTTGAAGTGACATCGCTCAAAGATTTTTGCAACTGCTGGTATTTATATGTTTGTTCTCTTTTTCATAAGAAAATATCATAGGTCTATCTAATAGTCTAATCGTAATAAAAGAAAAACAGACTTAAAAAGTTTGTCGTTGATAAATCGTATGACCCGCACGATAACACTGCTTTTGACTATATTTTACGTTTGATACCTTTATCTTTGGAAACGCTAAATAATTAGAACGCTCGCTCTCTCTTTATATAGATGTCATCTTGAAGTAACGTCTCGATTTTCTCTAAACAGCTGTACTTGTTCATGACTACTGTTGCACTTCCTTTATCCGCTCTTTCTGCGGCCGACAAGTTGGATTTAGGCGGTTTAAAGAAGTATCTTTATGGTTTCAAACCAAATTGAATCTACTCCTGGGGCAATTTTCGGATGCTCTCCTCTACACTTTATACCATTCCAATCGAGGATATTATATCCTCGATTGGAATGGTCCTTCTGTAGTGGTTGTTCTGGCAATATCTGTGATTGTACTGGCTGGGTTGTAACTTCGGAAAGTAATTGTTCTCGGACCCAAGACGCCCGCCGACGCACAAAAGTACGTTTTGACAAACTTTATTTATTGCTAGCATTGATCTACGGACTCTTGCTTTTCGCATGCTCAATTTTATGCTGCCCGTTATAGATTTACAAAAGAAATAATATTAAGAAAATAAAATTTAAAGCTTTACTTTAAATAATTTGAAATTTGGATATTTCTGTTATCACATTTATTTTAATTAGTAGTTATTATATTCCCACTCTTCGTTTATCCACTTCGATGTATGCATAACGTAGAAGAAAGAGGACGGGTTCGGCTAGTATGAAATAAAAACTTGTACTTTATTTAAATCTAGCTCTATCTTGTAACTCTTTTATTATCATATTATGTTCTTCCTTTCATTATTTTTTTTAATCTTACGAGTTTTCTGGTAAACCGCCAACTGGCAGACCATAAAGATATTTTATTAATGTGAAGATAGTTATTCACTAAACATTAATGTCTGAAAATAAACCTAAACCTGTTTTTGCAATGCTGCAAAACAACATAACGGCCAGAAAAACATTGAAATACACAAAAATTAGCATAAATCTTTAATTAACTGTAATTAGTTCTGAAGCAGCACAGTAAATTTCAACAATTATTAGTATTTTTAATGATATTGTAGACCGATAATATTTTAATTCTTGATTATTATGGTGCTTTTTTAGGAAAATCTCGCAATGATCCATAACTGTGTACAAGATTATCCAGCATAAAGTAAACACCCCCCTTTTTTACGATAATTTTAACGATTGTAAAAAACTCTTGTTGTTTATGAGCATGAAATAAATCAGTATTTTAGTTCCAATATATTTGATCCCTACCAATATTTTACCAGTTTCTACCTACGCCACCCTTGATTTTGGGCATGATTTAAAATTAATTCAAGAAGTAGTTTTTACATTGACACATACCGCAATTTTGTTACGTCATGGCCCCCATTTTGTTCCGCCATCTTGAATTAGTATCCTAGTTTTACGAGTTCATCTCTATACTACAATTAGTTATGGCACACAATTTGAAATCAGTTCATTAAGTAGTTTTTTTCAGGCTGAATTTCTAAATATTTTAGTAAGTTGCCATCTTGTATTCGTACCAAAATTTTACCAGTTGATTCCTACACAATACTTGATTTTTGTGCAAATTGGATAATTAGTTTTTAAGTATTAATTTTTTTAACGTTTCATTATGCTGCCATCTTGTTCCCGCATATTGGATTTTTACCAAAATATTACCAGATCATCCCCATATGAGCTTTAATTTTTGACTAAAATTTGAAGTCAATATGATAAGAGTTTTTAAGCTATGCCGCGAACTGACAGACAGACAAACCGACAAACGGACCTACGGAATTTATAAAATATATTTTTTAGTATCTAGATACGCTAAAACGCGAGGATATGTAAAACCTGAAAGGGTAATTTTTCACTTTACAAAACAATTATTTGGCCGCCATTTTGTTCCGCCATCTTGAATGAATACCACACTTTTACTAGGCCATCTCTATACTACAACTAGTTATGGCGCACAATTTTAAATCATTTCATTAAGTAGTTTTTCAGGCTGAATTTCAATAAAAATTTTACCAGACGATACCTACATAATATTTGATTTTGGTGCAAAATTTGAAATAAATGAATTAATATGAGATTCTTAGTAATATATTTTTTTAACATTTCACTAAGCCGCCATTTTGTTTCGCCATATTGAATTTTTACCAAAATGTTACCAGGTCATCCTCATATGACCCTTAATGTTTGACCTAAATTTGAAGTCAATAGGGTAAGTAGTTTTTTAGCTACGCCACGATCATATATACCAACAGACTGACAGGCAGACAGACTTTTCGGCATCTAGAGACCTTGACCTTCCATTTTACGAGGAAATCAAAAAGGAAATTTACATATTTACGCAGCCGCCAGACTGAAACGCAGTAACAGAATATCACCAACAACAGGAAGCTTACCTTATTTGAAATCAGCGTGGTGTTAGGATAGTTTTGACCTGAATCTTATACTTCTTCTTCTTCTAGCTGAGAAAAAGCTAATACACCCCGTCACTATCTAAGCAGTCGTTACTTCAAGATACACATACCAATACCTAACTCAACTAACAAAAACTCCCAAATTTTGACAGATGTATTGACCATTAAATTCTTTAAACCGACCAATATATTTCAGGACAATAATCTTAACAGTTCGTTACACCTATTTTACAGTTATAAATGTATATGTTATTTGCAATATACTACACTGAAGACTTTCTATATACATATTATACATCTCGTGCTGTATCCCTTATTAACGATCATTCTTGGCATACTGCTTGGTTGGATGTAGATATACATTTAGTTATAGCTATTATAACAGTATACTCACTTGAAGTTCCTAATTACTGCTATTTTCCTACATTTTATAATGTGGGAACTATACGCTTTTTATATTGGCTATAACGGCAGAAGTGAGAAAAATAAGTAGATAATGGGAATCGGATGGTAATCCGCTTGGCTTCATTATTGATTATCTCATGAAATAAAAACGTTTTAAATATAGCGAGAGAAATGCTGTATGTGGGCAATAATGGTGGGTAAATCGTAGAAGACAAGAAATACTGTAAAATCATTGAATGTCTATATTAGTCAATTCGCGAGACCGAATCAAACTTGACAGTTACAGGTTTAACAATTTTTTTTATAAAGATCACAATTACAAAATATGATACTGAGTTCATCTCCAGGGTGAAGTCGGAACATAGTGATTGAAAAATAATAAGACCCAATCTTCACAAAAATGTATTTATTTAGGCTCGACGTGTTTCGGTTAAACAACCATTTTCAAGAGCATGTAAATATCTAAAAAATGTCAAAATTCGGTTAGTCAGGAATAAAATAATATAAAATAAATCACTTACATCACGTTAACACAGGATAAACATTACATCAACACATAAAAGACCAACTGGGAATCCAAGAACATCTCAACGCTCAAAAATCTCCAAATGATAATAAATCAGCATTTGGCGTTCACCTCAAACAAAACATTCTTTCGACATTGCAAATAATTTTAAGATGTTACATAATATTTCCAGGGGTAAAAAACAGGATGCTCTTGAGAGCTTGGAAATTGCGAAGATTTCAATTAACTAAAATTATACGACACTAAATGAACCCATCGGTAGACAATTTATAGAGGCGGCCCATATAATAAAATTATTTAAATAATAAATGGTAAGCAATTCCTATATTATATTCTTATCTTAAACCAAAAGAATGTTATTTTTATATGCTTGTTTTTATATACTCGACTTGTGAATAGGTTTGACTTTCACTGCCAGGACCCATTTACAGTTCATCTTTCGATAGATTATAATTAGTTTTTAATGTATGTAGGTGTTTTAAACGTTGGTCTTTTATGTGTTGATGTAATGTTTATCCTGTGTTAACGTGATATAAGTGATTTATTTTATATTATTTTATTCCTGACTGACTGAATTTTGACATTTTTTAGATATTTACATGTTCTTGAAAATGGTTGTTTAACCGAAACGCGTCGAGCCTAAATAAATAAATTTTTGTGAAGATTTGGTCTTATAATTTTTTAATCATAATGATACTGATAATAGCAAAACATTACTAATTTTATTACCGTGGCAAGAAGATTTGGTTTAACCCTTAATCCTTCTTAGAGGTCATTGAAATAATTCAAAGCTGAGGAACAAGATTGGCATATAATTTTATATATTTTTACCCGTATTAACTAAAGAGCTTTAAATTTAGACCAGGTCCAACGTGACAATTATAGGTTTAATATAAGATATAGAACAATGGAACAAATAATTTTCTAAATGTTACAATCAGAAATTGACAGCGACGAAATTTTTTTAGTGAACTTGTTCCCGTTATGAATCTTAAACAGTATGACACTAACCTCAAAAATTGACTTAATGTTACAGCGATATAGGCGAAGAGTTATAATGTATTTTTTTGTTTCTTATTAAGAATAATAGGTAATATTTTTGCACTTCATTACTACTAGGAATGATAAACGAAATTAAATAAATATTTCAATTCTATAACATTCTTCTACTTCATTTAGTGCGTATAAGTTTTTGTCGTCTATATGGTCCAAGTTTTATATTGTTTTTGCGTTGTTGGTGCCTTCCATTTTCCCTAAATGTATCAAATTGTATTTTATATACGTTACGTGTATGTGTTCGAGACACAAAGTTTTGTCATGGATTATACTTTTAAATGTTTCTTTTTGATAACTAACAACTACCAGTTGAAAAAGTTGACGAAAGGCTACGAATCGTTCTGAGAACAAACAATAAAAATAAATTTATGCAACTGCCTACTACCTGGCAGTATATATATATATATATATATATATATATATATATATATATATATATATATATATATATATATATATATATATATATATATATATATATATATATATATATATATATATATATATATATATATATATATATATATATATATATATATATATATATATATATATATATATATATAAGATTTACATTCTTTTTTGTCCTAACTGTAAAAAAATTGGTTAAAATTCACACATTTTTCGTTTTTAAAGAAAGTCACTTTTGCAAGGTAGTTTTTGCCGGCGCGACGATAAATTAAACTCTCTGTCAAGACAAACTTTTTTAACCCGACAAGTTGCAAATATGTCATCAAATGCTTTTAGGAGCGGTAAAAATTGAAATGTATTGAAAAGTTAAATAAACTACCAAATGAACGTAATTAAAATAAAAATAATAAATGCATAGAGTCGGTCAAAAAAGTCTACATACACTTATTATTTTTTTATATCCACTGATTTTTTTTTAATTTTTGTGGTGAAAACTGATTAGCACCTTTATTTTTTTTGTATAGAATTAAGAACTTAAAAACTTTAACTTTAAAATCATTTTATATAGAACACATTATTGCATGGAATTGAACCGAAAATTGTTAATTTCCTTGTGTTTCGAAGGTTTGTCATTTGATAGTTGGTGATAAAGTTTAAAATTAATTTAAGAAATAAAAATGAGTAAAGAAAATGATGAAATTCCATATTCTATTATAGAAACAGAGAAAATCCTATAGGAAGTTACGCGAAATTGTTGCTAAGCTACATTCTACCATCCGTTATGTGGTTTTAACAGTTTAAAACAACTTGTTGGTTTAACAATTAGAAAGTGCTTAAACAAGGCATTTTAGAATGAGCGGTTCAGTTTAATGCCCAGTGTTAATAAATTAGGGTTCTAAGGGCATTCCAGTTTCCAATATAACAATGATTCCAAACACACAACTCAGCTAGTACATGAGTGGATGATACACAATGTCCGGTTGCCTACGCCACCACAGTCGCCAGATATTAACCCCATTGAACTTTTATGGAAGAATTGGACCGCCCCATATTCCAACATGATGTTACTAACAAAGAGACCCTTAAAACTAGAATTATGGAAGACTGAGAAACTATTCCAGAAAATATTAAAAGAGAACTAGTTTTTAATATTCAAAATAGATTAAGGACTTAAATAAAAGCTAAATCTTACAACACAAAGTATTAAATTACTTTATATTATATATTAGCTAATTTACGGTGTATTTTAAAAATTCTTGGTTAATAATATTGCTGTATGGAAACTTTTTTAATGTAACTAAAGGTTTAAAATATTCCTAATGTTATATATGAATAATAAATTGTTGTAAAAAATGATGAAATTATTTATTTTGTATTAATTTGTTTTCACTTTGAATTGAATACAGATTTGATGCAAAAATTAATAAAAAATTGATTTATTTCAAAAATTACTTAGTCTATGGAGACTTTTTTGACCAACTGTAGGTTGGTAGTGTCAAATATGACATCGGAGTAGATGCTTTTTTCGATATAAGAGGATTCAGAAGTAGTTTTATTTTTGAGAAGCACAATAGAAAATACTGTGAACATCGTTACGCATTTTTGAAAAAATAAGTGATGCTTCTTCCCTTTTTATTAACAGTCCTCATGGTCTTCCAAATGCCACAAGTATGTATTGAAATGTGATGAAGTAATAATGAAATTCCCCCAAAACAAATTAAATTGATATACAAAATCCCTTTGATGCACCATATCAAGACCTCTTTTGCTGGAATAGTAGATCGATGATATCATAGAATACCTGGTACATTCTCCGGATATATCCAACTTCATTTTCCGTATGGGTTTTTAGCTGTTCAGTAGTTTATATAACTAGAGACAAAACACTTTTAAAAATATGAACAAAGAGTTCATAATATTTTAAGAACCTCGTGAAGGATTGTTAGGTGATAATTATTTTCTTTTTGATAGTAATCATTTTCGACGATTTTTATGTACTTCTCTTGTTTGGTTTTAGGGATAATTTTAAATTCTCTCAACAATTTAGGATGACAAAAGGTTTTATAAAAATACGGGAAGAACGTTATTAACACCTCTAAAAAATATAGATAATACAGAGGGCTGAAATACTAATAATAAAAAATCAATATCTAGAAATTTAAAAAATATTTCGGATACATGTTAATTTGAATTTTTATCTTTATAAAAAATATCTCATGCAAAATGCACGTAATTGTCCAACTAAAACTGGACAAGTGGTGTGAATTAAAACGGATTTTTTCTTTTAAATGACTAGTCCAATCAATAATTGTCAAATTATATTTTTTAAGTATTTTTAGAAGCTCTAACCATTGTACCCATATCTTTGCCTATGATAGAGCTAAAAATAGAGTGTTAAACATGTAACATTTAAATATCAGTTAATCAACCTAAGTCTTGTCCTAACACTGGAACCTATGGTGGAAGATAGATCAAAATACAAGAATTCTAACTAATATGGTCACACTTGGTTGCGCCCGACTGCACCGTTGTCAAGTAAACAATAGAGGAGACTATAAGGAATAGGCCCTCTGTCTTTATTTAGTGTTTTTTTACCACATTTAACTAATTCGCTACTCTCAAATGCCTCTAATAATCTATTATTAGATACAACTTAAGATTATTTATTCCTATTTGGTGATTGTTTTCTAAAGCATGTTGGGCAACGCTTGACTTTTCTGTTCTTCCGTATCTTAAATGTGCCATGTGTTCTTTAAAACGAATGTTTATGGAGCGTTTAGTTTTCCCAATATATTTTAGATCGCAGTCGTTACAGCTAATTTTATAGATGCCACTCCTCTCCTTCAAGTTGACTTTGTCTTTAGGGTTTTCCAGAAAATTTTTTAAACTGTTCTCCGTTTTGTAGGCTACTCTAAAACCTACGTTTTTAAATACTTTTTCTAGACCTCTCGTAAATCTAGGATCATATAGGATTACTGTGAACTTATTGGGAGCCTCAGGTGCTTGAAGGGTAGTGGCATCTTTTAACATTTTCTTATGCTGGTGTCTATTTACTAATTTATGAAAAAAAATTATCATTATATCCATTACTTTTAACTATATTTTCAATCCGCTTCATTTCATTGTTAAAACATTCTTTAATGGAAAATTGACGAACCTGTGAGTTAAGAAATGAAATGCTGCCATTTTGTGTTGACGGCAATGAAATGAGTCGGATGTTATATACCTATCAGTATTAGTAAATTTCCTATAAATATCAAATTCTAATTTATCGTTATTTCTAATAACGGGCAATTAACGGATTATTTAAAAACCTCACTTATAAACTTAGTAATTTAGAATTTGAACAATGGTTAGATTTCCAAAGAAAAATGTTCGTAGTTATCGATGCCAAATTTTTAAAGAAAATGTGTTCACTTAAAATCAAACTGAGAAAGTTGAAACCACAAAAACAAATTTCTTCGGAAGTCGAGAACATGGTAGAAAACCTTTCTTCTCAGTCCTATGATAATAGAGAAATCAACCTTTTGAATAAAGGTTTGAATTTTGTAGAGCCTCTAGTAAAAAATAGATTACCAACTATTATAGCGAATATCAAAAGTTCTATTCAATACGTGCCAGAGTCAACTTAGGGATTCATTAGAGAGGCTTGCAGAAATCAAATCTCAAAAAACGTTTTTAACAACAAGTCAAAATATGTTTCTCCTAAAAATACTGAAGGTATCCAGGGACTGAAGTAAAAAGAATGTTTTTATTTAAAAGCTGACTAGAGAAATAAGGTTGTTATACTAGACATAACAGATTATCTTGAAAGAGTAGACAATTTGATTCAAACTGGTCCCTACGATTTAATTGAGAAAAACCCGTTAACAAAAATGATTACAGAAGTAAAAAAGACCTTAAAACAGTGTAAAAACCTTGTGTCCGATAATTGCCTAATTGGATATTGCCTTCCCAAAATCCATAAACCTCGGAAGTCCATGAGACCTATTGTTTCAGCTATTGGATCACCAACGTACAATATTTCAAAATGGTTAGTAGAAGAATTCAGCAAATTAAATATCTCGTACTATAATTTTCAGGTTACTAACTCGTTAGAACTCTTAGATAAAATTAAGAACGTTCACTTAAAAGAAGGTGAAATTTAATGTAAGCTCATTGTTTCCTAGTGTGCCCATACCACTAGCTTTAGAGTACCTAAAGGAACTACTTGAAATCAATAATTTGAAGAAAGAAATTATTGATGAATATTTACTTCTCACAAAATTATGTATGGATCAAATTTTTTTTCAGTTCAACAATAAATATTATAAACAACTTGAGGGAACTGCGATGGGCAATTGCTTATCTCCGTTCCTTGCAAATTTGTTTATGGGTAGATAGAAACCCAATTCGAAAAAAAATTCAAGTATTTCCCAAGGGTGTGGTATAGATACGTAGATGATATATTTGCTATTTTTGATACTAAAACAGAAAATTTGGACAATTTCTTAGAAACATTAAACAATAAATATCCTTCCATTAATTTTACGTACGAAAAGGAGGACAATGGGCAATTACCTTTTCTCGACACGTTAGTTATTAGAAATAACGATAAATTAGAATTTGATATTTATAGGAAATTTACTAATACTGATAGGTATATAACATCCGACTCATTTCATTGCCGTCAACACAAAATGGCAGCATTTCATTTCTTAACTCACAGCTTAGCCAATTTTCCATTAAGTAAAGAACGTTTTAACAATGAAATGAATCGGATTAAAAATATACCTAAAAGTAATGGATATAATGATAATTTTGTAGATAAATTAGTAAATAGACATAAGCATAAGAAAATGTTAAAAGAAGCCACTACTCTTCGAGCACCTGAGGCTCCCAATAAGTTCATAGTAATCCCATATGATCCTAGATATACGAGAGGTCTAGAAAAAGTACTTAAAAACTAGGTTTTAGAGTAGCCTACAAAACGGAGAACAGTTTAAAAAATTTCCTTGGAAACCCTAAAGACAATGTCGACTTGAAGGAGAGGAGTGGCATCTATGAAATTAGCTGTAATGACTGCGATCTAAAATATGTTGGGCAAACTAAACGCTCCATAAACATTCGTTTTGAAGAACACATGAACAGAAAAGTCAAGCGTTGCCCAACATCCAACAATATCACCAAATAGGAATAAATAATCTTAAGTTGATTAAAAATGTATCTAATAATAGATTATTGGATGCATTTGAGAGTATAGATATAGTTAAATGTGGTAAGAAAGCACTAAATAAATATGATGCTAACTTGGCCCGTCCAGAACGTAACAAGTCGTTTGTGTAGTGTGGTTAGAACTCTTGTATTTTGATCAATCTAAGTCTTAAATACGTAGCGTTTACACAAAAATCTGTAATAAAAAAATGATACTGAATCTGAAAAACGAAGCCCTTGAGAACCTATGTTTATAGGGCTTCCGACTTAATACAATACAAAAGCTTTAAAACTTTTTAAAATTTGTCCACATGTTTAATTACCACTTTGAGAAGCTAAACTTTTTGTAAATGATAACTTTAACTGCTAAAATCAATAATAAAAAGGTATTTCATAGGTAAATAAAATTGAACACATAATGTATAATGTACATTTTAGTTCTAAGTATTTTATTATTATTCTCTTTTATTATTGTATAACACCTTTTATAACTGATTGAGAAGTAGTCTGCCTCTCATAAATATATAAATGTCAGATTTCTGTAGGAGTTAAAATTATCGTACCCATTTCAAAAGAAAAAGGTATTATTAACACTGGCTTTAAAATGAGTAATATACACCTAAACCTCATTTGCTCGGAGATCACTATCTAATAATATATTTATTTCACAATTCTTAAGTTTTGATTTAAAAATGAAATGTAGTCCAGCCCCTGTTATTTTGCCCGGTCTAGTAGCAAAACACCATTCACTTTCGTTGTAGGGGAAGATCGACTGATTTGAATTACATAATAAGCGAATGCTGTGTAATTTTTTCTCCATGCCAGTAAAATAATATGTGCGAACTTATTATAATATATATTCCTAAATTGTATGTATATTTAGGACTAAATAGTTAGATTTTCAATTTAAAATGTTACAGAAAACATTGCTAATTTTGTACAGCTAAAATCTTGACTATTATATGGTGGATACTGAATATACATATATTATGTAGGTGATGTCTGTACTTTTTTATACTCGTAATATTAAACGAAAAACGCTTAAGTTATGGTCATATTGGTGTGGTAGATAGAGGGGTTGCATCTTTGGATTTAAGAATTACACATAATATATTTTATGGACAATTCTCTTAAATTTCATCTTTAGTTTAATTTGCCGCATGCGTACGAACGAATATACAGGGCGAAAGTGAAGTGACTACACATATTTTGATAGGTAAAAGTACAGGTGCAGGTATAACAAAAAAGTTAACTTCTAGAAGAGGTGGCAACATTGAAATTGTACTCTTTGAGCGCTGCCCGAATTGTCATTTTGATGCCAGATAGATTAGCTTATTGTATTTGAATTAGAAATTAGATTTTAATATTTTGTCGTCTAATTATTCTAAAAAATCTGTAAATCATTAATATAGTTTTATTGAGCTTGCATCTAGTCTTTTCTGTTAAGAAACCAATACTTTCGAATATAGATGGATATAGGTAAATTAGTTTTTAACCAGAACTTTCCTCGTAACAGATTCCTCGACCTATATAACACACTTTATATACATATACCTATAGTTATTTGGTAATAGCTTTATACACATTACATAAATGCATATTCCTTAGAGATTAGCTTAGTTGGCAGAGCACCGTCCCGGTAAGACGGACATTGTCTGTTCGAATCCCACTCGAGGGCAATCTTTTTCCACACTTTTTATTTTCAAAATTTACTAACTTTCTCACTGGTTTCCTACTTGCAATTGTAGCTTACGTCTCTTGGCAATATACATGAAATATCAACACACACAGGCAAAACCTGCAACATGTGACGAGAGTGCGAGAGTAGTGCCAAATTACTCCACATCCCCTCATATTATAAATTTAATTTTGAATATCTCCCTTTTATAGTAAAATATCCATAAGTTTATTAATTGCAAATCAAGACAATAAGATAGTGATTTGAAAGTTGTAATTATTTCAATTACATGAAACTTTATCATTACGTATGCAAGCATTTAAGTTCTGATTTATCTACCAATTCTTCTTGTGCATGCTGAGACATCAAACTTTATCTTTTGTGGTTATTTTTGTCAGAAGTTTGACATGTCTGTTTTGTTGATTTGACAATTTGAAATAGAATCTTTAGGTTAACTCAGTTAACTCAATATAATAAGTCGCTCTTTCTTGTTCACATGTCAGTATTGAATTAAAGTATATGAATAAATAACTGAGGGTTTTTCTAAACAAAAAAATTACGGATATGATATAAGAAACATTCTGGTGTTCATCATGATTATTTTTGTCAGCAGATCAAATTCGAAAAGTATAGATCTAACTTAGAGATAACATAAAGACAAAATTTAATAGGGAAGGCTTATACTAAAAAACAAGGAATATTTTTTATTATCCTTCTTTGACAACAACTTATTCCCGCCTACCTTTGAAATAAAGTTAATTGGGCTTTTCGAGCCAGCGCACGGAAACATGTATGGAAATGCTGAATAAAAATACATAAAAAATATATAGCTTTATAGCAAGTAAACTAAGTTTCAGAAAGTCTATACTCTTTGATATTTAACATGTCCCTATTTTGTGTTTTAATTATAAATATTTGAATATTTAAATAAAGCTCTGTAATATTTTCTGAAATTTTGACAGCCTTACCTGTCATGTACTAAGCTAAAACAAATTTCCTTTAAAACAAGTGATATAGATATCTCGCTTTTATTTAATTTTTAGAGGGCTGTTTATTCCTATTAGAGCTAGCCTGTATAATGTATAAGTACATTTGCCCTAGCTCTTGCTGTTTTTAATTTGATCAGTTGCGTTCTCAAAATATGATTTTTTCACGTTTTTATCGTTCTAAAAAATATCGAAGACCTACGCCAATGATACCTAAAATCTAATTTCCGCGAGATTTTGACCTAGAGTATTTTTGGTGCAAATTTGAAACCGGTTTGGCCATTATGAAGTTATTGTGGCGTAAATTTTGTTTAGATACTCACATACGCACAAACTCACAAACACACCTACATATCTGTACAAACATCATACATTTTTTTTCTGAACATATGATTTTTGTATTGTAGAGACAAACATCGACTAAACTGAAAAAACCCACTAACTTGAGAGGTATATATGTATATAGCTGATAGTAGCGTTTAAATTTGAGTGTTATCTCAAAATGCCAACAGCCAACATTCAGCGCCTTTTCTGAAACACTTCGCCTCTGTACACATGTCAAACTTGAACTTTTAGTTAAAACACCGTCTTCTAAAGTGTCAATGGATTTACTGAAGCTTTTCGTCTATATTAAATTTAGTCTTTCCTCTATAATATATAATAATATGATATACAATCGATTTTTAATTACTTGCAATCGAAAAGAAATTTGCAAATATCTGGGTTTACGTATATGTATATATCGAATTAAAATAATGTTATCTTGTAAAAATTTTTATTCCGACGTTTATCAGTTAAATCCATCTATCAGGGCATACTTTAAAAAAGGCTATTAACGACTAAAATCTGCATTTTTTGTGAAACTCGATTTTACCCAGATCCTTCGTCCTTAACTTTGACCGGACTGAATTTTATGCTAGTTTCTAAAGAAAATATATACGTTCCTTTGGTGTTATTATTTGATTTATCTAGGGTCAGTCGTTCAGGCGCTACCCTGCCAAACGTAAAACACTAGTGAAACAGAAAGAAAATTAAGTATTTATTTCTAAATTGTTCGCCTTGTATAAACCGGAGAACAATTTTGTAGACTTGGTTTTTCAATCTCTCGGAGGAATTTTCGGGTCGCATAAACTATTCTTGCCTATCTCATTGCTGTTTTCGTAAAATAATAGTGAAATCTTCGAAAATTTTAACGGCAGAAACATTTTTTTTTTATTTCGACCACTTTCCCCTCATTTGAGGTATAGGCATCGTATTTCCATTTTCAATCTCCTTTATTATCGAACCCCCGTCTCGGCTTGGTCAAACTGGTTGGGTTTCAATTCCGCAAAATGCTACCGAAGTTATCCCATTTTGTTTTTTTTTAAGGGACATCCCTCTATCCCATGTCGCCCGTTAACCAGTTTGTCCGAGATTTTGGACGGGAAATCCGAAAAAATGTCCACCTTAAAAAATTAACCATAGCGACCTACATTATAATTCATCGAGATATCAATAAAAGCCCCTATCGGACGCCACTGATAAGTTGTTATAGACTCCACTGAAATTTCATTTTTACCAAATGACGCTTCCATTTTACCTCTACGATTAAACTTCTTCCCGGACGTACCGTTATCGAGCTAGAGCTTGCCGAATGTCTAAAAACTCAAATGTCTAAAAATTTTCGGTCCAGAAACCGAGAAAATGAGCGAATTAATAAGAGTCGTGCCAACTCTTGTTAATAATCTGAAAATCATCATACGTGTCAAACACTAATAATATTTCTCTTGCAACGATTTATGTATTAACAGTTTTTTATTATTTTCTCTCAATTAAATTTATGAGGATGTATTCGGAGGAAAATACCGAAATTTTCGATATCATATTAACCACATTTTGTTTGTGAAGTTTCATATGAACAATATCGACAAGCAAAGGCAATTTTAGTATTTGGAATCTTTGGTGCGTGTCGTAGAGATGACTTAATGAGTTTAGACGATGTAGAAGATAATGGGCGCTTTTTTGTTGTGTTTTTGCGAGACGCAAAAAATCTTAACCTCCCCACAAATATTCTTCTATTTCAATGAGAATGATATAATAGATTTGCATAAATCTTGGCATTACTCTTGGGATATGTATCACAAAACAAAAGTGTATCGAAAAGCTGCGAAAATCCCATGAAAAAAATATATTTTTTTCATGGGATTTTGATTTCAAAAATATATAATATGGTGACGTTTGCTTCACCGTTTTTGAAATATTAGGCTTTAAAAATTGGTAAAAAGTAAAATGATAAAAATCGAACTAATCGTCGATAATGTTAAAATTTATACGCCTGCAAAACAGACCCATTTTCTTTCTTTTATGTTATCATGGCTAATTCGATTTTTATTATATTCCTTTTTACCAATTTTTAAGGCTTAGTAATTCAAAAACGGTTAAAAGATCTTTCCAACCCTCCGTCATATGGGATGTCCCATTTAAAAAAAACCGAAATTCTATGATTTTCTCAGTTTTTCGATGCCCTTTTGCTTTTTTTTTTCAAATCATTACAAGTTTTGTATCTACTACTTTTTTGTATCTCAAAAGATATAGGATGCAAATGCATGTCAGATTCTATAAAACCACTCCGCAGAAAAACAGCCAAAATCTCAACATTTCAATAATGTAGCATATTTTATCAATATGAAGTTTGGTTAATGGAAATATTTAAGTAATATTCCTTTCTTTCTTACTCCGGGTAGTCTTTAATTTGTGTTTCTTAATTATGCATTTCTTTATTTTCTCGCTGAGTTAACTAATCAATAATATAATAGTTAAGTAAGGAAGCTCTCTCTTCTTGTGCAAATGCTGTTAGTTTTTTTTCTTATTTTATACCAAGGCGACTTTTTCTATATTAAATTAACAAGGTTTATGGTCTAGCATATAAAAATTTCAAAGTCTCTTAACATAGAACGAAAGGTTTCACAGCTGGGGTCAATTAAGAAATCATGGTTCTTGGGTTTAGATCGTGTTAAAATGGAATCACTTTCCGACGTTTCGCCTCCGATTGCATGAGGCATCTTCAGGGATCTTTATTTTATGATATCAGAACACTGAATGAGCTCGAAGAGAGCTAGACCGGCTATTTATAGTCGACTTGTGTTCAGCGAACCGTGACCGGGTGTAACAATCGGTTTCCACGTAGACTGGAGGCCGTATCTCTATTAAAATTGATAGGATGCTTATATATTTCAATAGATTGTCCAATTTTCTGTTTATAGAACGGAAAACGGAAAAGAACTTTGGTTTCTTTTACATTTATGACATGACATATCCAGTTGAATGTTGGTGTTCAGATACAGCAGATTGTACAGGGTGATCATTTATAATGTCCCCCCTCTAACTTTTTTATTTGACGTTTGGTAGAAAAACGTCAAATATAAAAGTTTCACAAAAAACAATAAGCTATTTGCAGCACACATTTTTATATATACAGGGTGTTGCCGAAATCACCCACAGATAAAAGTTATATTTTTTTAAATGGAACACCCTGTATATTATACGCTAAATTAAATCCTATGAAAATTCTGCATATTTTTTGTATAACATGTCCTATACCCAAATACAATAGTTTTCGAAATATCTGCGATTTTATCATTCAGAAATAAAAACATTATTCTAAAGCTTATAATTTAGCTTAGGTGGCTGTGAAGTAGATCGATACCAACAAACAAAATATTTGTTTATAAGTGACAGTGACAGTTACACATTTAGCAACATTATACGTTCTTTTTATTGTAAAATGCCTTATTCGGAAAGAGAAAAACAATTAATTTTGGAAATTTTTATTACAACAAACATCCAGACTAGCGAGAAAAAAGAAAACATTGGAAATTGATGAAGGCAGTGATTTAAACATTTTACTAAAAGTGGAAGAAAAGCCCAATATTTCCATAAGAAAAATATCGGGAAGCCTGAAAGCTTCAAAAACAAAAAAAAACTTCTAAAACTTAATTAATAATTTAGATAATAATATAATACATTTATTCTTACAAATGGAATTGTTCAACTGGTCCCCCGTTTTCTTCAATACATTTGATGTATGTTCTTCGTAATCGATCCAAAGCGGCAGTGATAGACTGGGAATATTCTTGATTTAGAATTTGAATTTCCGTTCTAATCAAGACTTTTAGGTGTTCTCTATTTTCGATGTTATTTGCGTTCACACGATCTTTTAGAGTTCCCCATAAAAATGCATCCATCGGCGTCAAGTCAGGACTGTTAGGTGGCCAGTTTATTGTACCATTTTTTCCAATCCATTCCGTGAACTGTTGGTTTAAATAGTCTTTAACCAATACGACACAATGAGGAGGAGCACCATCTTGTTGGAAGACGAGGTTTCTCAGTTGCTCCAATGGGAGCTCATCCATGTAGTTTTCTAATTCGTTCCGGAGAAAATTCATATAACCATTACCGTTTAAAGTATCTTCGAAAAAATGAGGGCCTATTATTTTATTGTTTAAAATAGCACACCACACATTAACAGTTTGACGTCCTTGAAATTGAAATTCCCTGTAGCAATGGGGATTTACTGTGGCCCACTGTCTGCTATTTTTTCGATTTATCATTCCACTAGTAGAAAACGATGACTCGTCGGTCCAAAAAACATTTTTTAAATAATCTTCATTTTCATTAACTTTTTCCAACATTGCATGGCAAAATTCAACCCTTTTTTCTCGATGCCTGGGCGTTAATTTTGTGGTAGGCCTAATTTTGAATGCCTTGTATCCTGCATTTTTGAGAGTGGTTTGAATCCTCCCATAAGATGTATTTTTTGGATCAATAAGCTCTTCTCTCAGGCTTCCCGATATTTTTCTTATGGAAATATTGGGATTTTCTTCCACTTTTAGTAAAATGTTTAAATCACTACATTCATCAATTTCCATTGTTCTCTTCTTTCTCTTCTTTGTTGAAATTTTTCATAAATTCGATGAAAGGTTTTTTTGTCCGGAATGTGCATCCGGGGGTTAATTACACGTAATTCTCTTTGAGCCAATTTAGCACTCTTATTTGCTTTGATAAAAGTTTCCAAAATTAATCGTTTTTCTCTTTCCGAATAGGGCATTTTACAATAAAAAGAACGTATAATGTTGCTAAATGTGTAACTGTCACTGTCAGTTATAAACAAACATTTTGTTTGTTGGTATCGATCTACTTCACAGCCACCTAAGCTAAATTATAAGCTTTAGAATAAATCGCAGATATTTGGTGATTTAAAAACATGGTGATTTAAAATTATAAAAAAATAAATCTGACGGAAAAGCATAAAAACATCCAGTTGAAAGCAAAAACCAGCTCTATATTAAGATAATGTAGTTCAATAAATTGCAATAAATAACATAAACGAAGACTTGGCAGAAAGAAGTTTTTTTGGCATTATAAATTTTGATAAATCCCAAAGGCTGTTTGTTAATCTTCATTAAGGAGCTAGCACCCTTTGTTTTTTACTCTGAGGTGCTGCCAAATACCAAAGTAATTTTACCTCTTTAAATTTTCTATTCAATTGAACTTTTAAAAAGCGCAATTTTAGCTTAAATTTAGTTATAATTATGTTAATGTTTTGCTTTTGTTATCTTGTTTAATTTCATAATTAACCAGTTTATCTAATGTATATTTAAAATATATGCAAAACTTACATAAAATCGAAAGTCATTCGACTAAGGTGAAAAAGGTGGCTCATTATGTCACCATCAAATTTTGCAACGTATGTAGGCGAAGAACATCAATTTATAGAATGTAAAACAGCATTAGCTGCTTAGTTGATATGTGTAAATGGTGTTACTGATTGGTACATATTCCCTATAAAAAGAACTTTTAATTATTTGTTTACTCAATACAATGGGTTTCAAAGTATTATCGTATAGTAGCAAAAATTTGACATTAACCTTTTTCATCTCCCACATGAAACCTTGGTACTAAAGAAACACGTGACACACCCTCGTCAATTTAACTATTCTTTTCACAGAATTTTCTTACTGCTCACACTGAATTAATATTAGCAAGTTAGCAAGTATTATACAGGGTGTTTTTTATCAAGTAAAAAATATTGCTTGAGATCGTCTGTGAAGAAAATATGTTATAAACGTATGTTCGAACTCTAATGAATTTATCTTTTGATATAAGACTAAAATAGTAAAACGCTTCCTCCCGTATTCAATAAAGAGGTTTAAATTTAGACCAGGTCTAACTTGACAGTTTTAGGTTTAAGATGACATTTTTAACAATTGGACAAATAATTTTTCTACATGTCACAATTACAAAACGACAGTGACTTAAGCGAAACATATGCGGCGAACTAAGAGTTTTAAGTACCATGGCAACTAGACCCGGTCTAATTCTTAAATCTTTTTAGTGAATACGAGGGTTCATGTTTTATATGGGTGTTTTTATCTATAGTTAGGCCATGAAGTCTAAAAAAACTTAAATCAATTCTGGCACTATGGTTCAGGGGAGTATCCGGCAAGTGGTCTTGGTAGGGCGGTGAATCCGCTGAAAATGTATGGTGTCTAAAAAAAGAGTCTTTCGATTTCATAAGCGTCTGCGAAAATAAAGTTTTTTTAGTCATGAAAAATACAAAATAACACCTAGGAAAAATAAGCGACGACCCAAAAAATCCATCATGATTCGTTGGTATCTTCGCTAATGCCTGACGAATGCGTTTTGCATCAGTTGACTATTCATGAATAAACTTTTTTATTTGGTTTTATCGTCCACTAAGTAGTATCAAATGAAACAATAGCAGCTTTCTTGGACACATTTTATACACTTTTATTACAAAGCCAAGGTTTCGGCACCAATTTGTGCCATCATCAGGGCAAGTAATTTCAAATTCGGTAGGTACTCTACAGTAACATGAGTGGTGTTGACAATCAACCCAAAAACCAAACGAAAAACATGCGACAATAATTTAGCTGCAGGAATATGAGCTGTTGAGAAGGTCGAAGGTTATAATTTATAATTAGTAATACACTGGGTTAAACACAACTTTTAACAACATAATAAAGTAAATAAAAAATTAGATGTCTTAACTTCTGCCCCGAATGATATCTCAACATCTTCGGTTCATGCTTAAAATAAGAAATCTTAGTTCGTTTTGATCTAAGCGATTCCATGTTTCGACAAGACGTTCGCTCAATTGTTGCAAGTTTTGGGATTGGCGTTCTGCACTTCGTAAGCATCTCCCAAAGAAATTGCAAACATGTTCTATAAGGTTGAGGTCAGGGCTACGGGCTCGCCATTCCATGAAATTGAAATTAATTTCAACTTCTCTCAGATAATTCCTTACTCTTAGATCCGCGTGAGGGCGGGCATCGTCATGCATAAACAATAAATTAGGTCCAGTGTAGGGCATAATATATTCCTGCACAATTTCTTCAATTTACCTTTCAGAATTAAAGTTTCCATTTAAAACTACTAAGTCCATCCCTCCTGTAACACCCCATACCACAACCGATCCAACTCCATATAAAATGGGTAGATAAAATTGATTGCCACACTTGATTTTTGAACATAATTTAAAATAAATTCAATCAGTAGTTTTTACAATAAAACTCACTGCAAAATTTACGTCATGTTGAATTTGAACCAGTTTATCCCTATATTACTTTTAATGTTTCTGCAAAACTTAAATTAAGTGGAGTTTTTTTTTGATTTTGAGAAAATATAGTTTTCCGCCATCTTGAATTTACACCACAATTTTACCAGTTTTTCTCTATATCACACTTAATGCTTGCACAAAATTTGAAATTAATCGAATAAGTAGTTTTTTCACGCTGATTTTTTGTTTTGCTATCTTATATTTATATCAAAATGTTGCCAGTTTATTTCTATGTAACAGTATATTTGTGAAACATTTTAGGGAAATTGGATAATTAGCTTTTTTAGCAATATTTTTTTAACGTTTCACTAGGCCGCCATCTTGTTCGGGGATATCGTATTTATACCAAAATATTACCAGGTCATCCCATTATGGCCCTTATTTTTTGACCAAAATTTGAAGTCTATCTGATAAGTAGTTTTTAAGCTACGCAAACTAACAGACAGACAGACAAACTGACAGACGGACCAACGGAATTGATAAAACATATTTTTTTGCATCTAGGGACGCTAAAACTTAAAGATATGTAAAACCTCACAGAGTGATTTTTTACTATTACAAACATTTTATTTGACCGTCATTTTGTTCCACCATGTTGAATTGGTATCACAGTTTTATTAGTTCGTCTCTGTACTACAGTTAGGTTTGGTACACAATGAAGTCATTCCATTAAGTAGTTTTTCGGGCTTATTATTTAAATATTTTATTTAGCCACCATTTTGTTTCGCCATCTTGGATTCGTACCAAAATTTGTCAGTGGATTCCTACATAATACTCGATTTTTACACAAAATTTCAGATAAATTGCATAAGTAGTTTTTAAGCAATTATTTTTTAACATATCACTAGGCCGCCATTTTTTTAGCCCAAATTGGATTTTTACCAAAATGTTACCAGGTCATTTCCATATGACCCTTAATTTTTGATGAAAATTTGAAGTCAATCGGATAAGTAGTTTTTTAGTTATGCCGCGACAGACACACAGACAAACCGACGGAATTGAGGAAACATGTCTTTCGACATCTAGGGACCCTGAAACGTAAAGAACTGAAAACATCTCGAAGGGCAATTTTTTTGCAATTGCAATACTTCCCTTTTACGAGGGAATTAAAAAAGGTTCGAGAGCAAACCAATATCAAAATTATGCGAACATTAAATAGGTTGCTCAGAAGGAGCAAAACAATTTTTATACTTATTGTGTTATGAAAAAAAGATTCACGGCTTTGGATTTCGAGCTGATAATATTCGTGCATTGGGTTTAATGTTGGCTAGCTTGTGCAACTCATAAGAAAACTGCAAAATCTTTTGTGCAATTCAAGGTCTTCCACGTCACACGTCTTTCTCTGCTAGGTCTAAAGCAACAGGAAAATGAGAATGTGGTTTTTCAAGTAAAGTTTGTGTACTCGTTGAGCTTTTGATACAAATAAAATTTCTACAAACATCCGTTCGAAGACCTTAGGTTTTTAGAGAAGACTGTTGAGGAGCCACCGAAAAAGTGATTTTTATCCCCTATTATTAAACTACTAAATTTTAGTATTGCTTTCATTCAGGTGATAGGTCAAATATCTGGGAGAAATTTCATGCTGATTAAAGTCGTCAAAATGTAGGAAAGAACCACTTTTAAATTATAAAAAAAAACAAATGAATTTTTTCTATCTTGCCTGCTATAGAAGCATCCGATTTAGACACCACCATATTTCCCATATCTGTTCTTAGTTTCTCCAGACTTATTTTAAATGTTGATGGTACCAACATTGTCTGAATTATTATGACTGATCGAAACACATAAAATACAACTTTTAATTTAATTCTCGATTCCGGTTAGAGTGGGTTCTCAAAACCCACCAAATAAAAAAATGGCCTTTCCATAAAGGGAACTTAAAGAAAAAACAACTTAACACTTAAGCTTGCGAAAAAAATATTTCTATGTGGGCTACAATACTACTATATAAAAGTATATAAATTTTGCTTGCCATGATTCAATACTGGGAGTAAATTATACTTTCGAATAATAACACTTCGGTTCGTAAAGTCGAAGGTCGTATTGAACGTGCGAATTGATTATAAGGTTATTTAGAATTTTTCTGTTAAAAATACATACTGAATATGTTTGTTATGCATTCAAGTTTAATTATTAGACAGTGAGTTAATGATTAAATGTTTGTATTCCTTCGGACTTCCTTATTTTCAATTATTTAATCTATACTGATGATGATGAAAATGTGTATATATATATATATATATATATATATATACTATATATATATATATATATATATATATATATATATATATATATATATATATATATATATATATTTTTTCTTTGATGACATTTTGTTTTTAAAGGTCGATAGGGACATCACGTTTTCATATAAGATTGTAACTGCTAATAATAGTAACAGTTTTTTACGTTATATCCACTTTAAAATAATGATGAGTATTAAGTAGAATTGAAGATGTTGTTAATGATTTTTTCAGAATAGTTGTTCATATATAAAGCTTGTTTTGCTTTTTTAATGGATTTTGCTCTATATTCAGGATCCAATAGTTATATAGCCCTGCATGTCTGCAAGACCTATGATAACTGATTTTTTTTGGGATAGAGAGTGTTGGGAGTCGAAATGTAAATATCTAGGTGTCTTTAATATACCATTCAGTTTTTATGGTATTTTTTATGTGGTGTAAAGTGCGGTATAAGAAATTAATTTTACTTTCTGTTTCTTCTTCTATAGTAAATTGAAGTTTTGGATGGTAACTACTAAAAATACTTAAAATATCATGACATTTGTTTTTTAGGACTGTGGCTAAACAATCGTCAACGTATCTATAGAAAAAACGCACGTCAGAAGCAGTTTCTTTTAATATTGTTTCTTCCAAGCCCTCCATAACTAATTGGGCAATAAAACCATTAAAAAAATAAAACAAGTTTTACAGAGGAACAACTGCCCTGAAAAAATCATTAACAGCATCTGCAAAAAGGGATTTATAAATTTTACAAGGAATGTCCTACCATATATCCCCAAAATATCGGAAAGTTTGTAAAATGTATTAAAAAAGCACAACATTACAGTCACTCACAAGGCCCATAACCTTTTGAAGGGCAACTTTAGTTAACTCAAATCAAAAACACCAAAAAGAACAAATATAGTACATGAAATTCCCTGTAGGGATTGTAATGGTGTATATATTGGACAGACCAGTCAGTACTTAAAAAAACAGAATACAAGGACAAAAGTATGACAAAAAGAAGGTGACGGCGTTGACAAGACGTATTAGTGAAAACCAACATTCATTAGGTTTTGGTAAAGTTAAAATTTTAAAAATCGAAAATCATAAGAAAAGAAGAAACTTCTATGAAATGATAGCAATACAAAAAAATAAAAACTCCATCAATGCAAAAACCGATAAGAAACAACTCAGTAAAATATAACATATTGCTATTAAATAATAAACAAATTAAAAACAAAAACAACAATTAAAAATTTGAATTGGACCCTTTAATAAATAATAATATTTTAGTATTCGTTCCAGTGTTGTTCGTGCAAATTATAGGAACTCAGGGCATGGAATTCATTACCTAATGTAGTAAGAGGATTTTTAGGCAACAATATGGATGAAAATTATGAACAATTAGTTAATGAACTCTTAGATGCCTATAAAGCGCTTGGTGCCAGAATGTCATTAAAAATTCACGTCCTACATTCCCATCTGTCATTTTTTCCTAAAAATTTGGGAGCTGTTAGTGACGAGCAGGGTGAAATGATTCACCAAGATATCAGAACATTGGAAATTTAGTACCAAGGACGAGGGGATCCAACCATGATGGGTGACTACTGTTGGTTTTTGAAGAGAGAAGATAGGACACCTCATAAACGGAAAAAATAAAGTTTAATTAGTGTTTTAAGTTCATATTTTTCTCGTTTGCCTTTATCTTAGATGTATGGTATGTTTAATAGGCGAAAACTGTAAACATAGTCAATAAACAGGATTAAGAATTTTCTGAAATCATTTTTTCTATAGATATTAAGTATCGTAACATTCGATATGGTTCTACAACTCTAACAAGATAACCTTACGTGCTACAACTTTCTATTTGCCATTTTCGTATTTGGATAGGTCCATTCTATTAGATTATGCTGTTCTGATTTGTGTTCCAAAAATTTTTTTTTGTCGGCCAGTGTAATTATTGTGCTAACTATAACAGAGTGTGGGCAGTAATTCTTGACTTTCATTTCGAATCTGGGAAGGTATTCTGTCTTATATTTTTTTATTAACTTTTTTTTAAATTTATTCTTGTTTATACATAAATATATCCTATCAATTCTTGAAGCAAATTCTCGAATTCATGATTTCTTTTTTGTGCTTAAAAAACTTTTTAGAATACTAAATGGTGATAGATGATATGTATTTTGCATATTTTGTAGACACATTGTGGCTACATATTTACGAAAAAAGAAAGAGAAATTACAATTTTTATTAGACTCTAGATTCATCCATTGTGTCTAAATGCCAGGTGAATGTTAATTTGTTAATTCTTTTGTTTTTGAGTCGTCAATAATTTATTTTACGATTATGCTAATGTTAGTTCAAATAATTAAACAGTATTTATGAACCATGTAAATTACAATTGATGCAGTTAAAGCATAATATGAAAGTTTACTTGTAGGACAACTACCTTCAGTTTAATGGTTTCAGTTTTTACCTCCCTCGTAAAAGGATTGTAATAGTGAAAAAATCATCCTGCGAGATGTTTGCAGACCTTTGCGATTTAGGGTCCTTGAATCCCGAAAAACTTGTTCTGCCATTTCCGTTATTCTGTCGATCTGTCATTCTGTTGCCCTGCGCGTTCGCGGCATAGGCTACTTATTGACTTTAAATTTTGGTCAAACATCATCAAAGTGTGATATAGGAATAAAATGGTAAAATTTCTGTATAAATCGATTTTGACAGTACAAAATAGCGGCATAATGAAATATTTAGAAATTTAGTACCAAGGAACTACATATCCAATTGACTTGAAATGAAAAGCCAAATAAAAGAAATTTAAAAAAATTAACGCAAAAACTTTTTATTCAATTGACTTTAAATTTTGCAGAAAATCAAATGTGAAAATAGGATAAACTGGTACAAAATTCAACATAACGTAACCAGATGTGATATGTGTTAATGTAAAAACTGCTTATTGAATTTAATTTAAATTATATTCAAAAGTCAAGTGTGGTATAGGCAAAAAGAAACTGATTAAATGTTGGTAGGAATCCAATACCAACGAAATGGCGCCTTATAAAAATATTTGAAAAGACAGTATATGTAACACACATATACTGTGACTATGTTCTGATTTAAATTGGATCACACTTCACTATTCCTAATAAATGGTAAGAAAATCAGGAAATGTGCTAATTTTTTCGATATGTGTTTTCCATTTTTATTTTCGCGCGTGAACTAAACTTAAACAAACCCGGTTTTAATCGGTTTAATTTGAATTATTGTACCTATAACCGACAAGGATGTTTCTTACAACGTAAAGAAATATTATTCTTTCTTATTTCTGTATTTTTTTTCCGTATGATGAGTCGATGATACTCTCTCACCTTGAATTAAGGTTATTCCAACAAGTGATGACTTCATCAAGGATGTAGGTAAATGAATAATTTAAAGTTACGACTATGCCAAGACATTTCAACCGAGGATTCGCTAGTAATCGTTAAGTAAAAAAAAACCTATTGTAAGTAAATTTTTAGCAATAAAAGTGATGTTGGTACCTGTAACAAATATTTGGATAACAAAATAACATTGCTTTATAGTTAAACTATAGATTTATTTGTATTGTTTTTGAAGAATCTATTTAATATTTGTCCTACAATATAGAGAGGAAGGTTCTGTCATATGTTACTATCCCGAGGGAACAAAGTATGCGAATGTGGTACTATAAAATGGAGAATTAATTAGTTCGGAAAAGCACTACACCAAATAAATTTTATTGGGCTTTTATGTAATCTTTTTGTCGCATCTACAGTGGTCTCCAGTGTCTTCAGCTCCAGGTATTTTTTACATAAAAATGTCATATTAGAGGAGTGGCTTTCCAATTGAATAAAAAAACAAATTAATATTATATTGTAGAACGAAAAGCAGTTTTTACACCCTCCTATTTTTTAAAACAAATAATAGTATTTTTTAAAATCACTACTTGCTTTAGCAATTTCATTAAACCATCTGTCCAATCCAGGGGCGTGCAGTCCATGGAAGCAAGGAAAGCAGTGCTTCCCCAAAAAAAATTACAAAACGTCTTCTAAATTGTAATTTTTGAAATAGGAAACCATTAATTTAGTTTATATTAAAAATGCTAAAATATTATCTTAATTATCAAGCCCATAATAAATGCGGCCTTGACTCCGACCGAGCGCGATAATAGAAAATGGAATAGAACTTATGCGGGCCGCTAGCTTCTCTGCAGCCAAGTACTGTATGCTTGATAGTTGATTTCCTGTGAATCGAGCCAGAGGTTATTGAACTTTCCACCAGCTGTTTGCAATTTTTGCATTTCAATCGCGTGCTTTAAGTGGAGGCGGAAGCTATCGTTGGAGTAGGTTCTTTGTTTGAACGGCTAGCCGTGTGTTGTGTGATACGTACGTCGCATCGTGCATGGTGCGATATGGAAGATAATAATACGGACGTGGATATGCAAATACCGTGAACTTCGGCTGTCGGTAATAACGTTAAAAATGTTGGAGAATTTAGTAAGAAGAGTGTGTGTGAATGTGTGGTCTGTGTCTTAATAATAAAGGGATTTTTAATATTAAACTTCGCTGATAAGCTTCAAATAATTTCCAAAGGAAGGGCAAAATCGCCTATGAAAAATTTAACCACAAAAATGAAAAACTGTATTAGACATTTTTAACCGGAAAAACAATACGAACAATTTAAATGGCTGACAGGGGGTGAAAATATAAGTAAATTATTTTGTTGACCATGTTTACTTTTTGAAAATGAAAAAGACTTTGGAATAAAACTGGTTTTTCCGATTTAAACAATTTCCATAAAGCTGTAAAAAGACACATTATGTCCAAAGCGCATTTGCAGGCCGTCATAAAAGAAAAAGTCTTCGCCAAAACCAGAATTGAACCAGCCCTTAATAAACAGTTAGAAATTAGTTACCGCCAACACAATGAACCAGTCGATAAAAATAGGCAAATATTAAGAAGACTTATCGATGTTGTTTGTTTTCTCGGACAGCACGAATTGGGATTTAGAGGTCATGACGAAACAAGGGTTTCTTCAAATAGAGGAAATTTTCAAGAATTACTTAGTTTAATGGCTAAATATGATGATTGTTTAAAAAATCATTTAGAGTAGTCTAGCGTTTTTCGCGGAACGTCGAATTGAATCCAGAATGATTTAAGTTCTGTTGCAACCATTATCCTAAAAAGAATTAAGCAGGAGATTGGCGAGGCGCGGTTTATTGCTATTGTTATGAACGAAACAACTGATATCACTAATTTTACCCAATTATCTATAGTAATACGCTACGTTAAAAAAAAACAGAGAGAAGTATTCAAGTGCGATTTTTAGGTTTTAAGAATGTGTCCGAAAATCGTACAGCAGATGCATTATATACCGTAGTTTATAACGTTACTAAAGAAATTAATGGAGAAAAGAAATTAGTTGCTCAAAGCTATGATAGAGCTGCAGTGATGGCAGGACAGTTAGGGGGTTTGCAAGCTAAAGTTCGAGAAACTTTCCCAAGTGCTGTGTTTGTCCATTGTTTTGTTCATAAATTAAATTTAGTTTTATCCCAGTCCATCAATCACATTAAAGAATGTAAAGTATTTTTCGTTACTTTAAGTGGCGTGGCTGCTTTTTTTTCCAAGTCAACAAAACGTACACAAGCTTTGCACTCCATTGTCCACAAACGATTGCCCAAAGTAGCTCCTACTAGGTGGAACTATTGTGTTAACAGTATCTGTACGCGAAGTACAGAAAAGCGGTATTTAAAGACAAGGAATATCGAGAATAGAAATGATAACCAGAACGGTCCCCAAAATTCAATGTCTTACCTTACTGACGGGATGATGAGCACACACACTTCGTCGGCCGACGTCTTTATTCGTTCTTTTTTCTCTGTCTCTGGAGAACGACTAGCGACTCGGTACCTTACCAGAGTCGCGCGGTTGGGTTTGAACACCGAATTTAGAGGCAATGATACGCGCAAATTTACAAATGAAAATTAAAAGTCAATGTTTTAATTTAGAATTAAATTACAAGTTTAGAAATTAAATTAGATATGGTCATTCCTAAACAGTATCTGAAAATCGTGAATCACTGATTGAACTATTTGAGAATATAATAGAAAATAATGAAACGTGGGACTCAGAAGCAATAAATAGTTCGAGGGGTTTTTTGGACTGTTTGAAACGAGATTTTAATTTTAATTATTTGTTGAACATATTTTTAGAAATATTTCCATTCTCAGACAATGCTTTTAATATATTACAAACTGAAACAAATGATATTGCTTTTTGCCTAAAAAAAGTAGATTTTAAGTCCATGGTAAGACAAAATATAACTTTGATCTATTTTGGGAGAAAACGATGACGTTAAATGTAGAGCCACAAGCCAAGCGTCTTCGAACAGACAAGTTGAGAGATGTTCAGACGTCATACAGATGCCTCTTTTATGAAATAATCGATCAAATTCAGTAACAAATAAACTATAGATTTAAGGGTTTAAATGATTTTAAATTCCTCGAGCTCTGCAATTTTGATGCATTTAAAGGAAAAAGTTTTCCAGAAGATGCGTTTAAATCTCTTCTTCTTCATTATGGCCAGTTCTTCGACCGAGTGTTACTGCGATCTGAACTAAAATTGATTTACGAAACTGATGACATTAGCGCAAAAAATAACGTTATGGAACTAATGCAATTTTTAAAAGACATGGAGCTGGAAGACACCGAAGTGTCGAAATTGTGTGAATTAATATTGACAGCGACTTGTGATTTCTTCTTAGATATGTTCGAAAAAGCTTTTGTTCTGATGTTATTTGACGATGATGTTAGAAATTTCAATTATCAAAAGTTGTTTTTAAAATAATGAAGTTGTTTCTAATAACACGGCAATCTGGAGGGATTTTCCTACCACGATGGGACCTGGGAATTGCGTAATCCCCACCACGGAACCTGGGTGTTGTATTTTCCCCACTGTGTAATGATGGACATGTTTGGTAATCGAAACTTTGAAAATTATTATTTTTAAAATTCGCAAAATCAGAATTTAATGTTTGTTTATGAGAACTATGGCTTCTGGGTTACCTGTGAAGTCAGAGAAAGGAGTATTACTATTTTTTGTTTCGTTATATAAGTTATATGGGTTAGTTTTCTTATAAGTACATTATCATGCAATTGCACCGTATGATGTTGAGGAAACCCAACCGAAACTCGTTTTTCTCGGAGGTTTGAGAGATTTTTATCATTCTACCCTGTAGCTTTTTCTTTATTAGTTGTATTTAGTTTGGTGCCTCTAGGGTAACACTGTCAACGTTGGTAGTTTGGTTCAGTTCCAAGGAATTGTCATTGAATATTTGACGCTGAGGAAAGCGACGTCGGCTGACCAGCAGTTTAGGCAATCTACAAGAGTTACTTTCATAATGTATTATAGCCTCTAAACCGGCCCTACGTGAAGTGTAGTAGAATATTCTCCCTGCGGGAGTAGCTATTGGCTATTTCTATTAAGCTACCTATTAGTTTCTTTTTTCAGGACCCAAAATAAAAATAAATAAAATGTCTTACAAATCGGGGATATGTCTTGTCCGAAAGAGGTTGTGAAAATATTCATTTTTTCTTAATAAATTTTATTTTTATCCTTTTCGTTTAGACGCTATGAGTGAAAATAGAGAGTTAATTTGTCAAAAAAATGTCACTTAAAAAACTAAAAGTTATCCAAAAAAGTCATGCTATACCTTTCTGTTTGATTTTGAGCTTAATATCGATCTTAGTTTTGGTTTTATGAAGGGTTTTAGGGTCGGGTCAAAATGAGCTTATTTTGAGCTGTACATTTTTTTATGAGTCTAATTTGGCCCCAACTTTTAGAAAAAAAATTTTAAAATATTTCTTCAACCAAAAATTTTCTTTTTTGAGATACTCTCGATTTGAAGCTCTCGTATCGCCTTGTATATGAGCTTATAAAATTCGCAAATGAGGTTTTTTTAAGCTTATTTCTTATTCTTGCACCTGAATACAAATAATGAACTCATATAAGTTGTCTACTGACTTATATTTTATCCACTTATTTTTGCAGTGTTTTGAGAAAATTGGATTCAACTTGCCTCCTGTTTATTTGCATGAAGGGCTTATGATATCTAGTTAATTCAATTAAGTTAACAACAAATTGGTATAATATTATTGCAAAAACTTTGACTGTTCTTAAAATCTTTATTTACTTTAATATTAAAAAGTTATTTCAGCGTCAAGTGAATTTTCAGATTCCGGCCAGTTATTCCACGCCACTTGTAGCCTTTTGTGTGTAAAAGGATAGGAAAAGTTGTTCCTGTCGCCTACTATGTTATTAAACTGATTTTACATGAGATATTCGTGGACAACGTTGGCTTATATTTTAGCTGTAAATTATTTTTAGAAGTTAATTTGTTTTTTGCTTTTAAGAAGGGGACTTAAAGTTCTTTATAAAGAGATTTTTTGTACCTATAGACATTTCCGTCGTGCTTTCTTACATGAAACGATGCGATTTCATGACACGTTGGTCCAATAAATAATATATAAAACACATGAACGTATAAGATACAAAATCTGAGTTTCTTATACATTTTTGTTAATAGTTTAACTTTTTAAGTTATTCGTTTGGGTCATTAATTTGGATGATACACTATTTGCACTAAAATTATCTTGCCTATCTAGATTTGAGCTGCATCGAAATTGATATATCTATCGTATTAGAGTCCACTTTTCATTTTCTTGCAATGCATAAATTTGTGAGCTATGAAGATTTTCTAAAGGAGTAAAAAATTTGCTGCTTTATTAACTAATTTCAAGCATAAATCCACTTACTGACTAAGTTTTTTTATCAGATTCTCGAAGGAGAATGTTAAATGCCTTACTACACTTTAACGTGTCTATAATATGTATTTAAATACAGCCATAAATTTTATTTAATTTTACAGTGTGGGGCTAATTGATGACCATTTCTTTATTCCCAGAGTATCCCGATTATAGAACCTGTATTATCGGCAAAGTAATTTGCTTCACTCTATAATTTGCAATTCTTTAAATACAATGTTAATTAACTTTACCTTTCGTCACTGAAGGTTAACATGGTTCCTAGAGAACGTAAATGCAGAGTTTTACAATAAATCGGTAATATAGGGTGTTATGTAAGACCTTGTCATTTTCTCAAAATGATGTTATACGATAACTATTACAAAAATGAGATATCTTATTGTTCTTTTTTAGTCAAGATAATCTACGCCCAAATACCTAAAAATAGTTTTCAGCGACTTTTTAAATTTCTTTTGGGCCTTGATATACAGGGTATTTTCAGCAAATTGTAGATTTTCTGCTCGCATTTGTCGTCACCAATTTGTTGTTTTTTCAACTTCTGTATGCTTTAAGTTGCGATTATGAATAATGCCTCTATATGTGTTAACAAAATCGCTGTAAATCATTTTCAACTTAGGAAGTTGGCCGCTAGGAGGCGTGACAGCTACACAAATGAGTAAATGCCAAATTTTGTTCATTTTTAGATATAAAGTGGTGGGGTAAGGTTAAACATTTTTACTTTCAAATGTAGATATCTCTGTTTTGGATGAACCGATTTTATTCAACTTGGTGTCGAAAAAAAAGTGCTATTTCAGAATTGTCCAAATAATTGATTTTCTCGAAAACATCAAATGGTACGCTATGATTTTTATATCACAATTTACTTGGGAGTTATGAAGGGCATTGAATGGTGAAATAAAAAGTCCAGGCCCGCAACGTCGTATTGAAAAAGTAACCTTGCCGTTTTGTAGTGCAGAAAAAGTGACAATGGCAAAAACCCCTCTACAATGGACAAATAAACTCTTTTTTGTCTTTGTATATAAAACCTTATTTATTTACAGTGACATTTCTTAATACATTTTGAACTCATTTCATTTCGGAGATATAGGCCCATACTTAAAAATTCAAGTTTTGAATTCACCGCCTCGGTACATTTTTGTGCTATGTGTTTTTGGGGTTAATATAAAAATAGGAGTTCTACAACAAAAAGGTGTTTATTATATATATTTTCAGTAGGTCGGCACTCCAAGTCACAACGCAATAAGAGTTAGAAATATGTTGAATGGTCATTTTGGTGAAAAGTGGTTAGGTACTAACGGTCTAGTGCAGTGGCCAGCCCGGCTGCTGGACTTGTCCCCCTTAGGTTCCCTTTTTTGGCAACTTTTAAAAAGTCAAATTTATAAAGTTAAACTGTTAAAGTAAAAAGTCATTATGCCATTGAATTCTACGAAAAATCTATAAAATTTATAAAGTTTTTTCTAACTTAATTATTAACCAGGAACAGAGTGTATTGAAAAATGACAAAATTTGAAAATTGCACTGTATATCAAAATCAAATCAAGATGGCCTTGATCTGTTGGCGGGAAATTGTATTCAAAATCGAGTTCGGGTGTTGTGGACGATTATAGTTTCGTCAAACCTTGCATGTACGTCGAAAATGCGCACTCTGCAAAAACTTGTTAGAGCATTTAAGGACATTACTCTTGATCATAACTGAGGTAACAAACAATTGTTTAATGCATACAGAAACCGAAAGAAACATGTTCAGAAAAATTTACAATTTGTTGAAAACACCTTGTATAAAAACATTAAAATATCTCATTTTGTAACAGTTATTATTATAAAAAAATGACAAGTTCTTCTGTATTGCGGATTTACTGTATAACGCATTTACGTCCTTTGCATGTATAACTAGAGAATTAAACTATGAAATGCATGCCATTAGGGTTGCCAACTTTTTGTACGGGAAATAAAGTATTTTAAGGTCGAAGAACTAAAACAAATAGTGTTTTAGAAAAGTAGACAGTATTTTATTTTTTTTTTGAACGACAATGGCGGAAACAAATTAGGTACTACAAAAAGGTTACGTTCATGCCTGTCACTCGATGAATGACTGACTTACTCTTCCGTTTAAAGTCCTGCTGTGACTATACGGACGTCTTGATGGCTCCCTTTGTGTAAATAGCCACAAGGGTCTACGCATGAGGCAGAGGCTATATTGTCAAACTTTGAATCCACATGTTCTCAAGAAACTGCAAATGTTGTCACTACAAGATTAGGTTGATTGGCTAGGCAAGATGGGTTAGCTGGGTCAGTTTCTATTTCCCGTTGTAGGAAATTGTATAAGAGAGAGGAGGCCTAAAGATATAGGGAACATTAAAAAAGGATAGGAGGTAGTGAACCCGACTCTCCACATTCGCAATCTGGGCTTCGACCATTCCGAGTCTATTGAGATGAGTCGGCACTGTGTAGTGAACGCTTCTGATTCTGCACATAGTAACAATTTCCTTCCTTTGCAGGTGGTTTGATGCTGTAAACCAGGGTTGGATATCGGTGTTTGTGAAATTTGTCCATAGAGTCTTCCCTTGGTGAGAGAGATCTATTTCCATCTCTCCTTCCACTTCTCAAAGAAACGTTGTTTGTATGAAGGGGTAAATTCTTTGTAATCCATTTTAATACTCGGAATAGTTCTGAGGAGTCTTCCCAAATTGACCAATTTATCCGCTTTTTCGTTTTCTACTATTCCCGTGTGGCTTTGAACCCAAGCCAAAGATATCCTAAAGTTCCTGTTTCTCAGTTCATCCACTTTTGTCTTGGTTGCGATGGTAAAGTGATTATCGGTGACCTTAGAACTGCTACTAATCTTGTCCAATGCACTCCGGCTGTCTGAAAATATTACCACACTGGTCAATCTAAAATTCTCTATTAGTTCATGGCCAGTCAAGATGGCATGAATATCAGCAGCGGAGATTGATACAAATTTTAGAAGTCTATTTGTTCAGTCATCTCCCTTGGATGCATCTGTGAAGACGAAGGCTTCGTCTGGAAATCTTACCCTGGATTCATATAAAAAGGAAACAGAATTGCCAGCATTCAACAAATGTCTCGAGAGAGGAAGATTTCGGCTACACAATGTTGCCAAAATATTTAAGTTATTTCTTAGTGTTTTTTTTTGGCAAGCTATTTGACATTTACAGTTTCGTTTTGAAATGAAATTTGTACTTTTACTTTTTATACAGGTTTTATGGCTCCGGAGACCAATGACAGTATTTTGCAATTTTAATAGAACAGTAAACAGTATTAAAAACCGAAATAATAAGTATAATACTGTTTTTACCAGTATATGGTTGGCAACCCTACATGTCATGGACCAATAAAGAGATACAATTAGCAGGAATTTTGGTGTTGAGCATACTAAACCAATAAGCAGTATATACGCCGTACATATTAAACTGAATCGATTTAATTCAAAGATTCTTATTTATTAGGTCTTTGGCTTAATCTAATTGGCTACTTTACATTTAATTTCATTTCCCCGAACGCATCGTTGCGCCATTTTAAGATTCATATAAAAACTTTTCTAGCTCGGATTCAAGAGCAAAAAGGAACATCGCAGCGAAGTTCAGACCGGTTTCGCAACAAACACTTTAAAATTCCTCGAGATTCTCTTTTTAAAATGGAAGGACGCTCACGCTCTTCAGATCGGCCGTCTGATAGTCGCCGCGAAGAAATTCTCGGGGCACACGTTGTTTGCTTGAACGCCGTATTATTTTATACAGATTGTTTTGTTTATATAGATGTCATTGTTGCTTAACTCTTTAAATATGCAATATTAGTAGGCTCGTTTAATGGAAAACAGTTTTCACAATTGAAAAACAGCAATTTCAATATCATGTTAAATTCCTAAATTTTGCCTAAAAATTTGCAATTTACTGGACACTAAAATGCGCAACTTTGTCCTCATTGAAGATACTGATAGTGAGAAGCAAAAAACTTTCACCCTTATATCTCTCATGTTATTTGAAAGTCATAAAATCCTTTGTAATCAAATCAAATTATACCATACGTCCTCTCTATATTGTGCCTGGACTATTATTTGTGGAATGTATTAGTGGTTATTATATACCTATTCAACTTGAGCATCATTAGATTCATTTCTAACGGTCTGCACGCACAACGTTCTAATTATATCTATATAATTAACTAAGCTATAACAATTATGAGTCCTATATATTGCAGTTAATGGTTTTTTTACCCGATTCTAGATACAATTAGGCAACATTCTTCTCGTACTAGGAATAACGGTTCATAACGACTAATCTTCAAAACAAATCAGTTTAGTGATCCCAAACGAGAGACGTCTTGTACGAGATTAACGTTAATTTGCTTCGCGGAAAAATTAGAGTCGTTAATTAGATTTGGTTTTAAATTCACGGTGTTTACGGAAGACATGCCGGCATCTTTTAACGAGTATTTTGATTCAAGTATGCTTTGCTGAGAGTTTAGACTGACAGGTCTGTAATAATTGTAAAGCACGTCGTATACAACATAACTAGCAAACTTGGGCGTTGTAATTTGTGGGTTGTGCTTATCTAATTTTTAATTTTCGCATAGTTTGTGTCTCTCGTAAGGCTGGTTTCATCACTTCCTTCTTTGTCGCTTAGGGTAATTTTACCTAAACTTGTCCCGATTCATCAATCAAGATTATATATTATAAAACTACTCCTTTTTCGTAACCTGCATGTCACAAGCACAAATTTAAACGAAAGTTTTATACTACATTTTCTATTTCACATCAATAAAAATATAGTGCAGTGCAATTTGGCATCAATTTGACTGTATTTCGAGAGTTACCTGTTTCTGATAGAATTTTCAAATTTTGAAACCTCATTTCTCTCTTTGGTGTTAGTAAGCTGTTTTGATTAACAACATTTTATTTTTTATTTAATATATAGGAACATTTTAACAGTTCAATACCAAAGTTTTACCAATACGTGATTTTTGGGTGAAATCTGAGGTAAAAACATTTAATTAGGCCGCCATTTTCATTTTGCCATATAATATTGACCAATTCATTCTGTTTTACACTTGATTGTTGTACAAAATTTCAACTCAACTCGATAAGTAGTTTTTTAATCTTCTTCTTCTTCTTTAAGTGCGGTACCCGTATTCGGGCGTTGGATATGGTCAGTGAGTGCCTTGAAACCTCTTGCCTTGAAATCTTATACCAACATGTATCTGGTTTCTTGAATCCATTCTCTACTCTAGACCATTATATTAAGGAATGTGTTCTATGTAGTGGTTTCCCGTTGGCTTCTACGCAGTTGTGCCATGTAGTTTATGCGTTGAGTAAGAGGCCTTGTTACTTTTCGCAGTTGACCTCAAGTCTACAGAGTCGTTATTTTATTATCCAAATAGGCATATAGAGCACTTTTATTATATAAAAAGTGCCGGCTAAGCCAAGTCTTGAACCCGCACCTTCAGGGTGGATGGGCAGCTTTATTACCACTGATTTTTTTTACATTTTGAAAGTTTGCTGTATATTATTTTTACATATGTTATCATGTCATATCCATATAACCCTTAATTTTTGACCAACATTTCTAGTCGATGAGATAAGTAAGTTTTCAGCAATGCCGCGAACAGACAGACAGACAGACTCACGGAATTGAGAAAACATGTTTTTCGGCCCCTAGAATGAAACGCGAAGATCAGAAAAAATCTCGAAAGGTGATTTTTTCATGATTACAATAGGTACTTTCTTTCTCGAGGAATGTGAAAACTCCTTTGAAAACCAATTCAAATCAGATGCTTACTTTTATTTCTGGTTTTGTAAGTCGAAGTCGGTAGAAGAGAAACATTGATAATGCAAAAGGGAAAAACAAGAAACATAAATATGATAATTTATATCACGCAGAAGAATTTTGAAAGGATAATAAGTTGTTCATAGATATGTCATATTGATAGATGTATGATAAGAGTTTGGATCGAAATAAAATATCCGGGCGGCTTTGGCTATGTCTGATAATACATTAGAAATAGGTAGGTAGAATTAATATCTAAGGTTTTTATTAATATGTTTTGTGGAAAGAGGAATTTGAGAATAAGTAATTCAATTTTGCAATGATTGATCAAGCAATGGTTAAATACAAGTCATTGTTCTTATTATACTAATTGTATGAGTTAAACAAACATAAGTTCCGAAAATCACAAAGTTTGGACATGATTAAGGCTTCTGACACCATCGGTTTTCATTGTTTGGCAAAGCTTTATGGTTATGGAATTTATGACAGAGTCTGTGACTGGGGGTTCCGATATCTAAGGCAGTAATAAGATAAGATAAAGATATATATTTGAAATTTTAAGTACAAGCTTTCATCTTTTAAGCTGAGTTTCTGTTAAGAGTTAGTTTAAAATTCATTTATTTCTTTCTTTTATGGTCAAACATTAAAATTTTGCATGGGCGCAATTATTTGACTTTTGATTTTTGAAAAATGATCAAATAGCATACTTAACTAGACTTTATTTAGTTTCTAACAGATGCTACTGATTCATTTTTGATTTCTATAAAACTAATTTATTTGGTAGCATTTGTTCCTCATTCATTTTCTAATTTGCAGATCAACCTAAATTTATTTTAATAATAAAAATAAAATACCTTTTTTTGGTTAATATTAGTGAATTATTTTGGGCATCTCACGTGTTCTTTTATTTAACCTTATTTCGAATAAACTGTTCAGTTTTAATGAGGGATTTAAACTTTTTCTTACTTATAAAATCACTGAGAGACAGTGTTTTCCCCGAATTGGCCAAAGCCTTCGATACACAATTTCACAAGCTGCCTTAAAAATAGGATCCAAAAAGTAAGCATTAAAAACATATTAAGCCAAGAGGTTAAATTTTGGGTATCAGAGGGAACAGTTCTGGTTCTGTTGTAGCATATTAATTCAGATGATATCGTTATTCAATATAATGGGAACACCTGAGATGATTGAAAAGATAAAGCCGCGATGAAATATATCGCTTTTAGTTGCAACCAAGATAGAATTCCTTATGATTTCCTTCATTTTGCGAAAGGATTTTCCGTCACGGAGATAAATAATACAACATATTTAGGTATTTTTATTGAGAGGCATTTAAAGTAGAATGTCTACATTAAGTAGGTACGTACAAAAAGAAAATCAGGTTTCTGTTTGACAAATTCAGACAGTCGACAAACATTTTTTGAGCTAAAGACGACATATCATTCATTATTAGAATCCCATGGGTCCATTGCATATTTTGTAAAATCATTGTATAGTGACGTGTCCTATTATCCAATATATGTACAATGGTAACATACAAATTTGTTCTTTCTGACAGAATGGTGAACTCATTAGTGAACTCATATACTGTTCAATGTACCATTGTTCAAAATCGTTCAAAATGGCTCCATTCCGTCATTCTAAATTGTGTGTTAATATGCTTGCATCCAAAATTTTCCTTAAAAATTTCATCCAATTTGGTTAAACCATCGGGGAGTAATCGATATACCTACAGGGTTATTTTTTATAATTTGCCACCTCCTGAGAGGCTTTTTTTTCAAGATACAAAGAAATGATTCCTAGGAAAGTTATAAGGAATTTCCTAAAGATTTACATAGCGGTAATTTTAAAAACAAATGACCATCGGAAAATCACGAAATCACAATCAACTTTGTCATTTTAAATGGGACACTCTGTATTTTTTGGCATTTTTGGATTCTCCTCGTTTTCCCTTTTCCAAAAATATATAATTTATCTATATTCGGAACAGTAGTTTCTGACTTACTCCACTTTAAAGTTACCACATATGACAATTTCACAGATATGCAGCCATACTTAAATCGCAGTACCCTTGAAATGATGAAATGTCTATTAAAAACAAAGGTGCCTTATTGGATGTGAACGCAATCCACAGATACTTAAATCGTTCTACCATGGAATGTCACCAACAAAAACAAAACAGTAATTTGTAAAAAAATATATTTATTAATATGATTATATATACAAATACAACGATAACAAACAAAAACAAAACAAGAGCTAGGAATTAATATTTTTACAGACTATTTACGTAACCCCCTCCATTATCCAAGTAATTTTGAAACACTCTTTCCGGTTTCCTAATTGCTTAAGTAATGAAGGTGAGACATTCTGTATTTAAAACCCTAATTTCATACACTATTTTTTGTTGCTCCTCCTCAACCCTGTCCATTCTATTATGATACACTTTATTCTTATCTTATTATGTGGGTATCCCCACAAAAAAATGTTTAAAGATGTAATGTCGGGACTGTTCGCTGGCCAATGAATATGGCCATATTTGCCAATCCACAAATTTTATCGAGCATTTAAAAAATCTGTGACCTCTCGAATGTTGTGTGGTGGTGCGCCATCTTGGTGCCAAATTATTTGGTTGTAAGTGTTTAAAAAAAGCTGCTCCAAAAAATGCTCAATTTCGTTATTTAATAGATTTAAATATCTTTCCCCGTTAATATACCCTCAATAAATATCGCACCAATAATTTGGTTTTCCAAGATGCCGCAACTTTTTATAAAGAGTAACATTTTTTCCGTAAAACTACTACTAAAAAAGTTTCCCATATGTAAAGAACTTAAGTAGACACATATATATATATATATATATATATATATATATATATATATATATATATATATGAAATTGCTAGGGGTATTATAAAACAATGATTTTCGTATATTTTTTGCTATTAACGACTAAATGGAATATAACCTCCAAACTAAACAGATAGATCTACTTAAAGAACAATAACTAGGTTGCCCACTTGTTGTAAATAATGCAATAAAAAGACCGTATAAAGCCTCATAACCTACTTTGTTTCTGACGGCAACAGTTTCAGTGCAGACAAATATTAAGCAGCTTAATTTCACTTTCCTATAAGGTCAGTTTTGGTTATGTAATCATATTCGTAATATGTTTTAAATATTCCAGCTTTAGTGTTACAATAATAAATTTAAATAACACATTATGTTTCTGCAGAAACTGCAGTGGAATATATAAATGCTTTTAATTTTAATTTTTTTCTATTTTTTGTATAAATGTTTAAATTTGTATTTTTGATTATTCTTTTATTTGACCTGTAAAAGCACCTCTGTATAACTTTTTACTAATCAAATGCTATCTGTTTATGCTTAAGGCGGAACAAAATGACGGTCTAATAACAAATTTGAAAAATGAATGTAAAGATATTATTTATTTAACTTCAAATATTGTACAAAGATCAAAATGAACCGGGTGAGCCTAGGGGATTAAAAAACTTATTAAAAATGAAACAATTTTTTTTTCAGAAACTATTAATATTTACAGAAAGTGGCAAAACACGACAAACTTATTTAAATCTCGTTTGCATACAAACTTCAAGCTATTAAAGCACGAAGAAGTAGGTAATGTATTTCCAAAATTCGAAAACTATCAAAGGCAGATTAGTCTACATGTTGAGATAGATAATTTTCCTAAATATTTTCCTGTCAATGTATAGTCAGGTCTTTTTTGTTGAGTTGCGAAAAAGCTAAAAAAACTTCCTTAGAGTACTATCGTTATTTATATATTTAAAACACTTTTCAATCAGATTTTTCAGCAAGTTCGTGAGAGAATTGTACTGCACAAGTTTACACGATTTTTTTTAAAATGATTGTCCACTATTTTTTGTATTGTTTTATTGCTTATTTTTTCTATAAAACCAATATGTTTTTCTTTAATAACATTTCTGGACGATGTGGTGAATGCGCCCATATACTATTTATCACAACGTGTGTAGGGTTTTAGACCGTGTTTAATAACTTGAAAGACAGACCTTATATGTTAGTTGTCACTTAATTTAACGTTTAGATGATTGTTGTATAATAGTTTTACACAACGTATTCCAACCAGTTCATTTAAACTATTTAGTTGAATATTTAAATTTCGACTTAAATGTATTTATTCAAAAATATATCGCAAGTCAACGGATATCCATACTATTGCATTATACTTAAATTTTTCACCTTTGTTTATTTAAATTTAAATAATTCCTTTTTAAAAAGCCATCACAGCGTCTAGTAAATTCCTAGTTTTATTACAAATGTGACTTTAAAATGGTTACGAATACCTTTGCCAATAATTTACCTGTAAAACTAAATAATATGTTACTTTCATATTTAGTGTTAATAGCATGATGACGTCAAAAACGAATGGTTTATGTAACGTAAGCATCTGAGAATTACTTATGTTTATGACAAAGATTAATAATGGAGTCGGAAGACAATTCTTATGGTTCCGGATAGATAATAACTTAACGTTTAGTACCGATTTTTGTTTGTTTTTCCAACTAGAGAAATTGCTGTTTACCATTCGAAGGAGTCGGATGTAAACAAATATAATATTAGTAGGTAGTATAGTAATACTATAATTTTGTTCATTTTCAAACATCTCTGTAATTTTTCCATTTCTTTTTTTTTCTTTTTTATTTGTTAATGGTAACACCATTTTAACAATAATATATTACAATAATTTTAAACTTAATCGTGACGAAAGAGGATAAATTAAACATAACATCAAACAGAATACTTCAAAATAATCAGCAACATGGGAATACAAACAAATTATCACATTAAGTACAAGTCAAGGCACATGTGCTTAAATCTTACAAAAGTAAATGATGGTGAGCACGATCGAATGCTTTAGAGAAATCCGTATATATACTATACGTCTGCAATCCTCTTTGTAGAGATACAATAGGGTTATTCTGATAAAGGAGAAGATTGGTAGCTGGCGATCTTCCAGCAGAGAAACCATGTTGTTGTTCCATAATCATGCCTTTACAGCAAAACTCATTAGTCATCAACAAACAACTTAGGAATAACAGATTGAATGCTCTCTGTCTCCCGACTTGTGTATCGGTACCACGTAACTATTTTTCCAAAAGTCAGGGAAGACCACGGATTTCAATTTTAGATTAAATAACTTACACAAAGGAGAAACTAAAGAGTAGACACAGTTTTTTAATATTTAAGCCCGTGGGGTCCAAACGAAAGACCAGGACGTAATGAGAAGGCCATTTAGAAGTTGGTCTCATATTCATTAATCACTAGAAAAAATCTTCGATTGGAAAGTGAACTGACAATATGCAGAGTTGTGGTATAGAGAAGTCAGCGCTAAAAAATCAGCGGATGGGTGACACAATGAAAATTAATTATTTACCAGTTATTCCATTATATTTGTGATTTCCCTTCTAAACTGCGAAGAAGTAGATCTCTTACCATCTTGGTCACAGACGCAAAAATAGTATCATCAATATCAGTTTTAAATTTTGAGTTGATTAAAGTAATTTACAACTATGGTAATAAAGATAAATACAAATAAACAGGTTGCAATTAAACCGTATTCTGTATTAATAAGCGAAAACAGGGCAGGACCTTGAATTTATTTTAAACGTAATATTATAATAGTTAAATATGACGCAATTTAAATTATTACATTTATTAAAATGAATCGATTTATTATTAAAATGTTTATTTTCCAAAAAAAAACTAATATTTAGATCTTCACAACATTAATCTATTAAACTAAAGATGTGGAATTATTAATTAAATGCATCTTACGCAAAAGAATGACCCCATTCGGATCATACGTTAATCCGCGATCATTGAAAATATCAATAATAAATCACTGAAGCCAAATAAAATTATATTCGTTATTTCATCGAGCCTTATTTGAAAAAGAGACGAGTACGTAGGTTTTACTTTATTTACTTGTTTATTGCTATTACGTAAAATAATTAATTAGCAGTAGTAAAATTGAAGAAGCAGACAAATCTACAGAATCTTTAATCTTTCTCTTTATCTCCTTGAGGATTCCAAATATGAAGACGTTTGGTAATTAAAAATTAAGTTTTAATGCAAAATGCAATGTTCATATTTAGATTGTACTATTGCATATACACAACATTTGAAGCATACACAAATGGACATTAATAAAAAAATACAATAATATTTATAATAAATTATAAATAAAAATGATTCCAGATAATAATTCTGAGACATTTATTAGGCATCATAAAAGAGAAAATCTACTAAAAAACACATATATTATGAAATTATTCATAGGTATATAATAAAAGGGTTGTTGTAAATGTACGCCTTTATATTTTAAATATTAAAAACATTTGTTTATTATAACCTCAAAAACTCATGAATGATAGTAGTGGCCAGATTTTTTTTAAGTTCTCAGTTGGGGTTTCTCACTTACTTCCCCCTCCTCAATATTTTCTCTTCGGTGCGTCCCTGATCAAGCCGTTTTTTTAATAAAATAATACAGTTAAAATGCCCATAATATTTATATAAGCTAATTATCTTTATAACATTAGAATCCATGTACATAATCTTAATATTAGATTTAGATTAATTATCACTGATTAAACCGCCATATCACCGAACCGAGTTATTTGAAAGCAACTTTTCCTACATTATTGCCACTAACAACTCTCTGCCAGACATAATATAGTATATAATATTTAAGTCTGGTGTTTAATGGAAACATGTACTATTTTGTATATTCAGAAATAAAGACATTTATTATTATTATTACTACCTTTACGTGCACTGCTGATAGCACTATCCACCTTTTTATATGATAACTATGTTTAAGACTTACCAGCTCTGTGCTCATTGTATTGCATCCCCTGAGTGGCAGTGTATAAGTAATAGGAGCTTTTCGTTGCACCCATTCGCTAAGGCAGTGGGTATTTTTTGATAATCCTCTTGGATAGACCATACCATTAAATCTACCACTTCTTGTAGCAATGTTGACTACAATTTCGTCACTGTTGCAGTCTACGCGAACGTCAGCGTCCGCGATTTCAGGGGTAGAAGATCCTTCGTCATCGACTGAAATCAAAAGAAATAATTCTTTAATGAACTACAATATTAAATCATTTACATTAAATTAGGTTTAGTGTACAAGTTATTTAAAAATAAATACCAGTATATTAATGGAGTGTTTTACATATTCCCTACCAAAAATAGAATTTAAGGAAATTTCCAAATGTTTTACTGTTGCTAGAAAGAAGGTTAAATTCAACATAAATAATTCGACATAAAATAATTCAGACCAGAGTTGGTTCTGTGAGTTGATTCACAAACAAGTTACATAGAACTGGTAACTAAGGAAACATAAAACGTCACTTTATTTGGCAAAGCGCAATACAAAAAGTAAAATGTTTGTATACCAAGCAGTAGTTGAGGGGAGGCCAATACTAATTCCTAGCCTGCAGTGTTTATTAAAAATGGATATATCTATACAAGGCATTGTATCGACAACCACTGACAACATATTTAATTTTGACAAATGACTATCCTGTATATTTTCGCATTCTCCTAGACATTCTACCGTTACCTCGTAACTACTTAATGGTTACAGGGTTAGAAACTTTTCCACCTTAACTTCAAGATCAATCATATGACACCAACTCAAGCCGGAAGCACATATTAGATCCTCAAAAACTAAAAGAGAAAAGAATACTATTTGGTTTTATTATCCTCACATTAATATTTAACAGATACGGAATATCAATAAAATGTCAAATATATCATCAAAATTATTTGGCTTTTTTGAGGAATGAACAATTGAGGTCTAGAAAAATTCTCAAATGCCAAATAAACATTGAATGATAACCGATATCAGAAAACATCGATGCTTTTTGTCCAATATATCGTATACATCGATCTTCTATGATGATAACATCGATAGTGAATATCCATGTCGGTCGACATCCCAACCAACTGTAGAATATATAAAGAAAAAAATGCAAACCGGAGAGTAATTCTGGCGACATCGTTTTTAATCCCTCACTTTTTTTCAAAACCACAGAAATTCAGTAAAATTAACTTTCTACTACATGAATCAGTATATTCGTCGGTAATCAGAAAGATACTACTCACAGTAAATATAAATGTACGCCACACTGTTTGGCAGGGGCCTGTACGTCTCACGGCCAAATTAGCAGCGAATTAAGTTAATCAGTTCTAGATACTTGTGCAGTAAAATTGTAATATTTTTACAGTATTGTGAAAAGTACAGATTACTTTGCTAAGAAAATTGAAAACAAAGCTTCTGAAGGAGATGTAAGAGGGACAATAAGAATGTTATGTTCTGAAGACACCTTGATAGAGAAAAATATACAAGAAATTGGTGATATAACAACCCAGTCAAGAAGAAAACAGAAGTTTTCCAGAAGTACCAAAAGTTTCTAATTTTGATTTTGATGTTTATGTTTGTAAAATCGATCAAACGCCTAAATCAATTGGATTTTAGCACCAAATCTGCGATTGGTCGTTATCTTAAATATCCTCATAATTGTGATAAAGTAATTCTAAAAATCGACTATTTTATTGCTTTTAATATGGTAAATAGGGGAAAAAATTATTTCTAGAATTAAAGAATATTTTCCAAATTTATTATAAAGAACATTCACTTCTATCTTTTGGTGATCACTGTACCCTATCACCAAGAGGTTTGCAACGAGAGGATCCCATTGGGTCTCCATTATTTTGTTTAGCAATTCATCCGATTGTAAAAGCTATTCATTTGAAATTAATTTATGGTATTTAGACGATAGAACAATTGCTGGACATATTTCTACAGTTTTGGACGACTTTAAAAAATAATCCATTTAAATTCGGATATTGGGTTAAAATAAATTACAAAGAAATCGAAATTTTAGTTATTTCTGATAAAACCGATGCTTCAATGATATATTTTAAATTCAGAAAAGTGGCGCCGGATCTTTTACAGCTATTTGATCAGTTCAGTTTATTAGGATACCCTTTTTAAAATGATAAAATGAGAGAGGCTTTAAACGGAAAAATTGTTGTTTTAAATCGATTTTCTGAAAATATAAAATATCTTAATAGTCACATCGGATTTTATTTACTTAAACATTCATTTGCAATACTCCGTATAACTTTCTTATTAAGATGGCCTCCTTGTTGGAATACACCAACCTCTCTTTCCGACTATGAGCTAGTTTTAAAAAATACTCTTCAAAATACAAAAAATGGCAATTTTGACAATAATTATTTTAAACAAAGTAAAATTTCTGTTAAACTTGGTGGTCTTGGTAATCGAGATTCACCCACACTTTGTTTTTCCGCGTTTTTAAGTTCGGTTAATGATGTAACAAATTTGCTTGAAATAATTTTACCTAAAATTATTTTAAATTGTTCTGATGTTGACTCAAATTTTGCTTTAAATTCTTGACTTTCACTAGGCAATCTAGAAAAGACACCAGATGAACGACCACGTAGACAGAATAATTTAAATTTGAAGTTGTATCAGGTTTCCTCAGTAACCATATATCGAATAGGCATGATATCAAAGACAGGGCACGTCTTCTTGCTTTTCAAATGCCTGGAAGTACTGCTTGATTAAATGCTGCTTCTGCATCTATGGGAAATCTTTTGGATGATTCTTCATCCGTATTTCCATTGCTTTGAAAGTTGCTTGTTTGCCAGTGCATGAACAACATTTCTGCACTTGTCACAAAACAATATATATATATATATATATATATATATATATATATATATATATATATATATATATATATATATATATATATATATATATATATATATATATATATATATATATATACCTAATGAAACAAAATTTCGGGTATGCGGTCTGTGACTATAAAAACACTCTTTTGGATTTTAATTCTCTATATTTCGTCAATTTTTTGTCGACTTCATCAGGAGAAGGCTAAAATACAATTTAAAAAAATACAATTAAAATTTCTTGTTAATGAAAACATTAAATAAAAGATTACTTACAAAACTTAGAGTTATTCCATTGTATATATAAAATAGTGGACGTTTTGTTGACGTCAAGCCTGAACAGAGCGGTACAGTTATTCTAAATATTAAAATGATGATTTTCTTTACAACTTATTCAGAAATACAATAAAAACAAATATGTATAATTAAAAAACCTTACAAAAACAAACAATAGGATTAAAATAACTTTGTCAGTATAAACAGTAAAATCAATAAGATACAGTGTGGAAACAAAACTTTTAAAAATACAATTAAATTAATCTTAATATATTACAGTATATATTGCTCAATTGATTGGTATCAGTTTTGTAGTTGACACAGTTTTTTCTTTTGTTAATGTGGTATATTTCAAGGAATAATCTGCTTTTGTAATTATTTTGGTGTTCCAAAATTTTAACATTGGTATAATCAAAATGGTGTCCAGTGTTTTGATGATGTTCAACAACAGCACAAGTGTTTTTTCCCAAACGACAATCGCTCTTGTGTTGGGTAACACGTTGTTTTAACCATTGGGACGTTTACCCAATATAACATCCTTGGCATCCTAAACGAGACAACTCATATACTACATTACTGTTATATAGTAAGGGTGTTTTATCTTTAACTTTTGAAAACAAGTTGGAGTTATTGAGAAAATTATATTTAACTATTTTAATGTGTGAGAAGTTTTTAAAAATCGAAATAATTGAATGGGTTAAGTTATTTACAAATGGGAGTTTTTTATACTTAAATTGTTGAACAGATTCTTCAGTAGGGCCATCAAACATATTAGAATTACAAATTAATTTTTTCAGAATATGTTTAGGATACCCATTATTGCTAAAAATATCAAACAACTTTCTCAAATTGGTTTTCAACAAGCTCTCATGACAAATATGGGTTATTCGGTTTTTCATAGCAATGACCGTGTTATATTTCTGGTTGGTAGGGTGATTTGAAAAGTAATTTATTAATCTACCTGAAGATGTTTTTTTTTTGATACCAGTCCAAAATTATTTTATTGTCTTCCATTCTTATAACTCTGGTATCTAGAAAAGGAACACTATGATCACTTTCACATTCAATTGTGAACTGTAAATGTTTATTGAAAGAATTGAATATATTAAGTGTAGTTTGGATGGAATCTTTTGGTATCGCACAGATAATATCATCAACGTACTTATAAATGAACGCAAATTTAAAAGGTAATGTGGGAATAATGTTGTCTAAGAGGTAGTCAAGTACGATAGTGGCTAGAATAGGGCTTAATGGAGATCCCATAGGAGTTCCAAAAATCTGCCGGTAAAATTTATTATTAAAACAAAAAAATGTGTTGTCAAATAGAAAGTTAATTAATTTAAGAAAGTTATTTTTTGATAAGGAGGTAAAACTTTCAATTTTTTCCCATTTGGATTCCAAAATTTTGATTATTAAATTTACTGGGATGTTAGTAAATAGGGAGACAACATCCAGTGATATCAAAACATAATTATGAGGCAATACAATGTCTGATACTGCGTTTACGAAAGAAAACGTATCTTTAATATTATAGTCGGAACTATCTTCAAAAGTCAATTTTAAGATGTTAGCCAGAAATTTAGAAATATTGTAGGTGGTTGAGTTAATTGAACTTACAATTGGACGTAGTGGTATATCCGGTTTATGGACTTTTGGCAAACAGTATAATTTAGGACAAGAAGAATTGTAAATCAATAAATTTTTTGCTTCTTGGTCATTTATTTCTCCACTGTCTTGTAGGAGTTTGATTAATTTATTATACCTTATCTGAGTAGAGGAAGTAGGGTCATTATTTAAGTCTTGATAAGTGCATGTATCTTGTAATAAAATTGCCGTTTTATTGATGTAATCAGCCTTGTTCATGGCAACGGTGCAACCCCCTTTGTCTGCTTGTAAAATACATAAATTAGGATGTTGTTTTAAAAAAGCTTTTGTTTTACAAAATAATAAAGTCAATGGAGATATTTGTTCTTTTTGAGAATAATTAAGAAAATTCGTAAAAATGTTAGTGACCCTAGCCCTGCATAAATCTCTGGATTCAACTCTGTCATCGATAATATTTTCAATATCTGTCAAAAAATAGTCTAACCTCAGTTCCTCATTTGAACAAGGCACACTAAATTTAGAACCAAGAGAGAGAAAGTCGGACACGTCTTTTGGAATTTGAACACTTGAGATGTTTTTGAACCAATTTGTATTATTATTAAATAACACGTTACTATTAGTTCCATTTTGATTTAACCTGTTAAATTTCTCAATGTTGTCATGTTTTATTTTATTAAATGTATAATTTTAGCTTTGCTTTTGTCTATTTGAAAACTCATTAATTATGTTTACCGGAAGTATGTTAGCTAAATTGTTTTTTATGCCATCATTATCTTTTTTTTATCCTTGACATCGTGTTCTTAATTTCTAAAGATAATGTTTTCTTATCTAAATTTACAACAAAATTATTAATCTTATTAGTAATACTCATATGATTACCTGTTAATAATAAACTATGAATACTTTTTCTACTATCCTGTACATGCCTCGGTACCACACCTGAACTGCGACAACGCAACAAAAAAATCCGTCTGTTTGTGCTGCTAGCAAGTTTATTATTAAGTGTTGTCCACATTTTCAATAATCCGGTGGTTTGGATTCCATACGTATAGTTGATTTCTTGATAAAAACCCATCACAATTTATAAAGAAATTTGGTTATCGACCGTACTTTAATAAATCTAATGAAACAAAATTTCGGGTATGCGGTATGTGACTGTAAAAACACTCTTTTGGTTTTTAATTCTCTATATTTCGTCAATTTTTTGTCGACTTCATCAGAAGAAGGCTAAAATACAATTAAAATTTCTTGTTAATAAAAACATTAAATAAAAGACGTCCCAATGGTTAAAACAACGTGTTACCCAACACAAGAGCGATTGTCGTTTGGGAAAAAACACTTGTGCTGTTGTTGAACATCATTAAAACACTGGACACCATTTTGATTATAGCAATGTTAAAATTTTGGAACACCAAAATAATTACAAAAGCAGATTATTCCTTGAAATGTACCACATTAACAAAAGAAAAAACTGTGTCAACTACAAAACTGATACCAATCAATTGAGCAATATATACTGTAATATATTAAGATTAATTTAATTGTATTTTTAAATGTTTTGTTTCCACACTGTATCATATTGACTTTACTGTTAATACTGACAAAGTTATTTTAATCCTATTGTTTGTTTTTGTTAGGTTTTTTAATTATACATATTTGTTTTTATTGTATTTGTGAATAAGTTGTAAAGAAAATCATCATTTTAATATTTAGAATAACTGTACCACTCTGTTCAGGCTTGACGTCAACAAAACGTCCACTATTTTATATATACAATGGACTAACTCTAAGTTTTGTAAGTAATCTCTTATTTAATGTTTTCATTAACAAGAAATTTTAATTGTATTTTTTTAAATTCTATTTTAGCCTTCTCCTGATGAAGTCGACAAAAAATTTAAATATAGAGAATTAAAAACCAAAAGAGTGTTTTTATAGTCACAGACCGCATACCCGAAATTTTGTTTCATTAGATTTAATACAGTACGGTCGATAACCAAATTTCTTTATATATATATATATACATGGGCTAAGCTGCAAAAAAAGTGCGGGACGTATGTCCAGACACAGGCTGATTAACGACATAATCAAGAAGTCTCTGATAACTGCGTAATATCCCATAGTTTTTGAACCGCCTGGAGTTTGTCGAAGCGATGGAAAGGGAGTGGATGGATTACATTGGTTCCCTAGAATGCCGGTAAGGCATTATTATGGGACGCTACGTATTTGCTTATCTTAGTCTTATATCAAATATACATCTGAAATAGCAGGTGATGCTGCACGTAGCGGAGAATTAGAAGACCTTTTTGAATTTGTATCTTTCGCAGTTGAAACGTTTGGTCCTTGGAGTGAGGCAAAAAAGCTTCTTAATAAAATAAGCACAAAAATAACGTGCAAGGAAGCAAAAAGCTTCGTTACCCAAAGGGTCAGCCTCGCTATTCAAAGAGGTAATACGGCTTCTGTATTAGGAACTACCGAGAATAGAACAGGTTTGGATGATTTTTTTTTATATTTGATTATTTAAATTTTATTTTATTTTTAGTATATATTTTGTATAAATTTATAACGGATATATAAACACAATAGGGTCGAAAACGGTTGACATGATATTATTATGTGTAAGAAAACTGTCAAATTTACTTGTTCTGGAATGACATTCATTTTTTACTTTAATCTTGGTAAGTACGTTCTTAATTTATTTACTTCTTATACCGGGTGGCCACAAAATTACTAACAAGGCTGTAACTTTGTTAAGATAAGTACTATTAACACGAAATTTCTGTAATTCGCTGTATAAACAATCGACTGCCGTTTCCGGTTTAACCGGAAATGCTATCAACTTTAACATTTTAAATGGAACACCGTGTATATTGATTCATTTTTGAATTCTACATTAAATTCTAAACATAAAACATGTTTCATACCCTATGTCAATTCCTGATAGTTTTCGAGAAAATGGCGAATGAAACTTTAAAAATTTTAATGAATAATTCCGTTTTTTGGAAAAACAAATGGATAGTTCCAATTTAATACTGTAAATAGTGTTTGTTATGCAACTCATTGTATCTAATGTGACAATTAGGATACTTCCGGTTTACCCGGAAACGTGGTGCAAAATCACTTTCAAACGATATTTTCTCCTACCTACTCAAAATCTAAATCTTCAAACAATTTTAAATACTTTTGTGTATCATACGCTATACCTATATCAAGCACATTTCAAGATATTTCCAATTGAACTGTGAAAGTACCTTTTTAACGCTTAGACTGATAAATGACAAATATTAAATTTCTGATCTAAGGCGGCTTTGAAATAGTACATATGTTTATGTTCATCGTTCTTATAATATGCAGATGGCTCGCTTTGAGAGTTAAACGGTAATTATAAGTACTACTAAATTTTAATTATTGAAAATGTATTTTACTCGTGAAGAACAAATTGATATGATAATGATATACGAAGAAACTAGAAAAAATCGCAAGGAAGCCAGAGCATTATAGAAACAGCGATTTCCAAATCGCCGATATCCATCAGAGACATACTTTCCTTGGTTGGAAAAGTATTTAAAATCGGAAGGGAATCCGCCAGGAGAGAATTTTATAAGTAGTGAAGAGGCTGAAATTAATGCAGTGGCTTGTATAGCAATCGATCCTACTATATCAAGAGCACGCAAATTTTTTTGTAAGCATGGCTTTAAATCATTCAACCACCAAATCTATCACCACTTATATCAAGCGGATTATCAGAGAAGACTGGAATGTTGCAACTTGTATTTTGATAAAGGAAAGGGCATTCCAAGAAAGATTTCATGTTAACGTCTGGTTTGGAGTACTAGGAATTCGAAAAATGGGTCCCATTTTTTGATGAGCCCCTGGATGCAGAACATTATTTGCAATTCCTCCAAAATACAATAGAGGATTTTATGGACAATTTACCCATTGTTTATTACAATCAAGTATATTTTTAGCAAGATGGGGCACCTGCACACAATTCCAGAGTAGTAACTAACTGCCTAAGAGAAAAATTCTGCGACCTTACGCGGACCTTATTAATCGAATTACAAGGGCCATAGAAGAAATAACTCCAAGGCAGATGGAAAACATTTTACAAGAGTTTCATAACAGAATTCGTATGTGCCATAAAATTAATGGACAACGTTTTGAAGACCTTGTCTATGCATGACCTTTTTTCTTGGCTTTTTTGTTACTCATGTAGCTCTAGTTCTATTTGTTTTGTTTTCCTTGAGTTAAGAGGATTTTTTATGTTTAAATATTATTTAAATTAGTGTTTTTTGGCGTAACGACAGTTGAAGCTACTCAGTAGTGTCAATAAATACCTATTTAAGTAGACTAGGCAACATTTCTTATAATAAATAATAAACAATGATTTGTTATACAGCGTGTGAAAACATCAAAAAACAGTCATTTTGAAATAACTTTTTGTAGGTGAGTTTATTTTTATTTATAAGGTTAACTAATTTTTCATTTTTACTCAATTTACATTGCTGCCAAGTACAAAATATGCTTAGCCTTACAAATAACATATCATAGGAATTTTATTCCTTTTTTATATGTTAAGAACTCAATTTAGTATCATGTGAAATTCAAAAACCCAGTCCTTCCTTAGGACCTATAGTTGATGACCGCAAAACGTTAAATACACCATTTGCAAAAACAGTTTTTAGCAGTTTTTGCAAATTCTAATAGCTTGTTTTTTTATTCGTACATTGAACAAAACGATAATTCTGAACTAAAGTACCTACTTTAAAAAATAGAAGGTGAATAAAAAAATGGCAGCTGTGGTGTTTCTTTATTTCACAGCCACCTTGGATCTGAAATTTAATATTTGTTATTTATTAGCCTAAGCCTTAAAAAGGTAATTGCACAGTTCAATTGGAAATCTCTCGAAAAGTACTTGATATAGGTACAGGGTATGATACACAAAAGTATTTAAAATTGTTTGAAGATTTAGATGTTGCGTAGGTTTATAGGTCGTCCCGTTAAAATAAGACGAGAAAATATCGTTTGAAAATGATTTTTCACTACGTTTCCGGGTAAACCGGAAGTATTATAATTGTCACACTAGATGCAATGAGTTATATGACAAATACCATTTACAGTATTAAATTGGAACTATCTTCATTTGTTTTTCCAAAAAACGGAATTATTCATTGAAATTTTTAAAGTTTCATTCGCCATTTTCTCGAAAACTATCAGGAATTGACATAGGGTATTATACACGTTTTATGTTTAGAATTTAGTGTAGAATTCAAAAATAAATCAATATACAGGGTGTTCTATTTAAAATATGAAAATTGATAGCATTTCCGGTTAAACCGGAAACGGCAGTCGATTGGTTACACTGCGAGAATCTTCCTCATAAGTAACCATATATCACTGTAAAATTTTATGTTAATAGTACTTATCTTGAAGAAGTTACAGCCTTGTTAGTAATTTCGTGGTCACCCGGTATAGTACAACGTAAAAATTCTATCCAGAGCTCGGAATTAAGCAAGGCCTCTTAAGTTTAACATTTCACTGAACTGTAATATTTAAACCATATATTTTTAGCTACATATAAAAGCGATGAAGTTCCTTTAACAAATTGGAAATATAAGCGGACTACGGAAGAACTACTTGCATGTCGCGGTATTATATCCCAAAGTACGTCATGATAGACTTAAAAAGACTTAATAAACATCTGCTGTAAGGCACTTCTTCTAATAGCATAGCATTTATATCATCCAGGCACAAATCTACAGCTACTCTAATATTACCCCTATGCGGGAAATACTACCTACAGTATCTCTACGATAGCAAATTGCAGTTTACTTACTTCTTAAGCTGGCTCACAAGGCACTTAAAAGCTGCTATTATCTCCAATTTTGCCGTGCAATATTACGTTTTTTAAAGTGGTTACTTAACAATAACAGTACATGTCCATTCTTTGAAATGAAATAGGCTAGTATATAACAATAAGTGAAGTCAAAAGGTTGACCAATGGGAAAAATTGTTGACACGCTTTATTGTTAGCAATAACGCAAGAGACTAATCTTTACATCTTTTAACTGAGAAATAAGTAACTTGCATTCAATTTATAAATATTTAATATGGTGAAGCTATATAATCTATAGCACTAGACAACAAAGTAAACTGTAACTGTTCCTAGATATGTCATTCTTTATAGTAGCCTCACTTGAAGACGTGTAAGGAGGGGGGAGGGTTAGTAACCAAAATTATATTATTTGATTTTCTTTGAAATTTTGTTATTTTCTCCCTGATATGACCAAATACGTCTATATACATAACAAAAGGCCGTGATTTTTTCGAATATTTTTACAAAGGCATCGTTTTTTCGGAAAAGATATGAGTTTTTATGAATAATTCTTACCATAGTAAAACGGAGGATGAGTGAAAATTGCCCAAAATATTACAGTCCTGAGTTGTATTTGACTAGAAATCGAAGAAATTGTCCATATTGCTCAAAGAGACCTAGTTTTAATAACAAACATAGAAAAAGACTCTAAGTCTCGGTCTCATTAAATTATAATTTTACAATTCACAACAAACATGACACGTGTTTCGCCCTTTCGAGCATCATCAGACCTACAAACAACAGAGAGAACCTTAGTAAATAATCACACTCACAAATCCTAAAACAATAACTTACAAATAGAATAAAACACACTAAAGCACAACAAAACAAACAACTACTTATACATATTTGATGGACATTAAAATGAGGTTAAGTCTCACGTGAATAAACAAAATAAAATATTAAAAAAGTATAAAAAAAGATTCATGTCTCTAGACGGGATCGAACCCAGACCACCCGAGTGATACACCGAAGCAACCACCCACAGGCCACTGGACTAGTCGAAGAAAATAACCAAAAACTCTCACTCTATGAATTAGTGAATGAAATGAAGGTTGCCTACAATTATTATTACATTAAATTGTTAAATATTAGGGTTGGTTCAAAATTAAAAACATCGTTAACGCAAGTGAGAATGGGACTTTTTATAGCCTTGGTTATTTCCATTTTTTCTAGAAGGTCAAGCTTTTTCCCCTTCGGACATTCATGTAAAACATTAACGTCAGAAATGGAAAATTCATGACCTGACTCCAACAAATGATTGGCAAAGGCCGAAACAGTCTCAGTTACATCCGTATTTCTGAATTTGTTGACAAGGCTTAAATGTTCTCTCACCCTTGTGGAAATTTTTCGACCTGTTTGTCCCACATAGGTCGTGGAACATTCGCTACAATTTAGTGCATAAACCCCAGATCTGGACAATTTATCGGTTGTGTCCTTTGTCCTTACTAAATGTCTCTTGAGAGTATTTACTGTTTTGAATGAAATATTGACATTTTTAATATTTTTAAAAAATTTTGCCAATTGGAGAGAAATGCTTCCGAAAAAAGTAATGCACTTGAAAAAATTTTTCTCATCGCTAAGTTTTAAATTTATGACAGTATAGGACATTTTGTACTTGTTTATAAATTTGTAATATAATTTGGTGATGGACTCCAAAGGAAAACCGTTATTCATAGCAATCTGCATTATAATATCACGCTCCTTAGTAAACGCTTCCCTTGACAATGGTAAATTACACAACCGATAGAAAAAGGAGTTGAACGCGGCAAATTTATGTGTGTAAGGAGAGTTTGAAGCATACTGAATAACATTATCCGTGGACGATGTTTTCCGGTAAACCTCAAACTCTATCCTACTGTGTTTCCGAGATAGTAAAAGGTCAAGAAAGGGTAGCTTTCCTTCATCTTCCATTTCCAATGTAAACTCAATTTTAGGAGTTAACGAATTGTAAAAACTCTTCCAACTGATTTCTGTTGCCATTCCACACAATGCAAATATCATCCACGTATCTTTTATATGCTGTTAGAAAGGAGGCAAAATAACTATTCATTATCCTGTTTTCCAAATTGTTCATGAAAACCTGACTCAGAAATGGCGACAAACAAGAACCCATAGCCAGCCCAGACCTTTGCCTATATAACTGTCCATTAAATTTGAAAAAATTTTGGTCTAAAACTAAGGTAAGAAGAGAAGTGAGGCCATCAACGAGTAACTGTGGCAAAGAAGATCTCGCCAATAAATCCCTTACCAACTGAATACAGTCTGCGGGAGGCACACTAGGAAACAAATTCTTAACATCCAATGAAACTAATAATGCATTGTGCGGAATATCAACGTTTTTCAGGTGATTGGCAAAGTCGATGGAATTCCTGGTAGAATACGTGCTATGAAAACCCGTTACGTCCCTAAGAACTCTATTTAGCCAAGCTGAAAGTTTGTAGCATGGGGAATCAATAAATGAAACCACTGGCCTCATGGGCGTGCCATCTTTATGAATCTTTGGCAAGCCATGAAGTAAGGGTGTTTTAGGGTTCATAGGATATAATTTATCTTTTGTCATGTTAAAATATTCTAAGGTTGTTAGAAATGTGTCCAGACTACTTTTTAACCTCGTAAAAAATGAGTTTGTTGGGTCTCTGTTTATTCTTTCAAAATCACCAGAGTTCAAGAAACCAATAACCTTGTCAACATAATCAGTTCTTTCCATAACTACTAAACAAGAGCCTTTATCGGAATTGGTGCAAACCAGATCGTTGGATTTGATTTTATGTGCCAGAGATTTTAGGTGAGCCCTGTTGTAGTTACAGCCCGTGTCACTCGGACAATTAGAGTTCAGAAAATTTATTATTTTAGCCCGTAATATATTTTTGTTAGAAATGTCGGTCGTTTGAATAATACATTCGGCCTCTATAGCTAGAGTTTCTTTAATATCAGTATTGATGTTGTCATCATTTCTAACAAAAATATATTACGGGCTAAAATAATAAATTTTCTGAACTCTAATTTTACGAGTGACACGGGCTGTAACTATAACAGAGCTCACCTAAAATCTCTGGCACATAAAATCAAATCCAACGATCTGGTTTGCACAAAGGCTGATAAAGGCTCTTGTTTAGTAGTTATGGAAAGAACTGATTATGTTGACAAGGTTATTGGTTTCTTGAACTCTGGTGATTTTGAAAGAATAAACAGAGACCCAACAAACTCATTTTTTACGAGGTTAAAAAGTAGTCTGGACACATTTCTAACAACCTTAGAATATTTTAACATGACAAAAGATAAATTATATCCTATGAACCCTAAAACACCCTTACTTCATGGCTTGCCAAAGATTCATAAAGATGGCACGCCCATGAGGCCAGTGGTTCCATTTATTGATTCCCCATGCTACAAACTTTCAGCTTGGCTAAATAGAGTTCTTAGGGACGTAACGGGTTTTCATAGCACGTATTCTACCAGGAATTCCATCGACTTTGCCAATCACCTGAAAAACGTTGATATTCCGCACAATGCATTATTAGTTTCATTGGATGTTAAGAATTTGTTTCCTAGTGTGCCTCCCGCAGACTGTATTCAGTTGGTAAGGGATTTATTGGCGAGATCTTCTTTGCCACAGTTACTCGTTGATGGCCTCACTTCTCTTCTTACCTTAGTTTTAGACCAAAATTTTTTCAAATTTAATGGACAGTTATATAGGCAAAGGTCTGGGCTGGCTATGGGTTCTTGTTTGTCGCCATTTCTGAGTCAGGTTTTCATGAACAATTTGGAAAACAGGATAATGAATAGTTATTTTGCCTCCTTTCTAACAGCATATAAAAGATACGTGGATGATATTTGCATTGTGTGGAATGGCAACAGAAATCAGTTGGAAGAGTTTTTACAATTCGTTAACTCCTTGCATCCTAAAATTGAGTTTACATTGGAAATGGAAGATGAAGGAAAGCTACCCTTTCTTGACCTTTTACTATCTCGGAAACACAGTAGGATAGAGTTTGAGGTTTACCGGAAAACATCGTCCACGGATAATGTTATTCAGTATGCTTCAAACTCTCCTTACACACATAAATTTGCCGCGTTCAACTCCTTTTTCTATCGGTTGTGTAATTTACCATTGTCAAGGGAAGCGTTTACTAAGGAGCGTGATATTATAATGCAGATTGCTATGAATAACGGTTTTCCTTTGGAGTCCATCACCAAATTATATTACAAATTTATAAACAAGTACAAAATGTCCTATACTGTCATAAATTCAAAACTTAGCGATGAGAAAAATTTTTTCAAGTGCATTACTTTTTTCGGAAGCATTTCTCTCCAATTGGCAAAATTTTTTAAAAATATTAAAAATGTCAATATTTCATTCAAAACAGTAAATACTCTCAAGAGACATTTAGTAAGGACAAAGGACACAACCGATAAATTGTCCAGATCTGGGGTTTATGCACTAAATTGTAGCGAATGTTCCACGACCTATGTGGGACAAACAGGTCGAAAAATTTCCACAAGGGTGAGAGAACATTTAAGCCTTGTCAACAAATTCAGAAATACGGATGTAACTGAGACTGTTTCGGCCTTTGCCAATCATTTGTTGGAGTCAGGTCATGAATTTTCCATTTCTGACGTTAATGTTTTACATGAATGTCCGAAGGGGAAAAAGCTTGACCTTCTAGAAAAAATGGAAATAACCAAGGCTATAAAAAGTCCCATTCTCACTTGCGTTAACGATGTTTTTAATTTTGAACCAACCCTAATATTTAACAATTTAATGTAATAATAATTGTAGGCAACCTTCATTTCATTCACTAATTCATAGAGTGAGAGTTTTTGGTTATTTTCTTCGACTAGTCCAGTGGCCTGTGGGTGGTTGCTTCGGTATCTCACTCGGGTGGTCTGGGTTCGATCCCGTCTAGAGACATGAATCTTTTTTTAATACTTTTTTAATATTTTATTTTGTTTATTCACGTGAGACTTAACCTCATTTTAATGTCCATCAAATATGTATAAGTAGTTGTTTGTTTTGTTGTGCTTTAGTGTGTTTTATTCTATTTGTAAGTTATTGTTTTAGGATTTGTGAGTGTGATTATTTACTAAGGTTCTCTCTGTTGTTTGTAGGTCTGATGATGCTCGAAAGGGCGAAACACGTGTCATGTTTGTTGTGAATTGTAAAATTATAATTTAATGAGACCGAGACTTGGAGTCTTTTTCTATGTTTGTATTTGACTAGAATATTTCACAAATAAAATAAATTAAATAAGTATGTATATATTTAAGTACATCTTTCACCTAGTTTATCGGAAGAAATGGTGACCTCACCGCGCAACTCAAGTGTTTTATGTGCATTTGACCAGTCATGGCAAACTTCGATTAGTTAGTTGAATGATTTTAACACAGTAGAGATAGGAACTTACAGCGGTAAAACGAAACTGACAAAACGGCTCGTAGATATTTTATCGCTGTAATCACGGAATTTCATTGTTTTGCCTTTAATGAGTTAAACAGTCATGTAAAATCAATATGATTATACCAACAAACATTTAAAACAAAACGATATACATAGGTACAAATTCATTATAGATATAAAAATAACAGTTTTAGAACATCTATGATAAAAAGTGCTTGTAACTATTACGCGTAGGTATTAATTTGAAAATTATTGTTTGTAAGATTACTTGTGCGAAATCTTGGCGATATTGTTGCTCACTGTTGCTTACAATAGGAGTACCTATCCAAATCAAGGCCGTAGCCAGAAGGCCAGGTTAAATAATACATTAAAATTAATACATATTCGGTCTTTTAATTAAATGGTTTATAAATAATTATTAAAATTTATTAAAGTGGTACGATATATTTATACATATTTCAATACAAATGACCCTACAATGTGGAATTCAAAAGAGTTAAGATCTGGACTCCTCGGTGGTCACTAAATAAATCTTTGATATCTAATAAATTTATTTAGAAATTGCTCTTTAACAATTCTGTGGTATGCACAGGATGCCCATCTTGTTGATATTACTTCTAAAATTTGCTATGACAAAAAATTAAAAACCATCTGTGGTTAACTCAAAGTATCCTTGGATAAAGTTACTTTGTAAATAAAATAAACGGTAGTTTTGTTCTACATGCCGACCCATACATTAAAATAGTATAGCCTCTATGGCCTAACTTCTTGGCTCAGCCTTAAATTTCCATTGACCAGTAATGTTCAATATGTCTATTAAATAGTCCATAAGTAGAAAACAACAAACACAGATGTTTTTTATATAAACATTCCTACCTAGGACTTGGCAATTCTGGGGCATGAAGGTTCTAGCGTCTAGAAGTCACTATTTTGCTGATATGCTTTTGTCTGTTCGGGTTCTATCTACATAGAATCGAAAGATATTTCTAAATTCCGCCTCCTTGGGCTAACTGAAATTATGGACGTAAAATTCAAGAGTTTAATTATTTGTCTTAGTTTTATTTTCTATTTTGTATTTCAAGTAATAAGTTCAAGGATTTGACTAAAAACCGAGGTAGAACTCGCAAATCGGCAACACTTGGTTATACTTTCCATTTGAACCCAACAGACCATCATGGTTATTCACATTATATGAAAAACAAATCGACTTTAATTATTATCAATCAGGTAATTTTATATATTAGCATTAATTTTTTTATTTTAAAAATCTACGGCTTTATAAGACGATTTTCTAGGTCGGGCAAAATAAGTTTGCCCCTCCCCTTCTGTGGCTACGGTCCTGATTTGAACGCCATCCCAATCTTAACTAACTTAGCTGTGTTTGTCAATAAAAAGAGGCCCCTTTAAACATTTTTTATTTTTTTGAGGTTACTACACTCACCATATGATTTATTTTTACATCACTGTTTTTCTCTATAGCTTATAGTAAATATTTTGCGTTATTTTAAAAAGTAAAAAAGTTAAGCAAAAACAAGAATATTTGAAAAATTAAAAATTATAGTGTAATTTTTTAACTAGTTGTGTTAAAAATATTAAAAGTATATGTACTGGTATGGCGAATAAAATGCGAAAACATCTAACACAGTCCAGATTGAAAATTGGGTATAATTTTTATCCTAGCTTTTAGATAATATTGGTATAGCTCTCTGTAAGATTGAGATAGGGTGATTTTAAGGACATATTAAATATGTTTAACTTGTTGTAATATCTGGGTATTTTTAAAATTACCTAGTTAGAAATTGAGGCATAAATAATAGCTTTTTGTTTTGAAAACCGAGATTAAAGTGGATAGAAAAATTAATTTTTTAGGTATTTTTAAAATAATAACAAACGTTTTGAATTTTATCATGCTAGAGATTTAAAACACAAATAATGGTGTGAAAAAGAGAATACAAAAAATATTTATATAAGGAAAATTTGGTTAAAAACATAAAAATGTAAATAATTGTAATTGTTAATTTTTAACTCAAGTTTCATATTTCTTGAATGTCAAGGTATGTATTATTGTATCTTTCAATTATAAAGAACTACAAATAAGATACGTCAAACAAAACCAGAGAAAATGGTAATAAAAAAACATTGTCAACAAAGCGTAAATATCCAGGTACAACCAAATATAATTAACATCGCCTATGGTATACAACATTTTCGTTTAAGGTATAGAAATAGTTATGTATAAAAAATATTTTAAGATTTTTCCAAATTTACCTTAACTAACAGCCAACTTCAGATTATCAGGCAGTTTATCATAAAATTTGCATGCAACAAATATATGGGTGATTTTTCATTAAAATAATGATTGTTTCTTTACACAAAAGGCAAAAGTTTAGTGTTGTAATTATACATATCAGCATTTGTGATAAATCTATGTTTATGTTTAAAAATGTATAATAAGAGATTAAACAAATATACACTCGGTAGTGTGAGCTTTTCTTTGAATATTGTGTCTACAACTGGATTTATATAATATCAATATCCAATATTACCCGAAGAATGTTCTTTTGTAGAATAAAAAGTCTATTAATATATCTGTCGGTTTTTCCCAAATGACAAAATTATTTGAGAGATGTGTTTAGATCACGATGATAATAAATTATGAGTGTTAAAATAGTTTTTTCATTGTGAGATTGTATAGTTACCTTTGCACAACTTAGTACATCATTTCTTCATTTCATTTACATATATCTATCTTTAATACTCTCCTTTTTAAAACATTTTACTTTTTCAAGACCCTGTGCATTAAAATCGGAACACGTTTTTTAAAGAGTTTCAAAAATAGTAAAATTAAAAGAAAAGAGATTTATTTCTTTAACTCACAAATAAAAAAGTCCTTGAGTAGTAATCTAAGGGTTAACATTTGACTAAAAATTTTAATTCTAACCCACTTTTCATTTACTTTTCCATATATAGTTAAAAATAAAAATTCTTTAGTTTTCACTGCTGTTACATTTTTTTGCATTAAATTTAGAAAATAAGTTTTTTTTTTAATTTCATGAAAAGCAAAGGATTTTATGCAGAATGGCACTATTTTTTGTAAATCCAGAAACAAAAAATAGTCCCTAGTGAGAAAACAATTGGGGTACACCCTGAATAATGACTTTTCGTCTCATTTTTACACCATTTTACCCGTACCTTTTCTAGGAGTCAAGTGTGAGAAACTGAATTGGAGGCCTGCTGCCCCATTACTCACTCCACAATTAACAGCTCTTTACTGCCCCTTGTATATCTTTTACCTATCTATCTATTGAATATTAAAACTCCAGTTCGAAACTTATTTAGAAGGCTTTAGTCTTGCATATCGTTATTCAACTCGTATCGCTTATTATAACAACCCACCGTAACAAACCATTTTCCGTTACGACCAATTTAAATGTTAGTTATATCGATAGTTCATGTTAGTGGCACTTCCTGCAATTCACCAACAACAATTAACTCGACTGCTTCAGTATAGTTACAGTCAAACCAGTTCGGCGTAAATTACATACACCTGAACATTGAAAACGTCAGAAATAAGAATGTCTAAGAGTTTGTACCCATATTTTGAAACTGTATTCACCAATTTCCTTGTCATTTGATCACTACCTTTAATTGCTCAAAATTATTGTGGTCTTACCACATGTAAGTACAAATAAGATGTATCGGTTTACAGACGCATCATTAAAATCTTGAATATCGTTCAAACATGGAGCTTCTTTACTTGCAGCCTCTGAAACTTTTATAGATATAGATCCTGATATTTAAAATATTGAGGAGAATTCGATGAAAAATAAGTCAATTAATATAAATAAATTTGTTTTAACTATTAGATCTAGTTTTATTCTATGTGCAAGAACTTCTTATTAATTCAAAGTTTTATCGTATATACTGGGTGGTGCAACCAAGATGGGGTGGACGATTGTGGGCAAACGGAGAGGAATTTGAAAAAAAAAATTGGGATATGATTGATAGTCAAGAACGCTGTGTTTTAAAATTATACCCATTATACAGGGTGGTCTGAAAAGTTCCTGGTGAACCAAACTTGTGTTTTTTTAAATGGTATACCCAGTATATTATTATTTTAGTTGATTCTCCTATTCGTTGCGATCATTTTGATATAAGGTTAGTTGGGTCTAAAATTTATACCAAGGGAATGGGACGAGGTTAAAGTGGAAAAAAGGGTTATACTCCGGCCATTTTTTGAAAACAATTGAAGCAGGTATGGAAAAACCAAATATTCTATAAAATGCATTGTATCTAGGATTACAATAATCGCTTGTAAGTCGTTCAAAATTATTCACTGTTATACAGGTTGGTCAAGTTTTGCAAATTTACCTTGGATTGAATTTTTTTAAATGGAACACCCTGTATATTTTACTTTCATGTTAAAGATAACATTACTAGCTTTCAGAAAATACCATATTTGATACCTTTCTGACCAACAGTTTTTCAGTAAATTAGCTGTGAAATCAAAATTTCTTCATTTTAACACGAATTAGTCTGAATTCACGTTGTTAAAATTGACAATTTAATATTAGGAGGCCATGATATCATCATAAATTGAACAAAAGATTGACAGTCCTGTCAAAACAGCAAAGTGTCAGAATATTGTCATCAGTAAATAAATAAATATTGTTCTTTGATGATGCGATGCCGAAATAAAAACAAGATAGAAGCTTTTGCAAGTTTATCATAGAGATTTCAAGAAACAGGAAAACGTAAAGTAATTAATAAACCAGTTACCAATGAAGATAATGCTTTGACAGTATTAATAACAGATCTTTTTTACAAAAAAAATAAATTTAATATAAATCAACAAAAACAATGTAATTAAAACTTATAAAAGATGTTCAACTAAACCACCGTTTTGCTGAAGTCACATTTCGAGACTATCCATAAATGAAAGTTTCACTTTTCTCAAAGTCAGGTCTGAAATTTTGCGAAAACTGCTTATTATTCTCAACTTCATATCTTCCACTGTGGTTGAAACCTCTTTATAAACTTCTTCTTTAACATGTCCCCATAAAAAGAAATCTAGTGGCGTTAAATCGGGTGACCTCGCAGGCCACTTAACTGGTCCACCTCGCCCAATCCAATGCTCTCCTTTCCAATTATTGAGAAAATGTCTTACATGCCTATGGTAATGCAGGGGTGCTCCATCATGTTGGAAACATAAGGAATTTCTTAACATTAAAGGTAAGTCTTTGAGCAATACGGGCAACTCATTTCTCAAAAAATTTAAATAGACTTCTCCCGTTAAATGCTCTTCAAAGAAATATGGTCCTATAACATGAGAGTCAATTATACCTCCCCAAACATTAATTGACCATTTATTTTGATGGTCCACCTGACGAATCCAATGTGGATTTTCGGTTGAATAATAGTGCATATTATGTTTATTAACCAAGCCGTTGCTTTTAAAAGTTGCCTCATCTAAAAACAGCACCCTAATCTACAAAACCTGGATTATCCCAAATTGTATTTAAAAACCAAATTGAAAACTCTCGTCGTTGGACGTAATCGCGATCATACAGTTCTTGGTGTAATTCAATGTGGTTGATATTTATGTTGTTTCAGAATCCGTTTAATACTAGTGCGTTCAATATCAGTAGCTCTCTCAATTTCCCTGGTACTTGTGTGTGGATTTTCTTGCACTGTTAATAACACTGTCAAAGCATTATCTTCATTGGTAACTGGTTTATTAATTACTTTACGTTTCTTAAAAGCAACATTGCCTGTTTCTTGAAACCTCTCTAATAAATTTGCAAAAGCTTCAGGTCTTGGTTTTTTTTCGGCATCGGGATATCGTACCGCATAAACCCTGCTTGCTAGTAAAGGGTTTTTTTGATACTCGCCCAACATAAAAGTCATGTTTATCAACTCTGGAGTACTCAAACTCATTGTTACTTAACAATTTCTCGGCTTATCGTCAAAAAACAATGGTAATTGATGCCAATTCTCTGACACTTTGCGGTTTTGACAAGAATGTCAATCTTACTTTTCATTTATGATTATATCATGGCCTCTTTATATTATAGGTAGTCAGTTTAAGCAACGTAAATAATATCGTTTCTGTTAGAATGAGTAAATTTTGGTTTCACGGTTAATTTACTAAAAAACTGTTGGTTAGAAAGATATCAAATAGGGTATTTTCTGAAAGCTGGCGATGTTATCTTTAATATGACAGTAAAATATATGGGGTGTTCCATTTAAAAAAATTCAATCCAAGGTAAATTTGCAAAACTTGACCACCCTGTATAACAGTGAATAATTTTGAATGACTTACAAGCGATTACTGTAATCCTAGATACAATACATTTTATAGAATATTTGGTTTTTCCATACCTGCTTCAATTGTTTTCAAAAAATGGCCGGAGTATAACCCTTTTTTCCACTTTAACCTCGTCCCATTCCCTTGGTATAAATTTTAGACCCAACAAACCTGCGTAACGAATAGGAAAATCAACTAAAATAATAATATACCGGGTGTCCCATTTAAAAAAACACAAGTTTGGTTCACCACGAACTTTTCAGACCACCCTGTATAATGGGTATAATTTTAAAACACATCGTTCTTGACTATCAATCATATCCCAAAAATGTTTTTTCAAATTCCTCTCCGTTTGCTCACAATCGTCCACCCCATCTTGGTTGCACCACCCTGTATATTATTGTGAATATCAACTTCTTTTATGTTTCAAACTTTCACTTTTAAGAAATTTGATCCTTTTGCATTAATGACGAAATAATTTTATATCATCATCAATCAACCCTCAAAACCCACTGCTGGACATAGGCCTCCTATGAACGCTTCTATCGCAACCTATCCCGTACAGTTTGTATCCACATTGTGTGGTCGTCCACTATTTCCAAATGCTTCATGTATCATTGGCTTCAAGGCATTACGTGTTTCTCACGCTCGTGTAGTTTTGACTTTATTCGCTTTTGTTCTCGTTAACGTCCATGTTTCTGCACTATATGTAAAAACAAGAAATACGCACTAGTCAGAAAACTTTCTTTTACAAATAGGAATGTGTGACTGAAATTTATATTTCAGTTTTCCGGACACTGTCCGTCTTAGACCTTTTCTTCTAGTCAACTCGCAGGTTTTATCGTGAAATCGTATCTCTTTAATGTAAAACCCACTATGAAAGGTTCAAAGATACAAAAACCTCAATATAAAAAACTATTAGTCCTATTCTTAAAAAGCGAAAAACAAATTAACTCCTAAAAACAATTCACAGCTAAAATATAAGGCCATAAACCAACGTTGTCTACAAATATCTCACGTAAAATCAGTCTAATAACATAGTAGGCGACAGGAACAACTTTTCTTGTCCTTTTAAACACAAAAGGCTACAAGTGGCGCGGTATAACCGGCCGGAATCTGAAAATTCACTTGACGTTTAAATAACTCTTTAATTTTCAAGTAAATAAAGATTTTAAGAATAGTCAAAACTTTTACCATAACATTATACCATTTTGTTGTTAACCTAAATGTTTTAACTAGATATCATAAGCTCTTTAGGCAAATAAACAAGAGGCAAGTTGAATGGAATTTTTTCAAAACACTGCAACAATAAATGGATAAAATATAAGCCATTCGACAACTTATTCATTCATTGTTTGTATTCAGGTACGAGAATAATAGATGATACTAAAAAACCTTATTTGTGAATTTTATAAGCTCATAACAAGGCGAAACGTCTCCAGTCAGGGAGATCTTAAAAATGAATTTTTTTGTTTGAAGAGATATTTTCAAAATTCTTTTAAAATATAATAGGTATAGTTAAAATACACTGTTTTTGAAAGTTTGAGCCAGATCAGACTCATAGATAATTTTTTACAGCTCAAAATAGGCGCATTTTGATCCAACCCTAAAACCCTTCATAAAACTTAAAGTACGAGAGATATTAAGCTCAAAACCAAACAGGAAGTGTTTTTTTGGCTAGAGATCAGTAAGTTCAAGTCAGTCGTAAACTTAACGCGTATAGTACCGAAGGCATCGATAAGGAACTAAAGTAGGATTTTCGCTCGTGGATTCGCCAAAGAGTCGTACGTCATAATAACCATGTATGCGTAGATTATTGGGGTAATCAGAAGGGTAGAAGTTGATTGGTACATAAAATTTCTCGCGAAGAAATTGCAATTCGAAGCTATTAGTTAGTTTTGTATTTTTATATTTGTGTTGTTTAATCGATATCTTACAAGTGTTTATTTTTAAATAACCCGGTAGTGCTTTTAACTCCGTTGAAGTGTTTGAAAATTTCTGAGCTTTCAATTCTTAGCCTTCAGCAGTGTTAACTTTAACTTTCAATTTGTTTAGTCAGTAAACTTACTCTCATTTATTAAACCTAGTAATTTTTATTGAATTTCTGGAAACATTTAATAACTTATTTGAACAAGTAAGTATTTTTGTAACTGACCTGTGCAATGATTTAAATGTAAATTAATTTTGATAAATTTTAAATGACTTATCTGATCACAATGTTCGGAATATTAATGATATTTGATACATGACAATATTTTGCTTCTAATAAATAACTTTTGCTAATCTTAAGTGTCGTAAAAATATAAACGAATTTTGTACAATTTCTAACCAAACTATTATTTATTTAAATGCGAGCTATATATTTTAGTTTTAAACTAATAAACCTCGGCTAATCCTTCAGGGTTAGCCCCAATACATAATTACCCTGATAATAATAGCCCCGTATCTGTGACTAACTTAAAGCATGAGAATGATGTAACAAGTACCATTAGTAATAAGCATAATTATTATAACCATAGAGATCAACCATATGAATGTGAGAACCTGAAAAAAGAAAGTAACAGTCTAATAGAAATAGACAATAGCTACCCCTGCAGGGAGAATTCCAAAAAACACTTTGACACTTCATGTAGGGTCGATTTGGAGGCATTACATGATGAAAGTAACTCTTATAGATTGCCTAAACTGCTGGTCAGCCTTGGAACTGAACCAAAACCTAAAAGGCTCTTCAAGCTATATATCTTTTAGTCGGCATTCTTTAGTGTCTGCCGAATGCAGCACTGAATATAAAACATTAAATCAAAATACCAGTGTTGACACTGGAACCCTAGAGACATTAAATCTAACTAAGCTAAATGGCCTTTTGTCAAATACAATTAATAAAAATAAAGCTACAAGGCAGAATGATCAAATTTCTTAAAGCTCCGAAAAAAACGACTTTTCGATTGGGTTTTCTCACCATCATATGGTGCAATTGCATGATAATTAACTTATAAGAAAAACTAAACCAATTAACTTAAATAACGAAACAAAACATATCAATACTCCTTTCCCTGAGTTCACAGGTAACCCAGAGGCCATAAGAGGAGATAGTCACCTCAATTATTCAGCCTATGAAGGTACTCCGCTTACTACGAGCCATAATTCTCATAAATACACATTAAATTCCGATTTTCCGAATTTTAAAAATAATAATTTGAAACGTATTGATCATTCACGCCGTGCAACATCAGAACAGTTTGATTATCTTTTCCAGTCAATTTCTCATGAAGGAGATACTTGGTTTTTCTGTACAAGGTTTCTGTTCACATATATACAATTACTAATCACCAAATTTGTTGTAACCTGCATTTTTGAAGTATTCATTTTCAGGCCTTTGAGAAGGGAGTTTTGAAGAAACTGTGTCTCCCTGTTGGACACCTCTCCTTATTGGAAACTTGTTGGAAGTTTCATGCAGCCTGATATATAAACGTTTTCACATATGCATGCATATTAAATATAACAGTGATCTACTTGACGTCGAAAGCGAAAGTACGGATTTTTGTCCCCATAATAATAAAAAAATTTCACTTGTTATTTTTAACGAAACATGAAAGAAGTTAAAAAAACGTTTAATATTATTATGTATTTATTTTTAATATTATTAGTAATCACTTGCCGACAACATTTTTTTTTGTTCTAACACAAATCAGAACAGCATAATCTAATAGAATGAACCTATCCAAATACGAAAATGACATGGTTTTCTTGTTAGAGTTGTAGAACCATATCGAATGTTACGATACTTAATATCTATAGAAAAAATGATTTCTGAAAATTCTTAACCCTTTTTATTGACTATGTTTACAGTTTTCGCCTATTAAACATACCATACATCTAAGAGAAAAGCAAACGAGAAAAATATTAACTTAAAACACTAATTAAACTTTATTTTTTCCGTTTATGAGGTGTCCTATCTTCTCTCTTCAAAAACCAGCAGTAGTCACCCATTATGGCTGGATCCCATCGTCCTTGGTACCGAATTTCCATTGTTCTGATATCTTGGTAAAACCTTTTACCCTGCTGGTCACTAACAGCTCCCAAATTTTTAGGACAAAATGACAGATGGGAATGGAGGAAGTGAATTTTTAATGAAATTCTGACACCAAGCGCTTTATAGGCATCTAAGAGTTCATTAACTAATTGTTCATAATTTTCATCCATATTATTGCCTAAAAATCCTCTTACTACATTAACGAATGAATTCCATGCTCTGAGTTCCTGCCTGGTAAGCTTTTCCGTAAAATTGACATCGTCCAGCAATTTTCTGATTTGTGGCCCAATAAAAATGCCTTCTTTTAATTTGGTATCACTTAGCTGGGGAAAGTATTGTCTTAGGTATTTAAATCCATCACCATCTTTATTCAGAGCCTTCACAAAGTTTTTCACCAGCCCAAGTTTATTGTGAAGAGGAGGCAAAAAGACATTTTTGGGATCAACAAGAGGTATAAATTAAACATTTTGAGATCCCGGTTGAAATTCGCTTCTTTCTGGCCAAATTTTTGTTACAGAATGCTGATTTATTGCACGAGTGTCCCATAAACAAAGAAAACAGCAATATTTTGTAAATCCCCCCTGAAGTCCCACTAAAATCGCTAGAACTTTTAAGTCCCCACATATCTGCCATTTATACCTATTGTAGTTTATTTTATCCAAAATCGTGCGCGTATTTTCATAATTTTCTTTCATTGCAACTGAATGGGCAACTGGTATAGAGGGTTTTAAATTTTCATTATGCAATAACACAGCTTTTAAGCTATATTTAGATGAGTGTATGAATAGGCGCCACTCACGAGGAGAATGTTCAATATCAAGTTCCTGCATTAAACTGTCTATATCAGTATACGCGCACAACGAATTTTCTATACTGTAGAATTAAGAAAACATAGTATTTCTTTTTCTGAAATTCGTAAGTTTTGTTTCTTTGGCCAATTTCCATTCCTTATATAACCCCAAATCACGTACTAAATCATTTAATTTACTTTGAACAATCAAATGTGGCTCGCCGGAACTGGGAAAACACTGTTCTTCTGAGCTGCCTGATGATGCTTTATCTCCATTATCTTCCAAATCAATAGCTTGCCAATTTAAAGGCGCAATCGGCACTGGTAAATTTGCATTATGAGGAACAGGTCGTATGGCAGATTGCCAATTTGGCTGTCTATATCAGTATACGCGCACAACGAATTTTCTATACTGTAGAATTCATAGTATTTCTTTTTCTGAAATTCCTGTTTCTTTGGCCAATAGGTTCGGGGGAACCCAGAAGTTCTGACTGTTGCTTGGATAACCCCAAATCACGTACTAAATCATTTAATTTACTTTGAACAATCAAATGTGGCTCGCCGGAACTGGGACCTGTGGTAAAAGTGGGATCGGTGCACTGTTCTTCTGAGCTGCCTGATGATGCTTTATCTCCATTATTTCCCAAATCAATAGCTTGCCAATTTAAAGTCGCAATCGGCACTGGTAAATTTGCATTATGAGGAACAGGTCGTATGGCAGATTGCCAATTTGGATATTCTATATTATGCTTTCCCCTTTTTGGAATAACCTTCAGTCTTTGTCAGGCAAAAATAACAATCATCAGAATCATTGGTGGGTTCTCGCCATACCATTGGAACTGCAAATCTTTCTTTTCATTCACTGCACCAATGATACACTGCAACTAACACAGCACACATGGGGAGCCCACCGCTTATCTTGATCTCCAATTAACACACCAAAATATTTAAAGTAGGTTTTTTTTACATTTTCGGATAATGGCTTGCTTGTGATTTCACCAGAAATTCTCCACAAATATAACAAAATTTGTCAGGACAAATTTTGTAACTTCGGCGCGTTTGACTCGACATTCTCGTCTTCACATACACTTGCTTATCGATACACAGAGAACCACTCAATTCGAAACTCAACAGAAGAGTGATGTTTAACGTTTATTTTATGTCTAATATTGTAAACAACCCAGTTTCCGTTGTAAAATGGACCCATTTTAGCCGCCCCACAATAAAATTGTTTACCTGCCAATATAAACGGTTCTAATTAGGCTATTAAAAAATGGTACGTATTAGGTCTTTCCGAATATTTTTTTCATTATTGGGAGAGTATTTCCATTGTGAAAATTGGCCTGTGTTAGAAAAATCTTGTCGGCAAGTGTAATTATTAACAAAACTTAAAAACAATATTTTTATTTTAATAATATGATAAATGCATCTTAGTTTTTTATACAACATATTCTAACCTACTCTCTATTCAGTTCCGTTTCAAATCACTGTCGTCTTCATCTACGCCTAAACTAAATATTAAGGGCTCAATACTATTTATAAAATTATAAGAGTCTTCAACCTTAATAACATGCCAACAGAATATTACCAGCTATATAAAGAAATATTATTTAAACATTTTTTAATTAAATCTATTACAGAAGTACTTAGTGTGGGAGAAGTGTTTTCTCTCTTAATCAGGTTCTTTAATTCATGCCAGATATGTTCGATCGGATTGAAAAAAAATAAGTTTCTTCGAAATGTATATCATTTTTCATCATATAGTTCTGAGGATCTCTTTTTGTATTGTTTGAATTTTGCAATTTCATGATTTGACGGCTGTGGTACCTAGCGTTGTCCCTCACAATTACACTATTTTTTGGAATATTTGGAAGAAGGCAATTTTGAAACCAATCTGCAAACAATTTTGCATCTGATAATAACCCAAATATGAATTGGCTATGTTTTTCGAAGACAGTAACGAATAGTTTGGAATAGAAGCATTTTCTGAACTCATATGCAAAATTGTAATCCTCTGTCCTTTATTTAAGGGAGGTTTGATTTGGCACTTACTTGTTTAATAGTTCCATCCTTTTTTGCGGGTGTCATGGGTATCAAAAGAAGTTTCGTCAAGATACATGTTTAGATGATTTTCTGCCGTATATTGCTGTATACAATTTAAATAATCCCAACGCAATACTTGTAATCGCTGGGATTCCATAACACTTGCCTATTATTTATGGTCCGATATTAAAAACCCATTGCTTTGACAATTCTTCAGAGGCCTTCTGCTACATGAAATGATAATTTCTTCTAGCGTAAGAATGTTTTGTAGAGAATTTATTGTAGGAATCATTTGTTTATATACATATCTTAAATTTTTGGTCGAATTAACTCTTTATTAGCTTCTTCAATACCACTTAATTTGCCAATTTCGGGCCGTTGTTTCCTTGGTGTAGTAATTTTGATTTCCGCTCTTTTATTTTCCGATATTTTTTACCGTCGCGCATCGATAGAAGAACTTTAGTTAAAAAGCACGTTTCTTTCAAACTTTAATTTTGATTATACCTCTTCTTTAAATGATATAAATAAACATTTTTCAACATTTCCTTGCCATCAAGGGATAAATGTTTTTATTAAAAATACCACTTCCGGATGCACTATTACCATCATTTGTCAATGGACGCCATAAGACGAAAATAACACAGCACTAAATTTGAAAAAGTAACAGATATTTTACTAAATGCACAGTTTGACAAACACAAATACTAACATTAAAAAGATTTTATATTAGTATTTGTAGTTAAACATTTTAACATCCAAGGCCCCTTAAGGCCTTGCCTGATCGTGTGTGAGCCTTTGGGACTAGACTACGACAAAACATATTTGAAGCTGCAATCCAGCAAAGGGACGAAGCTAAGGATCACCTCAGGGAAAGGGTATCCAGACCTATCTGAGTTAGTCTGGCAGGTTCAAGGACGCTACAGTCGTAGGATAGATGGTTGGGGTAAGCTCTTGGGGTAGATTGCAAGGGTCATTTCGGTCTACCGGCTAGGCTTCGGTCCTTAACAACTATTGTTAATACTAGTTCAAGGTTATGTCACCGTTATATTTTGGAATAATTTTCAACCTATAACTGTCAAGTTGGCTGTCTAAATTTAAAATTCTAGTAAATCCGGCAGCAGAATTTTTAATTTTTTGGTAATTTAAAACAGAAGTTTTTACATATCCCGTTAAGACAACACGAATGGGCACTAAAATATAATATTTTATTTGCCATTCATTCTAAAAATCTGCAAAAAAACAAGTCAGACAGATAAATCTTCGCGCAGATTACTTAGCCTGAAGAACAGTTACAAGTCATTTTCGGCATTCCTTTAGAGGTTTAAATTAATTTTTGGCCCGAGTTAATATCATGAACCACAATGGTACCGTTATAAGACTGGTTTTTTTTGTATAGACCGGTGGTTTTTGTTTGTATTGTGACGTATTAATTTTAAGTCACTTTGGCCTTATTTGTTTCTGTTAAAAATAATATCTGTAATTTATCACTGTAGTTTATATACATAATATTAACTGGCTAGTTCCGTGTTAATTAATGGATATAGTCCACTTCGAGTGAAGATTTTTCTCAAGAAAATAGCGGAAATCGGTTAAATTAACAGGGGTCCCAATTATTGTCATACATTAAATTGCCTTGGGAATGAGCCTTAATAAAAACAACCAGAGTATAAGCTGATTGACAACATTCTCGTATAATTGATAGTTTAACCTCCGTTGGGCTGTCCCAGAATTAGATGATCACCTCCAGATTGATTTTTTTTCGGATAAATTGTCGAAGAGATAGAATTATTATTGCCGCTAGAAGGTTCTAGCTATTTCCAGTGGCGCCTATACATTTCAAACATTTGTTTTTATTTCTATGTAAATGCGTTGCGTTGAATTTGAATTATTATTTCGAAGTAACGATGGCGAGCAAAAGAAGAAAAAACAAATCGAAGCGGTGTACGTGACGTTATTGCGAGCGTTATAGAGGCCTGTACTAGAGAAGCTGAAAATAATAGTTTGACTATTCCAATTCAGAATCGAACAGAACGCGCTGCATTTTACACTGGTGTTTCGGAAAGTAGTGTAAGAAAAATTCAAAGAACTTGGGTAAATCCGTATGCTCCCTAATGCATAGAAGACGTGTATCAAATTTCATGCAGTTATCTACAATAGCATCAGAATTGGAATGAAAAAAAAAATGTTTTCTTTTTAAACTTTACCATCCTGTATCTCAAAAGTTAAGACTTTTAGGACATAAAAATTCCCCCTTTAATATGAGCACACAATTAGTACGCCCTGTATAGTACTTCACAATGACGACCCCTGTATAAAGTAATATGACAAACGGAGACAGACGGCCACTTTTGGCATACCCGAGTAGCCCAAAGTCGAACTGCATAAATAAAAATTTTGACAAATCTCGTTCACTGGATCTGATGCTGGCTGCCCTTGTAAAATCTGGACTTGTAAATCGTGTATCACTATACTGGGTGGTCCAATAATACTGGACGTAGGCAGTAGCCCGGGAACCGTTAATGACAGAACTCAAGAAAAAATATATTTACAGGTAAATCGATCAAGAAAAATCAAAATTAAATCATTTTAAAGTTCGAAAGTGCGTATAGTCAAAAATAAGTGCTATATTATTTAAAGAACGACGGAACACCACTGGTTTAAAGAGATTTCTTGGCCGATCTTCCTAAACCGATTGACTCCGCCCGGTTTTCTTTCGTGACCCGCACTTTAATAACACCTCTCTTTGTGGATGTTGAGAAGGGAAAGATGAACTTTCTACTGTTTCATCAATCAGGAAATCCATTCTAGTAGAACTGTTAAGGAATGCGCCCCCCCTATCTTGGTGTCAATATGTTTGTTAATGTTAAAGTTGAATGACTAAATATGAAAGATGTTTCAGAAATGGCATTTGTTTTCGAAAATTGTGTGTTGAGGACATTCTATAAAAATCGGAAAAATGTTTTACTTAATGGTCGCCAGGGGTGGTGCTTTATTTGAAGTATTACTGAGATGAATTTGCCACGGTTTCGTCGATTAAAACATCAAAAATGTGACGTGAGATACATAATGTCAGTTATGAAGTTCACAGTCATAGAAATTGCACGGATAAAATATTTTGTGTGAAATTCAAATAATTACCCATACCATGCATAACTATTCTGTTGTTGCATCATAAGTATATATTTTGCTATAATATGTTTTGTATCGTCCATTTATAACTTTAAAACCAGTTCCTAATTATATTATACCATTATCAGCGAAACCATTAAAGTTCCACTTATTAAATAATAAAAACTTCAATTATGGGCTTGGGTTCTTTACTGTTGCTTATTATTATGTATAAATGCAATAACCAGTACGGAATAATAAATAAGACAACGTAACAGTTAAAAGAATATGAAAAGTAACCTAATGCAAAAGGAAATACGAATGCCATTCACTCTAATATTAAATAAGGGAAAACTATTTAATATTAAACCGTTTTTTATTAGACCATTAGACCTATATAACGGTATGCAACTGTGTGACATATTTATACCTGAATTTTATGAAAATATGTACACTTAAGTATGAAATTATGCCGTATCCAATAGCGAGTGCTTTTATAAAAGGAAAAAAATTAATGGAACACCGTATATTATATTACATTTTTAAAATCAGCGTAAAATTCTCAATACTTCTTATTAAGAGCATTTTTAATAAAAGTCAACAGTTTTTGCGAAAATAAAGGTCTAATACTTTAGCGTATTACCTTTTATTAAAATACCTGTACAAAAAAGATTACCTGATATACCAAAGAATTGAAATTTTAGTTATACTGGGTTATGGGGATAGAATGCGAAACCTGCAAGATGTTTGAAATCCAATAACTAAATTTACCGTAGGTAAGTAAAATTAACAAAAAATTTCGTGAAACTGGAAAGGTAAAAGCTGCTGTACTTTCTGGCAGACTTAGAAGCACAATAGATGATTATAATGCTCTGAATGTTTTAATCAGTTTAGAAGAAAATCCGCACCTTTCTACCAGAACATTAGGAAGAGAAAATAACCTTTCACAAATGTCGGTAGACCGACTTTTAAAAACCGAAAAGTTTCATCTATACAAAATAACTTTAGTGCAAGAACTCTGAGGCCACTGGCCGACAAGATTTTTCTAACACAGGCCAGCTATTATTTTCACAATGGAAATACCCTCCCAATAATAAAAAAAATATTCGGAAAGCCCTAATACATACCATTTTTTAATAGCCTAATTAGAACCTTTTATATTGGCAGGTAAACAATTTTATTGTGGGGCGGCTAAAATGAGTCCATTTTACAACAGAAAAATTACCTAGACTGGGTTGTTTACAACATTAGATATAAAATAAACGTTAAACATAGTGATAGTGTTGAGTTTCGAATTGAGTAGTTCTCTGTGTATTGATAAGCAAGTGTATGTGAAGACGAGATTGTCGAGTCAAACGCGCCGAAGTTTTAAAATTTCTCCTGACAAATTGTGTTATATTTGTGGAGAATTTCTGGTGAATTCACAAGTTAACACACTAAAAATATTTTGGTGTGTTAATTGGGGATCAAGATACGTGTGCCGTGTTAGTTGTAATGTATCATTGGTGCAGTGGATACAGGGAAAGAGAAAAAGTAAGCCTTTTGCAGTTCCAATGGTATGGCGAGAACCCACTAATCATTCTGACGATTATGTTTTTTGCCTGACAAAGACTGAAGGTTATTGCAAAAAGGGAAAGCACAATATAGAACATCCAAATTTGCAATCTGCCATACGACCTGTTCCTCATAATGCAAATTTGCCAGTGCCGAGTGCGCCTTTAAATTGGCAAGCTATTGATTTGGGAAATAATGGAGATAACGCATCATCAGGCAGCTGAGAAGAACAGTGCACCGATCCCACTTTTATCACAGGTCCTGGTTCCGGCGAGCCACATTTGATTGCTCAAAGTGAATTAAATGATTAGTACGTGATTTGGGGTTACCCAAGCAACAGTCAGAACTTCTGGGTTCCCGTCTTAAGGAATGGAACCTATTGGCCAAAGAAACAAAAATTACGAATTTTAGAAAAAGAAATCCTATGTTTTCTGAATTCTACAGTATGGAAAATTTGTTGTGCGCGTGTACTGATATAGACAGTTTAATGCAGGAAATTGATATTGAACATTCTCCCCGTGAGTGGCGCTTATTCATAGACTCATCTAAATATAGCTTAAAAGCTGTGTTATTGCATAATAGAAATTTAAAACCCTCTATACCAGTTGCCCATTCAGTTGCAATGAAAGAAAATTATGAAAATATGCGCACGATTTTGGATAAAATAAACTACAATATGTATAAATGACAGATGTGGGGACTTAAAAGTTATAGCGATTTTAGTGGGACTTCAGGGGGGATTTAGAAAATATTGCTGTTTTCTTTGTTTATGGGTCAGTCGTGCAATAAATCAGCGAATTTCAACCGGGATCTCAAAATGTTAAATGTATACCTCTTGTTGATCCCAAGAATGTCCCTTTGCCTCCTCTTTACATTAAACTTGGGCTGATGAAAAACTTTGTGAAGGCTTTGAATAAGGATGGTGATTTAAATATCTAAGACAACCCTTTCCCCAGTTAAGTGTTGCCAAATTAAAAGAAGGCATTTTTATTGGGCCACAAATCAGAAAATTGCTGGACGATGTCAATTTTACGGAAAAGCTTACCAGGCAGGATCTCAGAGCATGGAATTCATTTGTTAATGTAGTAAGAGGATTTTTAGGCAACAATATGGATGAAAATTATGAACAATTAGTTAATGAACTCTTAGATGCCTATAAAGCGCTTGGTGCCAGAATGTCATTAAAAATTCACTTCCTCCATTCCCATCTGTCATTTTTTCCTAAAAATTTGGGAGCTGTTAGTGACGAGAAAGGTTTCACCAAGATATCAGAACAATGGAAATTCGGTACCAAGGACGATGGGTTCCAGCCATGATGGGCGGTTACTGTTGGTTTTTGAAGAGAGAAGATAGGACACCTCATAAACGGAAAAAATAAAGTTTAATTAGTGTTTTAAGTTAATATTTTTCTCGTTTGCTTTTCTCCTAGATGTATGGTATATTTAATAGGCGAAAATTGTAAACATAATCAATAAACAGGGTTAAGAATTTTCTGAAATCATTTTTTCTATAGATATTAAGTATCGTAACATTCGATATGGTTCTACAACTCTAACAAGTAAACCCTACGTGCTACAACTTTCTATTTGTCATTTTAGTATTTGGATAGGTCCATTCTATTAGATTATGCTATTCTGATTTGTGTTACAACAAACAAATTTTTTTTGTCGGCCAGTGGGATCATCACGATAGACGCTTGGAATTTTATGAAATCTTGATGGAACGTTGCAATACCAATAAACTTTTTTTAAAATGTGTTCAGATTATTTGTTGCGTTTAGATTGATAACAAAAATCTTTTTTGGCTTTTTCGCAACTGAATAAAAATATTTAACTTTAAATTAATTGTTGTTTAAATAATATTGTTTATATTATGTATCGAAACATTCCGTAGACAGACTAGTCTACATGTTGAGGTATGTAATTATATTAAATATTTGCTTAAATTAATTTATAGTTAAATATTTTTATTCAGTTGCGAAAAAGCCAAAAAAAATTTTGTTTGGCACCAATACATTTTGTCAATCAAAGTTTTCTTTTCTGACGAATCAACTTTTTTTTGAATGGAAAAGTTAAGAGGCATAATTGTCGATATTAGGCCAGGAGAAATCCACATTGGATAAGTGAAAATCATACCCAATTTCCCCAAAAGATACATGTTTGGTGTGTAACTGGTCCCTTCTTCATGGAAGACACATTAACTGGAGAAATATATTTGAATCTTTTATGGAAAATTCAAAATGAAGTATTTTCAATACAGATGAAGATTTTGGGTTTTTGCTTTAGATTCTAGTGTTTTAGCCACGACATTTGTAATAAATGTATTTTTACAAAAAGGAAAACTTAGATAGATATATTTCTGTCTAAAGAACAATTATATATGTAGTTTTAACATTAGATTTGTATAGCGATGGATAGTCGGGATGGTATAAGGACATATTAAGCAAGGACACACACTTCTGGCCCACTGGTCGATCAGGGCCTATATTCAAAGGACATAGTAGACCGGATAAATATAGGTTTAAAACAAAGGGTAAACGAGGTAATAGGTAAGAGGATATCAATCTCTACAGGTTAATATTCATCTTGCAAAAATGTATTTAAATAAGCTTGAATGCAAAATATACAACCCGATAAGGGCAACCTCAGGACACCATAGCAACCGTCTTACCCAGGGGGTTATATAAGACCCTGTCATTTTTTTTTAAGTTTGTTCGACCAGAATCCTTAATATGGAAGATTTATTTTTTTCTTAGTGCAACCAAAATAAAGCGGGTTTTTTTCGAAAAATCTATCAAATTATGACCAAGGTTGACACCCTTAAATTTTCCAACATGTATACTGTATACAGGGTTCACCAAAAACTAAGAGGTGGATGTTAAATAGTGATTTGTTGGGTTTGGTTTTTTTATCAATATTTAATTCGATGTTGCTTCTAATGCCAGTCTTAGAAATAATGTACCTTTTTGCCGAAACATTTTTTTACATTTGTTAAAAACCTTTAATTTAAAACAGATTTGTTTGTTGTCATAAGTGGGCTTTGTTCAGCAGACCATTTTTAAAAAAATCTATTTTTTTAAAACCCTGTAAGTCAAAAAGGAAGAAAAAATTTCAAAACCGCTGGAATTTTTTTTTGTACCTAGCTCTAGATTATTTTGGTTGCACAAAGAGAAAAAGAAATATTCCACAGTCGAATAAACTTTTCAAAAAATGACAGGGTTTTATATAACACCCTGTATAAGACGATTGCGATGGAATCCTGAGGCTGTCCTTATCGGGCTGCATACTCTAGGAATTGGTCAAACAAAGACCGAAAACCGTGACTCAAAAAAATCGTCATCCGTATTGAAAATATATCATTTGCGATTGCCAGTGAAAATTTCCTTGGTGCACTTCGAAGTTCCAGCAGTGTATTTCCGAATAACCGTAAGTTCCTTACTTTACCGGCTGTATCAGGTATTTAAACTTAATTTTTTTAGGTAAGGGTGCACCAAATAGTTTCATTGATTTATTGTTTGTTGTATTAGGTATTTCTTTTTTGTACTTTATATTTTCCGTTGTTTTTTTTCAACCTACTTTTAAAGTTAAGAAACTGTTCCCTCCTGCTAGTGTATTAGTAGCAAGGTTTACTGACGGTAGATTTAGTTATTGGATTTCTGTTAGGATATTTGTCGTTAAAAATAATGCAAACATCTTGCACGTTTCGAATTCTATCCCCATAACCCTGTATAACTAAAATTTCATTTCTTTAGGTTTTCGTTAAACGATCCATTTTTGTAAAAAAAACAAAACTGACATAGTTAAACATATCAGGTAACTTTTTGTGTGCAGGTATTTTATTAAAAGGTAATACCCCAGATAAAACCAAACCAGATGCGAAAGACTGTCAAAGTTATCGTTTAGTTTCAAGGACCTTGACGCGTCAGATTTAAGCGGTCTGCCCCATCATGTCTTGCAACGTGTGTTAAAATATTGCCCGCACCGATGCAGTTATATTTAAATCGTATTAAGTTTGTAAAATTGTAGCAAAAATAAAACATTCATTCTACAATAAATACGTCATTTATTGGTAACTGAAACCAATAATTTATTATTGATGCAATATTATTCTAGGCAAATAAACTAAAAGTTACAACTATAAATGCAAAAATACATACGGATATACTTATTAAAAAGCTGTCTAAATTACGAGAAAATGTTTATGGCATTACTAATACAAATCTTAAAAATCATGAGTAATTTCTTAAATCTAAATTAAACCACTGTATATTATAAAAGAGATAACAGCTGGAACAGTGAAATAATGTCCATAATAAAAGCGGAAAACGTCCTAGTTTGTGCCTTGCATTGCATTCTTTTAGGAAAAGGGTAGATTTCAATCCCATCTTTCTACCCCTCAACATTATTAAACTTTCATTCTTAATTTGGGATCTGTATATCCAAGAACCCATAAAATTACCCGATTTTTTATCTTCTTAATTTTCATCCCCTTTTCTTTTTTCCCTAACCTCTTATTTTCGACAGAAGTATCAAAGAGGGGCTTGTTATTAAAATCTGTATAACCAAAAACCCATGAATCTCTTGGGGATATGGAAGTAATATTTTTTTCTAATCTGATAATATATCGATTTTTGGAGGAGGCTCTTCAGATCCCACGACAGTAATAGATCGTTTTGGTCCACAGAAAACTGATGGAATAGCATCATTGAATAGCCTTTTGATGCTTATTAAAGTTGTAGAAATAAATTTTCTTTCAAAATAATCCTCGCACAGTTTGTAATTATTATAGTTCTTTTCTAGAAGATCGGAATTTAGATATACTTACTTTTGGCGATTTTTTGGGCACTTGAATAAAGTCTTTCTTCCACTATTTTTGTTGGAACATAACAAGTAAAGACACTTATAACCAGCCATGTTCGCTCTAGTAATGTAAAACCCTTCTATACGTAGGTATAATGATATTGTACACACGATGAAATAAATTTTTTATATTCTCACATAATTACAAATAAAAATAAATTAAAAACATCCAAAATCTGACAAAAACACCCATACTACAAGGCAGTTGGAAGACACATTACCGAGACGGCTGGGAAACTTTATAAATATCGGTTCCCGTACTTTGTTTGCTGTCGCATCGCAACAGGCGATACGGGAGTTTACGCTATTAAAAAAATAATTTTCTTTTTATAACAGAAAAACGGTAAATTTGACAACAATGCGGAACTTACCATTGCATCCGGCATAATTTTATACGGAATTTAGATATACTTACTTTTGGCGATTTTTTGGGCACTTGAATAAAGTCTTTCTTCCACTATTTTTGTTGGAACATAACAAGTAAAGACACTTATAACCAGCCATGTTCGCTCTAGTAATGTAAAACCCCTCTATACGTAGGTATAATGATATTGTACACACGATGAAATAATTTTTTTATATTCTCACATAATTACAAATAAAAATAAATTAAAAACATCCAAAATCTGACAAAAACACCCATACTACAAGGCAGTTGGAAGACACATTACCGAGACGTCTGGGAAACTTTATAAACATCGGTTCCCGTACTTTGTTTGCCGTCGCATCGCAACAGGCGATACGGGAGTTCACGCTATTAAAAAAATAATTTTCTTTTTATAACAGAAAAAAGGTAAATTTGACAACAATGTGGAACTCACCATTGCATCCGGCATAATTTTATACCTAAGTGTATATATTTTCATTAACTTTTACTTACTTACTTATTTAATAATAATGGATGAGTCACCACATCGTGACACCCGTCTATAGGGTTTATTATACCTACGTTTTATACTGAACCACAATGGCAAATGTCAAATAAACAAGGCAGTTAAATTATAAAAAAATATATTTAAAGTAAAATTCCTCTAAGAAATAATTCATAGCACATAGAAATAATATAAGCGTATTACATCCAGTCCTTTTGTTAGGTAGTGAATTTTAAAAATTTGACACCTTGAAAAGTCCATTTTATGCCACCTGTAGGATATAATTTTACCACATCCAAACTGATGCTCTATAAGTCTGGATCTGCACAAGAGATGGTGCCGTGTGTAGGGTTTTTTTAAAAATATTAACTTTTCATTCACAACAACCATTCATAAGAATCTTGCCATGGGGTAACATAGATAGAGTATATTTAAGTAAATTATCAAAAAAAGCTATACACTTTGGATCGACCGATAATCCTTTTTTTTTGTGGACAATATATTTTTGAGACTCCGCATGATTGAGAAAATAATCGAAACATTACAACTCAATCAACTCACATAATGACTCTTGAATATGTAAATATATCTCCAAGTCAAATAAAATATGATATGATCAAGATCATTGGAAGATATCGCTCGATACTATCTAGAAGTGTAATTAAAACTATTATTTGAATGCAAGATCACTATTCGGGAATCTTGATACTTGATTTCTCATTATAACTTCATTCAACTTCAACTCATAACTTCTAATAATGATCGATTAGACGAACACTCATAAATGGCATTGAAAATGAAGGTTAATAAAAAAGAAAATCATAATATATGAGAAATGTGAACTACAGCTAGCAAGAACGTAGAATACTGTAAGGGTTTTAGCATTATTTTTTCTTTCACGCCACAAATACCTACAAATTAAGATTGACAAGGGGAGGATGAAATATCGGCAAGAATATATTTAAGTCTTTCTTTCACTGCTTTTATCTCTTTCACACGCAATAAATGATTCTTGGACTAAAGTATATATATACCAGCTCTCCTAAAATGCACTAAATTTATTCCAATTCATAATTTGTTGTTGTATATAAACGATTATGCACTCGTCGACAATTCAATGGAGGATAATTGTGCGCGGAGATTAAAACAGAATTATAAATAGCTAGAAAATTATCCGAATTTTGCATTATAATACCTATCGAAATATAAGATTATATTTGTTCTTCAAATGACTCCACAAATTATTGACTAAATTAGGCTATAGACAAAATTTGCCTACAAATAGGTTTTTTGAATCCGAACTCTGTTCCCAGTATGTGCATCAAAACACTACCCAGATTAAATTTGGTGCGCTACTGAATCTTAAATGAACTCCTGATCAAATTAAGACGTTACAATCAATCGAATACGAAATAACATGTTTCATTGTTTGCGAAAGGTGTACATAAATGTCTAAATTACGTCAGTTGTCCGAAACTAGGACACGACTTTGATAACCTACAATTTCTTTTCTCGCTACACTGTTTATAAAAACTATCTTATTTATATTTCATTAGATTATTATTAACAAAAATAATAAATAATAATAATTATTACTATTATTTAATAGATTCACTACAAATTAATTAAATTTAACAGCACAGACTACTGGATTACCATATAATGAGATGGTTAAAGTATTTACAAATATTTGCAGATAAAATTATGAACAGCACGGCAACAATCAAAGAGGTTAGGCGGTACAACTTTCGGTAATAATATCGTAAGTGCATAAATCTTATTGAATATTCTAAAAAAAAACGTTGCCTGAAAACTGCATGAGTTTATTTTCTTTATCGGAGTCGGGAAACGTTTTTTTATTTTTTTTTAGAATTTGAACAACTTAAAGCCTTAAGCCTCATAAGTCCTAATCCTTATAAGAGGACCACTTACAAGGATTACATTAGAAAACCTATAGGGGGGGGGGCAGAGTTTTTAGTTACATGACTGCGCCTATCATTATTAAATACATATAAAAAAAACCTAGTCCCATTATAGTACTTATTCAATTCAGGTTCTTTATATTTTTTAGTTTTTCTGATAGTCACCCGTCATTATAGTCGTAATATTATACTCGGCTTCGCCTAGTTTAATAATCTTCACGACTAGTACCATAATGATGGGCTTTAAGATCCTTGTAACATAAATAACTATTATGAACGATTCTAAAAATAGCTTCGTAATTCTTATGGAATAAAATAAACTTTTCCGCCTAGGGAGACGCCAATAGGATAAGAGCTCAAAAAAATGTGTTTTGAAGAACATATTACTTCCCCGTAAATGTATGTATGTCAATAGTTTCCTCAACTTGAGGTCTATATGCAAAAATTTTACAAAGAATAAAATAAATTTGACGTGTTTCACAGTTTGTTAAAAAGTTAAACGCTTTTTAAATAATCTTTTCTTTTTCGTTTTCAGGGAACTGTTCACCCGCTTAAGGCAATGTAAAGCGGAAAAACATTTTATATAGAAAATGATAAAATACATTTCACGAGTTTAACCATTTTTTAAAAAAGATAAATGCTTTTGAAATACGCGTTTTTTTTTTCGTTTTCAGGGGCTGAGTCATAGTCCTAGAACTACCCTGTATAGTTAAAAAAATATTTTTATGACAAGAATATATAACAAATTTGACATGTTTCATAGTTTTTATTTTTTTTTTTTCATTTTTAGGAGGCTGCTTTAATATTTCAAAGCTATCTTGTAAAGAGGAAAGAAATTATGTTAGGCACAAAAATAAATAAAATAAATTTGACGTGCTTCGACGTTCTTTGATATATTAGGCTATTTTTTGAATAAATAAAAATCGAAAAAAAAATTAAATATCTACGCAATTAACTTCTACAATTTATTTATATCAAAATATTTACCCCTCCTGCTATTTCTGTTTTCAATTTGACCGATAAAGGTTAGCGCGTTGCATGGCACTCAAAATCTAATCCCGCCGAGATCATGTTTATCGTGTTTTAGAGGCTTTAAAAAAAATTTAGAAAAAATTGAGGATATTCACAGCCTCCATTCTGGAATATCTGACAGTATACAAGAATCCTTATTTAAATCCATTAAAGAAATTAGGCAGGATACTTTCAATCTATCATCTATTTTAATGGAATCTCAAAATGAATCTGTCAAAGTCCAGGTGCATGATTCATCGAAGGAGCAGTTGACTAAAGAGATGGCTGAGCTGAGGCATAGTGTAAAACAAATGGCACTTACCCTGGAGAAGCTTGCTGATAAGCCTAAACAACAATCAATAAAGAAGATATACACCACCGCAATATCAACCCAAACCGATACAACAGATGTCCAAATGCCTGTCAATAAGTCTCCAAAAAAAGCTGTTTCCTTCCAGCCCAACAAAGCACCCATTATAGAGAAATGGCATTATGTAGTGGTATCCATAATTCCGTCCACGTATAAATCAAATCAGCTTGTACACTACATCAAAGAAAAATTAGGAACCACGAATTTTGTGCGTTGTTTTCCTATGCTTAAGAATGCAGACACTTTGCGCTCCGATTTTAAAATTGGGGTGCAAAATAAAGATCACTTAATTCAGCTTAAGAACGCTAGTCTGTGGCCACCTGGTACCATAATTGATCCTACCAATGATTCAGTTTCACCAACCCTTATCCAAACGCCGCCCACTTCCACAGCCCATAATGTCTCATCTTCTAGTCATCAAGATGTCAATATAGATATCCCAAAGAGCCGGGGCTGTCTCCACCAAAGCCTCAATTATTGGAATCACCAGTGACATTTGTGCCTGAAGAGGATAAGTCAGTCATAATTGGCTCTGACAGGGAGGCCATAGCAGCTTGTAGGTCATTGGCACTGGAGGGCTCTAAATTAAGCATGGAGAAAACTGCAAGGAAAGATGATTTTTTGCAGTTTGATCCAATGACTCCACCAAGAGTGCGGCTGTCCCAAGATTCGGATAAAGCAAATGGTCGCTATATATTAGCCAGATTAAGGGATCCTTCCTTACTAAAGACCTTAAGGCTATTTCTTGCTTATCTACACGACCAGCCATCTAGTGTGTGTTTTGAGGGGCAACAAGTACTAGCATTAAATTATTGCTAGCTTCAGAAGACCTTCCCAGTGACAAGGACTCCCTGCGCAAGTTGTATTATCGCTTCCACGATGCCTATGGGATTGGTTCATCTGAAGTGGACTCAGACCTTGCAGCGTATAGATCTTTCTACTCCTCGGAAAAAATTTTACGGCTCCAAAAAATTCGTGAAAGTACTGGTAAATATTATTCTAGTGGTTCACCATCAAAAAGTAAAAATTTTTAGTCAATATGACGCGAAAAGAGGATCTAGCACCCTCTAAAAAATTGACCAATAGTAATTTTAATCTTTTTTTTCTTAATATTCAGTCCTTAAGACATAAAACAGACGAATTATATCTTTTGTTAGAAGAGCTAAATTTTCCAGAAGTCATTGCCATCACTGAGCACTGGCTAAATATCAATCAACCTGTTTTTATTAAAAACTATACCACAATTGCCAGATTTAATAGAACTAATTTAACTCATGGAGGCACCATGATAATGTCTTCAAACAACGATTTTTCCGAAATATCAAAGTATAATCATTTATTATCTGAAAAAGTATTTGAATTTTCTATCGTTTATCACAATACTTATGACCTTTATATTATTTGTATTTATAGAACACCTGATGCTGATGTGCAATTATTCTGCCATAACCTTCTAAGTTTGCTCGAGTCCCTTCCTGTAAAAAGCAAATTAATCTTATGTGGCGATTTCAATATTGACTTTTCCAGTGTGTGTGCTGCTCAGGAATGTCTTCAGTCCATCTTTGAGTCATTAGGAATTGCCATGCACGTCAACTCACCAACCAGAATTACTAAGACAAGTGCCAGTACTATAGATTACGTTGTGTCTTCTTTCGATCCTAGCTCCGTCGAATGTAATGTCTTAAGTCCAGGTTTCTCCGATCATGAAGCAATTTTCACAAAATTTTCAATTACATCCAAAGCCAAAAATTCCTCTAGACAAGTAGGCCGTATTTTTTCGGTTAGAAATTTCATTAATTTCAAACACCTATGTCAAATAACTGATTGGGACTCACACTTATGATGTCGACACTGAATTTTCTCGTTTTATAAAAACTCTAACTAATATAGCTTCTGAATCTTTTCCTCTTAGGCCTATCAAAAATAAAAGAAGTAAACCCTGGTCCACTAAAGGTTTACGTATATCTTCTAAGAACATGCGGTCACTATCTCATTTAAAGAAATTTTCGGACAGTGTCTTTTTTCATAATTATGTAAAATCATACAGAAAAATTTATCATAAGACTATTAAAGCCGCCAAAGATATTTATTACAATAATAGACTTTCTAACGCCAAAAATGTAGCTAAAGAAACCTGGTCTATCGTAAATGATTTAAGAAACAAAACTCCTTTATCCAACACTATCCTTACCTCTCCTGAGGACCTAAACAATTATTTTGTAAATGTAGCCAAAGATTTGACTAAATCCGTATCTCAATCTAATGACCCAATTTCATATCTCTCTAATCATAGGGTAAACCTGCACAGTTTCTTCTTTTCACCAGTAGTTTTATCAGAACTTCGTAGTACAATAAACGATATCAAAAATAAATCTTCCTCGGGAACTGATGGGCTTACTTTAAAAATGTATTCAAGTCTGCCGGATGCACACTAGAGCATCTGACTGCTTTGATAAATATGTCTTTCCAAAATGGTACTTTTCCAAGCTGCCTTAAAACTGCAATAATCATACCTCTTCACAAAGGAGGTGTTTCAGAAGAAGCTTCGAACTATCGCCCAATTGCACTTCTCCCTACGCTATCTAAGATCATCGAAAGACTGGTTAAAAAAAGGCTTTTATCATTTCTGTCTAGATATGAAATACTTACAAAACATTAATTTGGATTTTTAAGTAACAAATGCACAAGCGATGCCATGTTTTCCCTTCTTAATAGAGTTTACTCCAGCCTAAACAACCATCACGCTACGGCAACAATTTTCTGTGATTTTTCCAAAGCTTTCGATTGTGTGAATCATAATATATTAACTAACAAGCTGCAGTACTATGGATTTAGAGGGGCTCCTCTCAATTGGTTTAAGTCATATCTTAGCAACAGAAATCAAGTTGTGAAAGTTGACAACAGGATGTCTTCTTGTAGGCCAATGGAATATGGAGTGCCTCAAGGCTCGGTACTAGGCCCTATCTTGTTTCTTCTGTTCATAAACGACATGGCTAATTTAAACATTAGTGGAAAAATATGTCTCTTTGCGGACGATACCAGCTTTATGGAGCCACCCAGATGTCAGTGACCTACATAGGATTGTATCTAATGACCTAATCACCATTAAATCCTGGTGCGATTCTAATCTCCTATGTTTGAACATCTCTAAAACGAAAGTCTTGTCTTATAAAAACACGCTGCAACCTTTTGACCTTAATGGCACCACTATTGATGTCGTAAACTCTGTAAAATTTCTAGGGCTTCTTGTAGATGATTCTTTAAAATGGGATCCACATATCGACGCTTTATCAAGGAAGTTGGGTTCTGCTTGCTTTGCGTTAAGATCTGTTTCCGAGGAGCTTAGCTTTTCTTCCTCTAGAACTGTTTATTTTGCTCTTGTTGAGTCGCACCTCAGATATGCTATTCCATTCTGGGGTACATGTTGTGCGACTCAATTTGATCGAATTTTTATACTACAAAAAAGAGCTGTTCGTTACCTACTGAGACTTAACAGTAGAACTCACTGCCGAGATTTCTTTAAAAGATATAAAATACTAACCCTTCCTTGCTTATTCATTTTGGAATCGGTTTGCTTAATTCGTAAGCACGCACCTGCTCTATTAGAGAGGCCTTCTCACAACTACCCTCTCAGAAATACTGAGCACGATCTCTATCTTCCAACCCCACACTCAGAGTTAATTAAAAGATCAGTAATCTACAATACAAAAAAAATGCATAATCACCTGCCATTTAACATCAAATCCATAATATCTCTGACTTCATTTCGCAAGGCTTTGAAATCATTCTTACTGGAAAGTGCCTTCTACACCGTGAACGAGTTTTACAACACATAATTTTATCCTTATGAACCCCTAGTGTGATAGTTGCCATTACCAACCATTTTTACCGAATTTTGTATATGTATTTTTTTAATTGTTTCGTACTTTTTTATTTTTTACTTTGCTTTTTTATTTTTTTTACATTATATTTATGAAAATGTTTATAACATAGTACGACTGACAAAGTACATTTCTAATGTACTTCTTTTAGGATTCTATAATATTAATATTCTAAATTCTTGATTTAAATATTATTTTTCTATAATATTTATGATGTGTTTTTGTTTTGTTTTGTTTGCTAATTTTGATGTTTGTAAACTATTTTTTTTACAACAGCTTTGTCCACAAAATTGTAAAATTTTTTTTTGACAATAAAGCATTTATAAATAAAAAGGTTAAGAAAACCGAACTTGTATTTTTCGAAAATTTTTGCGATTACAATACTTCCCCTATACAGTGTGACACGAAAGTTCGGCAACCTTACTAGAAGTCACCAGTGAATTCTAAATAATAAACGTCAAAATGCCACTGTCGAGTTAACTAACATTGTCCTATTGCCAGATTTATTTTTTTTTAGAAAAAAAAAATAAAAACAAATAAGATTTACCCATATTTTTGTTAAAATAACTCTTTTCACAAAACTAACAAAAAGTGCAATAAATGATGAAAGAAGTCTAGAAGCATTTCAGATGTTCATCGAACATCACACGCTTAGGTAAGAATAGTTGAATTTTAGTTCCACTAAAGTTCACTTTTAGAAATCAAATGTTAAAAAACGCTTTCTAAATTGGGCTTTCACCTAATAAAAGTTTCAAATTATTTTCTTTCTGCTGCTTGGCAGTTGGCAAGTTAAAAATATATTTTTTTTACATCATTTGGGATCATATTTGCAGACACTTCTGATGCCTCTTAAATAATACGATTTCTTAGGTCTTTCAGATGTTCAGGTTTAGTTTTATAAATAATATTTTTAGGTGTCCCCAGAAGAAGTAATCCAGAGGCGTCTTTGGCGCCCATTCGTTGGATCCTCTCCTTCCTATCAATTTATTGGGAAATATTTTATCCATGTATTCCTTCATTATACAGCCATTTTGCTGAATCCAAATGTTGGTGAAATTTAGCACAGTAAAATTTTGAATTTCCGGTAAAATTAAATTTTGAAACATGTCCATATATATATATATATATATATAATTTGTGTACCATTATGTACACCATTCGGCATGAAGGTTGCCTTATCTGTAAATCTGTAAAAACTATCTTCTTAAAGAAATTTTGGTTTTCATCGAACTCTCTCATCATAATATCGCAAAACTCCATTCTTATGTCATAATCATCTTCTGATAGTTTATGTACTAAACGAATTTTGTAAGGGTAAAATTTATGTGCATCTAAAATCCTTTCAATCGATGTATTATGACTAACATCTATTGCTTGTCCAACATTTTTTACTGAAGCATGTGGGTTTTGGGTACCATTTTCTCCGAATCTTTTGACTGTTCTCTGGACAATTGACTTTGGTATAGGTGTTCTCACGCGACCTCCGAATCCTCCCATCATAAGGATTATAATCCACTATGTTTCACTTAAATGAACCATTTTTAATTACTACTTCTAATAAACTAGCACGAAAATCTGGCACTAGTGGCAGTGTCACTTAACTGGACAGTGACATTTTGACATTTATTATATTTATTACTTAAAATTTACTGGTGATTTCTAGTAAGGGAAACACAGATAGAGGCTTACTTTACAAAATTTTTCCTGGGAACCTGCTGGGATCAAAACATTATTTTTTTAAATACATGGTATTAAATAAACAAATCAAAACGTAGTGTCAATACCTGACAAGCAATTAGTCTGACAACGTCGGAGATATCACCAAAAAATGCAAAACCATTTTTTACCACTAGGTAGGAAATCTGAAGCACTTTGATTTTTGTGCTACACTGTATATATCATATAGTAAAATATTTTTCAATAAGAATGTGATTAATGTCACTAGCTGTCATTTGTCTTAAGAATACTCTGAAATTCATCATGGTTAACTGCACGCTTCAAGAACGTTTGGTTATTATCCAAAGAATATATATAAATTTCGCAAATACTCAACTTGCAATTTGGAAAAATTATGGTCCACATAATCGGTAAATATACATTTCTCGGAAAAAATCATTAGTCCAAAAACACAAAATGGAAAAAAATCTCATTCTATTTTCTTAATAGAATGTTTTTTAAAAGAAAAAAATATATAAGATACCTCGTCCAGAATAGCTGATTATTTTTTTTTGGTAAACATGCATGAAAAAAACACCAAAAACACATGGACATATGAGGTTTTTAAAAGAAAAAAAAACAAGTGTCTTTAACACAAACACTAAAAAATAAAAATCATCAATAACACAAAAAACAAATTTTAAAAGAAAAAAATTAACAAGTGTCCTTAATACAAACACTAAAAAATAAAAATCAACTCTGATACAAAAAACAGGTTTTAAAATAGGAGAAAATGAACAAGTGCCAATATAAACACTAAAAAAAATAAAAATCATCTCCTTTTTTTGTTGCTGTGGTTATGTAGAAGAGGTAGAAGTTTTTTTAATGTATACAATTTTGTTTTCTTAATTGGTACTGGCAGCTCATATGCACGATTTAAGCTATTTTCGTTTCCCATGATTACTTTTGATGCTACTAGTAATGAATGCCATTCATCAGTATAACTATCTTTGAGACAAATGCATGTATTAGTACTTCCAATTTTCAGCATTTTCAAAATTTTTTATTTTAATAGCAGGTTTTGGGTTTTAAAAACTTGTCAGTTGCACTTTTAATGTCAAAAATCATTGAATCTACTTTGACAAGTCTGAAACTGACAAGAACTAACTCGATCATGAAACATTTCAACATTATTGCCTAACCAGTCTAATAATTTTCTACTAGAACCATTACATCTTTGGCACATGGGACTTTCTTAGGTGAAAGACTGTGAACTTATGATGTTTTTAGAAGAATAAGCCAATTTTTATCTATAAATAGTACGGAATCTATGACGTTTTTACGAGAAATAACGATTTCCTACACATGTATATGGAGGTTAGCAAAGAGATGACGCCATTATTTCAATTTCGTCAAAAATGGACTTATGAGGATTTTCCGAAAATCGCCTCAATTGTTGAAAGTTTTGAACATATTTTACTCTTCACAATGCGAAAACAATAACAAGACGTAAAAATGAAAGAAGTGTCAGAACACTGCTGCTGTAACTGATAGCGTAACAGAAGTTCCCAAATTATATTAACGGTTCCTCGTTGTGTTTAAGAATTAGGCTTTACAAGAATTACTACTTGGCGTGTTTTGAAAAAATTGGGTTTACACCCCTATAACATGGTGTTGATCCACTGTTCCATCGTAGGCGCGCGCCGTGGCTTTGCTGCTGGAACTTTAGAGCAAGTGGAAACTGATCCTAATTTTGGGCAAAAAAAAATATCGTTTCAGATGAAACTCATTTTTTGTCGAGTCGATTGGTTAATAATTACAATTGTCGTTTTTGGTGCGAAAACAATCCTTAGAACATTCATGAGAAGCCCTTGCAGATGCAAAAGCGAACAAAAAGTAAGAAATGCTGTTACAGCGGATGGTGAGCAGTAGGGATTGATGTTAAGAGAGTTTTTTTTGTCTAAGTTAGATTAAATAGATCTAAATGACATGTAGTTCCAACACGGTGCCCCATCTCACAGTACTTGTGCCACTATCGATCGAAGTATTGTAAGAACAGTTTGATGGAAATAACAAATGCAATATAATAGTTTTTATTATATTTTATTGTAAAATCATATCCTTTTTATTGAAAAGCCCTTTATATCATTAACGTAATAAAAAAATCAATTTCATTACCGTGGTTTAAATTACCTAAACATTCACACAAAGCGCTTTTTTTATATTCGATACGCTACTGTATTTAAAACGCAAATCGAAACAAATTAAATCATCGAATGTAATTGAAATGAAAAGATCAAAGGATCTACAAATCACGATTTGCGATATAAAAAGTGAAAATGATCTCTTTAAATATAATTAAATATTACATGTTTGTTTTAAATTCATTTACACCTTAAGAAGAAAGAATGACATTCTCATGGTTACTACGGAGGCGATGACCCCATTTCACTTTCTTTTTAATGCTGATTCAGTATTAGCAGAAGTCACTTGATGTCTATTTCACGTATAAACGCTGCGTGCGAGGCTACGTGCCTTCTTGTGGGAATTTTACACGAAACTTTTGAAATAAAGAATATATATATACAGGGTGGTTGGTAATGAATGCGCCAAAAAGCGATCCTAGATTAATCTCGTCAAAATAATGATATTGAACCAAATATGCCTTACTAAAATGTCGCTCATTAATGAGATACAGGGTGTTAAAGTTTAAATCTCGAAATTGTTATTTTTCTATACATCAAGCTGTTTTTGAGACGTAAAAACTGATAATTGGGAGTTTTCGGGGATGGGGAATACGAAATATGTAATACGTCGAGGGCGCTTGTTACACTCTATACACTCGCTATTGCATGCCATAACTTTTTTGTTAGTATCGTTTTTTTATTTTTTATTGAAAATTGTGATATAGTGATGATTTCTAAGAAAAAAAGGTATAATAGATTTAATTCTATTAAACAAACCGTTTTCGAAATATTTGCATTTTAATATTTTATTGCAAGTCAAATCGCGGGTTCAAAAACAGTTAAAAATGGAGTAGGCTATGGCTAAGAAATGAACGTAGTCATGGATACTTGATATACATTGATGTTGACATTCATTAATTTGAATAAAAGGTCTTTCAAACTGAATTTAAATCGTCATAAACAATAACTTCTAATATTTAATATGCCTAGATATGAGAGATGCAATTTGTATTTATGCTGAAGTAAATTTTAGCACTCGTGCGGCAGCAAGACGCTACCAACAACAATATCCAAATGGAAGGCAGAATCATGTTGGGCGTCCTAAAGCTATATCTGTAAAACAAGAAGAAGATATTTTAGTGCGAATAGGTGACAACCCAGGTATAGGTATAAGACATTTGGCGAATAATACTCATACGAAAAGGACATTGGTTTTACAGGTTTTACACACTGAAAAACTACACCCATATCATTTCAATCCCGTTCAGCACCTACTACCAACCGATTTACCTACCAGGCTTCAGTTTTGTCAATTTCTGCTTCATCATCACAATTAGGATTCGACGTTTATCAATAGAATCCTTTTCACGGACATGGGGATCTTCACCAGACGAGGTGTATTTAATTAGATAAATAATTGCCTCACATGTAGTTTGGTCATAGCAGTGAATTTCCATAGCCTCCGCGTAGCCCGGATCTCAATCCTTTGGATCTATTCTTTTAAGGTTATATTAAAATTAAGTGTATACAGATGAAATCTGGACAAGCAAATTCAAGATGCCATCAATGTTATCAGAAACTAAGAACTTTATTCCAAGTAAAGCGCTATTTGAGAAAAGCATGATGACGAGAATTTTTGTATTATTACAACCTACATCAAATTTTCTAAAATATTTTTAAAAATAGATGTAAGAATTTATCATTATATTAAGAATGCATTAAGGAGTTTAATTTATTTAAAGAAGGAATATAAGTAAAATAAAGAGGAAACATATTACCGTTATTAATTTTTTATTGTTTTCCTCCTTGTTTAAATGGTATTGTAGCTTTAAAAATTCTTTTAACAGTAATTCTAATTAAATAAATTACATGTTTTTTTTCGAAATTGACAACATTTACGTCTCTGAAACCTATCCTCCATTCAGACTTTTTCTTTGTGTTGTGTTGGAACATATATAGCTCTGTTGGTATTTACCGGTTAGTTTTTCATAATATCCAGTGCTTGGTTTTAAGAAGTAAAGAAATAAAATGGTACCAAAGGTTTGTCTTTTAAATATAGCTCAACGCACTTATTGTCGGAACCGTTTGCATCTTATTAAAAAATATTATTTTGTTTAATTTGATATATGTAAAAAAGCTTCTAATTATTAGGCAAAGATAGAAGAATAAGGATTTAAATATCACTTGTTTATAGATTAAAAATTATGCCTAAAGAATGTATTTGTTATATAATTCATTGATCCAAAACAGTAACTAAAAAAAACAATGTTAGTATTTAAGAAACATTTTGTTTTCTGAAGGCCGCTGGAAGATAAAAGATAATTATATATCCAACCAAACAACCAACGTCAAAACAGTATTTATAGTAGTTAAGCATAATTAGGAAAATCAGATAGCAGAAAATGATGTAGTTCTTAAAGAGAAAAACATTAGTTTGAGCAAATTTATTACAAATCTAATGTTAAAGGAATAATGTTATATAACACAGGACGATGGCCTATGCTCAAGGACGATGTGTTGGTACGTTCTACCGTGGTCGCCTTAATAACCCCATTGGCATGGTTATGAAAAGAAATGTCGAATGAAACTGGATAAATTGATAAGTACTTACCGAGACAGACATATACAGTCGTGATTCAGAGTGATGTAGGGATCAATTGGTACAAATTCAACACAATGGAATAAAATGGTGGTCTTAAAAAAAGTGATGTAAACACTACCAATTCAGTTTATTTTAAATGTCCCAAATTCAAGTGTATATGGCATAGGCAGAAACATGTAAAATATTGATACGATGTCAATATGGTCAAAAGTCAAAGTCGAAAATTGCTTTATTGTTTAAGATAAAATCTTGTCACAAAGCCAAAGGTAGAAATATATAAACCAACAAGCAGTAAAAATAATATAAATAAAAGTAGAGAATATACAGATAACAATAAGAAATAAAAAGAGCAAGTTACACAAAAAAACACAACAGAAGGACTAATATAATATAAATATACATACACATCATTGTAAAATTCCAGAAGACAAATAATAAGCTTTTTTGAGTAGGGTGGGTCAAAATGGCGCCCAGTAAAAATGTTCACACATATGTCAGACTTCATTATTCCTAATAAGAGGAAATATGCATAACGAGGGAAGTTCCGGGTAAAGAAAATTTACCGATTTTTTAAAGTATAGATTGGTACACATATTACTTTTTGTAGGATCTATAAAACTATACTAACTACAGGATCTTTTGGGTTACGACTCCTTTTAATGCCCAAATCTTTTTATGTGACGACACCACTTGATCAAAGTTTAAATTCAAAACACTGAATGTTCAGTGGTATTTCTAAATCACCCTGTATTTGACATATTTTTGAAAATTTGGTGCGCCGCTGATAATTCCTCACCCTGTATGAAAAAGGGATGTGTTATAGATTCCATCCATTTGTATTACAATTTCGCCAAGAGATTTTTAAATTTTGCAACACAATTTTAAAGTTTAGTCTATGACGTTATAATTTTTGAAATTTATTATTATCCAATATATCTTTTATGAATTTAATTAACATTACTGAGCTTAAATGTTCGTTTCCCACTTGAGATAACAAAACATTTGTCGGTCTAATAGAATGTGAAACTGGCATATCCGGAAAGTTAGTATCATAGACATAATATAACAGGTAGACCCAACATCTTGTTCTGTTTCGTTCATAAAATCGTGTATGTTTTGATACAATGATTAAAGTACATAAACGTGTACTGCAAGTAAGTGTGACAGAGAATAATATATCTCTTCTCCTTGTCGGGCACCATAAAAGCAACGCTGTAAAGTTATAATAACACGCTTCTTTTCTTTTTGCCGTTGACATATAATATGTCAATGGCCATGAGCGTAATATTAGAAATATTTATTTCTAATCCCATTTGTTTACCTGGCAATTAAAATCTATTATTACAGCAGGAATATTTAATAACATACGTAATCTATTTTTTTTACATTATACATAAGAACGTATACATAAACCCGTTTATCTTTGTTTAATTTGTTGGGACTCCAAAAAAACGTAAACCACTCAGAAGGTATTATAAAATAGTTTATTGTTAAAAATGTATATTTTCTATGTCAAAAATGATCATAGAGATATAGGTATGTATAAAATATACCTGGGTTCTTTGAATTTACATCCATTAGTTTTCCCTCCAAAACTTTTGAATATTATTATGTGGGTAGGTTAGGGAAAAAAGTGCAGGTATGTAATTTTGCTGTCTAAAGAAGAATAAATTGCAATTACAAGTTCTCTCATACCGTGTACGCCAGTTAAAAGAAGAAAACAATAACATTTTGACTTTTCCGAGAAAACAGACGTTAGGAGTTAAATCGTCCAAATTTTTACGCGCTTCGCACTTTCGCACCACAATGAACCAAGAACTCGCGCAAAAATTATCAAAAATCATCCAGATACTCACAAAGATCGACCAAAAGCAATGCTTTTAGTCAATGCAACACCGCTTTGTTTGATTTACTAGCTTACTATAGTTTTATAAATTCGTACACACTGCGATTCAAAAGTATGTGTCAGTATTGTCGGTTTGTAAGCAATGGCATTATATGGAAATAAAAAAATAGTTTATTTGAATAATTATTTGTTACTAATAATTACATATTGATAATGAAATATTACAACAAAGAAGGCACAGTGACAAATCTAATCTGCAAAACCTTGAAATAAAAAGTCATAAACCTTCAAGGCATCATAGGACATTTTTTAAAATTTTTGTTGTAATTATTATAGTTCTTAAATTTATTTTGTTTACCTCAGTTTTACTGATCTTCAGTTTATAATATTTTGATTTATTTCTTACCACTTTTTGTTTAGTATATTCGCTCCGATGTTCTTAAGCGAAAAATTACTCTTTGTGAATTCAAACAACATATGATAGCTACTTTTAGGCTTTTTTGCCTTTCTTTTTTAACCAGTGGCCGGTATACTAAATTTTTTGAGAAAACTGTAAACTGCAATTTTAATATTACAAACATGTGTAGACATTTATAAAAGTTTTCCTAGTTATCTTTTCGATAACTAGGACATCTTTTACATGGAAAGCCATCAATAAATAATTTTTTGAAATATAAACCTGTTTCGTATATTTTAATTGAACACACTCTTATGTATTACTACTGGATAATTGCTTTCATCAGACTTTAATGAAATAACTAACTTTATGTTTCGTTTTTTAATAAATAGTAAAGTGTGCTATAAAATAATCAATACTCATTTTGTTAGATTACACACTTACATGCCTTAAAAAAACAATTTATCGCATAGTTAATTAACACCTGCTCTACGTAACCACCGTTTCAGTTCACATCAGAAATTTTACTTTATAAAATAAAGTGATTATAATAAACTATACTTACGCAATTGAGAAGGTAAATTAGCACAGTTCACTGAGGAAATCTGAAAATAAATATATTTTATTACTATTTTGTTTAGAATTAAAGTATCGGGTATGTCGATTACCAAAGACAAATTATATTCATAATAGACAATCCATTCAATGTGAAAAAAAAAATCCTCTAAATAGAAACCGTGTAATGTTATCACAAGCCACATCCATCGAGAGAATTTAATGCTTTTAAGAGCCCTTTTCTCTCTTAAAAGTTTAATTTCTTCCTTCGTAATCCCGAAAAAATCACACTCCAAAATTTTTTTTGATCTTCACGTTTCAGGGTCGCTGTGTGTGACAAACACAAATCTTTTTTGACTTTTTTGCAACTGAATAAAAATATCTAATATTAAATTGATTAAAGCAAATGTAAATGACAATTTCTTATGCTTGCTTAAATAATGTTGTTTACATTATATATCGAAACATTCGGTAGACAGACTAGTTTACATGTTGAGATATGTAGTTTTATTAAATATTTGCTTCAATTAATTTAAAGGTAGATATTTTTATTCAATTGTGAAAAAGCCAAAGAAGATTTTTGTTTGTCAATCTAAACGCAACAAATAATCTGAACACATTTAAAAAACTAAAATGTGGTTATAAAATAAATTTATACCGCAGGTAGAAATATATGTCATATAATAGATTTCTAACTATTAGCAGAGACCAATTATACTTCGAAGGACAGTTCATCGGGCAATTTCGTCAATTCGCCACATCAATCGCTCATGTCGCCGTTTAATCGCAATATTAGCACACACGCAATATTTGCTCGACTTGTATCAATGGAAATACAATACAAAAAAAATCGGTAAATTCCCTTTACCCGGAACTTCAATCGTTATGATTTTTATTCCATGTTTTAGGAATAGTGGAATGTGACCCAATTTAGTTCAGTAGATGGTCACACCATATATGTGTTACATATACTTTCTCTTCATTTTTATTGGGCCCCGTTTGGTTCCATCATATTGGATTCCTACCGATATGTTTATCATTTCCTTTCTACCTATGCCACACTTGACTTTCGGGCATATTTTAAAATAAATTTAATAAGTATTTCATTTTCACATTTAATTTTTCTGTAAGATTTAAAGCCAATTAAACAAGATTTTTTTACGATGATTTTTAAAAAAATTTATTGGGCCGCCATTTTGTTTCATCATCTTAAATTGAAACCTATATTATCAGTCTTTACCTAATCCGTTGGTCCGCAGGATCCTCTCGTTATTATGTTAGAGTGGTGTATTATTTGGGGTTCCAAATCCAGTAGAAAAAGCTAAAGCACTTTTTTAAAAATGTCTGCAATTTATTGTTGCAGCCTCAGGATACATTTGATTTTATATCCTGCATGAAACCCATATTAGTCTTTACCTACTCATTTATATATATATTATATATATATATATATATATATATATATATATATATATATATATATATATATATATATATATATATATATATATACAGGGTGCTCCAAACTCAGTAGCATATTAGAAGTATCTAGAAAACCAATGATTAGATCACTTTGAAAATTTGTCTTCGGCCATAGATGAACATAAACTCTCTTTTTAAAATAATTTAAAATGTGTCGTGTTGCTTCTTCTACCTTAAATAGATGGCAACATCCATTTTCTAAATGGAATAGTAGTATATTATATATATGTATATATATATATATATATATATATATATATATATATATATATATATATATATATATATATATATATATATATATATATATATATATACAGTGCCCAAACTCAGTGGCCTATTAGAAGTATCTGGAAAACCAATAAATAGATCACTTTGAAAATTTGTCTTCGGCCATATATGAACATAAACTCTCTTTTTAAAATAATTTAAAATGTGCCGTGTTGCTTCTTCTACCTTAAATAGATGGCAACATCCATTTTCTAAATGGAATGGTAGTATATTATTGCATTTTGTCCTGAATATTCTAAACACTTTTTATGTCATGTTTGCTATACCTAAATTGTAAATTCAACTGTTTTAGAGAAAATGGCGCTTGAAAATTGACATTATTGACTTTTTGATGCTCTGAAACTTCCAAACGACTTAGCTTGCAACGAAATGGATTGCACTATCTTGGTTTTTAGTTATCTATCTCCTGACACCAATTTGACAGAAAATGTCAAATATTGACACCTCCTGTCAAACTAGAAATTGGTGTGGGGAAATGGATAATTAAAATCTGGGATAGGAAACTTAAATCCGTTTTGTTAAGTCTTTTGGAAGCTACAGAGCTTCAAGGAGTCAAAAATGTCAATATTCAAGCGTCTTTTTCTAGAAAACAGTTGAATTTAGATATAAAAAACATAACACAAAGTGTTTAGAATGTTCAGGACAATACAAAAACGCAATAATATATAGGGCATTTCATTTAGAAAACGGATGTTGCCACCGGTTTAAGGTAGAAGCGGCAACACCGCACGATTTAAAATATTTTAAAAAGAGACTTTGTGATCATCCATGACCAGAGCCAAATTTTTAAAGTAATCTATTTATTGGTTCCCCAGATACTTCTAATAGGCCAATGAGTTTGAGGCACCCTGTATATATATATATATATATATATATATATATATATATATATATATATATATATATATATAATATATATATATATATATATATATATATATATATATATATATATATATATATATATATATATATATATATATATATATATATATATATATATATATATATATATATATATATATATATATATATATATATATATATATATATATATATATATATATATATATATATATATATATATATATATAATAGTCGTTAATAGCTTCATGTTCAACCCACAATTCATGAATTTACCGTGTTCAAGGTAACCAGGATTTGTTACGTCACGATTTAAGCGTCTAAAGATTAATATGGGTATCCTCAAGGTTGTCTCCTTATTAGTACGACTTTAAACGAGACTATAGGTGAACATAACTTAATATGAGTGATTCGGCACGTTTGTTATATAAACAGGACTTTCTGCTTTGTTTGTTTTCTTGAAAGTTGCTATTAATCTCCTCCCGTGTGATTATATTTAATGATTTAAAATCTTTTGATACAACCACAGCTTGTAAAACCTTCACATCGACTGGCATTAATAAGCTTATAACAAACACCATTACTTTTGGGCTACATGCCTACGCCTAATATAAAATTCGAGGACGTTTTAACAATGGCTGAATAAGAATCCTCCAAATCGATTAAAATATTGCATTGCATATTTGTGCATTTTGAATTGTGATGTAATATAGAGGATGTTGTAAATAAATTAGTTATAGACCTATGGACCTCATTAATATTAAAACTTTTTTTTTCAAAATTATATTCCACCTCATAATTTTGTATGTTAATTTCAACTCCCCATCGCCAAAGTCTAGTTACGGCCCTGAAGAAGAGATGAAATTCCACAAGTGAGTGATGAACTTATTTATCATTTTTAACAACCAAACCGCCCTGAGTTATTTAAATCAATCTTTATATATATATATATATATATATATATATATATATATATATATATATATATATTAGTAGAGTCAGTGAAGGGATAAAATCATAAAAACTTCTTAGACCTCAAAAAACAGTTTTCGTTTTCATGATTTTTTTTATGTTTGTTTTTATATCTTGTTTAAAATCAGAAACAACAAATCTGCTCGTATACAGCCTCAGTGTTCACATTTTTTGTCTACATTATCTACCTTTTGACTTTTACCAAAATAATTAATTACTGATAATACAGTATTTTTGATCTACTAAGTTTTATCAAGAATCGGTGGCGGCTATTTAGGTGAAGTAGGTGAAGTGCTAGCTACTTCACCAGGAAAAATAAACAAGCAAACATCTAACTACATTTATTATATATCTCTTAAAATTTTAGCTTTTAAATTCATTTATTCATCGAATTGGCAAAAACAAAACTGTACATCTCGAATAAATATTTTACTCGACCGTTGGCGGCATGTCTTTTTAAAACTTTCAAATGAACTTTATTATAACAACTATAACAGTGGCGCAAACCGCTTCGACTTTGCTGGAGGTGTTATGTTTAGTTTACGATTTTCCTACTACGTTGCCATGATAACGCGTAGGCGATGACGAACACACCGCACGATTTAAAATATTTTAAAAAGAGACTTTGTGATCATCCATGACCAGAGCCAAATTTTTAAAGTAATCTATTTCGAGCGCATGGAAAAATAATGTTAACCAGCACCATACAACGCTCTCGTTGAATTGCTGCGGCAGTACACAGCCATGTGTTTTTCAGGTTAGGGAGGTTGTTTACTTTTAGTTTCGCGGATTTCGCTGCAACCGGTAAGTTCCTTTGCAGTTTTCTTGACTGTTTTGTGTGTTGTTACAACTAATGAATCCGATCACGGATGTGGTTTCCATTTTGTTGGAAACTCAATTTAATCGATGGAAGGAACAAGTTCAGAGGGATGTATTAAATGTAGGGCAGCCAAGGTTTGACTTGACAATTTCCGCAAAAAAAAGAAATAAAAAAAAGTGGCAGAACATGGAATGTAAGTTTCAAATCATCCTGGTTTTCAGCGTACAACTGGTTATGTACTAGTCAAATATTACAAAAATTGTTTTGCTGGCCTTGTTTACTATTTTCCAGTAAATATTCAGTGTGGAATAAAGAAGGATTTGCAGGTATGTTAAATATATCAAGGTCTTTGCATAAACATGAAGACTTCGCGGAGTATTTAAAATGCGAATTAATGCTAAAAACACTTGTAAAAAATCAAAGAACTATAGCTCACGCTTTAAAAGAAAATGCTAAACTGTATAAAATACATTTTAACGAAAACGTCCGATTAAATAGACTATTTATGTGCTTGGTAATTGACGCAGTTTTGTACCTTGCAAAACAAGAGTTAGCCTTTCGCAGCCATAATGCAGCAGTCAATAAACAGGGGAAATTTTAAACAGCTTTTAGGTTTATTAATACCGAGAAGTTACCAAGAACTAAAAGATCATCACGAAAAAAGGTTTTTACTGGTGACTCGATAACTATTCAAAACGAAATAATTGAATGCATTTCTGATTATTTAAATGATCATGTAAAAAATGAATGAAATAATGAACACACAGTTTTTTTTTCTGTGCAAGTGGATGACACCACTGATACTACGTAAACCTCCCAGTGCTCCATAATTTTAAAATACGTTAATTCAGAAGGTTCAGTAGTCAAGATATTCTTAGGATTTTATAATGTCAGCTCCGATAGAACGTCGGAGAATTTATATTCTCTATTGGATCAAATTTTGGACCAATTTGACTATAAACATAAATTAATAGGACAATGTTACGATGGCGCAAGTGTGATGTCTGGGCATCTAAATGGCCTTCAAAAAAAAATAAACGAAAAAGACCCGCAGGCTGTATTTGTCCATTGTCTTGCGCATCGTCTTAACCTTGTGATGCAGAAAAGTCTAAAAAATATTTCTAAATTTTTTTTGCAAGCCTTAGTGGTATTCCCTCATTTTTCATCACCAAGCCAAACAAACGTATGCTTTAACATCTGCATCTACGAGGCGAAAAACTTACATTTTTATGTTTGGCAAATTAAAATATAGTTTAAATTTTCCGACTGGCCCGTTTGAAAATTTCTTACAGTTATATGGGGGAATATTTTTAAAAAGTCAACGACTTAAAAATGAGCTTGGTCTTATTTTTGCCAATGGGAGTAATTGGAATATATTGCTGCAAGAGCAAGTGAAAAAAATTAATGAAAATAAAGATATTTCTACTGAAGCATATAAACTGTTTTCCCTTATTTTGACAATACCGTTGAGAAGTGCTTCAGTGGAAATAAGTTTTTCTTGCCTCAAACGCGCGTGTAAAAACTTATTTAAGAAATACAATATCTCAAGAAAAACTTACTTCTCTAGGCAATATTTCAATTCAAAAGGAATTTCTGGAGAAGATTAGGGCAACTCATCCATTTTATGAGGATGTTATAAATAAATTTGCTGCTATGAAGGATAGGAGAATTGATTTAGTATACAAAATTTAAGTCCTAAAAAATATTCTACCCCCTTCACATATAAAAAAATTCTGGAAAAAAATTATTGCTATATTTTCTTGCTTTTTTTGCAATTCACTTACTTTTTCATCCGCGAGCCGCCAGTGTCAAGAATAAATGTTTCTGAAAAATCAAAAATAAGGAAGTTTTCCGATCTTGGACCACACTGTATACTATTGTGTATAAATTGGTAATCTCGCATAAAAAGTTTCACAATAGTCAAAAAAAAATTGCTAAAAAAAGAAACTTTTACTAATTTTGGTTTTTCCTGTTCTAGATCTGAGCAAATTTGACCAGAGCTTTAAGCTGGAAAGGCTTACCTAAGTGTGGAGGGGTGGACGATGAGCGCGTCAGCATCATCGCAGACCCCTCCACACTGGCACAATAAGCTGTAAAGCTTAAGTACCAGGGGGTGAGTTTTGGTCGGTATTCTGCGTGAGTCCTACACTATTAACTGGCGCCGGGCCCTTGGTGTCCGTAAAATAATTTTCAGCTTCCCACAAATAATAATAAAACTATATCAACACGGTATTTTAATCAATGCAAATATTAAAATGTTAAAATATAAATTTGCGTAAATTACTTACCAAAAATAAAGCGGCTAGAATTAAATGCAGAGGTGCCATTGCATTTGTTAACGCTTTCGGAAGGAAGCAGTTCAGTCTTAGAGTACCCTGAAAATAAATAGAATCTGTAGAGGAATTTTGGAAGTTTTAACAACTAAACAACTATAGAATATTCTGAAGACGTATAAACTTTCAAAGTTAATGACCAGAGTTATGTATTAACGTTATAATAATACTGTGGTTTGAGAATGTACCACATATTACGATATATGACCGGTAGCCCAGCGGGTATAGCATAAGACTACCACTTTAGAGGTCGTGAGTTTAACTCCCACAGCCGGCAAAACAACAGTTGGCTATTTTGAGTGGTTCGGTTACCTAGGTTGACTCAACCTAAATGAGTACCTGGTGATTAACTCCAAGGTAATATTAGGTGACAAATGAGAAACAAGGGATGAAGTATTTAGCGTATTTTTTTTTATTATCTGCCAAGCGCATTTGACAACTTGTCATTCTCAGGGCTAAGACCTTGTCACTCGGTCTTAGCCCTGAGGAAGAAATTGTCTAAAGCGCAGAACAGATAATAAAAAATTGTACGTTAACCTCATTGTTAAAGCTTCAAAAAAATATTATCAAAATTGCGGTTAGAATAATTATCATTCCAAAAAATTGTTTATTTTTGTATAATGGAGTCAATCTACCGGAAATTTTCGTGAAAAAAGAACTGCTTATCCCTTGGAGGTTTTTTTTATATAAATGTATATAAAGATGTTGGCGGGATCACAAAGGAAGTAAATTCTGAATTTTTGCATTATACAACGATTCGAAGACATATATTTGTTTTGGCTTTTGTGAAAAAAAAAATGGCTTATTAAGTCCGATCGGAACCAAAAAAATCCAGTTTCTGACCTCTAGTAGTAGTAGTAGTAGTAGTAGTTGAGGGGAGGCCGAAGCCATGCCGGTAGGCCAAATTTGACTCTTGCGGTTTACCCCAAGTTCTCACCCCAACCCTTCATACCACCTCTATATCTTCCTTAAATCTACCAGACCTATTTATAAAATTAAGGATGTCCTTCCAAAGAAGATCCTTAACAACGTCTCTATGAAGCACCGAGTCACCGAATATGTCACCACCACAAGCATTACAGGTGGAGTCATCCTCTATGCCTAGCAGTGCCACGTGTCTCCTCAAACGAAAGTTGCTTGTAAGCACTCCTATGAGGGGGCCAACTTCTAGTAAACAGCCAGACCGTTTTGGCCTTATCAGATCCCACAACGAACTCTTTTGTCTGCCTTCTTTTGCTATATATATGCCACTCCCTACTCATGGTCTGAAAGGCCCAGTCATTTAGGTCTGACCTCTAGGTCCAATACATAACTACAAAACAACAATAAAATTTGTTCATAATTTTAGTAGTAATCACTACTAGACCGAATTTTAGGTATAAATCTAATAGAACGGTTAAAAACTGCAATTAAATTTGAAAATTAAATCGTCTGTAGTTTTTGTGCTAACCGAACGAATGTTTTTTTTTTAAACTTAGGCTCTTATTTTCTTTAAAGTAGCTATAATTATATTTTTTTAAATTAGAAGTTCTATTTAAATTCCTATTTTAAATAATATATTTTAAAAAAATATAACCGATTAAAAAAAATAGTTAAAAAGTAAAAAATAATATTTTATTCATTCCTTAAATATAGGCATTTTGAAGTTGACGTCCAAAGCAGACTCACCCAGCCATTACAAAATATAGTTGATGTATTTTATATTACATTAGATATAAACCAAGTATATAGATAACCTTATATGTTTTAAAGCTGATACCCGAATGACTCAGGGCCCTTTGCGCAAGCGCAAACTGCTACTTCAATTCAATCGCTGAGCCCAAAGTCAAATAACAGTCACTGGACAAAAAAAATTTTTTTTGTTGTAACACAAATCAGAATAGCATAATCTAATAGAATGGACCTATCCAAATACGAAAATGACAAATAGAAAGTTGTAGCACGTAGGGTTTTCTTGTTAGAGTTGTAGAACCATATCGAATGTTACGATAATTAATATCTATAGAAAAAATGATTTCAGAAAATTCTCAACCCTGTTTATTGACTATGTTTACAGTTTTCGCCTATTAAACATACCATACATCTAAGAGAAAAGCAAACGAGAAAAACATTAACTTAAAACACTAATTAAACTTTATTTTTTCCGTTCATGAGGTGTCCTATCTTCTCTCTTCAAAAACCAACAGTAACCGCCCATCATGGCTGGAACCCATCGTCCTTGGTACCGAATTTCCATTGTTCTGATATCTTGGTGAAACCTTTTACCCTGCTCGTCACTAACAGCTCCCAAATTTTTAGGAAAAAATGACAGATGGGAATGGAGGAAGTGAATTTTTAATGACATTCTGGCACCAAACACTTTATAGGCATCTAAGAGTTCATTAACTAATTGTTCATAATTTTCATCCATATTGTTGCCTAAAAATCCTCTTACTACATTAACAAATTAATTCCATGCTCTGAGTTCCTGCCTGGTAAGCTTTTCCGTAAAATTGACGTCCAACAATTTTCTGATTTGTGACCCAATAAAAATGCCTTCTTTTAATTTGGCATCACTTAACTGGGCAAAGACTTGTCTTAGGTATTTAAATCCATCACCATCTTTATTCAAAGCCTTCACAGAGTTTTTCATCAGCCCAAGTTTAATGTGAAGAGGAGGGGCAAAAGGACATTTTTGGGATCAACAAGAGGTATAAATTTAACGTTTTGAGATCCCGGTTGAAATTCGCTTCTTTCTGACCAAATTTGTGTTACATAAGGCTGATTTATTGCACGACTGTCCCATAAATAAAGAAAACAGCAATATTTTGTAAATCCCCCCTGAAGTCTGACTAAAATCGCTATAACTTTTAAGTGTAGTTTATTTTATCCAAAATCGTGCGCATATTTTCATAATTTTCTTTCATTGCATCTGAATGGGCAACTGATATATTCCATTATGCAATAACACAGCTTTTAAGCTATATTTAGATGAGTTTAAGAATAAGCGCCACTCACGGGGAGAATGTTCAATATCAAGTTCCTGCATTAAACTGTCTATATCGGTACACGCGCACAACGAATTTTCCATACTGTAGAATTCAGAAAACATAGCATTTCTTTTTCTGAAATTCGTAATTTTTGTTTCTTTGGCCAATAGGTTCCATTCCTTAAGACGGGAACCCAGAAGTTCTGACTGTTGCTTGGATAACCCCAAATCACGTACTAAATCATTTAATTCATTTTGAACAATCAAATGTGGCTCGCCGGAATTGGGACCTGTGGTAAAAGTGGGATCGGTGCACTGTTCTTCTGAGCTGCCTGATGATGCGTTATCTCCATTATGTTCCAAATCAACAGCTTGCCAATTTAAAGGCGCAATCGGCACTGCTTTCCCTTTATTATCTTGATCCCCAATTAACACACCAAAATATTTAAAGTAGGTTTTTTTACATTTTCGGAAAATGGCCTGGCTTCTGATTTCACCAGAAATTGTCCACACATATAATAAAATTTGTCAGGAGAAATTTTGCAACTTCGGCGCATTTGACTCGATATTCTCGTCTTCACATACACTTGCTTATCGATACACAGAGAACCACTCAATTCGAAACTAACAGAAGAGTGATGCTTAACGTTTATTTTATGTCTAATGTTGTAAACAACCCAGTTTAGGTAATTTTTCCGTTGTAAAATGGACCCATTTTAGCCGCCCCGCAATAAAATTGTTTACCTACCAATATAAAAGGTTCTAATTAGGCTATTAAAAAATGGTACGTATTAGGGCTTTCCGAATATTTTCTTTATTATTTGGAGGGTATTTCCATTGTGAAAATAATGAGCTGGCCTGTGTCTTGTCGGCCAGTGTATTATATTTATTTCTATAACTCACTTAATGCTTGCCCAGAATTTGAAATTATTCTAATAAGTAGTTTTTCAGGCTGATTTTTTAAATAATTTATTAATGGGCGATTTTGTTTTGGTGTTTTGGATTCGTACCAAAATATTACAGGTTCATTTCTATGTAACAATTGATTGTGCAAAATTTGAGGTAAATTGGTTAATTTGTTTTTAATAATATGCTTTTTAACATTTCACTAGACTGCCATTTTGTTCCGTCATATTGGATATTTATCAAAATATTACCAGATCATCCACACATAACATTTTTTTTTCAAAACTTGAAGTCAATCAGTTAAGTAGTTTTTAGCAACGCCGCAAACTAACAGACAGACCACTGGAATTGAGGAAACACATTTTTTGTACAAAATTTGAAATTAAGTAGTTTTTTTAGTCTGAATTTGTAAATATTAAAATTTGAGTTGATTACTAAGTAATACTTGATTTATGTGCAAAATTTGAGATACATTTAATAAGTAATTTTTTATTAATAATTTTCTTAACATTTGACTAGGCCGCCATTTTGTTTCGCCATATTGGATTTTTAACAAAATGTTACCAGATCATCCCCATATGACTTGTAATTTTTGACTAAAATCTGAAGTCAATCGGATAAGTAGTTCTTTAGTTATGCCATGAAGAGACAGACCAACAGACAGACATAGAGAGAGACAGACAGATCGACGGAATTGAGAAAACATTTCCGCCATCTAGACACCCTGAACCGTAAAGGTCTAAAAAAATCTTATAGGGTAATTTTTTCGCGATTACTTCTCTTTTATGAGGGAAGTAAAAATACTAAGGATAGACAGATATAGGAGAATTTAATTGCAAGCGAAGATTCTCCAATCAAAATCCCTGGATCTATTGGCCAATCATAACGTACTATATTCTGCAAACCGTTCAGTTCTTGGTGCGCCTATTAATCAGTCTTTTCTAATATATCGAAATATTAGCAGATTTTTTAATTAGTATTATCTATTTCTACTCGATTAAATGATTTATTGACAAATCTAGTGCGAACCAGGACGCATCCACCTAACGGTATCAAATAGGAGGAGGTTCTATTAAAAAAAAAAACTAAAACAGTCTGACTCCTTGTTTTAACATATATAAACACTTTTTTATTTCAGCTCAAAAAAAAGCCATAACCAGGGCTAGCCAAAAGCAATGCGATTTTTAAAACATTAATACATGTAAAATTATGAGTTTCATTAAAAAAAACTGAAAAAAGTCATTGTCCGAATCGGGATTGGAACACACAATCTTTCGGGCACCCTTACCACTGAGCTAGCAGACTTCACAACGAAAATCTAACGAACCTTGTGTATACTCTGAATGGAGAACTGAATGGGTATGTTATGATTGGCCAATACGTCACGTGACCTCATTAGTGATTCTGATTGGAGCCTCCTTATATGTAATTTTCCAGTTCATAGCATTACAGGTCAGCTAATGAATTTGTAAAAACAATAGAATATTTCTTTTAGAGAACTAAAAATTTTGAGGACGTCTTGATGAGTAATAGAAAAGTAGAGTTTGTGATATTATGTGATGTCGTACACTGTGAAAACGAGTTATTAAAATCAACCAATATATTTGCTCGAAAACAGGGCTGGGAAAAATTAATTATCTGCAGTTTGATGTGGATTTCATTTTTTTTAAATGTTAATAAAAAGTTTTGTAACTTTTTTATTATCGTTTGTCTTAGCTACAAACAACTGGTCAATTCCATCTAAACAATGATTTAAATTGAAGATCTGCAAAATAATAACCATCACATATGCCAAAGCGGTATGAATTCGAACATCAAAAAAAGATCGTTCGATTGTTCTTAATATCGTTTGGAAATTATAGTGCATTACGCAATCATTTGTCTGCTTACTTTACTTTCGTCAAGGCTGTGGCTTGGACTGACCCAGTTGATTTGCCGATACTTTCTTTTTTAGGCTATAGGGCGTCTCCAAGAAATGTATATTAGTTTTTAATAATGGTAAATGGCAATTCTGCTTTTAAAGTATAAAACAGAAAAACATAATATTAAAAACAAAATAGTAAGAAATAGCTTTTTTCTGCTTCATATACATGCAAACATAATAAGAGCACAATTCTCTAGAACAACGCTCCTCAAACTTTTTTGATCAAGGACGCCTTTTGATTTTAGAATTTTGTGTTGGACCCCCAGCCACGGTCTTTAACGGTCTTATTTATAAAAAAGCGAAATATACAATTGTAAAAAATATTTACATACTTGTTGAGCGGATTTCATATTTTACCAGTTAAACGTATTGCGCTTATTGCAATGGCACGCACTGTGTACCCAATTTTCTTTGATTTTCGATTTTTTTTCGCTTAGTGTTAAAGCAGTTCGCGGACCTCTAAGGGATAGTTCACGGACCCCAAGTTTGAAAAACACTGCTGTATAAATTTTTTTCTTAATGGTTGCATACGAACTTGGGGGTTCCATCCATACAACGAAACCAATTAAACATGTCTTCATGTCAAACACTGAGAAGTTGACAATTAGCTGAAAACATGTGCGGATTAAATTAGTCAATAAAATACCAATAATTTTTTTTAAATAAGTAAATATGAAAAATTTAAGAAAAAAATTTAACATTGTTTTCATTTTGTTAAAATAATCATGTATAAAGTAAGCTCAATTAGTTATTCTACTCAACATTGTCATACTCGTTTTAACCATTTTTTTACATATAATTCCTATACGACTGTTATAAAAAAACGGTAAATATGCTCGGTTGTCTAGAATAAGCTTGGTATATTTATATTGCAAAAATAACGGCAAATACCTTTTTTTGATTAATTTAACTTTAACTGTTAATGGCTAGTCAGAATATCTGTTAAAAACAAAGACTTCTCTGCTTTACTCTATAGCTCCCCGCAGAGTCTTATAGTATCCCTACTACCAGCTTAATCCCAGAGCTTGCTAAATTATAATTAAATTAAAATTAATAATACATTGGGAGGGCTAGGTCAAATTGCAAAGGGAATGTCATTTAACCTAACCAAAGACCGCATATACCCGACAGAAATGGAAAATAAAAGGTCCACCTAAATGGATCCCAACTTTGCCGTCTTTCAGTATAGTTGAGATGCATCAAAAATTTCCACAAAGCTCAACTAACATTTTTAAATACTCCCCAGACTAAGATTGTCCTTATTATAATTTGCTCAGACTATAAACAAATTAATTAACTAGATCACGGTAGGCCAAATCTTGTTGAAAGTAAACAGAAATTCTATTATAAAAGTCATCTCGAAATATGGTAAATACAGACTTAATTCCATCCATAAATTATTCCGAAACATCCACCAAATAGTTAACAGTTAGAAAACGCACTCTAGGGAACCTTCCTCTCGGTACGATTGTTTATTCAAAAAGACCCCAAAGTAGGGAGAAGAAGCACGTGTTAACGTATTGGTAAATGTGAACATTGATGAAGACACTATAGTTTATACCTTGTTTTCTTAACCCAAGTTTTCTCTTCACATCCAAACCAGAGCTACTGACTCCCAGAGCACACAGGAGACCTCTTTAGGTCGCGCCTGGTGTGATAATATCACGGCCAGATTTGCCAGTCCACGACAGTCTCGAACCTATAATTAGCAACCCTAAAAGTCTTTTTAGAAAATAATTTTGTTTTACGTAATTGGTCTCTGACTCAACATATGAAAGATATCTGCCTATGGTTGAGGTTATACACCTATATATCTTGGGTCTATTTTGCAGCTCTTCGAGGCTGATAAAGCTATTTACTGGCTATGTTTATTCTAATTTTAAGGAACACAATAATTGCATAAATATCCAGTGATGGTCTCATTGGTACAGTACGCATTGTTTCGATAATGTTTAAGCATCAAATATTTTATGAGCTTAAGATTTGCTGTAATCTGACCTACAGATGATAGCTTGATAAGACATCGGTCTTATGACAGTTGTTTCATCACTCAGTCCGGAGGTGCAGCTCATATGGGATGGTGTAGAAACTAATAACACATACGTAACACGCCTAGCAATAGAGTAGATTCAGTGTCATAAAACCTGAACAAGCTAAAGCTATCATGAGACATATAAAGCACGTAATTTCATAAGGTCAATGACTTAATTTTTGACTAAAAGTTGAAGTCACTCTGACGAGTAATTTTTAAGCTATGCCGTGAACTGACAGACAGACAGACAAACCGATGGAATTATTTTTTGGCATCTGGCGCTAAAACCTGAAAGTATGTAAAACCGAGATAAAACCTGAGAGGGCGATTTTTTCACGCTTATTAATATTTTATATGGCTGTCATTTTGTTCCGCCATCTTGAATTAGTACCACAGTTTTACTAGTTCTTCTCTATACTACAATTAATTATGGCACAAGATTTGAAATTTTCAGGCTGAATTTTTAAATATTTTAAGACGCAATTTTGTTCCGCCACCTTGGATTTGTACCAAAATTCTACCTGTTGTTTCCAATATAATATTTGATTTTTGTGCAAAATCCATTTTATTTTGCCATATTGGATTTTTGCCAAAATATTACCATGTTATCGCCATATTAATTAATAATAATTATATTTGGTCAAAATTTGAAGTCAATCGGATAATTAGTTTTTTATGCGGCGAACAGACAGATCGACGAAATGAAAAAAACGTATTTTTCGGCATCTCGGGACCCTGAAAAGTAAAGATCTGACAAAATTTCGAAGGGTGATTTTTTCATGATTACAATACTTCCCTTTTACCAGGGAAGTAAAAATTCCCGGAATTAACAAATGGTAACTTGCACTGGAAAGTGTCCACCCTGCCCAAAGACTTCGACATAGCCTGTTCATATACCGAATACAATTTGGACTCGTTATGAGCCAGCATCACGGAATTAAAGAAAATAATGTATTATGGCAAAATAGGTATATAATTTATAGACACAAATGATCAGGTTGCTGTCTTTATCGACTATTGTAATTACATTACTATAGACGGTGGGTGTGAATACTCTCCCGAGAATGAAAAGTACATATAACAAAATAAGTTTACAACTTTTTTTATTATTTACATTATTTTTTTAGATACTTGCTCGTGAAGGGTGTCAGAAAGACAATAAGTTGTTAGGTGTTATTAAATAATATAAAGACGTTTCTTTAGAAAGCAAGAGGTAAACAACCCTTAAGTCTTTTTCTCCCAATCTCAAGTAGAAACCTAAACCTAATTTTGTTTATAAAACTTAAATATCTTCAGCATTTTCTTAAAGGCTCGGACTAAAACTTCGTTTCGAAAATGCTAACAAACAACAAAACGACTATTACATAGATATCACTAGCTCACTTTTATCGGAACCATTTTTTATCAATGTTGGTGAGTACAACACATAATTCATGTACATATGTTGCATATCTTGAGCACTGACACATATGTTTTCTTATTTTTATTACATATTTTACAAAACCAGGACACTGCCGTTTTTGTTTGGCTTTCCACTGAGAATCGAAGATTATATTTTTTTCCTATATTTTTTTTGGAACATAGACTTTTCTTTGGTTCTGATTTATTAGCAATATCTGCAATCCATATATGTTGTCTGCTTCTAAAGTGGCCATATTACCAGCATTACGACTTATACTTCATTTTTGTCTGTTCAATAAAGAAAACATTTTCGGGAAATACAAGGATACTGAATAATACTTATTTCTCCTACTTTTAGGTAGTAAATAGAAACGAAAAATATTATTTTTAAACTTCTATGTAAAAAACTGTCACGAAAATATCATATCCGTCCAGGAAAAACACAAGCGGCTTCGCATCGATTGGCGTAATAGAAATAATTCAGAGCTTACGCCTATGAACCAATACTCAATGTAGCACCACGCAGGCCTGCCATCATTCAGAACCCTAAGACTTGGTCACATTGACAAATATTGACAACATGGCAATATTGTAGACACCTACCTTATTATTAAATTACTAAGATATATTTATATATAATAACATATTCGTAAAAATAACTTAACATTCTTACTTTTATTATAACATAAATAACTTGGCTAGATCCTTTATAGAGGCGTTCACTTGCATTAAACAACCATACGCACGGCCAAATGTTCAAAACTACTTCGTACCTCGAAACGATTCGTTTGAATAATGTTTATATTCAGGCGCAGTTCTTGATGATTTTAATATTGTAATCGTGAAAAAAATCACTCTTCAAGGTCTTTGCAGCTCTTCACGTTTCAGGGTCCCTAAATGCTGAAAAACATGTATTCTCAAATCCGTCAGTCTGTCTGTCGGTTTGACTGCCTGTTCGCGGCATAGCTAATAAACGACTTAACCGATTGACATATTTTAGTCAAAAATTATGGTTTATATGGGGATTCCATGGTAACATTTTCGTAAAAATCCAATATGGCGAAACAAAATATTGTATTTTTTCATTTTTTCATCCCAATTTTTTTCATATTACTTTATTTTATTTATTTGTACTCGACAAATACTCACAAAATGGCGAAACAAACTAACAGCCTGATAAAATGTTTTAAACAAATCAGTTTAAAAACCACTAATTCGATTGATGTCAAATTTTGCGCAAGAATTAGATGTGATATAGAGATGAATTGGTAAAATTTTAGTATGAATTTAGGATGGTGAAATAAAATGATGGCTAAATAAATTATTTACAAAATCAGCGTAAAAACACCTTCATATTCAAATGACTTCCAATTTTGTTAAAATGTTTTTACCAATTCAACAAGGCACCACAAAATGGCGGTATATTAAAATTTTAAAGAAGTGTGACATAAGTGGAAAGTGACAAAATATTGGCAGGGATTCCATAATATGGTTAAATAAAAATAAAACATTTCTCAAAATCGGTATATTCCCTTTAGCCTGAAATAGTAAAATGTTTTAAAAAAGGATTGATTCAAAATTTCAGAGTATTAAAAACCAATCTGTAAAGGAAGCTAACCGGAAGTTTCCTCTTGAACCTTTCCTTTTGCCTATAAAAATGAAAGAAATCATAACTTAGTTAGAGTGCGGGACACGAAAGAAAACCGGGCGGAGGCAATCGGTAAGAAATCTCTTTAACAACCCAGTATAGTGATACACGATTTACAAGTCCAGATTTTACAAGGGCAGCCAGCATCAGATCCAGTGAACGAGATTTATCAAAATTTTTATTTATGCAGTTCGACTTTGGGCTTGGATTTGGCATAAATAAATTATTTGTCATATTACTTTATCAGGGGTCGTTGTTGTGAAAAACGTTTCCTAATTGCGTGCTGATGTTATTTTTATGTCAAAAGTGAACTTTTGAGATACAGGATTTTAAACATTTTTTTTCATCCCAATTCTGATGCTATTGTAGATAACTGCACGAAATTTTATACACGTCTTCTATGCATTAAGGAGCAAAATGGATTTACCCAGGTTAATTACATATGCACGTATTTAAAAATTGATTGTTAATAAAAAATGCCCTTTTATGCATAACAGACGTGTATCTAATTTTAAATAAATGGCATAAAACGTATTTTTATGGGTTTATGGATATAAAGATTATTCCAATTGTAACTTATTTGATAATATATTTACTTTGCAATTACACAGAGGGGAAAAGGAAGGGGATAAAAATTGAAAGTTTCGTTAAAAATCGAGCAGGTCGAATATGTCATTTTGTAGAGTAACGGGTATATATTGAGGAGTTGAAGTAAATAGTGGCTAAAAGTCAAATACTTCAGAGAGATTTTTGAATTTGCATATTGCATATTTCAAATTTCAAATCACTTTGATGAGTAGTTTTTAAGCTATGCCGCGAACTGACAGACAGACAGAGAGATCGACGGAATTGATAAAACATATTTTTGTCATCTAGGGAAGCTTAGACCTTAAAATATGTAAAACTTGAGAGACTGATTTTTTCACGGTTACAAATATTTTATTTGGCCGCTATTTTATTCCGCCATCTTGAATTAGAACCACAGTTTTATATACCACAACTAGTTTTGGTACACAATTTGAATTCAGTCCATTAAGTAGTTTTTTTAGGCTGGATTTTTAAATGTTTTATTAAGCCTCCATTTTGTTCTGCCATCTTGTATTCATACAAGAAATTTACTTTATTGGATTTTTACCAAAATATTGCCAGGTCATCCATATATGACTTTTAATTTTTGACTAAAATTTGAGGTTGATCTGATGAGCATTTTTTAAGCTATTCCGTGAACTGACATACAGACAGAATACAGAATTGATAAAACGTAGCGGTAAAACCTGAAAATATGTAAAACCTGAGAGATTGGTTTTTTCATGATTACAAATATTTTATTTGGCTATCATTTTGTTCCGCCATCTTGAATTCGAACCACAGTTTTACTCGTTCATCTTTATACCACAATTAGTTATGGCACACAATTTAAAATCAGTCCGTTAAGTTGTTTTTCAAGCGGAAAACTTTACCAGTTGATTTCTACATAATACTACTTGATTTTTGTACAAAATTTGAGATAAGTTGGATAAGTGGCTTTTTAGTAATAATTTTTTTTAACATTTCACCAGGCCGCCATTTTGTTTTGCCATAGTGGATTTTTACCAAAATATTACCAGGTCATTCTCATGTGACCCTAAATTTTTGACTAAAATCTCAAGTCAATCTGATGAGTAGTTTCTAAGCAACGTCGCGAACTGACAGATGAATTAACGAAATTGATAAAACATATTTTTTGGCATCTAGAGGCGCTAAAACCTGAGAAATTTATTTTTTTTACGATTACAAATATTTTATTTGGTTGACTACCATTTTGTTCCACCATTTTGAATTAGTACTACAATTTTACTAGTTCTTCTCGATACCACAATTAGTTATGGCACACAATTTGAAAATGAAATTAAGTATTTTTTTCATGCTGAATTTTTAAATATTTTATTAAGCTTCCATTTTGTACCGCCATCTAGGATTCATATCAAAATTTTATCATTTGTTTTCTATGTAATACTTGGCTTTTGTGTAAAATTTTAGGCAAATTGGGTAAGTAGTTTTTTAGTAATCATTTTTAAACATTTCACTACGCTGCCATTTTGTTTTGCCATATTTGATTTTTTCTAAAATTTTACGGTCATCCCTTAATCATTTCTTAATTTTTGACTAAAATTTGAAGTCAATCTGTTAGGTAGTTTTTTAGCTATGCCGCGAACAGACAGTTCGACAGACAGACCGACGCAATTGAGAAAAAAATGTTTATCTAGGGACCTTGAAACGTAAAGATCAAAAAAAATCTCGAAGGGTAATTTTTTCACGATTACAATACTTCCCTTTTACCAGGTAAGTAAAAACATTGAATAGAATAAAAAGAAATTTTTATTCTACGGCATTCACATTGACCCGAGATCTCTGAACAAGTGCTGGCGACGCAAATATTTTAAAATATATCTTTTTTGTGCATTTTTTGTTAAATCAACGTCTCCAAAAATCTAACCAATTGAATTACGGATATAACCAATCAAAGTGCTTAACTCTGATTCTTCGCCCACAAATTTTATAATGAGTCCACGTTGACTATGTCGCGAAGGTCCGCTGTTTATACGGAGACTTGTCAACTGAATAAAAATAAATTTATTCGATATAAGTGGTGTAGTACATTGAGAGTACCCCAAATTTTCCGCAGTCTCAATTGACTTTAGATACACTATACCATGTCGATCCAAAGCCTGCTAGAATAAAATCGATTTTGGATATTTTGACGGTTTTTCTTTAGGAAATGTAAGCTTATTATACATCAATCAATAGGATTTTTCGTACTTATTTTAAAGAGACAAAAATCAAATATGGCGTCCATAAGAGAAAATAAAGTTGGAGATGGTGAAGGATAATCGAAACTTCGTAACATTTTTAAATTACCGATAAAATTCTGTAAAACTTTGCCCATTTAATCACTTTCCGAGATCCCAATAAATGCATCACCAAAATGGCCCACACTGTATATATATTGTCGTTGACTAAAAAAACTATTAACAAACAGTGCATTACGATTTTAAAATATAGCTGTTCTTAAATTACTAATATATATTTATATACAGGGTGTTAATTAATTTCGTGGACATATTTCAGGGGTGACGGTACTCGACAAAATAGGAAAAAAATGCCAATATATACATGGTCAAAAACGCACCATTTTCGTTATACAGGGTGTCAAAGTTTCAATTTTTTTTTGTTTCTTGCGTTTTTTTCCAGTTTCTTCTCAGACAATTAGTTCAAATTTAAAACATGTATTATTTTTAAGAACCTCTACGATAAAATATTAAAATCGTAGACGGTAGTATACAGGGTGTTACATTTTACCTACAAGTTTATCTCGCGGAACTTTTTTTGCAGCACCCTGTATGAATTATGATATAAAATTTAAACTCTTTGTTCATTTCTTTAGCTCTTTCATATTTTGCATTATTCTCGTATCTATCACAGTTTTCGACTTATTTGCAATAATTGTCATAGATGCAAATTAAGTGTAGGCTAAATAATGAGACTGGAAAAAAAGGTAGTAGGCTGAGGCAGGTCATTTGTTAATTCTGTTCTTTAATCTGACATTTTGTAAGAAATATTTTTTGTTTGACGTTTCCGTAGTTGTTTCGAGTTGTTTAATGATGGTTGAATTCACAAATCAAGAATATGCAGAAATTCATTTCATTTATGGACTTGCCAACGGCAATTGTTATGAAGCCAGATGACTCTATGAACAGAAATATCCAAATTGCATGGTGCCCAATAGACAAACATTTGCAAAGGTAAGAAATCCACTCATGTAGCAGGAGCAAATAGAACGGTTAGGACTCTTGAAGTCGAGGAAGCAGTCCTGAATGCAGTGGAAAATGATCCTGCTACCAGTACGAGGAAAATTGCAGCAACACTTAACATTTCATTTGTGCTTGTATGAAAAATTTTATTAGACAACTTAATGTATCCTTACCACTTCCAACGAGTTCAAGCTCTTCTCCCACATGACTTTCCACTCCGTTTAAATTTTTGCCAGTGGTTAATACAAATTCTAGCCCAAAATCCATTATTTGGAAACACGATTTTATTTAGCGATGAGGCAAATTTTTCTAGGAATGCCATACGTAATTTTCATAACAATCATTTTTGGGCAGAAGAGAATCCGCATTCGATACACGAAAATAATTTCCAGCAACAATTTTCAGTAAATTTGTGGGCCGGCATTATTGGAGATTATTTGATAAGTCCATTTTTCCTGCCAGCAAGGCTAAACTGACGATATTATCGTCAATTTCTCGAAGACGAACTCCCGGTATTGCTAGAAGACGTGCCAATTCTTCTTAGAAATCAAATGTGGTTCCTGCCCGATGGTGCACCAGCACATTTCAGCATAGAGGTGAGGGAGTTCCTAAATAATAATTTTAACAACCGTTGGATAGGGCGAGGGGGACCTCAGCCATGGCCCCCTAGATCTCCAGATCTGAATAGCCTGGATTTCTTTTTCTGGCGACACCTGAAAACATTGATGTATCAGACCACAATCCAGACAGAAGATTTAAGAAACAGAATAATAGCTTCATGCGACATCATTCGCAATACTCCTGGAATATTTGACAGGGTCCGTCAGTTCATGAGGCGAAGACTTGATTCTTGCATTCTAGCAAGAGGCGGACATTTTCAACAACTTTTATAATTTTGTTTTATTTTTAATTTAACTGTAATAATTTTATCTGATTGTTCATTATCATGTCGGTTGATTTAAAATAAAACCCGTTTCTTAGTTTTTTGCTTAATTTCGCCTACATGCCATCGGTGCAATGCATTGATTATTGCATAATAAGTCCAAAACTGTGATAGATAAGAGAATAATGCAAAATACGAAAGAGCTAAAGAAATGAACAAAGAGTTTTAATTTTATATTAGAATTCATACAGGGTGTTCCAAAAAAAAGTTCCGCAAGATAAACTTGTAGGTGGTGCAAAAAAATGTAACACCCTGTATACTACCATCTACGATTTTGATATTTTATCCTAGAGGTTCTTAAAAATAATACATGTTCTAAATTTGAACTAATTGTCTCAGAAGGAACTGGAAAAAAACGCAAAAAACGAGACAAAAATTGAAACTTTGACATACAGGGTATAACGAAATGGTGTGTTTTTGACCATGTATATAATATAATATATATTGGCATTTTTTTCCTATTTTGTCGAGTACTATCACCCCCTGAAATATGTCCACGACATTAATTAACACCCTGGATACTCGTATATTGTCGTTAACTAAAAAAACTTTATTAACAAACAAAGTGCAGTACGATTTTAAAATATAGCTGTTCTTAAATTACTAATATATATTTATATATAACACATTAGTAAATATAACATAACATTCTTACCTTCATTATAACATAAATAACCTAACTATATCCTTAATAGCGGCGAAACTACACTTTAAAACAAATAAAAATATCACAGCAGGTAGACAGACGCATTCACTTGCATCAGACAAACATACGCACGACTAAATGTTTAAAAATACCCCGTATCTCGAAATGATTCGTTTGAGTGATGTCCATATTCAGGCGCAATTTTCGCGTAGGATCTGGATAATTTTCTTTTTTTTTTGTTAGTTTTCGCTTATGTTACATGCTGCCGAAAGACAGCGAGGAAAAATTAAAATCGAAAGCAAATGCACCACCGCGCCACAGCCGACTTCGTTCTCGTTCGTGACTTCGACTGTCTGCCTTGGGTTCTGGTTGATTACCATGTACCAGCGTCCGAGGTTGAAAGCAAAAGCTGCGCCGACCAGTTGGGTGCATGGTTTTCGCGGTGTTGCTAAGCCTAATGTTCTTTCTTTTATGTTACCAACAAAAAATGGAAAAATGAAACAAGAAAAAATATATAAACTGCTGTTATAAATAACGCAAAAAAATTACCACAAAATAAACTCTAGAATATTTTTAAAATGAAATAAGATATTAAAGTCCTGTTTTCAATTCAATTTTCAGGTTTCAAGACGGAATGTTCGGTTAAGTTCCTTTACACATTGGTTTTACCCAGTTACCCTTAAAAACCCTCATAATTACTAAATATCTATATATGGAACTAAATAGGGTTATATTTTACTACTCCTAATAAAATGAAGGATTAATAACAAGGTAAGTCAGGGTAAATCAAATATACTGTTTTTTTACGTTATCTTTCAAACATTGTAATAGGCCGCCATTTTATTCCACCATATTGGATCAGTGGCGGCTATTCAGGTGAAGTAGGTAAAGTGCTACTTCGCCAGGAAAAATAAACAAGCAAACATCTAACTATATTTATTATATATCTCTTAAAATTTTAGTTTTTACATTCATTTATTCACCTAATTGGTAAAAAATAAACTGTACATCTCGAATAAATATTTTACTTGACCGTTGGCGGCATGTCTTTTTAAAACTTTCAATCGAACTTTATTATAACAACTATAACAGTGGCGCAAACCGCTTTGACTTTGCTGGAAGTGCTATGTTTAGTTTACGATTTTCCTACTATGCTGCCATGACAACGAGCGTCGAGCCCAGCGCCATACAACGCTCTTGGTGCTTTGCAGGCGCAGTACACTATACCCACGTGTCGTTCAGTTTGCGGTGGTTGTTTACTTTTATTTTCGCCAATTTCGCTGCAACCGGTGAGTTCCTTTGCAGTTAATTTGACTGTTTTGTGTTATATTTATTTATGGTGTTGTTACAACTTCAAATTCGAAGTTAGTAAATGTGATTGTTCAAGACTGGAATAAATTAAAAGACGTCTTTGAATTTATTACAAACTGTGACCAATCTGATGAAAAATCAATCCGCCTTGCGAAAGGATTTTGAATTCACGTTTGTAGCATTAGTGTTTAACACATTTTCTCAATCACGGACATACTATTTGACGTTCTTTAAAAAAAAATCGCTTGCCATTCATTTGTGCATATCCAATATAAAACGCTGTCGTGAGGCGCTCTGTAAAAAAAGTAATGAACATTTTTTTAATATCATGTTTGATAAAGCAAATTCTATTACAGAAATAAATCATTACAAACGTGAGCTTGCTAAGCTTTCACCCGAAGAAATTAGGGCTAAGTATAGAACCCTTTTTTATGAAATATTGGACCTTATTTTAATGGAAATCACACACACAAAGATTTCAAGATTGTGAAAAACTTATATTTTCATGTTTGACAGGTTCTGCTAAATTTTCCGAATATAGTTTAAATTTTCCGACTGGCCTGTTTGAAAATTTGTTATATAGGGAAATATTTTCAAAAAGTCAACGACTTAAAAATGAGCTTGGTCTTATTTTTGCCAATGAGAGTAATTGGAATATACCGCTACAGGAGCAAGTGAAAAAATTAATAAAAATATTATCTTGACAATACCGTCGACAAGTGCTTCAGTGGAAAGAAGTTTTTCTTGCTTCAAATGTGAAAAAACTTAATTAAGAAATACAATATCTCAAGAAAGATTTACTTCTCTTGGCAATATTTCAATTCAAAAGGAATTTCTGGAGGAGAACTCCTCTATTTTATAAGGATGTTATAAATAAATTTGCTGCTATGAAGGATAGGAGAATTGATTTAGTATACAAAATTTAGGTAAGTCGTAAAAAAAATATTCTGTCCCCTCCACATATAAAAAAATTGTGGAAAAAAAATTATTGTGATATTTTCTTGCTTCATTTGCACTTTACTTACTTTTTCACCCGCGAACCGCTACTGTTTCCACCTGTCAATCTTCATTTTTTTGGCAAAATTTATAATCAATGAAAAAAATAGTTTTTTTACACAGGTTTTTGAAAATTTTATTAGGGCGCCATTTTGTTACGGCATGTTCAATTTGTACTTTTTTTTTACCAATTTATCCTTTTTTATATAAAATTATATCTAGTTTCAATATATATATATATATATATAGAATTTCCACAATTCCTTTTTTGATGATTTTTTGGATCAACTAAATTTAAGGTTTCTAAATCATAGGAAGCTTATCCTGACATTGAGCAGATTACTTCTAAAAAAGCGCATCGAAAAAGAATGTTCAAAAGAATTTGCGACGATATTAAATACTTACAATAGTTTTTTTTTCCAAAAACTGTGCTTTCTGAGTTAAATAAATAAAAACGTTTAATTACAAATCAGACATTGAAACTATTCCATCTACTCTACTGGAAACTATAAACTAATATAACTCGCAATTTTACAATTTATTAAATCCTTTGTTTATCTTAGGGTGTCTACCGCACTAGGCTAACGAGAGTAAAAAGATAATAATTCAATTTTTGATGAAAGACTAACAGCAATTCTAGAACGCTTCGCAAGAGGTACTTTTCGGAATCTTGACCTAATTTTTTAATTATTTCAGACTACACAATTTTATTAAAATCTCTTTTTTTATATAATTTTGCTTTTCTAAAAAATTAAAAGGTGTCGGCCCTCCGAAATTTTTTTCCGTATACGACCGCGAAATTAGACACCATAGAACTACACCTAGCCTTACTTCACAAGTACCATTAAAACAAACAACCTTAGAATGCCTAATGCGTCAATAAACAGCTCTAAATTAATAGTAATTGAAGGAAATATCGAAGAAAAACTAAATACATACGGAAAGAAGGAATTCTATTAAATGTAGAAGCCGCCAACCTCAAAGAATGTAACCCCCGAAGAAACTACTGCGAAGCAAAACATTTTGTAAATAAATATTGTGGACGTGTTTGTAAATAAATAATTTGTATTTTTACATTTTATTTCTACTGAGTATCTGCTGCCAAAATCGTATGGTTTGTTTATTGTTTCCATTTTATTAGTTTAGTTTTATCGTGTTGGGGTAGTTATTTTAGGGTCACTATTAGGAAGTATTTTTGTGTCTGTTTAAAGCTTCAATATAACACTACTAAAAATATTTGCACAGGTCGCAAAGAACTTATTTGTAAATATTCACACCGTCAAGTCTTGGGATACAGGACACAGTAATGGTGTGATTTTAAAACTATAGTTGCGATCGAATATTGACGGGATCTCACCAACTAGGAAAAATTATCCAAAGTAAAAATTCTTGTTTTTTGGCGAAGATTATTGGAAAGCCGGAATGCTTTTGTTTCGTTTTTATTTATTTAAAAAAAGTATACGTCTAAAAACTATCATATATCGTTATAAAACTTAAACAAACTTATAACTTTAAAAAAAGTACAATGATGTTTTTATTTAACTAATAGTCATTTTTCAATGTGAAAGTCCCAATTCGCTCACTAGGCTAAAGCGGCTTCTATCGGTAACCCATATCTTGTCACCTTACAGGCATTACATAGCTTATATGCAGCAGCAGAATCGAAAACTTAATTTGTCCCCGATATCCCCTTAAGAAATCTTGTGGGGTACATTCAAGAATTACAACGGCGGATTTAGCTTTCATACATTTAAGGGAAGAGGCTGTTACTGAGAAAAAATAAACGGCCTAGTTATATAAGTTATTCATAATTGCTGTATTGACATGTGTAACAGTCTGTTTAATAATCGTATCAGCAATGACGGGACTAAAAAAAGGTCATTTATAGTTTTATATATACCCCAACAGAAAAACTGGCTGGAAAAAACTGATGACTAAATAAAAAAAACGGGGACTCCTCGAGCCCTACAATATAGTAGTTCCTCCACTGCGTATCCGATAACACTTGATAACTAAAAGAAACACACAACGTGACTTTTCAATATTAAAAATATTATTCTCCTGTCTCCATTATCAGATCTCAATTAACCTTGGCTCAAATCGATCAGGACAGGAGTGTCAAACTCATTGCAGGTGACGGGATAATTTAAGGGTGTAGAAAACAGGTGCGATAATAATTAATAATCATAAAATAAAAATATCTGGACTAGATAATCTAAATTTCTTCTGTCTAGGACTTATATAGGCTTTATACTTTTATATAAATAATAGAATCTGGTTTGGAAGTTTATGTATATAATTCAAGAATAAATTCAATAACACCATAACTTAAAAATTTTACGAATAGGAAATAAAAAACAATTAACATTTCAAAAATGTTTCACGATCTTGTGACTTGATAGCTACTCAACTTGGATGTAGTAAGGCATCTCTTCAAATTCATTTTCAGATTCGGCTAGAAGTAAATTGTCGGTAACGGCACAAATAATTATAAGGAGGGTTGTTGGGGCTCTCGTGTTTGACACCCCTGAATCAGAGTACAAAGATGTAATCTCCAAAATACTGATGAAAAAAGTTATTAACAAAAATTTATGAAATTAACTATTTTTGAAAAGGCAGCCAAAACGAAATTTATTTCATCATTTTCAAAGATGGCGGCTCGAGCACTTCGTTATTTATATAATATTATTAAGATTTCAAAAAAAGTGATTACATAATTAGTTTAAACTAAAGTATAACGTATAATAATTGCACTATTATGTGAATGAAGTAAAACTTATCATGGTTTAAAATAAATCTTGCAACAGTGCTTTTGTGGGTGTTATAAGGTTCTCAACTTTAGATATGACGTGTCTCTAATGCGGAGCTATTTGTTAAGACGAGTAGGTGTTAAAAATTACTGTGGAAGAAAAATGGCATTTTTTTTGTAGCTTTATATAGATCTTGCCTGGGAATATCTTGACTCCATGGATCACGCACTACGCAGCGATTTCTAAAACAAGTGTATTGGAAGCAACATCGTTATTCTTTGACAACTGTTTAAATAAAATCTAAATGATTTATATTTCACTTAAATTTAAATATACTGTTTGCTCCGTAGTAAGTTAGTAGTAGTATAAGTAGTTTCCGATCAGTCAAATAATATCACTATGGATTAAAGAGAGATTTGACAAGACAGTACACAAATAGCTAAGGCTTCAAAGAATAGTATAAAAAGTAGAGAATTCAATATAACTAGGCAATTTGTAATGCAAAGATCAATACAAATAATAACTTAATTAGGTCGTCAAACAATACTATCAAATGTATGTGGCCACTAATAAAACGCCACAAAATGAAAAAAATCAGACGTCCATCAAGGTGAAGCCAGATTACTTTAATGCTTATTTTGTAAACATAGTTCATGATCTCATAAGGAAGTTGCCTCAATAGGATAAAGATCCATTGCATTATTTTAACAATTGCAACTTTATTTCACCTAATTATCTTAATTTCAGGGAGGTTACTTTCATTGCAAAGATAAGTTCGGTTTAACTGTAGAACTAATTAAATGTATTAAAAATGGTATTCTGTCTCCATTAACCCGATTAATAAATCAGTGCATTCGAGATACCATTTTTCCATCAATTTTGAAAAATGTAATTTTAAAAATGGCGAGTCTGCTCTTGCTGGAAAACTATCGCCCGATTTCATTACTTCCAATTGTCTCAAAAATTTTTGAAAAGTGTATGGCAAACTAACTTGAGGGCAACAACCTTCTTAGTAACTGTCAATATGGTTTTCGCAGGAATAAGAGTACTATTCAAGGAATAGCATGCCTAGTCGCTGAGATATTAAATAGTTTAAATAATCTAGAGTATAACACTAGTTTTATTGTGATCTTAGCAAAGCTTTCGATTGTGTTGATCATTCAGTTCTTCTGAGGAAGCTTGCTAAATGCCACATTTCGTAGACTAGTATTGGTCTCATCTAGTCGAACCTTAAAACAGACTACAATCTAGAAGGATTGATGGTGTGAAGTCAGCGGAAAGGGGAGTAACAGTAGGGATGCCCCAGTGCTCGATACTCGGGCTACTACTTTTCCTTATATATATTAATGACCTCACCTGCTGTTAGTATCAACTAAAAGTTTGCCCTTTTCGCTGATAATACTTCATTCAGTATTAGTGCGAGCTCACTACATGAGTCTCTTGAGCGTTCCAGTGAAGAGCGGAAGAGATTTGGAAAATGGTTTAATGCCACTTAAATGCTATTCAATAATGATAATGATGATGATGATGAGCCAAGTGCGATTGCTCTGAAGTGTCTAGGAGTGCAGATTGATCAAAGTCTACATTGGGGTCTGTGCACTGACACCTTGGGTTGTTGTTTCTTCTCCGTAGTCCTTGTAATTGGTGATGACACCGCTCAATTTTCACTTATTATTGAATGCCTAATGTTTGTTAGGGAAAATATTAATCAGTATCGAACACATTTGAATAGGCATTACTATGATACAGCAAATAAAAACAATTTGGTGCCTGCCTATATTGGCGACTGAACAGGTGTCAGAGTTAACTGGTTTACTGGGGAATTAAACTTTTTAATGTTTCACCAAAGGAAACTAAAATGTTAGATTTTAAAAATTTTAAAATTAAATTAAAAAAAACTTACTATTTCAAAGCGTATGCTATAGCATTGATGACTCTTTTATATTATTTTGATTTCATCTTTTCAAAAAAAGTATGTGATGTGAATGGCTGTAGCATGCATTGATTTTATTTAAACAGTCTTTCCCGCGTCACGATGAACTATATACTCGTCGGGACGCCATTTATTCCAATTTCTTTATAAGGGACATATCAATCGAAATATGTGTTAAAATCTTTTGGCAGCATGGAATATACAAAATATATAGAAATGTCGTTGTTTACATTCACTTTTTAAAGCTTGGTATTTTTTAAATATCGCCATGTTTTAGTAAATTCAATTAATATTTACCTAACTTAAATATTAGCATATTTAAGCTTTACAAAAGTGTCTTTGATTTTCTTGATTTAAAATATCTACTTATTTCACGCCACGTAATAACCAGATAACTTATACTTAAGTCCATAACCAGTGGGAGAGAGGGGGGGGGGGACGAGGTCGGACATTGCCCGACCTAGAAAATCGTCTTTATAAAGAAATGAACTTTGAAATAAAAAAATACAATATTTTTTATTTCATTTATTTTTTTAATATATTATAATTATTTAAAAAAATACCTATACATCAGTACTTAACTGAAATCTCACATTTTTTTTAATAAAATTAAAATAACCACAAACCCACTAAATGCTAAAGCTGTACCAATTTTGCCTATTTAACTCGATTTTTTAGTAAGACCCTTCTATTTATTATATCAAACAAAAAAGTAAACAAAAAAACTACTAGACCCTTCTTTCCCCCCAAATTACTAAGCCCGGTGCCGGGATGTCCATATAAAAAAAATAAATGTGTGCTATTTTTCTGTTTCATGGGCTACTAAATAGACACGTAAACATTATTTTGTTTATGGAAATCTAAACCACAGCCAAGAACATATGTCGAATTTTTTATTGCGTGGGTCGGCATGTAGAACAAAAAATATATGGTTCCCTTCATTTGCAAAACATTAAATTAAATTTGCTGGGTGGCTACCGAGAAATCCAGACCTTAGCTCTTTTGATTACTAATCGTCCGGATATCTTTAAAACTGCTTGTATCGTATTATGCCCCATATATTGAAGCTTTATTTAAAACTAGAAAGCTAATTGGAATACGTATTGAAGCAGAATAATTTCAATTTGAATACTTATTTATTCTAAGGTTTAACAGACAATTATTAATGCTTTGTTTTTACATGATATTTATCCTATCCATAAATGTATTTAATAAACCGTTTAATTACTAAGCCACCCAAAGTTAATTTTAATAATAAATAGTATAATACATTTTGTTTAACGCCTGGAATACAATGCACACCCCGTAAAGTTTAACGTAAAAACTAACCAACAAAAAAGGAAATTGTGGTACAAAAACAGATGATAATTTTTAACGTTGTAACTAAATATACATAACTGTCTATAGCCTATATTTTGTCAAACACAAAGATTAATGACGATAGACGTAAACGGTTGATGTAATTTTTATTTTGCTTTATGCTTAACGCCAGGAATACAATGCAAACTCATAAATGTTTATCATAACTAACTAAAAAAACGAAACTTAAAGAGGAAGTACAAAAATAGGTGATCATTTTTGACGTTGGAACTAAATATAACTATTTATACCATATATTTAAAAAAAAGTATTTAACAAAAGACCCAAAAACACATAAAGATGAATAACGGCTCCTGTATTTGCATTCTGTTCCATGCAACAGTTTTCTATAAGGTTTTACTGTGACGTCAAAAAAAGATGTAAAATAAGTTTACAATATACCGCCATTTATTTCTATGTCAAATATATAAGTGACATTCTGGACGTTCAGTGACAATAATGACAAATAATGGTTTGTTGTGTTTTGTCTGTTTTGTGTTGTGCTTGATTATGCCGAACTGATTTTAAAACCATTTTTTGTACTTAATTTTTGAATTATTACATGATTAAAAAATTGATTTATACAATTATCTAACTGTGTTGTTGATTTGTTTATTTATAATGCCACCTAAAAAGAAAGCGGCAAATGGATATAAGTTTGCTGAACCGCTTCCAAAGGGAACTGTTGTTCAAGACATTGGAAAAAAACGTTGGAGACTGGGCCCATCAATTGGTAAAGGCGGTTTTGGAGAAATTTATAGTGCTCAAGAAGAAAGCACTAAAGGCGAGAAATATCCTTATGTTGTTAAAATTGTAATAGATTATTTTGAACTTAATTGGAATTTTTTACTAACATGATTTATTGTAGGAACCTCACTCCAATGGGCCTCTTTTTGTGGAAATAAATTTTTATATAAGACATGGCAAGCAAGTTGATGGTAAATAAAACAATAATTATTTATTAGTTTATTTGTAATTTTTTTCTTTGTAAATTTGGATTATCAACTTACATTGTTGTTCAGATGTCACCAACTTTTAAAATGGGGTTTCACAATAATAATATATTTTATAAGCTAATACTTGCTCTACTTTGTTGTTGTTTAGCCATCTACAATCACTCTGGAACCACCCTTTACAAGAACCATGGAACCCTATTTTATATTGTGTTTTGGCAATACTATAACAATAAATTATGGTTAAGTTAGCTTAGACTAGTAAAGTACTAGTTGAAGAGACTAGTAAAGTACTAGTTTTTTAAGTGTCAAAGTGTTATATGTCCGCAGGTTTAATTAAAACTAAATTATAGTTTCAATGAAATAATGGATAGTAAAGTGGATGTGTACTAAGTACTGCAAATTGAGATAAAACTCAGGCTTGAAATTTTAATCTACTCTATAGCATACAGATACATGCTGCTTTAGTAGAGAGGTTTTTGTTAATTGCATATTCGAAAATCTCATTCACTATTATTCTTAAACTTGCAACATGTTTACTGGTGTAAGTTCCACGATTTTTCTAATGTAATGCTACTATTACTAATATATTCTAACTCAGTATAACTACCAATTTAAACTAAACTTGCACTGACCTGAAGATGCTCCCTATGGCCTCTAGTCATATTTTTGTACCTCTTGGAATGTTACAGGTTATTCGTGTTACTCCTAACACTGATACATAAATTTACATTATTTTTTGAAATGTTTATGTATTATTCATTCTGGAGGCAAATTTATTTATTTTGTCTATTGATGTACTTTTTTTTCTATTACAGTTGACAATTTTAAGAAGGAAAATGGCCTTAAGACCTTTGGAATGCCTATTTATTATGGTTCTGGATCACATGAATATAATGGTGAAAAATATAGATTTTTGGTGATGGACAAATTTTCCACTGATCTCTATAAATTGTATATTGAAAATAATAAAGTCTTCCCTGTGGACACAGTATTTAAAGTCGGTTTACAATTAGTAAGTGTATATGAATATATAGTTATATCACTAAAATCATTTAGTTGGGATAATTTTCAAACAATGTTTAGAGAAATGTAGGTACCCATAAAAAAGTAAACACTTTTTAACAGTATTAATATTTAATTATACTCTTATAATTAATAATTAGAATTGTATAAATAGCTAAATATATATTAAAACTATAATAGGTATGCCTTGTCAAACAAGATTGTTTTTACAATTTTTTTAAATACAGCTATATATGCACACTTGTTTGTTTAAAAAAAGGATTTTTTTTTAATGTTTGATTATACACTCAGTTTTTGTCATGCAAACTGTCAAACACAGACACAATAAATAAATACCAATATTTTTTAGTAGGTAAAGAAAAAGACAAAAAAACATGGGTGATAGGTGCACAGATCACATAGTTGTTACCTGTGCCCAGGTTAAGCAGAGTTGCTATTTAAAGTACAATAAAAAATTAGTGGGATGAGAAACCTACTGTTTTAACATGTCAAAAATATCAGTAAATTCACCTTTACCCACAACTTCCCTAATACAGAATTCAACTACTTACAATAAACCGTCTGTCTGTATATGCTTGTAATTATTTAATTAATCAAATCAAATTTATTTTCATAGACATGCAGGATGCATTGGAATTGTCATGTAAGAAGATACATTTGAAAAAATAAAATAAATTAAATGAAAATAAAACAAAATAAAGAATATACATTTAAATAAAATACAATACAATATTATGGTGTACATCAGATATTCTAAAAATTAACCCTATTATACAAAGTCGTCAAAAATGAAACAAATAAAATTTTTTGAGAGAGTAAAAAGGATTTGCAGCTACTATGGCCTTCAATTGACTTTTAAACTGAAAATAGTTGGGTTTTTCTTTAATGTATATAGGTAGATGATTGAACACCTTCAGAGAACTCCTCTCAGGTCCTTCCTGCACCTGAGTCAGTCTCGCACTGAGCACAAAGCTTGTCTGTGTTTTGTAATGATTAATATCACTCCATTTCAAATAGCTAAAACGATGTTTAAAAATAATACAAGCACACTGGAGAACATAAAGGTGTATCACAGTAAGTATCTTCTCAGAAGCAAAAACTGGGCGACATGAGGCCCTAAATGGTAGTTGAAACATGGTTCTGAGAATTCGCTTTTGACTTATGAGAACTTGACCAATGCTAGCAGAATTGCCCCATGCCAGTAGACCATATGACAGGACAGAATTTACTGATCCGTAGTAAAAAGTCTTAAGTGTGCCGGTGTTGACACAGTCTCTTAACCTTAGCATTGCAAAATTAAGAGATGACAATTTATTGCACACCCATTCGGTGTGAGTACTCCAGGAGAGGTGTTGGTCAATTGAAACTCCCAAGAACTTAACAGATTCTCTTTGCTTGATATTAGTAGACCCATCCCTGATAAGCAGACTTCTATCCTGCAGAACTCTTATAGGAGTAAAAAGCATAACGTTGGTTTTTGAGCTATTTAGACAAAGTCCATTGTTCTCACCCCAAGCAGATATGACACTGTTATAAACTATAATTTATTTCAGTTTTTTAAAAAATTTTATATAATATTACTTATTTGTATAACATTATTTACATAGTCTGTAAAAAATAAGTTATATCTTTTATTATTTCCATCCATAAAAAGGTTTTATTCCAGGAAATGGAATTTTAAAGAATATTTAAGGATTCTATTAAGTGACAATTTTGTGTTGTCATAATGGATTTATACAAAAATTTTACCAGTTTATCCCTATATCACACTTTATTTTTGCTTAAATTTTGAAATCCATTCGATAGTAGAGATGGGTGATAATAGAATTTACCTAGTTCATCTCTCGATTTTTGTGAAAAGGCTTCTATATCAAGCAGCAAAAAAAAGTCTTTATCTTTGTAAATATTTAATCTGTATCTATAACTATGGGTGTTGTAAGCTGCTTATCTATATTGTCAGATACCTATCGGCATTATATCAATATTTTTATCAACAAGTAGATATGCAAATTCAAATATTTATTGAGGTATGCACATGTAAAAATAGCATTTCTGCAAGTCAGATATTAGTTAAAAATAATAGTAATTATACAGAACTATACAATAATAAAAAAAATATTGACAAACAGAGAGTACAATTAAAGTTATCAAAAAGTACATTTATAAAATATATAATATTTTAAAAAGTCTATAAAAAAAAATCTTGGCATCAAACATACATAAGTAAGACCCAACAAAATAATAAACTCAAATAAGTCATAACAAAAACATGTCGAGGTCAGCCGGAGGATATTTCATAAATCTTTAGATAAGAACATTTCAGAACAGCAGTTACTGCACAAAAACTCATTAATGGTTTAGAAGGTATAACTTTCAGATATTGCTTCACTCTAAGTTTAAATTGTTTTATTGGTAGTAAGAAACCTAATATATTCAGATAACTTATTAAAAAACTTTAATCCATAGTGATTTCTCCCATCTCTGGCTCTGGCCATCCAATACTAGATTTCTCCTCTTTCTAGTGTTACAGCCATGAAGGTCACAAGTGCTCCTCTTTTTCCTTCACATAAATGACACATGCAAACACATACATACTTGGTAATGTAAGTATGTCTTATTTCATAAAAGAGACCCTGCAACATTCTTGATATTTCAAATTACATATAACTCTTACTGCACGTCTTTGAGCAGCAAACATTCTATGGAAATGCGCTGTGTGTTCTCAACATAGGAGGGCATGACCAAGATGAGAATGAATATGTGCATAGTAGGCTGACAAAAGAACATCCTTGAGATTCCTAAGCATGTATATGTTTTTTTGTAATTTAGCTGTCACTTGATTGGCATGAGCCTCCCAGGTTAACCCCGAGTCCAGGTAGACTCCAAGCAACCTGACAGGCTCACATCTGTCATCTAATTGCCCCAAAGTAAAATGTAACGTGTTTAATTTGGATTTGTTGACACTGAGTCTGTTGGACAGAAACCAAGATCGTACATCCAAATGAGTATCCCTGACCCTGCCTTCCAGGCCAACCAGACTCTCTGAGCAATCCAAGGGCATATCATCTGTAAACAGTATGATGTCGGTAGTAATATGAGATATGCAGTTGCATATATCATTAATATACATCAGGAATAAAATAGGCCCAACAACAGATTCTTAGGGCATTCCGTGCAGGACCTCAGCCATTCGTGATATTTGATTCTTGTAAGACACATACTGCCTGTGACATAATACTCACTGCCAAAGCCATACCCATCCTTATTGCTTATAAGGTCATGGGACACACAGTCAGAAGCCTTTTCCAAAAAGGATTCGGACTCATAACAGGTAACAGTAATTTGGTTTAGTGTCATTTTATTTGTCTATCTAAAAAGCAACATTTCAAGTTTATTTCATCTGTGTATGTAATCACCCATGTTTTCTTGTTTGTCAGGCTATAGAATTCCTGATATGCCAGTTCTCACATTTATTTATATTTTTCAATACTGTCCTAGAATTTTTTTCATGATTTATTAATGAAATTTTTGGTATTAAAGCTTGTGTATATTTTTTTTAGATTGATGTTTTGGAGTATATTCATCAACGAGGTTATGTACATGCTGATATCAAGGCTGCAAATGTTCTTTTAGGTGCCACAAAAGAAACACAAAATAAACAAGTGTACTTGGTAGATTTTGGTTTGGCCACAAAATTTATGGTGGAAAAGGTATTCAAACCAAATCCCAAGAAAGCTCATGATGGAACCATTGAGTTCTTAAGCAGAGATGCCCATCAAGGGGGTAAATATAAATTATGCAAACTGGTTTTAAATTGTGTTATGTAATATAGGAGTAATTAAAGACATTAATTTCCAACTCATTTATTTTATTATGAAATTAAATTATAAACAGTATACAAAAGCATTTAATTATGGCTCTAGATTTTTTTTTATCTCAATTGATGTTGTGATTTGAACATTTTATCTTAGTGTTTTAGTTACCTAATATCAAACATTTGCTTTTCAATGTTATTAAAAAAATAATTCTATTAAATACAGCATATATGGTAAGACTCTGTATTACGTATGATAGGTTCATATTTGAATATATGGATAACAATACTTTCAATAGCACCATTCAAAATATAATGTATATATTTAAATTTTTTTTTTGAATTGTGATATGTGCATTCCCCTGACCCCACATAAGAGTTGGAACTATTTTCATTTATTAAAATATATTTTCTGTTACTTACTTGTTACAGTTTTGAATTTCTAAACAAAAAAACCTATTTGCCATATAAAATTTAGTAATACTTTAAAAGCTTCATTAAACTATTCCAAGTAAGCACTAGCTCAATTGTGTTCTTTCGATACTGAGCTGTACAAAAATTCAGAAACACTTTTGTAGTTTTTTTAAGATATCTGAATATGACACTAAAAAAACAATTAGAAAAATAAATAATTTAATGTTAAAACATTTTTGCAAATTTGATTATCCTGTATATAGACTTTTTTAAATCAGATCTTTTCATTTGTGTAAAAAAAATTAGACATTTGCTGGAGAATAAGTAAAAATGGTCTCATTTCTAGGTAAACTGGAAGTGAAAAATTCAGACCCAAATATATGGTATTTCTAAAAATGCAGGAACATGTTTTTTTCCGTTTTTTTATTTTGATTTTGTTTAAGCAGTGAATAAAACAATCAGCAACCATTTTTACTAAAGATTTATTAAACCAAAAATAGAACACACAAAAGTAAGTCATGGACTACCAGCTGGTACTAGAACAAACCTCGTTCCATATTTATAATGCGTACATTTTCTGGCAAAGAGGCACGTAGCCAGGGGGGGGGTCTGGGGGTTTAATCCCCCGAATCTTTGAAAATAAGTTGATATAGGCATGCTTTTTACTAATTTTCCTGAGGTTTGAACGTTTTAAATTTAATTTCTGACTACGTGCCTGTGCCAAAACATGTATACATATCTTATTGGTAAATACAGGCAGCTTTGTATCAGGAGTGTAGAATATAATTAACAAATTGCTGTATTAAATCATATTATAATATCTGTGATGTCTGCTAGACTTAATGAAACCTCTACTGGTACTACTAACTAGGCTTATTGATTTCACAGTCAGACATTACCTATTTATACAAAAATATGAAATAGTACTTATTTACTTCGCTATTATATCTATGTATATATTAGAGTCCAATATGTACTTCTCCCCTTTTTGGCAGGTTATTATCCACGCTCGGCTAAGCCCTACAATGTTGCCAAGTGTCTATAAAAACTTAAATATACTACAATGTCTTAATGTAATGTCATGAATATGATTTGTAAACAAGGAAGAATTAAGTAAATAAATAAATTTTATAACTAAATGCTTATTATTGACATTTAAATAAGCAATCCATGAATTATTTTCAGTTCAGACACGAAGAGGTGACTTAGAAATTTTAGCATATAATTTAATTCAGTGGTTGGGTTGTAAGCTGCCTTGGGAGGGTAATCTCGGTGATCCTAAAATAGTACAGAAAAACAAAGAAGAAAACATGTCTTCGACAACAAAAATGATCAAGGCTTGTTTTGGTACGAAGTCTCATCCAAGTAAGTTTTTGTGTTAATGTTCTTTTTAAAAACCAAATCATTTTGTTATCTTCATAACATTACTAGCCTAAATGAAACTAGAATAGAAATTACTTTATTAAGGTACATATATTTATTAAATATAATTGAAATTAGTAGTAAGTTGTCAGTTAAGTATGGAAAAATGTTTTGAACAGTGTTTTTGCATTATTTTAAAAGATTTTGGACTGTTAGTTTTAATTTGCTTTAAACACATTGACATTTTTAAATAGTGTTCACTTGGTATTATGGTAAATTTTACCATAATTTATTTTATATCTACAATCTTAACTCTTCAGGTGATTATAAATTATAAAAGTGTTTAATGTTTGCATAAAAATAAGTAAAATGGACTCTTATTGTGCTTTAAAAAATCCTTTGGCAGGTAATTTTCTTTCAAGATAACAGTTGCAAATTTTGTTGAATTTATGAGAGGTTAGGTTAGGTTTTGGCGTTTGTCACACAAAATACTTTCCACCAATGTTGCCAGATTTCAGAGATATTTTCTACAAAATATTTTTATAGTAAATACAGTGCTGATCTGCTGCTTTCAAGCCAAGCCACCTTAAATTGCCAGCTGAACCGGCTTTGTTCAAGTCAAACCAGAAATATTTTAAGATTGACTTGAATCTTCCAATCAACTATAATATAATAATATCTATGCTACATGCTCTCATATTAAACAATTCTAAAAACAACCAGGATAAAACTGCATGTCTTGGCTTTTATTCTTGTTGTTATGGCTATCCAATGTTCTGTTCAGATTTCGTTTTGTACTAGTCAGTACTGCCACATACTTTTGTAATTAAGTGTTAATTTTTAAATTCAGATTATTTGTTGTGTTTAGATCGACAAACAAAATTCAGTTTCAAAAAACGCCAAAAAATATTTTTGTTTATTAATATGTTGTTTTTGTTTGTGTTAATGCTTAATGTATACCTGTACTGTTCAATGTTCTTTGAGACAACTTAAATATTCATGTGTCACTCCTGTGAATTGTTTTACTACTTATTAAATTGGTATACTAATATTAATATTATTATTGTAGAAGCTATTGGAGATTATTTGGATTATCTAGCACTGTTGAAATTCGACACAGAACCCGACTATGACAAGATTAGAGCGATTTTCGTGTCTGGTGTGAAACAGGCTGGTGGTTCTATTGGCACAGCACTGCAATTCTCTCCAAACAAGACACCTTTAAAAAGAACTCGTACACCTTTATCTAACAGTACTTCTAAAAAGCTCAAGTCTGCTAGTGATCAAGAAAACGAGATTAATGGTCATGATACTCCCAAACCTAAGAAAAGAGGTCGGGCAAAGAAAGAAGTACCTGTTGAACAAGACGATGAAATGGAAGAGGTAAATGGAATAAATAATATTGTTTTTTCACTAATTTTTATATGAAATTACTTAATGTCTGTTGATATTATATTCTGAATGTAAAAATCCTATATTTACTGACAGTTAATTGAATCTTTGTTTACTTCAGAAGTAATAACTAAACTATAATTATGCAGAGATACAGTTCATTTGCAGTGGAGGGATTACATATTTATATAAAGAGCAGTCCAAAAACCTAGTTTTGTTTTCAGCATATAAAAAAATTCTTTGACCATTTTCAGCAGTAATCAGAAGATATTACTATGCATTTAAGAAATTTCAATATTAAAATTGTCAAATTGCAAATTTTTAATACCTTTATGTACCTTTATTGAAACCTGTATTTATTTGTGGGAATAGTTTGTAAATAATTTACATTTCTAGGCAGCTTCAGATGATTTTATAACCAAAAGAGATAAAAACAAAATTCCAAGCAAAAAATTGTCGAGTAAAAAGACAACATTAAATAGAAAAATATCAAAGTCTCTTGATGATGTTGCCAATATAGATCCTTTGGAAGGCTATACTGAAGCTATGAAGGAAATTTTAAGGAAGAAAATGGAAAAAGGTGAGAGTACCTATAGTAAAAAATAATACATTTGATATTAATAAATCAATTATTCCTATAACTTATTTTATTTGAAACAATTCATGACGCTTTAATAGTTATAATTTCATAAGACCTTTTTTAAAAATAGCTGGTCGAAAGAAACAAAATAATAAATCAGAAAAGACTGAATCTGTTAGAGAACCAGAAGACAACATGACTGGATACACAGAAGAAATGAGGGCTGTAGCTCTCAAAAAGAAGTCCAAAACAAAAGGTACCAAAGATAATAATAATGAAGTTCCTGTCGCTACCACCAGTAAGACCAGTTCAAGGAAAGGTGTAGTGAAACCCAACTCGAAAAGACTGAAATCCAAACCTCCCGTAACCCATGGAGATGTTGTATCATGTTCAGATGGTTCTGTTTCGGAATAATCCATAATGTGTAAAATATAATGATTCACTTTATTTTATAGGAGATTGTTTTTAAGCAGGGAATTCAATCTAAGTTTGATTCTAAAGCAGTAAGCAGTTTTGAATTTTTTTTAAAACCCCTTATTTATCGGGTCGTAATTTATTTATAAGTGCCCTCTTTCAATCATAAAAATTTACCCAAAATAATATTTTCAAATTGCGGTAATGGTTACAGTAATTTGGACTTAACCTGTCGAATGAATTCAAAGAACTGCGATATCTAATGTATTTCAAAAGAATTATATTGTAGCAAATTTGTAACAAAATTTAATCTCTAATAGTCCTGGAGCTCACAACCAATATTTTGTATTTATCGTTGTGTATCTGATCTTAAGAAATATTTATTGTGAGTTATAAGCCTGTTCATTTGCATATAACTATGAGTTAAATATAGCTAAATCTGTAATATCCGACATCAAGTCTAGTTGCTGCATGAATAAATCTTATTTTCAACCAAAAAAAAAATGCAAGAAAGTGATGCCTGCAAGTTTGATATGATAGACGCATATCAGACCGTAGGGATGAGTACATATAGTTACATTTTCTTGCAAGTTCCCCCTCTTAATAACTGCGCACTAACTGGACTCGGGGTATAAAATCTAGAAATAGTGAGAGAGTACTAGGTGAAAAGACATTTCGAATTGTACAGTAATTTTTTTCTGCAATGTTAATCGTCAGTCATAATATAGAAAAAAGTTAAAGAAATGCCTATTAATCTAATTAAGAATTGAGATGCCTCTTTTAGACTTTTCATTTTTTTAATCATATCTTTAAATTTATTATGAATAGTTTGTAAACAAATATAGCATTTAAAGGCAATATATTTATAGTACCTACCTTAACATTACCACCTCTCTATAGTTGTTCCTAATTGTGTTCATTTTTACCCAGATTTTCGTTATTTATTAAAAAACCCTGATCACAACAAAAATCGCAAAATAGAGAAAATCTATAATATTTGCAGTAAAAATGTTTAAAAACTTAAAAAGGTAACAAGTAGATAGCTGGTGTGGTAAACTAACAAAAAGCTGATAGTAAAAAAGGATAAATATTTTGAACATTTTTTTATTTCCAATTATTTTTACTAGTCCCACATTCGATTTATTTGAATAATATAGATGGAAAGGGTCCAATTTTTTCTGTTTTTGGTAACCCTGTTATGGTGTTTTGTGATATTGGTTCAACCTTTATTTAACCTGATAATTGATAAAAAAATATTTGGTGACTAAATCACCATATAGACCTAAGTCTAACCTTACTCTACTATAGTTAATCTTTTAGGTAGGTATACAAGTACTACCTTGAAAAAACAATATGTACATCCCAAATAGCATTTTTTTTAAGCCACTGAAAAACTGTCTTGTGAGTGATGAAAAACAATATGAAAAAAAATTACTACAGCCTACATAAATACGTTGCATTACATTTCTTAAAATATTTGTAAACTAACATTCCCACAATCCCAATTTTATAAAACAACTCAACTAAAATGTTTTAGTGGGTGATGAGATTTTATCTTGTCTAGGTATGCACAACAGTAGAAAAAAATAATTACAACCTGGGTTAGTAGGTGCATCTGAAAACTAACATTCCCAATTTTTTCAAACTTCTCTAGGGGGCAGTAAAATTCCCAGCATATATACCTGTACATCTCTACGCAGGATCATAATTAACCATGTATCAGTTTATCTGATCTCTGATCTGATATATTCACATTTTGGTCGAGGGCTCCAGGGATATAAGCCTAAATTATTCATGTGTGTGCCAAGCTGAAGTTCAACTTGTGGTATAAAACTTGTATGCGTGTGTATGCGTTTAAAAACATTTGTAATGATTTTTCGTACAAATGGAGTTATATAGTAGAGTCTAATTGCAGGATAGAGGTGAGTTTATTGGCAGATAGAGGTGAGCTGGTCTCATTTGGATATACATTCGTAATGATTATTGATTTCAACAGAAAATATTTTAACTTTTTTTTATTTCAATTTTTAATAAGTCCTATTCTGAACCAGTTCCTCGTCAACCTAAATTGATACCCCTGTGGAAATATTGATATGGCGCCAGATGTTATACGTTCATGAAATTCGGCGACTAAAAAAAAGGTTCTCGCAACCATTCATGATAAAATTTATGTCTAAAAAAAGGCCCTAATTTATTATGACCGTTTATTTTTTTATACTTATTTGATTTGAATTTAAATAAAGGTCCCTTTAGGATCTGAGGCCGTCGTGATGGCGCGGGTGATCCTGGGCATGCCGTTGTTCAGTACTTTTTATTACCGTTGTTACTAGTCCTAAGTATTAGATATGCTAAGTTTAGCCATATTCATTACAAAAAAATTATAATTCATTAAGTGCAGAAGCCATAATATAGGCATATTGGAATATATTTTAAGGATTTTCTTCTAATCCATATTGGACTAAATTAAAGTTACTACAAAATCTTTCGTTTTATCAATTTTTTTAGTATTCCATTAATTTTATCATTTAAAAAGTGTCCTAAACTTAGGTTTTAGTTATAATTCAGTACTAAGTTATTTTATAATAATTTTTTATTTACTTCCGAACTTTTTGTTCGTATAAGACGGAATTTATGTGGTATAGGAATTGTTAAATATGGCTGTTTCTGTTTTAGATAATTTTTTGCATATTCCTTTTATTTCACTTTAAGTTATTTTATTTATAAGGTCAATTTTTGTACTAATATTAAACTTTTTATATAATATGTTTCTATGTACCTATGTTTATCCCGTGTTTATAATTTCTGTCTTGCTTCGTTATTTTATAAGGAAAATTGTGAATTATATTATTTAGGATAACTGAAGAATCGTCGAAACAAAACATCGTCTTTGTTATAATTAAAAAAAACTGGAAACTCAGTTTATCTAGGAAATCCTATTGTAAAATCGTAATAGAGAAGACTGAAACTTTGAGGATTAAATATGTATATTATCTTCCCACCCATCAGTAAAATTGTTTTAAGGTTTTGAAATAAATAAAAAATCGTTACATTATATTTTGTAAAAGTAAGCATTTTTTTAAATAAAGATTAAATCACATCTTTTGTTATTTATAAGATTTTTCTCCTATTTATAGTTTTGTAATTTGTTCTGTCCATTGACATTAAGCTCATTCACCCCGTTAGAGAATTTACACTTCAATTTAAATAATCAATATTTTAAGTATAAGTAGCATTTGCTGTTTGCAGTATGTTAAATCTGAATCCAATTACTTAAAAAATCAAGCAGAAGTAGCCGCAATAAATTAATTAAATGAAAAATTGCTTACTGATTTCATTACTAACAAAAATTAATTTCAATCCAAAAATCATCGTGCTGTTGAATAACGAAATAGAAGGCAATTAAAAATAAACGTTTTTGTGTTTAAATATAACATTTAAAAAAATGGGCAGTAAAATTAAAAAATGTCATAAATTTAAATAAAATTATGTATGGATTAGTATATTTACAATAATTTAATAAAACTTCAATAAATATATGTAATTAGCTCTCTACTAAAGTTTCTGAACAACTTAATATATTTTAGCCCTGAAATTAATATACGCTCATTAAAAAGGCTAGAGTTTTCGCGCGCTTTTAATACTCGTGGATATTAGGTTAGGGTAGTTCTGTGCACACCCGCCAAGCATTCTGAACGGCAGTGGCGGCTCGTGGTGAATTATATTGGGAGGTCAATAACAAATTTAAAAATAGCCATACTTAAAATAAAAATAAATATCTTAATCTTTAAATTCTCTTGCAGTTCAGATCTACTCTTCATTTTTTAGAATTGGAAAAATGCTGAATGACATGTTCGTTAAAATTGCACGCACATTCCTTTTATAAACGATTTCTCCCTACTTAACTAAAGCGGATAGTCTATCTTGGCCCAACTGCTCAACAAAATGTATATGCCCTCGAAAAACCCCTGGATTTTCAGACAAAGCCGTTTCGTCATGGCTACGTAGTGCCAGCTCGAATGCCCCACAAAATTTTACACAATCTATAATTTTGTTTAAAATATAACGATTTTTGTTATGTAAGCTGTGTCTAGCTGAGTGCGAATATCAACACTTCCGACCGTAGCATAGTTCACCGAACATTTCATGTAACCTGCAGAAAACGCATGTTTTTTTATTTTTTCTTTCAAGTGTTTTAAGTCTTTAACACCGGTTTTGCAACATAATGAGTTCAACGAGTCTTTAGAAAACATAACAGTAAAATGAGTTAGAGGCTTCACAACCATATATCCAGTTAGCTAAATCGTACATACTTTTGCGAAAGTTTTGATGAACCTCATTATTTTTGTCTTTACTAGTTTGTCCTACACGAAATTCTAGCAAATTGCGACCACTTACCTTGAATTCAGATATTTTCTCAAAATTAAGTTCGTTAGTACTCTTTAGTTGTTTAATTTTTTGCACTACTGACATTTTATTTCATCTACATTCACAACTCAAACATAGACCACCTTAAAATTGGTTATTTTTGCAAAAAAAGTTCGTAAACACTCTTTAGTTGTTTATTTTTTTGTACTAGGGGACTACCAACATTTTATTTCCTGTATATTTCCAACTCAAACATGGATCATAAAAATTAAAAAGTATATATTACAAAAAACAGTATAAAATCAGTTTTCATCTGTTAAAAACGTCCGAAATAATATCGAGTTAGAATAAGACCGCGCGACCTCTGAACAATTGAACTTCCGCATGCCGACGTGATGCCGCGACCGGTCGATCGAATTATAAGAAGAGACCGACTGATAATTCAAATCGCGATTTCGTATTCCATTTGCTATCACATTCAACTGCCGCTCGGTAGCTGTGAATCGTCAAGCTTTAAGGGAATCAGGGCAATTCGGACTGCCCAGCCTAGCTTAGTATAGCGTATTTTATTATGCCTAAGGAACACAACGAGACCTTTCGAACCGTCACGCGCGGCTAATAGTGTAGCGTATTTCTTTTCCCAAGGTTCGCGTTTTATTACAACTATTAGGAGGGACGATCAAACGAATAATTTATTTTCTGAAATATTTTTGAGGGTCATTGACCAAATGACCCTACGGAAGAACCGCCACTGCTGAACGGGATCGGGAACAAGATCAGGACCGGGACTCTGAACATATACATGGAGTAAGTGTCCGATATTTTACATGACAAGAGTATTTTTAAGATAAAAAGTTTATATAAAGCTGTGTCAAAAGTGCTTCGTTTCCAAGATACAGGGTGTTAGAGTTTTGATATTTCTTATTTACTTTTTATCAAACGTATACATTTCTAAAGATAATTTATTTAAATTTGGCACACAATATAGGGTAATCAATGCTTACGAAATAAGCATAATACATTTTAAAAAAATCTACCGGGTGTTACTTTTTTCCGGTGGTATTTCATTTTTTTTTTACGAAAACCACTTTTCAAAAAGAAAGCTGTCCATATCTTGATGGTAATGCAAGGATTCTAAGAAACTATTATTATGATTCTAACAGTAAAAAGTAAGGATCGTACTCTTCTACTCAACCTTTATATCCCCCACAATATCATGATTCTCTTACCTCTGTTAGTTTAATGACGCTAAGAGCCGCCTTAAAATCGGCTTAAAAATGGAAATACAAACAAAACCATGTCACTGTCAGATCCTTACGTGGTTGCTGAATGTCGCATATTTGTTTAGAATAATTGAAGATGATTGAATAATAACTACCTATATTACGTTTCGTTACAAATAAATATTGAATACTAACGAACATAAATTATAAATTTCATTATTCTATGAATAGAATTCTATTGGGCAGATTCGACATTTCCGGTAATATTTTATAGATGCTTTTCGGTCAAAATACTATTCTTATCCCCACTCATAATTATATGATTGTATTTGTATATCACGATCACTTGTCTTATATTTTTTGTTCTTTCATAACACCGCTAATAAATGCCAAAGTCGTTGCTGTATTTTCTCTTTTTTGGTCCATTTTTTTTTATAAAAGAAGATTCAATATGTTTTGATTAGAAATATAGTTTCTATATTTATTTAGTTTTTTAAATCATCGCCTATTTTTAAGATTTTTTTGTACATAGATAAGGTGACCCACCGTCCCGTTTTGGGCGGGACAGTCCCATATTATATTATATATATAGATATTTCTACGTGACGGCCCGTTTCCCTTAATTTCTCGTATTGTTTGGTGTTTAAACATTAAAAAAATGAAATATTTTATGTTCGATAACATTGGCAACATTGCTTTCATGCTTGTTAAAGCTTAAGTTTAGAGATGTGTTTTTATGTCTTATTTTGTTACGTTATGTTTATTTTCATAATTACAAATAGTTTATATTTAATATAAGCAAATTAAATAAAACATATTTAGTTTCTGTTTTAATATGCTCGTTTTATTGAACACACAAAATGGTTAAAGGAACTCGTCGTGGACTGTCCCGTATTTTGGCTTTTAAGTTTGTTCACTTTAGCATAGAGGGACTTTAGTGGCCTAATCACGAAATAGAAGGCAATTTTTTTTCGTCATGTCACGTTTCGTTTTTTAGTTATTCATCCTTAACGTTTATAAACATCTTAAATCTAATTTACATTTTATATTTTTTTCTGAAAATGCTTTGGTTTTTGTATGAAGCTACTATAAACAATTCTTTCTTTCTTTTTCAATATGGAGTCGGCTGTTACCTTGTTGCTTTCAGCGCCATTCTCCAGCCCAATAGGTAGGATGTCCGGATGGCGTGCTCTAAGCTCCCGGAACACCCCGAATCTTTCAAATAACTTTAATATTTCCTTTCCTTTTAATTTTTGAAATGCATTTTGGCTTCCACTAGATGCCCCTTGAGAGTACTACTGGTTTCACGAGATGACCTTTTATTTCAAGCTATCCTTTTACCCCTCCCGCCATATAGCGGCCATTACGCTAATATTCTATGTAGAACTGCGGCAGACGAACGGGATAGAATGCAAGAACAACTAGTCCTCGCATTCACAGCATCTGGTCCCTTTCTAGCGGGATCGTTAGTTTCCACACTGAGCGGTGGAATCTCCCGCTTCCCCCCGAAATAAACCAGCTAAACCGAATATGTGAAACCACTTATGTTAAAAACACAGAGGTCTGCCTTCGACGAGGCGTTTCAGAAGACTCTACTATAAACAGTTATAAAATGACGTAAAATAAACTCTCTTTGTTTTTCTTCCCTTATCTACAAAATTAAAACTCCTTACTTCAAATCTTTTTGGACTAGTATCAGTCTCAGTAGTAACTTTCCTTCGTGTTGGTATTTTGACATCATGAAAAACCATTGAAATAGAATTTTAAAGAGAAATATTAGTTGATACAAATCACAGAGATACCAGAGATGCACTCCGCTGTTAATTAGCGTTGAACGCCTTTTGTGTAAAGCCTTTTTTGATAATGCCTACGGCGACTAACCTGATGCTAATCCAGTACCAGTTCACTTAGTGCCTCTTACTGGTACCAATTATTTATCTAATAAAATATCCATAAATAATTTATGTTACAGTCCCTAGCAGCTATTGTAATTTATATCAATTAATGTTTTTATTTAAAGTTGTAGCTCGATGGTTCTTGATGATGACAGGATTAGGCAATTTTTAGATAAAATTAGACGAGAAAGTCATTTACGGTGTTTTGTTACGTTTTTTATAATTTAGTAGTTTCATACAAAACTAGTCAACTTTTATTTACAAAAAAAGAAATAAGAAACTACAAATTGAGGTTAGCATGTCCATGAATTCTAAGGATGAATAACTGAAAAACAAAACGTGACAGAAAATTTTTGACTTCGAATTCGTAATCAGGACCCCAAAATCCACCTATATACACAAAACCATCAAAATCGGCGATAGTGTAAAAAAAAGTAAAAAATTACCATAGCCGCTTTAGAGGCATCTGCCCTACACATTTTTTTCAAAAGGCCTTGATAACCGTTGAAAATTATTTACTAAGCATCTTCGCTTAATGAACTGCCCGAAGTATTATTAGTATTAATTTCTACATCTACGGTTTGCCGTTACGCTTCGATTTTAATATCTTCATCACTCAAATTTTGAATTAAAATACCGTTTTGTGAAAGCCGGTATCGCCACGTTTTAAACTCTTAGAGTAAACCACTTCAATATTTAAACTAATTAAAATATGATAACTTAAAACAAGGGGTTAACACATGACCGATCATTTTTAAAAACTTTCGAAAGAATACCTAAAAGATTGCCTTTATCTTAAGTTTTCAACTGATACTAAAGTTGTATCTATTAAATAAAAAATGCATTTTTATTCAACAGGTCATACGGTCATACATAACTGCTTTTAGGCTAACCAATACCTTCTTCGTTTGAGATTTTACGTCGTCCACTTTCCCATCTTCTTCTCAAACACATACTGCCTTCTTGACTTAATAAATTGTACTATGTTTTTGAGGATTTCAAACTTTTATGTAACAACCCTTTCAGTCAAACCATCCTCAGAGAATATTGTTAGAGATGTATGTTTAGCATTTTACAAAATATTTCGTGGACACATAAGTCCTGTTTTACAACAGATTAATTTTGAATATTGTGAGAGGTGGTTCAAATTTTTACAAACGAAAAATTATGCTGAATTGATATTTAATGTTTGTATATTCTGAGAAATTATAATTGGCTGGATGCTGTAAGGCAAGGGGCCATAGTAATTAAAGAGAAGATGAAATGTATAAAAATAATTGAGGTTAGAATTTTCTGTCAGTCATCCTGTCATCTTCATCAATTGTTATCGTGATTTGATTCAGATTTCGTTTTCATTTTTTGAAACTGAGGGAACTCTTCCATTGTAGTAATTGCTAACTAGTTAATTAAAATACATTTAATATTTCGTAATTATGGGTTCGGTTAAAGTTGTAACAGATGAAAGCAATTTCCAAGCTGAATTAGCTAATGCTGCTACAAAACTTGTAGTTGTAGATTTTACTGCCACTTGGTTAGTTTGCATTTTTTATTTTTTTTAATGTATGTTGGTTTTTTAATTTGTTTTTTAGGTGCGGTCCATGTCAGAGGATGGCCCCGGTCTTTCAGCAATATGCAGCCAAATATCCAAGAGCAGTATTTTTAAAAGTTGATGTTGACCAATGTCAAGAAACTGCTGCAGCTCAGGGTGTATCTGCAATGCCCACATTTATTTTTTATAGAAATAAAGTAAGCATATTTAAAAAAGAGATTATTAAGAGCCTTCCAATGTATTTGTATTGCAAGTATAATTTTCCTTTTATGGCCCAATAAGCTTTAAAATTGAAATTTATTTTACGTGTACATATACATACAATTTTGGTGTAATAAAATAAGAGGAACTAGTTTTCCAGTTAATTTTTTTTAAATAATATAATATTAATATGCAATAAACAGAAGAATACTGAGTTTGTATATATCACATAAATTGCATCCACTTGAACCGATTTGATGAAGTCCATCGACTTAAAAATCTTGATAAACACGGCGATTAACTGATATTTCAATTCATTTGAACATTTCAATTGAGTCCTGTATTTTTTGATAGTAACAGAGAAGTTCATTATAGTTCAGAAATATTATGAAAAAATATCTGCCTATTCTGCCTACCTATTTTTTACTTCTTTTTACAAAGTCAAAGGATATTTTAATAAAAATCAAAGTAAGTATATCCTTTAATTAAAAAAATATAAGCTCTGTGAATGTTACATTTCAGGCTAAAAAATTAGAAGGTTGATTAAAATCACTTGTTCCAATTGAGACTTTAATTTGGGTTTTGAAGAGACAGAGTGGCATGGGCAGATAGAAATATGTGTTATTCTCTCATAATAAAAAGAAATATTAACAACCCAATATGTTTTTTAGACTAAAGTTGATCGGTTACAAGGAGCAGATCCTACAGGTTTAGAAAGCAAAATTCAACAATACTATGGAACTGAAGAAGGAGAAGATAGTGAAGGAATTGCAGGCCATGTATGTACATTTTATTATGTCCTTTTGACAACCAATGTTGGGTTTAAATTAGATATCAAATTATTATTAGAATTCAATAAATTGATCCGATATCTGCCATTATGAGAATATCTAAACACACTAGCTATGTTCAGTGTACCCAAGCTATTTGTGTTATCTGTCAAAAATAAAAAGTTGTAAGGAATACACCAAGTTTGATTCTCATTTCTGAAAATAATTAATTTAATTAATAAATAAGTGGGTGAATTTTATTATATATTGATCAGCCTGTCTTGATAACTCCGCTGTATAACAATATAATTCTCACAGAAACCATTTTTACATTAATGACTCTGTTAAGTTCCAGAAATTAATATCAGTGATTTACTTCAAGAGTCTTTACAAAAAATATAGGAATATGCTAACCCCTTTATTTTCAGATATAAAATTAACACAACATTGTTTTGTAATAGTTTAACTGAAAAAAACACAAAATTAGACTTACATTAAGCACAGGAGTATTCTGTGACCCAGCTTATTTTGTTAAAGATTTTATCATTCACAGAGAGAACCACTTTTTAGAGGAGCTTTTTGGCTTATTTGCAAAAGTAAAAAATATATATAAAAATAGATTAAATGAAAAATAGTTAAAAAACTAGGTGTTTAAACACATAGACTAACTAATATAGTCCAGAATTGGTTGACTCACATCAACAAAAATATTTTTAGCAAAAAATAGTTAAATTGTGATTTACTTTAATTTTTCATGGATGCATAATAGGCATTTCAGTATTTTCAGGCTTCCCAGACTTAATAGAAAATATAAGATTTAATTAAAAACTGAAGGTTGTCAATATGTTTAAAAAAAATTTTGAATATGTAACATGAATCTCAATTTTTTTCTTAAAAATATTTCTGTTGATGTGTGTCTAAAGCAATCATGAACAGATTAGTCTACGTTAAACACATAATTTCCTAAACTATTTGTCATTTAATCTATATCTATACTGCAGTAGTAAGTTATTTAATTTCAAGAAAGGCAATATATATTTGTTATAAATATCCACTAGAATATTTATTATTCAAGCTACATCAGGTTTTTTTTAAGTTAGATAAGAAAAAATGAAAAAGATGCCAAATTTTATTTAAAAATAACTCTGTGGATAATAAAACATTTTCCATATTGTCGTGCTACATAAAATCCACTTTGTAAGTTATTTAAATTTCAGAATTTTCAAATTTAAAAAATTTTATTACTAATATTTTTTTGCATACAAATAATTTTTTTTTTCATATTTGCAATGAAATTCTTTTTAAAATAAGTATTTATAGTTTCACCTGTTTTAGATGGATCTGTTTCCATTTATTACCAAAGCTGAGTGTGAGTGTTTGAATGAGAGTGATGATCATCCATTTGTTCATGCACTGACTTCTGGTGGAGGATACCTAGAGTCTGACTGTGATGAACAGCTAATCATTTCCATTGCATTTAATCAGTCTGTGAAAATACATAGTTTAAAGTTTAAAGCACCTGCTGATAAAGGACCAAAAACTGTGAGAATTTTTATTAATCAACCAAGAACATTGGATTTTGATCTTGCAGATAGTTATACCAGTGTTCAGGATATAGGGTAAGCAGTTAAGCGTAACTCTTGCTTTTAATTATATACTTTTTATTAAGCAAGAGTTTTTTCTTATTTTGCCTTCCTTATTTTAAATTTAATTATTTGATTTAAATTACTATAAGAAAATAACTTTTTAACCCAACTTTGCTCCAGATATTTGCAAACCTCTTCTCAAATAATTTGAGGGGTGCTACAAACAGATATAGATTGAAAAGTAAAATAACTTTCATGGATCCTTGTAGAATTTTGTGAAGTTCTAATATTTATTTCATTCCAAATATATCAAATGGACATAATTATAAAAATAATAAATGGGGTGTATCTAACATGACATTCGAGGAGATGCTTTTTCTTTAAAGTGTAAACACAAGTAACATTAATTAGTGGTTATAGTGTGAGATGCTGTTTTTTGCTTAAATTTCCTAAATAAATTATCAACCGTTTCCTGCATATACACAGAAAATATTTTTTCTCCTTTAAAATAAAAATTAACATTCATTTTTGTATTGGCGCATCCGATATACCTTGGACAAGTTACAGGAGGCCGGGTCGGAACTAGTTGGATTACCCACAATTAATATAGTTCATGCCTTTCTTTTGTGCTGCCCCCAAAATCAGTTGCCAACCCTGGCATAGTTAATTCATAGAAATGACAGTGGTTGTTAACCCCCGGCACAGTGGGGCAAACCCGCCCTTGCTCCGACAATTATCCTGGCGCAGCTCTCAAGATAAGGCAACTTGTCGTGCTAACATACTAACCAGAACGTAAGTAATAATCATTGTTACTCGTGTTTACACTATTAAGAAAATATTACCAAACAAATTTAAGATTTATATTTTTAAGTAACCGATTTACCACCCCCTATATTAGCATAGTACAAGAAACCGCAAAAGGTACTAAAATCAGCCGACACTTTATGCATCGCGAAATAAGTTAAAATCAAAACTTTCTGAATCCCTCATAAACTGAAGCATCTTCTCCTCAAGTGTCATCTTTGGCGCAACTCATTTATAATTATTATTTTACTTAAATTCACAAAATTTGGGCATGATCAGGAAAATTTATTCTACTTTTTGATCTATCCATTTTTACCGCCCCTAAAAACATTTGAGGAGATATTTGTACCAATGTTAGGTTATAAAGTAGACGTGGATTACACTCGACCTTATAAATGAGGGCAATAACCTTAGACATTTAAACAGGCTTGTTAAAACTTCTAATTGCCAAGAATTGTTGATAACATACAAAGACAGACTTAAAGCTCATTACAACTCCAGTCAGCTATTGACATCAAACAACATTACAAAAAGTGCATGGCAAATCATAAATACCAAAATTAAACAAAAACACAAATCCATCCCTGAACAGGTTATTTTCGAAGGGAAAAAATAAATAACCCAAACGAAATGGCTAATGAATTTAATTCTTACTTTACAGATTCAGTTTTAAATCTTGTTGACAGAACACCTTTATCTGCCGACATTATTATCCCCTGCACTGCGAATTCAAACACTATATTTCCAGTAGCGTGCGGTATAGGGGGGACGGTTCCCCCCCCCCCCCCCTTCAGGTCTAACCCGTCTAACCCGCCTTGTGCGATCGTAAAATTTAATTAACTTAATAAATGAATAATAATTTAATTTAAAACTTAACTAGTCTAAGGCAATAATATAACCTTTACTCTTTTTATTATTTTTGCATTTTCCCGACCAACATTTTTTTAAAAGGCGGTTGACAACATGGCTTTTTGCAAAGTTTTTTTAAATATTAAAACATTTGTATTTGTAATAAAGGATAAACGAAGAACGTAGCAAAATGAGCCTGAACAAACCAAAATTAGGTGCAAAAATGTTTTATTCCTGCATGGTTTCCTTTCTCAAAAATGTTCTGGCTATTTTGTAATATAATCGTTGGGCTGTATATTTCTGATTCCACTAACTGAGGGTGAGGTTCTGGAAGTTCTAAAGTTTGTCTCTACTAAAAGATCATGTGATGATGATAAGGTGCCCTATTGCCTCCTGATTATTACTCAGAGTTTGATTCCATTAACTCTTGATAAATTTCTCCCTGCAACATGGGATTTTCCCCCAGGATTTAAAAGGCAGTGGTGATCCCAATTCATAAAAAGGGCAACACAGCCGCCCTTGAGGACTACAGGCTAATCTCCCTACTTTTAAAGTTTTTGAAGGTATTCGAGAAGTCTTCTAAGACAAGACTGGTTGGTTTTTTTTACCACTATCAGATTCTGACCTACAGACAAAACGGTTTTTGGTTTGAGAATCTTTTATGACTTGTCTAAGGCCTTCGACACCATAAATCATAATATTCTACTGAACAAATTGGGTCACTATGGCATATGAGGACCAGGGCTTGATTGGATAAGATCTTACTTAGCAAATAGGGTGCAGGCCATAAAACTAGTATACAAGGGAGGTGTTGCTGTTTCAGACTGGGTTAATACTAGATAGGTGTACCACAGGGCAGTGTATTGGGACCTATACTCTTCCTAGTTTTTATAAATAACTTACCACTCACTCTTCGTAAACGATAGTCATATAACCTTGTTTACTGATGATACATCTACAGTATTGGGATCTGTTGACTATGGAACACTCTGTGAAAAAGCAAACAGATGTTTGTCTGACATTGTTGTGTAGTGTAAGAACTTCGGCTTGAACAAGTCTTGTTGTATTTACCCCTCTGAGGGTGACTCAGGATAGGAGTCTACTAGTTAGGGACAATGGGTTGAGTCTCATACAACATGAGTCTGTGAAGTTCATGGGTGTTGCCCTTGACCAGCATCTCAGTTGGGATAACCAGGTTGATGGTATTAGTAACAAATTGTGTTCCAAAAATTATGGTGTCCCGTTTGCTTGGGGAAATTGTAACAGCATGAATCGAGTCCTCATATGCCAGAGAAGGATTCTTAGGAATACATTTCGGATACCGTTTGGCGCCACTTCTCGGCCAATCTTTTTTTCAGTGTGTGCTTTTGTATTTTTAAACATCACCATGAATATGTAAAATCCGGAAAAATAAATCAATATATAACAAGGAACTGTGATAAACTTTACATTCCCAGTGCCCGACTGACCTAAGTATAGAATGGGCCTGAGATTACTTCTATAAAAATATTTAATCACTTGACCCTCAATATGACCAGCACCACAAATGTACATATTTTCAAAAGAACATTTAAAAACAAACTTGCTGATAATCCCGTTCATTCATTGTCTGAATTCTTTTCATTTGCTTTTAAAGATTCTGAAATGGAACTATAATATATAATTGTTTTAATTAGATTATTATGTAACATGAGTGTGAATGTTACTTTATAAATTGTATTAACTTTTTACTCTTTTTCGTTCTGATTTGTTTTGTATTGTTTACTATACATTCTTATATTTAAATTGCTTGACCTGACTTGTACCAACCTACTTATAGCATTAGATTTTAAATTTTACAATTCTCTTGTGTCCTGTCTTGTATAATGTCTTTGGAAATAAATGTATGTATGAAAAGGTGTACATTAAAAACAAATCATGAATTTTAATTAAATCTGAGAAACCAGCCAGCTTCGATACCACACTTTGTGGATCTCTTCAAATCACATTATATTATTGTTCTAGGTATATCATACTCAGCCTGCTGCTACTAATAACTATGACTTATGAGTAGCATTTATGAATATGAAACTATTATTCCCTAAAATAAACATTTCTGAAATATATTAACAGCAACATTCATTAAACATTTTAGAGTAACCAGTGAAGATTTAGAGGGAAACCCAATCAATTTAAGGTATGTTAAGTTCCAAAATGTCCAGAATATTCAACTGTTTATTAAAGACAATCAGTCAGGAAGTGAAGTAACTCAAATTGATCATCTAGCCATTATTGGATCTCCTATTAGTACCACAAACATGGGTGATTTCAAAAGAGTAGCTGGTAAGAAAGGAGAAAGCCATTAAAATTAATTTCAATTGCATTTAAAAGTTTTATAATTATTGCTAGAAGGTCCAGATTTGAAAAAAAAAATTAATACTATATCTAATAGAAACCAAGCCTAATTGAGGAGAGGATATTTAAGCATATGCTTATGTAAAAACAACATTGGTGGTAATATAAATATAAAAAAATGCCCTCACTGATCCAGGTAGAAGTCAAGATATGTTAAAATATTAGCATAATTTTTATTTTGTAACACAAAAAAAAATAAAAAGATTATTACAAGCAATAGTGTATTTTTTCCTTTGTATTAAAGGGCCCATTTATAATTATGTAGCTGTCTCAATGTTCTACTATGAATATATATATATATATATATATATATATATATATATATATGTATATATACATATATATATACATATATATATATATATATATATATATATATATATATATAAAAAAATTGCAAGCTTCCCGAAATATGGAAGGAGAGTTTTATAGTACCAATGTTTTAAATCGAGGAAACAGATGATGTTCAAAACTAAAGGAGTATTTCACTAGTCAGCAACTCCGTAAGCTGCTGGATAGCTTTATTTATGATAAGTTGAGCTGGGAATGCAGAGGGTCTCATTGTTGACAAGCAACATGGCTTCATGGGAGGTAGATCAACTGTTACTAATTTGCTCACTTACAAAAATGCTGTTGGATGCCCTGGAGAAAGGCAATTAAGTAGACTTGATCTATACAGACTTCTTCAAGGCTTTCGACAGAATAAACCATAATTTACTGCTGTCAAAGTCAAGAATGGGATTTTAAATAGAATACCTTTTTTATTTGTATATATATATATATATATATATATATATATATATATATATATATATATATATATATATATATATATATATATATATATATACACACATATAAATATGATAAGTTGAGCTGGGAATGCAGCTTCAAGCAACATGGCTTCATGGGAGGTAGATCAACTGTTACTAAATATGGAAGGAGAGTTTTATAATACCAATGTTTTAAATCTGCTGTCAAAGGAAACAGATATATATATATATATATATATATATATATATATATATATATATATACATATATAATAGATGTTCAAAACTAAAGGAGTATTTCACTAGTCAGCAACTCAGTAAGCTGCTGGATAGCTTTATTTATGATAAGTTGAGCTGGGAATGCAGAGGGTCTCATTGTTGACAAGCAACATGGCTTCATGGGAGGTAGATCTACTGTTACTAATTTGCTCACTTACAAAAATGCTGTTGGATGCCCTGGAGAAAGGCAATTAAGTAGACTTGAGCTATACAGACTTCTTCAAGGCTTTCGACAGAATAAACCATAATTTACTGCTGTCAAAGTCAAGACTGGGATTTTAAATAGAATACCTTTTTTATTTGTGTATATATATATATATATATATATATATATATATATATATATATATATATATATACATATACATAGCGAGCTTCCCGAAATATGGAAGGAGAGTTTTATAGTACCAATGTTTTAAATCGAGGAAACAGATGATGTTCAAAACTAAAGGAGTAATTCACTAGTCAGTAACTCCGTAAGCTGCTGGATAGCTTTATTTATGATAAGTTGAGCTGGGAATGCAGAGGGTCTCATTGTTGACAAGCAACATGGCTTCATGGGAGGCAGATCAACTATTACTAATTTGCTCACTTACAAAAATGCTGTTGGATGCCCTGGAGAAAGGCAATTAAGTAGACTTGATCTATACAGACTTCTCCAAGGCTTTCGACAGAATAAACCATAATTTACTGCTGTCAAAGCTCAAGACTGGGATTTTAAATAGAATACCTTTTTATTTCTGTAGACAATACATAAAATGTGTGGAAAATGTCAAAATATAATACAACTACTTTCTGGTAAATAAGTTAACATTAAACTACATTCAAGTATTCTTCATAGTGTAAAATGTCTTTTGTATTAAAAAGTGTTTTTTTAAAACTGCTCAAATTAATCTTAAACTTAATATTTTCTGGAAGTTTATTAAGGACTATAGGCCCCATAAATTGTGGGGAATGTTTCGCTATATTTAAGCGACCAAAGGTTTACAAGATTCTAGCAGGCATCGAAACAATCTTTCCTGACAGATAAACACATTTTTGACGTAAGGCGAAGAACCACAGAGTACAGAGTCGGGATGTTACTTGTGCATCGTTATTTGAAGTATTTGACAGGCAAAACTGCTCTAAACAATCCAAATAAATAACAACATGAATTAATTTTTTTTCTGAGTTCACTTTATTCTAAGAAACTTGATTGAGTCATTTCGAGATATTTCAATGTTATTTACGTGCAGAGTAGCTGAATTTTGAATCATAAAGTGATACATGAAAAATACACTTTTATCATATAAAAATAATCATAAAAAACCGCATGAGAGAACGAAAATTATGACTAACATACAACACAGATTTTCAATATATTAACAGACCTAAATAAGTACATGAATAATTTTACATCACCAAGAAAATCAACTGAGTGATCCATTTAACTCCCCATCATTCAAGAATTTGTTAAGGTCATAATAACCCTTTAATATAAGAAATCTCTTTAATCTTGCTTCAAGCAGTGTGGTTCATTCATGAATCTACGTGGCAATTTGTTCCAAATTTTTTAAAAATATATTTCATGTTTTTTTTATAAAGCTAAAGTTAACTTTTTAATTTTCCAAATTTTCCCTGCACCTGGTCATGCTGACCCTCCAATTCTACAAGTTTGTTCCCCAGTATAAAATTGACTCCAAAATACTCTATATAGTATAAAGTTAAAATGTTCTTTGATGTTCAGACATTTCTACAACTATGTCGTCTATCCATGTTGAAAACAATCCTCAAACTTCTGGATTGTGAAGACAATGCCTGCGGCAGTAGAATTGGCTGAAAAAATTATTCCATATCTCAATCTCAGACGAGACTCGACATAGGCGTCATATGCCAAAAGGTGAGCATCACCACCCACAAAACAATATCGGCTCATGCTCGTTACAACCTTGTCAGCATGTGCCCTCCAATCTAACCTTTGGTCCAGGAGTACGCCCAAGAAAGATACTGCATACAGAGCCGTCACAATAGTGTCACCACAGTTGAAGGATATAGGTTTGTTGAGCCTGAATTTATAGTTTATAATTTGGGTTTAGCGTGAGATTGTTTGTTCTAAACACACTTATTTAGTGTATCTATGCTTTGGATGATTTTTTTCTCTGCACGTTTCCTCATTATCAATGATGATAAGTTTTTTTAAAAGTATCTATTCACACAATCGAAAGCCCTACTAAGGTCACAGAATACGCCAATAGGGCTTATACCCCGCTCCATTTTCGTTAAAAGTATATTATTTAAACTTTTTGTTTAATACTTCAATATTTTTATAAGTTATACAAAATACCAATGGCAGCTGATTTATAAGGGCTGAAGTGTCCCTAAAAACATAAGCATCATTGCATATTTATCGCAAGAAGCAATGTATTCTAAAAAATGACAAAAGCCTACAGTATGTTTCAAAAAGTAGTTTTCAAATACAAAAATGGAATTTATAATGAGGGCTTAGTGCAGTGCAACTTATTAAACTGGCATTTTCATCATGCATAACCTTTAAAACACATTTGACAAAACAAAGATGGGTTTATTTAAAAAATGTTCAATGAAATATAAGTTTTTAACTTAAATAATAAGAATTTAATAACCTAGTTTTTCACTTTCGCTAGCCTCTCGACTTTCGTCTCGTCTTTTTAATTTCTAACGATTTAATATTTTCTTGCGTTTCTTTCTTAATTTGCTCAACCTGTATCTTCAGGTTTGGATTCTTGTATTCAATGTGCTCATTTTTTTCATTGTTTTCGTTATCACCTTCCTCGAACAACTCACTGATTTCCATTAGTCTGTGATATTTTGAGGAAAATTGTATATTTAGTCTCTGTTTCGTGTCTTTTTTAGTTTCAAATATCAAATATAAACCTTTATTCTCCGTTTTTTCTTCAGATTCTAGCTTCCAGGCTGCGTTTCTAACCTCAGTTTTAAATCGCTCTAATTCTTCTACACTCACGTTTCTGCTAACATTTAATCCCTTCTCCAATGGGTTTACAATATACATAGGATTATGTTCAGGCTTTGATATTGAAACAGCTTCATTCAGGCATACTGCTCTGCTATAAAAATCAAACTGCGCATAATATTCGAAAAACTGTAATAGTAATGATTCCAGAGAACTGGTATTTTCAGTTTTGAAGTTAAGTTTTTTAATATCTCGTAAAAAGCTACCATTTATTCCGTCTTCTGTAACATATTGATCACTGGGTCCTAAAATTCATATACATTAATTTAAAAATAAAAGTATTATTAAGTTTAGATCTACCTGCTAATACCGTAAGTTGATTTAAAGTTGGCAATACAGGTGGTGACTGCAGTGGTCTTTGTAGAAACGCCAGAGCCAGTAGTGTTAGTGAAAAGTTTGTTATCCACCTTCCAGGTGATCTGTTTGTGAGATATAACTCCTTGGCCCATTTTCTGATTGTAAATATTAATGGTCTAACTCTTGGATCTATTTCTCCCATAAGGTATAAGAAATCAGACATATAAATGCCACTCCTGAAAATGGAAATTTATTAAAAGAAAATCAGAGTCTTTGCACAGACATAAATTTATTTAGAGGTTGGGGGGGGGACAAAAAATAACATGAACTGTCAAAGAAACAATTTTTTGTTGCCAAAGAACATATTTTTTCCCCATAATTGTGTGATCAAGGGTTACCAAGTTAATATTCCATTCTTAATTGGACACCCGATACATTACATTAAAGCTTTGACGGCAACATTACATATTTTTTATAGTAATTAACAATTTTAACCCGTTTGGATATTTTTTGTGTAAATAGGTATTATCATTTTACAGTATCCTGTATCAGACAATCAGAAAACAAAAACATAATTTTGTATAGTGTCCCGATTTTTGAAACAAAATCCTGATTTTTTTCTGATTGATCTATAAAATTCCCGATTAACGGGATCATATGGTTTTGTGTTCAATACTCATATATTTGTTTTACAAAATATCTCTCTATCACCAATAAGGGTTTTGTTTAATAATTTGTATATATACTACTTTGTTCTATTTCTAAAATGTTTGTTTTAATATGCCAGTGGTCTACACAATTTAAACAAACAAAAAAAATAAGCTTTATTGTCTTCAGAAAAACATGGCTCATTGACAAAGCAACCTTAAAAATGAAAAGAAATGTTCTATAATACCTTATGGAATGACTTATACTATGTTGAGGCTAAAAAAATATACAGATAAAACATATAATAATAACAAAACAATGGACAACAATGAGGGGCGTGCAGTCCATGGAAGCAAAGGAAGCAGTGCTTCTCCAAAAAAAATTACAAAACATCTTCTAAAATGTAATTTTTGAAATAGGAAACCATTAATTTAGTTTATATTAAAAATGCTAAAATATTATCTTAATTGTCAAGCCCATAATAAATGCGGCCTTGGCTCCGACCCAGCCACAATAGAATATCGAATAGAACCTATGCGGGCCGCTAGCTTCTCTGCAGCCAAGTCCTGTATGCTTGATTTCCTGTGAATGGAGTTATTGAACTTTCCACCGGCTGTTTGCAATTTTTGCATTTCAGTCGCGTGCTTTAAGTGGTGGCGGAAGCTATCGTTGGAGTAGGTTCTTTGTTTGAACGGCTATCCGTGTGTTATGTAATACGTACGTCGCGTCGTGCATAGTGCGATATGGAAAACAATAATAGGGACGTGGATATGCAAATACCGCAACTTCGGCTGTCGGTACTAATGTTGAAAATGTTGGAGAATTTAGTAAGAAGAGTGTGTGTGAATGTGTGATGTGTGTCTTAATAATAAAGGGTTTTTCCACATTAAATTTCGCTGATAAGCTTGAAATCATTTCCAAAGGAAGGGCAAAACCGCCTATGAAAAATTTAACCACAAAAATGAAAAACTGTATTAGACATTTTTATCCGGAAAAACAATACGAACAATTTAAATGGCTAACAGGGTGTGAAAATACATGTAAATTATTTTGTTAGCCATGTTTACTTTTTGAAAATGAAAAAGGTCTCTGGAATAAAACTGGTTTTTCCGATTTAAACAATTTCCATAAAGCTGTAAAAAGACACATTATGTCCAAAACGCATTTGCAGGCCATCATAAAAGAAAAAGTCTTTGGCAAAACCAGAATTGAACACGCTTTTAATAAACAGTTGGAAATTAGTCACCGTCAACACAATGAACTAGTCGATGAAAATAGGCAAATATTAAGAAGACTTATCGATGTTATTTGTTTTCTCGGACAGAGCGAATTGGGATTTAGAGGTCATGACGAAACAAGGGTTTCTTCAAATAGGGGAAATTTTCAAGATTTACTTAGTTTAATGGCTAAATATGATGATTGCTTAAAAAATCATTTAGAGCAGTCTAGCGTTTTCCGCGGAACGTCGAATCGAATCCAGAATGATTTAATTTCCGCTGCTACAATATATAGTAATATATTGCAACAATTATAATAGAAAATAATGAAACGTGGACTGTTTCAAATGAGATTTTAATTTCAATTATTTGTTGAACATATTTTCAGAAATATTTCCATTCTCGGACAATGTTTTTAATATATTACAAACTAAAACAAATGATACTGCTTTTTGCCTAAAAAAAGTAGATGATTCTAAGTCCATGTTAAGCCAAAAAAGAGATGACTTTGATCTACTTTGGGAGAAAACGATGACGTTAAATGAAGAGCCACAAGCCAAGCGTCTTCGAACAAATTCAGCAACAAATAAACTATAGATTTAACGGTTTAAATGATTTTAAATTCCTCGAGCTCTGCAATTTTGATGCATTTAAAGGAAAAACTTTTACAGAAGATGCGTTTAAATCTCTTCTTCTTCATTATGGCTAGTTCTTCAACCGAGTGTTACTGCGATCTGAATTAAAAGTGATTTATGAAACTGATGACATTAGCCCAAAAAATAACGCTAAGGAACTAATGCAATTTTTAAAAGACAAGGAGCTGCAAGATGCCTACACCAAAGTGTCGAAATTGTGTGAATTAGTATTGACAATACCTGCCACAAGTTCATCAGTAGAACGCAATTTTTCAACACCTAAACATATAAAAAATTTCGTGAGAAATTCAGTGGAGCAGGAGAGACTTTCGCATACATCGCTGTGGTCCATTGAAAATAAACTTCTCCAAAATATGTCGAAGCATCGACGTTTTTATGATGACGTCATTGACGAATTTATAAAATATTATTGAAGAATCGAATTACATTACAAATAGGTAAGTTTCTAAAAATTGCTTCCCTTTGTTAAAATTTCACCGCACGACCCTGACAACAATCAATAATTAAAATAAAAACTATACATCTGTATAATAACAAATAAGTCAATAATATAAAGATTAAAAAAAGAGAACAAATGTTGAGCCAGGAATATTTAAAATATTATACCTACTATCATAGAGGGTTATCATAAAATTCCTGCAGGTTGTAGTATGGCTTTAACTTAAGGATGTTTTTGAGAGTCCGTCTAAAGGACTTTTCAACAGTAATTAATTTTAGGTTTATAGGTAAGTGATTGTAGATCTAACTTTCATGAAGCAATGAGTTTTTAGTTAAAGCATATTTGGGTATTGGGACCCTAAGAGATTTAGTTATATTAATATACCACAGGCCACCGCATCATTCTTCAAGTTTAGAAACCCATTTCGTTTTGTGGTTGCAATGCTTCTTAGTATTTAAATGGAAATATAAGCCTTCTCTCTATTACTACTACCAAATACTTACATATTTGCCATTGAAAGATCACACTCAACGTTTGTTAATTGTTGATGGTATTTTATAATTGGAACTCTAGCTTGTAAAATTCGTCGAACTTGCGTACATCCAGGTAAAAATAAATTTATTAAATCACCAATCGCCTCCATATTTCTTTGGCCTGTGGACCTTTCAGATCCAGAAGATCCTTTACAATGATAAATAAGTCTACTCTTCTGTTTTTCCTAGAAATGGTACAATATATATCATATAATATAAAGCGCTTGGATTATTTTTATTTTCGTTTTAAACTATTAGTATTTTAAAGTTTTATATATATATATATATATATATATATATATATATATATATATATAAATATACTTATTTATGAACAATACACATGACAGGCAGTGCCCAAATAGTGTTACAAATGTCAATTCATCGTTAAATCTAATTCTATTTAATACTAAACTATGACTAAGGTTAAAAAAATTCTGAAAACAAAAGTTAAAATTGTCTTGTAGAAACAAATAAAATACTAGAACATCATCAATTTTTTAATAAAACGGTAATTACAAACATAGTAAGACATAAAACACTTTCAAGGTGGAAGCAAATTTTGACCTTTTTCTTAAACTCAAATGGATTTGCCTCAAAATTAAAATTTGTGGGCAGTGAATTCAAAAACCTCATAAGATTATTTATGGCAGAATTTTTGCCGACGTCGCACACTGGTTTCTTTTGATAAAAACTTGGAAAATATTCGAAAAAATAGATCAGCGAATTTAAAGGGATGACATGGAAATTTTTAAAGTAAACATCATGGTTGATAAGTTGGCCATGGACATATTCACATTTTTCAATTGTTGTTGTCACAGCAATACGTCAAACAGACAGTTCGTTGCGTGTTATTTCCTAGCTTTTTTAATCAACTGAATTTTTATAAAAATTATTATTATTTATTTGAGAATCTTGTGCGAGAACCTATAATTCTCAGTTATGGAAACACATAATGAAGGTATGTATTTTCACTTAGCATAGGAAAAAATCATTACTCTGTTTTCCTTTTATATTTTTGACCGCAAATAAAAACTGGCTGCATTTTTGTGCCACTTATTATTTTTTTATCAAAGTTTAAATATGTTTTTGTTTATGTTCCGCCTGTTTCCCATCTTTATGTTACTGATCTTTGGTATAATTAGGGCTATAAAAAGACGTAAATGTATATAGATGTTGCAACTTTTTGCGTATTTTTGAATAAGGTGTATTTTTCGACGCGGATCTTTGTGTAATGCAAAATAATTAAAAATTAATTATTTAACATGAACTGAGTTTAGGTTTTAGTTTCATTTACTGAAATTTCTTGAGAGGTTTTAAGTTATTATTTTAAACGAATACTTTAATATTTATTGTATTGTATCTCAGAACAATACGCCGATCTAACTACAGAAATAATTTTAGGTATAGAAAAATGAAAAGAATCTAAGGATGCATTTTATTTATATTTTTGAAAAAATAATTAAAAAATAATATTTTTAAAAAACTTCAAGTTTAATATTGATTAAATATAAATGTAAGTATTATTTTTTAAAATTAGAATATATTTTCAAATTATATTTTCAATAATTCTTAAATGCTTTTTATTTTAGCATGAATCATAATAATCTGTAGTTAGATAGTTCATAAATGTTATGATAACAGATAAAAGAAATGCTAAAATAGTTATACACTCTTTTTTTTTAAATAATTTTATAAAAAAAAATCATGTAAAGAAATTGAGATTAAACTAAAAAAACCTAATTGTTAGGCTTTTGCTTTATACTTCATAGTAAGGCATATGTTTTAAAGACAGGGATTTTATTTCTAGATTTGCAAGAAAACCGCATTCGTTTTTCGTACGGTGAGTTATTTCAAATATTCCAAAGCTTTCCAGAAAAAAATTTAGACGCAAAACTAAAAAAGTTACAGTCACACATTTTAATAGAAAAAGGATCTGACATATTTCCTGTAAGTGAAATGAAAAACTTGTCTCGGTTCGCCTCCAGTTTAAAATGTAAATGGCTTCAAGTTAGTCGAAATAAAACGGTATTTCTCAAAAAATATTCCAATTGGCTCAATCAAACCTTAACATTTACAAAAAAACAGGCAAAAAAACAGTGTGTTGGACGACCGAAATCTAACTTTAATAGCAGTGGTGAGAGGTCAAAGAGACTAAAAACTTCCGATTTGCGGTGTAGTAAAACCGTAGAGGAACTGGCATACGCCACTCAAATGAAATTTAGAGAAGAGGGAAATGTAGACGCTTCAAAAATAATTAAAGAGATCACAAATATTGACACAAAAGCAAAAGAATATAGAAAAGCACTAGAGAACTCAAAAAAATCAGCGTTGAAATTAAGTAGCGATGAAGCTGTTTCGCTTATAATAGAAGCTAAATTAAGCAAAAAGCAATATCATTTAATTAGAGAACAAGCCAAAGAAAAAAATTGTGATATATATCCCTCTTATAAAAGGGTTCTTCAAGCCAAACAAGAATGCTACCCAGCAGAAGTTGTTGTGAAATCGGATATCGAGGCAGAAGTGTCATTGCAGGCATTATTAGATCACACCAGTAAACGGTTATTAACTCTCCAACAAGAAGTTCTTCGTTCGTTAGATATTAAGAGCGTCGAAATACAGTTATATTTAGTGTGTAAGTGGGGGTGTGATGGTTCATCCGGACAATCGGAATACAAGCAAAAATTTGATTCTGCAAACTTTTCAGATGCTAGTGTGTTTCTAATTTCTTTAGTTCCTATAAGGCTTTTCACAAAATATAACCAAAAAGAAATTATAATTTGGCAAAATTTAAGAACATCATCACCTCGATTTTGTCGCCCAATAAAATTGCTATTTAAAAAAGAAACCACTGAATTAACGATACAAGAAAAAAATTACATTGATTTACAAATTCAAACTCTTTCTCCATTTCACTATCATTTAAACAATAAAACTTATATAGTAAATTTTGAAATGCATTTTACCATGATCGATCTAAAAGTAGCAAATTCTTTAACAGCAAATAAATCTTCTCAAACATGTTATCTTTGCGGGGCATCTTCCAAAGATTTTAATAATATAAGTCAAGTTATTACTAGACCTCTTGTTGTCAGTCATTTAGCATATGGGCTATCTACTTTACATGCCTGGATTCGGTTCTTTGAGTGCCTATTGCATGTAGCTTATAAAATTAGTATTCAAAAGTGGCAGGCAAGAAGTCCAGAAGACAAGCAACTAGTGGCTGATACAAAAAAAGGAATCCAGGAATCGTGGCATTTAAATTTAGGTCTCATTGTTGATAAGCCTAAACCAGGCTTTGGCAGTTCAAATGATGGCAACACTGCGCGAAGGTTTTTTGAAAACTCGGAAATTGTTTCGAAAATTACTAAAGTTGACGTAGGTTTATTAAAAAAATTTCATGTTATATTACAAGTCTTATCATCAGGTTATGACGTACATGCTGAAAAATTTAACAGCTATTGTCTTGAAACTGCCCACCTATTTGTACACTTGTATCCATGGTACCCAATGCCTACCACCTTGCATAAGGTACTAATTCATGGGTCAAAAATAATCCAGCATTTCCTAGTTCCTATAGGTCAACTATCTGAAGAAGCACAGGAGGCAAGAAACAAGGATATAAAGAAGTTCCGACAACAATTTTCAAGAAAAACTTCAAGGAAAGATAGTTTAAATGACATCTTTAATCGTCTCCTTGCTTCTTCAGATCCTTATATTTCTAGTTTGCGAAAATTGCCCTGCAAAGGTAACAAAATTTTTTCTGCTGAAGCTGTGGAATTATTTACTTCACCTAAAATTAATAAGGAAGATATATCTGACAGTTCAGATTCAGAATAAATTTTTAATAAAATCGTATTTATTTATTTTTTTATTTATAAAACCATTCTTTCTAAATCTTATATTTCTACGAGCCCTAACAACTACACTGACCATTTTGGAATACAAGTAATAGTATATTCGACTTCGGCATGGGAAATGTGTCATTTCTGCCAAGAGATAAAGTTTTTCGAGACGCGTTAGTGTCTAAACTTTAATTCGAGACAGAAATGAAAATTTCCATCGATGATTAAAGTTAGTAATGTCAACATAACATAGGTACAGGGTTATCCAACGAGGACTAGACAGATCGATTTTTTGACTTTACCTGTATGCATAAAAAAATCGAAAATAGCCATCAAAAACAAAAGACGTTAGTCTTTTGTTTTTGGATTAAGTTTTTTTGTAATGGAACACCCTGTATATTATTATATATTTGATAAGATCTTTTCATCGTGATATACTAAGGTTTGCACATCTATCTTGAAAAACAGCCGAATAAATGAGCAAAAACCTTTCCATAGGAAGCAGTGTGTTAGAAAGAGATTATTTTATTAATTCCCGTATCAAAGGTATCCACGTAAAATCAATTCTCTCTCTTACACATTTCTTGTGGAATGGTTTTTGCTCATTTATTCGTCTATTTTTCAAGATAGATATACAAACCATATATTTATATTCAGGATAAAAAGTTTTTTTAAAATATCTAGTAATATACAGGGTGTTCTATTTAAAAAGACTTCATCTATGCCGTAAGTCTTTGTTTATGTTTTTAAAAAAAAAATTGTGTCATTTTCTGGTTCTACGAAGCCAAATACATAAAATGGCTATTTTGGATTTTTTAAAAATGTACAGGTAAAGTCAAAAAGTCGGCCTGTCTAGTCCTCGTTGGATGACCCTGTACATGGTTTTTATATTTTTATAAATGATCAACGATTCTTTGATTTTTTAAATCATAGCTATGGTGAACATTATTTACACATAAATTTCGAATCAGTCAAATATATCGTTGTTAGGGCACGTACCTATTATATTTGTTGGTTTCTCAAATGCGATCGTCATACATTTAAAGGTACAAAAATTCTCAAGTAGCTAATCTAGTATTTGGTTTCTTGTGTGGGTAATTCAAAACCTATTAGTTAAGGAATTCTAATTTTATAGGATAATTTTGACAGCTTTTAAAATGTAAATATATGCAAAATCACAAGAGATCTCTATTACGGTGACACCAAGCGCTTTCTTATGGAATTTACCACTGGTGTCATTGTGACGAAATCGTCATCTTTTGTGATTTTGACTATATTTAGTTTTGTTATTCTAATATAATTAGTTAGGTTTTAGTATTGGTTTTTCTTATGTGGGTAAGAGCCTATAGGTAACATAGTAACTATAGCAAAATTTCAATATTTAATTATGTTTTTCTAGTATAATAAGTACAGCCCTCTTACACAATAAATATAACTGTTTTTCTTATGTGGGTAATTTATAAGAGCCTATATCTAGCGTTATTTTAGCAGAATATTGAAATGTAAATATTTAATTATTTAATTCTACTGTAATAAGTTGCTTTTCCAATGGAATAGAACAGGATTTGATATAATACATAAACGATTAAATATTTTTAAAGAAAAAAATATATTTTTTGTAGTGACCAGAATATATAATATTATATATATATATATACCATATATAATCTATAAACCATAGGAGAATGTGATATTTATTTTCCTCTACCTTCAACCGTTTTGCCACCAAAATAAGTCAAAGTGCTAAAACTGATGATTTTCAATTGTTTGTAGTTGAAAAACAGTTGAAGTTCGGTAAAGGGTATGCTACATCAAATATGCTTAGAATTTTACGTAGAATCCGAAAATTATAAAAAAATAGGGTATTATATTTAAAATAACAAAGTTGACAGTTGGAGCACTTTTGTGACACACCCGGTACATATACAAATATAATATTTTAAAAGTTTAATTAATTTCAAGCAACTTTCGTATTTAACTTTCTTCTCCATCTCTTATGGTTTTCTAGATAAGGGAATGGTCCTTCTTATTTTGGACACCCTGTACATGTAATGACCATATAATTAGAATATACGAATATTATTAAGTCATAAATAAACATTTTTAATTTTTTTAATAACAGATTTTTAATAATAGTACATAAAATAATTTTTCCCGTGTTTTTGCAAAATGAAATCAGTGTGCGTCGGTACGCGCATAGTTAAACGCAAAATGGTCACCATTTCTCATAATACGCGATGGAACTTTAAAGTTAATAGCTGACAGTAAATCCTTGCAGTCAATTCTGTTACTTAGCAATTTATGACCAAAACATAATGTAAGAATCATTTTTCGTGTTGCTAAATCATTTAAACCCAACAATTTCAATCGATCACCATAAACAAAGTCTGACTTGTCAATACACAACTTATATAATAAGAAATTTACAAATTTATTCTGTACACTCTCAAGTTTTTTAATGTGAACCTGGTAATACCTGGTCCAAACCCAGAGCGAAATATAGAGATCTCAAAGCTTCAGTGTTCTTAAAGTTCCAACATTGCCTCATAATAAAACCTAATAATTTAAGAGCTTTAGCGACCGCATTATCGATATGAATGATAAAACGTATTATTGTTAATTTTTTAATTTTTATTCCTATATCTTCAAGCGCATCTCATCGTTTTTTGCTGAAACTTAGCATGACAATACATTTGTTATCTTGACAATGAAGCATATTTTTTTATTGATGTTAAATTGAAATATACATTGTGTTTACCTTTTCTTGTGTAAGCCGTAAGACAATGTCTAAATCACAGCCCATTTTCCCAAATCCATTAACTGTTGATCCAAATGGATAAGCGCATACATCTGGAAATAAACCACTTACTGTACTTTCCACTTGTTTTGCTGTTAGAAAACGTAATCTCTGACCAACATCATTCAACCTTGTCAAGTTATAGAGCTCACTGATTTGTTCTGAAATCTGAAGTTGCATTTTATTTATAGAAATATTTAAGGGAAAAAATGTGTAATATTAGTTTATAATTGTCTGGTAAATCTTTGAAACTGCTTGATACTTTTTTAAAAATATTATATTTTCAAAAAAAAATTGTATGCATTGAACTTAAATTTTAAAATGTGCCTTGTGTTTTAGCAGACTTGGTAAATTATAATGACATATCAAATTGCTAACCCAATGTGTAAGTTGTCACATTGCCTAATATGATGGTCATAAATATTTATAGAATCAATAAATTTAATGTTATATTATTATTTCTTATATTATAAAATGAACGAAAATGCACGTTTTTAATAAAATATGTCAACAGTTTTGTGGTTTGCAATAATTTACAGTAGATTCCAAATAAGTTGAATACTAATTACTATATTTTTTTGATGACGTTAGATTTATAGGAAGCACAGAACCTGTAATTTCGAATACATTAAAGAAAAATAAATTATATTTAGAATTATCAAAGGAATATAATTTCTAGCCTTATATAAAATGCCAGTTAATGGATGTATGACTCTCTAAGATATATAATATTGGAGGCTTCATAACAGAGGGCCCATCTTTAATAAAATTTAAATGGAAAATATACCCCGCGTTATGAAGACATCGATATGAAAAGCCAAAACTTAAATTTATCTAATTATATACCTACAAGATTTATTGTGTTCGAAAAATGTATAATTAATTTATTAGTGATATTTGTCTCTATTGTTTTTACTAAAAAATATGAAACCTTTATTTTTAAAGTTATGATTTTATCCACTCTAAAGGTATGCTTAAATCATCAGTAATATGGCATTACCATCTGCAAGTGCTCATGCTCAACCATCACATAGGTAAAATAACAGACATAGTTTGAAATATTACTATTTAGTCAAATGGCGTTAACTCTTTTTGAAACAAAGGTTTCAAGGGTAATTGAATATTTATAAGCTCCCTTAAACTTACATGATGTTTAGGACAGCATTATTAATTTTGTAAATACTGTCTGTAAATTATCAATTATCCTGACAATTAGAGTCTTCTTTGTTAAGTGTTTAACTTAATTTAATGTCTTGAGTATTGATTTTTATCTATTATATAAGACGTGTTTTGCTAAAGTCCCTTTCCCTATGGGTATAAATGAGTTCCTATAACTTATATAGCTATAACTAGAGATGTACAGGTGGGAACTTTCCCACGCCTTTGGGAAAATTTGAAAAAATTGGTAGTGTTAGTTTTCATATATATATATATAAGTTTTTTATAAGAAATGTAATGCACTGTACTATGTAGGTTGTAGTACTTATTTTACCTACTTTGCTGTACAAAAGGGATAAACCTCGTTTTGCCTTTTGAGTTGTTTTATTTAAAAAAATGTTATTTGGGATGTATGTATCATTTTTCCATGTTAGTACTTACACTCCACCTAAAAGATTAAATGTAAGATATAGAAAAAAACTTGCAGGGTTTAACCTAAACCACTAGCATTTTTTATCAGGTTAAATAAACATTAAACAATTGTTACAAAACATCAATATCATAATGCTCTACAGTTTTCCAAAAGTAATTGAATCCAAATATATAATATGGTACACATATTAAAAAATATCAAGTTTTTTAAAACGGGTTAACGAAAATGGGAAAAATTGGACGTTTTCTGTGTATATTATTCAAATAAATCTAAAGCAGTATTAGTAGGTTCTAACAAAAAAGATAATTGGAAATAAGCAATATATTTTTAAAATAATTATCTTCCTTTAACTTTGCAAGTTTCTTGTTAGTTTAAGACACCTAGGTTTCTATTCTTGCTACCTACTGGTAGACAGTGGTAGATACTACAAAAACATTAAAGAAAAAACCAAATGGATGCTTACCGTTTTTTAAGATTAGTAGGCATTGAATAATACATTTAACCTTTCTATGTTATGGCTCGTGATTAGCCTTTTTATAAAATTAGTAGGGACTGAATAATATATTTAACCTTTTTTGATGTTATGGCTCGTGATTAGCCTAACATTGGACAAAAAAAGCTGTACTTGTCCACATTTTAACTATAACTTTCTTATTTTTCAAAATATCAAAATGTTCTAAAGAAACAATTCTATGGCTGGTTACCAGGTTTTTTGTAACACTGGATTAATTTAAAAAAATATATCAATTTTCAAAGATTTAAATTTAACTTGCATTTTTTTAAAACACCCTGTTAATTTTACTTTCACAAAATATGCCAGGTTTGAAACCTTTATCTTTAGAAACAATGAAAAAGTCACTCGTAAGATCAACGCATATGACAAAGATTCCCTTTCTCTCCTCACCACATTTGTCTTATGACGAATAAATATGTAAAAATGTATAAATTTCACAAATAAGTTACAGAATCGGAGCAATATTGCACAAACTAAAATAAATTATTTCACTGATTAGATATGTAATAATATATAATACAAATAATAAATTAATAAAGAATTATTACTTATCTCACTGTCTTTTTTTGTTTATTTATAACAAATACGAGGAACTTTAATTAGATACAACCTATAAATATACTTTTTAGAAGTTAATTTTTAGGGTTCTGGCATCAAGTTCAGACGTCTAATTTTAGCAGAGGTCTGTTTGTCTGAGTTCTGCAACATAACTTAAAAACCACTGCACCAATTGATCTGTTATATGTTAGGTAAAGTAGGACTTTTTAGGATGTGAAAATTTTCATTAAATATGTTTTTAAATAAATTATTTTAGTTATGAATCAAATTCTAGCCAAAATGTCCAAAGTGCCGACATATTATGGTCGATCGTATGTTATTTTCAAGAATGAATGTTATTTTACATTCAGGTACAGGTAATCCTAACTCCTAAAGTAATTTAGGTCTGCTTAAATTATATAGACAGTTTTTTCAAGATAATAAATGACTTACACTTTCTAAGATCTCAATATTGAGGCATTGTGATTTACCCCTTGTATATCAACAATATTACCTGTGTGATGGACATACTTCTATTTGCAGATAACACAAACATGTTTCTAACAATTATCATCTGCATAATAGGTGAAAAAATTCATTTAAAAAGTTTTTAGAGAATTTCTCACTAATTTTTCATTTTGTAGCCCTGACAAAAATATTGAAAATAATAAAGAAAGCTTGGCATTAGGAAAAAGCAATTCAGCTTTCAAAACCTCACTGGGTCCACGGATAATGTCAGAAAACTAAATCTCTGTTAAATAATCTGTAGTTTTTACTGAAACTAAGGGTTATAATGCAAATTAAAATCACAATCACAAGATGTATGCAATGTTACTGTGTGAGGATTTGATTTTTTATTGCTATGTATTTTTCAGCCATTAAACTGATTTTTTTTTCAACAGGATAATAAAAAATGGATGATGATTTAACATTTGTGACTTGGGTGACTAACTCCCACTGATAATTAACACCACTTGGTAAATCCATATTTGACAACCGAGTTGAAAACACACTAGATTCCATAAATTTAAAAATGTAACCTTTTAATTTTAAGCATGTAACAACACTTCACCAAAATGCTCAAACTTAACAGTATGTGAATATTACCGTATTACACTGAATGAGTGAAGTCCTCAGGTCGTCTTCATTTATAGTTACTGTTCCATTTTCAGTCAAAAGTTTAGCATCGTTGCTTTGTTTTAATTTTCCCAGTTTTTTATTCACTGCTCTAAACCATAAAAAATGTGAAGTTGCTGGAACTTTTTGGTTTTCTTGAATATGGGTACTGGAGGCAAGGATATTCTTAACATCTAATTCAGATGCAAACTCAACAAGTATGAAGTGCTAAAAGTTGGAAACTTAAAATTTTAAATTTACTTTGGCCAGATATATGAAATACATATACATATAACCTTTATGGAACGCCGTTTTACTTTTTAGTCTGCTATATGCCCGGTATTAATTTAAATTGAATGGGACTTCATTATGGCAATTTATTTTATAATATTATAATAAAAATGTAATTTTAACTGAATCCTTCGAACATCTAGAGCTAAAGCCTTCATATAGATTTTTAACAATCAATTAATTTGATTTAGCTATTAAAATGTATGTCAGGATATTTGGATGGGTCTGTACAAAATTTATTCAATTTTCATTATATTATTATAATTAAAATGCATTTTTTTTATTATAATATAATTTTATTACTTACAAATTTGTTGATATCAATATTTATCCAATATTTAACGAGTACCTTTGTAGTATTTTGTGGGAAACAATATAGCCGATTATCAATTTTTATGAATGGTATTTTCATTTACAGCAATTTCTATGATTATCTATTTTCATTGAAACCAATTTCCATTGATATCAATTTCGATTGAATACAAGCACCTCGAATGCATTTTTATTATCGGAAGTTTCGCCATCTATAGCCTACCAAAAGAAATATAATGTGTTTGCGTGAGTGTGTTCGATAATTCAAATTAATTTGCGAATGTGTCGTCATACGAAAGAGAAGTCTTCGCGCTCAAAAAGGTTTGTAAAATTCTGGAGCTTCTCTGGTCTGGTATTCTGTGTTCTGAAGTATGAGCCGACTTCTTTGGTTTGCGTATTGCGCTAACATTGGATTGCATTCTAATAATCTTGCTTGCTGATTTTTTAATATCATTTGTGCAATAAACGACGATCATACGGACCGAATTTAAACTCGTCTTTCTCGCGCAAGTACGTCACATCTATGTACAGCGTTTGGGAGTCAAATAGGCCGTAATGCATTGTCATTTGAAAACGTTTGTAGAATTTACGCTTCAATAAAATGTTTTTAAAATTATTAAACTAATTATTTTGAATCTAAAGATTTTATTTTCAATACGGTTATTACGTCCTACCTGTGCAGTTGCAGGCAGTAGAAATCGACATTGAAATTATAATCGATAAACAAAAGTGACAGATATAAGATATTTCAAATTTCCAAAATAATACATTTTCAAAAATGTGGATTGGCGCTTACCGTCAAGCTGTTAAGATAAATTTAAAAAATGGTAATTTAGGATATATTTACTATAATAATAGAAAAATATGGTTTTAGCTACTTGTATAGGGCACTTTTGAAACTGGTTTGTATTTTTCAATTGAAAGTAAAAATTAAAAATGTCAATAGACGGCACTAGTGCAGCAACTCAAGTAACAAATGTTATAAAATATGAATGGAAGTTTCCCCTGCAATTATTTTACTTGCAGCATTCTTAACTTTTATTTTAAATTAATTAATTATTTTAATCAAAATAAATATCACGAATCCTCACGATGAGCACTTTAGATAATCTGATATTTGTAAACTTCAATTTTATTTTCTTGCTGAATGCTGAAGAGACCAGCGTGGGCATACCGTTGTAAGTGTATCGTGGTGTTAATCATAATTTTATAAACAACGAGTATTAAAAGGCGACTCGCATGTTGCGTTATAGAGGCTGCTTTTCTAGAAGCAACAAGGCCGAATTAACTACTTACGATGGTTGGGGCTCATCTGGGCGAGGCAAAGTTTTGCGATGACAAAAAACGGTCAATGGGTTTTACGTATTTGGGGGCACTTCGGCAGCAACTCAAAATTTACATGATGACAAAAAAAAGAAAAGATCCTCAGTTTTGTATTTCGCTCGCTGATGTCTCTCGGGGCCCCCACCACATATTTGAGCCTTACGCGTTGTGGCCTTTTCAATCATTAAATCCCCGCAAAAACAAAACGCGCAAGCTCTGTGCTGGGGCCACTGCCGACGCGACGGCGGGGGCCTGAGTCAGTGGCGGGCCGTTAGTATATGAAGTGGGAGGGCGAAGGCAAAAAATAGTATTCGCATGACGTGCGACGTCGATGATTCGGCAAACTACTTTCAACACTTCGAGATTTTAGTTTTAAATAAATTGGTACAAGCTATATTGTCACAGATTACAAAACAATCTGTGAAGTAACACTTATTTTCTCGGTTAGTGATAGTGTATATATATATATATATATGTATATAGTATATATATATGTATACAACCATTATTGTTAAGCCCCCGTTTATACAATGATATAACAATTTCAATCAAACAACACAACCTTTATTTTATTGGTAGGTGTAAAATAAAGCAATGAATGTTCTTCCAGCAAAAGCTGAATCTGATTTTTTATCCAGAAAACTATTTTTATGTTTTGAAATCTGAAATGCGTGTTTAAACGTTCTATCTGTAGCACCTCCACTTTGAGTTATTATCTATTTTGTTTTATGATATATGTTACTGTAACAGTGTTGCCGTATCTTCTTTTAGTTCCGAATTTCTGCTATTAACTTTTGTTTTTTAAATGGGACGCCCCATATTTGTTTGTTATTTTGATTTACTATAATATTGTAACTTCAACCATGACGTGTCAAACCAGAACCTTCGTATATCAGGGTGAGTAGAAATTGCTTAGACCTAAATGCATATTATTGCCGATTTTTTAAAATACTGCATATTGTTGTGGGGGGTATCATTATATATTACTCGCAAAGGCTAACCTAAAGAGCGACATTAAAAAAAAAAGATTTTTTAGAAAAAATCGTTTAATATTTAAATGGGCGTAAAAGAGGTTTAGTGAATAGACAGATAATTTTATTTTTCTCAGGGTTCTTGGAGGTAAGTTAATAGTTTTTGCCAAATCACAGCACTCTAGATTGAGAAATAAAAATTAGTTAAAAAATAGCATTCAATGTGAGAATTACATATGGTTGTACTTGGAATATCTCAACCATTGAGGTAGTATACCGGAATGGTCCCAACGAATGAAAACACGCAAACATATACAGGGTGTTACAAATTCGATACAATGTCGGTTAAAATAGAGCAAAGTTGCGCAATTTAACATCGAATAATAAGTAGTTGACAAAGTTAGACAATTATGACTACCTCCGAGGATATAGGTACGTAAAATACCGAAAAATTGGCTATACATATTTTATTTTTTTCAGGCTGCATTTGAAGACATATCACAAAATAAATTTTATATCTTTATAGCTACTTTCCATTATCAACAAGATGGTGCACATGGATTTGAAATCCGACGTTTCGCGGTCAGATCAACTAATTTTTTTTTTAGATACACCTGCGTTTTTTAAAAGCCCTTGATTTCATAATATGTGCGTGAGTACCAGAATGTAAAAACTAAAAATAGAAAAAAAAAATCAACTTTGTAGGTTAAATTTGTGTAACCTACAAAGCTGTGTGTAAAGAGACCTTGTGAACAAAATTACCAAGATAATAAGGCATGAATGCAATGTTTTTGTTTTGGGGTATTCTTCAATATAACATGTTCTGCATTCCAACATACGACAGTTTCGGTTTGAGTACGTGCAGGAGACAAATGCACCCTGCACCCCCTTTCCCCCGAGCTAATAACCCAAGCAAAAATTACATTATATAAAGCATTTCGGGACTTCTACCTCACAAACATTGAGAACTTTGTTTTTTTTAGTCTTCATGCTTATGTTGTTCCAACAAGAACCTAGAACTTTTTTTTAGTTATCAAATGTTTGCCTCCCCCTCTAAGACGGCATTCTAAATACACCACTGATGTGTTCATTTTTGAAAAACCGTATCTTGATCGACACGCAGCTTTGAAAGTGAAGTGCACATACCTATAAATTATAATAATTACTCACATATTAAACAAGGGAGACAAACATGAAAATAGTATCCTAATTATCAAATAAATATTGTAAATAAAGATTTTGTGATATACCTATACAACCTTACTACAGTTTGCTTTAAATAGGGTGACCACATATACTCTTTTTAAGAGGAATGTTCTCTTTTTCGGGTCCATGTACTCTGGTACTCTTACTATTTCCATAAATACGACAAATATCCTCTATTATGAGAAATCTAGGACAAATGATCTCTATTTTGCGAAATCTGGTGCCATTTTCTAATTATGTTTGTTATTTTTAGTCCATATTATTATGTGTATTATAATTATTATTGAAAGTCATTGAATTCTGCGAAAGTGATAAGACTTTACTTAATTATTATACGCTGGTACCTATTTTTACATTTCGTCGAAATATACTCTTTTCAATTTGTAATTTGCCATTACAAATTACATTGTGTGGTAATCTGTGAATTATAGCTGGGAAATTCAAAACCTTGTTTTCTTTATTCTGGTTTATGATGTTTATTATGATCTGTATTTTGTACGTGGTCACATTTTAAATATAGGGGTGTATATCATATTCCGCAATGATTTAATAACTAAGTATTCCCAATCGAACAATAATTAAACACGTTTTAACTGTCATTGATTACCTACGAATATGTTTTTCATTATTCGCATCCGACTCGTCATAACGTCATGCACAACACAGTCTTAATTTTAGATGCACTTTTAAATCTTCGAACGCATGCCTAGCCAGAAACGCGGGTATTTAAAAAATTACAGATTTCTGCTCTTGTTGTTCTTAGTTTGCACTAGATCGCTCCACGTCCGATAATTAAAATTGAAACAAGGTGGCTGGATTCAATGAAAATTGATATTCAGAAGAATCGACATTAATAAAAATTCGAAATCAAAACAATGCATATTAAATAAAATCAGTTACCTTATACCCGCTAATCATTTAAATTCCACAACTCTTATACAATTAAATCTCGTATTAACTTTTATTTATTTATTCAAATATATATTTAAGTATTTTAATTTCAATGGTAAAGGGCCCGTGTTATATCCGTTTGATGTAGTATAAATTACATATAAACGAAAATCAAAATCAAAATAATGAGCATTATTCTATTTACATTTTTAGGGTGTTAATGGAATTGACATTAAAAAGAAATGATATCGTAAGAGATGCTTTAATTTTTTTTGATATGCGATAAAAATAAATTAATTTTTTTTATTACATGAGTTCTTAAATCAGATTTGCCTTCATACGGTTGAAATAAATTAATCTCCACAAAGTCGTTATTGCATTCTAATGTTTTCGGTATTAATATTAATTTAATGCGATCCCGTTTGAAGCGATTACATTTTAATAAGAGTCAATTTATTAAATATTTAAACTGATTTTTGTATATAGAATTTATTTCATACCAATTTTTATTAACATCGATTTGTTGAAATGCAATAACTAAGGAAAGACGCATGTATATAGAAATTTTAAGTAGGCTGTATACGTGTTAAAAAAGGATAAACAACTACTTTTTTGTGGTATCAATTGAAATGGTCTGCAAAGAAATTGCTTATCATAAAAATGTCATTCGGTAAAATCGGTATCCACAAAAATTCGATATCGGAAGAATTAAAAAGAATAAAAATTGTATGCAGGCAGCATCATTTATATGTTTTGCAATTAAATTTGGTATCAAAGACGCGTATGACTAAAAAGTAAAACGGCGTTCCATAAACCTTGCTTATTATAGCAGTAAGAAACATAAAATTACCATTGGTTCAGGGCCTTCAGAATAATGAAACATATTTTTAACTTGCCCTATTGATTCACAATATGTAAAAAGTTGTTTATATGATAGAGCCGATTGAACTTGAACCAGGATACTTCTTTCAGCTTGAGCTCTCCTCATTTGAATCATATCCATAAAAGGAATAAATGCATCAGGTTTATTATCATTTGACTCTGAAACTATAGAAATAACTAATAGTATACTACCAAAAATTGTCTTAAAATATAAATATCTATTATACAAAACAAAAAGTTTTTATTACCAGGTCAAAATAAAACCTGATGATGACAAGTTTAGCACAGACTAGATGGCTTACCTAAGTCATATTTGACTATTAGGACCATTGAGATCTCTTTTGATGGGGTTTCTCATATAATACAATATGAATTACCTAAGGGGTGCTATAAGATTTGATCCTTGGATGCATTTCATGCTTCACTTGAACAAAAATATAAAGTTCATTGTCATGCATAGTGCATTTGTAATAATTTATTCTTTGAAAGGATCAGATATTATTAGGGCCATTGATTGGTTGAATGGTGTCAAAGCAACAATTTACTTCTGAATACTACACCAACGTCAGAGATTTTATACAAATTAAATCTTTTTTTGTGAAGGTGCAGAATGAAGAATTTTTATGAAATGAAAACAATACTTTTGACCATTTGCTCTTTTGTACATACATCTGTGTCATATTCATAAAGTAAATCAGGGGTTTTTTGCTACAAGCGCATTTATATGAACTGTTGCACATTATTTGTTACTTTCAACCAGAGTTTCAACCTCTGATAGCTTATATTACAGTTGTTTGCCGGTGGAGTTTTCATATTTTTGCATTGCCCTTTGTATGTCTTTGGATGTTGTCTCAATAATTTCAATATCATTTAAAAAGGCTGAGTTTGTATAAACGTTGTCTTTGTGCTGTTACCTACTAATATGTAGATTAAATTGTAATTTGAAGAGAATTTATAATATTTATGTATATTGGGGCACCACCTTACGATTCTAGGCAAGAATAGATGTCTATCTTAGTAGTATGCTCCTTCTATTAATCTTCATATACTGAGAAAGATACTTATACTCATAATAATTTTTAAACTTTTGTGTAGCCTTAATCAATTTTATGGTGTTTCTTTGAGTTAATTCAAGTTATATATAAATTTAAGGTTTGGTTAAAAAGATAGAATAGAAATTTCACTCTATAAACTTGGCTATGGTTAAGTTCATTTTGTTCAATTATGCCTGCCTCGGTTTAATGATAAACTTTTTTAACAACAATAAACATTGTCACTGGCATTTGCTCACAGTTTGTGTTACAAAATTTATAAATTAAGAATTTAACAGCACGCAAAACTGAAAGTTTACAGATTTAGCTACTGAAGAAGGAATTATCCATGATATAGTAAATTCTATGAGTATTAGCTTACTTACTATTTACTAATTTCAATACTGAAGTGTTTTCTTTTTTGTCCAACAAGAAACATGTTTCTTGTGTATATCGAATGAATACAAATAATTTATTATACCTTGCTGACAATATGGTTTCAATTCACTAAATTTGACTTTCTTAAACATCGAACGTCGTGCAAAATTCCCCATTTTAACAATGTTTATCCCAGAGCGACACAGTAAAATCATCCTAAAAAATTAAGTTTTAAAATAAAATGTAACGACTAGAAATGGTTTTATACTAAATTGCAAGTAGGTGTGATTGGACAATAACTCTTTGTAAAATACATTTTAATTTAATAACATTTTCAAAAATATATGAATTCTAGATATTTCAAACATATTTTTTAAGGTTAAGTTGATTTTTTTTAGTAATTCTTCTTTTTCTATTTGACTTCAACAAAATTGTGGCAGTATTCCATTTCCAATCTTGGTTTCGGTTTTGTGTTCCGTATCCACCGGTTATCTGAAAAGCCGGTTATTTACGGAACACGGTTCTTGAAAATGGCTCAAGTTTCGTTTACCTGAAATTGGTTATAAGGAAAGTATCTAGTTTTACATATTCTAGGAGCTTTTCTAAATAACGGAAAATAAGAATTTTGCTGCGGAAATGCGTCATTTCCGTTCTGCACAGTTTAGTATACCTGAAATCAGTTACATGAAAACTTTGCATTGCATCTCATCCCAAACTCTCTCCCAAGCACGAAAATGTTAAAATGTGTCTGCGGAAATTTGTCATTTTCATTTTCTGCGAAATTTTGTATAGTTTAGAATATCTAAAATCAGTTACACAAAAAAAAACTTTGATTTACATTCTAAATTCTTCTACATTTTTTAAGTAACGAAAACGACGGCATGATTGCGGATAGAGGCAAAATAATCGTTGGCATTATTGCGGAATGCTCGTATATATTTGTTCGATTGCCTGACTCAAGAAAGGATCATCCTTCTTTGTTTATATTCCTTGAAGTTCTCAAAGATATGCAGACAGATACTTATATGAAACTTCGTGACTCAGACAAATTATTGAGATTATCTAAAAAAAATTTCGGGCTGTCACGTATACGGGTATAAAATGTCGCTGACAATACGATGCGTTCAGCCGTTATTTTTACATTCCGCAATCGTGCCGCGCCCTGGAAAAGCGCTCAAAATTTCCGTGAAAAATGTAAATGATAGATTTCCGCAGACAAATTTTTACATTTTTATCTTGAGGAAAAAGTTTAGAATATAAATCAAAGCTTCTTTTTTATGTAACTGATTTCAGGTAAACTAAACTATACAAAATTTTGTCGGAAAATTAAAACGACAAATTTCCGCAGTAACATTTTGGCATTTTGGTGCTTGGGAAAGCATTTGGGATGAGATGCCAAGCAAAGTTTTCATGTAACTGATTTCAGGTATACTAAACTGTGTATAAAAATGAAAATAACGCGTTTCTGCAATAAATTTTTTCATTTCCGTTGTTAAGAAACACTTCTAGAAAAGATTTCTTTTCCCTTTAAAGTATTTTTACCCCACCCAGCACCCCTATTCGCTCCAAGATCCCGCAAGCTTCTAAATTAAAAAAAAAAAAAAAAAATTCATTTCCGTTGTTAAGAAGGGCTTCTAGAAGGCAATCAGATATTTTTTTTCCAAATAACCCATTTCAGGTAAACAAAACTTGCCCCTTGAAAATAACTGTCAACAGTGTCACTAGAACAATCGGTGAATTTTGTTGGTTGTCGGGTAACCAATGTCTGAACTGGCAATTATTTGACGGGTGTTCCGTTTTCAAAGGGTTTTTCAGAAACCGCTGTCAGACTTCTGTTAATTGGATTGGTTAACCAGGTTAGGAAACGGAATACGATCTATATTCGTCAAAGGCTAGTTTAAATTGGGAATTTTTCTTGATTTCGTGTTTTATGTTGGCAACCATTGGCGTTCAAAGAAGAAAATGCGTATTTAAATTTAAAATTCGAAAAATTTTATTAAAGGAACAGTTTTTAAAACATTCTATTATTAATATTTTCATAAATATATGAATCGCTATCCGTTCGCAGACGGCCGAGCACTGAAACAGGGTAGCGCAAAGACGCCAGGTAAATTGGTACCGTGTTGGCAATAGGTTAGGCAACATCTTTAAAGCTATAGTACTAATGTAATATATCTATTACGGGGATACCCCCGGGCTATTGCGCTCCGCCTTGTAACCTGGTGCTAACTGCTGACACTGATATACCTATGTAACGAACCATCGGTAATAAAGAGTACGTACCGAAAACTGCTACGTCGATAAAATTTGTCAAACTTTAATTTTGGATATTTTTCGAATGACAATGGTTGTCAACATAAAACCCAAAAACAAAAAAAATTATTTAAAATAGCGTTTGACAGATACAGTTTTATTGATGTGATTTTTGTGTAATACAATTATTATACAAAGTTTTGTATAATAATTACTGAAAGAAACAGCAAGGAAGTTGAAAATGGTGTGTATAAGATTGTAAATTTTGATGGCGCATATTTCAAAAACTAAACGTCATCGGAAAAATATGACTTTGAATTCCTCATCAGAGCTCCTAAATCTACGAATACACCAAAAACCGTTCAAAACGTCAAGTGACGCAATACTGCATAGATAAAGACAAAGACTTATTGGTAATAGTTACACTGACGTTTTTACACATCAAAGATAAAAGTACAAATATAAAAAGCAATTACAAAGTATGAAACAAGTACTACATTTAAAAAAGTACAATATAAAGAAGATCTCAAAATAAGCATTTTGCAAGTTATTTAACTCAAAAATCACATCATTAAATTATATCTATAAAAAGAAAATTTTCTTAATTGTGTATTTTATGTTGGCAATTATTGTAATTCGAAAAATTCCAGGAAAAAAAGTATTAAAAATTGATATCTGACAAATTTTACAATCTTCCGGTTCGTCTCGTTGAAGGCGGACCTTTGTGTTAATAACATAAGTGGTTCCACGTTTTCGGATTTGCTGCTTTATTTCTGGAGGAAACGGGAGACTCAACCGCTCAGAGTGGAAACACTGGAAACTAACGACCCCTCTAGAAAGGAAGCAGACGCTGTGAACGTGTAAAGCCTAGTTGTTCCTGCATTCTATCCCATCCATCTGCCGCAGTTCTACATAGAATTATAGCGTAATGGCCGCTATGCGGCGAAAATGGGAGGGGCAAGGGGATAGCTTGAAAGAAAAGATCATCTCATGAGGTCAGTAGTACTCTCAAGGAGCATCTAGTGAAAGCCAAGATGCATTTCGAAAATTAAAAAGTTAAAGCACAGAAAAGTATAATTTGAAACAAGAAAAGACGTCCAGGACATGATTCAGAATTAGACCAAATCCTAGACGTTGAGAGAATGGGCTGGCAAATTATCTCAATAGGAATAGAGCCAAAATCACTCAAGTTAAGTCAAGTCAAGAGAAATTTTATCTACATAGCAGTTTTGGTACTGTTGATTATCAGCATTGACCGTTATTTAAGTCACCCAAAAGTGACCTTAAATGACCAATTGAGTACAGTACTGTGAAAATGGCCTAAAATAATCAGTCATTTACCTTGTGATCTAAAAATCTTCAGCCCTATAATAATGGAAGATTATCTCCTTTTGCAGTGAAAAGCATGAATTAATGCGTTTAATGATTTGGGGGTTTTTCCGATTTAAGAACACTGAAGCCCTGAGACCTGAGATCTCTATATTTTGCCTTAGCTGGCCTTGGACTATTGTTGTACAGTTTGAGACTTTCTATACATAAAGCAACCTATATTACCAAGTTCACCTTAAAAAACTTTTGCGCGTACAACAATTTCTTTTCATATAAGCCGCGGATTAACAAGTCGGACTTTGTGTACGATGAACGGTTAGAGTTGTTGGAAAACAAAAAGAATGATTCTTGCATTGCGATTTGGTCACAAATTGTTAAGCAACAAAATTGACTATAACTGGTTACTGGCAGTAAAAGTTTTCAAATAAACAGACATGAGGTTTTTCAATTCACCGCCCGTCGATTTTAATTTTGATGTTAATTCCGTCTCGGTTTAAGAAGATAGATCTAAATTTTTTTCAAACATGAATGTTTTTTATGTTAAACTGCGTTTTCATTCTTGTTTGGTGATGAACGAACAATTTATAAATTGCTGTTGAATAAAAGAGTGTTAATTGCCTTGTTTATTTAAACTCAAAGAACACAAACTCGAAATGCTTTATTGTTCAAAGAAACTTTTAATAATAAGAGATAAAGATTGGTTAGGTAAGTCGTAAGCAAAGCACGCTCATAAAATTCTGGGTCTATATTAATAAAAATATTTAATAACAATTCTGGCGGAATAACTGATTATTTAACGACTCGTGATTTTGTAACATTTGACGCTATCTTCTGGCAAAAGTAGACAGGAACTAACATCACGTGATTAAATGTCATTGTGTCAAGGTGGGGATAAATTGTCAATTCAAGGAAAATGTTTATGTCAAAGGTAGTGGAGTTTGGTGACAGTTTGTGATTTATTTAGTTCATAATTTTTTACTTTTTACCGAAAAATATGCAATTAAAGGGTCCGGAGGGTAGTTCCTTAAATTCTTTTTCGTAGGTAGTTTATCTACATTAGTATCAAAACATGGCCTCGGGCGACCCCATAGAGGGTATCGAAATTTTAAACTCAAATTTAGCACTGAATATGAACAATTCTAAAGAACCCCCCGGAATTTACGAATCTGGAGCTGCAGGCGAAGCCGATGGTATGCATTTTTTAAACTTTCCCTTAGTTATTTCTACTTTAACCAACACCCATTATTTTCAAATTTGAGGTCAAATTTGACAAGAACTTATATCTACCTTGAAATCATTGTACAAATTAATGTTTAATATCCTGGTTCGATATAATTTATATAACATAACTTTCTAAATTCGCTTACATTTTTTGTAATTTTTCTGAAAACTAGCATTAAACAAAAAATATATCTTGTACTGCATCAAGTTAAATTTTCAAATGAGAGTGGATTTCCAATAAATATCTTTACCTTCAGTCTCTGGTGTTTCCCTATGTAAATTGAATATATTGTTCCAGACAAGGACAACATTTCAGTGCTGAACAAAAGCCTACAGGATGTAAGTATTTTTACCAATTATTATTTTCCCTACCTACCTGCATATCTAATCATTAAGCCATTATGTCTCTCATTTGTAACTAAAAATTTAGGCAGGCTTATAAGTATTACTTTTTTATTAAAAGAAAAACAACCAAAATTCTGCATGTTGAAGTTACTATGAATATTAATTTTGCTTCTTTTGTATAAGTATTATAATGATCAGAGTATACATATATCTTCTTTTTCATTATTATAACATGAAAGGAAAAAATCAAAGAATTGCTAAATGGTATTTAGAGTTGCTATTTGTAAAGGTTTTAGCTATACTGCAAAAATAAATAAATAAAAAGTATGTGTATATAAATATGTAAATATAAGAAAAAAACACATTTTCCTGAAGGTAATTAAAATTATACTTGTGTGTAATAGAACCGAGTCTACAATGTACATCGTAAACCACTCGTATACTCAGTCTCTATTTGGACTCGAGAAAGAAAGCTTCGAAAATGCCAAATGTGATTTTGCCAAAATGTCAGCAAAACTGTTCTTTTCAGAACTACAGTAGTGAACGGATGTACAGCTGGAATGAAAACACACCTACACACACACACACATATATATATATATATATATATATATGTATATATGTATATATATATATATATATATATATATATATATATATATATATATATATATATATATATATATATATATATATATATATATATATATATATATATATATATATATATATATATATATATATATATATATATATATATATATATATATATATATATATATATATATATATATATATATATATATATATATATATATATATATATATATATATATATATATATATATATATATATATATATATATATATATATATATATATATATATATATATATATATATATATATATATATATATATATATATATATATATATATATATATATATATATATATATATATATATATATATATATATATATATATATATATATATATATATATATATATATATATATATATATATATATATATATATATATATATATATATATATATATATATATATATATATATATATATATATATTATATATATATAGATTGCATTATATATATATATATATTTTTTTTTTTCATTTTTAAAGTTATATAAAAATGTTTATATTAAAACAAGGAGCCAGACAAGATTTTTTTTTATATATTCAATATTTGATACTGTTAGATGGATAAGTCCTAGGTTAGCACCTGGTTTGTTAAAATTCATCATTGAAGTGTATACAAATAAATAATAATAAATAAAAACTGCTAATATTCTGATATATATATGAAAGGGTTGATTAATATATATAAAATATGGTACTTTATGATTGGCCATTAAGTCTCTTGACTCAATATATATATATTTACAATTAAACACTTCTATGTACCTAGATTTGGCAAGCTAAAAGGAAATCTAACAAACGTCCATAATATATATATGCTTTTTTCATGATCAGATATATATATATGTATTGTCATATATATATATATATATATAATGTTTCTCCATATAAGCTATATATGAAATTTTATAAATATTGAAATATGTATTATTTTATTTGTTTTGAATATATATATATACATTATAATATATATATATATAGTGTGTCATTATATATATACGAATGCAATTTTGTAAAATCCCTTCTTAGTGCACACCTAGGGTACTTAAGGAGTATTTCCTCCAAATTTCAAATATTTAGGTCCACCAGCTTAGGCTGTGTATTGTCTGTCAGTCAGTGAGTACAGTACTCTTAGGCCACCCCTATTCACCTCCTTAGAAGATGAATTTTCAGACATATTGAAACATATGTTATTTTTTTTAGAGACTATATAAAGTGTCATCATTGTAACTAAAAAAAAAATTGTTTCATACAAACTTTGCCACCTCTTTTCAATCCTTTACAAATGGAATTATCTAAAACATCTTAAATAATAAATTTATTCATGATATAGGCATTAACAGTTTGCATAAGTCACATAGTTTACTAGATACAAATCAAAAAAATAAATAAATAGTGACAAATGAGTACTGCAAATAAATAAAAACAACCACCTTTGTATGTCATTGAAATTATTCACAAAATATGTATCCATGGAGATAAAACATTTAAGTATTAAATAATTCTTTAACCAATTTGTAAAAAAATTTTTTGACAATATTTTTATGTGTGAAGCCAGCATATTGAATATTTTTGGACCGTTATAGCATGGACTCAGGTGGTATTCAGTATATATATATATATATATATATATATATATATATATATATATATATATATGTATATATAATGTGTTTTCATTCCGGGTGTACATCCGTTCACTATTGTTGTTCTGAAAAGAACAGTTTTGCTGACGTTTCGCCAAAATCACATTTGGCATTTTCAAAGCTTTCTTTCTCGCGTCCGAATAGAGACCGACGTACACCCGGAATGAAAACACATTGTATTTTTTCCATCCGTGAACCGTGAAGGACTAAAAATCAACACACATAAATATATATATATATATATATATATATATATATATATATATATATATATATATATATATATATCGGTGAAGTAATGTGATCACCTGCATTTCATTTGAATATATTCATTTAAATAGCTTGCAAAATAATTTCCGTTTTTTGTTTGACTGGCATCATAATCTAGCTTATCAAAAAAACTATGCGGGCAAAAAATGTTCATTGCAAATATTAAAGGTTCCGACGAGTCGAAAAAACCAGCGAAATATCAGTTGCTTCTTTAAAAACACACATTTATGTAGAGTGTAGGGAGCTCGTTCAACTTTTGCCATTTACTCCCGCGTATATGAAGTTGCCTAATAATGTGGCACATATTTATTATTTACTGTGAGTAATATCTCACCTAATGTAAACAAAGTTTGTCTTGTTTTTGGTATAAGATTTGCTAGCTCAGTGATAGAGTGTCCAATTAGCATTGCACAGATGCCGTGATCAAACCCGGTTTTTAACAAACATATAATTTTCTATGTAGTTGTTTTATAAATCGGATTGCGTTTTGATTAACCCTGGTAAAATTTTTTTTTGAGTTGACTTAAAAAGTGTATTCATATAAAAAAATTGGACTGTATTTTAGTTAGGCTATTTTTGGGTTGATGTAAAAAAGTTGCAGGGCTACCTAGAGTCTTGTGTGTTTTTATGCTTTTTACCGCTGGGTTCTTTCTGACGTTAAAGCATCGGAAACTCAGACAATTAATCAGTAAAATCAATTGCAAATAGGTGTTCAACAAGAAAGGTTTGTTCAAGGACGATGCATAGGCCATTGGGTTAACTTAAATGATAATAATGATCATTTCCTATTTATCTTTAGAAAATATATATGGTCCAAAATGGTTGACGCTTATTAAGTTAAACTACTCCTGGGACAGGTAGAAGATATCAACACTAATATAATAACGCTATGTCTCCTTCCATGCCAACCTAAACGAACTTTCTAAATTTTGGTTCACGCGAAACCAGATGTGACGTCATTAACGTTCACGCTAACTAATAAAAGCTATTTATATATTTTTCGTCGAGAAGCTTGGAGGCGCGGTGGTAGGGTTCTAGGCCAGCGTCGTATAGCTTGGGGGTTCGAATCCCGACAAAGACGAATTTTTTTTTAACAAAATTTATAGTTAATAAAATTTTGAATTACTTAATTTCATAAAGTTAGGTTAGGTTAGGATTTGTTAGGTTTGCTATAAAGAAAACGCGCGGTCTATGTTAAGACATGGATTTTTTTAACAAAGTCTATACTGTTAACGGAATCCCCATTAGATTAGTACAAGTTTATCATATCTTAAATTACGGGGGGCTCACAAAAACTGAAAATAAATCATTATCTCATTAATTTTCGCGGGTAATATTCTTATTTTTCTGGAAAAACGAGTTTCTAAATAATTTTTTTAACAAATGTGATTGTTTTTTTCTCCACTTCCGCGAATGCTATTTGTTAAACAGATTTGTTTGAAACGAGTATTCCAATTTTTCCATCGGGGCAAGAGGGGCTCTTCTAGAACACGGGGGGCTCGTGGAATTAAGTTCGGGGTGCCACACCCAAAATGGCTATTTTTTTAACCTTTTTATAAGGTTAATTGTCGATAGCTTTGGAGCGTTTTTTAATACTTAGGGGAAGCAATATGAATTTATAAGATTTTAAATATATTTTTTTTGTTTTTAAAAGAGTTATGTAGCTATATCTTAAAGCTAATTTCTATTCGATTCTATAGATGCAAAACTACTTCCGCCTCCGATGATCCGAACGCACTAATTTACATTAATTCTATAACAAGTGAACAAGCGCCTGCAGCAGCAGTCTTTTGCCGCTCCCATCTCTATTTGGCTTACGGATATTCACCATTGAGTTGCCATAGCAACTGCCGTAAACAAATCTAAGCGCGAAAGTCGGCGTGTGGGGGGAGTCTGATGCAGACTTCAGTACTGCTGATTGTGATTCCTCAACGGGTCGCTTTTATGAAAAGGTGTTCAGAGCGCTACGTTTTTAAGTCATTATTATTTTTTGAGTATTTAACGCACTAGTTTTGAGAGAAAATAATGTTATATTTAAGTAAATAATGTGAATTTATATAAAACGAACAACATTTTTATAATGAAAATGTAGATTATACAATGCTTAATATTTTAATAATTTTTTTATTGTTAAGTAAATTGATTGGAAATGTTGGTGAAGCGGCGCTTTACCCGCGTCCCCTGGCGAGCCGCCACTGTTCTAAAAAGTTGTCTAGCGTAATCATGAAAGAATAATGCCAAATAAATGTGTTAAACTACGGAAGAACACACGATTTCAAGTTTTCGGATTCCTCCCCATCTAGAAAGTTGCATAATCTTACAAAGAATAATGCAAAATAAATGTGTTGAGTTAAGAAGATAAGTTTGTTTCAAACGATGATGAGCTGATGATGATAACCTTTTTCTTAGTCGTTCGTTTGTCACGGATGTGAGAAGTTAAATAATGAACATATTATCTGTGCTTTTATTAAATATCTATTGTAATATATTATAATTTGGTATTTTATTTGTGTATTAAAGTTATTACTTATAGTACATTTTAATTGTTAGTAACTTCCGGTTAATACAAGGTGATTTATTATTTTTATAATGATATGTGCACTCCAATTCTTTAACATTTCTAAAAAAAAGTCAGAATTTTTTGTATTGTCATGAATTTGTTTCTTTTTAGTTCCCTCGTAAATAGGGAAGTATTGTAATCGTGAAAAAATAACCCTCCGAGATTTTTTCAGATCATATCGTTTCAGGGTCCCTAGATGCCAAAAACCATGTTTTGTCAATCCCGTGGGTCTGTCTGTCTGTTCGCGGTATAGCTAAGAAACTAATTCCCTGATTGACTTCAAATTTTGGGCAAAAATTAAGGGTTTTATGGTGATGACCTGGTAACATTTTGGTGAAAATCGAATGTGGCAAAACAAAATAGCGGCTTAGTGAAAGGTTAAAAAAATTATTACTAAAAAGATGCTTATCCAATTTATCTGAAAGTTTACACATTAATCAAGAATTATTTAGGAATCAACTGGTAAAATCTTGGTACGAATCCAAGATGGCGGAACGAAATGGGGCTTAATATAATATTTAAAAATTCCGTCTGAAAAAACTACTTAATGGACTGATTTCAAAATGTGTTCTATAGCTAATTGTGGTATAGACATGAATTAGTAAAATTGTGGTACTAATTCAAGATGGCGGAACAAAATGACGGCTAAATAAAACGTTTGTAATCGAGAAAAAATCACCCTCTCAGGTTTTACATATCTTCACGTTTTAGCGCCTCTAGGTGTCAAAAATTATGTTTTATCAACTCCGTCGGTCCGTCTGTCGGTGTGTCTCTCTGTCAGTTGACGGCATAGCTTAAAAACTACTTATCAGATTGACTTCAAATTTCAGTCAAAAATTAAGGGTTGTATGGGGATGACCTGGTAATTCTTTGGTAAAAATCCAATTTGCCGGAACAAGATGGCGGCCTAGTGAAACGTAACAAAAAAAATATTACTTAAACTAATTATCATATTTACCTCAAATTTTGCACAAAAATCATATAGGAATGTACTGGTTACATTTTGGTATGAATATAAGATAGCAGAACATAATGGCGTTCTAATAAAATATTTAAAAAATGAACCTGAAAAAACTACTTATTCGATTAATTTCAAATGTTGTGCAAGCATTAAGTGTGATATACAGATACACTGGTAAAGTTGTGGTACCAACTCAAGATGGCGGAACAAAATGGCGTCCAAAAACCTGTTTTAAAAAATTTTATTCAATTGCCTTTAAATTTTGCAGAAAAATTAAATGTGATATAGGGATAAACTGGTACGAATTCTCAGTGACTTAACCAAATGACGGTGTGTCAATGTAAAAAACGACTTATTGAATTTATTACTTCCCTCGTAAAAGGGGGGTATTGTAATCGTGAAAAAATCACCCTCCGAGATGTTTCCAGATGTTTTTGTTTCAGAGTCCCAAGATGCCGGAAAACATGTTATCTCAATTCCGTCGATCTGTCTGTCTGTTTGTTTATTTTATTGCGGTACTACAGGGCTATTCTTAGAAACGAATCACTTGTTTATAGGCATTGTTCTCATTTTCCTGATAGTTTTAGATTTTATTTTCAATAAGTTTTAGTTTTTTAATCCAAAACGGCTCTTCACGTCTAAAATGCACGACTTTGTTTTGTTTTGCTTATTAAAAAATTATATTTGCTCTACAAATACGTCTAAGACAACATCTAGTTTAGAATATCCTGTATACAGAAACTCAGAGCAATAATATATTAAAACGAGGCGTATTGTGAATACACGTTGGTACGATGTGTCAAACAAATAATAGAGAATATTGAAATATTCATCACTCCTTTCTAGGGATAGCGAATAAGCGCTATTAATAGTAAAATGGCAGCACGACAACAGTTGAATTCATCTTCATGTCACTTAGGCTATAAATATGTATTTATTTTGCTAAAATGGAATCACGTGTGCCTTGTAATCAAGCCTATTTATTAACTTGGCTACAAGAGTTCCAGAGCTCTTCCTAAAATGCACAATTAAATGCAGTTTGGGTCAAATACATTTACAGTTTACCCGTTTTCATAAAATTGCTAAACGTCGATATTTCGGATTAATTGCTGTCAAACGACATGAAAAAATACTTAAGAAGAAAGTGAAACGATGTAACACATGAAGCCTCTTTCCTTGTGTATTTGGTATTGTAACAGTATGTGTTTGTTGTATATGTAGCCCTTACTTGATGGAAATTCATTATCGCTAGTAATAAATAAACAAACTAATACAAATACAAACAGTAAACAGTTAAGTGTAGCATGTTCCAAAAATACGAAATAGTCAGTCAGGCATCAGACATATGATGGACCTTCTAAAATAAATTAATCACAGCAAGTGATGTTGAATTCATACCAGTTTATCCCTATATCACACATCATTTTTCTGCAATATTTAGTGTCAGTTGATAAGATATTTTTACGTTGATTAAAAAAAATATATTAAGCCGACATGTTGTTCCGCCATCTTGAATTCGTACCACAATTTTACCAGTTTTTCTCTATCCACACTTAATGCTTGCACAAAATTTTAAATTAATCTAGTAAGTAGTTTTTCAGGCTGATTTTTTAAATATTTTATTAGGCCGCCATTTTGTTTTGCTAGATAATGCCTGTAAAACACTTGATGTTTGTGCAAAATTTGGGGTAAATTGGACGAATAGTAATAATATTTTAACGTTTCACTAGGTCGCCATCTTGTTCCGGCGTATTGGATTTTATATTATTATTTATTTTATTTTTTGACTAAAATTCGAAGTCAATCTGATGAGTAATATTTACGCTGTACCGCGAACCGACAGACAGACAGATGGGACTGATGGAAGTGATAAAAAATATTTTGTTTTATCTTGAAGATATGTAAAACCTGAGAGGGTACTTTTTACGATTACAGACATTTTATCTGGCCGCCATTTTGTTCCGCCATCTTGAATTGGTACCACTGTTTTGCTAGTTTATATCTATACTACAGCACACAATTTGAAATCAGTCCCATTAAGCAGTTTTTTCAAAACGAATTTTTAAATATTTTATTAAGTCGCCATTTGCTTCGCCATCTTGGACTCGTACCAAAATTTCACCAGTTGATTCTTACTTAATAATTGATTTTTATGCAAAAATTGAGATACATTGTTAAGTGGTATTTTTATTAAAAATATTTCACTAGGCCGCCATTTTGTTTTGCTCTATTGGATTTTTACCAAATGTGACCACGTCATCCACATATAGCTCTTAATTTTTGACCAAAATTTAAATTGAATCAGGTAAGTAGTTTTTAGCTATGCCGCGAACAGACAGACAGACTGACGGAACTGAGAAAACATGTTTTTCGACATCCAGTGACGTAAATATCTGAAAACATCTCTCGATTGCAATATTTACCTTTTACGAGGGTATAGTAAGAGAAAACACTGAATAATTTTGAAACAGAAAATGTATTACTAAATTAGCAAACGTTTTTAAACTCAAAATTCTTTCACAAAAAAAATTAAAATTAAAATACCCCTTCTGCTTTTTTACCGAACCGTAGTGGTGGATCGTTTTATAGATGTCTTGTCGTTTTTGATTGACATTGTAGATAAGTTATTTAGTCTTTCATCCGACATTGTTGACCATTGTTCATTTTTCGTGTACATTTTCAGCTCTGTTTTCAAGAACTGTCTTCAATAATTTAAAAGCGGTAAGAGAGACATTCTGATTGAAGCTTACGATGACCAAGTCATTCTTAAATTGAAAACATTTGCTTTACAGCATTTTTCCAATTCCATTTGTATAGATAGACATTAACTTTGGTTTTTTTCGGTCCAAATTTTCGCCAAATCCTACAATCAGCTTTCAATACATTGTTGGGCAGATGTTTACGATAGAAGTACCTACCTGATGAGTTTATTTTTAAATGCCTATAACGTTGCTTTTTGTGATTTAAATTATGATTACATTCTTCACTATTTACAAGATAAGATAAATAAGTATTAAGAAAAAAATGTTCAGTTTGGATGATATCTCCAGTTAATTTAATAAGATCATATTTAAATAAACAAAAGAAATCTTATAAAAAAAATAGTGCTAAAGATTACCAAATAAGGTTAATGATATTAAAAAAACCCATCTTTTAAAATTGCACTCAAAAAAGTCCTTTTATTTTATAATAAGTTAACACCCTAATAGCAATGCAACAAAACGAACTTGCTCTGTTTCGCCGCTGTATTAAAATTTACGATTTTATGAGGTCTTTACATAAGACAGAAACGGCTACACTTTTTAGGGTTTAAAGTCAATACACATAATGCCATAGTATAGGCCTATAAGGGTTTCAAATCCATATCTGTAAATACATGGTCCATATCGTGATCTAGCTAGTAAAAACGCGAAGTTTCTAAGAGTGTTAGTAATATCGTATTCTTACTAGTTACATCTAGTTATGACTGTTGGTAACAGTAAGATGCCAAATAAAAAGATAATTTCGGTATTTTATTAAGTTTTTTAGACAGAACCCGGTCTTACTAAGCATGTAATAGTAAAAATGCGATCTATAAAAAAAGGATATATTTCCAACAAGTCAATCAGATCAGTAAGAAACAGTAATATTGATAAAATTCTAAAACAAGTCAAAAGAAACATGTTGCTAACAAACTTTTCTGACATATAAGAAAACTAGAAAATACATACATCCTTTACCCTATTTTCAATCAATGCCTACAACAAATGACTTTAGCATTTGAATACTATAAAAACTATTATATAAAAACTTAGTAAATGTAGAAATGATACAAAAACAGAAAAAAATACGAATACAATATTATACAGAGCGAAAGTTGGAAAATATACTCAAAAATATCTTAAACGTTTTTAACACTAAGAAACTGCAGGGTACGTGCTGCATTAGATAGTGATATTGGCGACGTTGTCAAGCTTACGGTTTTCATAAAAAGTCGGCCTACTATTTAAAGAGCATAATACAACTATTTCAACCAATACCAAAGGACAAAGGACCACGCACAGACCTTATGGAAAATCGATTTCGGTGAAGTTGAGTGAATTTTTTATATGTTGTAGTTTTTGACCTCCTGAGCAAAAGATACCATGGGCACAATTTAATCTACGAAGAGTTTTTAATATACAGGGTGTTAAAGTTTGCCTGAATATCATATAAAACACATAGGGAAGATAGGATGACATAAATTATTTTTTTCTACATATTTAAAGTATAATAGTAAGTCCCAATATAAGAAAAAAGTTTTATGTGAATATAGGACCAAAAACCATTTATTTCCGGGATATAGGGCGAACACCCTTTACAATACACCCTGTATCTGGAAAATACAGCATTTGCAGACCTATTTTCATATAAAATTTTTTTCTTATTTTGAGAAGTACTGTACGTTAAATATGTTGAAAATATTAATATCATACCGTTTTCTCCATGTTTGGATATGGGGTTTGGGCAAACTTTAACACCCTGTACATTAAAAACTAGTCGTAGGATTAGATTGTCTCCATAGTATCGTTTGCTCAGGAGATCAAGAACTACAACATAAAAAATTCAGCCAATTACACCAAAACCGTCTTTCTTTTGACCAATCAGAGCGCTGTAAGTATTCCAGAATATACTAGATCGTATTCTTTACCATTTAGCATGCAGCAAGAACCGGTTTTAACTAAAACTTTTTAAATTACCTATGGGTTTGCAGCCGGAAATCACCGGAGCCCCAATAGGGGGTGCTAAGTGTTACATTTAGCCTGTAGTGCTGCTTCAGTATGATAGACGTTTTGTTTTCGATTTTGTCATATCGAGCAATCTGTTATTTCAGATCTCCTTGGTTACAAGCCTGCCTGATGAGGGTAGAGGCCCAGAAATCATGATCGCAGGAGGGTACCCTGTGACATAATCGAAAGCAATTCTTCTTGTAGGCCGTTTTGCACATGCAGAAATTATATATTTCTGCTATTATACATAAAACGTTCAGTAAAATGCCGATATTTAATATTTTGTCGTTATTTTACTTTCACTAAATGTATTAGCCACTTCGCGATGTTATTAGTAAGAACCCGATATTACACACTCTTAGAAACTTCGCATTTTTACTAGTTAGATCGCGTTATTACGATTTTTGGATATTTACGGTAACAAAGGCAACTAGCCCATCGCACCGCACATGGAAATTGAACTTCGTATTTCTCTTAGACTCGCATATCGCTCGACAGCCTGATGGATAAGGGAAAATTAATTATTTGCGTGTTTGTAAGGTGACACGTCGTCTGTAACTCGGGAACCGTTAATGACAGAACTTAAGGACAAAAATACTTATAGGTAACTCGGCCAAGAGAAATCGCTGTAAATTATTTTCAAGTTCGAATATTGGCCGCTAGGGGGCGTAACAGCAACACAAAAGTGTAAATGGCAATTTTCTCTTAAATTTTCATAATTGCGGTATGTAGAAAATATAAGCATTGTATTCTTCAACCAATTACGCACTTTTTTGCCTCAAACCATTTTTGTCTATTTTCAAAAATAAAGTGGTGGGGGTAGGTCAGACATTTTTACTTTCGAATGTAGCTATCTTTGTTTTGGATTGACAGATTTTATTCAACTTGGTGTTGAAAAGAAGTGCTCTCTACTCATGGAGCCATATACTGTACCGTAATGACTTTGTTAGTGGTCACTAACGCCTTGTTTCGGAATTCTCCAAATAATGCTGATTTTCCTAAAAAAATCAAATGGTACGCTATGACTTTTATATAAAAATTTATTTGGTAGTTATGAAAGGCATTGAATAGTGAAATAAAAATCCAGGTCCGCATTTAAATTAAGAAAGTTGTTGATGGTCTCTCGAATCTGAAACGTGGGATGGGAAAATTAACCTTGCCGTTTTGTAGAGGAGAAAAAGTGACAATGTCATTAATGAACATATTAAAGAAAAGCGGTCCAAGTTCCGAGCTTTGCGGTACCCCCGATGACTGTACAAAATTCTCAGACCTGTATCCACAGAACTGTACAGGGTTATTTTTTATAATTTGCCACCCCTTGATTTCGAGATACAAAGAAATGTTTCCTACGAAAGTTATAGGGAATTTCCTAAAGATTTACATGGCGAGAATTTTAAAAACAAAAGACGATCGGAAAATCACTAAATTACTTTCAACTTTGTTATTTTAAATGGGACACCCTGTATTTTTTGGATTCCCCTCATTATTCCCTTTCCAAAAATATATAATTTGTCAATATTCGGAACAGTAGTTTTTAACTTATTCCACTTTAAAGTTACCACATATGACAATTTCACAGATATGCAGCCATACTTAAATCGCGGTACCCATGCAATGATAAAATCCCTTTACCAATGGAATATTACTAACAAAAACAAAACAGTTACTTTTATTCCTGAGTAAAATATTTTATTCATTTTACGGAGAACAAAATTAATAAAATCTAAAATGCAATTTACCGAAGAAGAAAAACTAAAAATTCTTCAACTTTATTTCGTAAATGCTAATAAGGCGTCAATTGCAGTGCCACAATACAGGCTGCTATATCCTGGTGCAAGCGTTCCCTCATATATCCATATTATTATATTTTGAATGTAAAAAATTCATTCTTTAGGTAGTCTAAAAGTTAAATTAAAAGTAATTTTTAGAAAATCCAAGCAGATCGATTCCGGACGTCTCTCGTATAACCGGAAAATCGAAGTTCTATATCCGTTCAGTGCTAAAAAAAATCGATACCGCCCGTATAAAATTAGACCAGTGCAATTATTAACCAACGATTATTATAACCAACGCCTCCACTTCTATGAGGATATGCTGACCAGACTGAGGCAAGATATGCTGTTATTCAGAAGGCTTTTGTGGTCTGATGAGGCTTGTTTTACCACAGCCGGAATGTTTAATAGAAAAAACAAGCACCATTGGGCAACAAGAAATCCACATAAAATTGAAGAGCGAAAGAGACAAGGGCGGAAGTCAATAAATGTGTGGTGCGGCATCTTGGGAAACCAAATTATTGGTCCGATATTTAATGAGGGTATATTAACGGGGAGGGGAATTTAAATCTATTTTTGGAGCAGCTTCCTTTAAACACTTAGAACCAAATAATTTGGCATTAAGATGGCGCACCACTACACAACATCCGAGAGGTCACAGATTTTTTAAATGCTCGATATAATTTGTGGATTGGCAAATATTTTGCCATATTCATTGGCCCGCGAACAGTCCTGACCTTACACCTTTGGAAAAATTTTTGTGGGGATACCTAAAGGATAAAGTGTATCATAATAGAACGGACAGTGTTGACGAGTTGCGACAAAAAATAGTGTATGAAATTAGGGTTTTAAATACAAATACATTACCCAAGCAATTAGGAAACTGGAAAGAGTGTTTCAAAATTGCTTGGATAATGAAGGGGACCACGTAAATAGATTGTAAAAATGTTAATTTCTAGTTCTTGTTTTTGTTTGTTCGTTTGTTATCATTGTATTAGTATATATATAATCACATTAAATATATTTTTTTTACAAATTACTGTTTTGTTTTTGTTGGTGACATTCTATGGGTAAAGCGATTTAAGTATCTGTCGATTGCGTTCAAGTCCAATAGGGTTCCTTTGTTTTTAGTTGACATTTCATCATTGCATGGGTACCGCGATTTAAGTATGGCTGCATATCTGTGAAATTGTCATATGTGGTAACTTTAAAGTGAAATAAGTCAAAAACTACTGTTCCGAATATAGACAAATTATATATTTTGCGAATGGGGAAAATGAGGAGAATCCAAAAATGTCAAAAAATACAGTGTTACAGTGTACATAACAAAGTTGATGGTGATTTAGTGATTTTTCGATCGTATTTTGTTTTTAAAATTGCCGCTCTTTAAAATCTTTAGGAAATTCCCTATAACTTTCGTAGGAACCATTTCTTTGTATCTTGAAAAAATAAGCCTCTTAGGAGGTGGTAAATTATAAAAAATAACTGTACTGTGTACATATTGATACCTATTTGATAAATAGGATTTTATTAATTGAACCAACGGATCTGAAATGCCAAATGTTAAGCGCTTTTTTAGTAAAATTTCATGAACAAGCCTGTCGAAAGCTTTAGAGAAATCTGTGTAGATCACATCTACGTCACTTTGTTTGTCAAGCCTCTGAGAGATATATTGAGTAGCACACACAAGGTTGATAACTGTTGATTACCAGGCGTTTTTAAAAAGAAGAATACTATAATACATCTTTGGTTTGAAATCTCTTGGTTGAAAATATTTTCTATCTGCTTGACTGATAAATGGTTAAACGAATCTGCCAACTGTTTTAATCGGAATGCCTTTTGGAAATTCAAAAATCAAATATTATGAATTTGATAGCTTTTTTGATATCATTCTAAATTATTAAATTAAAAATAACTTATTTCTTAGATCATTTAAGGAATATCTTGAACATGACAAAATGATGTATTTGTTATAATACAAGTCCGGACATCGTTGTTGTAATAAATTATGTTAGTGATCATGTCGTGTTATTATCATTTATCAGTAAAATACATTTAACACTCAGGTAGCATTCTAAATACATTCTTAAACAAGTTCAACTAACCTACGTCATAAGTTTATACAACTAAACACGTTTACCGGTATTTCATATTTTATTTGCTATCTGCAGCTATTTTTAATCAATTTAAAAAATGAGATTCGGTTTTCTACATGTATGTGAGTGTGAATGTAGGTATGTATGCATGTGTGTATGTATGTTTTATGTGTGTTCGAAGAGAGTTTTTGCACTGCCCCCCTTATAACGGAAATAAAAACCAATCCGTAAAAGTTGCCCATTTAAAGCGCTTTTAAAGTAGTTGAAAATAGTGCAAAGTGAACCAAAGTTACCGTCTGTTTATTTATAATAATTATAAATAAGAATAAAAATAGAAATGAAATAGAAACAAAAATAAACATAAAATTAAAAATAATAAAAATTATGGTAAATTATTACGTAATTAAGATGGTTTGACCTTAACCGCCTCGGTAGCGTAGAGCAAGAGCGTTTACCGTGTTGATTCAACTTCCAAACTTAATGTCTAAACCTACTGGACTTGTGAATGTATTAATTTAGTTGGGTGAAATATAGAGTTCATTTATTTTTAGACAAGCCCCCTTGATGTAGTGGTTGGTGTTGGATTATTTTTTAAATTAAATCTCCTAATTTTGTAAATAATGTTTTAATTAGCGGATTGTATTTTTGGTTAGGATTTTTTTTGTTTAAAAAAAATTATCAGCAAATGCTGCGATTCCTGACCAATAGGAGCCTTGACTTTTACAAGTCTAGTAGGTTTACACATTCTGGCGGAGAATTGTTCAGTGCTCGGTACCTTCCCGAGTCGCCTTTAGTTGTTTGGATAATAAAATAATGACTCTGTTCGTTGACTTTTGGGGTGCACTGAGAGTCGAGCATTTAATTACACCAAAGTGACTCACCAATCATTTTTGGGTCACTTGACGTATCTGCGAGGCATTCAGATCTCGGTCCGCCTGTTAATCAGCCTTTTCTAATATATAAGTTTATAACAAAACTTAGAATTTTTTTAGTTAGGCTTTTTTTTTCAGGTGATATAAAAAAGTATATCTATATTAAAGACTTTTTAGTTTTTTTTTTAAACAAATGCACTGTTGAGCAAATCCGTCCCGGGCTTGTCAATAAAATCATCATTAAAGTCATAATAAATAATAGATATTAACACAAGGTTATGCAGTCAGTTGTTGCGAATCCCTCTGATGGGAGGGTCATTCTGATGTATTTAAATTCGCGTCACTGAAAACACATTTAAACATCTTTAAATCGAAAATGTTGATAAAGAAAATTGTTTTTTTACCAAACGCTCTACTTTTGAGCATACTATATTTTTTATCAAAAGTTGAGGAATATTGTGTTATGATTAAAAATTAAGAATTAGTCTACTATTTATAGCAGTTATCTACAAAGTTTGGTAAAAAACAAATTGAAGAATCGATAAATTGACAAAACCTTTTTTGGGTCGCCCTGTCTTGGATTTTTGAGGTGAGCCAAAAGAATGTTTTAAATCTGTTTGTGGGGCTTTGAAATTTGCTCAGCTATTATTAGTCCTACTTACATTGTTGGGGTTTGTTGTCTACGCCCTCATCATACAAAACAAGTCACTTCAATGGAGACGCAAAATTATCAAAGGATATTCTAGGGTGATTGTGATGCAATAATGAGCATTTTTCGTAGTTGGAAAAAAAGGATTCGTTTCATTTACTACAAGTCTCGATACTCCCTTCGACTAAAAAAATAACATGATTATTCTGTGAACTGGACATTATTGTGTCACTAAAATTGGTACTCATATTATTAATTTAATTAGCAGCGTATAGAAAATAATAATCTTTCTGCTTTAGTAGGTGGAAAAAATAGTCAGCAGTTTTGACTACTGAAAGTAATAGGTGTCCACAAAGGGTATCAGCAGTTGCTTTTGAATTCAAAAATAATAAAAGAAATATTTATAACCATTTATTAATTGAGTATAAAGATAAAGTCGGTGGAAATTTATGAGCCCAAAAAATGTGTATCGAAATGACGTCCTCGAGATCGATCTCATTTCGGTGTAATTTTTTTAAATTGGATTATGTTCGCCGAATTGGTCTTACATATCTTACTTTTAGGGCAACCCCTCAAGAAATAGTCAAGGGGTGATAAAACGGGGCTCCTAGTTGGCCTTTATTGCTTTTTCTTGAAATAAGTTTATTAGGGATTAATCCTCCGACCACTTCCACAGACTAGTTTGATGTGTGGCGTGTCATCATCTTGTTAAAACCAAGTTGTAACCGTTAATATCTTGTAAAGATGAGTTGAGGTCGTTTTCTTACAGACAATGTTATTCTCGAACATTAACGAGTTGCCTCGCTGTTGCCGTATAAATGAAAGAATATTTCATACCTGAGGTGAAAATTTCCGTACTTGTTTAAAAAAGTTCCATCAAAAGTACTTTTTTTAAACAAAATATTGAATTTGTATTGTTATTATTATATACATTTGTCTATAATGTATCTCAATGGTATCGGGAAATAATCCTTAAGATGAATAAGATGGCAACGTTGCGTTGTGCTGCATTTTCTATTCCTGCTACTAGAGTACTCGAGACTCTCGACGAAATCCGATGGATTTTATTAACTTCATTCATTTCACTCACAATCGTTTCTATTGATTTTGCGTTTAAGGTGGGTCTCGGAAACATTGACCCTATGTAAAATTATCCTTTTTAGGCTAGTGTTAATAAACTTCTGGTAACTCTACCAGGCGGATAATTTCCTTAGATACCGTTGTTGAATCAGTTGTATACATGACAGCTATCTGCCTGGTAAAGTTAACAGCACTTTCATAATTCCAACCTTCCTTTCGTCAGTTTGATTATTGTTTCTGTTTTATTAATTTTTGAATTTCAGTTTTATCGTGCTGTTATTTATTATATCATTGATTTTGTGTCTATCGATTTAAAGCTTTAAAGGATGGAATATATCGTATCGTAATATGATGATGAGAAAATATTTACGCATACCGTTAATTCTGGGGGAATGGGGGCCACTTTTACCTTTTTATAATTTTCCTATGTATTTTAAAATTATAGTTTGATATTTATAATTTATTTCATAAAAAACTTCCCTGGGCGGCTTTCTCTATTAGATGAAAAATATTATTTTTAGAGTGATGAACTACAAAAAACAAGAAAGAAGTTATTCTAAAAACAACCTTATATTATCGCCTTAGAATGTCAACATAATGCCTTTTTAATCGTACCTTAATTTAGTGAGAAATCGCTGGAATAAGTATTTAAGTCAAAGTGGTCAAATAGATAGAATGCTTATATACCTGTGATAATGTATGTATAATTTTCCATTTCCCTCTGGTATATTTTTTATTTTGTAACGTGTTAATTCTTTCTATATTTCAAGAATCCAGGTCTCAAAATGATACGTTTTTAATATTACGAAAATGAAAATTATAAGAATCAAGATCCCATTTATTGAATTTGGTAACAAAATTACCGCGTTCATTTAAGGAATAACATTTTTAGAAGACATGTTATTAAATTAGTTAATGACATCCATACATTTGCGTAATGTACTCAGAATTGCATCGGATAATTTATTCTATTACTTACTAACTAATCAGTCAAATTACGTTTCATGAATTATTACCTTGAACCCTTAGATATTGCAAAGTACATGTGATAATATTGATAATATTATAGGTACAGGAATTCTGATTATAGAAATGGAGGCTTCATCTAAGTCATCAGGTTTTATAAAAAAATATAAAACAGCAATTTTACTTTTCAAGGCACAGGGTGTTAAAGAAAGTCTGGAGATAGCAAGATAGTAACCTGAGTTTATTTTGCGCATAAGTGATCACAGTGTTTATCCCTTAGAGTATTTTATTCTTACTCTAAGGTTTATCCCAAGATAGGTTGACTTCTAATCTGTTTTTAGAAAACAGAATATCTACAGCCTTATGAGTGTTAAGGGTTAGTCTTTATTGCAGTGTTGCCTGCCAACCAGTGACGACAAATGGGAATAGCATAGTAGAAATAAACTAGTAGCGGCACTTTCCCAAATATTTTCCGGTTCTACAAAATTTGACAGATTTTTGGCAGCATGCAAAGCGCTTCAATTGAGATCCGCCGTTCGAGCTGCGAGGTTCGAGCTTTGCGCCCCAGAACAGAGTCGGATTGACGAAAATGAGTATGTTACGGTGTGCTGCTGTTGGGTATCTCAACTTGTCGAAAAATTGTTTATATTTCCTTTTATGAATTATAGTTTAGATCTTCTTATCGGTACATTTCAAATAAAATATACAATATGTTTCTATTTAATATTTTGAGCAAATTCTTGTTTTGACGTCACGTAAACGTAACGGAAATGTAAAAGAGCGGAGCTGAGTATTCTTGACCAGATCGGTTATAAAAGTGAAACGAAAATAGATAGTATTTTAAAGTTTGTACATCCAAAATTAATAAATAATTATTGAGGAAATCTTGAATTTTTGTCAGCTCCAGCTTTTAGTCACAAATCTAATTTTCTAACTAAAATATTGAACAATGGAATTTAAACATCAAAAAATTCCCTAACTGATATACTACTAAAAACAGGTAGTAGAAAATCTCTGAAACAATAACATATTAACACTTGTTTTTTAAGATATTCTAATGTTTTAGTCCCCCCCTTTTTAAACTCCTACCAATTTCTGAATTGAAACGTAAGTAAATTGTATAACCTTTTTTATTTAAATGGAAAATTTAACGTATGAAATTTTAATCTGTTTTTGGGTGCCCAAAATTCGTAATTTAATTAATTTTATATGCTTATTCAAGACAGAATTAACGATTTTGTATCCCAAAAATATTTGGAAATATATATGAATGTTCGCCGGAAACATTTAAAAACGTAACATGCGAAATTGTTTTCATAAAAAATTCATAAAAAAATATTAACTTATTCGTTATATTTATACCCAAAAATCCGTAATAAGAAAATAATAAATTTGTTGTCATTTAATGCCGCTTTTAAATCCTTCATCTAAATGGATTATGCCCAAAATCAGTCCGGGTTAGGTTAGTTGTTCTCATATTGCAGATGCAGATTACATTGCTTACAAGAAAGGTTTTTGCAATATTCCGTTTTATATAATTTTTCATCCGATAATCAAACAATATTTTTTATTTTATTGTGTGCCCATATTTTCCTAAATATATTTCTGGCTAGTGTCCGACTTGCCTTTGCCAGCCGTGGCTTTCGGAAACTTCCGCAACAATTCGGCCATATCCGTAGGCACCAGTGATCACGCGACGCTAAAAAAATGTGGCAAAAAGAGATCAAGTGATTTGTCGAGGAGTGGACCTACTAGTTTATTTCTGCTATGGTAATAGCATGCATTTTCACCATTATTAGGCGATAACTTTTTTGTGTCGACAATTTTGACAATAATAATGTATGTTGCTTATTTTTTTACTAAATTTTCTTTCTTATTCTTAGTTTAATTTGAAATTATTTATTTTGTTCTAAAAGAGGAACGTTTAAAGTTATAAGCCATCCGAATTATTACAAATATCAAAAATAATAAGTACTTGTTATGAGTATTCGCAGCAATTAGAATAGAATGGAGAATCACAATTTGACTTAAGACTAATAAAGCTTAAACCTATAATATTACGTTTTATCAGCTTTAGCTGTTCGATATAATTTTTATTGCTTATTAAAATTATTACATAGATAAAAAGACTATGATATGTACAATAAACTGGAAAAAAAATAAACGTTACATATTATTGCAAGTGTCAGGTATTTTCTCCAGTTTGAATTGATCCTAGATACGAGTGACTTGATTTAGGCTGTTATTGCATTGAATATTTTGATACAGCTTAAGTACGGCGTTTTCTTGTACATAGAGCTTTTGTGCCTTATTATACAAAGCTTAAATACTCTTACAACAGTGGATGATTGTCCCCTTAATATAATGTTGTATGATAGGATTGAATATGCCAGAGCGTAGTAAGCATCAAGTAATACTTTTCTGGGAACAATTAACTTTGGAGTTTGGAGATTGAAAAGTAAACTGAATTTATTTTTGCGTATAAGTGATCACAGTGTTCATCCCAAGATGTCATCCAATGTTATTTTACATTGTCTTGCTGAACTAGTCCCGATATTCTTCGTTTGGAGAATAGAATGTCTACAGACATGCCCAGAAAGTGTTAGATCCCAAACAAAACGAAAAACTATAATTGGGGACAGCACTGATCACTGCGGAATACCAGAACTGCAATCGAAGACATCTGATTTAATTTTAATGGCCAATACTTGCATTTTTCTGCTTGATAGGAAAGAAACAGTCCAGTTCAGTTCAAATCTCTTAATGCCGAGGGCACAATATTTTCTTTGACAAATTTAATATCAACGGTATCGAAACCTCTTCATAAATCAAAAAACAACCCATGGCAATTTATACCATCATCTATTGTATCTTTTGTTGAAAATTGTGTTGATAATCAGGAAGCAGGTTGTATTTAGCTATGAAATTAATTAATTGGTTGAACATTGCTCTTTCAAATTTTTTTGAGAGAGTGTTTAGTAGGGAAAAAGGCCTATAATTTTCAGTTTTAGACACTTTAACCTTTCTTGTAAACCGGGATTATGATGGCTATCTTCAAGCTAGAGGGGAATATCCCAGTTTATACACATTTATCAAGTAAGCCAGAGGTTCCACTGTAGTATCTGCAACACATTTTACTACTCTCGGAGAATTGCCACCCTTCCACATTAGCTTTTTGGAGCCATTTGTGCCTGAGTAGCTTAGAGTATTTCCAAAATGAGTAGCAGACCTAACCTTTCTTTAGTTGGTTCGCGTGGGATCTGCAATGCACTCTTTAATTCTACAATGCAACCACCCTCGTTGGGCTTGGGTTTTTTGACAGGTGTCATTTTACAGAGCTGAAAACTGATTTTTTTAAATACTTTGGTCATTCCACTTAAAAATGGTACTCTACATAAAATTGGCGTTTTAGAAATGTCTTTATTAACATAAGCTTTTTAAACCCAATAACTAATCGAATAGCATTATAACAATAATTCGCATTAAAATAATAAAAAATTTTCATTATTACATCCGAGTAATACTCACATGCACCTAGTTTATGGACAAGCACTGCTGTTGTGTGGAGGTAAGAAGAATTCATTCGATTTCGAAATCGAACTTGTGAAAAAGTCAATTTATAAAAAGTACTGAAAAACTGAATCTTTCTGATATTTCGGAAATCACCGAAACGGAAGAACGTTAAAAATGTGAAAGCGTTGCTTCTTGTTGTTTACTTAAACAGATTTTGAAAACGGGCGCCCTATACCTCTATAGATTTGCTTATCCGACGGATGTTTTTCGTTGCACGTATATGAAACAGCATTCCAGGATTGTCTCGAATTTCGTTGCAGTGGTGTGTTATTTTTTTCTATCAGACCTTCCTGGTGTGAATTGGTAGCGAATAGACAAGCCATTTCAAATTTCTCCGTACAAAGAAAACCAATGGAGTCATGTCGGGCGACCTCGGAGGCCATAAGATAGACCCACCTCGATCACCAATCGTATTTAATAGGTGCTGACGTACTAAATTGCTAAAATGGGTTGGAAAACCGTCGTGGTTTATGCACGAAATCTGATTTCTAACAAACGATTTAAGGTTTTTTTGTAAGAATTGCAAATACAAGGCACCATTTAATCTGTCTTCTAAAAAGAACGGTTCAGTGAGATGATTTCTAATAATCTCCGCCCACACGTTAACTGCGACCCTTTGTGCTATACAAAATGCAACTTATTACTCCATCTTGGGTGAAAACAATACTAGTAAAATTTGAATTTTTAAAAAATCGTTGCAAAAACTAATTTTGGTAATCGACTCCTGCGGGATAATCAGCGAGAGACATGGAATTTAGTGAAAGGTCTCATGAACAACCCACTTTGTTGCATCCAAAATGTCTTCCTCTTGCAAAATATTACCTGCTTTTACAATTTTTTTAATTTCACTTGACTTTTTACTTGTTTCTCTTAAGGTTTTATCAACCCTTTCAAAAGTTCTTAGGTGCGGTAAACGTCGATTTGTTTGTCAGCATATTCGCTATATGAATCATTCATTCATTGCATTACTTAATTTCCAGTACTGAATGAGATACAATTTTGAAGGTTTTTTTAATAACACATTGTTGAAGAAATAAAAGAAAAAAATTCTGGTGTTTTATTATAGTATTCTAGTTTATTATATAAACAACGTGTTATACAAAAACCTGATTTTTTCGAAAACGCCTAATTTTATGGAAACAAATGTAGTGTACGTTTTTCAAAGAGCTCTGTAAAATGACACCTGTCAAAATTTTGGCCTAATGAGTTTGGTGGCAAGTCCATTCCGTAGGACTTCTACAGACTGTTTCTAGTACGGTTTTAGGAGTCTTGATAATCTATATAAAATATTAAAATTACACAAATCTACTAGGCGCGAGTCGGTTCAAAAGTCAGAGCCGAAAAGGTAAATCGCTGGGTAGCCCTTTAGGGCCCTGTAACTCCGTTAAGTGGCACATTAGGATTTTTTTTTCTTGTACAAACTAGGATTATTTTCACCTCCCCTATACGCTTCCGAGAGAATGTCATAATCTTATCGGACACACATAGTGTGTTTTTTCCCCTTAAATTCTCATGGTTTAGTTTTTATTTTTTTTATATTGTATAATTGTAACGCAACTAAATATTTAAATACATTTAACATCATCACTAATTGGCAATTAATTACATGTAGCCATCATAAGATTCTGAAAACTCAAGGTTAAGTATTTCAAATTCGGATCCAGATATTTAGTTTCGATTTTCGGGACTAGATTGCACAAAGTGTAAAGCATACATAGTAATTAGCACTATTATAAAGTTCCATCGAATTCTTGTAGATTTTCTTTAATCATAACTTGTGTGTAATACTATTTTTCCTTTTTGTCTTAACAAACTAAGAAAAAACTCTTTTAAACGATTTACTTTTCTTCGCGGTTGATATTTAGCATTTTTCATTCATTTCTATGCGTTGCGTTGAATTTGAATTATTATTTCGAAGTAACGATGGCGAGCAAAAGATGAAAAACAATTCGAAGCGGTGCACGTGAAGTTATTGCGAGCGTTATAGAGGCCTGTACTAGAGAAGCTGAAAATAATAGTTTGACTATTCCAATTCAAAATCGAACAGAACGCGCTGCATTTTACACTGGTGTTTCGAAAAGTAGTGTAAGAAATATTCAAAGAGAACATAATGATCGCCCATGTTCTACTTCACCTTTAAAATCTCCTTGTAAAAAAAGACCCCGATTATCATACAAAGATAAAATTGACGATGGTGATTTTCAAGTAATTCGCCGAACAATAGAGGATTTTTATATAAACTTGAAGAAGGTTCCGGCCTGCAAACCTCTACTTCGTGCTGGAAAGAACAAAATTGATTTCCGTACGGGTATAAAACCTTAAATCGGTTTTTACGATCAAATGGTTTTGTTTGGCGCAAGTGCCAAAATAAACGAAAATTGCTCATTGAGAGACCAAATATTTTTCGTTGGCGGGTGAAATATCTATCAACTGTAAGGCAATATAGGCAAGAAAGACGCAATATTGTGTATCTAGACGAAACCTGGATAGATAATGATATGACAGTGAACAAATACTAACAAAGTGGAAGTGTTAGAGGTGTTGTTCAGGGAATCCGCTCTAGTAGTCGTTTTATTATAGTTCATGCTGGTTCAGAAGCCGGATTTGTTCCAGGTGCTGCTTTAGTTTTTCGCTCGGGACTAACAACTGGAGACTACCATGGACAGATGAATAGAGATAATTTTGAAAAGTGGTTGCTCGAGAAGCTTCTACCTAGCATTCCTTCCAAATTAGTCGTGGTAATGGATAATGCGTCTTATCATTCTCACGTAGAAGATAAAGTGCCAACTAAATACTCTACAAAAGCTTTTATGATATCGTGGCTTAAATTGAACAATCGTGTATGTGACCCAACATGGAGAAAATATCAATTGTATGAAGTAATATCAGCCAACAAGCCTAGAGAAAAAATAAAATTGACGGTCTTTTACGTAACCAAGTAATGACGACGAAACCTCATCATTTTCAGAGGAAGACAACGATTTAGAAGGAATCCAACCATTAGAATCACAGCCGTCAACCTGAAATATGGCTTAGTTTTTTTTTTCATATATTTTGTAAAATTGTTCATAAAGTAGCTGTCAATAAACTGCTTCAAAATAATTAATTTTCTGTTCAATACTGGGTGTCAAAAAATATCTAATATTGCAATTATTATTTGAAAAACTACAGAACTCATATTTTTCCAAAATTAACACATCAATGTAGTTATAGTAGGGGAGCTAGCACTGATTCCAGTGAACAAGATTTATCAAAATTTTAACTTATGCAGTTCGACTTTGGGCTATTCGGGTATGCCAAAAGTGACCGTTTCTCTCCATATATATTTTACATATATATTGTCTGTCATATTACTTTGTACAGGGGGCGTCATTGTGAAGTACTATACAGGGCGTTTCCTAATGGCGTGTCAATGTTAAAGGAGGATGATTCTTGGACCTTTTTAAGAAAAAAGTTTAATATGAACCTAAAAGTCTTAACTTTGGAGATACAGGGTTTTAAAAAAACATTTTTTTTAAATCCTAATTCTGGTGCTATTATAGATAAATAACTGTGTGAAATTTGATACATGTCTTTTATGCATAAAAGGGCATTTTTTATTAACAATCAATTTTTGAAATTTCGACCAGTGGCGTGCATATGTAATTAACCTGAGTAATGCAATGGTTGAATGAAAGCACGCAATGAGGAAACGCCGTGTATAGTACTTCACAATGGCGGCCCCTGTATAAAGTAATATGACAAACGGAGAGAGACGGCCACTTTTGGCATACGCGAGTAGCCCAAAGTCGAACTGCATAAATTAAAATTTTGATAAATCTCGTTCACTGGATCTGCTGCTGGTTGCCTTTGTAAAATCTGGACTTGTAAATCGTGTATCGCTATACTGGGTGGTTCAATAATAGTGGACGTAGGCAGCAGCCCGGAAACCGTTAATGACAGAACTCAAGAAAAAATATATTTATAGGTAAATCGATCAAGAAAAATCAAAATTAAATCGTTTTAAAATTCGAAAGTTCGTCGTTTTTGCAACACAAAAGAGATATAGAAGTTAAGCATAGTTACATTTTTTAATTATCTGAAGTGCGTATAGTCAAAAAGGAGTGCCATATTATTTAAAGAACGACGGGACACCACTGGTTTAAAGAGATTTCTTGGCCGACCTTCGTAAACCGATTGACTCCGCCCGGTTTTCTTTCGTGTCCCGCACTTTACTTAACGTCCTCTTGCCTTGGACTGCGAGGGATACTTACTCTAGAGATCTTAACTCTGAATTCAGTGTTCATTATTTCCTTACTTTGGTATTTTAAACATGTATAATACACGTTTGTGCTGAAAATTTTCAACAGCCACGAAAAAAGACCTCGATTTCTGTTTACTACATAATAGAGATTTTGAGCGTAAGTTTACATACAGCCGAAAAAAATCATTACTCAATTTTAGCAAAGTACTAAAACTGGCTCTGCAGGGGTTTAGCTGCCAATCCCGAAAAAAAGGTCCTTACCTTATATTATTTCTATAATTTTAGCTTAATCAAAAGTGGCTCTGGGGCGGGGGGTTTAACTCCCAACCCTCCCCCCTTATTTACGTCACTGCATCATACTTATCTGTAAATAATTTTTTTTTTAAATTTTACTTGTTGAAATATTTTCAGAAATGTTAATGCTTTTTTGTGTCACGTTATACCAACGTCACAACAAGGATATCCTGATCCCTGTCTTAAATATGTCCTGCAATATGCATTAACATTATTTCTTCCAAAGTCATGAATCAACAGTATAACTCAATTTCGGTCGTGGTATTAGCCAGCGGAGTAGTTGTTTCCCTGATTCCATTTTGTACTTTCAGAGATATTAAAGTAACACCTTTTTCTAGAACGACTATTTGCCAATAATTCAGAATGTTATTTTACATACTTAGGTGCCCGCCATTCTTAAACACATCAACGGAACGCTTGAGAAGTGTTCTCAAACGAGATGTCACGTGACCCGTTTTATTATTTTAAAAAATTCCGATAACGTTATATTTTTTCCACATTGTATATTGTCTTATGTATAATATTTAGGGGAAAGTACCAAATACTTTGGATTTTAATAAATGATAAAATTGAAAAGAAACATCAATGAAAATCAAAACCCATTAATTAACATGATTTGGCAGGTGTGGAAGGATTTTCGTCTGGCTTTTTCGCCAATAAAAGATCTCTCATAAACAAGACATAAATATTTAGTGGTTTTATGGCGTATGGACGCCTCACATTTTATCTTACAGCACTATTGTTTTGTAAAATCTGTTCAGGAATATAACCAATAAACATAATTTTAATTTTAGAAATAATTTCTTGAACTACTTAGTGTTTCAGATTTAGAGGTTTTGTTGTAACAAGCATAGCAATAAACATCTATTTTTTGTCCGAGCGCTTTAGTTCTTTTAAACATCGGTAATGATAATTTAAAGTGATTTTGAGCTGAACATTGATTTTTTACTTTTGGTGAATTGACATTGTGAAAAAGTCATTTTGTTGTGTTTTAAAACTTGCATTAATGTGATTCTAGTTAAGTGTTTTGTTTTTTGTTTATCAATCATATTTAGTAATTAGCTTTTGACGAAAAAACTGAAACAGGGTAACTGATTTTTTTGTTCCTATTTTTCGCTAGGTAAGAGTTTTATTTTCCGACCTTCGAACCTAACCATGGAATGGAATTCGACCATGCAATGTAAACATATATTAAAATATCAATTTCCTGTGTTTTAAGGGATGAACACTGGATTTTTGTCACTTAAAAAGTAATTGAAACGACTATTTTATGTTATGTAGCTCCACCCTAATGGAAGATTTTAAAGCTTCAATATTATGGGGCCTATTCTAATAAACCCTTTCTTTTGACATATGCCCAAGAAGAAATAAAAGCGTCAAATATAGGGATCTTGATACCATTCACACAAAATATGGAGAAAATATAATGGCTACATCAGATATCATTTTTTAACTTAAAAATCTAGATAGCGTAGAGCCGTAAGATTTTCTTTTAAGAAAATGAAATTAAAACTCTGCCATTACCTTTACTTTTTCAGACCTCTCTGTTTGTTCTTTACATATCAGCTTGGATTTTTTTTACATCATAAGCGACAGTTATACCTATTTACCAGTCCATTTAAATAAAACAGCTTCATCCGAAAAAGATTATATTTAGTGAAAAATTATTACTCTGGAATCGCACCTTGCATAATTTCTTCATAAAATTGTATACTTCTCTGCCACGATCATCTTCCAGAACCTCCTGAATAACAGATATTTTATATTCCTTTTAAATTTTTAAAATCCTCTGAATCATAATAAGATAATGTTGTCTTCAATTTAACATCATTGCCTAAAAACCCATGTCCGATAACTTCTAGAAATTTGATTATGCGAATATTTAGCATTTAATAAAGCTCACACTTGTCACAAATCAGTAGTGAGTATTTCATTCGTATATTCTAGAAATATTAAAATGTTTTAATAAAATGAACATGGCCACCTTGAGAATAATTTGTCACAAAAATATTTCAGGTTCTTTAACTCACATTCCCTAGGACTTTTCTTTTTTTATGATTTGGGGTAAGGAAAGGAAAGCCCTGGCAAGATTGACCAGGCAGTTTCCTTGGGGGGTATCAGTATTTGAACCGAATTACCGAAACACTGAAATAAAGTGGAATGTCGTTTCTTGACATATTGGTGAAAGAGTAATCCTTCATCTTGAGTTCTTTCGTATAACCCTTTACGACCAAGACCCTCACAGAGATTGATAGTTTTGTTTTCTTGTATTTTGCACTGATGCGTGTCTTCTTCTGCTCCCATGTAGGTCGCATATAAACTGATTTAGTGCATCATAGTACCTACAGATGGCGCCTCTGGTTGGATATTTCCCGACTTTCTAAATCGAATGACATGCCACATTGTTTGTATCAGTTGACTCCCCTAATAGATTCGTTAATATAAACGTTGTGACTAGTCTCCCGGTTCCGGTATTCAAATTCATAATCCCGGCTGACCTCACAATTAGCCATAATTTATACAAATACCGGTGCTGCATTTTTATATTACACATTTGTAATAATTCGTATTGCGAAACGACGATTCCTGTTTAAGAACACATTACTCTGTCTAAGGTGTAGAATGTAGTGTAGAATATTTTATTAAATTCTTCTATAGAGAGGATGCTGAAAAACTTCCATATTCTATATAGAGAATCTCGTTTTAGAAATTTAACAGCATATCCCACATCTACTTTGGTTGTTTTTAACTAACTTAAAAAAAATTAGTAGTGGTCCCATAGCAAGAAAACAAAAAATATTAAAAATTATTTATTATTTGTTTTTTTTTTGAGCAGCTACTTAAGCGATAATTTTGAAATAATTTGTAGTGTAAGAATTGTAAATAACAAAAAACATTATTGAAAATACTCTCAAGAATACATCTTCCGATCCATGGAAGGGGAAAATTATGTTTTGTTAGGTTTCTTTTGATAAATATGTTACATGCTTTATGATGAATGTTGATAAGTTTTATTGTGTGCACAATTATTTTTGTGTCACTAAGTTGTTGTGGAAAGCAAGATTGGAGGGAGGGGATTTGAAAAATATGTTACATATGAGTTTTAAAGATTTTAGAACAAGAAATTCACTTTGTTTTCATACATTTTAATTTTTGAAGTTCTAGTTTCTTGAGTTTTTGAGCTACGTCATTGTCAAATTCTAAAGAAAAGCTGCTTATATCAAACATGTACAGGGTGTTCTATTTTGGGTACTTTTGCGGGGTATCTCCGTTATTTTTATAGATAGAAAGTTGCCGTTTTCGCGACAAACTAAAGAAGCCGTTAACAAAATTATCATAGCCCTTTTTGGTTTTTAAGATACAGGCCTAAATTGAAAATGTTACATTTTCAGGCACCCCTCGTATCTCAACTCTTAGATAACTACTCAACTCTTAGATAACTATATGGCTAACGAAGAATTGGATACCTTGCATATGGGTATCTTTTTATATAAAAATACCTTTTAATAATAATAACAGTAAGTTTGTAACAACAGTTTTATAGCATAAAGTAACAAACACAAAAAAATAACATTAAATATTTAAAAAAAAAGCAAATTTTTAAAGGTGATGTTTAAATTGACGACCATTTTGTCTAATGCAAAATTGGCACATTTCTGTAATTCTTTGAATAGCGTTAAAAAGAATCATTGGTCTCATTCGCATATTTCGAAAGGCTAAATGAATTGCCTCTCGAAGTTCTGCTATGCTGTCATATCGTGTTTTATATACTTCATTTTGTATATAGCCCCATAAAAAAATCTGAAATTGGGAGATCTGGAGATCGTAGAGGCCATCTAACAGGTCCGTAGGTACTTATCCATTTTTGAGGAAAGTTATTATCAAGAAATTCCATTAAGAGCCTAGAGTTGTTACTTGGGGCACCATCTTGCTGTAAGTAAATAGCATTATATTGGGCTTATGGAATATTTTCGAGCAGTTCTGGAATAACTTCCTCAAGGATTTCTAGGTATCTACGTGCTGTAACACCCCTTTCAAAAATCCTATAAACTATATGTCTGCCCAAAATAAAACATGACACCCCAACTCCAAAGCGTCCTTGTTGAGCCCTTTCAAACATTAAATGCTGGTTTTCACTATTTCAGTTCTTGGTATTGTGATATTCGTCTGAACAGATAACAAGTCTGCCAAATAAATCGTTAGCATCGATTTGATGCTAGATGTTGCGCTATATTAAATTTATATGGATGATACTTATATTTCTTCAAGATCCTCCGATCGTCAGTTTTTGGCACACCAATTTCCTTCTCAGTTTTTCTACATGAGGACGAAGGTGTTGCTTCTATATATCCCAAAACATCTTTCCCTGTTATCTTTTTGTATGTTTTAGGACGCGGGTGAACAAATGATCCATGCTCAACTAAATTAGCTTTTAAAGGAGCTAATATCTCAAAAAACGGTTGCCTTCTTTCTGGATATCTAACAAGCAAAAACTTATAATGATATGGAAATATCTATATTGTTCGGAATTGTCATTATTTAGCCCCTAAAATAGTGTAATATAAAAATATGAAGAAAATCTGTCGGCAGTTAGGATGTACGTTGTTCTTTGCTAGAAGCCGTATCACGTATGGCTTAATTAGGGAGTGTGAACTGGTCCTTGGTTTAGATTAGGCCATAAAACAAATATTCATTAATAATCAATGCTGTATTTTTAAAGCGAATGGAGTATAATTTCGGGTTAAAGTGGATGCTTACCTTCTAGTAAACAGGAAAATACACTTTAATTTCAAAAAAACCCTCTACCACAAACAATACAAATTTAACAACACACCTCACTTTAATACCTGGATTTAACCAGGATTACTGCCAATATCGGTTGATAGCTTACAAATAAGACATCTAGAGCCGGGATTGTTTCATCATTTAGATTGATATGAATACCGGAAATCTAATTACAGAGTAATTTAAATAGTTCTCGTGTGAATATTAATGTTTTTCATTTTTAGGCCGGTGAACAAAAATCCATATCAAATGCCGCCAGGACGAGAGCTGAACGGGAGAAGGAAAGGGAGAGAAAAATCGGTCATCGGCGGGTGGGAGTTGGAGGAGAAATTACCTATAAAAAGATCCAAACCACTCAGATTATGGGATCCATTCAACTTGGTAAGCACTGTCGTATCTGCAAAACTAAGCAGAAAATATCCGTAAACGTATCTGTCACATTAAATGTTATCATAAATCCGATGAACAGTTTTATGGCAATGAATGTACCTATCATGTATGTGTGAAAATTTGCAGGTTTTGAGGGCAGAAGTTGAATCACTAGCCATGAGCGGTACACGTTATTTGATCTAATATATGTGTTAACCGATTTATAAAAAAAATTGAATATTTGGGAACTTAATATTGAGTATTTCTGCATTAATGAATTGCAAGGGAAAAAATCTTTTTAACCGATTTCAATAAATGGGGAGGTTCTGAACTCGACCTATATGTATTTTTTTTTATGTTCGCGCATATTGTCTAAACGACTTGGCCGATTTTGATGAGTCGAACGGCAAATTGTAGAGGACATTCCTCTAGTGGTCCCATATATTTTGATTTGAAATCCGTTCACCCGTTTTTTTTTGTAATAATAATATAAAAAAACACAGAACACATAAGATCGATAAGGGCCGCGAGTTTTATAATTATATTTACATTTTTTTAAATACACTTTTCAAACTAAAGCATTGAGGTGTGTAATAGACATACAACCTCATTTGCTAAAAGGTATCTCTTTTGCTTTCCCATTATGTAATTATGTGTATACAGGGTAACCATGAAAATGTGCAACCTCAAAATCTAGTATTTTACTTGACATTTTTGAAATGAACATTCGGTATGAATAAAACTTTATTAACCGAATACCCTTATTATAATTTTTCACAGGCTTCAAAAAAGGAGGAAGTTATCAGTTTGATCGTATGTATTTCTTTTATGTTTGTACCTACATCGATTACTCCGCGATGGTATGACCAATTTGGATGAAATATTCAGTGAACATTTAGGATATTACCGGAGTGGTCCCATAGCTTGCATATTTAAAAAAATGTTAAAAATGGAATGGCGGCCATTTTGTTGTTTTTTTTTGTTTGTACGTCTATTACTCCGCGGTGGTTTGACCAATTTAGATGAAAATTTTAGAGGATTTTCAGGATATTGCCGGAATGATCCCATAGCAAGAATATTAAAAAAATGTTAAACATGGCGGAATGGCGCCATCTTGTTTTTTTGCGCCAAGATATATTGCAAGAAGTTTTTTAATATTTTACTCTCGCGTCTCAATTCTACGATATTTATAATAAAACTCGTATAGGTAAAAACTAAAAAGGATGAAATAAACATTTTTATAAAAAAATGAAACCGCCATCAGAAAAACGCACTAAAAACTGAAAAATAATATTTTATTCCACCTTAAAAATTTTATTCTGTGTAGTCGGCGCAAAAATATAATCATGCTTTCAGTCAATTCGGTGTTTTGATCAGTGGCGGCTCGTGGTAAATTATATTGGGAGGTCAATAACAAATTTAAAAATACTTAAAATAAAAATAAATATCTTATCTTTAAATTAAGCTTTAAATTCTCTTGAAGTTCAGGTCTACTCTTCGGTCTTTAGAATTGGAAAAATGCTGAATGACACGTTCGTTAAAATTGCACGCACATTCCTTTTATAAACGATTTCTCGATACTTAACATTGCTAAAGCGGATAGTCTATCTTGACCCAACTCCTCAACAAAATTTATAAGCCCTCGAAAAAACCCTGGATTTTCAGACAAAGACGTTTCATCATGGCCACATAGTGCCCGCTCGAATGCACCACAAAATTTTACATAATCTATAATGTTGTAAAATATAACGATTTTTGGATACATTTTCATTAAAATCTCTAAGGGATTTTCTATAAGCTGTTTCTAGGTAAGTGCGAATATCAACACTTCCGACCGTAGCATAGTTCACTGAACATTTTATGTGATCTGCAGAAAAAGCATGTTTTTTTATTTTTTCTTTTAAGTGTTTTAAGTCTTTAACACCGGTTTTGCACCATAATGAGTCCGACGAGTCCTTAGAAAACAACAAACAAACACAACAGTAAAAGGAGTAGAGACTTCACAACCACATATCCAGTTAACTAAATCGTACCTACTTTTGTGAAAGTTTCGATGAACCTCTTTATTTTTGTCGTATACTAAGTTCTGGCAAATTGCGACCACTTACTCTGAATTTGGTTATTTTCTCAAAATTAAGTTCGTTAGCTCTCTTTAGTTGTTTAATTTTTTGCGCTACCGACATTTTATTTCATCTACATTCACAACTCAAACGTAGACCACCTTGATATTGGTTATTTTTGTAAAATTAAGTTCGTAAGCACTTTTTAGTTGTTTATTTTTTTGCACTAGTTACTACCCACATTTCATTTCCTGTATATTTCCAACTCACAGATGGATCATAAAAATAAAAAAAGATATATTACAAAAAAGACTATATAAATTAATTTTCATCGATTAAAAACGTTCGAAACAATATCGAGTTAGAATATCGACCGCGCGACCTCTGAACAATTGAACTTCTGCATGCCGACGTGATGCCGCGACCGATCGATCGAATTATGAGAAGAGACCGGCTGATGACCCAAATCGCGATTTCATATTCCATTTACTATCACGTTCGGCTGCTGCTCAGTAGCTGTGAAATCTTCGGGTACTTTCGTCAAGCTTTAAGGTAATCAGGGCAATTCGGACTGCCCAGCCTAGCTTAGTATAGTGTATTTTATTATGCCTAAGGAACGCAACGCAATAGTGTAGACTATTTAATTTTTCCCAAGGTTCTCGTTTTATTACAACTATTAGGAGGGACGGTCAAACGAATAATTTATTTTCTGAAATATTTTTGGGGGGTCATTGACCAAATGACCCTATGGAAGAGCCGCCACTGTTTTTGATGTCTAATTCTACGCGTATAAGTTTTTACTGTCTATTAGTTTAGCGTCGACTTCACGGAGTAAAATTTTCAAGGTGGAATAAAATATTATTTTTCACTTTTTAGTGCATTTTTATGAAGTCGGTTTCATTTTTTTATAAAAAAAATTCCAAATACTTCTCTGCGCTAGTGCGGAATCAACTTATATTAAAATGACATTACACAATATTTATATGCATAAATATGGTCATTATATGATCGTTGTGTTAATGTGTTCCTATTTAATCAATATACTTATACAGGCTGATCCTTTCAACAAGCCTTAACTTATATCTCCGTTAATCGTAGAGATAAGAAAAGAAAAAATTTTAAATACGAAATTTGTAGAAATGTTTGTGATATTTGTAGAAATGTTATTAAAAAACAGCTAATTATCGAGTTTTTAAAACAAAAAAAAATCGGTAAATTATTTAAAAACATTTTTGAGTTCTTTGCAAAATTCTTGGCCATCTTAATATAACATACTTTTGCATGTCTATGTTCAAGTGTTTTAGAGATATTCGCATATGTAAATTGACAATTTTGAACTTTGAGAAGGCAAAAGAAATTGATCTTTTATTTAAAGATGAGATTAAACTTTTCCCATCGATGTGTTTTTGTAAAGTAAAAAAACTTCTACTTCAGCATAGACTTTAAATGCCGTAAAAGAGACAATAAACAAAGTAATCCCTAGGTTGAACCGTTTAGATTTTACAGCATTTCAAAGTCGGAAATTGTCAATTTTTCAAAAGTGAAGAGTATCTCCAAAACAGTTGAAGATAGGCAAGGACAAATCATTTTTCTGTAACATCGGATTACAAGTGCAATAAAATACATGTGTGCATTTGATATATTTTTTTATTAATTTTGTGATATATATTTTTACTTCCCTCATAAAAGGGAAGTATTGTAATCATGAAAAAATCACCCTCCGAGATTTTTTCAGATCTTTTCGTTTCCGGGTCCCTAGATGACGAAAAACATGTTTTCTCGATTCCGTCGGTCGGTCTGTCTGTCGGCCTGTCTGTTCGCGGCGTAGCTAAAAACTACATACCCGATTTTGGTAAAAAATTAAGGGTCATATGGGGATGACCTGGTAACATTTTGGTAAAAATCCAATATGACAAAACAAAATGGCGGACTAGTGAAATGTTACAAAAAATTACTACTAAGAAAGTGCTTATCCAATTTATCTTAAATTTTAATTTAAAAAATTTATCTTAAATTTTAATTTAAAAAATCAAGTATTATGTAAGAGTCAACTGGTAAAATTTTGGTACGAATCCAAGATGGCGGCACAAAATGGCTGCTTAATAAAACATTAAAAATTCAACCTGAAAAAACTACGTAATGAACTGATTTCAAATACTGTGCCATAACTAATCGTATAAAAATGAACTAGTAGATTCAAGATAGCGCAACAAAATGGTGAGCAAAGAAAATTTTTGTATCCCGAAAAAATCACCTTTCCAGGTTTTACACCTCCTCACGTTTTGGCGTCCGTAGATGCCAAAAATATGTTTTATCAAGTCCGCCGGTCAGTCTCATCTGTCGGTTTGTCTGTCTGACTGTCAGTGCGCGGCATAGCTTAAAAACTACTCATCAGATTGACTTCAAATTTTAGTCAAAAATTAAGGCTTATATGGGGATGACCTGGTAATATTTTGGTTCAAATCTAATATGCCAGAACAAGATGGCCGCCTAGTGAGGGAAAAATATGAACATTGCAGACATATCCGGGGATTAAATTTATAATGATTTCACCATCTTTTATGTTAAAAGTCAATTAGAAAGTGGAAGTTAGGTTATTTATTAGTGAATATCTGCAAACTTTCCAGAATATGAAATTGATTTTTTTTGCTTAATATTTTAGTGTGTAATGACTGTCTGTATGGTGTTATTTTCCACAGATGGTCTGGAACCGTATTATGACATTAAAATAATTTCTTTATGTGGTATCAGAAAATTATTCATCTTACTCTTCAGTACTTTCTCAAAATTCTCGAAAATTCTCAATATTTTTATTAAGAGCACTTTTTATGAAAGACAACAGTTTTTGCGAAAATAAGGGTCTAATATCCATAATTTAATTTATTACCTTTAATAAAATACCTGCACATAAACTGATGTGGAAAATTTATAAAAAAGTTGCTCCAGAATTCACTAGTTCATCCTCAGAATTAACAGTCTGTTGAAAAAATTTTAGTTAGAAAACCAATCCTATTTTATGGTCGAAAGAAAAACAATATATTCTACCCATATTATATTCTAAAGCTGTTATATATTTATCAGCACCGGCTGGAACGGTAGTCAGTGACCACATGTTTTCAGAGGACGGAACTGTATCTTCAGCCAAATGGAAAATACTGAACTCAGAGACAGTAGAATGTCTAATATTTTAGCATGATCATCTATCTGCCAAGACTTAATTATTCATATTAATCTTGACTTGTTAAAACTTTTTCGATTTTGTTTTTATTATCATTTTGTATTTATGTACTAGGTTTGGAATTTAGATCCAAATCCAAATTTTAATTTTTATGTATAGATTTATTTAATTTTTAATAAACTTTTTTTGATACCAAATTATTTATTATTTACGTAAAAGTGAAATATATCGGCCAGCGAGCCGATAAACTTCAAGTATATCGGCCGATAACGATATTTGGCATAGAGGTCGATATAGTCGATATATCGGTATCGGTCGATCACTAATTATAGGTAACAAAGGCCAAAAACCCGTTATTGCGGGCGGTTAACAAAATGTTTTATTTGTCATATAATAATTCCTTTAAATACAAATAAATATACATATTACCAAAAAAGTCATTATAAAGTTAGACATAAAATTTTTCTTGGTATAGAATTTTTTTGACATGATCCTGTAAAGTAAACTAAAAAACAAAATATCGACAAGAGACTTTTCTCAAAAAATAATAATAGTTGTCGAAATTATTACAAATTTGATCCCCGGGCGTATTCAGATTTTTCACTTTACAGGAGATGTTAGTTAGAGAAAATTTGCTATGCATTTAGATTGATTTATCTATACATTGTTTTTATAATGCATATTTAGAGAAAAAACTATCAGGACCATTTTTGTAGAGGATATCCCGTCATTCAATTTTTGTATGTATATAACTACTCTTTCTATAAAATTTTGGTAGATTGATTGAAAAAAAAACAAGAATTTAAACATCTTCTTTTTCAAATTGCTAGCAATATAAACATTAGCTACCTAAAAAGAGCTCTCAGGGAGCTACAGTGTATGAAAAAAATTGGCCTGCTTCTTAATTTTCGTGAGGTTCGGCCTAAGAAAATAACCCTGCTTCCTGGACTAATGGTAAAATGCGTTATTAACATTTTTTCATTCAAACATTTTTTTTATTCAAAACATAAACACATTTTTTTCTTATCCAAAACATTTCTAATACATGCAGGGGCGTCGTTACTCATTTCTTCGATGGACTAATAGTACCAACGACACTGATAGACAAAAAAAAAGCATTCGGTTTTTGCCTAAGAAAAATACTTTACCAAACCCTTTACTGTTGCGTCAGTGGGTTTAAATTCAGAGGGTTACAAAAATCTTATTTGGATTTATATGTTTAGTGTATAACAACCAATATTACAATAAAAACCCTTAAAAATACAAGACAACAAAAGGGAGGAATTATTTCGTCACAACCTCGGTGTCTTAGCGTTAACGATTTTGTCATATTTACCCATAAAATCCCGAGGGGCCAAATCCTAAAATCCTCCTTCACGAGCCGCCACTGCTTAGTGTCATTGCCCCTCTCTCTACTTTTTTGTTTTCACACATTATGATTTAAAATTTCGGTAAATTGTATTCTAGATAAAAAACATCACGCAAGATAATTTTTAAATCTGCAAGCTTGCTCAAGTGTTTCAAGTTCCTCTTATCACAATTAATATAACGAGATTGCGCCATCAGATAACTGTTGAAATAATATTAATGGAATGTAAACTTAGTCGCCTTCAATCTGTTTACACGTTTAGCATTGGGGCTGATACCGTTCATAACCCAAATTTTAGTGAAAGTTTAGTTTTTTCCATGTACAATGCATCTCGAAAGTGGATATTTTCATGGAAGCCTATCCTGCATTAGTTTTGTCAAGCAGCAGTCCAATTTGAGTATAAAAGTACAAGCAGGTTTGTGTGTTTTATATATGGAGTCGTGCAGTGATTCATGCATTAATAGAAAACCCAATCTTCAATTTCTTTGAAATGAACATTATTTAGGGTCTAAAACGGTGAATCTTCAGGAGTGATAGTGTTTGAACTTTTTTCGGCTGTTCGACTCGTTTCGAAATGGAAAGATTGGAATACGTAACAAGGTCATAGGAAGGCTACAAAACTATACTGTACAATATTTATTAAGCCGGGGCTTTATTATGCATATGCACTCGGTTTTGCATTAATCTAATCCAGTCAAATCTGGGGATCTTGGTGGCCACTTGATCGGCCCATTTGTTCCTGGGACTGACGCAAAAAATCTCCAAACTCTTGTATAATAAATATCCAACTGATTTAGTAATCCCAATAAATAAATATTCATATATTTCTTGGAATATGTACAAGATTTAAACTACAAACGATATATTAAATAACATTAATTCAAACATTTTATTCCAACCCGTGGGTACTGTTTTTCTTTCAAATTTGATCTTTTTTTATGTTATTATTTTATCTTTTGACATCATCAGGAGACATTCAGGATATTGCCGGAGCGGTCCCATAGCAAGTATATTAAAAAAATGGCGGAATGGCGGCCATTTTGTTGTTTTTTTTTAATTTTTACATCGATTACTCCGCGATGGTTTGACCAATTTAGATGAAATTCAGGGGATATTCAGGATATTGCGGCAATTGTCCCATAGGAAGAATATTATGTGTATTAATGTTAAAAATAGCGGGATGGCACCATTTTGTTTTTTTGCGCCAAGGTATATTGCAAGAAGTTTTTTAATATTCTACTCTCGCGTCTCGATTCTACGCGTTCACCATTTTATCAGGAAAAAAAATGCAGTGGACCATTTATAAACCTGATTTTTACAATAAAACTCGTATAAATAAAAATAAAGGATGGATGAAATAAAAAAAATTATAAAAAAATTAAACCGGTTTCAAAAGAAATGCAGTATAAAGTGAAAAACCAATATTTTATTCTACCTTGAAAATTTTACTCCGTGAAGTCCTCGCTAAACTTATTCTTAATTATTTAATCACAAAAATATAATCATGTATCTAGTCAATTTGGTTTTTTGATGTCTAATACTACGCATATAAGGTCTTACTTTGTTTATTAGTTTGGCGCCGACTTCACGGAGTAAAATTTTTAAGGTGGAATAATCTTTTATTTACTTTTTAGTGCATTTTTTGTCATACTCATTTTCATTAGGTCATGTTGGTTATTTTAATTTTTTTATGTATTTGTGTAGATATTATAAAACACCCTAATATGTTTTAAAAACTGTTGTTACTTCACTTGTTAAGGAAAGTATTGTAATCTTCAAAAAAGTCACCCTCCGATGTTTTTTCAGATCTTTACGTTTCATGACCTCTAGATGTCGAAAAATATGTTTTCTTTATTCCGTCTGACTGGCATAGCTAAAAAACTATTAATCCGATTAACTTCAAATTTTTGTCAAAAATTAAGGGGATATGGTAACATTTTGGTAAAAATCCAATATGGCGGTCTAGTGAAATGAAAAAAAAATCTCTAAAGCACCGCTTATCCAGTTTACTCCGAATTTTGCATAAAAATTAAGTATTATAAGAAAATCAATTGCCAAAACTTTGGTACGAATCCAAGATAGCGAAATAAAATGGCGGCCTAATAAAATATTTAAAAATTCAGCATGAAAAAACTACTTAATGGATTGATTTCAAATTATAATATTAATTATGGGATAGAAATGAGCTAATACAAGTGTGGTTCGAATTCAAGATGATGGAATAAAATGGCGACAAAATAAAATGTATTAATCGTGAGGAAATCACCATGTTTTAGATATTTTCAAGTTTTAGCGTCGCTAGATGCGAAAAAAATATATGTTTTATCAGTATTACCTGTCTGTTTGTCAGTTAGCAGTATAGGTTAAAAACTACTTACTACTAACTTACTTTTCAAGTGTTACATAGCACTGAACTGGAAACATTTTGATATGGATCCAATATGGCAATATAAAATGACAACCTAATAAATTATTTAAAAAAATCAGCCTGAAAAAACTAGTTATTGGATTAATTTCCAATTTTGTGCAAGCATTAAGTGTGATAGAGATAATCTCTTGAAGTTGTGGTATGAATTTAAGAGGGTAAAACAAAATGGCGGCAAAATAAAATTAAACAAATTTTACGAAAAAAATATTTTTATTCAATTGACTTTAAATTTTGCAGAAAAATTAAATAAATATTTAATATTTAAATATTTAAAATAATTAAAATACTTACTCCATTTATTTTATATTGTACTCAGAAATCAAGTGTGGCATAGAGAGAAAGAAACTTAAATTAAATATTGTTAGGAATCCAATGTGGTAGAACAAAATGGAGCCCATATAAATGTTTCAAACGACAGTGTATATATGTGTTACTAAATGACTATACCGGACTCAATTGGGACACACACCTCTATTCCTAATAAAAGAAAAGATTCATTCAACCAGGAAATTTGCGGGTAAAGGATTTCTTTTTGTTTTTCTTTAGGCAAGTCTCGTATATTTTGTGTTAATTATTATAATTTTTCATATGAATACAATTTAATTCTATGAACTAACAAAATGTTATGCCAAATAACATTGCGACTGTGACAGTCAAATTTTACATTTAAAGGTCTATCTAAACTTACAGAGGCGTACATTTTGTTACAGAATCGGATCAATAGTTTGCAATTATTGTGATAACCAAAACAAATGATCTCATTTATTAGATTTTTGTCGACACCCGATTTTACCAAATTTGTGTCTTTAATTTGTTAGACATACCCACTGGACCAATTGATAAGTTGTATGTAAAATATTTAGAATTTGAAAATTATCATTAAAACTTATTTTTTTTAAATAAACGTTTTTAGATATATTTGAATTTGAGTAAAATAACCAAATTACTGACATATGACGGTCATATTTCGTGATAGATCATTTGCAGATATGGACGTCATTTTGCATCTCTAATAAACATTTGGTTTGACTGAGATATGGGATGTTTTATATTTAAAATATGTACTTTCCTCGAAAGAGGGAAGTATTGTTTGTAATCTTGAAAAAATCTCATCCGAGATTTTTTTAGATTTTCACGTTCCAGTGTCTCTAGATGCCGATAAACATGATTTCTCAATTCCGTCGGCCTATTTGTCGCGGCGGCGTCTAACTTATTTGACTTCAAATTTTGATCAAAATACAAGAGTTCTAACCACACTACACCACAACTTGTTACGTGCTGGACACGCGTTTCGCTAACCAAGTTAGCATCATCAGCAGATGATATAAACTAAAGTAACTTATCCTAACCGCGACTACTTATAGGTAAATTGGTTGCACCCGACTGCACTATTGTCAAGTAAACAATAGAGGGGATTATAGGGAATAGGCCCTCTGTCTTTATTTAGTGCTTTCTTACCACATTTAGCTATTTCTATACTTTCAAATGCATCCAATAATCTATTATATTTATATAATATAATATAATATAAATATTTGTAATTAACTTAAGATTATTTATTCCTATTTGGTGATTGTTTTCCAAAGCATGTTGAACAACGCTTGACTTTTCTGTTCTTCCGCATCTTAAATGTGCAATGTTACGAATGTTTATGGAGCGTTTAGTTTGCCCAACATATTTTAGATCGCAGTCATTACAGCTAATTTAATAATAATTTTGGTCAAAAATAAGACTCATATGAGGAGGACATGGCAAAATTTTGCAAATAAAATAATCCACTATGGCGGAACAAAATGGCGACGACCTAATGAAATGTTAAAAAATATTACTAAGAAACTATATCAATACAATTTACCTCAATTTGATTATGATGAAACAAAATGAAGTCCTAATTGAAGTGTAAAAGGTCGGTAAAATTTTATTTCGTAGAGTAAATATCTTCTTTTTCTTATTGTCATAAATGATTATTTTATAGATTTATATATTATGTAAAAAAAAACTTATAAAGAATTAAATATGATAAATAGTTATTTTCCTAAATAGTGCGGAAAGTTCATTTTTCCGGCGAGTATGCGTTTTACTGTAAAGCACAGAAGCGTGGAAAAAATACTTCCCACACGTGTTGGGAACAACATTTTTCCTACGACCATACTGAATTTAAAAAAAAATCAAACATTAAGGCACACTAACACACTCTCAAATAACTAAAAAACATATTTCTAAAACCGTTTGATTTATTTTAAATATTATTAACAATATTCACATGAAACGTACAGGGTTTTTTTTTATATATTGCCACCCCCCTTATCTTTTTTATTTGACATTTTAGAAAAATGTGTCCCAAATAAAAGTTTAATGGTTTCAAATGAATTTTTATGAAAACATTTTTTTCCATATACAGGGTGTTACAGAAAGTCTGGGCGTGGTCCAAGTTTCTTATTTCAAATAGGGACCCCATTTTTTTATTGAATTTTCGGATTCTCCTGAGAATTCTACACATTTTTTATAAGGGATATTCTATACTTAAATCTAAAGCCTAAAGAGATATTGTTATTTTTTGAAAACTATTATGTAAAACAGGTAAACATTTTTCTGGTCGTAAACTGGTCATTGACGGTGATCTGTCGTTCTGTCAATTCATTGAAAAGATGCATTACACTGACGAAGAAAGATGTGATATTCTTCGCATTTTCTACAAGAATAATAATAATGCTTGCGCGGCAAGAAGAGAATATCAGCGGCTTTTCCCCATGCGAGCTATTCCATCTCGAAAAACTTTCAAAAATATTGAACTTGGCTTTCGAAATCGAATGACTGTTAAAAGAAAAAAACGTACTGCGGTTATTAATGAGGAGGAGGAATTAAATATTTTATTATTTTTTCAAGGTAGGTTAATAGAAATTACCCACAGGATATAAAGTAACTTACGCAAATATTATTTATTTTCAGAAAATCCAAATGCAGCCTTAAAAGACGCATCAATTTTTTTTAATAAATCTATTTTCAAAATTTATTCGACATTAAAAAAGCATGGATATTTCCCATACAAAATTTTACCCGTCCAGAAATTAACTGAAGATCAGAAAAACCAACGAACCATGTTTTGCCAGGAAATGTTGCTGATGAAAGATGAAGATAACAATATTTTTCAAAAAGTTTTATGGTCAGATGAATGCGCCTTTAGTACTGCCGGGATTCACAACCGGAAAAATGTTAGATTTTGGGCAACGGAAAACCCTCGGGCCATGCGTGAAATTAAAACCCAAGGTCGGAAAACTTTAAATGTGTGGTGCGGGCTCCTTCACAACAAAATTATTGGACCGATTTTCATTGATGGATCTTTAAATGGAGAAAAATATCTAAATTTATTAAATAATGATCTGGAACCTATTTTGGATGACTTACCCCTCCGTCAATACAACCAAATTATTTGGCAACAAGATGGAGCCCCACCACACAATGTTTTTGCGGTCCTAAATTTTTTAAATCAAAATTTTGAAACGTGGATTGGTCGGACTGAACCGATTCGGTGGCCGCCCAATAGTCCCGACTTAACACCTCTTGACTCTTTTCTGTGGTGATTTTTGCAGAATAAAATATATGAAACTCCCACGGAAGATATAGAGGTGTTAAGAAGGAGAATAATTGAAGCCATTGAGGATTTAAACAATAATCATGCACAATTCATTATTAATGCGATTAATAAAATCGAAGCAGATTATACAAATTGTATTGAAATGAATGGTGGACATATTCAGCAATTATAATATTTATATTTCATTTCATTATTGAATTATTTGATAATATGTAGTTTTTTGTAATAAACACAGCGTCAAAAAACTTGGACCCTTTCATAAGACGCAATGCAAAAATGCTCTGTTTCAAGACCTTGTATCTTGAGTAATAAATGATCCAACCATGTGATTAAAAAAAGTGTATGTTAACGAATAGCAGGGCTGCCACTTTTAGCCACATGAAATATTCTATTGTAATTAGAACGCTCTACAGAGTGTTTAAAAGTTTCTCAACACAGGACCTAATGCAAATTAAATGGGAGGTCTGGCTAAAAAAAATTAAACTCTCCTTATTAGCTTGCTGATTACAATATCATGGCTCAGTTAACTAAAAGTGGTAGTCCCGCTATTCGTTGACATAATCATTTTTCAATCACTTCGTTGGTTCATTTATTACTGAAGATACGCGGTCTTGAGGAAAGCTTATTTGCATTGCGACTTATGAAGGGGTCCAAGTTTTTTGACGCTGTGTGTAGTTTTTAAAATATTCTTTTCTGTTTTCGTTAATATTATACATATATTTTTTAAAAACATGTGTTGCCTTAATTAGATTCATATGCATATTTCCAAAATTCGATGTTTTTGGAATACCCCGTAGAAGGAAAAAAATCCACGTCTGATATTTCAAAAAATGTTTGTTTAGATGGCGATTCGTTGGAAGATGGAGATTTCTGTTCTGGTTGCCTGTGTATTTTCGTTATTCTCATAAGCTATGCGAAGGTTGTCGGATTTTTCCTCATCGGAAATGTGACATTTTATCCAGAAATTGACAGAAAGTCTACCAAACAGTAAAACAGTCACCGTCAATGACCAGTTTACGACCAGAAAAATGTTTACCTGTTTTACATAATAGTTTTCAAAAAATAACAATATCTCTTTAGGCTTTAGATTTAAGTATAGAATATCCCTTATAAAAAATGTGTAAAATTCTCAGGAGAATCCGAAAATTCAATAAAAAAATGGGGTACCTATTTGAAATAAGAAACTTGGACCACGCCCAGACTTTCTGTAACACCCTGTATATGAAAAAAAAATGTTTTCATAAAAATTCATTTGAAACCATTAAACTTTTATTTGGGACACATTTTTCTAAAATGTCAAATAAAAAAGATAAGGGGGGTGGCAATATATAAAAAAAACCCTGTACAGGTAGTACAAATGCGTATTGGTGTTCAAAAAGTGGTGCGGAAAGTAGGCACTAATAAATTAACCACAAACAGAAACAAAGTTTTCTCTATCAAAAAAAAGCGACACAAGTTTAATAATATAAAATGTATTAAGTTATTGCCATATAACTATATGTGTATATAAACTGTGTTTAATGTAAAAGCCAATTTACCTATGTTTAAAAAATTGAGAATTTTAAAAGAAATGGAAAATATCTATATTCGAATGGGATGAATTCATACAAAAAAAAACAAATAAGCTGTAGTTTCAAATTTGTTGTGATAATTTTTACATGATATACCAAACGAGATATAGTTAATTGTTTTGTGTTAAAAGATGTATTTTTTTTTATTAAATTCTATTCTACCCCTTGAAATTTATTGTTAAACTTAAATGATATAAACTTTTATTTAAGTAAATCTAAAGCTATTTTAAAAACATGAATTTTAACAGATATAAGGATATATCGAAACTTTAAAAATATTATGAAGTATAACATGTAGATGTTAAATTGTACTATTTTAGATAATTTTTATGAATAAACTCAATAATTATTTTAAAAAAACAATGGTAATTTTACCTCAGTTATCTTGTTCCAGCTTGTTGATTTTTACTTACGTCAGATACATTATTTAAATACAGTGTGCCAACGTCACTCCCACTTGAGCATGATCTATTAAATTGTTATTTTTTCCTATTTTATCAAGTCACTTATCTCTCTTGTGCTAACATTATAGAGCATTCAAATAACAAAATGACGAAAATTTTTATATGCCGGCCTTTCATTATAGCTTAGTGTAAATGAAACCACTAAACACTTACCCCCGTATTCACTAAAAAGGCTTAAGAGTTAGATCAGATCTAATCGTCATGGCAATTGAAACTATTAGTTCACCAGTTATGTGTTGCTTAGGTCACTATTATTTTGTAATTGTCACATTTGAAACGATTATTTGTGCATATTTGTGCTATTTTTTTAATCGGCCATAGACTAACTTTTTATTTTTGTTTGTTAGTATAGACATACTTTCTATATGTTTGTAGGTATAGACGTACTTTCTATAATAATTCCACACATTATACCAGCGCCACAATAAGAATACCATGATTCCTGTCTGGAACATGACCTGCAACTCTGCAGGCACAGTGATCTCTTTTAGTCAAACGTCGATCGCTATTTCGCCCTTTTTAAAGTTCATCAGGCTATGGCGAGCCCTGTGTAGGGCAAAGGCGCCGAAACTACTCTGCTGGCTAATAACACAACCGGCATTGAATTATACTGTTGCCTCCTGGCTTTCATTAGAAGCGATACAACAAGAACACCATGTCCTGCAACTCTGCAGGCACAATGATTAATTTTAGTCAAACGACGATTTTGATTTCGCTCTTTTTAGTATTAATAAATATGTTAACATTATTGCTTCCAACCAAGCCAAGAATCAAGTGTAGTTCAATGCCGGTCGTGGTATTAGCCAGCTGAGTCGTTGTTTCTGTGATTCCATTTAGTGCCTTTGCCCTACGTGGGGCTCGTTTACAGTCTAATGCGGTCTGATTGTCAGATTGAATACTACAAGTATAAATAAATATTGCTTTTTAAGTGATAACATCGCACTTATGGAAAAAAAGTCTCGCCATTCTAAGTAAAACAAAGTATCAAATACTTTTGTTATGTCGGGGGTATTAATAATTTGGACTTCTCTGTGGAATTCTATGGCTTTATTCGAGTTGTGTGTTTCGAAGGTAAGAAAATTGCTGTAGATCTTTGGTGGCGGAAGACGGATTGCCTGTCATGGATAAGTTTATACCTTTCAAGGTAATTTAGAAGATCATTATTGATATACTTCTTTATTGCCTTACTCATTATTGGGAGGAGAGATATAGGTCTGTAGTTAGAGGGAAAAGTTTTAGATCCCTTTTTGGGAACAGACTGTACACGAGCAGATTTATAGCTTTTAGGAAAAATTCCTTTGTAAAAGGACATTTGGAATAAACTGGTAAATAAAGGGGCTAATTCAGAAGTGCACTTTTTTGGGAATATGGCCGGAATTCGATGAAGGCTAGTGGACTTTTTGGTGTTAAGGGTTTTGAAAATACGTCGTACTTTTTTAATCCTGGAGGTAATTTCGTGCATATTATATAGCAAAGATATGATGGAAGGGGAAAGTGAAGATGAGAGAATAAATTAAAATTTGCAGCGAATTGTCCTACAGAAGTTTTGATTAATATTTTTGGCGAGCGATCAAAAAGACTGGCTCCTATTTTGGCAAGAAAAATCTTTGCCTTTTATGCGTGTATTCAAGACATTTTTGAGATCGAAAATTATGCGAAGCATTTTGAAAACCAATGTTTATTGTTGGGAGGTTTTGAAGTCTTAATAGAAAGTGGTGGTATCGTTGGTAGGGAAACAAACATCATTCCAAGGGAAGGAAAAGTAGAAATCCCTCAACCCATGCAACCCATCCCAGTCAGCAGAATTATAGTGCCATATGACTGGATTCACAACTTCCTGTTGTATGGGACAGGAAACAGTAATTAGACCGTGGTTAGAGAAACCCAGAGGAGCGAAATGGAAGATTGATAAGGTTCTGGGTGAGTGGTGAGAAAGGTTTCCAATGGATTTTGGCTATGTGTGACGATGTGTGGAAAGTAAGGTTATCGATAAGATTGGCTCATTGCAAAGGCCTCTGCTGCTCTCCTTGGGGATCGGTTTAAGTAAATACTGGCCATTCTTTATTATGAAGTTGAAAGTCGCCAAGGATAGTGATATCAGAGGAAGGAATTTCAGGAAATCCACTTTAGCAGCAAGAAAGTCGAAGAGTTCGTTAAAGGAATTGTTTGAGGTAGAGCGATAGATACAACAAATACATTTCTGGATAAAGTTCTGAGAGCTAGCTTGAACCACAAGATATCGCATCTTTTCGATTCAAGATTCGGATGTCTTGTACAGGATAGATTGCTACGAACGTAAGCGCAAACTCCACCGTTCAGGCGGAATGATGGAGAAGTTCATAGCCAGGTGGTGATTGGTTGCATTTTTATGGTTTATTTTGATTTCAGTTAGGAAGAGAATATGAGGCTTGCAGGATTGCAGATGGGGGTGAACAGAGTTGAGGTTTTTACTCAACCATTATATTAGTGAACGAGAAATAACATTTCGTTAGCCACAACTACCTCTCACCTGAAGATCCGAACGGAGAGACTCTGGAATATTTTACTCGAGGAACATACATCACCATTTTTTCATATAACATTGTTTAGCTTGAGTAAAATACGGAAGAACAAAGAAATTCAAGGGGTGGTAGTAAAAAACATCTCTACCACCTTATTTTTTATTCAAAAATTAAAAAGTGAATATAGTAAAGAAACAGAACGAATAAACCAAGACCAAAGCGCAGCATCTACGCCCACTAGTTTAACATCTGATATCTGAAACTGAAATATTCTGAAAAAAAAAGTTTCTTATTTGAGCCAAAATATATTAAAGGAATTCGTTTTTACAAATTGAGTTGCGAAAAAGCCAAAGAAAATTTGCTTGCTTACTCCAAACGGAATAAATAATCTGAACATATTTATAAAAAACAGTATAGATGACTGCAAACCATCAATTTTTTGTTTCTAGGATACCTGTAAATCTATAATATCCGCAGTGTCAAACTGAGTTTAGCTAACAAGCCTAACACTATGTTGGTCGACATTGAAATCCTCGTTTTCTTTAATACAATGAAAAACGTTTAAAAAAGTTAAAATAACATTTATCTAAATTTTATAGCAGAATATCAGAAAGCCTACAGGATTCCAATAAACAAATATAAAAAAATACTGATTTCCTGATAATCTTAACGGAAAAAAACAACATACTTTTACTTGGGTCACTTTTTTTGTCGGTAAAAAGTAAACGCTCCGATGCTCTTAATTGAAACAATGTTTACAAATTTGCTTTTGAAAGTATATATCTATGCCTTTAAATAAGTTAGTTTAATTTAGATTTAAGAAAATAACCTGTTTTTGACATGACATAAAAAGTTAAAACGATTTCCTTCCTTTCTTTGTCAGCCTTTCAGGTCTGAATAAACAGTTGGTAAATTTGTTAATTTATTTTCTGTGATGACTGCTAATTTTTGATGATTTCACGAGTGATCTAATTGGTAATAAATTTACATTGGAATTTCCACGCTTCTCAATTCAAATCACACAAATTAGAAGCTTTTTTCCTAGACTTGCTAACGACAATTTATTCTGATGATTGCGGAAATATTTGCCCGTAATTAGCTCGATTCAAGTTCATCGTTTAAGGACGTTTTGTGATATTAGACAAATTTCAAACCGATGTACATACATTGATAATTGCGGCTTGGTTAATGTGCTTGCGCTTACGCTTCATACATACCAATTTATCTCTCGAAAAGTGTTACTGTCAACATACAAGGTGGAATTTTTATATACAGGACGATGCATATAACTCTTTAAATGGAAATATTAGAAAAAATATTCCAAACAAAAGTTGTTTGATTCGATCTGCTTTTTCTTTTACATAATATTTTAATGTATACAGCGTGTCTTAAAAAAGCTAGGCAAGTACGAACTTTGTTTTTTTAAATATAATGTATTTATTTCCACATTACAGAGGTAAATGATTTACAGTAATTATTTAGATGTATGAATTTTTAAAATGTAATGCCAGAAAAGGCGAAGTCCAGATGTAGATTGCACCTAAGTGTTATCCACCCTGATCAACTTAACCCTAAAAACAACATGCTTACAATATAAAAAAGACATATTTACTAAGTATCTGTTCTTTCTAAAGGGAGTATATAAAAAAGAAAGGAAAACAGAGTAAAAAAGCATAGTTCTAAATATAGTTATTATTATATCGTGGACTGTCTATCAAAATAATATTTAAAAAGTTTGTTTCTGAAATTTAGTGGTGAGAGGTATTTGAGATGATCCAGAAGAGAGTTATACAATTTGGCAATATTATACGTAAAAGAACGTTCAAACATGGCAGATTTATGCAGGGGTGGAGTTATTGTACCACGGAATCGAACATTTAGGTTTCCATATATAATACGTAAACAGGAGTTTTGAACCTTTTGGATTCCTTGCTTCTGAAAAGCTTTTAGACTATTTCCATAAACTACATCACCATGATTAAATATGGAGAGCACAAGAGAGTCACAAAGCATTATTTTAAGTTTTTTTTGATAATTCGTGACGATTACTGTATAGAACCTTTGGTCTAACGTAAGCTCGTTCAATACATTGAGTCAATCTAAGGTCTTTGTCGAGTATAACGCCCAGATTCCTCACATTATCTTTAACCGGTAGAGTAGAGGCTCCGATTTTTATATTAACTAACTCCCTAACGCTATCCATATCATCCTTCTTACCAAAAATCATAATACAACATTTTTCTGGATTAAGATGTTCCTTACATCTACAATCTAGTAAAGATTTTTGAAGTTCTTTGAGATCGGTATTAAGAGCTTGACACCCCTCAACGATGTCCTGTTTTTTAAGAGAAATATATTTGTGTGTCCACGTATACCACATTTTTTATGTTTTTGAATTTTATATTAAATTCTGCAAAGTGTTTGTATAATATATCCTCTATCAAAAATGAATGGTTTTATCTAAGTGAGCAACACCACAATTGTTTAATTAAACATTGCTCCTCTTCTATCCAGAAACAAAAGAAATTTTTTAAGAATTCTCAATGAGTGAAATGCTGTTTTTTGTAAAATTTTTGAAGAAAAAATGTAACCAGATTAGATTAAATGTGGCAGCACCTCTAGAATTTAAGCTAAGCTTTCAAATGAACGAAGCTTTATCGAAATTTCTTAAAAAATAACGGAAATAAAGGGGTTCCACCCCCTACGTTTTACGTCCCGCTTTATGGCGATGTGTCTTCGATATATCATGCATTATTGTCAGTAATTTAAAGTTACAATGACTAACTTACATATATATATATATATATATATATATATATATATATATATATATATATATATATATATATATATATATATATATATATATATATAAGTATTCGTATTTTGTTTCTGAATGGTAAGAGTCAAGCATGAGTTCTAAATGCATGTCTTCAGAGAATTCCTTTGCAGGAAAGAAGAAAATTCCATTAATATTCTTGCGGATACATATACAATCTCATAAACAGAAAAAACATACGGTATACATGGTAAAATAACATACTCGAAAGCTTGACTATATGTTATACATAAATAAGGGTTTTTTCATTTCCCCTAGGCCAATTTTTATAAGCAACCACACTACCAGTTCAAGATATTTTTTCTTAACTATCAGCCACGACTACCCTTCCTTATAATGTCATTTTCTGCCAGAGAAAATGTTTTGGCCTCTTAGCCGCATGCGGACGGTATCACAAACGCAAGGGAATGATGAAAAACGAATGGAAAATGTGCTCAAGCGTTCTCATTAAAAGACATAATAAGATATAATAAACGATTCGCAGTTTGCCATGACGTCTGTCTGTATGTGGCTTTAGATTTTTTTCGAATTAATAAATTCAGCAAAATCGCTTAGAGTTGAAATTTCCTATTTCTACTTTGAAAGAACTGTAAATATTGTATCGCCTTTCCAGGCATAAAGCTTATTAATAATATTTATCGCGTTTCCTGTGATAAAAGATGTGTCTGTTTATGGTTTGCTATTAAATATGTACAAACAGGAGAACTATACATAATTATAATTCTTTGAACTCAATTCAATAATTTTTATTAAACGAATAATAATTATTACTTTACATGTGGAAAAAGGACTTTTAGTAATATTTGAGTTGATAACCTTTTCGCGATGAGAGGAGCTAACTATAATATACATATATAGTTATTATTTATAGAAAAAAGTAATAAACAGTAATATCGGTTTTTCTTTGTGAAAAGATGATATGTTTACTAATTTGACATCAAAATTGAAAAAATGTAGTTTCTTAATTGTTAAACGAAAAAAAAAACAAAGAAATGTTTTTCTTAAATAAGCTCTCATTTGAAACCATAGTTATTTATCTATAACACTGGTCTGCGTTAAAATAATTTTTTCTCTGAGGTCAGAGGTTTTATAACTGTTTTTTTATAATTAACATGTGCTGATTCCAGAAATGTAGCTCATTTTTTTATATCAGGTCAAGTTTTATTACTATTAGTAAATATTAAAAAATGTAGGTGAAGTAAAAAAAAAATTGAAAAAAAAATTCAAAACATGAAAAATTAAAATGCATTTATTTAATACCAGGTTTTAGTGACATAAAAATTCTTTACAAAAGTTATTGAAGCAGAAAAGGCTTTTTCAAAGATTTGCCTATGTGCTTGGCTTCTGGAACATCTCTTTTTAGGCACCAGCAGTAGTCTGCCAGCCAGATACCTCTCTTCCATTACACTAATGTCCTGGTGAAAACGTTCACCTTGCTCTTCGCTAAAATCGGCACAATTTTCTGGAAAGTAATACAGATGAGAACTTAAGAAATGCATTTTTACAGACATGCGTGCTCCAAGAGACTGAAAGCTTTGCAATAGGTCTTCAACCACACTTTGATACTCTTGACTTCTGCGATTTGCCAAAAAATTTTGAACGATGGATTTAAATGCCAACCATGCATTTTTTTTTTCATTAACTTCCATACTTTGATCAAACTTCTCATCCTTCATGAGTTCTCGGATTTAAGGGCCGTCAAAAATTCCAGCTTTGAGTTTAACATCACTGATATTTGGAAATTTTTTATTAAGAAAACTAAAAGCACGTCCTTCTTTCTTTAGAGCCTTAACAAAATTTTTCATAAGCCCTAGTTTAATATGTAATGGAGGAAGCAGTACTTTCTTTGGGTCTACTAAAGCATGTGATAAAACATTATGTGAGCCAGGTTGTAAACCAGTTCTTGGTTGCCAATCACGTTTTACATAGTGTTGTTTATCGTCTCGACTGTCCCATAGACAAAGAAAGCAAAGGTATTTTGTATAGCCGCCTTGTAAGCCCAGCAATAGAGATATAACCTGAAAATAAATAAAACCTATTTTAAAATTGCCGGTTTCTAGCTAGTAAAGTTTACTGTCAATTTAATTTTTCTGATTGAAGAAACTAAGGTTAAAACTTCTAGAAAGACTCCTTTGACATTACAGACCTATAGCATTTTGTAAATTACTAATACCATTCATAGGAAATAAGGCAAAAGAGTCTTTATTAAAAACGTTTTTATATAACTAAGGTCCAGTATAGTACCTTTAGATCTCCCCATATTTTCCAGTTGTGGTCTCGATATTTCAAGGAAGTCAGTAAACGTTCCATGTTTTCGTAACTTTCTGTCATCTGTACTGATTGTCCTACTGGAACAGAAGAAACTTTATTGCCATTGAACATGAGTACTGCCTTTAAACTTTTGCTCGAGGAATCAATAAACAACCTCCATTCGCTAGGAACATATTTTAAGCCTAAAGCCTCAATGAGTCCCTTGATATTGTTGCAGAAAACTAGTGCTGTGTTTTTATCTTTTTCAAAAAAAACTCTAAATTCTTCCTCTCGATCACGATACCAGTAGAATGTTGTGCCCGGAGCTAGTAAGTGATTTTCACGAAGGCGAGACCCTAACTGTTGGGCAGATTCCTTAGACAGGCATAAATCTCTCGTAAGATCGTTTAATTCGGCTTGTGTAAATTTAATTCAGAGGTGTCTTCAAAAAATATATCAATTTCATCTGATTGCTCATCATTAGAATCTGAAGAAGAATGTGTAAATGTATCCGGTGGTTCTGGAATGGGACTTCCGGACCATGGCTGACAGGCTTTATGGCAGATGGCTCATCAGGATACTTGATATGTTGTCGATTTTTTCTATTTATGCCTTAAAAGTAAAATTAAGGAATTTTAATTTAGGAAAATAAATTTCATTTTTTACTCATTCTTACCTTCCAGATTAGTCATAGAAAAATAGCAGTCAGTCGTATGATCTTTTCCTTTACGTCAAACCATCGGTATGCCAAATGGTAGGCTTTTTGTTTCTTATCGTCGCAAACCTTCTACGCATGTTTTGCAGCAAATGTGCGGAGCAAACGACTTGTCTTGGTCCCCGAGATTAATCCCAAAGCAGGCGTGGTACATTTTCTGCACAAAACGCGTGATATTTGCCTTACGATTTGGTAAAGAAACTTGCCCACATATGTAACAAAACCTGTATGGGTCATTTTTACATTTTTTTCTGTTCATTGAAGAAAATTAGTTCAAATTCACAAATTAAAATACGTACTACTGCTCAAATAGGTCGAAAATGACTGACGCCTACTTGTTTACACCGGCGAAATAGAAACACGTGATCATAGGAAACTGTTCGAGCGGCGTTGCCAATAATTGCGAAAATTTCCATTTTTTTTTAGTGTATTAATATTAATTTTTTACAACGAAAACTTGATCTGATAGAGCGAAAATCGTTATTTTTCTGAATTCTGTGTGTAAAAATAATAATAAGTCAGCCAAAAAAATCGTGACCTCAGAAATGTCAGTTTAATATCATTTCAAAGTAAATAAAAATGTGTCGCTTTAATATCCAAGCAGACAATATTGAAGCCAAGGAGTTTTTACTACTAATAAATAGACGAGATTCCTCGACTTTCAAGCTGCAGTAGGAAGGCTTGATAACTTTTTAAAAAATCGGAATTCTCTTCTTTGCCAATATATTAAAACGAAATTTTGGTTGGTTAAATAAGATTTAATTTTACATTTATTACAACATGACCGCCTTGAAATATTATATTTTTATTTTTCGAATTTCTCCTAACTTTATTTTTTGAATAGGACACCCTAAATATGTTGTTATATGTCCAAGTAACCTGCGAAAAATAAGATTTGCCTTCTCCAAAGTTTTAAAATGTAAAGTTCGACTACAAAAAAATTACCATATAATATACAAATTGCGCAGCAAAAAGCCGCAAAAATTGGGAAATCATTGCCGAATTAGACAGCGTAAAAATATGTCATAAGTTTTTTGTATGAGGTGTAGTTTTTAGGTAATTTAATGGCCAATAAAGTCGAGAAATTCACATGACGCATTTTTTTTACATTTCACGCTTACTTTTCTCTAAAACTACGCCTGTTATCAAAAAACTTTAACAAGATTTTTGGCTTGTATGCTCTTTAATTTAGCTTTCTCAAAAATTTGAATTTAAATTTTGCTTGCTAATTTTTGTTTTTGTATTTGTTTCGTAGCAGGTTTATAAAATGACATTCTTTTTAATTTATTCTTATTTCTGAGATAAGCAAAACTTTTTATGAAGGATACATTTTTGGCGTAAAATCACAAATAAAAGAAATGTCATTATGTTATCTAAATCCAAACACACTCTGTATATTCAAAAAGTTGCAAGGGTTAGCCACTTATTTTTTGCAGTAGGTGTAGCAACAATTGGTCATAACTCTATGGTAAACAGATTTTTACGGTGATTTAAACTTAGAAAAATATGACAAATATTTGAAAAGAAAATAATAGTAGCATAAACATATGCTATATATCTGGGGAGTGCAGTCCATGGAAGCAAGGGAAGCAGTGCTTCCCCCAAAAAAAATTACAAAACATCTTCTAAAATGTAATTTTTGAAATAGGAAACCATTAATTTAGTTTATATTAAAAATGCTAAAATATTATCTTAATTTTCAAGCCCATAATAAATGCGGCCTTGATTCCGACCCAGCCACAATAGAATATCGAATAGAACCTATGCGGGCCGCTAGCTTCTCTGCAGCCAAGTCCTGTATGCTTGATTTTCTGTGAATCGAGCCAGAGGTTATTGAACTTTCCACCGTCTGTTTGCAATTTTTGCATTTCAGTCGCGTGCTTTAAGTGATGCCGGAAGCTGTCGTTGGAGTAGGTTCTTTGTTTGAACGGCTATCCGTGTGTTGTGTGATACGTACGTCGCGTCGTGTATGGTGCGATATGGAAGACAATAATACGGACGTGGATATGCAAATACCGTCAACTTCGGCTGTCGGGAATAACGTTGAAAATGTTGGAAAATTTAGTAAGAAGAGTGTGTGTAAATGTGTGGTGTGTGTCTTAATAATAAAGGGATTTTCAACATTAAAATTCGCTGATAAGCATCAAATAATTTCCAAAGGAAGGGCAAAACCGCCTATGAAACATTGAACCACAAAAATGAAAAATTGTATTAGACATTTTTATCCGGAAAAACAATACGAACAATTTAAATGGCTAACAGGGTGTGAAAATACAAGTAAATTATTTTGTTGGCCATGTTTACTTTTTGAAAATGAAAAAGTTCTCTAGAATAAAACTGGTTTTTCCGATTTAAACAATTTCTATAAAGCTGTAAAAAGACACATTATGTCCAAAGCGCATTTACAGGCCGTCATAAAAGAAAAAGTCTTCGGTAAAACCAGAATTGAACACGCCCTTAATAAACAGTTGGAAATTAGTCACCGCCAACACAATGAACTAGTCGATAAAAATAGGCAAATATTAAGAAGACTTATCGCTGTTGTTTGTTTTCTCGGGCAGCACGAATTGGGATTTAGAAGTCATGACGAAACAAGGGTTTCTTCAAATAGAGGACATTTTCAAGATTTATTTAGTTTAATGGCTAAATATGATGATTGCTTAAAAAATCATTTAATCGAATCCAGAATAATTTAATTTCTGCTGTTGCAACCATTATTCTAAAAAGAATTAAGCAGAAGATTGGCGCGGTTCATTGCTATTGTTCTGGACGAAACAGCTGATATCACTAATTTTAGCCAATTATCTATAGTAACACGCTACGTTAAAACAGACGGAAGTATTCAAGAGCGATTTTTAGGTTTTAAGAAAGTGTCCGAAAATCGTACAGCAGATGCATTATATACCGTAGTTTATAACGTTACTAAAGGAATTAATGGAGAGAAAAAATTAGTTGCTTAAAGCTATGATGGAGCTGCAGCGATGGCAGGACAATTAGGGGGTGTGCAAGCTAAAGTTCGAGAAACTTTCCCAAGTGCTGTGTTTGTCCATTGTTTTGCTCATACATTAAATTTAGTTTTATCCCAGCCCATCAATCACATTAAAGAGTGTAAAGTATTTTTCGTTACTTTAAGTGGCATGGCTGCTTTTTTTTCCAAGTCAACAAAACGTACACAAGCCCTGGACTCCATTGTCCACAAACGATTGCCCAAAGTAGCTCCTACTAGGTGGAACTATAATGGAAGACTTGTGTTAACAGTATCTGAAAATCGTGAATGACTGATTGAACTATTTGAGAATATAATAGAAAATAATGAAACGTGGGACTCAGAAGCAATAAATAGTTCGAGGTGGTTTTTGGCCTGTTTGAAACGAGATTTTAATTTTAATTATTTGTTAAACATATTTTCAAAAATATTTCCATTCTCGGACAATGTTTTTAATATGTTACAAACTAAAACAAATGATATTACTTTTTGCCTAAAAAAGTGGACAATTTTAAGTCCATGTTAAGCCAAAAAAGAGATGACTTTGACCTATTTTGGGAGAAAACGATGACGTTAAATGTAGAGCCACAAGCCAAGCGTCGTCGAACAGACAAGGTGGGAGATGTTCAAACATCATACAAAGGTCCTCTTTTATGAAATAATCGATCAAATTCAGCAACAAATAAGCTATAGATTTAACGGTTTAAACGATTGTAAATTCCTCGAGCTCTGCAATTTTGATGCATTTAAAGGAAAAACTTTTCCAGAAGATGGGTTTAAATCTCTTCTTCTTCATTATTGCCAGTTCTTCGACCGAGTGTTACTGCGATCTGAACTAAAAGTGATTTACGAAACCGATGAAATTAGCGCAAAAATAACGCTAAGGAACTAATGCAAATTTTAAAAGACAAGGAGCTGGAAGATGCCTACACCGAAGTGTCGAAATTGTGTGAATTAGTATTGACAATACCTGCCACAAGTTCATCAGTAGAACGCAATTTTTCAACACTTAAACGTATAAAAAATTTCGTGAGAAATTCAACGGGGCAGGAGAGACTTTCGCATACATCGCTGTTGTCCATTGAAAATAAACTTCTCCAAAATATGTCGGAGCATCGACGTTTTTATGATGACGTTATTGACGAATTTGCAAAAAATGATCGAAGAATCGAATTACATTACAAATAGGTAAATTTTGAAAAATTGCTTCCCATTCTTAAAATTTCACCGCACGCCCCTGCTATATATTATATGAACACGAGAACGAGATGTTTTTACTTTTTTAATTTTCGTAGGACCCATTCTAAAATGTAAAAGTTACTGTACAAGGTCTTTCCGCATATTTATTTCGCCAACCTCCTCCAGTTGGTTTAATTTTAGGAGATATTATATATATTAAATATATTAAATATAAAAGTTGTAGGTTGTATTACATAGTTTATAGAAATTTATTATTTATATATACAGGATGTCTCAAAAATGTCTAGCAGACCCAATATACATTATTTTAAATAGAATGCTCGGTATATTATATGTTCATAAAATGGGGCCCTTCTTGTTGATTATAAATATGTTTGATACCTTTATATTTAAAGACACTCGAGAAATTTGACAAAAACCCGGCCATAACGAGAGCGAATATGAGCAATGAATTCCTGATTGAGTCCACGTTTCTCTCTAAGACACTGCACACAGTTTTGTCAGATTTCTCGGGTGTCTTTAAATATAGAGGTATTAACCGCTTGACGTGAAAAACTTTATTTTGGCACACAGGTTGATAGTAGGGTGCAGAGGGTCGATAAGAAGGGATTTTTCAAAACTCAAATTTCAGGGGGGTGAAACCGCCCCTTAAACATTACAATGTCTTTTTATTTAAAAAACGGTTGGTTTTTCGGAAAAACTCTTAAACTTGTGTATTTTATTTAATTATTTTACATATTTAAAAATTTTAAAAATGTATACAGGGTGTTTCAAAAAAATCGGGTCACTGATTAATCAGGATTCTGCTCAAACCTCTTGACGCAAAAAGCTGAATTTTGGCATACAGGTTGATTGGGGTTAGATAAGAAGGGATTTTTCAAAAATCAAATTTCAAGGGGATGAAACTGCCCCTTAAATATTACAGTATTTTTTTATTTAGAAAACGGTTAGTTTTTCAAAAAAAACACTTGAACAGGTATATTTTATTTTATTTTTTTACATTACATTTTTGAAAAATTTGTACAGGGTGTTTTAAAATAAATTATAAGCAAAAATCTCCCAAGCCCCTGTTGACAAAAATTGAAAGAAGATTCAACAAAAAACATTGTTTATAAAAAGGAATTTAAACAGGGCGATTTAAGTACGTCATTTTTCATTATCCCCATACGCGAACGAAGTCGCGGGTACTTGCTAGTTGTATTAGTTGTATATAATTTTGAATAGTTATTATAGTCTTCAACTATATAGATTTGTTTTTTTTAATGTGTTCAGATTTTAATTTGTTGTGTTTAGAATAATACACATATTTCTATTTGGCTTTTTCGCAACTCAATAAAATATCTAATTTTAAATTGATTGCAACAAATATTTAAATAAATTACATATCTCAACATGTGAACTAGTTTGCCTACAGAATATTTTGATACGTAATATAAAGAATATTATTTAAACTAAAAAAAAATAGAAAATTCTCATTTGCCTTAAGTTTTTATAGACAGAGCAGTTGTACAAGCGCTTTCTTCCTGTAGGGACTCATCAGCAGACCGATAGTTAGAGGAAAGAAAGCATTTCTAATAGCAAATAATTGGGCTATTGTAGGTATTTTTAATTTTCTGACATTTTTGGATCCACTGTAGAGCTTACCTCTAAATAAACATATTTCAGCAAAAAAAATTGCGGATGACCACTTTTTTGCGAAAAAAAGCATATCAAATAGTTATAACTTTGTAACAGTGGCGGTTCGCGGGTGAAAATGTAAGTGAAGTGCAAATGAATGATATGTGGAAGGGGTAGAATATTTTTTTACGACTTACCTAAATTTTGTATACTAAATCAATTCTCCTATCCTTCACAGCAGCAAATTTATTTATAACATCCTCATAAAATGGATGACTTGTCCCAATCTCCTCCAGAAATTCCTTTTGAATTGGAATATTGCCTTGAGAAGTAAGTCTTTCTTGAGATATTGTATTTCTTAAAGCAGTTTGTACACGTTTGAGGCAACAAAAACTTCTTTCCACTGAAGCACTTGTCGACGGTATTGTCAAAATAAGGGAAAACACTTTATATGCTTTTGTTAAAATGTCTTTATTTTCATTGATTTTTTTCACTTGCTCTTGCAGCGATATATTCCAATTACTGTCATTGGCAAAAATAAGACCAAGCTCATTTTTAAGTAGTTGACTTTTTGAAAATATTAGCAGAATCTGTCAACATGAAAAAGTAAGTTTTTCACAGGCTTGAAAGCTTAGTGTCATTTCCATTAAAATATGGTCCAATATTTCATAAAAAAGGGTTCTATACTTATCCCTAATTTCTTCAGGTGAAAGCTTAGCAAGCTCACGTTTATAATGATTTATTTTTGTAATAGAATTTGCTTTATCAAACATAGTTTTAAAAAAATGTTCAATTCTTTTTTAACAGAGCGCCTCACGACAGCGTTTTGTAGCGATTTTTTTTAAGAACTTGAACAATCACATTTACTAACTTCGAATTTGAAGACCAAGGAGCTTCTGTAATTGTTGGTATACGCCTCGTAGATGCAGATTTTAGAACATACATTCGTTTGGCTGAGTGATGAAAAAATGAGGGAATACCACTAAGGCTTGCAAAAAAATTCGCATTTAGAAATATTTTTAAACTTTACTGCATCACAAGGTTAAGACGATGCGCAAAACAATGGACAAATACAGCCTGCGGCGCTTTTTCTTTTTTTTTTTTTTTTTGAAGGCCATTTAGATGACCAGACATTACACTTGCGCTAGCATAACATTGCCCTATTAATTTATGTTTATAGTCAAATTGGTCCAAAATTTGATCCAATAGAGAACATAAATTCTCCGACGTTCTATCGGAACTGACATTATAAAATCCTAAGAATCTCTCGACTACTGAACCTTCTGAATTAACGTATCTTAAAATTATGGAGCACTGGGAGGTTTGCGTAATATCAGTGGTGTCATCCACTTGCACAGAAAAAACTGTGTGTTCATTATTTTATTTTTTAAATGATCATTTAAATAATCAGAAATGCATTCAATTATTTCGTTTTGAATAGTTTTCGAGTCACAAGTAAAAACATATTTAATCTTTTCGTGATGATCTTTTAGTTCTTGGGAACTTCTCGATGTTAATAAACCTAAAAGCTTTTTAAAATTCCACCTATTTATTGACTCACTGCTCTCATCATGGCCGCGAAAGACTAACTCTGGTTTTGCAAGGTACAAAACTGCGTCAATTACCAAGCACATAAATAGTCTATTTAATCGGACGTTTTCGTTAAAATGTATTTTATATAGTTTAGCATTTTCTTTTAAAGTGTCAGATATAGTGCTTTGATTTTTTACAAATGTTTTTAGCCTTAATTCGCATTTTAAATGCTCCGCCGAGTCTTCATGTTTATGTAAAGACTTTCGTATATTTAACTTACCTGTTAATCCTTCCTTATTGCACAATGAATATTTATTGTAAACTAGTAAACAAGGCCAGCAAAACAATTTTTGTAATATTTGACTACTACATAACCATTTGTACTCCGAAAACCAGGATGACGATTAAAACTCTGATCTTGTTCCTTCCATCGATTAAATGGAGTTTCCAACAAAATGTAAACCACATCCTGATCGGATTCGTCAATAATGTAAATTAATAAACCCGACACCAAATAAAGTTGTAACAACACCATAAATAAATATAACACAAAACAGTCAAGCAAACTGCAAAGAAACTAACCAGTTGCAGCGAAATCCGCGAAAATAAAAGTAAACAACCACCCCAAACTGAACGACACGTGGGTGTAGTGTACTGCGTTAGCAATTCACCGAGAGCGTTGTATGGCGCTGGTTAACATTATTCTTCTATGCGCTCGACGTCATCACGTACCCGTTGTCATGGCAACGTAGTAGGAAAATCGTAAACTAAACATAGCACCTCCAGCAAAGTCGAAGCGGTTTGCGTCACTGCTATAGTTGTTATAATAAAGTTTGATTGAAAGTTTTAAAAAGACATGCCGCCAACGGTGAAGTAAAATATTTATTCGATATGTACAGTTTATTTTTTGCCAATTAGGGGAATACATTAATGTAAAAACTTAAATTTTAAGAGATATATAATAAATGTAGTTAGATGATTGCTTGTTTATTTTTCCTGGTGAAGTAGCACTTCTCCTACTTCACCTGAATAGCCGCCAGTGCTTTGTAAGGTACTATATTATAAACGTCTACTTTGACTTTAATTATGTTAAAACTCACGCAGAATAGATAATCAGAGTATATTATTATATAATATAATTTAATGTTTTTAACGAACTATTGTTAAAAATGTATTAACAAAATAGGTTGGTGTTATTCAACTAAAATATTCGTAAACAGACATTTGACATTTTATGATTAATCGGCCATTTCCTCGTATTCAAGATGCAATGTTGCTGAATTTAGTTTAATTTTATCAGTGAATAATTCATTACTGTGTATTAGGGTTAATAATATTTTGTTGCATGGTTGAAACCATGTTATTAGGGGCACAAGGTGAAACAGTAAAGCGTTAGTACCCGATTTGGCACCGAAAACATCATCATTAAAGCCATAATATAAAAACTCGTACATCAGTGGCAACGTAGAGTTAAGTTTAAAATATTTATATCATAAATCAAGAAATGTAAGACAATTTGGCAGGACTGTAAGTGTTCTTTTATTTATAATACTATATTAAGGAGTTTTTACACTGAAAAATGTAGGAACCAAAGTTCAGTTTTTAATTTTTTCTGGGTCAAAAGTGCTTCATCCGCAATTTTATTTTTTTAATCTGTACTATTATTATAGACATAGGTTTTCGTTTAAAATTTGAAAAAATCGTAAATTCCGAAATACTTACTCTCAACAACAAGACCCAATAATTGATTTCAAAATTTTAACCGTGTCAGTTTGTTTGACATGTAACCTAGAAACAAAAAAATGATAGTTTGCAGGCATCTGTATATGGCTGCATATTTCTGGTATTTACATTTAGTATTATCGTACATATATCGGCAGAAAACTTACATTTTCGGTTAAGGTCAACATTATCTGGGTACCCTGAACTCGCAATAAACTTTTAATTGTTCCGGGTTGCAATTAATTTATTTCACTTTAATTCACATGCATGTATATCTACTACAAGAACAGTATGGTTTTGATACTGATCGCTATAGTTTATTTATTATTAATGTAATAGTAATTATGGACCAAGCAGTTTAATTTTATGATTTGAGAGCTGATACGATACGATGCCCTGCAAACTTGTTATAGCTGGTAATTGAAAATATATTTATTTTGGTCAATAAAGCGGTCATATAAAATTGTTACTAAAATTATCGACACTACGTGTAGTATTCACATTTGAATTAATTTATGTTTTTTAATATTTTTCTATAAAAATAAGATTTACATCATGATTTAATATACAGGGTGTTTCATAACTGCGGTTCGGATACCTATCCGGACACCCGAATTTCCAGTGTTATATTTTTATCACAATCATTACATCCTTTGTCTAATCATTTTCAAAAAAAGTGGGATATTCAGTAGTTAACAAAAATGAAAATTCTTGTAATTCTTAATTTTATTTATTTTTCAGGATTGCCAGACTTTGCGAAAAAAACCCTGTCCAAAGAGACCCATCCTAGCCTTATCATTCAATAACTCTGGAATTCAGAACAAAACCTACTAACATTACCATTTAATTGCCTTAAAATTTTGTTTTGTTAGGAAAAAGAATTAAGAACTATTTTAAAAAATTTGAAATGCACGTAAACATACCTATTTTTCTAAAATAAAAATACTGTCCAAAAAACCAAGCCTAACCTTACCATTCAATAATTCTACTACTTAGAACAGAACCTAAGGTAACCTTATCAAACCTAACCTTATAATTTACTAATGGTGGTGGTTATAAATTGAGGAGGGTATTTAAGCAAATAAAAAATAAGAACTCCTATGGATTTTATGATATATCTGTCAGAATTTGTGTCAATATGAGTCACAAGGCGTGCTAGCGAAAGCAGTTAACCGTTCCTTGTGAGGCGGGAATTTTCCTTTTTTTTTGAAGACAGAGGTTATACCTATATTCAAGGAGGGGGGGGGGGATCCAGTATATATAAAATTCTGACAAAATGTCAGTTTGGTTTTCAAAGGGGTAAGTCGGCTCGACTCTGTAAAAATATTTTTTGAAACTCGCTATCTCTATCGTTTTCCAGAAAATTACTTATGAGGTACCAAAAGAGCAACAAACCCATACTGTCCCTATTTTGAGAGTCCCTTGCCTTATGTTTTTATAGAATTCCAGCTCGGGTGATGCTGGCTTCTCTTTCCTTGAAAATCTTTACTTGGCTTTGAATTAAGAGAAGCTAACGGCTGCTATGTTTTGTGAATTTTCTAAAGCATTCGATTGTGTCAATCATAAATTACTAAAAATTTAGGGGAACTTCATTACAATGGTTTCAGACATACCTATCAGGAAGAAGACAGTTTGTTAGGACTCCAAAAGAAATATTAAATATGTTTCATATCAGTGATGGTGTTCCACAAGGCTCTGTACTGGGCCCAATCCTATTGTTGTTATACCTTAATGATCTTGCCTTTTTGCATATTTGGGAGATTTGTACTATTTTTGCAGATGATACAACTCTTTTCAGAAGGGGAGCTGATCACAACGCTCGAATGAATATTGTTTGTGAGGATTTGGAGACAGTGAAAGAATGGTGTGCCTCTAATTACTTAAATTTAAATAACTTTTAAGTTTGCATTGAATAACATAAATCTAAATGGTATTCAAATAAAAAAACCAATCTGTCACAAAATTTTTGGGTATTTATATTGATAATGAATTAAAATTCTCTACTCACGTAACTCTACTTAGTAAAAAAGTTGGTCCTGGGTGTTTTGCTGTGAGAGTAATTTCTAAAAAATTAGGTTCATATGCGGCTAAGATGGCATATTTTTCTTTAATCGAATGTCACATAAAATATGGGATTGTTTTTTGGGATTTTGTTGCTACCAATTGCTAAATTTCATCTTTGTTCTCCAAAAAATGTCACTGGGCTACATATGTAAAGCAAAGTTTAGGGAACATTTAAAAGCCTTTTTTATACGAGAAGAAATTTTTTATCTTGAAGACTTGTTGCTTGATGCACAAAAATTTAGAAATGTCCCTAGACATAGTTCTTATAATACCCGAAACAGTAGCAGCATTCCTCTGCCAATACCCAAATTTGTCTTTAGTAAAAACTCATTAATTAATGAAAGTGTGAAGGTTTTGTTTGTATATTTTTTGAGCCTTTCAATTTATAGTTTAGTTTTTTTAACATAGTGTAAGTTTTTCCGTAAGGTATCATCGAACATTTATATTTTTAAGGTTGCTTTGTCAATGAGACATGTGTCTCTGATGATAATAAAGCTTATTTTGTTTGTTTGACTTAATCTACAACTTACAACATAACCTAATTTAACATCTCATTTTAATAATTCTACAATTTAGTTGTTACCCTTGCTTCTTTATAAAAAACTTATTTTAAAAAAAAAAATTAGAGGCATGTAAACGCATCTATATCTATCTTCTATCTGGACCCATAAACCAGTGCTGTTACTGATTACTAACTGACTAACTGACTGACAGACAACGCAGAACACAAATCGGTGGACCTAAGATCTGAAATCTCGAGGAAATTTTCCTTGAGTATTCTAGGGGTGCACTAAGGGGTATTTTATAAAATTCCATTCGCAGAGGGGTGGTAAAGTTTGTATTAAAAAAAAAGATTTTTTATTTACAATGATGATCTTTTTTAAATATAATCCTCAAAATAAATAAAATAAAACGTGTTTTATTATTTTTGATAATTAATCTTCTAACAGGGTAAACGGGGGTGGTTCCATTCCAATTATTTCTTGAATATATTTCCCGACTAAACTGTATGACATCCTTGGTGTGTATCTCTTGCACTTCTTACATATTTGGCACCATTTGAAAGCCTTTTACCAAAATATCTATTGGCCCATAGCAAATTGGAGGGAAAAAACCGAATATCTACAATTATAGATTTTTTTCATATTTAAAGGTTTTTGTCCTGGAATTTCATGTGTAAGGTATTTTGCTAAATAACTCTTAAACAATGCCACATATCAAAAAATGCAAGAAAAAATGTCCTAATAGAGTAGATAATTTGAAGAAGCTACAAAGTTCAGTGACAGTATCGTGACATAAAAAAGTTTAGAGCGTTAAAAGAAAACATCTTGTAGATTGTTTTCCAAATGCCAGTGAAACAGTTTTATAGATCCTATAAAAGGTAATATGTATACCAATTTTCATTATTTTATCTGTGAAATGCATAATATAAATTAAGAAAAAACTAAAAACTTTGAAACCCTGCCATCTTGAAAAGTATGTACTTTTAGACATAAACTCAATTGGAACATTTTAAAATTGGTCAGATAAGATCTTGAATTATCAGTCTATTCTTAAAATTGGTCAAATAATAAGATCCTGAATTATCAGTATTCACTTATGATCCAATCTTTATATCATATTGTTCCGTCGAATGTATGTAAAATAGCAATGTTTTGCCAGAAACCTATAGTAACTGGTAGCCTTTCTCGCCCGTATGTGTGTATACTATCTAATGTTTTTTTTTATCAGGGATAACTAAAATCCATGACAAGTCGACCATATTCTAACACGAAAAACTTTTTAATCATAAACCGCGAATAAACTGTGTTTCTTTGTAGATATTTATAACCTTGCAGTATATTGTAATATCAACAATTCTTTACTGTAGCTTGTTCAAAATTTTTTTCATTAATTACTAAAATTATAATTGCTATTCTTATTGTTTAGGGATCCAACATGCTGTGGGTGGTTTAGCTTCCAAACCAGAACGTGATCTATTGATGCAGGATTTTATGACGGTCGAGACAACAAATTTTCCTAATGAGGGCTCAAATCACACTCCGGCTCATCATTATTCCGATTTTAAATACAAAAATTACGCTCCCATAGCTTTTAGATACTTTAGGGATTTGTTCGGTATCCAGCCCGATGACTTTCTGGTAAGTGTTAATTTAAAAATGTTTTATTTGAATGTTTCAGGAGTGAAGGGTCATAACTCACAGAACCAAAATTTAAAAATATACAAAAATAAAAAATATTGTCAAGAGTAAACTAACTCTGTTTTAAATAAAAAGATATTTTAAATGTAACATGCACATTTAAGTCCAATAGTTAAGTTAGACATATACTATTTTCTGGCGGTGGTAAACATATTATAGTTCTTCTTTCTTTTACATTTTTAAATTTAACTGAACTGTTGAATTTAAACTGTCTGTGAAAGTATATATATATATATATATATATATATATATATATATATATATATATAGAAAAACATTTCTTGGGATGAGGTTCATACCTTACATTTATAGTATTGGGAATGAGAAAAAGTATTATTATTTTTGAGGTTCGTAGAAGGAATAAAACAAAATTATTTAATATCCTCATTTTTTTTCGTGTGTTTTTTTTAATTCAAACGTTTCGGCTATTTTTTAGCCTTTTTCAATGATCTCGTATATACTAAAAAAGTAATAAAAATATGAACAGGTGGTAAGAATCATTGACTAACATTTGAAATATGGTATTATTAACTGCAAAGAGAAAATATACAAAAATTTTATTATTACCTAAGGCAAAAATCATTAGAATTAGGAAGGGCAAAGAGTTGGGTGAAGGAATTGAAACTTATTAAGTTGTTGTACATAAAATATTTGTAACACCGTCGTGGTTTAATGGACAGGTGTCCCAGGTTCCATATTACCCAATAAAATTTTCAACTTCCTTTTTTGTATAGATACGTCACTGATTGTTTGACAGCTATCCCAGGAGGGCAAGAAATTATATTTTATCATGTTTTCACAGCTACCGTGAGAAATTAAGGTTCACTATTGAAGTTGAACACAATAATCAAATAACCTTTCTTCTGCCATAAAGATAAGATAACTCAAACTGAGTGGTATACAAAACCGACCTGGTAAGGTGGATATTTGAATTATTTCTCACAGCATGCTTTGACCCAAAAAAAATCAGTAGTAATCGGTTTAGCTGAAAAAATGCCATAAAAAAAAGCGAAAAATATTCTAACGCAAAATAGGTACCCAGAAAAATTAATTAACTCAATTTTTAATTCTAGGATTCAAAATTATAATAACAAAACACATAACATGGCGGTACCAAATAAACAAAAACACAAAAATAAAACATTCCCTATATCAGAGGTTTGTCTGAGAATCTGCAATCCTTTTTTAAAAGAAAGAAAAAAGAAAAGTTTTAGAAATGATCTTTATAAAAAAGAACTCAAATTCTGTCAAGTCAAAAGCAGATATTCAAAACCTAAGCAACATTTACAATAATATACTGTAAGTATGTAGAAAAAAAAATAGTGAGGACTGCGGGAATAGAACCTGGGACCCCTTCAGCCTGGTGTGAGGCGCTGCCCATTAAACCACGAGGGTGTTAGAAATATTTAATGTATAACAACTTAATAAGTTTCGATTCGTTCACCCAGCTCTTTGCCCTTCCTAATTTTAATGTTTCTATCAAGGTCATCGAATTTTGGTCCTGGACGTAATAATCATTCTACAAAATTAACTTTAATCTACATGTACCATTGTGGTTTTCTGTTTGTGTCTAAGCAATGTATTTCCTTTTTTAATTTTGTACTCAGAATTATTGTAATTTGACGTAAAATGATTTCTGCCTTAGGTAAGTAAAAAAATTTTTGTATATTTTGCAGTTCATGTCATCGAGAGTTTATATAAACACGAGTCTACAGTATTGTAAAATTCACATTATTAAAATAGTCAAAGTAAATACTTATTAAATAGTCACCGCGACACACGCACATGTCTTTCAACTTAAAATGTCACTAATCTGAATCTGAATAATGTCCCCAATATTCGAATCGAATATTTAACATAGTTTTATTATATTTTACCAATCAGAGATATTGCGCTAATTGCAGTGGCACGAGACTTTGTATCCTCTTTGATTTTCTATTTTTCTCGCTTAGTGGTAAAGTAATTCGTGGACTCTTAAATGATTGCTGACTGAGGGGGTCTAGATCTAGATGAATGATAAATTTAACATCTCTTTATACATAGCAATTTACGATCGTTACTAAGAAGACATAATTTCTTGGGCCATTGTTCAGTCGTACTTTTAAAGTAACACTTAAACTTTTTTAACTCCCGTACTGCCGCAAGATTCAGTATTAAGATACAGTAATGTTCTGTTATAACGAACCTCATGGAACCGGCGAAAACGGTTCGTTATAAGCGAAGTTCGCAATAAACGATATATGCTGATAAATATAAAAGATGTGGTATTTTTATTAATACATACATACATATGGTACATAAAATATATTTTGTATTATGGTAGATACATTAACATTAACAACTGTTCTTAAGAGTCTAATTTAAAAAAATCTTTTATTTTAGTTTGTTTTATTTTTGTGAAATGAATATCATTAATATGTAATTCTACTTCGGCTAATTGATTAACAACACTTTGCGGAGTATTTCGTGACTGAAGAAAATGACGAACGTTATCAATATGTTGAAGTGCCACTGATGTGGTTGGAACTGGTCTCAATTCTGTACTCACAGGATCTTCATCTTCCGCCTCCTCATCGTCATCAATATAAACTGAAGACGACACAGAAGCGACAATGGCATCATCATCCAAGTATTCGACACTTACAAGATTATCATCAATATGGACAAATTTATTAAACTCATTTTCAGAACAAGGAAGATTGTCTAGAATATTGTTATCATCTTCCTGTCCAACTTTTTTCAGCCATTCGGCTACTGTCAAGTCATCGTCTGAATCCAAATCATTTTCCACTTTCAGGAGACCACCGTTTTGAAAACAATAAAATGTACCATTTTCGAAAGAAGAAGTCGACGATAATGGCTCTTTAAGCTATGGATGACACCCTGATCTATAGGCTGTAGTTTGGAACTGGTATTTGGTGGCATGAACACTAACTTGATGCAGACCAAATTTCTAACAACTGGATGAGCTGGGCAGTTGTCCACTAACAATATGATTCTTCGGTTTTTACGTCGTAACTCGCCATCCCATTCCCGCAATTCATTCGCAAAAATCTTTGAGGTCATCCATGCTTTTTTATTGAATTTGTAATTTACTGGCAACTGTACGACATTTTTAAAACATCTAGGGTTTTTGGATTTCCCAATAACCAATAGCTTTCTTTTTTCTGTTCCTGTTAAATTTGCCACTACTAGCACAGTGATTCTTTCTTTGGAAAGCTTTCCACCTTGACATATCTCACCTTTGGATCTCAATGTTCTATCAGGTGTAAGCTTGTAGAGTAACCCGGTTTCATCTCCATTGAATATGTCCTCATCGCCAAAGCCTTTTCTAATTATTGGCCACTTGTTCTGCAGCCATTCGTTTACAACGTCCATATCAACAGCAGACGATTCTCCAACAATTTTTCCACTGGTTATATTATGCATTTTTTTAAACCTTTCGATCCAACTTCTACTAAACGTAAAGGTCTTCAGCCTTCGATTGCAATATAGCACCGCTAATGGTCACACGTTTATTTCTTTGCTGAGAAAACCGTTTAAAAAGCCCCTGATCAACATCAACATTCGTAGGCTTTCTGATTTTTTTTACATTTTCGTTTATAACTTTTTCAAACATTTTCAATATTTTTTCTCTATTTTTCCAAATTGTACCAACCTGGAAATAAAATATCGAATTTTAATAAACGATAGACGGGAGAGTAAAAATTAAAATTCAATAAAATATGCTATGCAGTAGGTTAGGTACTCACCGTTGATTTACTTAATCCCATTTCCAAACAAACTTCGCTTTCTTTCGCACCTCGTTGCAATCTTTTAACAATGTCGTTGTTTATTATTCAAAGTATATTCATCATATTGACGATTGTACGTACGTCTTCAACACATAACACAAAATAACGGTTACTATTACTGACGAAACGAACTGGCGGCGGCCAATTACAGAATTCGGTGAATTCCAGCGCCAGCGGTAAAATACCGTTTCAGGTTCCTTATAAATGTCCGATCGAAAGAACTCAAGGAATCCCCACCACCAGCGGTAAAAGACCGTTTTAAGTTCGTTATAAAAGAAAAATCTTACGATCATATCAAAATTTAAGGTTCGTTTTATCCGAAAGTTCGTAATAAAAGGGTTCGTTATTTGTGAAAAAATTAACACACGTTTAGTAATACCGAAGTTCGTACCTATAGATTTGGTTCGTTATAAACGAAAGTTCGCAATAAGCGGGTTCGTTATAGGCGGACATTACTGTCTATTTCTTTATTATTCTTGCTTAAAATCCTGACCCTAAGATTTGATTTAAAGAAAACTTTTTTTTTATTTTAACGAAGGTGTCATGTGGGGGACATAGGTTTTTAGGGTAGGAAATACTTTTTACCTTACATTTATAATATTGAGAATGGAAAAAAAGTATTATTTGTCTTAAAAATAAATGTAAACATCTGTAACAATGTAATATATTATTTTAGCACAAAAAACTTTTTTCAAATCTTTATGGCCTAAGCAATATGCTTAGTTTTAAGTGGGTTTCAAAAAATGAATGACCCATGTTTTTTTTTCAAATTTAAGTAGTAATCTATGGTGTGTACAGTAGCTTAAAAGTGAAATCCTTGTATGAACCACTTTGAAAAAATGAATAAAAAATTTTACTATTTTCCAATGCGAAAACTCTCTGTTATGAGGTTTTTTGATGGTTTTGGTGCCATGGAAAATGGTTACGTGCAGAATTGTCAACTTAAGCAGATGTTCTTAAAATAGTATGCCCATAAAGCATTAAATTTTATAAAATTCATGTCTAGAGAAAGGCGGATAAAACAACAGTTTCTTGTGTTGTCGTGAGTCCTCACAATAACGTTTAACTGCTTTCTGTTGGAAAACTATTTAGTATTTAAATGCATTTAAAGATCAGAAAGTATTTTAAAGTTAAATTATTTTTAAAAACATTTCTTCAGCTGTTTTTGGTGGTAAACATATAGGTATGTATATTTTTTATGTTTTGTAGATGTCTATGTGTGATTCCCCATTAAGAGAACTTTCTAATCCTGGTGCTAGTGGATCTATATTTTATTTGACTAGTGACGACGAGTTTATAATTAAGACTGTTCAACATAAAGAGGGAGAATTTCTTCAAAAATTGTTACCAGGTAATTTTTTCTTATAAACGAAAATATTTTTATTTCTGTCGTGGAAATATTTAACTACAGTAGACATCTCTCGTAAATTTCGGGGAAAAGGGGTTTTGGCTCGAAAATCATACCTGCCAATTCTTTTCAGGTGAATTTTCCTATACATTACGTCAGTAGATTTTGAAATGCTAATATTGTTAGAAACGATTATTTTTCAGATTCATTAGTCGGCTTACAATAAAATAAGATTTTTTAAATTTTTCTTTGTTTATGCGATAAATGTTCCTTTTGAACCTTTTGAATATTACTTTAAATAGTTTTTTTGCCCTAACATTGAAATTATATATCTTATGTCAATGTGTTGAGCAGTGACGACTCCTCAGGGTCGGCCGGGCCGTACCAGAAAATCCTCTTTTTAAAAAAGGAGGTAAATGTTCCTGGGCACATAGCAAAGTAGGTAGGTATCGCTATTATCGTTGCTTGACTAACATACAAATAACGCCATTAACAGCAGTGCGTGGGCCACAGTCTACAGATATTCTAATATATTTATTCTAGACGGTGGCTCGACCAACCGATTCCATCATCTCACATGCTAGAGTTTAGCTACTAATTCACGCAATCACCCGGTACGTAGTACGTTCGCATACATCCCCATGCTATATCGTTCGTCGTAGCTTATATCACCCAACACCGGCGCGTCTCGATGTGGCCGTATCCCCGGAATTTTTTCCAATTGAATACTACCATTTTTCAGGTATTAATTGTAATTATTATAAACATGATACTGTTCATTTTTACATTAATTTGTTAGTTCTTTACATTAGTCATGACTAATAATGGTTAATATATTATATTAGTAATTTTCACTCCATGTTACATGTTTAAATGTTGTGACGAGATGTGAAGTGAATATTTTAAAATATCATTTGCAATTTGTTTTATAAGTCGGCCGGCCGCATCGTGGTTCTTGCTGGACAATATACTTTTTTGGTTGTGTATGTAGCTTTCACTTTGGCATCTATTTTATTTTCCTTTTGAGGCAAGGTAAATTAACATATCAAAAAATTAAATTGACTGAGTAAGCGTTTTACTAACATTTTTTTCTTATTTATTAAATTTATACTCTAGCCTAGATCTGCTATATATACGTTGATGCCTCCAATTTTTTTTCCTGCAGCAAATTTATTAATTACATTGTTTATATTTACATCAATACTCTATCTATGGATATGCAAGAGACCCAATCCAACAGGTCGCTCTTGTGCTATAGTGTTTCCTAGCCAAGTTTTTACTCGTAATTTTCACGTAAAAATATGTAAATTACACATGATATTTGACTGGTCTGGAGGGAGGGGAGCGGGGAGATAATTACTCCCGTAAAACCGCCCTTGATTGGCCTTGAGCCTCGGCCGACCCCAAATTATGAGTACGAGCCCTCACTGTTATTAAATGAATGTATACATCTTCCGTCAATAGGTACGGGGACTATCTCCAGAACTGTTCGTTTGATTGAGGCCAAGATTAGAGGCCCGGGGTATGAGGATGTTTCGAACGCACTGGCGATGTTATCAGATTTTTAGTTTTCCAGCAACCCTAAGACATTTATTTTTCTTGTGGAAGAACCTGTATAGTATTATTGCATTAAAGGGCCCTCTTCTTGCTAAGTATCAATGGGTATTTGTTTTCCTTATTACGGGCAGTAACATACGCTTCATAAATATTTTTAAAACTATTAGTTTTCTTCATAATTAAATTAATAACGACATACTTTGCAAAGAACCAGTACTTAAAAGTGAATAAACATTGAAGTTATTTTTTAAATAATTTCTGTATGTTCTCCTTTTTATGATTTTTTTTTAGTAAAATGTTTTTTGTCTTTCTGGTAATGGTTCGTTTTAATTTCCTTATTGGTTGAAAAAAGTAAACCAGTATATATTGTAAAATGTTAAGTTCTAAGGAGTTTTTTGTGTGTCCCAAAACGTAGTTAATATCGTGGGCATATATGGAATGTAAGTTTATAATGTATTTTAATTTAAAAAAATCTGCCCATATTACAATTGCCATAATGTTGCCGATAGGAAAGCTTTTGGTCCTAAGATTTGCTTGCAGGGTGGTCAGTTGACTTTTACCGATTGTGTCGGGACGCCTTAAGAGATATATAGATGAGTGGTAATTCACTATAACTACGTTATAATGTATTGTTATTACACAATTATTTGTATTTAAAATGCCCTTCTGCTGCTAAAGATTTTTTTTGTTATTTTAGCATAATTTACCTCCATTTTGTTACTAACGTGGACAAAAATTGCTCATGTTAATAACCTTATCTGCATTAGCGATATTACATTTTTTTTCAGAATAGAAGTATTATGCAAGCTGGAGAAACCTTTGGTTTAAATTTCTATCTTACTATAAACTCATTCTAAGATATTTATTATAGGAATTTATTTTTAATTGTTTAGAAAATAGGTGTTAAAATATCTCATATTTTTGTTTTGTTAATAAATAGTTTTCTACATTGTTGTAAGGACTTTGTAGGGCATTAATAAGTATATATGCAGTACCAATCTATATATTTAAAACACTAAGCCACTGAGAGAGTTGTACTGCGCCAATTTACATGATTTTTCTTTAAACGATCGTTTGGTTACCGAAACTTTTCAACACTATTTTTTGTACTGTTTTATTACGTTTTTTCTGTTTTCTATAAAACCAATGTTTCCCTTCAATACCACTTCTGGACGGTGTGGCGAATGCGCCCTATATTCTTATAATTCATTCCGCGGGAAATTCATCGCGACATCTAACCGAAAAGGCCTAACCAGCTCGTACTATTTATGTGTATAGTCCTATTTTTGATGAAAAAATATCAAAACTTTTAACTTTCTTTAAAACTGTTAATTTTTAAGACTACTAACATTAAAATGGATATGTGAATCATATGATTTTCTTTTCCATTTTTTCGAACCAATTTTTTTTAATTGTCACTAGCATGTTCGCCCCTAATCTCATTGATACCTTAATATTTAAAGACAACCGAGAAATTTGACGAAGACTCTGCAATAAGAGACAGAGTTTTCCTATTGACTGCACGTTTGAATTAAGAATGTTCACTCTAGCTCCTTGCGACTTATAACAGGGTTTTGTCAGTTTTCTTGATTGTCTTTAAAAGTATTATTGGTCTATTTATGATAAGCAAGAATAGATCCATTTATTTTAACAATAATATAAAGGGCCTTCCTTGGGAAAAAAATCTTTTGTTTGCTGCAAAAATTAATATTCAACGACTTCGCCAGTGCTACTATCGTGTTCGTAACAACTTTTTTTAGTTTTTACGGTCCTTGTATATAAAATGTGATGGCGTTATATAATATTTTGTTTTTGTTTTTAGGTTATTATATGAATCTAAATCAGAATCCTAGGACACTACTACCAAAGTTTTTCGGTTTATATTGTTATCAGTGTAATAGTAAAAATGTAAGACTGGTAATTATGAACAATTTGTTACCTAGCAATGTAGTGATGCACCAAAAGTATGATCTTAAAGGAAGCACATATAAAAGAAAGGTAAGCATATATAGACTGAAAATTTCGTAAAATAATGCAGAGATGAAAACAAATCTAGATTCGACTCATCATAAAACGTCATTGCGGCGTGCGGTGGTACAAAAACCGAAAAAAGATACACAGTGGAATATTTTTAGTTTCTGACATTTACTAGTTATTGTTTATCAAATTTTGAAAAACACATCTAGAATCATCTCTATAATTCAACCTACAAACTTGTATGCCACCAATTACTAAAATACAGACCTACTGCCGGTGTGTATCGGGTGTCCTGCTAAGAACGGTATCTTGAAATCTAGAACACTTAGGACAAAAATGTTTCTGCAACCGTGAAATTTTAGGAAGAAAATAATTATTCTAAAATATTTTGTTACATACAGGGTTGTCTGTTTTTATTTTTAGTGAAACAAACATTTTTTTAATGAATACACCCAATGTATTATTTATTATTTTTTTCTGATTTAAGTAATAAAAATTTTTATTACCCGCTATGCGTCAAAATTTACTTGTTTTCGAGTTATTAAGGTTTAAAAAGTGTCACTTTGGCAACTTTATTACCCTATATTAGGATACCCTTTCGTGACGAAGTTAAGTTTATTTTCTCTGAATACCCCATCCTTTTGCACTATATAATATTTTGACTTTTATGACAGGATATGCAGATGCAACTCCGAAAAATGTAAGCTTTTTAAATTAAAAAAAAACTATATATGATGTTACACTTAAAAAAGTATAATTGGCTGGTACAATGCTAAAAAAATACTATTTGAAGTTTTTTCCTATAACCCTTAATTACAGCGGTAGGTGGGCGTAAAAATATAGTGGATGACCCTGTAGACTGTACTGTAGTATTTTGATTTCTTATGTACAAAAAACAGAGATTTTCCGGCAAATATTAAAATGATGAGGAGTGATGTAGATATTCCAGTGGAAAATATTAACATGTCTAAGAATTTCCAGTGGCTAAAAATCTCAGTCGCAACTAGCTAGCAGGAATGGCTTTTCTACTGTGTCAGTTTATTTTAATTTTTATAATGCTTAACAATCTATGAAAGAACTACCCAAATTCTTAAATATTTTTTTATAAACGACAGGATATTTTTTTCTTAAATGTCAGGCTTATATTGACACCTAAACAATAATTCTTTTTTTTGCTCAAAGAATAAGACCTATTTTAGTTTTGAAAAACATTAATTCGTTAATTTTTGATGAACGATTTTGCTCATCCAAAGTTCGTTCATTCTCGGCGGTTCATCGCACGTTCCCGTCACGCGGTTATGACCGTTTGTCTGTCTGTCTATCCATTTGTCTGTCTGTTCGCAGCATAGCTAAAAAAAGTACTTACCCGATTGACTAATTTTGGTCGAAAATTAAGGGTCATATGGGGATGACCTGGTAACATTTTGGTAAAAATCCAATACGGCAAATCAAAACAGCGGCCTAGTGAAATGTTAAAAAAAATATTACTAGGAAAATGCTTATGCAATGTATCTCAAACTTTCTACAAAAATCAAGTATTATGTAAGAGTCAACTGGTAAAATTTTGATACGAATCCAAGATGGCCGAACAAAATGGCGGCTTAATAAAATATTTAAAATTCAGCCTAAAAAAACTACTTAATGAAGTGATTTCAAATTGCGTGCCATAGCTAACTGTAGTATAGAGAGGAACTAGTAAAAATGTGGTACTAATTCAACATGGCGGAAGAAAATGGCGGCCAAATAAAATTTTTGTAATCTTAAAAAAATAACCCTCTCAGGTTTCACATATATTTGCGTTTTGGCGGCCCTAGATGCCAAAAATATGTTCAAGTTCAACAAGTTCGTCGGTCTATCTGTCGGTTTGTCTGTATGTCTGTGAGTTCACGGCATAGATTAAAAACTACTCATCAGATTGACTTCAAATTTTAGTAAAAAATTCAGGCTCATATGGGGATGACCTGATAATATTTTGTTTAAAATCCAACATGCCGGAACAAGATAGATAGATAGATAGATAGATATATAGAGAATATGGAGGGTCGACTTGTGCCAACCTTTTACTTAGGCCTCGCAGGTGGGCCCATTATAACCTCCTTCGGTGGTTTACTCATCAAACCAGCCAACAGCATTAATGTAATTTAACACCGTAGCGGCCGAGCATCCTGCGATTGTGGCCATTTCTGGCCATCTTTCCCCATAATGGATTCTCTGGTATTTACAAGAGCTGGACAGTAACAAAGAATATGTTCTGCAGTCTCGTCATCCTTGCTGCACCCTCTACAACTTGGATCCGGAAGAACGCCCAAGGTGTGAAGGTGTTTGTTTAGCTTACAGTGTCCTGTTAGCATTCCTACCAGTTTTCTAAGATTTCCTGGAGAGAGTCCAAGGAGGTACTCAGTCCGAGCGACCTCAGGGCCGCGGATTGCGGCACCTGAGTGTCAGTCTTGTCTCTCCCATCTGTCTCTCAGAATCCCTATTGCCTGTTCGTTTATCTTTAGATTGATCGCCTTAGAGGATAGCGGCGCGAAGGGTTAGGGACCGTATAGTTTGGTCTTTGCTCCGTTACGCGCCAACCTATCCGCGTTTTCATTTCCTTCGATTCCGCTATGTCCCTTAATCCATGACACTGTGACAGTGTTCCCCTGGAAAACCGTCGCCAGCATCTGGTGACACTCAAGAATCAGTTTGGATGTAATTTTATTCTTTTTTAAGGTTTGCAAAACTGAATTGTTGTCTGTGAGAATAATAACTTTTTTACCTGTTATTCTTTCTTTCTCTATTTGTATGGCGCCATGCAGAATTCCGAGTAGTTCCGCCTGGAAGACGGACACTCCTTTGCCGAGAGCCATGCTGATTTCCAGGTTGAGTTTTATGGAACATGCCCTGGTACATACACTCCCAAGCCATTCCCATATTGGTTCTGAGAGCCGTCAATGTAGATGTGTATGTCAGCCTCCTTTCCTGGTTCTATTGAACCGTTGATGTCAATTTCGAAGTTTTTATCGAAAATGAAGCGAGGGATCAGGGCATCCACTTGGTGTTCTACAAGAGGCGTTCTTGTGACAGCCTCTAGGACTACCCTTGCATGTCCCGGACTCCAGTTTTTTCCGCATCACAGGTCAACAGCGTGCAGTCTGACTGCCGTTCTCTCTGCCTCGCCTTTTAGAAATACATCTAGAGGCGGCAGGCACAGCAACACCTGCATTGCGATCGTAGGTGTGGATCTCATTGCGCCTGTAACCGTCAGGCACGCTAGTCACTGTAGCTGTTGCATTTTGTTTTGTGCAACAACTTGCTTGGTTTTGGTCCACCACACAATGGCACCGTAAACGAACATAGGTCGAATGACGGCCGTGTAGAGCCAGAGGACAATCTTGGGGGACAGACCCCAGACTTTTCCGATAGCTCCTCTGCACTGCCAGAAAGCTTTGGTGACCTTCCTTGATTTTTCGCTAAGGTTCTTATTCCAGTTGAGGGTGCTATCCAGGATGACTCCCAGATACTTAACCTCTTTAGATAGACCGAGCTGCTTACCGAAAAGAGATGGTGGTCTTAGGTTGGCCAGCTTTCTCTTCCTAGTGAACAGTACCATCTCGGTTTTTGTTGGATTCACAGAGAGTGCGTTATCTGCGCACCATCCTTCCATCAGTCTAAACGCAGCCTGCATTGTTTCACACAGGACGTTTTCGAATTTTAGTTCAACTGTTGTGTTCTTCAGCACACAGCCAATCCAGCCAATAATGGTTGGGTCTACGCTGTGTCTGGTCAGCGCCATTTCTACACTTCTGAAGGTCGCTTTTTCGAAGGCGCCTTTAATGTCTAGGATGACTCCTAGAGCCGACTGCCTGTGGAAAAGCGACTCCTCTATTTTATGAACCACATAAAGCAGTGCGGTTTCTGTTGATTTACCAGGTTGGTAGGCATATTGGTTAGGGTGTATTTCCATCGCAGGCAGATGTTCATCCCGAATCTGTCTGTCACAGACCCTTTCCAGAGTCTTCATAAGAAATGAAGTTAGGCTAATAGGTCTGTAAGATTTTGGATGGGAGTAGTGGTCTTTTCTAGGTTTGGAAATAAAGACAACCCTCACCTCTCTCCATTTCATAGGTATATAGCTTAGGGATAGACATGCCTTAAATGCCGGAACAAGATGGCCAGAAACGTTAAAGAAATTGTTACTAAAACATATAATTATCCAATTCACTTCAAATTTTGTATAAAAATGAAGTATTATGTAGGAATAAACTGCTAAACCTTTGGTATGATCCAAGATGGCGGAACAAAATGACGGTTTTAAACATAAAACCTGAAAAAAAACTACTTAATGAACTGTTTTCAAATTGTGTGCCATAACTAATTGTAGTATATAGATGAACTAGTAACATTGTGGTACTAATTCAAGATGGTGGAACAAAATGGCGGCCAAATAAAATTTTCATATCTTCCCGTTTTAGCCTCCCTAGATGCCAAAAAGAAATATGTTTTATCAATTCCGTCGGTCTACCTGTCGGTTTGTCTGTCTGTCTGTCAGTTCGCGGCATAGTTGACTTCAAATTTTGGACAAAAATTAACGCTCATATGGGGATGACCTGGTAATATTTTGGTAAAAATCCAATATGCCGGAACAAGATGGCGGCCTAGTGAAACGTTAAAAAAATTATTACTAAAAAAAAACTAATTATCCAGTTTAAGATAGAAAAATAAATTATCCATATAAGGTAGCAAAACAAAATGGCGACTGAATAAAATATTTAAAAAATATCAGTCTTAAGAAAAACTACTTATTAGATTAATTACAAATTTTGTGTAAGCATTAAGTGTGATATAGAGATATGCTGGTAAAGTTGTGGTACGAATTCAAGATAGCGGAACAAAATGGCGGCCAAATAACATGTTAAAAAAATTAACGTAAAAAAATCTTATTCAATTGACTGTAATTTTTGGAAAAAAATTAAATATGATATAAGGATAAACTGGTGGGAGTTCAACATGACGCGACGTAACAAAATCGCGGTGTGTGTCAATGTAATAAGTACTTATTTAATTAATTCATTAAAGTACGACCAAAATTAAGTGTGGCATAGGCAGAAACTGGGTAAAATATTGGTAGGGATCCAACATATTGGAACAAAATGGCGTTCATTAAAAATGTTTGAAAAAACAGTATAAATATGTTCCTAAATAACTCTGTACTGAACTAAATTGGTTCACACTATTCCTAATAAAAGGAAATATTCATAATGAGGGAAGTTCCGGGTAAAGGAAGTTTACCAATTTTTATATTTTAAATTTAGTTTTTAATGTTTTTATAAAAAATTATTATAAAAAAATCATGTCTAGTGATTTTTGTGCGTGCCGATAACGACGAAAATTTAACGAAGACTTTTTGAATTTTCTTTCAAACTAGAAACCTGGTTATTGAACTAAAGTATTAACTTAATTGACATTGTTTTTATAATTCATTTTTGTTACCAATTATCGTAGGCTTCAAAAGCTGAAAGGCAAAAAAGATCGCCTACCTATAAGGATCTAGATTTTATGGAACACCATCCGGAAGGTATACTCATGGAATCGGATACATATAACGCCTTAGTTAAAACAATACAACGAGACTGTAGGGTGTTAGAAAGTTTTAAAATTATGGACTATAGCTTGTTGTTAACAATACACAATTTGGATCAGGCCCAAAGAGAGAAACTGGTAAGTATCTGCATAACTAAATCTCTATATTTCATGAAAAAGGTTTATCTTCGTTTTGATAATTTTTTGGGTTTTGCCTATATATTAGTATATTTTGTAACACGTTTTAAATTTATTTAGCATTTTTTTTTACACTAGTGTGACACCATACTCATACTCATACTCATATTCTTTATTGCCAAACAATCACAAAAATGACAAAGCAACGTCAAAAACAAAATTTAGGTATTACAATCTAGTCTAATGACAAAAACTGCACATACAATAGTATAATATCGTATAAATAATAAAAACAATATATCAAATATGGATTTCTAAAAAACTTAACTTTTAAAAACTTAAGATACACTGAGAACAGTAGAAGAAGACTTTAAAACTTGCAGTTTCTGATTAAAAATCAAAACCAAATGAATAATAGCATTTTTCAAGCATGAAATTGGTCACACGTTTGCGAAATTTTTTAAAATTATTAATTTGTTGTATTCATATGTTAACAACCTAAACGCCTTGACAGCCCTGTATACCGGGCCGCGTTGAAAGTATGTAGAATTGTGAGCTGGAATACTAAGCTGATCTCTGTTTCTGGTCACAACAGACATGATCTCAGCATAACCATCTGCATTTGTAGAAAATAAGTGTGGGTGTCCTTTAACAAAACTTACTAAAGATAAGAAATACGGGAAAGGTAGTGTCCCGGATGCAACTTGAAAATGCATCGAATAATACGTTTCTGACATCTGAAGATGGTTTGTGCATTTTTGGATAAACCTCAAAATAAAATTCTATAGACAATGACTGACTATGCTTGCAAAATAAAACATTCTTATAGTCTCCAGAAATAATTGTTCCCTAAGTCTTCTTATGAGACCACATAGGCTGTTTAGTTTTGAAGTTAAATTATTGGTGTGACACTCCCAACCAGTTTCCAGTTTTACATATATAACAAACAAACAAACAAACAAAAGTATGCTTTATTGCCGCAGAAAAATTCTACAATTTTATGGACAAAGCAAAATATACCTAAAAATAAGACATATCAAAACATTAATCGAAAATAATTTCGACAAGTCAGTGCTTTTTTTTTTTTTTTAAATGTAAATTATCAATTTACCAAATCGTAAAACACACGTTAGAATATAGCATAACATTGCAAACAGTAAATGAATCATGATAACCTTATAAAAGTAAACAAACACACATGTACGAGGTGAATAATTTCGATGACATTGAAATCAAAATTGCAACTATGCGACCTTAAACTCTATGTTATTATAGTCATACAAATAATTGTGATGTTAAACAGAAGGTATATTGAACTAGTGCAGAATGTAGTATACAAAAAGAATTAAATTGTTTTTAATCCAATACCAAACAAAAATAATTAAGTTTTAAGTGAATGTTCGACAGTTCTTTTCCCTATATAATGATTTACAAAATTCTATGCTATGAGTTAGGACATGACTCACAAAAGATTTAAGTAAACAAGCGAGTTTAGTGACAATTTAAAGAGACTTACTCACTGAAAAAAAAAATCATTAACGCTGTAAAGTGGTCTCTCAATGAGGTATGCTTTGGTGTTTTTTCGAAATTGTGCAAGCATAGGGATAGATTTTAAATGTACTGGCAGATTGTTGTAAAGTTTTATGGCGTTGTAAATAATTGATTTTTTTATTAATTCTGTGGAAGGAATGGGAAGATAAATATCATGCCTAGAGTTTCTGGTAGGGTATACATGTTGTGGCCTTTCTGGGAGGGTGTTTATATGTTTTCTCAGCAAACATACCGTTTCCAAAATAAATAATGCAGGAAGTGTTAATATTTCATGTTTTTTGAAATAGTATTGGCAGTGAGCTCTATTATTTAGACCAAACAAATAACGAATGGCTCTCTTTTGAAGCATAAAAATACTACGAAATTGCTCGGTGGTACAGCAGCCCCAAAAGGGAAGGCCATAGCGGAGGTGGGATTCAAATAAAGAGAAATAAGTGAGTCTGGCAGAAGGAACGTCTAGTTCTTTTGAAACTGATCGAATGGCGAAGCAGGCGGTAGAAAGTTTTTTAGTTAAGGTGTCAATATGATTAGACCATTTTAGGTTGCTATTTATATTTAAACCCAGGAATTTAACCGACTCTACGTATTCAATATTGCTGTTATGTACCTGAAGTGGTTGTAAAGTTCCCTTATAAGATAACGCCACCGTTTTATCGACGTTAAAACAAAGCATATTGGAATCGGACCAAGCCTTAATTATAACCAAGTCTTTGGAGATACTAGAGTGTAAAGACGTTGTATCAAAATCACTCCATGTTATGCTTGTGTCATCAGCAAAAAGGGAGATTCTTCCATTAATTTTAAGGTTCGTGATATCATTAATGTATAACAAAAAAAGAATAGGTCCCAAGACTGAACCTTGAGGAACTCCACTTGTAATCAACTTACAATCAGAATCGGAACCATTAGCCCTTACAAGTTGTTGCCTTTTTCCAAGATAAGATTTGAACCAATTTAAAGAAGTACCACGAATTCCATAAAAATGTAGTTTGTTTATCAGAATTTCATGACTAACACAATCAAAGGCTTTCGCATAGTCACAAAAAACTGAGGCAGTTGGGTGGTTGTTATTGAGAGATGAGTAGACGCCTCTAAGCAACGTGAACATGGCGTCACTGGTGCACTTGTTGGGTAGAAATCCGAACTGCTCCGGGGATATTATCTGATGTTTCAGGAGAAATGGCATAAGACGGTTCTTCAGTAGCCTTTCGATGATTTTTGATAGCACTGGTAGTAGTGCAATTGGGCGATAATTGCAAGAGTTAGTTTTTTCGCCGCCTTTATGAAGTGGAATAATTATAGCTGTTTTAAGGCAATCAGGGAATACACCTTTTATAAAGGACTCATTTATTAATGTTGTAAGGGCCTCTATGACTGGGAGTGGCAAGTTCAGGAATATTCTAATTGATAGGCCATCAGTGCTACACGAAGATTTACTTTTAATATTATGTATTACCTTCAATAGTTCAGTGTTGCTAACGGGACTTAAGAAAAAGCTATCAGCTAAATTTTTTGAAGGAGGGAGAAACGAAAGAGGGTCCAAACTTGGCGAGATACTAGAGGTAACATTTTTGCTTACATTAATAAAATAATCATTTAGATCATTAGCCCCTGGCAAGATCTGAGTCACAGGGTTTGATTTGTTTCTGAGGTTATTGATGATGGACCAGGTTTCTTTTGAAACGTTATTAGAGTTTGTTAGACGTTTTCGGTAGTGTAATTTTTTTGCTGACTTAATAAGAGTAGTGTAGATCCTCCTATAATTAGAGATATAGTCGAGAATAAGAAAGGAGTCGGTGAATTTTTTTATATATGAGAGCGAGCGCATATTTTTAGCAGAAATTCGTATTCCTTTCGTGGTCCACGGTTTATGCCGCTTAGGTTTGATATTCTTAAGCGGGAAGGCCTTGTTAAAAGCACTTAAAGTTTTATTTAAAAAAGTTCTGAAGTTTGTGTTGACATTATCAGATTCAAAATTCCAATTGGTGTTAAAGCAAATATTATGAAATACTGAGAAATTTGCGGCCGAGAAAATTCTGCCCCGATGGCGAGATCTTGGTAAGGGCCTAATAGGTAAACTAAACCTGGAAATTACCGCCTCGTGATCGGAAAGACCTGAGTTATAGACCTGTGATTGCACCTCTGATGGAGAAAAATCAGACGCCATGTAATCGATGATAGAAGAAGAGTTTTTTGAAATTCTAGTTGGCGAGGATACATGCATTGAAAGACCGAAAGAGTCGAATATAGAAATTAGATATTTCTGGATGGCACAAACAGTAGCATAGTCAATATTAAAGTCTCCGCATAGAATTTTTTTACCTTTAATCGGTAGGCTGTCTAGCAAACTTACCAGGCTATTTAAAAATGATTGTACATCAGAGTTTGGTGATCTATAAATACAAATTACATAAAGGTCAAGGTTTTGATTATATACTATAGAGAATTCAAAAGAGCTATCCGCTAACAAATGATCATATTTAGATACCGACATGAAATCTCCATTTAGGGATAGAATCAGTGTTCCCCCATGAGCTGAGTTTTTTCTGTCATATCTAGCTACTGTGGTATACCTCTCAATATAAAAGGGTTCGTTTAGATTCAGCCAGTGCTCAGTAATTGCAACAAGTTGGGGGAACTCCAATTCTTCCAGAAATAGGTACAACTCGTCAGTTTTATTTCTTAGAGAAGCAATATTAATTAGAACCATATTAAGACTAGTAACAACAGGAAGTTTTGAGGAATCTAGTTCCTCAGGACACGTCGTGTTTTCTAAAAATTTTTTTTGGGAGAATTGCTGGTAAAATAATTTTTATGGCATTCTCTGGTCCTCTGAAGATGAATCGATCTCTCCGAAGATATGTAGGATCCATAGGCTGCAAGATCCGCTTCCACTTCTGCTGCGTTAAATCCGTAAGCAGCATGAAAATCGAAATATATCTTGTGTAGGGTTCTATAATCTATAGGAATGCCTTCAGAAGCCAAAAACAGCCTGGTGCTTGTATTTGTAAACCCTTCAAAGTGAATTGGCGCAGGTTGGTCGTGCAGGAAGGCGAGATATAACTTGAAGGCCTTTAAAATGGCTGGTTCTCTTAGTCTAGACATGAGGAAACGGTTATCAGAACTTTTTTCGGTTCGCGTAAGCTTCACTGTTGGGGGAGACATTGGATCAAAAATAGGTTCTTGGTCAGTAGGAGTTTTCTTGGAAAGACTATAGCAGTTGTCGCTCAACAAGACATCTGCTTTGCAGGCAGCAATGGCCTCTTTGTCAGAAGATATTATAGTGCCCTTTTGAGAAATTGGAGAGGAGACAACCAGTGAACTGACGGAGCTCGAGTTGGTGGGCAGTTTTTTCGGTGTGGAGGGAGGTGGGAGGTTCGGTGTAGATTTTTCTGTAAGTTCGGATACAGCTGACCGTTTTATGACTACGCCATGTGGCCATAGATTGCTGTCTAAAAGCTTTTCAGCTGACTTTTTTGACTGAGTTCCAATTTTAAAATCAATGTTTGAGATATGATTGATTAGGTGGTAGCATCGAATAAACTCTGTAGTCCCAAGCTTTTCCTTAACGTAGTGAACTATGTTGTTAGGCGTAAACCCTGCAGGAAGATTTCTTACGACTACATAGTGCCACCGTTGTGTATTATTATAAGCCAGCTTGCTGGAGCCTTCAGTAGTACTGGGAATATCCGTAGGTGTTACCTCAGTTTGTGTAGAGGCGGTGGAGCAGGTAGTTTCCATAGTTGGTGTAGGCAAGGGTATGGTGGTAGGGTATGTATTTTTGATATGCTTACACTTATGTTGGCTTTCATATTTGGAGTATAACTCCTTTACCAAGTCAGTTACACAAGTTAGGTTGCTCTTAATGTTAGCAATACCTGCTTTTAATTCAATTGAAGAGGAGTCCTGTACTTGGATTTTTATCACTTCTTCGGCATTGTTGAAGAGGATTTGGGAAATATTGAAAATATTCTGTTCCATATCCCTTAGAGACTTTAATAACATATCTGGTTTGTAAGCGGAAAACTCCCTCGAGAGATTATGGATATCGTCAATTTTTTTCTCCATGAGATCCCACCTGGATTCACTCTTCACTAAAATGTCATACATTTCAGAAATTGTCGGTACACTACTTGACAATTGAGATACACGGTTTGCGACTGAATCAAAAAGTTCATGTGGAATCAAATTTTGAGATACCTTTGTGATTTTATCGTTGAGATATTTCAAACTAGGGGAGTCGCACAGGGCGCAGAAAAATCGGAGGTGGGTTGATTTTTGTAATATCAAGATTTTTGTGGTAGCCTTATCAAGGCCCGTGCAATTCATGCAAAAAGATCGTTTACACTCGCCACTACAACGAAGTTTATTGTATTTGTCTTTCTCTGAAAACTCTTTACGGCAATTGTCACACTTGTATTCAGCCATATTTAGAAAATGAATAATTCGAAACAAAAATACACAGCGAAAACAAAACAGAACAAACACACGTACTGCGAAGTATACAATGTAGAGAAGCGGAAGCCTTATAAAATTTCAGCAAGCTAGTCTAGTCAGGATTTAAGTTGAGCACGTGAACAGTCCTGTGAGAGTCCCCCAAGAGACCACCTGACAATATCACAGACGTATCATCTGCATACTGTCAAGTTAATACTGTCAGAATAGATCCCTGTGGAACACCCTGGTGGAGTTCTGTTGGTTGAGAAAAATAATCACGCCATTTCTATTTATACAGACAACCTGGGTCCTGTTGGTTAAGTAGGATGAAGATAGGGATGAAGCTGTATCACGAATGCTATAACCCTAAAGCATCTGAACAAGCAAGTCGTGGTTTATTGTATCGAAGGCACCATAGGTTTAATTTTTGACAGATTGAAACTGAAAATACTTTATTTCAAGGTAGACTTCAGGCGGTAGGTAGTTTTGAAAGCAAAAAATTAAACAGGTATATATTTTTTTATTCGTTTAATAGATAAATTTGGGGGCCATAAAAACAAATTAAAAATTCAACAACCTTCGATGAAAGGTCCCCTAAATATTCATATTAAATACACGAGGTTGATTTTTGTAGAATAACTCGATTTCTGTTTGTCATATGTCACAAATACTACAAAAACTGTTGCAATACTCTACGTAACCTTTTTAAGAGATAAAACTTATTAATTGATGTACAGTAATGTTCGGTTATAACGAACCTCATGGGACCGGCGAAAACGGTTCGTTATAAGCGAAGTTCGCAATATACGATAAAAGCTGATAAATATAAAAGGTGCGGTATTTTTATTAATACATACATAGATATGGTATATAAAATATATTTTGTAATATGGTAGATGCATTAACAACTGTTCTTAAGAGTCCAATTTAAAAAAATCTTTTATTTTAGTTTGTTTTATTTTTGTGAAATGAATTCCATTAATATGTAATTCTACTTCGGCTAATTAATTAAGAACACTTTGCGGAGTGTTTCGTGACTGAAGGAAATGACGAACGTTATCAATATGTTGAAGTGCCTCTGATGTGGTTGGAACTGGTCGCAATTCTGTACTCACAGTCTCCTTATCGTCATCAATATAAACTGAGAAGAAGCGACAATGGCATCATCATCCAAGTATTCGACACTTACAAGGTTATCATCAATATGGATAAATTCATTAAACTCATTTTCAGAACAAGGAAGGTTGTCAAGAATATTGTATCATCTTCCTGTCCAACTTTTTTCAGACATTCGGCTACTATCAAATCATCGTCTGAATCCAAATCATTTTCCACTTTCAGGAAACCACCGTGTTGAAAACAATTAAAAATTGTTTGTTTTTATACCCTCTGCCATGCCATATGAATGAAGTTTATTCCATCCAAGAGGTTGATAGAAAAATTTTCACCCCCACTATCAATAAAGTGTACCATTTTCGAAAGAAGAAGTCGACGATAATGGCTCTTTAAGCTATGGATGATGACACCCTGATCCATAGGTTGTAGTTTGAAACTGGTATTTGGTGGCATGAACACTAACTTGATGCAGTCCAAATTTCTAACATCTGGATGAGCTGGGCAGTTGTCCACTAACAATATGATTCTTCGGTTTTTACGTCGTAACTCGCCATCCCATTCCCGCAATTCATTCGCAAAAATCTCTGAAGTCATCCATGCTTTTTATTGAATTTGTAATTTACTGGCAACTTTACGTTTACATTACATTTTTAAAACATCTAGGGTTTTTGGATTTCCCAATAACCAATAGCTTTCTTTTTTCTGTTCCTGTTAAATTTGCCACTACTAGCACAGTGATTCTTTCTTTGGAAAGCTTTCCATCTTCACATTTCTCACCTTTGAATCTCAATGTTCTATCAGGTGTAAGCTTGTAGAATAACCCGGTTTCATCTCCATTGAATATGTCCTCATCCCCAAAGCCTTTTCTAATTATTGGCCACTTGTTCTGCAGCCAATCGTTTACAACGTCCATATCAACAGCAGAAGATTCTCCAACAATTTTTTCACTGGTTATGTTATGCTTTTTTTTAAACCTTTCGATCCACCTTCTACTAAATGTAGGTTCTTTGTCTTTTTCCAAGGTCTTCAGCCTTCGATTGCAATATAGCACCGCTAATGGTCAGACTTTTATTTCTTTGCTGAGAAAACCATTTAAAAAGCCCCTGATCAACATCAACAATCGTAGGCTTTTCATTTACACCTTTTTCAAACATTTTCAATATTTTTTCTCTATTTTTCCAAATTGTACCAACCTGGAAATAAAATATGCTATGCAGTAGGTTAGGTACTCACCGCTGATTTACTTAATCCCATTTCCAAACAAACTTCGCTTGGTTTCGCACCTCGTTGCAATCTTTTAACAATCTCGTGTTTATTATTCAAAGTAAGAGATTTACGAGTTTTCTTTGAAATTGCGTCACTCATATCGACGATTGTACGTACGTCTTCAACACATAACACAGAATAACGCTTACAAAATTCGGTGAATCCCAGCGCCAGCGGTAAAATACCGTTTCAGGTTCCTTATAAATGTGCGATCGAAAGAACTCAAGGAATCCCCAGCGCCAGCGGGAAAATACCGTTTTAGGTTCGTCATAAAAGTTTTAGGTTCGTTATAAAAGAAAACTCTTACAATCATATCAAAATTTAAGGATCGTTTTATCCGAAAGGTCGTTATAAAAGGGTTCGTTATTTGCGAAAAAATTAACACACGTTTAGTAATACCGTAATAAGTTCGTACCTATAGATTTAGTTCGTTATAAACGAAAGTTCGCAATAAGCGGGTTCGTTATAGGTGGACATTACTGTATTTGTATCCTGTTACTAATTTCGAACTTACTAAATCTATTAACACACTAAAAAAAGGTCCTTTGCTAATGAGTTTTGTATTTCATACATGATAACTAAATTAAACTTTGATTATTTATTATTCCTCTGCTCCATATTACTTAATTATTTTAATTATACCTCTGGTCCAACAACATAATATTTAAAAATGGCACTTTTCCTGATGTGTTTAAAAAGTCTGTGGTTTTACCATCAACGGTTCTAAATGGGATATCAACAACTGCCAATCTATTGTATTCACTTCTGCAAAATTATTGAAAATGTCTATCTTAAAATTAAATCATCTCGGTTTCCCAATTTAGTTTAGGTGCTGATAGTGCCTTGCAAGAAGTTACTAAACTTTATCAACGACTGTTTTTACAATAATTACAAACTGCAATCATTTTAGATATCTAAAACATTTGACACTGTTATTTACCAAATTCTACTGAGAAACTTGGAAATAAGGGCTTGTCGCTCTCGATCTATTTAAATCATACCTTACAAATGGGCTTCAAAAAGAAATTTTAAATTTAAATATTAGTATTGAAAAAAGTGCTTATGGAATTGAACTTAATTCAGTCCTTTTTACTTCCCTTGTAAAGGGAAAGAAATTACCCTGCGAGATTTTTTCAGATCTTCACGTTTCAGGATCCCTAGATGCAGAAAAAGATGTTTTATCAATTTCGTCGGTCTGTCTGTCTGTCTGTCTGTTCGCGACTGTAATGAAGTCACAAAATTTTATTTCTATCTTATGCAGAAATGCCTTACTTCGTATTAATTCTATTGTAAGTAGGAAGGAATATTTTATTTATTAAGATAGCCGTAACTTTCTTATTTTTCATGCTAGAGAATCCATTCATGGATAGATGTAAATCGCATAAATTACCCAAAATATATGTAATATTAAAACTGTCGCGAAAGGCTGGGAAAATATTTTTCCATTTTCCTAAGGCAGATTGCATTGTCAAACGCTGGTTGCGTTATTCGGATGAACGCATCGAGAATCTCCCTGCCACGCGTTAGCTCAACGGGAGTCCCCCACCCTTCTCAAATTCATTTAAAAATAGCGGACGACAGCAAGTCAAGTAGGTTAGGTACTCACCGCTGGCCTTCGGTGAAAGATCCCGGGGCCCACAACCGAGGACGACTGAGAAAATACCAGTTGTTCTGACCGCTGAATTCTCTCAAGGTGAGGTACCGCACAAATTGACATTTTTTCGAGCAGCCTAGAAGTCCGTCCTGGGTGAAATTATTAGATGCAGAAAATGTCTGCATCTATGATTTTACCAACGGGGACTAAGGTCTGTTCTCTTTAATGTTAAAAGTAATGCGACCTTGTTTATTTGTTTGCCACACAAATTGACATTTTAGCGATCCGCCTGTATGTCCGTCCTTCATGAAATTTTTAGATGCAGTAAATGCATCTATCATTTTATCAACGAGGACCAGGGTATGGTTTCTTAAATGTTGAATTTATCCGTCCTAGCTACATGTATTTTCCGTTTCTTCTGATTGATTAACCGAACGTAGAATTTTGCATGCATAAGCACCGTTGCATCCGTTTTTCAATTAACACAGCCGCCGACCATAACTCTGTAAATAGTTGATTTTGCTTTAATAGAGGCATACGTTACACGCTCCTTAAGAATTCCGAGTTACCATTCTTTGTTTAACTAATTTTGTATAAACGAGAATTAATGTATAGAAAAGCTATTCCTTGTAAATATTAAACAAATAGAATTTAGTTTAAGATAGGGTTATTTTCGTTAGTAATAGGATTAGCAGTATTATAATCAGATTTTGATATTTATTAATTTCAGAAGAATAAAGAAAAGCTTAGTTATAGATATTTAGTGGAAATAAATTTATTATTTATAAACAAATCCCTGTTTCACTTCTCCACTGTATAAAAGCTACCTTGCGGTATAGAGTTTCCCTCTTTCTCTCTATAACAAGGGGGTGGCGCCCGAGTCTAGCCGAAAATAAATGAAAGAAAATCAAAATTAACGTGGGGCCATAAATGAACGTCACACGACTTAGCTAAAAACTGCTTGCCCGATTGACTTCCAATTTTGGCCAAGAATTAAGGGTTATATGGGAATGGCCCGATAACATTTTGGTAGAAATCCAGTATGGCTAAACGAAATGGCGGCATAGTGAAATGTTAAAAAAAAATATTACTAAAAAACCACTTATCCAATTGATCTCAAATTTTGCACAAAAATCAAGTATTATATAGAAATCAACTGGTAAACTTTTGGTATGAATTCAAGATGGCGGAACAAAATGGAGGCTTAATAAAATATTAAAAAATTCAGCCTGAAAAATCTACTTAATGGGCCGATTTCAAATTATGTGCCATAACTAATTGTGAAATAGAAACGAAACAGTAAAACTGTGGTACTAGTTCAAAATGACGGAACAAAATGTGAGCCAAATAAAATATTTGTAATCGTGAAAAAAATCAGTCTCTCAGGTTTTACATATTTTTAGGTTTTAGCGTCACTAGATCCCAAAAAATAGTTCGCAGCATAGCTTAAAAACTACTTTAGATTGACTTCGAATTAAATTAATTTGGTATGAATATAAGATCGCAAAACAAAATGGCGGCGTAATTAAATATTTAAAAATTGTGCCTGAAAAAAACTACTCATTAGATTAATTTAAAATTTGGTGGAAGTATTAAGCGTGATATAGGGATAAACTGGTACGAATTCAACATGACGTAACAAAATCGCGGTGTAATAATGTAAAAACTACTTATTGAATTTATTTTAAATTATGCCCAAAAATGAAGTGTGGCATAGGTAGAAACTAGTAGAATATTGGTAGAAATCCTAAATGACTAGGTAATGAACTAAATTGAGTCACACTTGACTATTCCTAATAAAAGGAAACATTTATATAGAGGAAAATTCCGGATAAAGAAAATGTACCGATTTTTTCTATATACATCAACAGCTTGGCTGCTATTCTATATTGATTTCTTAAAAGTATATATAAAAAAATTATTAGGTTCAAACCAAAACTATAACGTCTATTTTATAAATCTGGAGTCTTTACAGTCGGCCAGTTTTACATAAATACTATTATTAGATTCACTCTTAACATTTTTAAACACATTTAACAATTAAGTTACTGATAATATTGCCACTAGACTTAATATTAATCGCAACTTGGCACTTATTTCAATACAACATTAATATGCCTCACATATGTAGCTCCTAAGATTTTAAATTTATTACGTATCCATACTAAACACAAACCCAATGATTTAAAGATATGGCTAAAAGATAACTGTAATTAAAAACACAATTGGTTTTTTTTGCGATTATTTTTCATTGAGTTCTTATGAGTTAGCCATTATAAGGACAGTTCTAATTGTATATTTATTGGAAAATCTCTTCCTAGTTTTGTGTTTTTGGATACATGTGTCCATAGGATGCTAATACAGGCTCATATCCAACTTGCATCTTCTATCACAACATTTCTATCTTTTTTTGTATTGACTCTTTAAAACTATTTGTAGAATGTATTAATTTATAAATTCTTAAACTTTGTACCATAAGGCCTCTTTTATATTGTATGAATTGTGGTTCGCTAAATATGCAAATTAAAAAAAAAGTTTACTAATAAATTGGAACTCCTTATATATTGTTATGTATAAATATAATCTACAAAAAGTTAACAGCAAAATTTTTAGGAAAAGAAATCTCAAACGAATCTAGAGCACATACCCCAAGACGGCGACATTGGTGGGCCCAGTAGCCTGTTGATGCATGAAGAACGTGATCGAGAAAGAGAAGACAGAATAGGGGCAGCAGCTCTAAACAGGAGTCGATCGATAAACAGGCAGAGGCTAGTAGCTCATTCGACCGCAATGGAAAGTATACAGGCTGAGTCGGAACCTATAGATGAAGATGATGACACACCGTGAGTTTTTTTTCCACTGTTTTACCCCAGTTACAGTTCCGAAAAAATAGTTCTCATCCCATTAAAGTATATCATCTATAATGTTTATATGATTCAGAATTCACTTAAATATAGATGGGTTCTTGACAAAACGTCGTAAGTGACACAATGGCTGAAAATCAGTTTTTTAACCAAAATGTTGCGTACGATTAATTGTAAAATATTTTTTTATTATCGTAAACGACAGTTTATTCCAATATAATATCAATAGAGCCGTCAATTACGATATTTTGTTTTCGAGGTTTGCGATAATTTTTTACTCTCTAGTAACTAAAGAAGATGGAATGTTATTAGAATATTGTCATTCATAAAACGTGTTTGCGCGAATTTTGTTAGTGTGTTACAGACTGTTTTTAAACAAAGATATTTTTTATTATTGGTAAATTCACATTGAAACTTAAAAAATATTGTAATATACAGGTCAATGAAACAGGAATAAAATATGTGTCCTTAAATGCTTCATTTTCCAGATACAGTGCTCCAAACATATTCGAATAGAGCGCTTCTTTTTATAAAAGTTTTACCTGTTATACAATAAAAAAGAAATATATTTCCTAGTTTAATTAAATGCCTGACATTTTCATTGGCAAAAGCATTTAGGATCAAAAACAACATTTCGAAGACATTTGTTATCAAATAATTCTATCATCAACAAATAAAACGAGGGGTGGGGGGAATATAAATATATTTAGAAATATTATTTTGCATGTTATTTTGTTATAAATGGCTTTTTCAGGGGGACAGAGTATTGCTTTAATGGCTACTAATAAGCTTGCCATATTAATAATTATGTTATAATTATAACATTTTTTTCTTAAAATCAAAATTCAAGTCTTCTGTCATATTTTTTTAATGTTTGAACAACACTGCCCAGCTAGCACTAAAGTAGCTACAACTGTTTCCACTACTATTTAAGAGTTTTTACGTATTTATTCCTAATAATCCTACTATTTATTCCTAATAATCCTACTATATATCAACAAACACTTTGGGTTACTATATTGGGTTACTATATACATACATATTATATATGTATTTGTTACTGCGAATAATACTTTATAGTAATTTTCCATATAAAGTAATTATATAACTACTGCCAAGCAACTACTTATTGAATTGAATTGAATTGACTCCAAGGTCGTCATTTCTATTCCGTGACATAATAGTAATTATTCAAAGTTACTGTTTCTAATCTGTTTACTAAATTTCAACTTTTAAGTATCAGTACCTTCTTGAACTTTGCAGAGATTACTCCATTACGTTCAAATGCACTTCTGTAACGTATTACTATAAAGCAAAACCAGTATTTGCAGAGTAGAAAAAGTTATCGTCTACTGCTACTTTAAACTGGCTATTACCAGTCGTTATTCTTCTGTTGCAACTTAGAAGTAAGAATTACAGTAATTATTTACTACAAGTAAACTATTACCTCTCGTACTTGAGGTTCCGGAGATAGGGGGCGCTGGTACGAGATTCGGTCGGTGATTTTATAAGGACAGTGGCAACAATAGAGTAACCAATTTTGGATTGGTTCGACCATATTGCTGCTAAAATCGTTTTGTTTACTTTTCACCTAAGTGGGTTTCTTATGAGGTTTGTTGTTTTATTGTCTCATTTTATTAGTTTTTGTGATTATTAAAATGAATATTGATTCTAACAAGAAGTTCTCAGCCATTGGCCATATGGAGAAATGTATTTAAACCTGGTTTACCTGTTTTTTTTCCTTGTAATTATAAAGTGTTTGTGATGAATGTGTAAATGACTATGACCGTAAATATCTTAAATTTAAGTTTACTCCAAGAAACGTTATTAAATATTGCACATTATTATATTTTGGTTTCATTTTGCTGTAAAAGACAATATTGTTTCATGTCTTAGTGTAAGTTTTATTTCATTCAGCACCTCAATTTGAGGTAGAAGCTCTCTAAGTTTGCATAAAAGAAACTTTATTTTGTAGGCCTTCTTCAGTATGTATTACATTACTAAATTCACTTGGCAGACAACTCTCATTAATCGCTCGCACAAACATTGTTATTTCTTAAAAATCTAAATGAAAAAGTAAGTTTGTTCTAGATAGTTCGAATAGATTATTAAAGTAAAACATTAACATTACTCTACATTTACAACTGACGCTGAAGTTGTCAATATAAAAGTAGATTAATTTAGTCACATTTTGCGAAAAACTAACGATAATATGGGTGCCTCTATTTAAACCTTTAGAAATTTTGCATCAATTTGGCGGGTGGGCTTCTATTGTCGCCACTGTTCTTATAAAGTCACTGTAATTCGGTCTACAGCTATTAATTAGTTCTATATGAGTTGTGTTATCGTCTACGAGTAACAAGTTAAAATGGTTCACAATGGCTTCACATACCATAAGACAAAAAAGTAGCCTTCGTCATTCAGCCACATTTTATAGAAAATTAAAAATATCACACGTAACTTGGTTATGTCATCCTCAACGAAACAATTGGCAATAATATACAGTATATGTTTAATGGGAACTTTGTAGATAATTTTATTCGTACCACCTTAGTATTCAAGACTTCAGAGTAATTGTGTATAAGGGACAGTTGCGTATTTAAAGAATTCAAAACTATGAAAGCGTATGGGAGCAGTCGTAGACACTTGATGTTAAGTAATTTTCCCAGTAAAGAAATGCAGCCAAACTAAAAGTAAAAGTCCAATAGAGCGCCATTGTTTATTTTCATCTCTCCTATAAATATTTAGCTATGATGTTTGTTTTTGTGAGTATAAAGATTAGAAATGCATACAAGTTAAACATTACGTTAAAAAAAGAGTCACTCTTTATAATAAGATATTTAATGATTACTATTTATACCAAAGTCCAAAATTACAGATTTAAATTGGCCAATATATTTGACCAAAATAAATTGAAAATTACCGAATTTTAAAGGCGCGTAATTTTTTTACTATCATCAGCATATTCACCAGAGAAATAGCCTGCGTTTTAATTTTATGTCCTTAGCATAGCCAGAAAACTAAGTGAAATGCATGTATCCTACCTCAAATACCAATAACGTATTCTATACGCTCTACACCATATTCCCAGTTTAAGTGTTTGTAGTCTTCCATAACTGTTCTGTTTGTATTAAAACGAACCATACATATTTTTAAAACAGATTAAATAAAGACAGAAATAAGGAAGTGACTAATAGGGTTAATTATATTACTATTCGGCTACTTAAATGGAACTACACAATTCTGTACTATCTACGTACTAGTCAAAGTCACAATTACGTGTTATTCACGAAATAGTTACCCTAAAAAGTTCCGGTTACTTCAGTGAAAATACTTGTGGTAACAATGACGTATTCATGACTAAAAGTGCTACTTGGGTGTTTGCTACTATTTATTTTTGTTTAAATGCGTGATATCCACAAAATCTTGTGTTTTATAAGTTCTATGTTTAAAGGTAGTTTCTATTGTTTCCTGTAAAATTTGATTTTTGGTGCTTATGATGTTTTGTCAAAAACCCATCGATATCCGGGGGTTAAGCTGCCTATTTCGAGGCCTTCGGCGTCAAAACCCAGGTTGGGAGCGTGGCTAAAGCAAGACGAGGCAAGGGGGCATGTGGGTGCGGCTTAAATATTGGAAGTAGTTTAGCGTTTAGGGTCGTACGTAAAGTCGCTTGCTTCTGGGAGAACAAATAGGATGTGGGATTTCATTCGAAACGTTTTGTGTTATGGCGTTAACTATGATGCCTCCAGGAAACCCATAACTAAGGCTAACCTCATACCGATCAATACCTAAATATCCATAGAAAACTGCCACATATTCTCTCTTTAATAAAAATTGTATGTATTAACCGACCTCAGAAACAAAGGAGGTATTTTTTTATGTATGTACAGGGTTTTCATTTATATTGTGACACCTATCTACATCTTCAACTAAAGGAGGTACAAAAAAACTTTAAATATTTAAGTTGTAGGGTTTTTCTGTATTTTAAGAATATCATTCTTTGTTGAATCATTTAAAAGTTAAAAAATATATAATGTATATATGCTACACCCTGAATATTATTATTTCATTACATGTATCTTTCCTTACCTACTATAAATATACGGTTGTCTTTAAAAATAAAGGTATCACATCTAGTATAATCGGTAGACAACTTTCGAATGATCTTAAAAATGTTTTGATATTTTTCTAAGATAATTCAAGAAAAAACCTGCAACTTTGTATAATCTTTTAGACTTAAAGCTTTAGCCAAGTGTCAAAATATAAATTACACCACTATTCTAGGTTGTTTAGCCAATCATTTTGAATCTTTTTCCGCGATAACTTTAAAATGCTTTAACATTTTGTGGTAAATGTTGGCGTTTAAGTGTAATTAACCAAAAAAGTAATTTGGGCATACGTCAGGGGAATAATCCGAGTAGGGGTGGGATCTGTTTTCGCTTCAAGTTATTTATGTTACTGTATAAATCTTAACGAATTGTTGAGAATATTAAATAACTTTATTGACACAAAACATTTCTTGCCTCAATAAACGTTATATTTTACGTTTCAGTGACTGTTTTTTTGAAGTCGGCTTTATTATTATTTTTTTAAATTCAGTTTTAAAACAATGCAAATAATTAACAAAAAATGTAGCATAAGATTTACTCCTTCTGCAGATTTGAACTGAAACCTACCAACTATAAATCCAGTACGGTTACCACTAGACAATGGTTAAACATTGGACAAATCATTAACACGATCCGATATTTTAAGAGTAACCACCAAAGTTAATTGCTAGAGGATGCTTGCTGAGTTGAGATGGATGAAGGACTGAATCCAGAGCTTAGAATAATGGTGCTTTCAACGTAAAAGCTGCAACACCTGTTGTTACTCAGATTATCAGCAGCTGAGAAAAAATGCTCAACACTATTTCTGACATTCGCGGTCTGAGCGATCCTTGATCCTCCATTTTCACAATCTGAAGCATCACTCCTGTAAACAGCAAGGTCCTGTTTACCACTTGTCACTTAATGAAGGTAGTCTGGTTGATTAATTGTGGGTGCCTCGCATCATTGCGACAAAACACACACATTTTAACCTTGTGCGGAAGGCTTGATTACGTTGTACATAAGATATTTATTAACTTTAAGATTAGTCTAAATAAAAATTGGCAAAAATTTACATTTACAGAGGATGACCCACATTTAAAAAAAAGAGTAATTTTGACTATTTCTAATGGTGGTTTTTTAATTTGTTCTAGGCCTGGTGGAATTCCAGCGCGGAATGCGAAAGGAGAACGATTACTTTTATTTATTGGTATTATAGATATTCTACAAAGTTATAGGTTAAAGAAAAAGTTGGAGCATACTTGGAAGTCTATGATACATGACGGGGTAAGTATATATGGTTATTAGTATTATGGGTTAAGTATTATACTTACTAAGGTTATTTTTTAATTTGTTTAATAAACCCAGATTAAGGGGGCTTTTAAGTTTAGCTTTTAAAAACAAACATAATTCAATACGCCCACTGCAATATGCAATATTTTAAACTAAAATTATATATGATGTTTATTACCACCTTAACTTAAGCAGATTTGTTTGTGTGGATCTTGTATATAGGGTACAACAAAAACGTGTAGCAATCTAAAGTTATATTAATAATTTTAACGGAACACCCGGTATATTCTATTTTTTGATTCTGCACTAACTTCTAATATCATTTCATACATCATATGCGTAGTATACCTTCATTTCTTTATATAATATACTTTATCTTCGGCACTTCGTCCTATAGCCCCAAGTAAAAAATATAGCAAATATTTAATTTTGTCCTTAAGAGCGCAGTTAGAGAAATTGTTTTAACTACAGTTTGTCCATATTCAAATCCTTAACCTTTTTGAAATGGCCTTTTGAACGAATTCCATATTCATTATCGAAACATAATTCTTGATATTATGGGCAATATCACTTTCTTAGTAAAACAATAAAATTCACTATAAAATATATTTTTGTAACTGCTATATTTTTTTTTGTTTTAAAACCATACAGAAAAAAATCTATTTATCGGTATTTTTCCAAGTAATAAACTAACTCATTTTTATACTAATAATTTGTTTCGAAAAAAATTTCGATAAAATCACAGTCTTTTGTTATAATATCTACGACTATTTAAGTGATTAAAGGTAAACCAATTAAATTTCAACCAATCAAATCAAGATTAGAGCAATAAAATACCTACAAGCTGTTTTGTCAATTTCGTCTAAAATTTGTTTCTACCAATCATTCAACTAACTGATCAAAACTTGCCATGACTGGTTAAATTCAAACAAAACACGTGTGTTGCGCTACTGAGACGGCATTTCAGATTTGCGATCAGTTTTTGAATTCATCGTCGGTTTGTGAATTTTAGGGCACACCACTGTATTCATGTATTCTTTGTTTTTTAATGCGTTTTCCATACCATTTGTGACTATATATATATATATATATATATATATATATATATATATATATATATATATATATATATATATATATATATATATATATATATATATATATATATATAATATATATATATATATATATATATATATATATATATATATATATATATATATATATAGTCAAATATAACTCGATACTGTGTTGTTTTCGACCATATTTACTTTGCCAAAATTTATTCGTAAAAACGAGTTTTATTGCTTTATCTCGATTTTCCGACCGGTGTCGTCAGTAAACATTTCCAATAAAATTACAGTCTCTGATTATATTATTACATGTAATCTCCCTAGTGCTTGAAGAATTATTTCCGGAAATTTTTTGAATACACGAAGTTTGTGAAAAATTTTCCGAGTTGCAGGGATTTCTGAAAGCAGCCTCAAGCTGATCTTGAATGCCCCGAAGAAAGAAAAGATTCTTATAAAACTTCCAACATTTAAGTTCGCTTGTCTTACTTTACATTGAAAAGCGGTTAGACATCACCCTACTGCCTATAACTATGCTATCTATAATTAAGGACTGATTATATTCCGAATGGACAATTCAATCATGCTACTAGTAACATACGTCCATTCTTGCTGAATATCATGACGAAACGGCGACATGAGCGATTTATGCAACGAATTTACGAAACTGCTTGATGGACTGTCTATTCGGAGTAAAATTTCTATTTTTATTTTAATTCGAATGTATTTTGTAGGATACTGTCTCGGTTCACAGACCAAGTTTTTATGCTCAGCGTTTTCAAAAGTTCATGGCCGAAAAGGTTTTTAAGAAAATTCCATCTCGTAAGTATATATTGTTTTTATCGTTAATAGTATTTCCCTTTTATGCAACGGGTGTTACTGTAATGGCTATCTAAATGTTTGATGGGAAGCATGAAACTAAACCCCTTATTAGTGAAAAACCTTAATCAGACCTGCAAGTCTTATAAGTTGGTTATAAAGGAAATTTTTCATTTCTAATAATTGTAATGTAATTGTAATTCAATTACAGTAATTGAATTAATTATTTGCTATAGAGTAATTTATTAATTGGCCCAAACACGGTTGGGTTCTGATCTTGTGGAGCAAAAGTTCCCTGCAAATGTCTCGTGCGATTGAATGCGAAACTTTGGAAAGTAATTCAAATTTGATATTGTTCAATCTCAAGAACCAAGATTTCTGGTTCAGAGTTTTTGCGATGGAGAGTCTCAAATTTGATTACTGTCTGATGTTTTCCCCTGATTGCACGTATTATGATCAGCACTCAGTATGAGCCCAGAGAGAGATGTCCTGAGCTTTTTGTAATGTTTTCACCGAATGGTATGTCTATGTCTGAATATATGAAGATACTTTTATGTACATATATAAAGAATGTCTCAAAAAATGTGTGACAGATCCAACATGCATTTTTGGAACACCCTGTATATTATATGCTCATGCAATGGGACTCATCTTGCTGATTTTTAAATATACCTACCAAATTTTGGTAACTTTTTCTTCAGAGACACCTGAGAAATTTGATAAAACCCCTGCCATAAGAGACAATGTGATTGAGAGGGACGAAGAACACTCTACTACTTAGAGGAGACGGTGAAAATACGATGCTTCTTATTGCATATATTAAATAGCGGATTTGAACTTAAATATCACGCGTGAGGACAACTCATAACAAAATTTAGCTGTGGGATGCAGGCACTAAATGGAGATGCTTTTCACATGAAAAAACACCAAAGAATTATCTGGAGGCTGATAGCAACAAAACGACTGCAACAAATTTATCGTACCTATACTATTTCGGCGCGTAAATCGGCTCACAAACACTTACAAAATAAATATTAATTGATGACACGAACCGAGGCTTGGCTTTGATTGGCTAATTACTAGTTATAGAAACGAAGAGAAAAACCCTTGTAGACATTTTAAGAGGGAAACTTGAATATAGAATATGTAGAAAAGGTAACTTCTGGTTGTATGCAGGTTTGCATAGTGGCGGACAAAACATTAACGAAGCAGTGAATGTTACATGTGAGGCAAATGTAATTAGAAAAGAATAATTTATTCTCTGTTCGGGGAAGAGGGTTTCCCGAATAGTTTTTTTCAAAAGTTTTTAAAGAAGTAACGACATTTTATTTGATTTTGTAATAATATATTTATAGTCGTTAATAAACTTAGTTCATGATTTGATTTCACAATTTCATAAGTGACATCTATAAACCAATATCGATTTTAAATATCAGGATGTATTTTTATTCACTCGCGTAGTATTTAAAAGTTCAAAGTTTACTTCATAAGAATGTATTCTGTAATATATTCTGCCTATAATAAGGTAATGACATTACTATTGATGTTTATATATATATTATTATCAGTTTTATAGAAGTAAGGGTACTTTAAAGTTTCATGCTTCCTGAAATGCCACCCACACTTGCAATAAGTAGACTAAATGTATCTAAATGTTACAGAAATATATCTGATACCCCATGTATACCTCTTCATTTTAACACAGAACTTATTTTTTTTTTCTTTTTTTATTATATTTCTCATTTAATTAAATTAATGAAATGTTTTAACTTAACTGCAAATCAAAGGTTAATTATTTATCTTCTCTAGGTACAAAATTAAAATGTAGGCTATTTTCAGTGGTAACTAAAATTAAAATAATTGTTTAAATATGCTAATATAGTAAGTCACTTCAAACTAAAAATCCTAGGGTTACTGGATAATCAGTCAATATGTTTTCATAAAAAGAAATAATGTTGGGTATTATTACTATACCATTAAAATTCCAAGTACTGTGTGCATATTTAAACAATTAATTCTTGCAGAGCGTTTCTGAATAGTTCTGACGTATTTAAGTTTGGATGATTCTTCTTTTTTTATTTTTCCATCTATTTTTGATGTATTATCAATATAACTTCTAGAAGTTCTCAGAATAATTAACTTAAACATTACACAATTAAAAATATGGAGATTTATGGTTTAATGGGTTCATATAGGATAGATTAAGAAAATCTAAAAATTCACGGACGAATTCAAAGGGGAAGACTGTTAAAATAAGCTAGAAAGCACAATGTTTCACTTTTTGCATTAAATCTCGAAAGCTATGGAAAATTTCACTAAAGTTGTAGTGTACTTTTATTAATTTATGTAATCACAAAGAAAATGACTGTTCGCTAATTGGAATAGTTTCGAAGTTATGGTGGTTCAAAAGTAGTCGAAAATATGAACACATTTCTTGAAAAACAATCGTATGTATTGCTATTGCAAACGAAATTACAACGAAAAAATGCTACAAAGATGATAGTAAACAGCAGCTTTTATTTTATTAATTAATTAATTAAGTTTCTACAGTGTACAAAAAAAAATATATTCATTTAGTTCATGGATAAAAATTTTCAAAATCGTTCTCCAAACCATTATCCTCCTCATCTCTGACATAGGTAATATTTTCGACTTGTTCACTTTTGCCCTGGCAGTCGAGACAAAGAAGTGATCATATGATGCCGGCTTTTCGACAGCCACATTGTGCCTTTTGTATCCTGTTTTTCACTTAAATAAAATGAAGTTAAGTAATACAACTGGTGCTATCAAAGAAATTGTTGTCATAGGCATCAGTCCATTTTGAAAGCAACTTCTTACCCCATTTTAATGACTCCAATTATTTATCGTACATTAGAATGGAGTGGATGAAATTATCGACGTCCATTGTGGTGAGTAGCATCTGTTGTTGGTGGTAAACTTACCAAGTCCAAGGAATTTTTAATTGCGGATTTTGTCAGATATATAGTCTTCATTGAGTACATATAGCAATGTAATAAATATCTCGGTTGTTTTATTGATAGTTGAGGGATTGCTTTCTTTATTCAGCTCAGCGTCATTGAGAAGCAACCCGAACATTTTTTTTTGTCCATCCGGAAAAATGATGAGGTGGTATCACAGCTACTGAAGGCATGCAGAAATCTGACGAACTACCTGAGTTGCTGATGTTTGAAGCTTTCACTCGAGGGTAATTTTGATTTTTTTTTTTCAAATAAAGAACCATATTATGTAAAAAGTCTGTGAAAAAATGTATGCTGGATCACTCCGATTACTCAGACCTTTCTTTACGACTTCATATCACTGGTCCTATATATTAACGGTAGTTCAGTGAGATCGCATTTTTTTTTTCGTAAATTGATTATTTTATAAATATGGCCCTTATGAAACGTACTCTACAGAATGCTAAATATTCCGAATTCAGAAACAACGTCAAGTAAACAAAGTTCCAAGCCAAATAACATAGTTGATGAGAATAAAGTTCCACAGGGTAGTGTCTTGGGGCCACTCCTTTTTTTATTGTATATCAATGACAGTGTCAACGTGGTAGATAATTTTGATATTCATTTGTTTGCAGATGATACAGTTGTATATAGTAGCTCAAAAGATCTAAATTTACTTGTTAAACTTATCAATACAGCCTTAGACCAAATTAATGTTTATGTCTGTCAACCCATTAAAAGTAAATACCAGTAAAACAAAGTTTATGCTTACTGCCAATGATAGAGTAAAACATGAGTTTAACACAAGCAATTTTTCATTAAGTATTGGACAGACTATAATTACAACTTAAAAAAATTAAGTATTTGGGAGTCATCGTTGATGATAAATTGTTATTTAGGGAGCACTGCCTTTTAATTATTTCCAAGGTTAGCCATGCTGTTAACTCGTTGTACTACTTGTCTCTCTTTATGGTCAAAGTTGATGGTTTTTAATGCAATAATTCTACCAAATTTTAACTATTGTTGCGCTATAATATACCTGTTACAACAAAATGAGCCAGTGTACATAAAAAAGGGTTATATTTGGGATTACAGCTATTAAAAGTCCCACTCTTCCATATAAACCTATGCTAAACCTAAACATACCTAAAAAAATTAAATAAACGAAAGTTCATGGAATACAATACAAAATTAATTTATGCAATGTAGGAAAAAAATCATATTTAAATATCTAAGTGAGATATAAAAAAATATTTATATAAATAAATCATATATATACATCTACATTTATCTTATTTTCTTATATTTAAGTTGTTTAGGCGAAAATTCAAATGAACGAGTATCCTTATATAACAAAGCATTCGGTAAGGCATTAAAATATTTGCAAATATTATAAGAAAACGACCTTCGAAATATCGACGTACGATGGTGAGGAACAGTAAGGAGGTGGTTTCTACGCATATTAACGCTATGGACGTTGGATCTGAATCTTATTTAATGGTAAAGGTAAGTAGAGATATGCGATGAAATGATTTTTTGATACAGTGTACAACAGAGTAAGAAGCTTCTCTTGTACATGGGCAGCCAAGAAATCTGAGATAACCTCGACGAAATTTTTCTAGGAATGTTAAAAATAAATGCAAACGCTGTCGCGGCATTTGTGTCGGACAAGGACCGTAAACTACATCTCCAAAATTGAAATGAGATAATACAAGAGCCTAACTTAAGAGTATTTTTGATCTTCCATTTAGCACGGATCAATTATTGAACAACCATTTCAGATTTGTAAAGGCTTTTTTTACAATGCTAGTCACTTGAGCTTCAAATCTCCAATCAGAGTCCAGCAGCCAGCCAAGATGCCAATCATGGGAAGAGACTTACCATTTGGTCATACATCTAAATCATTTTTAGCCCTTTCCCTGGCTAACCCGGGACCAAAAAGGTTGATCTGACACTTATCCGGATAATATTTTTTTGACACCAAATGCAAAGAATCTAGATTAGCATTCAATAAATTCATAGCAACTGCCGTATGAAATGAAATTTATACCTAAGTGTCATTGATACATGTTGCAGTGGGTCAGGTATTGTGTAAAAGAGGAAATATAAATAGAGAACAGTGGGCCTTATATACATTCTTAAGGAACCCCGTTACTAGTAAGCATAGACGATGAATTAGCTCCTTCATAATGAACATACTGATTATGTTCCGTCAAATAGCTTTTAGTTAGTTTCAATGCGTCATTGTGGAATCCAATATTGTATAAAGTTGGTAAAAAAATTTCATGATTTATTGTTTCAAACGCTTTAGTATAATCTAATAGAACCAAAGCAGTTAACAAATCTTTATCACTAGACCATAAAATATCATCAGTGACAGAAAGTAACGTGGTTGCACAACTATGCATGGTTCTCCTAATAGGAACGAAAAATGAGACTGAATCCAGTCAGTCCCTCCATTGATTAATATGTGTAGAAAAACAAGAAGTGCCTTCTTTTTTTTTCGAAACTCGAGGGCTTGCGTGCCACAAAGGAGAGCTCTAGTGTTATGTGAAAAACTTTGATATGGAAAACTAAATTTATATAAAAATATATATTTTTTGCAAATCTATTTTGTAATTTTTGGATTCTGTCGATGCGATGCAGATATGATAGACTCCATATTGTAGAACAGTATTCCAAATCGTTCCGAACCAATGAGTTATAAAGATACCCCATTGCTTTGGTATCCATCACAAAATTATCTATAAAGTAGGTGGAGTGTATAGAATTAATACGTTTATTAAAAGATGCAGGTAATTAGAGTTGCACTTCTTAACGAGTCTTTCAATGTCAAACTGCACTAGATTGGAGTCAGAGGAAATTGGTGAAAAGAATTTTATTTCGTTTGCATATAAAAGACATTTAGACATTTTAAAACAAGATGCCATATCGTTTATAAAGAGTAAAAATGGAATTGATCAAATATGCGAACCCAGCGGAACACCCGACGTTGCATCAACTTCCCTGGAAATTAAACCACACAGGTTGACTTGCTACCGACGATTCAATAAGTTTGATTTTGATCCAGTCGAATCCACAAAAAAAAACTTTGCTTCAACTTCCATAATAAAATGATATCAATCTGTTGGCCAGCCTCAACCGATGTCATTAAGTTATTCTGAAATATAGAGATTTGCAGTCATTGAGCGACCACGATAGAAACCATGTTGCATACTAGTAACGTAGTGTTTTAATGATTCAAATATATTATCGGTGATAATTGCCTCAAACAGCTTTAGTATATGTGAAAGAAAAGAAATACCTATGTACTTTTTTTTCATCGTTTTTATCAGCAGTCTACTTTCAATAATGATTTATACATTCTTCTCGCCCGAGGAACCGGGAACCATTGCGTAAGCAATTTATAAAAAATGATCATTTTCAAGTAAGTTTTCCATATTTTCGGCTAAATTTGAACCGTCATATCTCCGAAACTATTTATTGCATCGAGTTCTGCGATAAATTAAATTATAATAAATTGTTAAATAAGGACAAGAAAAGTACTATACAACTTTGTGGTGTATTTTTGCATAGTTTTGTAGACAGTGCAAAAAGTGAAATATTTTACCTTTCTTGTTAATTTTAATTGTCTTCCCCTCTGCATTCGTCCGTGTATTTTAAGATTCACTTAATTTACACCTAAATGAACCCATTGATCCATAAACCTAACTATTTTTAATTATGTAATGTTACATGTCTTTCTTTGAGAACTGGCCTAATAAGAAAATGTCCAAAGATAGTTTCATCCAGACTATTTCTTGCCCTTAGAGCTAGTTTTTAACCCTAACCTTAATGTGATAGTAATTGTGCCATAGGGTAGTTCTCTGATTTTTGTGTGTGTTTTTAATGCTTCGTTGTAGTGGACATGCCTGAAATTAAGGGCAACCATCGTAAATTTCGCACCCTGGTAACGAGCTACATAGGTAAAGTTGGTCACACATTGTTATTCAGTTTTGTTAATTTTTGCATTCACACGAAAAAATAATATAAGCGGAGTAGTTCAGCAATTACTTAAGCTAAAAAAATAGAAATTACATAATAAAAAATAAATACAATATCAATTTCTAAAGTTGATTTGTCATACTATGATAATAAATTTCATAAATTCAGCAGATTCTTTGAATATTTTTAATAGGATTTTTTTTCTGGTTGCTAGATCTAAATTAGCTGGTTAAAAAGTCTTAGATACTTAATAAAAAAAAAACAAATGAGATATATATGATTAATATCCCAATGATATATATCTTATGCTTAAAATCGTGTCTGATAATGGCTCACACGAGTCGGTCTCTAGCGGCTAAATGGTACTCATTTTTAAATGTAACTTGGAAGACATCTGGAAATGGTTGGCTTTACAATAGAAAATTATTTAAAGATATACGGTGCTTCAAAAAACATGGTATTTTAAAGTTCTATTATTTTAATCCAAGACTTGTATTTTATTGCATATTTGAGTTTCGTATATTTTTACTCAAGGAAAAAGTATATTTAATAGCCTATTAAACTGTTTTAGATTTACCTATACTTATAAACTCAAACTCAAAATGTTATGTTATCAGAAGAAAATTTCCTTTTTGATAAAGGTTAATACAAATAGAGAAAACAGTCATATATAGGAACAATAATGATTTAAATAGCAATATACAATACAATATAAAACATCAAACTCGGTTCGAATAATAAAATTGCAGCAAAGGAAAACATCTAAATAAAAAGCTTGATTGAATACAATAATTAAAACAAATACAAAAACGTACACAATATTAGAATATTCTTAAAAATTTATAAACAAAACATTTACAAGTGTAAGTTAAATTCTTTCACTTAGGTACTCTCCCACATCATAGTAGGCTCTCGCAACAAGCAGTTTCTTTACCGAAAACTTGAACTTACTCCCATCATATATCTGTCTAAGATAGCATGGCAAAATATTAAATAACAAATATTTTTTAGCAAATAGGGCCTTTCTATCTTAAGGGGGAAATGCACGCAGTAATATGGATCATTTGCAAGCCTTCCGCCGCTGCAATATTGTGTTAAAACTATAAGAGATATGTATTTTAATAGCGAAATATGTATAGTTGGGCGCAGTTTTTATAAAAAAATCAAATCTCCCTTTTTTGTCCAAGCTCAGCGGTATTAAGGCCCAATTTTGTAATTTAGATTACCTATACGAACTTTTTTTGAAAAATCTTACTTTCAACTTGACTAGACCTTGTCTTATTTTCAACTTGACACTAGTGCAGTTCTCCCTTAAGCCAGCGGTATTAAGGCCCAAGTTTTTGCGAACTGAAAAATCTTATTTTTTAGGAAACTACAAAAGCTAGGTGTAGGTAAACCTACTAAAGTTTAATAAGGTATTTAAATTCTACGTTACACTAAGTCATGTTAAACTAGTTACACTAACATGCAAGATGTAGTTATAAATAATAATGATACAAGATAATATAATTTAATAGACGATACCACTGCGCTTACTAAGAAAAAGAAATATAGGAAACCGTAACATAGTTTGATTGTGTGAAAATATACCAGGGGTGTGATTTAAAATAACGAAATACGATTATTTTGAGAAAAATATACCACTTACACACTATACACAATTTTCTACAATATTGAATGACCGAATATCTTAATAGTGATAGCATCTTAAACTTGAAGTTTATTGTTCAATTGACTTCCAAAATATTTTAAATGTAGCCCTAAAAGAGTTTGTTCGAATAATTGCGGTTTTACATATCGGCAAGTAGATTTCAGTTTTAATTCTCTATATTAGGGGTAATTGCTGAAATTCTCTTGTATTTGCTTTTGGCATCACCAATGACAATTTTGCCAATTTGTTTTGTTTAAGTCGCTTTTATTTTCTTTATGGTTCTTGTGATTTTTATTGTTACATTTTTTTTGCATAAGCCGAATTGTTCATGAATACGTGGTAGTAACATACATTCATAAGTCCATTTTGTTTCCTTTTAAAGCCTGTTTTGTTCTACAAATATACATCATGAACCCAGGTAATTTATGTATATTGTGTAGATGTTGAAAATACCTATGATTCCCTTTGATGAAAATGTTTCCAAAACTAAAGAGTAAAAAGAATTTTGAGAATTTGGTCAAAGGAAAATTTAAAATCAGGCTTTTGTACTGATACTAAGAATAAGTCAAATGTCTGACTTAATTTGTTTTAAGGGGATTATAGAAAAAATTTTGGTTTGTGTTGCTTTACCTTACCCTTACTTTGTATATTTCCCGTTATGATTGAGTGTTTATATAGGAGTTTTTGAAATAGTTTTTATTTCTTGTCATATCGTATTATTGTTTTGCTATATTGCTTTTTTCTAATAACTCATTAAGTTACCAAGCAGTTCCTGTGTATATTAGATTTGTTCTTGTTGCAGCCCTTAAACATTCCCCTTCGAAACGAAAATCTTTGTCGAAACCTTTGAGGCATGAGGAATTACTAGAAAATAGTAAGTATTTTTTCATATATTTATAATGCTTTTAAAATGACATTTTAGTTTCATTTTTGGTTCAGGTGATTTTTTTTGCAACTACAGAAAACGAACTGCTAAAATATATCAGAAAGATTTTGACAGCAGAATTTTTTTTTTTGAGAAAATTACCACTCTGGCTGGTTTTATATGGTAATGAATATTATTACTTCTTGCTCTTTTTTGGTTTCTTTTGTTAGTAACATACGTTATTCTAAACTATTTTACCAAATTATTTTATAATTTAGTGCTTACATACACCTTAAGATATTTTATTTAAAACTAAGTATAAAATGACATTGGTTCTGATTTTTTTATTGGCGTAATTTTGAAAATTCCAAGCGCGAATCATTTTAGATATAAAACTTTAGAATTTATAAATTCTTCTGTAAAGATTATTTCATTATCTTCATATTTAGTTATTCGAAATTTGTATATTTGTTTTGATCTTCTTAGCGGCATTGTTAAAAAAAAAGATAGTGCAAGCTGATTTGTTGTTCAGCAATGTCATTTTGTAGTGAATATAACGAATATCTAAAATGATTTCAGCTTTATGGTTATTAAGTAATGTTCACAAAACAGTTACTATAGCTGAATGCGGTATTATCGTGCGGGTCCAAAGGTCACCAACAGTGAATACCAAAATGTTGTGTGACTATTTTATCGAGCTTTAAATCTCTATGGGCTATTTACAAATATACAGGGAGAAAGAAAATATTTTTTTTTATTACATTACGCAATATTATTAAGATAGCCACTTAATATTATTTTATATATTAAATGCCGAGGGACTAAATAAGAAAATTCGCTAAATATGTATTTGGTTAAAATTTTTTAGTTGTCAAAAACAAAAATACACAAAATAGCAAGCGCCTTAATAAATTGGGAAGGCGGTTCGAATCAGTGGAACAATCAGGATATGTTCTGTTTATACATTATTGTTTATATATTATTGAAGAGTTATATTAGTTTTTGAGGTGTATAAATCGTAAATTGCATTACGAACATCCATTTTTACATTGTCACTTAAGTCTTCTGTCTTTCTGGCTTTTTTCGTGTACATTTCTTAATCTTCTTCGGTAGTAAATTATGCTTTTTTTCATGCACAATTTTCTGCACAGTCCTTATACCGATTCCCAGAGCTTTTGCTACTGTCTCCTGGATATTGGCCGGTGAATTTTCATTTTCGTAATATTTTATTAGATTTAATACCATTTTTTTCGCTTGTGGATGCAAAAAAACCCGAAAATTGTTTTCTATTACTCATTTTGTCACTGACTTGTCAATCTAACTTTGAAGTGACATCGCTCACAGATTTTTGCAACTGCTGGTATTTATATGTTTATTTTTCATATGAATATATCATAGGTCTATCTAATTCATATTCCGGATTTTATGCGGAGGATATGATTACATGTAATAAAAGAAAAACAAACTTAAAAAGTTTGTCGTTGATAAATCGTAGGACTCGCACGATAACAACACTGCTTTTGACTATATCGGGTTATTGCTAATTTAAACGGTGTTGGATTATTTAGCTAATTCGCAAGCGCAGACAGTATCTAATCAACAAAATGGAGCCAAAACTGGTGAGTGCTTCATTACGATATTTTTATGGGAGGTCCGCTATTTTGCCTACATATTAATATATTTTGTTGAAAATTAATTTAATGGGGACTCTATAAATGACTCTTGTTATAAACTAGACACATTGATATATTAAAAAAACAACAGAGAATTTCAACGCCGTACAATTGATGGAAAAACTTTGACAAGTAACTTTAATTTGACGCAAAAAGATAATTTTTTTACTACATTCCTATTTCACTCCATAGTAGATATAGGCCAGATGGCTGAAATACTAAATCTGATTAAAGTCTGCACATTTTTTTATTTCGTTAAACTTAACAAAGTTCATTACCTTATAGTTTCCATTATCCAAACCCCCATTCTATGTTCATAGTCCTGGAAAAAAAAGTGTAGAAAGATGTGTGTGCACATAATTTTGTTTCGAAGAACAAGTTGTAAAGGCAGTATAGATTAAAGTTCAGTCCTAAATTGCGTTAAACTTTAAGGTATAGTTTACGTGATTTATAAATAAAACAGTTATACGTATTATTATTAGATTCATTTCAATTTTTCTTTTTTCATGCCGCTCACATGGATATGTCTTCCCTTATATTCCCAATTCCTTATATATATCAGTCAGTCCCACCGAAGCCTTACCAAGCACCAAATGTGCCCCGCCATCCTATCATCCTCCCGCTACCTCAAGTCCAACGACAACTGCGCCAACATCTCCACCCTACACCTGTTCTACCACCTCGTTAACCTCTCCCCCGGTGATTTTTCCCGCCGTTTTGGTAGGCCCCAAGCAGAAAGTCCCACCTCCTGTGCCCCCGAGGGGAACGCCGAAAACAAAAAGGGCCGAACTAAATGGAAAAGGTGTGAAGGGTTTTGTGGCATCCCCGGCTGCTTGTGATTCCTTGCTTAGTGTGCATTCTTTGTCACCTCGTAGTTGTGTAGCTAGCAATTTTAGTAGTGTTGAGATCATGCCAAAATTTAGCAAAGGCCATGTTAGTAGAGTAGTAGCAAAATTTAATAGGTCCTCTATTAAGAATTGTGGCAATATTAGTGGTATGGTACATGTGCCTCCAAATGAGGATAATTTGAAAGTAAAAATTGAATATCCCTCTTCTAAAAGATATTTGAAATATAGTGATATTAATACGTTTTCAAAAATTAAAAGTACTTTCGAAAAGTTTGTATAATCGTTAGACATCCTACATTTTCGGTTAATTCCATAATCGGTTTATCATAATTTCCATTCCGTAATTAGTATCGTATCTGTATTATTCTGTATCTCGAATTTATTATACATGGTGTAAGGGAAATGACCACAAGTATTTTTACAGATAAAAGTGCAGGCAATTCAGAGCAAAAAAGTCATATAAAACAGTGTGTCTACAAATTTTAAAGTTATTACAATTTTTTATGCATGACAATTATAATGGTATTCTACTTACTATACTAATACTTTTGAGTAAATAGAAATTATTAGTGAGATCGCCGTCACTATTTACTCAAGCATGTAAAGGACGACTTAAATTTGAAGGACATTTTTTTTTATTTACGTTTGGTGTTTCTCGCACGCGTTGATATTGACACAAATGTTCTATAGTTTGGAAGCATATCACACGAATATAACTTTAGTACAGAATGTCTTCTATCACGCAAATATCACTTTAGCACAAAATTTCCAGGACAGAAATTTATATGTAACTAAATAGGTATTTACATAAATGGTACAAATCAAATAGTTTTTTTGGTTATAAGACTTTTTTGCTTCTACGTGTTAATAGTAGTTTACCTAAAGCATGTGAAAGTGCTACTTTTCCGGAAAAATCACTTTACGCACGTGTAAGGTACACTATTTTTCTACAAGCGTGCGGAAAAACCCACAGGTTGGGTTTGGATTTTCCAGTTCTCTTTCACGAGTACTTATTGTTGTAACTGTCGTCGAGGAGGTAGCTTTTTGGTTGGAAGAGGCCGAGGCGAGCGAAGATTCCTCTTTTGAAAAAATTTTTGCCTTCTTTGGTCTAAATCCAACATTTTGTTTTTGTTAAATAGGCCGTGACTTTGAAAAACTTGCGTAAATCCATGTTTTCATTGATCATACTTTTTAACATTGAGTATCTGGACCAAAGCGTGTTTGGCTTACATGTTTTGGAAAGTTGGGAGAAATATGCCAAAAAAACGGGTTCTTTCAAAGTTTTAATGTCTTTAGTTTGACACCAGGTTTTAAACAGAATATATTCTTTCTCATACCTATGACGGTATTTTGATGGTAGCAGATTGAAGTTTGCAGTTGTAGCTGCTTCCAACACTGACTGTGGCAAATCTTCGTCTGAAGAATCCATTAAAAACACTTTCACTCAGGTTTTACTACGACAAAAATCAAAGAAAGCAAAATTGGTTTTGATTGACAATGAATGACACGCGTATTTTTTCTTTGTGTCTATGGTGATTCAAACTGCCAAATAAAAAAGCAGGTGGTTATTATTGCTTAACATTTATTTTATAAGGCATAATACGAGAGCCATTAAACAATTTTTTAGAACACGTTTTACATATTTTTTACGATTTTGTTGAAAATTATAGCAGGATTCTAGCAAATTTATGTTCTTAAATCGTTTTGCTAACTATCAGCGTATCAATATATTTTTAAATATTTAAAATCAGTAAGTATATTTCAAAAAGTGCGGAAAAGTAGCTCTTTTCAAACTAAAATGAGTGCTGAAAAATGAAGTTTTCCGCACGCTTGTAGAAAAAATATTTTTAGACATTTCCATTTCACACTGTATTTTAATAATTACCAATAAATCCAAATTTTACAAATAAAATTTAGGTAAAATTGGTTTTCAGGTACATACAGACATGCCATTGTGACTTCTTGCAACAAATTCCAAATCAAAGTAGACTTTTTATATACCCTGATGATTTCTAAAGTTATGAAAAAATTACATTAACAAAAGCCATCTTGTGAATAGATATTGTTTGCACTTATCACGGTTAAAAGTTAGGATATACGTTATAATGGCTTAACACAGATTGGATTAATTATAAAATATGTAGTATGCTAGCAGCACATTCTGATGGGTTTTTTATTAATTATGAGCTCCGTATATTTTTCAAAATGATCCTTTGATATATTTGTTATCAAACAACAATATTCCAGTGATAATTATATTATACTTTAAGCCATTCCCTCATATTATAACACAAATAAATATTTCGTAAAGAACTAAAATGTTAATTTGGTCTTCTAAAGAAATTTCTAACTAATATTTTAAATATATACACTTTATTTGAACTTGGCTGTTCTTAAAAGCATGATTTAGTTATAATTGCTTATTTTTCCTAATAGTCATCGTTATTATTTTTGCTAGGTTATTACGATTATCCATACAGGACCCACACTCAAAAAAGATTAGGGCCTATTGCTTGCACAGTTGCTTAATTTTTGTTTGTGTGGTGTGCAGTTATTTTATGTTTGAATTAATAACTCCTATCATATTAATAAACCTCCTTACCATACGAGTTTTGTGATTTATACACTTTTGAGAAGAAAGTTAAATATATTAATTTGTTGTCAATCATTTACTAACTACGGTGAGGAGTGAGGAAAATGCTCATGTGAGTGTAGTTGAGGAATGTGGTCGTATTACTTTTTTTTTCTACATTTCGTTCTAACTTTAATTTATTTGGAGGTTTACCTCTTGAATATACATACACCCACTTGCTGCAATAGGCCAATTTTATCTTCGATTTAATATTATTGTAAAGGGTGAGTCAACGATTGGAAAACGTAAATTTACGTCGAACAGGTAAAATCTGGAAACAAACTGTTTATGGTGTGGGATATATATGTAAGTCGTACTCATTTTAAAAATATTTTAAATTATACTGGGTGCGTCAAAAAATAGGGCAACTAAAAGTTGTATTTTTTTAAATAGGACACCCTATATTTGACTTGATTTTTAAATTCTACGTAAAATTCTAACACTTTTTTGTATAACATGTTATATAGCTAAAATTGATACTTTCTTAAATATTTAGATTTAAATAAAAAAAATTAAATTTAATGCGTATCTGTGATTAGCAATATAACGCCTAGTTGTGCCACTAAAAATAAAATATTTTGCTTCTGCACAAAATAAGCATGGAATAAAAGACTGCTTTCGTAATATTGAAGATATTACATACAGGGTATCCAAATTTAAATGCTTAACTTTAACATATTTAAACCAATTTATTTAAGTTTTTTTAAATGGAATCCCCTGTATATTTTTATTTATTCTTTATAAGCATAAAGAAATCTACAACTTTTATTACATATTTTATATATCTATCTTCAATAGTTTTCGAAATATTTTAAAATTCCCATTTTTTGCGTAATTTAGAAAATTACCAACTCGATTAAATTAGCCATAGTAGCTGTCAGTAAAACAAAAGTATTTAATATGAATACAATAGTTTATTTAACATTAATCCAAGAAAATTTAGATAATATAATAATTTGTTAATAAAATTGCTACAAAAAAAAGATCTAATAACCTTAAGATTTTAACATCAGAATCTACAGTAAGCAAGACTACAAGAAAATATAAATCATTCATTTCATATTAAATTAAACCAAGAGTTACACGCTGAAGATTTTAAAATCCGTGTTTTGTTTTGTAACCCAATGATAAGGCGAGTAGGGCCATTTCCGAACTTTTTAGACAATATTAGGTTTTTGGAATGAATCTTACATTTCAAAGCAAAGGTTCCGTGAACTGGCATAATATTATAAATATTTAAAAATTGTGTTGAAAAAGGGGTCTACTCGTCTAGTTTGCAAATAAGTAAATACACTTCAATGAACGAATACATTTCAATTTAGATAGTCGAAAACTTATATTAATAGGTACTAATTTTTAAAGTTATACAGAAAAAAAACACTTATCAGACTAAAAAAAATCGCTTTTAAAAGTTAATCAAATGTTTTCATAGTTAAATTTTAAAAGATGCTCAAATAAGCGTCCGCCTTCACGAATACACATGTTGAACCTTTTAATAATATATTGCCTAGTTTTAACTAGCATGTCTGGTTATATAGTGGCGCATACATCCCTGATTCGTTCCTGCATGTTCTCCCTTACTGTAGGTGGTTGGGTGTAAACACAATCTTTAATATAACCCCACAAGAAAAAATCTAATGGAGTTATATCGCAAGATCTGGGTGGCCATTCGATAAAACCGCTACGGCCAATCCATTTTTGATTAAAATTCGCGTTCAAAAATTCACGAATGTCCCGATGGTAATGAGCAGGTGCACCGTCTTGCTGCAGCCACATGTCTCTTCTTTCTTCTATGTTGAGTGGTCTAAGAAGAATAGGCAGCTCAGCGTTCAAAAAATCTAAATATCTTTGTTCATTAAGTGGTTCATTAAAAAATTACGGACCTATAATATGGTTTCCAATAATTCCACACTAAACATTTAATGACCAGTGATTTTGATGTTGTACCTCTCGTACACAATGGGGATTTGTTATTGCATAATAATGCATATTATACCTGTTTACAGCTCTATTGCTTCTAAATGTAGCTTCATCGGAAAACATGATATTCGCTAAAAAGTCCGGATATGCTTCTATTCGCCTTATCATTAAGTTGCAAAAGTTAACACGCCTTTCAAAATCTTCATCGTGCAACTCTTGGTGTAATTCCATATGATATGGATGATATTTATATCTTCTTGTGGTCCTGCTTACTGTAGATTGTCAGTGAAACTAGCAAGTTGTCGACTACTTAAACTGGGATTTTCTTCTATATGAAGTAGAATTTCCAACTCTTTATCTTGATTTGTAGAAATTTTATTGACAACTGTTCTCTTCGAATATTCCATTGCCACATTGCCACTAGCATCAAATCTCTCCATGATATGTTGAAAGGCCACTTTAGAAGGCGCGCGTCGATCGGGATATTTTGCTTCATATAGCCTTTTGGCCAGAAGGCAATTTTTTTGAGCTTCATTTCATTTGGTGGAAAATTCATTTTAAATTAGACGAGAATACGAAAGACGAAATACAATTCACTAACAACAACACGTTTTTGACATTTCATAAATTTAGTCGCCAGTTGCTATAGACTGTTTGTTCCATGGCTACTTTGATTGATCGAGTTGATTTTCTAAATTACGCAAAAAAAGGACATTTGAAAATATTTCGAAAACTATTGAAGATAGGTATATAATATGTAATATTATATAATATATAATAATAAAAGTTGTAGATTTTTTTATTCTTAACAAGACTAAATAAAAATATACAGGGGGTTCCATTTAAAAAAACTGAAATAAATTTTTTAAAATGAACACGACTTACATATATATCCCACAGAATAAACAGTTTATTTCCAGATTTTACCTGTTCTACGTAAATTTAATTTTTCTAATCGTTGACTCACCCTTTGCTGTACTTTTAAACAACTAGATATTGTAAATTTAACCAGTCAGAAACTTTAACTAATGACTTATTTACTCTTAGAACATGCTGATTAATTGGAAAAGATATTAGGAATTTATATTTATTTTTAATCTTATTTATCTTCAATAAATAGCAATTAATCTGATTTTCTCTATTAAAGTGAAATTATTTCCGATAAACCTTCTTGATCCATCAGTTAAAGATTCCCTGTCAATTATACTGGGCCTTTCGTAAATACCTTACAAAAATTGATGAAATAGTTTTTGTCTATTTCATAACACACTTTCTTTGTTTAACGTATACCTCGGGACTTGTTTGAGATTTCGTATGTAACTCAACTTTAAGGAAAAATCGATTTCTGGAAAGTGTGTATATTGCAAGCTGTTATTCTGTTTACAAATTTAAAAAAGTTGCGAGTTTTACTCCTACAGTTTTAATTACAGAACCACATACACACTGGTAAGTTATTTAAGAATATCACCGATTTAAGCATACAGGGTGCCTCAGAAGTGTCGGTATACGTCGAACAAAGATAATACTATGAAATAGACGAAAAATGTCCTATAGCTAAAATGCTGAGCCCGGTATAAATTGATGGGGGAGCTTTATTGTTGATTTTCTATCAAGAAGGTTATTAGGAAAGAATTCCGTTTCAGTCGAGAAAAACTGCGTTCAGATTCATTACTATTTAAAGGAGAAAATAGAATTAAAAATGATGAGATTAAAAACTTATCAACAGTTTATATTAAATTTTTCATTAGTACAGTTTTTTTTTTATGTTATTTTTGAAGAACATAAATAACAGTTATCATTCGTAGCTTTTAGTATCTGTTTTTACTGACATTAAGACCAGGTTCCGTCCATATCACAAAGCATATAAACAGAACTGACACAATCATGTTATTCGCATTATTGTGCAATCTAACAACCCTAACGTTAGTGGCTAGATTGTAGCGCAACGCTTGTATGTGCAGGTGTAGTACCCAGTTGCTGCAGTACACCGCCCCCCACCTATTCCGAGGGTTTCGAACGAAGCGAGGCTGGTTCCACGATTGGTTCGGTGTCGGGGCATGCATCTTCAGCGAGGGGGTCAAGGCACCATGGGGGACACCATCATAGCTCGCAGCATCATCACGTAGTCATGAAGAATTATAAGGATGATTCGGTTAGGTAAGGATTTGCTTACTTACAGATTTATAAAACCAAATTTTTTTTGTCCTTGCACAGAATATATCACGCGGTTGTTAGTTTTATAATTTACTTTTTAATAATGAAAAATACCAGAATTTACTTTTTAATTCGTATCTTAAAAGATATTAGATTCAATTAAGTTAGGCGATACTTATGAAAATCTATTAGACACTAAATAAAAGTGGATATTAAAGTTTTAGACATTTTTTTAGCATATAATCGATTTCCGTCAATTATCTAAGCTATTATCCGGCTAACTCAACTGAATTTATTATTCAATCTTCAACAAGCTTTCTGGTCATGTGGCATTTTAAGTTATTATGTTCACAAAACATGGTTTTTCAACAATTATTAAGATTTTTTCAAGATACATTGCTCTCAAAAAATTTAATATTTTTTAATACGACAGAATATAAGAAACAAACGTGACAAATGGTTGCCATTTTTCTTAAAGAAAAGGAATACAAATGGAAAACAAAACATTTTCATAAGTAGATCTTTGTATATATTTACCTCCTTGTCGAACTTAAGCAACGCTGTAGAGACAGACTTGATATAAATCAATGGCCCTAAACGTTGCGTAATTTTAGTAATATTTCTTAGCCCATTTGAATAAAAACCTATTTTTTTACATTATGCATAAAAATATATACCTAAGTTCATTTATTTTTGTTCTGAAAAATAAGAAGATACCTCTCTGTATATTAAAATAATTCATTGTAAAAAATATATATTTGTAGTGACAAATATGTATAAAAATACATGAATACCTGTGGTTTTTGTTTCTACTTACATAGGTTTTGCCTAGGAATGTATAAATATGTAGCTTAGGGAAAAAATGCAGATATGCAATTTTGCTTTCTAAAGAACGATAAAATAACCCTTAATGTAATTAACCGTAGTCACAAATTAATAAAATATTAGAAAGGATCTCGTACCGCGTACGACAATTAATACAGAAAAACAATAAAATTTTGACTTACCCGAGAAAAGTAACAAGGCTTAAATAGTACACATTTTTGCACTTAAGCAATGCTCTTAATTGTTGACTCGCACAGAGAAACACCACTTTGCTGGCTGTACTGGTTTGTCAGTTGTAAATTTGCGTACGTTACGAAAAAGGACATTACAAAAAAACTACAAACATTAAATTCTTTTGCCAGATATTTGACATCTTTTGTCTTTAATTAGGTTGTCTATTTGTGGCGCGAATTTATAGGCGAAAATAGCTTTTAAAACTGCGTCCAAGTGTGCGTCCGTCAATCGCGATCTTGCGGGAGATTTGTTTCCTTTCATCAAAGAAAATAGTTGTTCACACTTATAGGTACTTCCAAACATTGACAGGATTTTACAAGCAAATTTTCTCGTTTCTTGGTATTGAACAGGCAAGTACTTATAAAATTCGAATGTACCAACACTATCAAATTTTTGTTTTAAATGGTCTGACACTGAATCTCAATTGCTTCCATTTGCAACTGAGGGGAACTTTATCAATATCGATAGTGAAAAGACCAGTAAATAGAGAAAAATTGTTTTCTTGGGTCTTAAAATCCTGAAAACGCTTCTCAAATTCTGCCATTCTCTGAATATATTTTCCATGATATTGGGACACTTATGCTTTCCTGATATGCTTTACAAGTCAGAAAATGTGACAGATTATCCTCTGCTAACTGTTTTTCCACAACATCATCTTAAACTTCAAAGCTTTCACATGATCATGCATATGTGTAATAACTTGACGTGGTCCTTGCAATTGCGTATTTAAGTCCGACAAGTGTTTTGTGATATCTACCATAAATGAAAGATCTTGTAAAAAAGGTACATCGCATAATAAGCTGAGATATTCTCCTTTTGTTTCCATGAAAACGCGTATTTCTTCTTTGAGTTTCCAAAACCGGTCGAGTACCATAGAACACGAAAGCCATCGCACCTCTGCATAATATGGTAAACCAGTGTACTCACTTTCTAAATTACGTAAAAATGCAGAAAACTGTCGTTGATTAAGGCTTCGTGACCTTATTAAGTTTATAATTTTTTTCACTGACTTTAAAACACTTTCCAACTTGATCACTTTTGAGCATAAAACTTCTTGGTGGATTATACAATGAATATGATGAAAATCTGGTTTGTCACTGCCCGTTTCTCTGATCTTTGTCTGTAATATTTTAACGAAGCTATTTTTTACTCCAGTCATTGAAGGAGCTCCGTCTGTTGCAACGGAACACAGTTTTGACAAATCTAAATTGTACTTTTGCAGAAGTCCATAAACAGCATTGAAAATATTCTTCCCAGTTGTTGTATCATGCAATGGTATTAATTCCAGTAATTCTTCATACACATTGATATCTGTATCAACCGCACAAAAAAAACAGCGAGTTGCGCCACACCACACACATCCGTACTTTCGTCCCAGGCAATAGAAAATGCAATGAAACAGTCTGATTTTGTTTTTATCTGATCACTTATATTGGTAGGCAACTCAGTAACTCTTTCAGCGGCAGTATTCCGGTACAAGGATATATTTTGAAATGCCTTCACGCTCCTGGGACTTACAATTTCCGTGGCCTTTACAAGGCACTATTTTACAAATTTACTTTCAACAAATGGTTTTGAGTGTTTCGCGATCAATTCCGACAGTACGTAGCTCGCTTGAAGGACAGATTCATTTTCTTGCTTTGGACGTGTATGCTCATCTACAAGTTTCATCTTACTTCCACTTGGGTTTGAAAGAGATATGTTAAAAACTGTATCCGAAATAAATTATAATAAGTACTGTTAAGTGTTGGAACAATAAGTGCGCAACTCAACTCGAAACTCTATCGCAACTGACTCATAACTGAATCCAGAATGTTCAGATAGCGTCATCTGTGTTTCAGCGCGATAGAATTTCATGGAACAAGCCAGATAACGTTTGGCTTTAGGTTTTAGGTTGAGGTGTTTTCAAAACTGATTTGGGCCGCAGAAAAATGCTCACTGCGCCGCATGTTTGACATGGCTGTGGGTAACAGATTTTTAAACAAACATAAATGGCAGGCTTTTTTAGGCAAACAGTTTTATTCAAAAATTAAAATTGTATGTATAATTGACTTAAATATTGATAAAAAAAGGTTATGATTATAAAATAATTATTCTGCTTAATTTATACAGACAAATAAAAAATGAAATTACGTAAAATAAAATAACTGGTAATTTTGCCTTTCATAGGGCAAATAATATAAACCTGACCAATAAGAAATTCTTTTAAATGCGTGCTTGCTGGCAGTCAAAAGAAGCCACTGTCAGCCCTGTAACTACTTGTGCAGTTCGAGATAAAATAAAAATAAAAGATGAAATTTGGCCATCTTTAAGGGCATCTGTTTTAATTTTATTTACCCGTTTGAATGGTCTAATGGTATTCGCGTATATTTTAATTCTTTATGTTATTTTTATTTTATGTTATTTCTTAATCTGGCAAGCTTTAATGCTGAATATCAGTATGCATTAAAGGCTAACTCCTTGAAAAGGCCATTTTGTAAACTTTCATTAAAGTGTTAAATGGGGCTCTATTGATATAATGGATGGATAACGATAAAGTGAGCATACAAATATTTTGCATTATGTGGAGATTAGACAAGCCATTTTGTCGTGTCGATTGCGATATTAAACAACCCATCGATATAGCACTAATAATAATCTATTTTGTAGTTGCACGGTATTTGTTGACACATTTATTACCTCTACACCTCTAAAATTTCAGTTATGTTTCCAGTATAACGGACATTAAGCTTGAGTCTAGGGCAGACACCAAATCTTCACTCAGCGTTGGATCTTCGGGCGCCAGCTCGACGGCGGGAGGTCATTCATCCAGAACGGGCCTAGCCTGGACACCCCCCACTTCCGTCGAGGGATCAACACCCACCTGGACCGAAGGTACACCTTCATTTACCGAATCGTCAAGTAGCGGGGATATGGGTGAGTGCCGGTAGCTTTGTGGCTGGAGCTTGCACGCGCGCTTGTCGGTGTGATGTAGATTTGAAAATAGGATTATTGAAAGAAAGATATACAGAAATTTTTTATTTTAAACTGGCCAGTTTTGCAGGGTCTCAAAACGTCAAGTAAAACGCTGAGGGAATTTAAAATGTCAGTTGCAACTAAGACATCTTGCTAAATGTCAAGGAGATAATTTTTTCTCATAAATTCCCGTATGTTGTGAATAACATTTGAAGCGCACCACTTTTACTTCTTGATTGTTGCCTCACAAAGACATTTTAAGCTTTTTAAAAATGTCTTTTATGAAACAATTCAGTTTACCAGTAACGAAAGTTATTTAGAATGGTTACCATCTTCCCCTATCACAAAATTCCCACTCTCTGATTACTCCTTTGGGTCGTGATATGTACATTTGTCTAAAAATAAAAATTAATATATTATCTAGAAAAATTCAGGTACATCAAATATTTATCAAAAATACTGGCAATTTTTGTATAACATGTCATGGTGATAATTAATTGAATCTTTCTTTCAATTACCATTTTTATGTATTTCTAACAGTGAATAACAGGAATATAAGGTATCATTTAATAGTAATGTTAAGTTTGATGTAGTTGTATCTTAAATCCCATGTATTGCTTTTTTTATTAAACTTTTGTATCGTTTTTCTAACATAATTAACGGATCGCAGATATCCTAGTGCATAATGTGCTTTTTAATTGACAGGAAAGCCACTATTTTCTTTACGAAATGAACTTTGTAACTTTGACAGTCCATTATTTTAATATCAAATGTGCCTTTATATTTTTTCAGAGAAAAATAAATAAGAAAATTTAAATTCTACATCGCAATCTTCAAATACTAAACGAAGGTGTTTGAGTAAACAAGAAAGTGTAGTAAACATGTGCATATTATTAATTACAGAACAAACACAAACAAGGGGTAAATACTAGTTAATGTTAAATATTTGCAATTAGTGATGTTGGTGATTAGCTAGAGATATTTAGAACCTAATAAGTGACAGACATTCGTCTTATTTCTTAAAAATGAACGTAGATGTCCCACAGGGTTTACTTTCTATATTAATAGTTTACTTTTTTTCACCAATAATTCTATTTAATGCTATGCAGGACACTTCACTCCAACATAAAACTACCGCATCCTGTTTCCGAAAAATTGAAAAATGAGGATCAAAGATCCTCGTCCATTACGATCAAGTTCGTTAACCTTCGATGCCCAGAAAAGTTAAATGAATTTTTGAATCATTGATCTGTAATTTCCTTTTGAATCTAGCTGTTCTCGCTTTACAACAGCAACTTTGCTGCACACATTGCGTGAAATTGTCACAGCAGTTTGCAAGAAACCGGGTTTCTGTTTCAATTTTGACTCAGCCTTTGGCATCCATGATTCTATCGAAAAAAAGAAACGTTTTTGTCTCATTGATATTTCCAAACATTCTATCTCTTCTACAGATACTGTTATGACTTCTGCTCTGGGGAATAATATCTATTGTTTTTAAGCCATGCCGGTTAGGAAGACGAAATCTTCATTGTCCAGCTACACAAACAATGACTTCCACTTTATTGACTTGTTTATTCCCAGTGCCTCAGAGGGTCCCTAATATAGAACCTATTGCCTGCAGAATCTTTCATTATCCTCTAATCTGTAAATATTTAACGAATTTTCTTCTTCACAAAAAAGCCATTAATTTAGAACATTAGTTTTATTACAGTAAATGTTAAAATTTGTTCTTCAGTTATGTTTGAACTTTGGAATATTGCCAGTTTCAGGTTACAGGAAAATCTTGGGTGTTAATGCTAACGTCTTCAAAGCCACATCGAGCTTTTAACTTACCAAACAGTTTAGCTCGTTTTAATTCTATATTAACTTTAATATAAAATTTAAACAATTATTTTTACATTCTAATAATATAAAATTATACATCAAAACTACAGATAATGGTCCACGTACTTCGATAGTGCGCAATGTAACCCTAAACCTTTGGACGAAGTTTTGTGCTCCTAAGCCATGTTCGTAACCTTCACTGCTTTGTAGAGACCAAAAGTTATCTCTTCTGAGGCAAGTTTGGCGGGTTGTCTACCTTTAGGACAAAATTGACGTTATTGGCGGTTAACCAGTATGTCATGTTAAACATTGCTTAACGAAAATGTCGGTATTACCGGCTTTACCGTAAGCAAGTCTGGTGTACGTTTAAAGACATCAACCACTGACATAAATGGCACACCACACTAATTTTTTTTTTGCTCGGAATTGCTGGTTTCAATTGTTCCTTAGCTGCATTTAATATTTTAGCACTGAATATTTGAGGTTTTCCATTTTTTGACAGGTTTACACATAGTATTCCCTAGTAGTAGTTTGACTTGTGGCCAATGCAATATTTTTTCCCCTGTATACTCTTACACTTTCGCGTTTAGGGAAGCCTTCATCTGACTGGAAAATACTTTTTCGATTATCAGGCTATTGTAATCAAAACTGTTTTTAATAATTGATAAGAATAACTTGACTAATAAGAATTTGAATGAAACAGTTTTCATATTTAAAGCATCAGTGGTTTTTTTTCTCAAAACCTATTGGACATACGTCAATAAATAGTACGGATGTCAGTATATCTTCTGATGCTTTGTAAGTAAAATACTAACCATGAAAAAATGTACATTTTTAAAATTTAAATTTTATAAAACCTCATTATTTTTTTACTCCGAAGCGGGTTATGTTTTGAACGTAAATTAATAATGTGAACTTTCTGTTAATACACAAAAATTGGCCGTTAAAGTTTCGAAGTATGGTCTAGACAACAGTTTTCATCGTTGGTTAACTTGAAGTAAAGAGATGCTCATTGATAGATGTATCATACAAGAATAAGCTTGTTTTTACCCAGTGTGAATTAATATGATTATAATATTAAGAAATAAAGATTATATTTAAATGAAGGTTGCATTTTTTAAAATCAAGAGGTCTAATAAAATAGTAAATCAAGATTAAAAGACAGAGAAACCAACGAGAAAACAGATATATGACGCAAGTCAGTTAACTGTGATTTTGTAACTTGCACGTTAACCAACGAATGAAAAACTTGGCGTCAAAAACAATAACAATCTTTCTCACGTACAGGATGTTTGATTTTCGTTGTATTTGCTGGTTCGTTTATTTGTAAATTTAAAGCGATGATGTTTTCAAGATACAGAAAGAAGTTAAAAATATTCGAATTTCAGACATACCTTGCAACTTATATATTATAGAATTAATTTCGATCAATTTCTTGAATTGCTTGAATCATTTCTCAATTCTTCTGTCTGAGTGACATTATTTTAATTATTTTCTTTACGCATTTCTATTTTGTCATCAGCGAAAGTGACAACAATGTGACATGAATGTATTTTATGACACTTATGAAGTTCAAGCTCAAAGAAATTGCGCAGGTGAAATACTTTGCAGGGATTTTAAATAAAGTAGGCTTACATTACGCTTTTGCATCTATGTTTTTATATTTCTATTGAATACTAGTTACTATTTATACATTTAGATGAATTAGGAGCACACAAGTGCCCCACGTTATGAGTTTTAAGGAACGGGGGTAATCATTTCAAAAACTTTCATAAAATAAAAAATCGTGACATATTTCAAAGATAAACGTCGCTCTTAGCTCTCAGGAAATGAATGATTCTTTTTTTACTGAAGTTTGTGCGTTTTACTCAGATTAAATATTATTTCACCTGAGGTTTAATCGATTTTAAATAGTTTCATGAGAATCCGATAGGTTATAATATGATAACAAAGGTATAAGGGATGCAGGCATCCCTTATACCGTTAAATGGTAAAAATTTTTAAATTTTTAAGTTAAATGGTAAAATATTTAGTTCACCGAGTATCTCAAAAATAAAGAGGGCAATGAAAACATTGGTAGAGGTAACTTTCGCTTAATAAAAGGTAGCATCACGAGACGAAAACCGTACACTCTATACATTGGTATACATGAATATATCACTATTACGTGTTTTTAAAACCACACAACGCTATATTAAGAAATAATGCTTCTTGGGATTAGAATATAAGTTCTGCATATAGTTATATAGTTAAAAAGGTGCTATGGAATTTGTGTAATAAGCTTCAATAAATTATTTAAATTTTGTAATCTAAGAAAAATTCCTCAAAAAAAAAATTATTATTACTCGGTAAGTTATTAAAAAAAAGTCAGTCTTGTCGTGCTCGGTTATGAAGCCCTGTTAGACATTGAAGGCATATTGTTTTAAAATATGAAAGGTCTTATAGAAATGTATGTTCACCAAAACTAAAGATAAAAACTTTATGTAGTAAAAACAATAATAATAATGTCTTAAGAAAGTCAAAATTTAAAAACTTTATATAGTTTTGTTTATGTGTACTTCTAATCATTTCATATTAATTTCTGTAAAGATATGCAAGTCTTTTTCTAAGAGCTCTCAATAAAAAGTAAATTTGCGTTCTTTGTAAACACCAGGTCAGGAATATATATATATATATATATATATATATATATATATATATATATATATATATATATATATATATATCTATATATATATAAGTGAAAGGTTGTTCAAATAATTGTCGACCAAAATACCAAAAGAGATATAAGAACTTCGTCAATTAAAAAAGAAGGCAGCCGAAAAAATTATGAATAATAAATTCTCAAATTATTTAGAAAAGTAAAAAGCAAACATTTTATTGAACATACTGACCTATTACATTAGGCGGCGAAAACACAAAATATTAAAAAAACTGTTTTTAGGATTGTTTAGATAAAAATCTTAATTGGAAACATTACATACAATGTCTTAGGAATACCATATTGATTAGTATTTTGTATAAAATTGTGAAACTATAATATTAACCTGAAATATTTGAAAAACGTTTATTTTTCGTTAATGTTTTTTAAAACACAATATTTAAAAATCAGTCTGCGGACAAGCTCATCCGAGTGTTTTAAAATACAAAAATACTTTAAAAATTATCAAAACTACTGTTGGCCTAATCAGCATGCCTCTATCTAAAATTATATTAAGGAATGCGAAATTTGTCAATCACAACTACATCATGTAAACCCTTCCAAATCCTACACAGCATCTCTCTAGGAAATTGCAAATTTTTAATCTTAGTCGATTCATTATCCAAATATATAATTTAATCATATATTTCTCTGATCAGAGTGGCCCAGAACAAATTATTTCGGACAATGGGTTAGAATTAAAAAAATCCTTAATCGTGAACTTCTGGAGATGCACAATATTAAGATTCCGTTTATTCTTCCCGACACCCAGAATCCAACGCACATCAGATTGCTCAATAACCAACAAAACACAAAAATGAACCCATAAAAATGGAAGTCGATTATGCTTTACTAACAAATAAAATTATGTATTCTGTTACCAACATAGCCTCTTGTAAAATAGTTACAGGCCACCTAGCCGCAGAATCCCCTTTTAATTTAGAGATAGAAAATCAACTCCTCAATAATTACATATTTAATCACCGCAACAGAATGAAACTTTTCTATCAAAAGCGAAACGAAACAATGCAACAAGAAAAATTGCCAACAATAACTATCGAATCTCGAGAGCAGTTACTTTCTAAAAAGGTATTCGTTAAGAACAAACAAAAGCAGTCAAAACATCAACTTAATACAAACCGGAACAAACAACTCACGTGAACGAAAATTTAAAACCAGTAGAATTAATCCCACACGCAGAAACAATACGGATAAGATACAGCTATTTAACGTCAAAAAAAAAAAACAAAAAGAAAAACTTATAATTTTATAAATATTTCAGGTTCCTCATCCCAGGAAGAAGGGCCAAAATAAGAAATATTGCTGATAATTTTAATAACGATTATAAAAGATATGCGGATTTTTAAAATTAAATTAAAAGATCAACCTCCGGAAAAAATAATACGTTTTCTAGAGTTAATTTTTGTATTATGCAATTATTTATGTATTCATTATATTTCACGTAATGAACTACTGTAATTAGTTGGGAATAAAGTTAATCAACAGGAAATATAAATTTATGATAGTTATGAATGCAAGTTCTGGTTGGATTGTTTTATTCTATTAGAATGAACGCATGTCATACTCGCTATACTAAAGTGGTGCTTTTTTGGGATTAAAATATGCTAAAATAGGTCTGCTCATAACTAGAGAGATGTTTTACGTTTTTAATTCCACATACTGAAAGTCTGAAAATTTCACGTACACAATTAAAACTTATTACATAATTTCCATAATACCTTGTGTAGATGTTAGACTTAGAAGAGACTGTATTTGCATGATACTTTTTCTATAATTACACGTTTATATCATTACCTACAGGTTGTCCAACAACCCCTTTAAGACAAGGCTCTGGTACTTCAACAAGTAAGCACCATAAGAAGACGGTGGAACACGCAATCAACTGCCTTACAACCGAAATGGTAAGTGCCAAGCGCTAGGTTTTTAGAAAAGCAGACTGTTGCTTAAACCATTTGCCACTAAATTTTAATCTAGCGTAAGTTGTCTACGTAAAATCGTCATAAAATGTTATAAATTTAGTATATTCACATTGAAAAAGTTAATTTACCTTGACTTAAATTTGAACCCAGGCACCTTAACTTTATTAGTTTGAATATACTGAAAAGCCCTAACATATAAATAATAAAAACGCAGACAATTAAATCAACAATAATTTAAAATGTTTTATGAATTCGTATACTTTGCCATAATGATGAGTATTAAACTCGATAAATCAATAAAAAATTCCATCTATAATCATTAATAAATTAAATTAAATCAAAGGTCTGATCATAAAATATTACTTGATAATTTAATATTTTTATATTGATTTTTAGACTCTTATGGTTTCCTTTAATTTTGCCCTCTAATAATTGAAATATATAAATGTCCAGGAAACAGAGCAATTTTTTCGGTCGGCTCTTAGGAAAATTAGGAAGCAAGCAACGTATTGTTTAATCGTTACTCTCTCTGAGAACTCTGTTGAACTAATCAAAGTTTACATTTCTAGACCTCGGTAAAAAAAATACAAGTTGCAAAAATTAAATTTTTGGCAGTATCTGATCAAATACTGTAGCAAATATAAATAATGATGAGGATATACTGCACAAAAATGGTGCTCATAATTATTTTCCTAAATATGATAAGTTTCTCAGATAAATCGATCAGAAACCAAGTCCCACTGACCTACAGTCAAGGTAAAAAAAATCTGAAAATTGTGAACGCATCCGGGAACCAAATTTGTGTTAATTCCACCTTTCATTATTTTTTTATGTCTAAAAATTAATTTGAAGATAGAAATCCCTAACTTTAATATAGGATACTTAGTTTTGCCTTGCACATTAGGCATATAGAGCAGCACGCGTACTCGATGCGGCAGCTGAAACGTTCTCCGCCGGATCCATTTTCACTCAATTCAGAAGTGGATTTCTTTTCTTCAAAATACAGTACTCAGTATAAAAAAGGTGAATTCTTCTTTTAATAAGGTTTCATTTATAGTCAGACACACGATAAATGGTCATGACTAACTAATACCTACCTTTATACTTTATGCCTGCTTGTGCATCTAGTTTGGCTAATAAATCACTCCGGACGAGGGTGGTAGTAGGAAGATTGAAACAATGTTTATATATGTACGTACAAAAAATTATTGCATATTGCTGACTTTGACATAATTTATTGATATGCGGAAAAGTAATAAGCCGTACAATATAATTGGTTATTCCGATATCTTAAAAACTAAAGAAAATAAAAAGGAGTTGAACGTATGTGGTAGACTAAAAAACGGGGCAAAAGTCGCTTTCTTCTCGATTTTTTTTGCGTTAGAACACACCGATATATACCTAATTTTATTAAATGAATCATTGTACATACGAAATCACAAAATATTACTTTTTTCTCGACTTTTTTTATTTACAAAAAAACTGGAAAAATTATTATTTTTTTAAAATCGTATTTTTTCATGTTTCACCTCGTATAACTTCTTACCTTATTAAGCTATCGAGACGATTTGTTTTTACTTAAAGCAGACATTTTGGCGCTTCTTCCCATGTAAAACAAGATGGCTATTATTTATTTTAAATATGGCTAAAACATCGATGAACTTGAAACTTTAGAAATTATGTAAACAAGTTTTCACTAATCGAAAAAAAAATTTGTTTTTGGAAATTTTATATAACTTGCAGCGAATAAAATGTAGACAAAATATCAAAAAAGTTTTTAATAGCAAAATCGTTAGTGTAGCTTTAGTTATTCTCAACGGCGAATATGAAGAGGCCGGTGTTTTGTACCACTGCGTTATAAAATGCAGGACTAAACCAGTGTTAGCACGTATATTACTATGGTGATAATTATTATCACCACAGCTCTATGTGATAATTATTATCACCATAGTAATGTACAAATACTGCTTTGTTCAATTGGCAATTGTGCCTTATCCTAAACAGGTGACACTAACAATTCTGCTTCCAAAAACTTTTTTTTTTATATTTTGTCTAAATTTTCTTCACTGCATGTTATAAGAACTTTTCAAAAACAAAAAAAAATCTTTTAGTGAAAACCTGCCTGCGTCATTTTTGAACTTCCAAAGTTATTGCGCTTTAGCCATATTCAAAATAAAAAAAAGCTATCGTGTTTAATATGAAAAGAAACGCCAAAGTGTTTGCTTTGTGTAAAAAAAATCGTCTCGATAGCTTAATTAGGTAAGAATATATTACAGGGGAAATATAAAAAAACACGATTTTAGAAAGAAGGTCATATTTTTAGGTTTCAAGTGTAAATTGATGTGGCTAACAATACCCAATAGGTTTGATCGTGTTCTAAGCTCATTAAAAAAAACGACACAATTACCTATTATTTACTCCACTATAACCAAAATGTTAAATTTCGCGCACTTTAAAAAATCGTAGCACCTAAAGTATGAAGCTACACTAACGATTTTGCTACTAAAAACTTTTTTTGATATCTTGTCTACATTTTATTCGCTGCATGTTATATAAAATTTCCAAAAAGAAAAATTTTTTGATTAGTGAAAACTTGTTTACATAATTTCTAAAGTTTCAAGTTCATCGATGTTTTAGCCATATTTAAAATAAATAATAGCTATCATGTTTTACATGGGAAGAAGCGCCAAAATGTCTGCTTTAAGTCAAAAAAAATCGTCTCGATAGATTAATTAGGTAAGAAGTTATACGAGGGGAAACATAAAAAAACACTTTTTTAAAAAATAATAATTTTTCCAGTTTTTTGTAAATAAAAAAAGTCGAGACCGCAAAAAAAGTAATATTTTGTGATTTCGTATGTACAATGATCCATTTAATAAAATGAGGTATATATCGGTGGGTTCTAACGCAAAAAAAAAACGAGAAGGAAGCGACTTTTCCCCCGTTTTTTACTCCGCTAATGAGTAAAATGGATCATATGAATCAATGATTTAATAACTAATCTCAATAGTCTGAATCTGTGCTATCACTATCATCCACTGATATAATTAAAGGTTTTACGTTTTCCCAATATTTTTTATAATTAATTTCGTTAAGTACATGATTAACGCATGCTCTCCAACTCCTCTCTGGTATTAATTCACATTGAGTTTTAATTACTTCAATTACATTAGCGGACATTTTTGGGTTTACATTATCGCGTCTAACTTTGTTTTTTTAATTCAGACCGTATCAGTTCTATAGGATTCAAATCGCAGGCGCAATCTAAGTGGTATGTTATCGGATGCTTTTATAGCCTCATCTTCGCAATATGTTTTATCATAAGATTTAGTTTTTAGTTCCTCAACTAGTTTTTTTTTTGTATAATTTTCTTCAAAATAGAGGTCATGTTGGCTAACGAACTCTTGCAGCACATCTTTTTAGCTGCTTATGGTTGGTATTTTTTTTCAGTTAAGGTGCTGTGATAATTGCCTGGCGGGATATTCGGAAGAAGAGAATTTTTCATCCAGTTCCATCCAAAAGCTCACTTGTCATGTCCTTATTGTGCTCTACCGAGCAGTCCTTAATATTTTTTTTTTGCTGAAAGTAGTAAAGTGTTCGGCATCTAACGAACGCGGCGCAACGTTTCGCGACTAGCAGTGAATTGACCATTTGCTAATATCTTTTCTCGCAAAGAATCAAGTGATGGAATCTGCTTAAGCTCATACACTTCCCTGCGAATTAATTCTGCAGCACCATTCCCAAAAACTTTCATTGTGCCTTTGTCAGATCTGTTCTTCCTCTCCAGTGAATTGTCTTGGTCAAAGAATCAACGCAAGATACACCTTGGAATGTCTGTTAACTCCACTGTTCTGTAGCTTCTATGTCCTCTGACGCTTTTAGAAGTCCTGCAGATAAATATTTGAAGGTTACTAAACGTTTCTTGATTTTACTGCATATAAATCTTAGTGAATGCGGTTTAAAGCTTTACATTAGTATGTGAGTTATTATTGGCGGATGTGCTATAGACAAAGGCACTGTAAGGAGTCGCAAAAGACGTCACAGTATGAATAGAATTAAAGAAAACAGAGATAATAAAAATATTTTTAAATTAATCAAAATGGCGCTGCCGGCCAACAGCTGACCAAATATTTAAAAAAAAAATGGGTTCGGTATATTTTGGAGTACATTCCAAAATTGGTTTGTATGGAGCAGCGATCTGTTCATATTTTTATTTTTCCTATTTTTCGTGAATGTTCCTTCACATATTTTGAGCATTTATAATACGTAAATATTACTAATAAAATATAAGAATGGGTATTATTTGTAATAATTTAATTTTCCAAATTAAGTTTTTTTACATTTTTAAAAAAAGAAAAATGTTGCCATTTATTTATATTGTTATAGCATAAAAATCGTTTTTATGTCGTTTATCGATAGAACCCCTTTACCGCTGCGAATTTAAACAAAATAATATTTTTTGTTTCGAGATTCATACATTTTTAAAACTACCTTTGTAATGTGATTGACCGAATGAATTAGAGTGATTGTTTTATTAGATACATCTAAGAAAAAAAAATATATATATATATATATATAATATATATATATATATATATATATATATATATATATATTTATATATATATATATATATATATACTAATTTTGTTTTCTTGGGTATTTTGGTTCGATAGTAGGAATAAAATTAAAACAAATTTAATTTCGTTTTTGTTACATTTTTATAGACGTTTCGACCATTTATGGTTGGTCTTCATCAGTATTTTTTTTGTGTGTCTGTAACAATAGAAAACCGAGATAAGATATTTTTCTTAAAAGACTATTATAAATTGTATGGACAAATTATTAATAATATTATTTTAACATTTTAGATGACATACCATAAGAAGGATCTTTCAGAATTCATCTTTATGCAACATTTAAAAACAGCACGTTTTCCATACAACACTCAGAAACAGCACATTTAAAAACATTGAAAAGAACGTCATACAGATTAAAATTACTATAATATTAATTGCTAGGAGTATGTCTATCTTCGAGCGACACTGCTTTAACTGGCAGAATGCATTCATGTGAAACGTCGGTTAAGGAATTCTATGGGTTTTTTTTTATATATATATTAGTTTAAAAAAGCAAAGATAATTAGATTTGTTTTGAACTGTTTTATTATTTAAAAGGTGATATATTGTTTATTTACTTTTGAATTTAGAAGAAAGGGGGCTAATTTAGTTTGTTTTTTTTTTATATTAATTTAATGTATATATGAAGTCAGTTTTAGAGTTATTTGATAACGTTATAATATATTTGGCTCAAATTCTTTATGTCTGTTTTGTCATTTATAGCATTGATCTCCCGTTTTATGTATAACATTTCCAGAAACTCTCTCTTTTTTTGATTAATTTCCGTATTTAGAATAGTAGTATCTTGAAAGTTAAAAGTATGTTTATATTCTGTTTCGTGATTTGTAAGCGCTGTTTTATTTTTTTTATCATACTTGTGTCCATTCAAACGATTTTTAAGATACTGTGTGGTTTGCCCTATATAGACCTTTGGGCAGTCGTTGCATTTTATTTTGTATATAGTGTGTGTTTTTTGAAACTTAGGTGTTTTTGATTTAAAAGAGGAAAAAAATTGTTTTTGTAGGGTATTGCGGTTAGATCTTGTTTTTTAAGGGATTTTTGTAAATTTTCCGACAGTCCTTGAATATAGGGTATTGAAATATATTTATTTTTATTGTTTTGATTGTTGTTGGGGTTAGAATTATTTTTATTAATGTTATTTAATCGGGACTTAAAAATTGAGTTTATTAATTTCATTGGGTAGCTGTTTTTTAATAAAGTATTTTTTGCTTTTTGGATAGCTTCTTGTCGAAATTCTAGATCGCTTAATTTGATTGCCCTATCCGCGAGCCCTATAATGACAGATTTTTTTTGGGAGTGTGGGTGTTGCGAAAGATAGTTTATGTATCTACCAGACCTAGTATTTTTTGTATACCACTTTGTTTTTATGCAAGTTTCTTTGTTATATAAGGTCATGTCTAGAAAATTTATTTTTTTATCTTTTTCAGTTTCGATGGTGAAATAAAGTTTTTGGTGAAAATTGTTAAACGCGTTAAGGATATATTCGCTTTTTCCTTGTGGTATGATTGTTAAACAATCATCAACGTATCTGTAGAAGAATGGAAGTTTAAAATTTAAGTTTATAATAACGTTGTTTTCTATTTCTTCCATCACTAATTGTGCAACGACACTTGAAATAGATGAGCCCATTGCACAGCCGTCAAGTTGTTTATAGAATTTGTTTTTATGCATAAAGTAAGTGGATTTTAGAACTAATTCTATTCCTTTTAAAAATTCATCAAGTGGGATATCAGTATGTTTTTTTATCATTCCATTTTTTCCTGATGATTTCGAATGTTAGATCAATTGGAATGTTAGTATATAGTGAGACTATTAGCGAGATTAAAGTGTGGTTATTTGGTATTTGGATGTTTTTTATTTTTTCTTTAAAATCCCAAGAGTCTTTGATGAAAGTATCAGTTTTGTTTATGACATTTGCTAAAATAGTTTTCAGGAATTTTGAGAGACCATTTAGAGGTGATTGGATACATGAGATGATAGGCCGTAAGGGTATACCATCCTTATGCAGTTTTGGTAGCCCGTATATTTTTGGCGCTTGAGCGTTATGTATTTTTAAATTTTTTGCTATGGTGGGAGAAATATAGTTTTTGTTTTCCCAGACTTTGATTAGTTCATTTTTTTTTTGTAGTATATTAGTGGGGTCGTTAGAGATGAGTTTATAAGTTTCCTCGTTATTCAAAAGGGATTCTAACGACCCCACTAATATACTACAAAAAAAAATAATGAACTAATCAAAATCTGGGAAAACAAAAACTATATTTCTCCCACCATAGCAAAAAATGTAAAAATACATAACGCTCAAGCGCCAAAAATATACGGGCTACCAAAACTGCATAAGGATGGTATACCCTTACGGCCTATCATCTAATGTATCCAATCACCTCTAAATGGTCTCTCAAAATTCCTGAAAACTATTTTAGCAAATGTCATAAACAAAACTGATACTTTCATCAAAGACTCTTGGGATTTTAAAGAAAAAATAAAAAACATCCAAATACCTAATAACCACACTTAAATCTCGCTAGACGTAGTCTCACAATATACTAATATTCCAATTGATCTCACATTCGACATCATCAGGAAAAAATGGAATGATATAAAAAAACATACTGATATCCCACTTGATGAATTTTTAAAAGGAATAGAATTAGTTCTAAAATCCACTTACTTTATGCATAAAAACAAATTCTATAAACAACTTGACGGCTGTGCAATGGGCTCATCTATTTCAAGTGTCGTTGCACAATTAGTGATGGAAGAATTAGAAAACAACGTTATTAAAAACTTAAATTTTAAACTTCCATTCTTCTACAGATACGTTGATGATTGTTTAACAATCATACCACAAGGAAAAAGCGAATATATCCTTAACGCGTTTAACAATTTTCACCAAAAACTTTATTTCACCATCGAAACTGAAAAAGATAAAAAAATAAATTTTCTAGACATGACCTTATATAACAAAGAAACTTGCACAAAAACAAAGTGGTATACAAAAAATACTTGGTCTGGTAGATACATAAACTATCTTTCGCAACACCCACACTCCCAAAAAAAATCTGTCATTATAGGGCTCGCGGATAGGGCAATCAAATTAAGCGATCTAGAATTTCGACAAGAAGCTATCCAAAAAGCAAAAAATACTTTATTAAAAAACAGCTACCCAATGAAATTAATAAACTCAATTTTTAAGTCCCGATTAAATAACATTAATAAAAATAATTCTAACCCCAACAACAATCAAAACAATAAAAATAAATATATTTCAATACCCTATATTCAAGGACTGTCGGAAAATTTACAAAAATCCCTTAAAAAACAAGATCTAACCGTATCTCACAAAAGTTGCAATACCCTACAAAAACAATTTTTTTCCTCTTTAAAATCAAAAACACCTATGTTTCAAAAAACACACACTATATACAAAATAAAATGCAACGACTTCCCAAAGATCTATATAGGGCAAACCACACAGTATCTTAAGAATCGTTTGAATGGACACAAGTATGATAAAAAAAATAAAACAGTGCTTACAAATCACGAAACAGAATATAAACATACTTTTAACTTTCAAGATACTACTATTCTAAATACGGAAATTAATCAAAAAAAGAGAGAGTTTCTGGAAATGTTATACATAAAACGGGAGATCAATGCTATAAATGACAAAACAGACATAAAGAATTTGAGCCAAATATATTATAACGTTATCAAATAACTCTAAAACTGACTTCATATATACATTAAATTAATATAAAAAAAAACAAACTAAATTAGCCCCCTTTCTTCTAAATTCAAAAGTAAATAAACAATATATCACCTTTTAAATAATAAAACAGTTCAAAACAAATCTAATTATCTTTGCTTTTTTAAACTAATATATATATATATATATATATAAAAAAAAAAACCCATAGAATTCCTTAACCGACGTTTTACATGAATGCATTCTGCCAGTTAAAGCAGTGTCGCTCGAAGATAGACATACTCGTAGCAATTAATATTATAGTAATTTTAATCTGTATGACGTTCTTTTCAATGTTTTTAAATGTGCTGTTTCTGAGTGTTGTATGGAAAACGTGCTGTTTTTAAATGTTGCATAAAGATGAATTCTGAAAGATCCTTCTTATGGTAAGTCATCTAAAATGTTAAAATAATATTATTAATAATTTGTCCATACAATTTATAATAGTCTTTTAAGAAAAATATCTTATCTCGGTTTTCTATTGTTACAGACACACAAAAAAAATACTGATGAAGACCAACCATAAATGGTCGAAACGTCTATAAAAATGTAACAAAAACGAAATTAAATTTGTTTTAATTTTATTCCTACTATCGAACCAAAATACCCAAGAAAACAAAATTAGAATATATATGTATAAAAGGTTCAGAACTAAACAAAAAAAAATCTCTAAAAATATATATATATATATATATATATATATATATATATATATATATATATATATAAATTTTACCTTGATATACTTGAAAACAATTCTCTTGAAGCACATTGGTAAATGGCGTTTTGTTATTTGCGCGTTTATCTATTCAATTCCGTCGTCGGATTCACAGTTTTCAACTCACGGTTTTTAAAAATTACTAATAACACCGCTAATGCGCATAAACTATTGCACTAAAAAGTAAAAAATAATATCCTGGTTATGAAGTTTATTATTTAATAAAGCAACAGAAGAGCCCCATCATCACTGATCAAAGGCGCAAGCAGTGCATACTTAGTAAAATTTACATAAACACAGATCTTTTAAGAAAGTTAAATATTGTCTTAAAAGCTTGAGGCTTGAGACGTCATCACATTTGAAATAAAGACACGAGTTTTTAAGAAAGATTTAAATTTTTAAAAATCCTCTATTCAAGTATTATTAAGTATGTACTTGTTGCGCCTTTCATCAGTAAGGGTGGGGTTCAGTGGTGTATATAAGGGGAGGGTTGGGGGTTAAAACCCACCGGGAGTTACTTTTATTTAAGGTCAAATGATTTAGTAGAAGAAATAGTATAAAGTAAGGACCTTCTTTCGGGATTGGCGGATAAGCTTCCCCCCGCCTAAGAGCCAGTTTTATCTACTGTTGCAATAAAGTATTGACTTTTTTTTCATCGTTTCAATCTTTCCCTCCTCCCAGAAGCAATGTCTGTATACGCCACTGGTGGGGTTCTTCTGTAATCTGTAAAACCATCAAAATATTAAGCAAAAAAAATACAAACATTTTTCTCTATTTTGAAAAGTTTACAACTAATTATCACAGATTTGCCATTTTTATTAATTTTTAAACATAAAAAAATGCTTTTTTTGTGGGGTTAGTGTAAATTTAATCTACCGATTTGACCGATATCAGTGGCAGAAAATTAATTGCAGTTTCCGATCAATTTATTTCAGAAACTGCCATTTGTATTCAGGATATCATATTCAGTTGCTCTATCTTAAATATTTGGCCAGACTAAAAAAAAGTCCTCGCTTTTTGTTTTATACTAATATGTTGCACTCAAACTTGGTAACCTTCATGAAAATCAATAACAAAAGAGTCCTCACTCTGTGTGAGCATTTGTTTTGTATTGATTTTAATTTAAATAATTTCGCCTTTAGGATCTGCATAGTACGATATTGCACAACGCGCGGTTCCGTGGGCAGACATTGGTAAAAAGTGAATGTTTGCAACTTTTTTTGTACTTCTCAGGGGTCTAGCAATGTAAACTGTGGCTATTTCAAAAGAGCGCTTCCTAATTTTCCTGAAATTGGACCCTACAAGTGTAACAGTTAATTATTAGCCCCGAAAAAACCTGGCTTGCTCTCGTGATTCACCTTGTACATTTTTATTGTGTAATCCGTATGACAGGATTTTTAATCTATGCTTTAGACTACTGTTTATAAAACAACCTATAAGATTCAAGAAAAGGATGCTAATCTAACTTTATTATCTCTAGAATGATTTAAGTGTTTATTCTTTCTATTTAATAGCCTTAAATATTTTTGAGTATACTGCAATTAGTGGTTTAAACAACTGACAATGCTTTTTTAAAATCATAGTCATAATTTCAACACTTTTTTGATAAAAATCAGTTGTTATTACACAATGGCTAGTTTCAATAAAATATAAAATGCACATATTTTAATCATCTTAAGTAGACTTAATATAAATTGGTAGGTGGGACACAAAAATAAAATTACTATTATTCAGAAAATGTATGACTGTAAGTATTTTTTAGTAAACGAAAAAAAAACATCTAGAAGAGTTCCAGTATCACTATTTCATTTGATACTGAAGGGAATATACGCTGGTAATACTTTGGAATAATATGTTTTGGTGAAAAAAAAACTATCGGCTAGTGAATATGTTACGGCTAAAGAGCGAAAATAATCTCGATATTAACTGGTTAGTGCCAATAATAATTAATGCGCAAAGTTAATGTTAGAATATAAAAATAGAATATCTTATAGCTAATGTCGATTAGGTGGAAAGAATACTAGTAACGTTGTCAGTCTCTGCGTTATTTAAGTATTTATTATCGACCGAAAAGTATAGTTGAACTGTTTTTTAATTTATTACTTTGTTTTCTTCTTTTATCACTTAGTTTTTTATAAGGTCAGTTTTTTGAGACGTTAAAGCACAATTTTTTATCCTGTTTTTTAAAAATAAGTTTATTAAAGTTCTTCTTAAAGCTTACTTTAAAATCATTCCTGATTGACCGGTATAGTTAAAGTCAACATTACTGTCTTTTTTAGTTAATAGCATTTTTAACCTGTTAATATTAAGATTAACTATATATATATATATATATATATATATATATATATATATATATATATATATATATATATATCCGTCTTTAATCGTAACAGATATCAAATGTACCTTTACTTTAAAACTCAAAAAAAGTGTATTTTACTTTTGAAATCACGTCTAATCTCATATTTGCAAAAATGATAAAGATATTAACTTATATAAATATATTTATAAAATTGAAAAAGTTACAGTTTTTAGTTATTAGGCGGAGTATATACTGTTGATGTTGAAAATGGAACACCTTAAACATGGAAATATTTTCATACATTGGTAAATGAACAGGTTCATCTAATTTATCAAATGAATTAAAATTCCAAAACAATTTTCTAATTCTTCACCTGAAAAATATAATAATGTGTCGGGATTCCTCCTAAGAAGGCATACTTCGGATAAGGTGATTAAGTTCTTCTTGATGAAGGCAGTCACAAGCAACTCGAACTTCAAATGTTAGGCGACGCAAATCCACTATTAAGTCCTGAAGACCCTGAAGTCGACCTCGTCTTCTGCCTATCATGTCCCTTGTTCGATGTAAACGACCCTCACGAAAGAAACATGTATGGGGGTCTGTTCGAAAATTTGGTTTTTCAGTTGTGAAGATATGGTATAACCATATCTAGCCATTAGTTCTTCGTTACTGCTTTTGCTCCATGATGCGGTAATTTTTTTCCAGTCCAGCAATATCACTAAACTTTTAGCAATTATTACTTTAAATATGACAAATTATGTACCAAAATTTTATTAGGGTTCCTAATGTATTAGTGAGTGATGCATTTTCAATCTCACACAGTATATATACGAATTACCGTATTCCCTTGTTAAAAGTTTTTTTTTGAACCAAAATGTATTTTCTGACGAAGTATTGCGGAAAATGTTTACATTATATTTTATTGTGATTTTTGAGTGTCCGTGTACACAGTATAAGTTATTGATTATTTTGTGTTGATCGCAGTTTTTCTTTTATTGTGCATCACCAATTGCATGCTTTTTTGTAGTAACTATTTTTGAGCTGAAGTAGTGCATTTCTAACATCAGTTACCACATTAATAAGCGAATATTTCCATTTAGCATGGTTGCCCCAAAAAACATGCCTGTAGTATAATACGTTAGTAGTTTTTTTACTCTCATAAAAGAGAATATAGAACCGATGACTTGAGCAGCACACAAAACAATATGTTTACATCCTCCGTAAAATAGTGACTATTAATTGACAGCTACATATTAAACCCCCCTGTTTACATCTTTAATTCATAGTCGGAGTGGAAAGAGTAGAGACGAATTTGTTTTTTAAACATGTCAGTGGAAGGCTAAAAGTTCGAGTGAACGCTACAGTCTTCTTAAAATATGTAGCTAAATCAACTCTGAAGTATTTCCAAAATTAAATAGTGTTTGAAATGCTGTTTTCAAGACCTTTTAGTAAATGTTTCTAGAATTAATTCTTAATTACGAAATCGTAGTGGGGGATTTAAGAGGATAACTATTTTTGGGTTTTATGCCACAATTATAATACACATTTTTTTATCTATTTACCTTAAAATTTTAATATTTAGTCTTTAGTTCTTGGTCTACTATGAAGGTACCCGAGGAACGACACTGAAAAATATCTACTTTTTTGGAGGTGTCAGGGGAAAGTCCACGCTCGTCTTCAGCAAAACTTAAAGCAGTTTATTTTTTAATTTTTATATCAGAAATGTAACCGGAATAGCTAATCTCTGACAGAATGTCAATTTATAGGTGTTATTTTTAATTGTTTTGATATATAGTGAACATATACGTGTATCTAGAGTATGTTCATTTTAATTTACTGTATTTTGAGGTGTCCTTTTTTACCTCAGTATTTAGCAAATTTAACCATGTGTTATTAAAATTAACTGAACAAGATGCTACATAATTATCCTTATTTGGCAATATTAAGGCACTTTCTTTTATTTTACGTTTTTTGGAACAGGGCTATTGTGCTAAAATGCTTGAAGCATTCCAATTGATTGTATGAGTGTTATCTAGTGCATGTTGACAAATGTTTGATGTGTCTTAAAGATCGTTCTTACGTTAAAACGTTTACTTGTTCGTTTTATTTTATCTGATATGGTATATATGGTATATATAGTATAATTGGTGTGTTTTGGATTTGTTTGAGTTTTGGATTCTCAACTTCATAAAAATATTTTTCAATGAAATCATTGGTTTAAAACATCTTTTATATTTTTTTTTATTCAAGAAAATTTTGCAAGTTATTTTTCGTCCATCATATATATTTTTTTATCTCCTTTACTAAGTAATATTTTCATGGAAATTTTGAGTTAAATTATGTTCAAAATCACGATCATAAGCCACTTGTTTGGTGGAGATGATGACATTTTTTTATATCTATGAACATGACGATCTACATTTAAATGATTTTTTAAATCATATTAACACCAGAGAACCGACCATTAAAGAAACAGACCAACAACTTTCCCATTTTTAGACGTACTTATTAAAAAATACATACACAGTTTTGAAACAAAAGTATCCAAAAAACCTACACACACAATCAGATACTTACATTTTTTTCATCTAATCATGTTTAAAAAGGGTGCTATAAAAAGTCTATATGATAGAGCAAAAATAATTTTCAAATATTAAAATTTTATTGAGGAAAAAATTTTTATAAAACATGTTTTTATGAATCTGAAAATCCAAAAGTCAAACAAATTCAAAATAGTAGAGCAATTACAAACCTCTTTGTACCAAATATAGCTAACTTATCAGATAAAATTAAATGAATAGGTAAACGTTTTAACGTAAGAACGATCTTTAAGACACAAATTACGCTTAGAAGCAAACTTAAAAAAACAAAACCTAACAATGAACTAGAAAATACCAAAAATATTATTCATAAAATGCTGTGCCAATGCAATAAATTTTACATAGGTGAAACTTTCAAAGTGACAAAAAATAGGGAATTTCAAAAATCAAACATTTGTCAACATGCACTAGATCAGTGGTTCCAAAGTGCGGAACTCTAAAGTAGCTTACATTTTTATGAGGACCACCCAGAAGAACAAATTCGTCCAAAAAAAAGTCTGGTATTACGAAGATTTTTTTTTAAACATAAATACAAATCCTTATAGTAATAAGCATTCTTTAGTTAAGAAGTTTTGCCATACATTTAAATATTGTTTGGTTGCGTTTGCTTCTTCGAGATTAGTTTGTCAAAATCTATTTGAATATTGGACAGAATAATCTTCATATTGGCTTCTGCATCCAGTTTGTTCCTCTGTTTTTGATGTTGGTATATTTTGAAAAACTCACTTCGCAACGATAGGTTGTTGCGAATGGTAGTAGTTTTCTCACTATGGGATGTGAAATATCTGGATATTAAATTCTGAGACTGCTCCAAAACTCCAACAATGTCGCCGTGTTGAAGGTTTGTTTGACAGTGAGATTAATATCCACCATTGACAAAGTAAATGGATTTCTAAGCCAGCTGAGATTATCTCTTTGTATGGGGAAATATTTCCTTATTGAAAGTTGCAGTGCTCGTAAGTGATATTTAATCTCTGAGGCAATGTCTGTCAATAGCTGAGAAGGAGACTGAGATTCCGATACAAAATCGTGAAGATTTGGAAAACATTCAATATGTCCTTTTTCCACGCAGAATTCCCAAACTTGTATTTTTCTTAGTTTTGCTTCAATTTTATCAAAAACTGGAAGTACTGTCACTGCTAGACCTTGAAGTGAGAGATTCAGTTCATTAAGGCTATCAGAATGTGCCTTTACTATTTTCTCTAATATCTTGTCTTATTACTTTGAGTTATGTTTTCCATTAAAGAAATGTTTTTTTAAGACTCGTAAACCAATAAATAGGTATTCTATACCGCCTATATTAAAAGAATTAAGAGAGAAGGTAACTCTATACTTCCAACTATCGGGTGTTGATAGGAGATACAAAGAGCTTGGAAAACATTTAAATGCAATTTACAGAAAAGAACTTAAAAAATTCTGTCAACAGGAAAATGACAAGAAAATATGTTGTTCCAAATAAATCTAAGATAATGTGGAAAATTATAAACAATCTTCAAAAAAAATAATATCACCAGTAAAGCTATAGAAATCGTTACTGATGGTCTAAAGTTTGATGATGAACTTGTAGCAAATAATTTTATACAATTTTTCACAACTGCAGGCTCCAACAAAAAAACTGATGTTGATTTTCTCTGTAGCAATGTCCCTTTAAATGCCAATTATTGATTTTTATCTCCAGTTTGCGCATCTAAAGTAATGGCTTTAATAAAAAGCAAATAACTTACTTAAGAATTGTCATGAATATGTCTGTGATGTTTTGGCATTTCTGATCAATTTGTCCTATGAAGAGTAGTAATTATCGACCAATAAGCTTGTTGTTGGTTATCTCCAAAGGATATGAGATCAATTTGGGAGATCAGCTCTCTTCCTTTTTTGGAAAGTATAACATCTTATCCTTGGCACAACATGGATTTACCAAACTAAAAAGTACTGAGACCGCTCTGTCTGCTTTCCAATAATAATTGGAATAACTAACACATGGATAAATTTGCTAAATTCTGAAGTAAAAAAAGGACACCTCAAAATACAGTAAATTAAAAAGAACATACTCTAGGTACGCATATGTATTCACATTATCTTATTAATTAAAAATAACACCTTTAAATTGACATTCATTGATATTCTGTCAAAGATTAGCCATCCTGGATATATTTCTGATATAAAACATAAGTAATATAATGCTTTTAGTTTTGCTGAAGACGGGGGTAGACCCAAACCTCCAGAAAAGTAGATATTTTTCAGTGTCGTTCCTCGAGTACCTTCATAGTGGACCCAGAACTTAAGACTACTTATTCAAATTTTAAAGTAAATAGATACATTTTTTTAATATTTTAATTTTTATTATAAATGTGCCGTAAAACCCAAAAATAGGTTTCTTCTTCAATAATTAATTCTAAATTTGACAGTTAGCAAATATATCGATATTGATACAAAAAATTGTATTCTATATATTTATGTTAAATTAACCAAAATTTGACATTTATTAAGAAACATTGCATTTACCTGTCTTATAAAATATTAGGAAGGAAAAAGGTTTACTTGCTACCTTGAATAATTGTATAGGTCCTATTAACTTTTTTTTTAAACAAATCTCCTTATCTTCCATAATTATCAACCTAAGATAAAAATCAATAAACATTTTGAGTATCTTTAACCAAAGGTCCCAACAATGATACTCATATTCACAAATACGTTTTATTTTTCTGTAACTATATGCGTGAACTTGCATACATTTTTTTTTGTTTCAGACTTGTATATAACCCTCTGCATAAATAAATGGTTTGCAACTGTCACAACCAAACATTAGCTCATAGGGAATTTGTTAAAAGGATTTGAAAACAGCACTTCAAACTCTTATTTTTTTTTAAATATTCTAGATTTAATTTTGTTATCACATAATAAACATCTGGCAGGTAAACAGCATTCTTCTGAACTGCCTCATTTTATCCCGTGTAATAAAGCTGTAATTTGGATAGGTCAGTCATAATAGTAATTGAAAAAATGTTCAGAGAACGTGGAAACACATAATAGTGTAAGATTATTGTTATTTGAACTAAACTGCGACTCACATTATGCATTGTATGTGCTCGTTTGTGGTGGCCTTTATTGTACATTTATTCTTCACTAAGTCATCGTATTTTACAGCCTCAAAAAGCGATTTTGACCTAGAAACTTTTCCGTATTTAGATAATTTTATTATCATTCCTAGCTTTTAACATGTCTAGTATTAGTTAATTAATTTCGTTTATTTTGTAACTTCCTTAGATTATTAACTTTTAGCGCTATGCATGCCTCTTAATAACAATTTCCTATTTTTGTATAGTCGAATTTTTATTGATTCCAATTAAGTTTTTGAGGCTTCAAAAACTGGTAACTACCCGTCAGGTATTGTTCGTTAGTTATGAGGTTAACGAATTAATATTATTGTGACGGGTTTCATACAATTTCAGAATTTTCTGATTTAAAAAACATTCATCAGTATATTGAATTTAATTGTTGCAAGGACTTATAAATAGTTATAGTTGCTCATTTCTAGAAAGTAGCATGTTGAAAATAATTCAAAAAGATCACAAATTTAAATGATCAGTGGTCAGACAAATGACGTCAATTCTCGTTCATTAATTCATACGTAGACGTTTACTAGGGTAAGGAAGAGGGATCCTGACAATTTGGCGAATGGGTACTTTTTGCGTATACGTCAATTTGGAGTGTGGATAATTTTGTGGGGTAATTAATTTAAAGAGAACGTTGGCAAAAAGTTTATTTTCATTTATTGGTGTTAATTGTTTTCAACTTGCATGGTATGATTTAAAATGAGATTCTAGGTGACAAATCTTTAAAGACAAAAATATAATATTTTTTTATGTTTATTATTTTTTGAAAGATACAGTACAAATTAGCTTTACTAGAGGTATAGTCTATTCATATTAACATAAATAGAAAAGAAAATATTAAGTTGTGCCACTTGGGAATTAAACTTGTCTAGGAGTGTACTTTCAAAATCAAAAGAGTTCCCAAGCAGCAAGTGGGAGCTTCATCCTTTAAACTCACCCAAAACGTGCAATTTGGCAGTTTTTTGCGTTTTTTTTTTTCGAAAACCGTCCGTCCTACAGAAAAAACTATACTCACGATAAATGTTCGCGATAAAAAAAAGTTCTATTACCTAAATTGTTTAGAACAGGGGTTTTCGAGAAATCAGGTGTTAAAGTTGGGGGTGAGTTAACGAACACGGTATATCACGTATCTTAGGTATGATTTCGGTACGTTGTGATTTCATTAATGTTGGATTATGGAAGAAGGGCTTTATAATGGTATATTATTAGTTAAGGTAGAGAAAATAGCCTTTATTAACCAAGCATCCCGAACGTATGGGGAGATACAATGCGATACAAGTTATCAACGATGTGCGCTACCGTGTTTTATACATTTTTTGTAAAAATAAATAGGTACCCTACCCTTTTGTTTCTATTAAATTTGTCAAAGTGACAGGTGATGTCATATTTAAATTATCTGACAGTTTTATTTTGCTTATATTATATAATGAACAACGGCAAGTGACACTGACAGAAAAAAATTTAAGATATCAACCTAGGGATAGAATGAATTTTTACTACCTAGGGCGTGAAAAGTTACTTCTTCTGTTTCTAAAATCGGCAATGATGATCGGTTCTCCGGCTAGTAGTAAAAAGAAGCTTTATTACTAATAAAAAGCACTCGTTTCCACACCACCACTGAGTTAGAGTTATCGGCGCGTTTTTTTTTAGAGTGGTTTCTCCTAGAGGCCTAATCCACTAAGTCGAAGTAAATTATCAAATCGTCTCCTGTAGTATCTACAATATCTGTATTCGTACAATGCAAATGTTGTCCGCGCCATATTTGCACTTGAAGGTAACTACGACGGGAATGCTGTTGTAGTGCTGCCGACGTGGAAGTAATTTTGAAAGAATAACAGCACTGCCCGCTTGGGCAACAAATGTCTTAAAATAATTAATTATTTGCTCACTTAGACCGCCGTCTAATAGTTTAGCCTTATAAGAGCATCAATATAAATCTACCAAGCTTGTTCAATTTCTTTAGGAGTTGAATTGATGTTATTTAAAATCTGGGTTACACTATCACGGTCCTTTTCCCAATTAAATAGTTGTACACATTGCTGTTTGCCCTTTCCTAAAAATCCTGACATGGTATCGCCGCAACTAATACATGAATAAATAATATAGATTTTACAGATGCGGACAATATTAAATAACTGCAAGTTCTTAAAACTGTATAGCCGCTTTTTAACATTACCTTGAGTCTCTTTTTGAAATATGATATCTCTGCCCTCTCCGTCAGCATCATCTACACACATACATATGCCTACATTTTGGTTGTGTAGATGATCAGCAAGCTGTGAAATAAGTTCGTTATTGTTAAGATTTGTTAAAAAATTACGTTGTGACTGAACTAATGCTATGTTCCAAATACAACTGTAACTTTGTTACCATAGCGTTTACGGTTTAGGTTTTTTTGAATCTGTTTTGAATTAAACGATTAGGACTCAAAACCATCAAGACGTCTAACTCTACATCCTTAGTGTTGTAAAACTTTTTATAGAACTTGTAAAAGCTGTAAAACTTTTTACAAAACACTTCGTTACTATCATTCAACCCTAATAAAATCACGGATTTCCAAAACCATACCTAAAATACGGATTGGATTATACCGGATTAACTCACCCCCAGATTTAACACCCGATTTCTGGAAAACCCCTATTTTAAACAGTTTAGGTAATAAAACCTTTCCTATGCATAGTTTTATGGAGAACAATTTTTCGTAAGTATAGTTTTTTTTGTGAGACACTCCTTTAGAAGCTTAATTCACAAGAGGCAAAACTGTTTTTTAACTAATATGAATGGGCTAGTAAAGCTTTTCTCAATGGAAAAAATATTTCTAGGCGAAAGCAGCTGTTTGTGCAAATATACCATACCCATAGTTATAACAATAATAATTATAACAATCTTAATAAATCACCCCAAGAAAATAATACGAAAAAAAAAATTGTAAAATCTATAGCTGGTTGATACATTGACATTATAGACCATCAGATATTGACAGATTTAGGTGCGCCATTTTCGAACACAAGCCTCGAAGAGGGTTAAAAAGTACATCGATGTTGAACGAAAGAAAATTTACGAGTGGTCCCTGGGGATAACAAAAATAAAAGTTGTCTGTTGCTCACATTTTCACGCAAGCTGTATTCACGTATGATTAATTAATAGAACCTGGCTTTGGAAAACCAAAGCTTTTTGTGGAAAAATCGGTCAATATCTCGATTTTTCCTAACAAGATTGCGCCCTTATTTCAACGCTTTAGCCACCTGCAACACTCAAGCCTTTGGTTTTCCAAAGCCAAGTTCTATTAATCGTTTAGTGAACACTGCTTTCATAAAAATATGGGCCACAGACACCTTTTATTTCTGTTAAGGAAAATCGAATTTTCTATATGTTATCCCCAGGGGCTACTCGTAAATTTTCTTTCATTCTACTCAACATCGATGTACGTTTCAAAACACTATCTGACGGTCTAATATCTCATAATTGTGACGACAGTCGTTCAATTCTACACAAAAGGAAATCAATTAATTTTAATTTTACGATTTTTTTGTTACAATTCGAATTGCGAAATCTGACCACTGAACTTTTTATTGCTTTTCGTGTTCTTTCTGCTTAAATTGTTCTTTAATATGTTTTTGTTATATTTCTTGTACTACATAAATTGATACTTTTTTATTTTTATTACATTTTTTTCATAGCATGTAAACTGATAACTTTTGCATTATTTATGTTTAAATGAAAAACTGTAATTATTGCAACTCTCTAGAAATATGTAGCATACTCTTTTAGACTTGTTTTTAGGGCAGACTCTTTTTTTTTTTAATTATCCAATTATAAACTCGAGAAACTGGACTAACGCAGGAACATCGGAGAGTTAAATTATGTCATTAGTCATGCGTCATTTATATTCTTCCATTCTATGTTATGGTTACTTTCCCTAAAAGCGAGTTTCCTTAAAAAAAAAGGAAAGAAGAAAAAAAAGATAATTGATTCTCTACTTTGAGAACGAATAACACAAAAACGAAGCATTATGGTATCAGGGGATGATCATCATGGATAAATAGTCACCTGTTCTGGTCAAAAGCAAATCTCTGGTTATAGATATCTTTAGTGAAGTTTTTTTCGTATTTATCTTCGGCACACGTTTATTTTAAATATTAAGGCTTTATTTCGAAACCTTGTGAGTACTTAGGGTCAGTGTTTTATTTGCTAAACTTGACCCTAGTCGTATGTTACAAGAGAGTCGAAAGGACCCCGTTAGTCAATTTTAACCAGTTCCCTTATTCTTTCTTTTGTAAGGGCGTGGTTACTTCTTTTCAAAAGACTTTCCCCTCTCCATTTTAACAATTAATATATGTATCAGATATATATTAAAAAAGTGAAATGAAAGTAAACTCATTAACTCTTTAATTGCATAATATGTATCACATCATACCATTATTAACCAGCTTTTGTAAAAAGTTTAAGTTGAGACAACCAATAAAGTAAAAAAAAAAAAGAATCTGCTCTTATTTTTATGATTTTCTCAAAAGATCTGTGTACACTGGCATATTTTTGATCAGTGTTAACATTAAACTAAGTTTACTGAAACTATCCTTATTTCGAATCAATCAGGAACTATTGAAGAACCGCGTAGAGATGGATTACGATTGACAATGACTGAAATATCTGTAATCTGACAGATTCTTGGTGTAATAGCAAACTGATTGTTAGAGTTCGTCATCATTTTTCATCAAATCATCGAACTAGAGTGTGATGGCTCCGTGCATTTGTGTTTACAGTTTTTAATGTTTGAAAGGCTTTTATATGCAAATGCCAGCTTGTGAGAAGCCTGTGCTTTGTATTTCTGAGAAAAGTTTACAAAAATATTTTTTTTGGTCATCATTATTGAATCTCAAAAAACGATCAAATTGTAAAATATAGACTTTGTCCAATAAAAATATTCTTGTATTCTTCAAATGAATTGTTAACTTCGATACTGTAATAACAGAATATGGTATACTATAACAATATTACTTCTTTTAATAGCAGAACAGTAAATCAGTTTATTGAAAAAATTATACATAAAGTTTGTAATGTAAACAACATTTATCCAAATATTTCGTTGATATTTTGGTATAAATGGTTATTTTCATTTACTCTTTTTACATTCAAATTGAAACCAACACTCGAAAATTGTTTTGTTTTTGTTTAATTTTACAGTCAACTGATATTATGTTATCGAAGGTTAGATGAAATGAGATTTGTTACTAACGCTAAACAAACTTGGTTCTTAACATGTGAATTTGTTGCGGTTCGTGTTTTTTTGTTTTGTTTATTTTCTTTGTTCTAACACTTTCTGACCTATCTTTTTTTTTGTAGTACGAAAGACGGTCTATATTCGTGATAAGGAAGTATTAAAAACCAAGTTTTCCAAATGTACAGTATTTTGGTACGAAATGATTATTTAAATTCTGTCTAGTAAGCTGCATCTATATTAAAATTGCTACCATATCTAAAATTAAATATTCCTAGATTAGATCAAAAAAATCAAATGCAAAAGGAGCATGTTTTTCGAGAAATTCCATTGTTTTTAATTAAATTGTTAAATTCATTTAAATGTGTTTAATTTAATTAAATCCTAATCCAGATGTATAAACAATTGTTCTATTATTTATATGAAATCTGATTTTAATTTATCTATGCTAATTTAAATCAGTATGTTTCCTTAAAAACCGTATTTCTGTTTATTAATTAAATGCCGATATTGAAGGAATTCTTTGAATTATTTTAAGGTAAGAAGTTCAAATAAACTTGGGTCCAAAAAATGACCTCTTGACTTTTTTCTGAACTGTGACCAGTTTCTGATAAATAAAATAAAATTAATTTTTTGTTCACAATCTTTTCAAGCATCAATACATATTTTATCCCTATTTTAATTTATTTAATAGCAAGTAAGCTTAGATTTTTGAAATAAATGTTTGCATTAGATTTTTAATTTAATTAATTTTCGTTAGCTAGAACGTCACTATGGCTTTTTTGTTTTCAAGTAAAATTCCAAATCAAATCAACTTCAGTTTTTAATAAAGGACGTTTACAAGTTAAAATGACAAGAAAGGACAAATAAAATAAACACACAGATTATTTACAGAAATTGTTAGAAGTGTCCTCCACCAATACATATGCAAGCATTAACTCCTCTTTGCATGGACTGACGTACATTTTCAAAGATTCCTGTAGTGTTTCTTATTGCTTTGCAGGCTGTTATTATATAATTTTGTAATTCTTCAGTTTGGATTGGCACTGCGTGAACTAAACTTTTTAGGTGCCTGCAGAAAATTCACCAATTTATTTCAAAAATTTAAGCTTATTCGCTATTAAATGGATTTTATTCTATTTATCAAAAACCGGTCATCGTTCAGAAAAAAGTCAAGAGGCCACTTTTATTAAAAAATAATAGATTAATTTTTATTTTGGAAAAAATGCAGTGACGTGTCTTTTCGTTTGAAAATATTAAAGGTCGCCACTGAGTGGCTTAAAAAATGAACTTTTTACACGTGCTTCAAATTTTAACACCCTGTATCTCATGTTTATTTGATCTTCTAACCTTAAAATAATCCAAAAAATGTCGGTATTCAATTAATAAAAGCCCTGTATTTTAATCGGCAAATTTTTCTCGAAGTAGACGAAAATATATTTTATTAAATACAGTTGTAGCTTATTAGGTATAATTTTTTTAAATCATCATATCAGTATTTTTATGAATGCAATACAGAGTCGGAAAAGGTCTATTTGAAAATCTGGTTTGGGACGTCAACACTTCATCAATAGAAACCTGTATCATTCATAAATTGTGAATACATTCCACGTAAGTTAAAAAATAAAAAATATTTCAAACCCTGTATAATATTGTACAAATCGGTGTTATAATTCTGTTCTTTGTAGTGTAGGAAAGTATAATCTCCTGTTCCACAAATGTGATCTTTTGTGTAAGGAAAGCAGGAAAACTACCAAATATCTAGAAACAGTCAATCTGCTGGATCGTATCGCAAACAGGCAACACAAACCTTAATCTTATTGAAAAAAAAATGTCTTTAAACTATTGCAGAACCAACAGTTCATTTATTAAAAAAAATCGTTTTGGCATTTTATCATCCGTTTTAATTGACTTAATTACGTGGTACTCAGATTAAAATTCAGTTTATGGAAACGAAAATTGGTCCATTGAAATTCAAGTAATTATTTGCGACCAAAATGTTAAAACATTTAAAGGGATTTAGTAATTCTTTTTTGATACAAGTATTTATTAAACAGGGTAATCTGTTTAGACGCTACGACCCCGGTGGTATTTTTTTTAGTAGAATACCCCTTTTAGCATATATTTGAAATTTGCGCAAAATTCTAAACATGTTTTCCCCAAGTTCAATTATTTTCGGAATATGTACAATTTGAGAAGTTATAAAATCTAAATGGTTCGACTTAAGGGAAAATTAATTGTATATTTTTATCTTAGTATTATTATGGTCTTTCTTGTGATGTGTGTAAAAAAAACTTTTTCTTCTGCTTAGCCTGCTATCATCGATAGAAATGGTCAGTCAGTTTTGTCCCGAGTCGAACCATTTAGATTTTATAGCCTCTCAAACTCAACTGAAGATGGTTTTGGGGTCGCCTCTTCAAAAAATTAAGTTAGTGCAGTGACGTATACAAGGAGAGGGTTAACATAAAGTAATGTAACCATTCCAGGAATAAATCTTCAGTGATCCACCCAGATTTTGAGCAGCGATATATAGCATCTACGGGCCCGTTTTTCTCCAAGGCGTTATTCATTCACAAAGTCTTCTGCCGCACTCATATAGCACACAACAGTCGTTGTCTGACCCCTTTCGCCACTCGTAATCGCACCCACCTGTTTTCTGCCTTTTTCAGCCAAGATGCGATTGGGTTTGTGTACTCCACTGATATAAACGCGTCTTGCAGGTAATTTATATTTTTCAAAGACCAGTTCTAAATTGTAAAACAGATCTACATCTTTTCGATTAAATGCGATTACCCGGTTGAGAATCGTAGCTTCAGGACGCCTTAAAGAATATCGTGGATGTCGTGCTAAAAATCCCCGTCTTTGCCGCAGGTTTTCTTTTCAAGATTAAAACAATGTGATAATTTATTTGCAACCGCATATTCAAAAACAAGTTGCTTGATTTTACTTGGTGTTAACCCGTAAAACATGTGCGATAATTTTAAAATGTGATTCTCCAATTGTGCCTCCTGCTCTTCATTTAACACGGGTTTCCTTCCTAATTTTAACTTCTTAGTAGGATACCTGTTATTTAATCTGTCGCACAATGTAGCGTATGGTATTCCATTCAATTTTGCTGCCTTTCTAATGGAGTGTGTCTGCTGTTCAACCGCCCTTACAGCCCTCTTCATGCCTTCCTCTGACCACGCTGAGATTTGTCTTACGAAAATACTTTTTTCTGGGGCATCTGCAAAGAATAAAGAGCAATGAAGCCTGCGGGTAATATCGAACATGCTAGCCGATAATACCCGCCACAAGGACGCCATTTTTTTAATACCTACAATTTCGAACAACAACAAAATCATCAATTTCGTTAACAGTATATAAAATATCTATGACTGCCATTCAACTATTAGTACTAACGTAGCTTCGGATTTTCTTATATGGAGAAGTACATACCTTATCCGACGAACACAGAAAACAACAAAAATACTGCGAAAAAACTGTTTGTGTACGCGCACACTCGATGTTGCAATAAAACTGTCCGAAGTTGCCGTTAGTAGGTTGTATGTGCCTCAAGAGGTGGCACCACATATTCTTTAATTTGATAGGCCGCTACAGCTGTGTAAAATTAACATGATCGATATTCGACTCCTTTCCCCTATATAATATTATTTTAATAAATGGGTATCTTCTTGGTGACTATGAAAATACGGGTTTGATGCCTTCATATTTAAAGACAACAGTGAAAAATAACAAAATCTTTACCATAAGCGTTGTATTCCTTCCTAATACTTCACATGTGTATGTTCTCTCTTTCAAATACATTGCTGCTTATGGCAGGGTTTTTGTCAAATTTCGCGGTTGTCTTTAAAGATAAAAATATCAAACCTTGTGTTTTTTTATAAACAGCAAGAATATGCCCATTTTTTTGATATTTCTAAAACTTAAGCTTGTACAAGATAAAAAATGTTTGGTCCACTAATTTTTTTGTAGGTTTGAAACTTCAGTTTCTAGACTAGAATATATTACTTGAAAAATATTTCGCGTTTTACACAGATTTCAAATATGTAATTAATAATCTTCAAAAAACTACGTCCGATGCATTTATCCATATGAATAATCGATTTTTCTTAATCGATTTTATGATACGGTCAGGTTGTCAGGTAAATTCTAAATTACACTTGCAAACTATGTAAAAATTGAATTATAATATCGAAAAATCAATTTTTTTTAAAGAATCGAACGAATGATTATATTGCCCATCCCTACTTAATACTTACCTGTTTTATTTTTTTGTCAAAAGTAATTACCTATAACTAGATCTTTTTTTTACATATATAAAAAACACATACAGAAAAAGTAGTAATATGTATTATGTATATGATAACAGTGCGGAATGTCTGGTCTTTATTTCTAGGATATTTGGAAGTTTTCTATCTTTTTGTTACATTTTGTGTATACTTAGAGATGTATACATTCAAATAACGCAATAATTCTAGGCTTAAATTTGGTTATTGAAGTTAATTTATTTATGAGACGGCAACTGTTTTGTTTAGATTTTATATAATATTACATTAGATTTTATCTAACTTAATATATGTAGATGTTTAGACATTAATCCTAAAAGGTGGCTTCTTTTTTTATTACTATTCCTTTTAACTTATTTTTTCATTTATTTAATTGCATTTTACATTACATTAGCAAAATATTAAGCTAAATAAGGATAGGTATATATTTTTAATAGGTTTTTGTAAAAACTACTTTTGAATGCAAAATAATTTGTGTGGAAACTGTAAAATTTCAAATTCAAAACGAAAAAAATATGTGTACGTACTTATTTATTATATTTGATCTTGTGACTCTAAAAAACGAGTTTCGAAAAAATACAGGTCATATTTTCAGATTTATCTCATTTTTAAATTTAATGTAAATTTTGATAAGACTGAAAATTGCCTAAATTTTAATAAAACATTTTTGTGCGAGACCTTAGACTTTTAGATTAAAACGACCTGTACATTTTATTTTTTCGCTTCCTGTTGAACACTTTCATAATAAATTTGCTTTTTAGATTTTTTTGGCCCAGGTAACGTTAGATATTGTTTGAAAAACACTTATATTTTTCCAAATTTAGAACTAAAAATTTTTAGATTTATTATTTTTAATCAACCGATATCTTTGTAACGTGTTAAGTAAGGCCCAGGTACATATTTGTGCATATAATTGTATCGTTACAACTTGTAAATGTTAGTGAGTAGCGTTCAGTATTGTAAAGGGTAAATAAATTCCATACAGCTTTATTCAACTTAAGTAATCAGATATTTAACGAGCAATTGTGTATGAATCATTTTTTGACAAATAAAAAATCTAATTCGAAACAAATATTTTAGAACTTTGAAAGTTACTACACAACATACCGGGTTGTGTGAAAGCAGTCAACCTATCAAAATGGTACTAAGCATTTTCCCACTCATATCATCTAAATTTTGAATTCTCTTTCATTTGTAAGATTTAAAGGAGTGATTTTTTTTTCAATTTTAGTAAAGTAAAAAAAATCATTATGTTACAGATGTACAGGGTTATGTTTGTATTTTGACATCTACCTAGTTTCCTAGTTTATTATAAGACAAAAAAATTTTTAAAATAATTTATTTAGTATATTATTCGCTATCTACCAATCGTTTCTTAGATTTATAGTTGAAGTCCAATTTTTTAAAATTTAAGTGGCTATAACTTGTAAACAAAATGGTTTCTTTACAAACGGTTTTTAACTTTTTTTTTGCCTATATTTTGTTAACATTTTTATGATATGCGTGTTTTAAGAGTTGCTTTGGTCTGATATATGCGAGGGATAAGACAAATCTAAAATAAAAAGGCCATTTTCATTTAAAAAAAAAACCAACCCAATTGTTTTTCCGGCTTTGCCATGTTTTCACATGATTTGAAGATAACATTTACAAGATTTATTTAAATTTTGAATTAAAGTTTTTATTTATACAAATTTCATGATTCAAAATATTTGATGTCTTAAGTTAATCAAAGCTACTATATAATGCTTAAAAATTGTAAGCTCTCATTTTTTTATAAGCTGATTGTTATGTATATAATATGAAAAAATATTAAAAATTTTTAAACGTCTATTGATCTGCTTGATTAGCTTTCGAAATATAAACATTTCAACGTAAAACGATATTTTATTTCATTTTAACGTTAAATTGATTGGAATAGGTAAAAATGGACACCATTTTAAAGTGAAAAGTATCACTGATTAATGTTACCTCATTTGTAATACTAGGCATATTTTAGTTATTTAGTTATATTTTGCTGTCGAAATATTTTGTTGGAAAGTATCCACCAAGACACTGACATTTTTTCCCATGCAAGATTCTTTTGATTTTTTTTTTATCAAATGATATCTTATGTATAATGTATATTATTTGTAAATAGATGATGTAATTTGTATCACTTCCCATTTTGGGTGTTATTCCAATTCGGAGACGCATCATTTCTGTTTCTGTTCATTCTAGAAACATTGGTCTTTCCATCTGCCTTTGAGCTATTCTTAAATTGCTTATATCCGCTAATTTTTACCTGTGGTGTCCTAAGTATATGTATTTGTCCACCAGTTCTACTTCGTTTCTTTATATCTATAAGGCCGCAGGGTACCAGAGTTGTCATAAATTTGATCTTTCCAAAGTGAATATTTAACCCCATTTTGCAGCGTTTTGTTGAAGCTCTTGTAACATTTGGTTATTTTCCTTAGATTTTCTGTTATATGCACTATATCGCCTGCGAGGCGCGAGTGGTTACACTTTTCGACATCTACGGTTATGCTATTTGTGTCCCAATTCAACATCTTCAATGCCTACTTATTATATGACCGCGCTAACAGTTTCGGAAACGTAGTGTCTTCCTGGTAAACTCCCCTCTTGATCTTAATCTTGTTAATGCGTTTATGTAGTCCCACTCTTATTGTTGCGTTCGGGTAGATATAATTTATTACCCGTGAACACTGATAATCTGTCAATTAAGTTAAAGCCTTTTGGAAATCAACGAATTGGTTTGTTGTTCTTAATACTTTTTTATAAGAATTTTCCAGGGACACTGTAAGTGATTATTTGGTCCGAAATTCTTGCTGGGATCCTGTCTGTTCCCTTGGCTTGTACAAGTCTAAACTGTTTCCAGTCTGCTTGTGACAATTCGTGAAAATAGTTTATGTAAGTGACTTAGCAAACGTATGGGTGTCTGGTTTTTTACATCGGTTTTGTTTCTTTTTTACCCGACTGCCCATGCCAAGGAGGGTAATGTTTTTAACAGTCATATATGTAAGTATATATGCATCATTGTTTGTTACCACCTATAGGCTAAACGCCTAGACCGATTTTAATGAGTGGAACATACAAAATTTAGTCTGTTATCGCGCGATTGTTCTTCGCTAGATTTGCCTGCAGAGAAAATTGAAAAAGCAGATGTAGTAATGATTTCGTTCAACATAAAAAAATTAATATTTTTATAATTCATTGTTATAAGTGACAAATTAAAACTCACTATGCTAGTACAGTATGCATGGTGTTCCATATATAAGCAATTATTTTATGTTTAGCCCGTGGTTTTAAGCCTCCGTACCATATCGGTTTTTAATTTCTAAAGAAACTTGGCACTTTTTAAGGTGTGCCTTGCTGATAGAATTTTTAATCCGACATGTCCAGGAATTCGCAAATATATCCTCAAATGTTTTTATGTGCGAATTTACCAAATGTGGGTTAGTAGAGTAAACATGATATCGAAGCAGATGCTTTATTCAGTATATGTGGGATCCAGTAGTAGTAGTGTTATTTTTTACTTTATATGGGATATCGGGTACCTATATAAACTATCGCTTATTTTGATATGATTTGTGGTTTCTTTTTCTATACTAGTTTTTAAATAATTTATACTTGTCTGTGAAGAAGAATCATAACTGAAATAAATTTCGACCGATTATGGTGTCTGACAATGTTCGTTAAAAGATAAAAATATTTTGAGGCTTTTTATTTTTTTTGAATAAACATAAAATAGCTGTACACAAATACGTCTTCATGATTACAACAAAGCATGTATTGGTGGTACTGATTTTAGAACTGTTTTTAATCAAATTGACATTTTAATATTTTTTAGACTCATCTATGAAACAGGTGAATGATTGATTAGCAGGTGTTTACTTTTGTGAACAAGAAAACGCAATACTAAGAAAAAGCTACCACAATCTGAATGATTCTGTTGCTGTTACCTATACCCAAAGAAGCAAAGTTTTAAAACTAAGTGTAAAAAAGGTTCATATTATGATTATGTTGAATTGAATGAAAGTGTGTTCTACTTTAAAAGTTTAGTAATTTTATATAAACTGTAATATGTAAGATTACAAAATCTACTAAAAATTATTAATACATTTAAATTTTGGTATAGTATATAATTCATGAAAATAATAGTTTTTTTATAAAATTTGATGTTCATTTCAAAGTGACGTTTATTCTGTGATAGGGATATATGGTTTTAATAAATCGATTTCACTTAGATCTGATTAACATAATAAATAAAGGTAGTTATAGAAGATTTCGGCATTTTTAGAGTATTATATAAATTATTTTTATTTTGCAGCTTGCAATCATTCCAGTTTATGTAGTTACAGTTTTAAGTACAGTGCCTATTTAATATATTTTAATAATATATTCTAAATTAGACATGACCTACACTTGTACCAAAAGAACTTCATGTATTACCAAGTAATAGATAACAAGTTCTCTACTAATTACTATTAGGATAAGCTCAATTCCGGAATTTCAAATTCACTTAAGTATTCCTTTTGAGAATAGCTAAGAATGTCTTAAAAAAGAGGAAAAAAAATATAGAATGACATGTTAAAGTCTAGAATATACCTACTTCAAGTCTTCTATGGGAGGCCATTTAGAGTGTTGTGCATTATGCTTATTATTTTTTTTATAATTTGAGATTATTTTATGTTAAACTTATTTAGTACAAATATATATTTTTGTATCTTAATATAATTTTTAAATGTTTCTTTAATATATAATGATTTTGTTTATTTGTTTTTTTTATAGTGCATTATTTCAAAAAAAAAAAATAAATAACAATAACCAAACAAGCGGTTCACCAAGGACGCCCCCTGATTACACCAAACCCTAGCGGAGGCAGCTGAACACACAAGACCTTCAATATGCTTCTTATTGGTTCGTCGTTTATTTGGGCGGAATATAAACAAGTTTTGTTGCTATCTTCAGTGTGTTTCATGGCTCAGTGGGTTCAAATTCACATTCAGGCAATGATTTGTTTAGTTTTATTTTTTAAATAAAACATAATTATCTAAAATGCGGGCTTTAAAGTTAGGTTAGTATGGCTGTAAAAAAAACGCGAGATAGCGCGCCACTTTTATGAGGATTGAACAAAATTCAGGGTTTGTTTTAAAATAAGTTTTTTTTTTAACAAAACCTTTACTGTTAGGTTGGTCTGTATCTAATGAAAGGCAATGTCAAACCACTATGAGTGTTCTAAGTCCAGATATAGCGAACTCTTATATACCTAACTTCCGGTTGATACAAACTATTTTTTATTGTAGGAATAATCTTCCATAATAGCAATAGATAATTTGCCAATTATAATGAACCTAATGAAACAAAAACGTCTGTATAACGTGTATAATATCCAAAATCCGAAAAGAAAAAAATTGACGAAATTAAGACTAATAGATGTATTTTACTGACTTGACTCCAATAACAGGTTTGGATCAAAACAAGAAACCAGACTATGTGAATAAATTGAGAAAGTAGAGATATTTAACAATAAAAAGCAGCTTTCAAACAATTTGCGAGTAATGACAAAAAACAAGTACATTGTTACAAATGCTAGCAAAAATGAAGTTCAAACAAACCTATGGAGACCAAAGCAAGTCCTTGCAGGAAGGTAGGCGAGGGAACTAGCTGAACAAAAATATGTTAATTTATTGTATGTCTAATGTCTATGTAAATTAATAAAGGTCAATAAAATAATTTGAAAAATTGTTGTCAAGTAGATTGTGATCAAAAGGTTTGAAAATTACTGACAAAAAACGTGGTGGTGTGTAAAGTTAACTGACCTTCCAACAAATAATCTTAAATAAAAACGAGCTGGGGGAGGGAGTTCAGTAATCTTTGTAAAATTATATAATTATTAACTGTTTTTGGTAGTAATGATAAGTTAACACATAAGAATGGTAAAAATATTTTAATTAGCTGGTAAACAAAAGATTAATATTATTGTACCAATAAGTTTTCAAAACAAAGTAGCAATGTCACAACCTGATATTTTTTGAGTAAAAAGATTGATAAATACTTTTTTGAAGAAGGGGGGGGGGGGGCTTGTGGGTAGGAAAAGGAATAGGGTAGGTACCTACCTACCTTATTCCTTTTCGTTTGATTCAACCTTTTTATTTTCTTTTCGGCTTTTTGGCCTTGCTCACCATCTTCATATTTGAAATGTTTATCACTCGATGTATTTATTTGTAGGTAGCATTGATGATTTTGGATATTATACACGTTATACAGACCTTTTTGTTTCATTATTTTGGCACCTGTACACAGCCCTTTAAGATCTAAATATAATAAACATGCTTACAAGGAACCTCCAAGGTTGATAAAAATCATAATTCAAAAACAAATCATGACTTATTTAATTTAAACAATCTTGGTTTTTTTGACTTGTTTAAAATAATTTTTAGATTTTATTTGTTACCATTGGTAAACTGGTTTTTAAATGAAATACAAAAAAGTAAAAATAACCAAATTTGCCTACTAAAGTAGTTTAACCTTCTTATCCTCCTTTGTTCTAAGATCATGTCAAGATAAGAAAGAACTGGACAAGCAATTATTACCACGAACATCATCAGCAGATGATATTCAAATTCTTCAAAAATATTTATTGCGACAAAAAAGATCACAAAAGGACAGGATACATTTTAAATGATTTCAACCTAGCCCTATTATCTGACAAAGTAAATGTACAAATAACATACAATTTTTTTAAATAATTAAAATAGAATACAAACAAAAAACAATAAAGATAATAAAACAGATTGCAAAAGCAAAACTAAATACTACTAATAAAATTCATTTAGACTAAAATCACAATAAATATGGTATCATATCATCAAAAGTATTATTCAAACTAAAATGTACTCAGGTTGACATGCAAATTAAAGGTATTCATCAGTAACTGCTGTCTTAGTTTAGTGTTTATTGTTGGGACAGAAAGATGCCTGAGGAGCAAAAAACTGTTGTAAACCACCGGAGCCAGAAACGAAAAGGAAGACTCAAATGCTGAGGTCCTGTGAACAGGAGTATGCAGACGTACAGCTATTCTAAAATTTTCATACAAAAAATAGTAATGTTTTTCCAGTACTAGTTTCTAAGCAGTATAACGAAACTACTTTTATTGCAAAATAGTAAATACGAGTTAAAATAACCAAAGCCTTAAATCAGATTACACCAGTAACAAGAGTTTTAGTTAGATATGGCAACCCCGAACGACAACTCCACATATTAGACCATCCCACTTTCATTGACAAGGGATCCTTATAGTAAAAAAGTATAATAGACTACAATAAAGATTGTTGCAGGGTCACGTGACCGGCGTGGCTTAAAAACCAATAGCGGGTCGTGGAACTACAATAAACTTTAACATTAAAGAAATTAATTTGCTGAAAAAAAATACTAAGCTTTTCTTAGCTTCACTACTGCATGTGTTATTTTGTAATTGTTAATACGGTTCAAATCTTCTAATTATATGTTGCCTGACTTCAAGAAGCAGGGTTCTAAAGGTACAGTGACATAAGAACATTGATTTTTTTATAAATTTAATAAAAAATTTTATTCACTTTATCTTGGACATTGCGAAACTAGGAGCTTTAGTTGACCTAACGAACAGCTAGATTTCCTTTTCCAGGGGACATTTTATGACTAATGGAAGATACCTTTATCAATCCGGTTCAGTACAATAGAACGTTTATTTCGTCGGGGGTCATGTGAGAATCCTCAGAAACATAATGATACAAAAAAAACTCTGAGGTGATTATTTTAACGATTACAAGTTTCTCCGACCAGAGAATTAAAATGGTCAAAGGGCGTCTCACGCTCAAAAAAACGTACTGCGATTTCGAAATTAACTAGATTTTGCTATTCTATTTTTATCTTATCTTATTTTTATTTTGCTATTCTATTTTTATCTTATAGCGCTCGCTTTTTCTTACTTTCCTCGCACCTGGAAAGTATTCTAGTTGAAAAAAAAAACAGTTTTCGCAGTTCCGTCGGTTAGTCTGTATGTCTGTCGGCGACAAAGATCAAGAACTGCTTGTCCTATTTTCTTCAAGTGTTGGTTAAAAATTAAAAGTCATATGATGATGTAGTATCATTTTGGTAAAAATCCAATATGGCAGAATAAAATGGCGACCTATTGAAATGTTAAAAAATTATTACTAAAAAACTGCTTATCCATTTTATCCAAATTTTGCGGAAAAATTAGGTGTGACATGACCATCAACTGATGTTTTACTACAAATCCAAAATGGCGGCCTAATAAAATGTCAATGCACAAAACTACTACATCGATTATGTTCAAATTTTGCTCAAAAATCAAATATTATATAGGGATGAACTGGTAAAAATGTTGAAACAAATTCAAAATGGGGGAATAAAACGGTGGCCTAATTAAATGTTTAAAAATATCTGAAAGAAGTACTTATTGGATTGATTGATGACATCCCCATTTTAAATATTTATTACTAAAAATGTATGAATTGCTCACTTAATATCGATTCCTACTCTCATTTTTTAAATATTTACTAAAAATGTATGATATGTACTTTCAAATACCCCAGATGCCTACTTTCTTTCAGCCAAATCTATACAAATGTTAAAATTCCGCCGTCATGTTGACATTACAATCTTGAATTTTTAAAATGTTGACAAAAATTCATAATTTGCATTCTTAAATACCATGCCGAATTTTAATCATATCTGCAAAAATTTTAAAATTAGTATGTTATATTAGTATGGTGCCGCCATTTTTAATTCTCAAATATTGACTAAAATTTTATAACTTATTCTTAAATACTTCTAGATACTGATATCCGAATCCGTACAAATAACAAAATTCGTTCGCTATATTGGCGCCACCATTTTGATTTTTGTTGTGCATTCTTAAATAATCCCCATAAATGTTAAAAACATCCGTCCGACCTGTTGACATTGTCATTGTGACACCACTATTTTGAATTTTTAAATGCTGACACTTTTAAATTTTCCTAGGCACTGATTCCCAGTTTTACCTACACAAGTAACAAAATTCGTCGGCGTCTTGGCGCCGCCATTTGGGATTTCTAAACGTTGACTAAAAAAATTCAGATTTTGTCAAATTTGAAAATAATCGGTAATGGAAGTGTTGAAAAATCCATTACAAGATTTGAACCAGACATATAAACAAACAATCAGACGAATAGGAAGCCAATAAAAGCGCGTTAAAAGCATTGATTTTAGTTTAAAACTCTAACACCCCCATTCACTAAAGAGGTTTAACTTTAGACAAGGTCTAACTTGATAGTTACAGGTTGTAGATGACATTTTCAACAACTGAACAAATAATTTTTCTAAATGTCACAATTACAAAATGATAGTGACATAAGGCAAACATAACTAAAAACTAAAGTTTAATAATACATAAATAACTAATTTCCTTTTAAACTTACCTAACTTAATGGTTTGATTTTAGTGAAGTAGAGAAGGATTATTTCTTTGAATTTTGTAAAAATACCTATTTGCATCATTAATTAATAGGTAAGAATCCTTCTATTTTTCAACGATAATGAAGCATGGCCCATTTTTTTCATTTTCGTACATCAAATTTTTTAACAGGTTGTCATTATGTTTTACCATATTGAATTCATACCAATATTTTACCAATTTTTTTTTATATCAGATGTAATTTTTGTGGAAAATTAAATAAAATTAAAGTTAATCGAGTAAGTGGATTTTTATGATATACCGGAACAGACCGACCGACCGACACTAATGGAAAAATATGGGGATCTGTAAAAACCTAGAACGATAATTTTTTCACGTTTAATGATATTTCCTTATGCGGGGAAAACTCACGCCGTCACTGGCATTCGTCAACAAATGGCCACGGCTTAAATAAAAATAAACTATTTTGTATAAACCCAAATGCACTTCCCTCATAATGAAATCTTTTCTCAGAATGAAAGGTAACATTCTAGATTCATACGGTTTATACTGCTCTAGAAATGCATTTTAAAACATGGAAAAGTGGACTTTTAATGGGCCTTTTATTACACTTTTAACCAATTCAGCAACATAAATATTCTCTTTGTGCCTCGACAAACATATCCGAGTGTTTACTCTGTCAAAGAAGCTGTCTCCAAATGATGGAGTATGGATTGCTTTTTTGTCTCTGATTCTAGTGGTAACATCATTTGTGATGACAATCTAAAATGTTAATTCAATTTTTATTTTCAAATATAATTTGGAATTAGATATATTTATACTTACTGCAAAACTAAAAATTGCAGCTAAACTCTGCAAATCTCCTAGCAGTTTATATGCCAATTGTGCCCTTTCCTCTGGCTTTGTGTCTCTTAATGGACTAGATATACTGTCAATAATTACTAGTTTGACCTAAAATGCATACATGATTTTAAATACTGCGTTTTTCTTTCAATCATTTTTTATTTATATAAAATAAAATAAGGTAATTTTCGTTTCCATATTGGAAAATATTTATATATTTAAAAATAAAAAAAAACCTAAGTGACAAGAAATAAAACAAAACAAATATTTGAATATTCTTTTTTTATAATAAAAATTATTGTAAAAGAACAAAGTTGCAAAATATTTATTATAACATCACTAAAAAATGATATACCTAGTAATACTCTTAGGATATCTCCTGCTAATTAATATTTCTAACCAAACCAAAGAAAATATTGAGCAATTATTGCAAAGTTCATTATCTTAACAATTTATTTTTTTTTGGAAAACTGAACATACATTTTTCACCTTGCTATGCGTTTTTTTTTAAATATTTAATTTATATTTTACTTAGAGAAAACATATTTTAAATTTCTTGTTTTGAATGAAAGAAAATAAATTAATTAAAATTTAACTAGTTTACTGAGGGTGAAAATTTAGAAAAAAACTATTGTAAGCACAATACCAAAAAGCAAAGTGCACTGTCCAGAAGCAAGCTATATATATAAATGCAAAAATATTTTATTTTCGCAGGAAAACAGCCTAAGAAAAGAATTTCGATTATGTCAGAGAATACCCTCCTGCGATCGATTTCTGGGCCCTTGCCCTCATCAGGCAGGTTTGTATCCAGGGAGATCTCAAATGCTCAGAGATCATCGATGTGACTCAATCGAAAACGCGAAACATCTATGGGAGTGGACACGTTCATCAAAAGCATGTAATAATAATACAATACAAAACTCTTTATTCAAGAAAATGCAAATTGTTACAAACAAACAAATTTACATTAATAGAATGGCGTCATAAAGGAGTGTTGGAGCAATTTTAAAAAGACATTTACAGTAATTAAAAGTTAAAATTAGAATACATACATGGAGATCTACATTTATTTAATTTATAAATATACATGAATATACCTAGTATTTAAGAAATCAGAAATACAATAAGGTTCTAAACTAACAAGGTATTTGCATATGGCTCTCTTAAATTCTATGCTATTATTCAGCAGTTTGTAATGTGTTGGGAGTATATTGTAAAATTGAATACATTTGTACATGGGTCCGCTCTTATACAATGATAACCTGTGTCAAGGTATATTATAATCTATGGTTCTCATATTATATAAATCATGATTATTCTTAAATTCATCAAAAAATGCCTTATTCCTATGAAAAAACATTAAACATTCATAAACGTACAAACCGAACACTGTAAGGATCTCAAGCTGCTTAAATCTAGTTCTACAGGATTCTCTATAAGAAATGTTACAAAGAATTCTGATTGTTCTTTTTTGTATGTTAAATAATCTCTCCAGAAGTGGTGAGGCACCCCAGAAAATGATTCCAAAGCGCAGCACTGATTGAAAATTAGCATAATATGCGTGGGTAAAACTGAAAACAATAACAATGTCCCTTCACACATTTAACAGTTGACAAAGCAAACTTAACCAACATTTTTTATACTTCGCCAAAAGAAACTTATAGTCATGAGGATGTTTAAGAAAAATAAATCTGTGTGCGGATACTAGTCTATAGACAGACATTCTCCTTGTATTATGCCCTGAAACTTTCGACTGAAATTGACTTAGCAGGGGTGGACAGTCAGTGGGACCATTTACTATTTTATATATGAAGCTAAGCAAGGGCTGCAAATACTAAAGGTGAAACCTCACTAAAGAACAGTATAACATCTAGAATGAGTCAACAGATAGGACACAAATTATTTTAAAAATTAGTCCCAGCATTTGAAGTGTCTTTCTGTATAGATCGAGATTATTTGACTGCCTTTCCTTCTCTCCAAGACATCCAATAGAGCTCTCTTCTAAGTGACCAAATTATTTTACATTCAAGCTAGCATTTTTTGGCATAATACTTTCAGCTTGTTGAAAATTGTATTTTAGTCAACAGTTAGCACGTTCATGAAGACATAAACATAAAACTAGTTATAGCATAAACATGTGAATATTACTTAACGACTCTCTGTACTTTCCTTTCTTTCTCCTCCTCAACTGCATTGACAATCAATACAAAATATGAATCTTTATTTATATTATTATAAGCAACAAGTGAAATGTGAACAATATTTGATATTCTTGTTAACTTTAACAATTTTGTAGATTACTAGAGAACTATTTGTTGTTAAACTACCAATATCCTTTTTTAACAATAATTGTTATGTAACAATGGTCACTGTAGTAAAGCCATAATTATATTTTCTTACCTTCTTATCCCTTAAAAATATTTCTAGATATTTAAGTGTTGCCGAGATCTCTAAGATAGTATCATTTTTAAAAACAATAATATTTTTTAAAATATGTTCTTCAGTGAAATATTCAACTCCAATAGTTTTTACTTTTCTGATTTGATGTACAAATTTCCTGCTCAATTCTCTTAATCTACAGGAGGAAAAGTTTTTATTGGTGCTTATATAAATAACTTGTCCTTCTATTCCTCCAAAAAGTTTTGGTAACTGTGTTGTAATACATAACTGAAAACTGGAAACAAAAAAAAGCTCTTATCATATCCATCACTATAGTATTTATGATAATACAAATTTTAAATAACTAAAATAAGTTATTTACAATCACATTATAATTATGTAGTATTATAATGTCAATGAATAATTTATTTTTCCATGAGTGTCGCAGAATACAGAAACTTCCTAAAATTAAATTATGGGAATGTAATAGTTATTGACATTGAATACTTTAAAGTCTATGGTAATAGTCAACACTGGAAAATGTTGAAAGCATGCATGTGACTTACCAGATTTGAGTTTTTCCCGATCCAGGAAATCCAGCCAACTCAGTTATTCTTTCATGGGTAATTTCGTCTCTTAAAATATTGTCTAAATCAGTGTTGTAGCTTAAAATAGCCCCATTTGATAATTCTACGCTTAAAAGATGTAAAGCAGTTGTAGTTTGGGGTACCTTTTTCAAATTAATGGACAAAGAACTGAGAAATGTTGGAGTCAAATTACAACAATAATGTTTACCAAAACTTTGTAGCTTATCTATTGTCGTTTTAGGCAAATCCAAAGTTGTGATATTTTGTTCCATTTCTTAATATATTACAGACATAGAACACTTTATATACTAAGTCCGTAAATTTTGTTGGCCAAAACACATCTAAAACTAAATAAATGTAATTTATCTTATAGACTTTATTGTCATTTCTATCTCTTTAAAATAACAAAAAACCGCCGAAAACCTGTAAACATAGGTATACGTAGGGATGGGCATTATATCGACCACAAAATTCACTCTATTACACTTATGACGTCTTGCCAGCTCATAAAAAAAAATACTATGATTTGGTAGAACTGAAAGCTATACCGCTCTTATCAAAAGTACTGGTAACGTAATTTTTTTTATCATTGCAGGTAAAATTTTATTTTCACAAAGTTTTTTGTTTTATTAATTTCTAGGTATTTATTTACTTCTTTACACAAACGCCGATTCTGATGCTTTTTTTGAATATAGGTGGACTTTGGAGAACTGATCACAAATCTGAAGTCAAATTTCTCTGGTCATATTTTGTTTTTGAGTTATTCATCCCCAAAATTCATACACATCCTAAACCAATAGGGATGTGACTTTAAAGAGAAGCATTAATTGATGTAAATTAAATATGGACATATAGGCTAATACATAGGTGGAACGCTACCAGCAGGGTCGTGAAGGCACTAGTGGATTGATAACGCGTTAGCAGCAGGTTAGGCGTCGTAGATATCATTATTAAAGCTCTAACAGTAAAAGCGGACAGCAGCAAAGTACATCACTGGCGGAAGTCTACCATTCGGGGCCGATGCTGATTTTGTGTGGGTTGGGCTTTATAGATGATGTCTACGGCACCTTTTCTGGTGCTAACACGGTACCAATTTACCTAGTTCCTCCGCGCTTCTGCTGGTACCGTTCTACCTTATGTAGGTAACAAAATATCTATAATTATTTTTTATTGCAGTACCTATCAGCTTTTACTATAATTTGTATCAATTAATATGTTTTGTCTTTAAAATTGCAGCTCGACGGTTTTTCATGATGCTTAGGTGCAAACACGACGAAAAGTTATTAGTCCAAAAAGTATGAAGAATGATGGTTTTTGAGTGTGTCCAATGACATAATTTTTAAGGTAAAATAAGGCAAACTCAAGAAGAGAGTTTTGTTACGACTTTTATAATTGTTTGTAGTAGTTTCATACAGAACTAGCCAATTTTAATTAAAATAAAAGAAAGAAAAATGGGAAAATTGGTATTAGAATGTTTATAACTTTCAGGATGAGTAACTCAAAAACTAAACATGACCGGAAAAGTTGACTTTAGAGCCGTGATCAGGACCCCAAAGTCGGCGATGGTCCAAAAAGTAAATAACTACCACTTTTTGAAAAGCATTATGTTTCCATTACTTATTTTAAGCTTGTTACTAAGGTCACGTGCATCATCTTTTTGTCAAGCCTCTTCAATATTCCCTCTACTCCCAGCACCAACCAAGCGTTTAATACCATTGATATTATATTGTTGAAATTAATATACAAGCAGACTACAACACCGGAGTGACTATAGTGCATTAAGACCGTTAGTACCCTTTTTAGCAAGACGGTTTTAGAGGCGATCACGTATCCTGTGAATCCCTGAAAAAACACAAAAAAAAACCCGAGACTATCTGAAGAACTCTGTATAATACTTAGACAAGTCTAAGATACAATAGAACTGACGTCACGCTGATGAATTTTGTTCTAAATTTGAATTTTAATCTAGAGTTAGACACCTTGCAAATTCCCCCACTTGGCAGCCAAAAGCCTTCCTGTTCAGATAGGGTCAATGAATGTTAGAAACGGAAAATTTTAATCAGAGAACTAACGTCGGGCCCTTAGACAAGGTCCTTGTCTACTGTAGGGCCACACTATTAAAACTAGTTTACGTACACTTGAAAAATTCCTTCATTTGCCAGCCAAGTGCTTTCCTTTCCAGGGTCAATGTATGTTGACTTTACCTGATTTTGTAGGTTTCTGTTGGCACTACTTATAAGTAATCGGCCAGCACATTTCAATAAATGTTAGAAACAAGCTTGAACTGTTGTCAGACTGAACATCACGCCCCTCTGTGGTTAACGCGATTATAAGTATTTTCTCTTTTATTGTTATGTGAAAGTACCAAATATTTATTCTCTTCTTTTCTACAAATACATTTCAAATTCGAGTAAACAAACAGCATAAAATGACCAGAAAGGATCAAACTAAAATAATAACATTGGGATATGTATTGAAGTTTTTAAAATTAGTCAAATGGTTAAAACTAATTAAAAATACAATTAACATTATTCAAATGTGCTTTAATGATTCTTCATATCATAGGTTTTACATAATACAAAACTCTATGAATATTTAAATTTTATTAGGCCTTAATGTAGTAAGAGTTAAAAAGTTACAAGAGCAATAAACAAGTACAAAACTTTCACACGTTCCAAACAACTAAAAAACAAACAGTACTTAAACTAGGGTTACCAGACGTGCCGGTTTAGGGGGGACTGTCCCGATTTTCAACAAAGTGTCACGATTTGTCCAGCGGCTCGGTTTAAATGTTTAAAAATCCTGATATTTTGACACTTTAAAGACATGTTGAATATAAACCATTTAACTTACATAAAACAGTTTGCATTTTCCTATCTTCATTTCAAAAGATCTTTAATCAGCAGCAGGATTAACAAATACCTAGTGAGAGTTAATTGTTATTATACTAAAGAAATGAACTTAATCTTTTGGCCCAATAATCAAAATCTGGCAACCCTAACTTAAACTATGTTTCATATCAATATGGGCGGTGAATAAAAATGGAAGGCAAGGTGCAGTCTTAAATAAGGATCGAAGAGGTTCTGAAATATATATAAATAAATATTAATTGAATAAATAATTTACTGTGATGCGAAACCTTTTAAAAATCATAATTTAAATAGCGTGAAATATTCTACGTATAAATTTACTACATCAGCCTGAGTTTAAAATTTCTTTTCAACACACATAATACAAGCAAAAAAATGTAAAATGAGTATTGCAAACTAAACTGAAAAATCGAAATGCAACCATGTGATCTCTCCAATAATTGTGACTTCCGGTTAAAACGGAACAGACCCTATGTTTTACCGTTTAAACGAGACACCCTGTATATTCACACATATCAGGAACCTAGAAACCATTCTGCGCATGATAGTGCTAATATTTGCAACTCTTAAAATAAAGTCGTTTTTCAAAATCCCAATTAAAAGTTAGTATGTTATGAAAATCCCATGGTTGCATTTAATATTTTTTGAATTATAGGCAAATAATAATTTTGTGAACTGTTCAAAAATTTCTTGAATAACATTAAAGAATTATGAGAATGACTCTAAACTGGTCACAGATTCCAAATAAGTCTAAATATACAAGTTACTGCATTTAAAACCTAGTAGTTCCGGTTCAACTAAATTACAAAAAATGAAATATGTTAAAAAACTTTATTTGTGAGGATTCTACAAGTTTCATAATGACCGCTTTTAAACAAGTTCGTGAGGTGAAATAATCAATATCCTATTAAAAATTAACATATGCCAAGTTTTAACTAATGAAGTTTTACGATGTTTATTATTTATCTTTAATTACTACGCATTTCTTTGCCGAAAAATCCGTATCAGTACTTAACAGGAACAATGAAAACCTTCATTACAGGCTACTGCCATGGAAAAATACAGTAAGGGGCAAAGGTTTCCAGTGAAACATGCATGTTCGGCAAACTCCACGTCGCGGAGTGGGTCAGAATATAACGACTCGAGAAAATAATACAATTTTTGGAAAAAATAAAGAATATAATTCAAAAAGAAAATGCATTTTTTTAAAAAAGATACCTGTCTTAGAAATGCTTACATAGGGAAAAATTTTTGTGGTTAGGTAAATGTTAATCCTTTCATACATTTTGTCTCTAATATTTACATAGCCTCGTTGACATCCGGTTTGATGACTCGACAGGATCGTCTCTATACAGTAATAAAATCCTTATCGTTACCAAATTTCAATTCATTATAAAATTATTACTCTCTTGCTGCTGTTTCCTGACATATTATTAATGTAAATTAAATAGTTGGTATTGTAACTAAGTATTTTTAAAATATTATTATTTGTTTTACCAAAAAAATTGTTACAAAGGCAGAAAGTGCTAGATTACGTGAAGCATTCACCGTTACAGACACGAATCCCCGTAATATAAAAATTTCAAAAATCCCGCCTTGAAAGCCCAAGAATTTATCGTAACAATTGACAACGTTGCCGATATCTGTTGTCTGGAGTAGGGATGGGCGCCTTATCGATATGCCGGCAACGTATCGAATATCAATAGGTAATTAAAAAAATATCGATATATTTGTTGCAACTAATTATACATAGGTAAAATCCAATATCGCCCTTCCCTAGTGTAGAGATGCTTCTGACTCGACATTCGACAATATCATATAAATCTTTATTCAGAGTATGCTCAACTGGTGGATCTTGGTCTGTGAAGTAATTTCAAGGAAAATATTTTAAGCACACAATTAATTGCTATATTATTGTCAATCTTCATATTTTTTTACGTTCGGACATCCTGTTTAAATATCTCACTACGTGCTCTATTTGAAATAACTAAACGCCCTTAAGGTGGTGAAAGGTAGTTAACCATTTACAGTCAGGGAGAAACAAAATTAACAATATAATAATTCGCAGATATAAACTATATTATCTGCCTATGATGAAAAGGGAAACCTAAGAAAATTTAGTACCTTAGAGAATTCTGGGAACAATTACTGATCATTTGAAACTGAAATGTTACAACTATTTGTTCTTAATTCCCATTTGTATTTTTTTGCATTTTGCCATAACTATATAAAACACTGTGTGTAAGGTACAGTGTCTTTAAATATAGTCGGATAATCAAACAATTTTTATTTGTTTTGCTGAAAAATGTTAATAATTTCGAAATACCTATTTTATGATTTCTTTTTTCACCTCATTTCCTTTAATTAAAGTCCATCAACATTTATCAGCCACAAAATTCCGATAAAGGCAAAGTTTATAATTAGCATCATCATAGTAGGAAATTTAAAATTGTGTGCGAAAGTAATTACAACCATGTTTAAAAATTATATCCTCTCTGCACGCGCCGAGTCTGGCTTTCGCTACTGGTAAAAAATATATAATAGAATAATATCTATTTACTAATAAGTAAATGCTTATTTCAAGTACCATATATACTATTACAAATTCGGTAAACTCCACATCATTCAAGAAGGTATTAGACACTTGGGTGAAAACGACGGGAATAACTTTTGAAATGTATATAATATAGATTTTTGATGAACTTTCCACTCCACGGTTTAAACTTAAACTATTCATGTTGCATATAAAAGCAGTAGCAATGTAGTGAATTAAGGTTATAGCGGCACCCTTTGTATAGATATTCCTTATTGTTGATATGTTAAAACATAAATGAACTTAACGTAACATTACTAAATTCTTCTAATATCACATCGCTTTTCCACAAGATTTAAAAAGTTTGACTAGAACTGAAAAATTGTACATAATATTTTCTACAACATTCATCAGAAAAAATTATTACACTTATTTATATATTAATAACCATCAAGTTGAAAAAATCGATCTACATTTACCCATTTTTCAACCCCAAATAAACGTAGTGCATATCTTAGCGACACCTCAAATACATATCGTAAATTTCTTTTTAGACTTGAAATGGCTTTTAGCAATTAAGGAGGACAATTATAATAAAAAGCAGTAATTGGAATTATTTCTGTGTTGTTACAAGCATAAACCATACCAGTTTAATTAAGCTTAATAGTCGATTATATCATTCAACATGCCAAATTAACAAATATATTAGCAATTTTGTGAAATTTCCCAATTTTTCTGCAAAAATGGTATCTTTTTTGTTTTAAATAGAATGCTATAGTGATTGTCGAGTAATAATAATTACACTATTAGATTCCCAAAAAATCACGGTTTGATTTCTACTAATATTACGGTTCTAGGTACTGTCTATTTATGTAAAAACTAAAAAAAAATCCTGTCATAAAATTTGGTACAGAGGAGTAACTGACCGCTAAACACTGACTGAAATTAACGGCTAACGTCAACTTTAGTTGAACCTTGTTTTTTATTTGGACTACTGTCTAAGACCACAACTTAGCATTTTCGACAAAAAAACTGAAAATTCTCCTTAATTTAAAAGCTAAGAAAAATTGCTGCTGGACATTTTGATACAGAGGGAAGGATAATCAATCACAGAAAATTCAAACAGCATCAGCAATCTTAAAGTTTCCGATTTTCCTGCTAATTTTGCCTTTTTGAAGCTCTGTAAGTCCCAAACGGCTTAACTTGCAACGAAATGGATTGCACTTTCCTATTTTGGGTTTTAGTTATCTATCATCTGACACCAATTTCTACATTGACAGGAAATGTTAATTTTTGACACTTCCTGTTAAACTAGAAATTGGCGAAACAGGTGAATTTAGATATTGGCAACATAACACAAAAAGTGTTTAGAATGTTCCGGACAATACAAAATGGAATATTGGGTATTTCGATTAGAAAACGCATGTTACCACAGGTTTAAGGTAAAGCTGCACAATTAAAAATATTTCAAAAATCGAGTTTAGGATCATATATAGTCCAAAATAATCTATTGGTTCACCATACACTTCTAATAGGTCACTGAGTTTGGAGCACCATATATATATATATATATATATATATATATATATATATATATATATATATATATATATATATATATATATATATATATATATATATATATATATATATGAATCGTGATTTGTGAAATGGGCATGAGTCACCCAAACAACCATTTTCAATTTTATTAAACCCTATATTAATCGAACTATCATTTCGTGTTAAAACGGCATTTCCTTGCATTTACAACCTTGTTATAGGCGCGAAAACAGGTTAAAAAGACTTATGCCGTTTTAACAAAATTGGTCCGGCAACGTCAGGTGAGGCAGAACTGTTGTGATTTTCAGTTGTTATCAACCTGATTGCAAATAATTGTTTTCTTATTTGTTATAATTTACAACAATAAATATATAAAAATAATGGAAAGTGAAAGTTCCGGACAATACAAAATGGAATATTGGGTATTTCGATTAGAAAACGCATGTTACCACAGGTTTAAGGTAGAAGCGGCAACACTGCACAATTAAAAATATTTACCATTGTGTCGAGAACTAAGGAAGCATCTGCTATCGTAGTATTCGCCCCGGCAAGGCTCATCAGGCAGTTTCTTGAGCATATCAGTATGTTTGTTTAATGTTTAATGACCAAGGACTAAGGAACCATCTGCTATCGTAGTATTTGCCCCGGCAAGGCTCATCAGGCAGTTTCTTGAGCATATCAGTATTAAAACCGGGATACCCGAACCCTGAAACAAACAAGGAGTCATGTCGTTCGACTTTGAAAGTCGATGAATGGAAATAGGCAACCAGTGGCGCCCTTAAACAAACATAGCGTCATGTTTTGGACGTTTCTCGACACAATGGTGAAGGAGTATATTTCCTTACTTTTAGTTCTTTCGTTAAGTTTTAGTAAGATCCGAATCTGTATATATGGTAGCAACTTTTTAATATTCAAATGGATGAAGATATTCAGTATTTTGTATCGAAATTGCTTGAGGGTCAGATTTCAGGCAACAGCAAGTGTAAAAAAAGTCTTGACGTTCTTTTAAAATAGATATCAGTAACACAAAGAGTTTTACAAAAGAAATTACAAAAAACAGTATTTGCAGAAAAGTAAAAAAAATCTGGCAACATTGTTGATGTGTTAAATGGCACAGTTAATCAAAATTGCTGAAAAACCAGAAATTCATGTCAGGGGAGGGGGGTCCAAACGGTCAAATCTCACGAAAAGTAGCAAGAAGCATGCCTATACAAACATACTTTTAAAGTTTCGGGGGAAGTCCAGAACCCCCCCCATCCTGGCTACATGCCTGAACTCTACGTAGTACTCAAGTTTTATATATGTTTTGTCACTAATTTTAATGATCCTAGAAAACGTATAGAATAAGAAACATGACAAGACTTGTCTAAAATAAAAACTAGAAACTAGGAAAATAACAAAAAATGAGTCGAATCTCTCTTTAAGACAAATAATATGGGCAATGATGGAAATTAATTTATTAGAAACAAACTTATCTTACTTCCTTTGAGTGCAGTCGCTTTTTGAACATTACAACATACGAATCATTGACTATTTAAAGAAACAAGTTAAGGTATTGAAAACATTTTGAAAACCAACTCATTTTATAACGGAAATCGGTAAATGTAGACTGACCTAACAACTTATGTTTAATTCCTTTTGATTGATAGTTATTATTCTTAGTCTACAATAAATATTAATATATGTAATCAAACGGGTCCTACACTATTCTATAAAACAATCAACTGTAGATATATTTGTCTAGAATAACTTGAAGCTTAAAAGCTGTAAAATGAAAATTCTACAATTTCTGAAGTGGAGATGGCCAATATTCTTACGTTTGCATCTAAAGAAAAAACAATAAAATCGGCTAAAATTTTGAGGCAGTGTAAGGTGTTCATGATCCCAGTTTTAATTTAAATATTTTTAGTAATGAACAAAAAAAATGTTTTTAATAAATTCAATTGATGGAAATCCATTATACACTGATTAAAACGTCTATAACTTTCATTTCCACTACATTAAATAAAATAATACATCCATTAAATAAGAATTTTCTGAACTGGTATAGGTACGTTGTTGATATTATAACTTACTTTACAGGTAAAGAACGACAATTAAATCAATTCCTAAACTTTATAAATAATTTACATGCAAGAATTAAGTTTACCGTAGAAATAGAACAAAATAAATCTATTTTCTTGATCGAACTATAACACAAGCAAACGAAAAACCTGATTTCTATATCTATCATAAGCCGTCACACACAAATATTGTTATTCATAATAGTTCATCTCATCCTCATTTACAAACGCAACTCATCTACTAAACGAATCACACACATTTGATGACAATTTAAAAATTCTTCATTCTGAAATAAAATCAAAGGAACTCAATTTTCTAGAAAGTATTGAAATCAGTAAATTTAAAACATCTGGGCTGTTACTAAACGACAGTGGCATAAGGCCGCGCGTCCCTTCTGAAAAAATGTTAACATAACACGCAATTTCAATTCTTATAAATTTAATATTAATATAAGATTATGCTAAATTTTTTTACCCCAAACATCAGTTCTTATCTCTAATTACCCGACCTCGTTGACTCGTGAGAATTCTCAAACATATGTTTCAGGCGCAGCCTCTATAGCCGGTATTACTAGCTCCAGTGGCATCACGGAGAACAGCATACGAAGTGACCCGAATATATCGTTCGGTTCGCTGCCTTTGCGGCGCGGGTTTCTCGCGCCGGGACCTCTTATTTTAATTTAGTTCATGGATTCATGGATATCCGATATCGAGAGTGTGTTTGGTTTTTGGACGAAAGTTTTTTTATTTTATAAACTGTGTATAATGTACACAATTTTTTACAAAAAAAAATCGATTCATTAGAGGATAAGTTAAAAATTAAAGAGTTTGGCAGGCCGTTGCACGATATAAATTTAACACAAATTTGTGAACGAAAGGCCGAAAGCAGGTCTTTTACACGCCGATTTTCGGATATGTGGATGTGAAATAAAAAATGTATTGTACTGTTTCCCGTGTTTGGTGTTTTATTAAGCCGACTCTAGAATGGACCTTAACTGGACAAGGAAAGGAATAAACGATTTACACCATTTTCCTGAAAAAATGAGGATGTACGAGTCATCTTGCGACCATATTAATTCTTGCACAGCGTTTGCTATTATGATTCTAGACAGCATGCTACAAGTGTGCAGGGAAAAGACATTTCTAACCAAATGGAAACGGCAGATTTTGTATCAATTAATTGTCAAATGGTTATAATACTAAGATATTCTTATAATCAATCCAACATTTTTGGGGATTTATAAGTGTTAAACATAAAACAGCAACCGGGTTAAAAATTTGCATTGAAAATGAAATAGATCCCTTAATTTTAAAGACTTCCTCAAAAATTCATAACTCTAACTTTCTTATTAATGATCTGTGCATTTATGTCAGTCCTCCTTCTGCTTTATACATAATTGCAGCCCCTTTCGAATTTCCGAACCACTCTCCTCAGTCACTCTATCGATCGCCGGCCCACACCCACCTTTGAACTACCAACTCTCGGGTTATGATATGGTTTTTGATCTTTATCAAGTGACCTAACGACTGACAAGGGGGTATCTTCACCAAGTTCTTCGATCCACCCCACATCTGGCCTCTAACCGGTGTTAATGAGATGGCGCATGCTGTAAATACATTTTACTATTGCCTGTATGGATTTTTACCTCTAAATTCGGTAGCACAATTTAACAAAGTCTATGCGTCCACCCGGATTCGAACCTGGCCGTGTGGGGACCATACTCAAATGTCCAATGCAGCCCAATTTATACTTATTTTAGTATAATTTTAGTAAAGTCGCCTTTAGGATTTAGTAGAGCGCCACACGACTTTGCAGAACTGCTTCTTTTTTATTTTTTAAGTTTTTTAAATCCCTTAATAGCCCTTAGATTTGATAGAAATAAATAAATAACTTGTCTTTGGCTACCCTAAACCCAAACAAAAAGAATATCAGCATTTTATACTTCTTTGGATCTCATTAAAGTAATTCCCGAATTCAAACACATCTGGGACGCGTACAAAAAAAACAAACAATAAAATGAAATCAGTTTTAAGAAAATAGTCAAAACATGAACATTTTGGGTGTAAGGACGTTTTTTAAGGGTTAATATGTTGGATCTAAAATTCAACAAATTTTGCCTCTAACTTTTTCTAATTTCCAAAAATAATTTAAACAAAATTCAAATTAAAATTTTGTGTAAAAAATAAAATTATACCTTGCGATTGTTCCGGATTTTTCATCCTGAAAAAGTATCCTGAATACGCGGACTGTAGCCTAAATCCTGCACTGCCATAGAAAAAGAAATACAAAACTGACACTCATGTAAGTTTTTGGGATAATAAAGTTGCCTTAGAAACTCATGTTGCAATATCTAAACCAATTCATTATTTCATTGTTTTAGTACACACTGACTTTCATTTTGACAGCGGTTTATTGCAGATTTCTTCCAAATTATATTCGGTCTCGTCTCGTAAATAAGTCCAGTGTAGTATCCCTATCTACGTGCTGCGATCACACATTTTAAAGTCCAAAGTACAACACTATCCCCTCGCTTCTCCGCCTCCTACAGGTTCCTGCGTTATGCTTTCTTCAGTCTTTATTTGTGTGCGGTACGATCCACGTCGAAATGCCAAATAAATCGCGTAAAAGATATCGATCGCATTCTCGCTCGGAAGAAGGTGTGAGTGTATTAGATTATCTTAAGCGGATGGACAAACGTTTAAAATTATTGGAAAATAAGAACACGCGGAAAAATAGAAAGATAGTGACTAGTTCGGACGAGGAAAGTGTGTCAAGTTCTGAGAGAGGGGTGGATAATCATGATTATTCGCAAAGTTCCGAGGACGAAATCAGAAGCAGTTTTGGAGATGCTGATAATCAAGGTAAATAAAATATTATACGTTGGGGGCATTTTATTGAGCAAATTATACGGTGATTGGAGGAGCATAGTAGAAAAATTTCCTTTCTGATGCATTATCATTATGTATAATCACAGTAAATGTGGCAGAGTACGGTGGTGGTTACTCTAGCTTGGTGTGTATGTATTATTGGTGAATACTTTTACCTGATTCTCTCCCGCTTATCACTGAGAACAGTAGCTTCATAACGGCACGTTGGTGGTTGCCCTTATGAATTAGTGTATTGCTAGCTTAGCATTATAAATGCTTACATACCCCTTAAGATTTGATTATCCCCAATAGGTGTTTTAAGGGTATAATTTTCTCTTATAGGATTGGTCCATATTGGCAGAGAGGATTCGAGCGCATCAATCGAAAAGGACACCGAAAAGATGCTACCAAAGCCTTTAGAGGAAGGGTTACTAGCAATTTAGGGAGATGAGGTAAATCGGAAAACTGTCCTGGGACAACCCCTTCAACCGAAGATCGCGGAAAGATGGCTACATATCGCAAAAAACGGTCTGGATGAATCCGTCCTTAAACAAATAATGGAGAAGTACCCTCCTCCAGAAAATGGGGCCTTGTTAGGGCCACCCCAATTAAATTTAATGGTGAAACAGGCCATACATGAATCAGTAGAGCGAAGGGGTGAAAAATTGGCGAGAATACAGTCGAGGTTGGCGGCCAGTTTGTCGGCTGTAGGTCAAGTAATGACCAAGATATTAGAAAGAAAGGGGGAGGGAGGAGAAGATGAAGTTAAATACTATATAGAGACCCTGAACGATGCAGGGCGTCTAATAATTGACGTTATCCACTCTGAGTCAATATCAAGGAGAGAACTAGTGTCTTTTGATTTAAATAAAAATTGGAAAAACACTCTAACCGAATCCCCCTTGGATAACTGGCTTTTTGGCGAGGATTTGGAAGGGAGATTAAAGGCGGCCAAGGAGTTGCAAGCTTCGTCCAGTCAGCTGAAAACTCTCAAGAGCAATCCAGCAAGAAATGCATCAAATACATCTAGATCTCGGACATTGCCGCATTTAAACTTCAAGAGTCTGCCTCAACATCAACAGGGAGTGAAACAAGGCAGACGCAATTTCCGAGAAACTCCCCACAACCGTCAACGTCAAAGGCGGACCTGGGATCGAAATCAATACCTAGCCGTAAGGTCGCGATCTCAGGAGAAGGAAAAGAGCAACAAGAGATTTCGACGACATTGAGGGTGAGTCAGTATGCAGGCCGTTTACAATTTTTTATTGACCGCTGGAAGACGTATACTAGTGATAGACGTATTTTAGCATGGTTGCAAGGCTTTAAAATTCCCTTTATGATTAGACCATCGCGAGAGATAAATTTAGGAAGACACAAATGGTAGGTTAGGAGCAGAAAATAATTGAAAATAATATTCAGAGATTACTTAGTATTGGGGCTATTTCTGAGGCATTGCCATGCAGAAGACAGTTTGTTTCCGACATATTTGTTCTTCCTAAATCGGATGGTTCGAGTCGGTTAATTTTAAATCTTAAGAAATTTAATGAATATGTCAGCACAAGTCATTTTAAATTGGCAGGTTATAAAATAGCGTCGGCCCTTATAAAACCTCATTCTTTTATGTGCAAATTAGACCTAAAAGACGCATATTTTATGGTTCCAATTCATAAAGACTATCGGAAATATTTAAGATTTTATTTTGGAAACAAACTTTATGAATACAATTGTCTTTGTTTTGGTCTAAACTGTGCGCCTATGGTGTTCACTAAATTGTTGAAGCCAGTCGTCTCTTTTCTGAGAAGAAAAGGTCACGTTTCAATTGCTTACTTAGATGATTTTTTATTAATCGGCGATACTTATGATAGATGCGTATCCAATGTTTTAGGAACAGTTGAGTTACTAGAATATCTAGGTTTTATTGTAAACTATAAAAAGAGTATTCTAACTCCACAAAAAAGTTGTACGTTTTTGGGCTTTCCGTTTAACTCTATGGATATGACTATTTCTCTCCAAGGGGAAAAAGTCATTAAAATATTGTTACATTTAAAAAGATTTTTGAAGTGGGAGAAATGTACCATAAGAGAATTCGCCAAGTTAACAGGGAAATTGGTATCCATATGCCCAGCCATTAAGTACGGATACTTATATACCAAATTGTTCGAGAGAGAAAAATTTTTAGCACTAAAAGATAATAAAGGGAATTATGACGGGTCTATGAAAATTTCTAAAAAGCTTCAGATGGACACGAGTTGGTGGATTCGAAACGTGCCTATTAGCAGAAACTTGTTATCGTATAATAAGTTTTTTATAGAAATATTCTCTGACGCGTCCGACATTGGATGGGGTGTTTATTGTGATAAAATAAGTTCTCAGGGTTTTTGGTCTGATAAGGAGAAAGAGGAACATATAAATTTTCGAGAGTTGCTAGCTGTTTATTTTGGCTTAAAATGTTTTGCTAGTGACTTAACTAATGTTTCTATTTTATGCAGGGTAGATAATACCACTGCATTGGCATATATAAATCGCATGGGGAGTGTCCAATTCCCCAAGTTAAACAACCTTGCTCGAACAATTTGGCAATGGTGTGAGAAAAGGAATTTGTTTATTGTGGCTTCTTATATTAGATCCGAAGAAAATAAGGAAGCTGACACAGCTTCGCGTAATATTAAGATCGAGACAGAATGGAGTTTAGCGAGCTGGGCATTTGGAAAATTGGTTACAAAGTGGGGTTTCCCAGAAATAGGCTTATTTGCTTCACGTATAAACACTAAATGCAAGAAATACATATCATGGCAAAGAGACCCAGATGCGTACACTATTGATGCCTTTACAACCAATTGGAAAGCATTTTATTTTTATGCTTTTCCTCCATTTTCGATAATCCCAAAAACTCTTCAAAAAATTATTGCCGATCAAGCAGAAGGTATAATGGTTGTAGCCAACTGGGTTTCGCAACCTTGGTATCCGGTTTTTAGGTCACTTTTAATAGACAAGCCAATTATTTTTTCAGCTAATAAATATTTACTCTCTTTCAGCAAAACTCCCCACCCCCTAGCCAACAATCTTTCTCTGATGGGAGGTCGGTTATCAGGCAAGCTTTGCTCTTAGGGCATGTTCCAGAAGAAGCGCTGGAAATCTGTATGTCCTCCATAACGAATAATACCTTAAAACAATATAACTCGGGGCTTAGATTATGGTGGGAATTTTGTAGAGTTAGAACCTTAATCCTTTTTCGATTTCGGTGTCAAATGTTCTAGCTTTTTCGACCCAGCTCTTTATTAAAGGAGCTTCTTATAGCTCGTTAAGTTCTTATAGAGCAGCTATAGCACAGATAGCGGGTCCAGACCTTTCACAAGAATGTCGGATGCAAAAATTTTTTAAAGGTATATATATGTTGAGACCCTGTAAGCCTAAGTATGAGAATACCTGGGACCCTGCAGTAGTGCTTAATTATTTAAAACTTAAAAATAATTCTGATCTAACCTTAGAAATGCTTACACATAAATTAGTTACATTACTGGCTTTAGCTTCGGGGCAACGTTTACAAACATTATCGCTTATTGACATACGAGACATTTATAGGAAATCTGATTAAATAAACATAAAAATTGAGGCAAGAATAAAAACATCTGGCAGAAACAAGCAACAACCATTTTTATGCTTGCCTTACCTCAAAGACGACGCTAAATTATGTGTAGCTAGCACGTTATTAGAGTACTTAAAACGAACGGAGACCATTAGAGGAAGCATAACTTGTCTTTTTATTACAATCAAGAAACCTCATAAGAAAGCATCCACTCAAACCTTGGGACGTTGGATTAAAAATATCCTTAATAAGAGTGGGGTTGATACGGGGCAATTCTCCGCTCATAGTACACGGCATGCCGCAACCTCAGCAGCGGCCAGGAAAGGGTTAAATTTTGATACGATCAGGCTCGCGGCAGGGTGGTCTAAAAATTCTAGAATGTTTGCTACTGTTTACAATAGACCGTTGATAGATAGTCAGAAAAGTTTTGCTGAAACTATCCTTAGTTTATAAAATATAAATTTGCATATATACTACATATATATTTCTTTTGTTGGGTTTTAGAGTAAAATAGGAGTTTTAAGTATAAAAACTATATTATATTTCCTTTTTTTGTTGTATCTTAGAATAGGATAAAAGTATAAGTATGAACTTATGTTAAGTGTTCTGCAGGTAAACTAATATTTTTTCAATATATATACCTATACTGAGAAAAACTTATGTTGTTGTTATTGCTTTAAAAATCTACACTGGACTTATTTACGAGACGAGACCGAATATAATCACAAGATTAAACTAACTTACCTGAAGTGAAGTTCAATCTTGATTATATGATAACGTCGAAGTAAATAAGTCCCCTCCCACCCTAACCTCACTTTACAACAACATAATGGGTATCTTTAAATTGACTGAAGAAAGCATAACGCAGGAACCTGTAGGAGGCGGAGAAGCGAGGGGATAGTGTTATACTTTGGACTTTAAAATGTGTGATCGCAGCACGTAGATAGGGATACTACACTGGACTTATTTACTTCGACGACACCTTCATATAATCAAGATTGAACTTCACTTCAGGTAAGTTAGTTTAATCTTGTGATTATGCATGTTTTTGTTTAGAAGATACAGATTTTTAAAACTAAATTGGGTTGTAAATTAAGAATACTAACAATTCAGTAGAACACCGAAAATACTGTCATATAGGCAAAGTACAGAAATAATCCTGTTTTCTTTACAGTCCAAGCAACCTCGACAGGCCAAAATTGGATAAGATATACAGGTAAAGTAGGTGTTAAAAGCTGTTTTATAGTTAGACAAACAAAACGACACTAATCCAAATTGCTATTACCCAACACAGGTAAAAATATAAGAAATACATTATGTAAAAAAATATGTATGTAGAGTGCTACTTAAACAATAACTAAAATTGGTAGGACCAGAGTCCTACAGAGTTACAATGTCAAAAAAGTTTCAAAAATCAATATCATATGTTATCAGATATGCGTATACATTTTTTTAAATGATATAGTTAACATTGTAACGATAGTAAAATCCAAGGGAGGACAAAAGTCCTACCGCGTTAACATATCAATATTTTTTGAAATTATTTCGTGTATCTGGTGACACATGTAAGTTTGATTATCTTTTTTTTTTCCTTGACATGTAGAACTTTTGTTCTACCATTTTTTGATTTATTGTTTAAGACCTTTGTTAGTGTTGTCCTACCTACCTACAAATAAATATTATTGAAAAGGATTCGTAATAGTTTTTATTTGTCTACTTACACCTTTTGACACTGTGTTTCTTATAACCTTGCTTTCCTGTTGAGGTCGCCCCGTCCATTTGTGGAGAAAGGGTGACTCATCAGAACCTCAGCAGGCCCATCGGATGTAAGTAAAGAGAAGGAACTAATATTTTAATGCATTATTAATTTATAAGCGCCAACGATGGCGTCAACGTAAATTTTACAAAAAGGCTAGACTGGCTCTAATTATCATAGTAAAGTATTGGTCGCATACAAAGGAGTTTTATGATCAAACCTAATCAATATCTTCAAAATTACATTGCTTCAAACATTTTACATATTTAGCCATGTTCCCTAGATTGATTTAAATTGTAATACAATAACTTATAGACATTTAGGCCGATATTTAGAACAATCATTTGAAATGTCTTAAGCTTTATCTGTTAAAAATAGCGTAAGGCCCCCACAATTAGAATACATAGAAATCTTATATATTACTTCACAATAAATATATATAACACTGACAAATGCTTAATATTGGACGATAGAAAGATAGAAAAGTGCGAGATAGAAATCTTCGATTGAAGAAGCGATCAGAAACAATGGATATATCCTATCTATCAGGTATATTATGCTGTCAAAGAATCTGTCTTACTAATTATCGTAGTAAGAGCAGAGTGCCAAATTGACCATTAAGTTCCAACATATCCGGTCTCTTATGTCGCAGGCTTGTAGAATCGTTGGACAAACTGAGTAAGATTTAGCACTTGTCCAGGCCCTTTACTGTGATCCATTTGGATGTATTCTTCAAGGTTATGAACCGAATCTGAAAATTTAATGGTTATATTTAACTAGCCCTAAATAACTAAAATCAATTAATACAAATAATTCAAGTTTACACTTGAAAACGATTTGAGATAGTTACTATTCGAAACGTTGTGAAACCGAAATAATAAAGACAATACAAGTCCGACACAATGAGTTTCTCTAGAATGTTCATTATTCTACATTGTCTACCACCTTCAAAAAATAATAAAAAAGTTTGAACATTAAAGAGGGTTACAAACTCTGGGGTTAATGTTTAACAGTGGCGGCTCGTGGTGAATTATATTGGGAGGTCAATAACAAATTTAAAAATAGGCATACTTAAAATAAAAATAAATATCTTATCTTCAAATTGAGCTTTAAATTCTCTTGAAGTTCAGGTCTACTCTTCGTTCTTTAGAATTGGCAAAATGCTGAATGACACGTTCGTTTAAATTGTACGCACATTCCTTTTATAAACGATTTCTAGATACTTAACATTGCTAAAGCGGATGGTCTATTTTGGCCCAATTTCTCAACTCAAAATTTATAAACCCTCGAAAAACCCCTGGATTTTCAGACAAAGCCGTTTCATCATGGCCACGTAGTGCCAGCTCTAATGCCCCACAAAATTTTACACAATATATAAATTTGTTTAAAATATAACTATTTTTGGATACATTTTCATTAAAATCTCTAAGTGATTTTCTATAAGCTGAGTGCGAATATCAACACTTCCGACCGTAGCATAGTTCACCGAACATTTCATGTGATCTGCAGAAAACACATTGTTTTAAGTCTTTAATACCGGTTTTGCACCATAATAACTCCGACGAGTCCTCAGAAAACAACAAACAAACATAACAGTAAAATGAGTTAGAGACTTCAGAACCACATATCCAGTTAGCTAAATCGTACATACTTTTGCGAAAGTTTCAATGAACCTCTTTATTTCTGTCTTTACTAGTTTGTCATATAAGTTCTTGCAAATTGCGACCACTTACCTTGAATTCGGTTATTTTCTCAAAATTAAGTTCGTTAGCACTCTTTAGTTGTTTAATTTTTTACACTACCGACATTTTATTTCATCTACATTCACAACTCAAACATAGACCACCTTGAAATTGGTTATTTTTGCAAAATTAAGTTCGTAGGCACTTTTTAGTTGTTTATTTTTTTTTTGCACTAGCCACTACCAACATTTTATTTCCTGGCGCTAATTCAGCTCTAACTAGACTGAAGTTATTAAGTACAGTGGCGTATCAAGGGGCACCGCAACCATTATTATTTAGATAAAAAAAAGTACGCCACTGACTTTTTTTTTGCAGTTTTTTTAGTTTTTTTCAGTTTAGGCAACTAAAAATTTATTTTTTGTTTTCGAGAAAAAAAATAAAAATGACTTTAAACCTCTTTAAAAATGTACAACATTACAAAAATAAAAACTAAGTATTAATTAATATACATAAATTACAGAAAAATAAAAAATAAACAATTTCGACTTTAAAGTAGATGAACAAAATGACTACTATCTCATAAAATACACGATTGCAATCGGTTCGTCATTTATTATCTGACACGTTCAAAATTCCCTAGAGTATTCCTTATTTCTTTGCAATTGTCGATTATTCGATTTCTCAAGTAGTTTACATCTAGTACAGGAGTTTTATAAATCAGAGCCCTCAGATAACCCCATAAATAGAGATCTAGAGGATTCATATCAGGCCTACGAGCTGGCCAATTTTGACGTCCCGCACGTCCGATCCAGCGATTACGGTAGGATACATCTTCTAAAAAATTGGGTAAGATGTTCTCCCAAAAAGTCTTTATACGATTCACCTGTTAATCTTACTGATAAAAAAAATGGACCAATTAGGTATTCATCAATAATTCCTACCCACATGTTCAGCGAAAATTGTTGCTGAAAATTACTTTCTCTAATAACGTGAGGATTTTCGTCGGCCCAAAAATGGTTGTTATGATAATTAATGATAGCATCTCGTGAAAAATTGCCTCGTCCGTAAATAAAATGTTTGGTAAAAAATTGTTATTGTGTGCCACCGTATGAAGCAACCACCTATAAGACATTAATCTTGGGTGAAAATTCCGAAGCAGTAAAGCTTAAAACCCGCTGTATGTGATATGGTTACAGTAGATTTATTTTTAAAACTTTCCAAACTGTTTTTGGGTTGACTTGAAGCTGCAGTGCAATCTTCCTGGTACTATTTGAAGGATTTTCTTCGACAGCATTAAGTATAGCTTCTTCTAGTTTAGACATTGTGACAGTTTCTGGTCTTCCACCACCTGTATTTTTATTAAAACTACCAGTTTCACTTAATCTTGCATGTATTATTCTAAATGTTTTAGCACATGGAATTACTCTGTTAGGATATATGTGCTGGTAAATTCTACGTGCCTCTTCCGAATTTCCATTTGCTAATCCACAAAATGCATGTCATTTCAGAATTAAAATTATTCATAATGGAATCACTGCTAATTGACAACTTTAAAATTTACTGATATGACAGTGACAGTACTATCACTGTATGCTGATACCAGTAAGGTAAACTCCCCCAGGTAGGTGTAAAAAAATTAACACCCGTATTTTAGACCAGGCCTAACTTGACAGTTATAGGTTTAAGATGGCATTTTTAAGAACTGAACAAATATTTTTTCTAAATGCACCAATTACAAAATGACAGGGATATAAGCGAAACATAACTGGCGAACTAAGAGTTTTAAGTGCCATGGCAACTAGACCTGGTCTAACTTTTAAACCTTTTTAGTAAATACGGGGGTTAGAGTGGTTTAAAGTGATATTTTTTACCGAAAGCGAAGCTAGATACGAACAAAACACAAGAGACCAAAATGTTGTATTTTTAGTTGCTTAAACTGAAAAAGCTATAAAAATTGCAAAAAGGGTCAGTGGCGTACTTTTTTTTATCAATATTGATGATTGCGGAGCCCCTTGAGACACCACTAGATCCAATCAAGTTAGGGCTAAATTAGCGCCTTAGTACTACAACCAAATCGGCTTAAGGATATCTATGATATTTATAAAAAACCGACGTTTTTTTATACTTTAACACCCTGAATCTCAGAATCGAGGCAACTCCGGACACATGTTCCTAAAAACTTTTTTTCTTGAAATGACCTAAGGAATCACCTTTTGGAGGGGAAACATCCTGTATATGTACTATAATAATTTATAATAACATTCGTTATGAAATAAAGAATCTCAAATATGAAACATTTTAAACATATCACAACTATAAATCGTCAGGTAGGATTAGACGACTGATTACTTGCTGTTAATGGTATGCAATTGGAAATAAATGGTGAATGTGACAAATTTCTCTTATTGTTCGATGGTATATTTTTTTATTTTTAGAAAATTGAATCTAAACGAATTTTGGGATAGTCTCTAAAAATATGTACGCTTATTAAATAGTTCTGTTATGTATTTTTTGCATAAATGATTTTCTTACTTGGATTGGTTATTGCTGGATAATTTGGTGGAGGTTTAATCCAGGTGCCATCTGGCCTCTTCATATGCCGTCTGTCTGAAGAGAATTCCTTCACAAACTCGTTAGCGGCTATCACTCGAAAGTATCTAAAACAAAATACTTAGAACATTAGGTAAGGTCACCATGTAAGGTGTCCATGAGATGATTAATTGAATTTTAATGAGTGTCGTAACTAAATGAGTATTAATTAAAGAACGGAAGTGTATATTGGTCACATTCGGAAATTTTCATTTATTCGGCTGATACAGATCAAATAATAATTTTTTAACAAATATAATTATTTTAATTTGAATAAATAGGTTTAGTAAAAGAGGCGGGTTATTGAAATTATTTGTATATCTAACAAGATGTTGCCTCAATACAAAAAATTTAATGAATATATCTAATTCTAGTATCTTTTATCAACAAAAAACATCTACCAGTGGTACTAGAACACACATTGGCACATTTCTTTCTATTAACCACATATTTCACAAATATTACAAAACATAAATGTTCAATACAATATACACTTATTTAAAAACTACAGTGAAGGAAATTGCATGGGCATACCATACCACTATCACGAGAGTTCCAACAAAAATAAGTTAATAAATAAAAATGCCTTACCTGAAATAATCTGATTTCAATATATGGTCTGTTCTAAAAGTTTCAGTGACATACTTGTGCACGTAAGTTGGGAAAGGCAACTCCGAGTCCAGGTCATAGACCAAACACTTATCTGGCTCTGGATGATACAGGAAGATGACATGGTAGTCCTGTAAGTATTATACATATTTAACAAATTATCTTCTTTAAACACTAACAGAAATACAATAAACGAATCATTCCTTTAGTAACATATACAAACGTGTTCAGAGTTTTTGAAATTTAAATTATGTATCATTTATCTTATCAACTTTTTTGGGTCACATTATATGACTAAAATAAATTAAAATTAGCATTTTTTACAACTTAGAAAGTTCTATTTCTTTCTAACACTACAAAACGAATTTAGGTATACAACAACACAGAACTCTCTCAGATTTTTATTTGAAATTTATGTGTTACATAACAAAAATTAATTTTCTTGCCCATGGCATTGTTCTTATGGAATAAATGCCATGTATCGAGCGGCATTTTGGTAGAATGTTTTAAAACTACACCCCCGGCAAAAGTTCGAGTCCCGCATAATAAAGTAAAATAACTACAGGTAAAAGTAAAGGCACTGGCAGTCGGCGACTTTGAAATATCACAAGCCTTCCGACATCTTCTTACTGAAGCAACGTTGGTCCGCTCATCTAGGCATTGCATTTAATAAAATGCCCGTAAACCGATTTCACTGGGTGATTAGTGCGCAGGAGATGAATTGATGACATGTATTTCAATAAAAGCGAAAGAACACGGCGCCGGCGCACAGTGCTCTGAGTAAACGGGATAGTTGGACAAAAATCGTTTGTAGTCAACGGATTTAAACGAAATAAAAACGGTTGAGTAGCTTATATATTGAGCTACATCTAAAACATAAAAAAATCTAAGTTGCGCTGTTTATAAGGAATGGAAACACTTATAACACAGAAAATACAGAAACACCCAGTGAGGGCCAAAAGACGCCCATAAATTCGATAAAAATTTTTTTTAGGAAAACTCCCGAACACATTAATTTAATATTTTATTTATCCACATTTTGACGTAATTCATTTGCTTTTTATTGACAGCTCTTAAGGATATGACGTCAGCGACATTTTTTTAATGGCAACATTTGAAGGCTCTTATCTTCCACAGTATGTTCCTACATTTTGGCGCGATTCTGTCAAGCGATTTCAAAATGGCGACCGGTCAAAAGTAAAATAACATGTTTGTTTAACTAAGAGTAAATGACCAACCATGTGTTGATTTCATTTTTTCGTCCATTACTATATATTTTAGAGCAATTAATAACTAAAACCGTAATTAATAGTTAATTTAAAAAAAAAATTTTTTTGAAATATTTTAAAAAAATGGGAAAATAACGTTAACAGAAGGCTCAATGAAAAAATGGTACACCGTCAAATATAAAGGTCTTAAAAAGTTTAAACAATATAAGTATATACGAATACAAAAATTATCAAAACATTTCTAGGGAATAAAAACAGAATTATAAAGGTATGAAAAAATAAAAGAACTAAATCCTATTTTTCACATAGTCTTACGTTGAAGTAAATATATAAAAAATTATTCGCTTTCCGAAAAGTCAGAACTGCATGTACTTTGCAAATTAAGTTTGCTAATATCTGAAGGCAAATTATCTAAATACTGTTGCAAGCAAAGAGACTCTATTTCCAAATATTCTATGATATCGTTTATGTTATCTTCTCGTGATTTGGAAGTTATACCCTTTCTCAAAGATGATATAAATGGATCTGAGGTAAGTAGAAGACTACTCATAATATCTTTATTTGAGTTTTTTCTTGAAGTTTTTCTCGTGTGGTTTAGACGCACTTTTCGAACCTCTTTATGCCTTGCTTCAAGAGCATCCTCGGCTAGGTGTCCTATTGGCAAATCAAAATTTTGAATAATCTCAGATCCATGAACAAGTTTGTGTACGCTACAAGGCAAATAGTACCAAGGATATAAACGAATGTGAAGATTCCTTATGTCCTTTAAAAGCTGTTGAAACTCACCAACTTGGTTTTTTGTCCTACAGACACATCTCTTAAAATCTGTGAAAATTTTAAAATTAATTTTTGTTAATGCCAGTGATGGAGGAACTTAACTCTAGGTTTTGAAAAAACCTTCTGACCGTATTCCCATCATTCGTAGACCCATATCCTGGCTTTGGTTTGTCAACAATTAACCCCATTTGAACTTTAAAATCTTTCTAGATTTTTTGTTTTTGGTTTTCAACAAGTTTTTTGTTTTAGGGCCTTTGACTTCCCAACATTTAGTTGGAAGTCTATATTCAATATGTAACAGATATTCAAAACCAACGGATCCACGAATGAAGGGAAGATAGGGAGAGTTTAAATTTTCAATTTTTGTCACCCTTTCGAGAGCTTTATCTGTGTTCATCTCCTTGGGAGTTTCAGACAAGGTGTTGATACAGCTATTATCTAACATGGTAAAGTGGAGAATATATTGCACAATGACATGTGTATCTTTAATTCGAATCTTACAACTCTTCAAATTTTCAAGTTGTTTTTGAAACATTATGATTTCGCTTTTAACTAGATCGGCATTTTCTTTTGAGAACAAAAATTTTATTGGCCTGCAAAGAAACTAAAAGTTCGCGGATTTTTCCACAAAATATCGCCTTCTTCATTAATGAGTTTTAGAGGAGACATAGCAACCAAAAACAAATATTCGTCAGTAATTTCGGAATTGCTAAATTTTTGTTTGTAGGTGCTACGCCCTGAACTTCCATCGAATCCGTATTTACAGGAAGGTTGGCTTTATATTTTGTGTTTTTGTCTCTAAAATTAAAATGCTCTTAAAGGTGTTCTCAAAAACTGTAACTCAATTTCTGCCCCTTGTTCTGTATAACCGATATTTTGTGGAAATAATTCGTCTCGAAAAGACGCAACTTTATAAAGGCTTGGCAAACAGACATAATATTGTTAATTACTGATCTTATATATGTTTTGTAGGATTAATTTTAAATTTTATTTTAACTTTTAACAAAGATAGTGTACCTTCAGGAGTATAGTAATTCGGTAGGTATAAAAACTTATTTCCTGTTGGTCATATAACTGTGGTAGAAATTAAAAGCTCATAAAATTAGACACTTTTTATGCAACACTAATACTTTCATAGTGGTAGTCCTATAATGCTGGCTGATGCAATTTAACTCATGGGATCCAATGATGACAATCTGTGTAAGAATAAAGCTTTTAGTTATCAGTATTATATTAATCCTTTTTATGTGACTTCCACTTAGAAAGTTTTGCTGTTGCAGACAGTAGCTGGCTTTAACAACGTATACCCCCACAGTTATTATATCACAAAGAGAAAATTATTGGGAAGCAACTTTTTATCGGTACCTAATTTACTAAGGCATTGCTTGCTAGTGAGAAAATAATTCTTGTGCATGGCTATGCATATGTAACATATTAAATATCTTAGTCTTGTATCTACAAACAAATAAAAATTGACCTTTTATATATTTTCAATCTTCAATCAAAAATTAGGGATATTAGTTTTCATTTCTCAAGTAATTTAGTGTACTAATGTATGTTACTGTATTTATATATGTACAGTGTGATCCGTGTATCTTGATAGCATTTTAAATGTTAATAACTTTTTTACTTTTTAACTTATCGGAGTGAACAAAAAACCAATTGTAGGGTTACTTAAAACTTTTTTTCTGGTTATTAGAAAAACAAAAGACTATTAATTTTACAAGATATCACCATAAGTTGTATTGTTTAAATCGGACACACCTCGGCACACACTCTATACTATATTTCCCTCAAATGGAACTCTTCTTGCAGATTATAAATATAATATCTGGTTTGATAACTTTATCTTCAAAGACACCCGATCAATTTAAGAAAAACCATATGAGGCAGTGTGTTAGAGAGAGACGGACAACACTATTACATAGTGGAGTGAATAGGTATCGAACCAGATATAATTATAATCTGCAAGAAGAGACCCATTTGAGGGACATATAATAGTCAGGATGTCCCATTTGAAAAATATAATTTATAGTAATATCTTGTAAAATTGACAGTCTTTTTTTTTCGTTTTTTACAAGCTTGGTAATTTATGTAATTTTTTTTTAACAAGCATTTGACCCTCCCACACTAATAATATAACAGACTTAATATTTGGACAGCACATATTTAAGATTTTCCCTCTCCAAATATGAAAATACAAATTTTCAGAAGTCAAAATCTCAAAAACAAGTAAAGATACTACATACAAATAGCTAGAATCTGGGACAAAATTCAAAACCCAGAAGAAATTGGCGTTTTATTTAAAAAATAAAAGTTGATACCACCACTACGTTTTATACCAATATGTATATTTAAAAATATTTCTAAAATGTAACAAAAATAAGTAAAGTAAATAAGCATCCAAATGTGTATTCCTCTTTTTTTTTAAATGGCATGTTTTTTTAATACAGAATTGTTTCTAGTTCAAAATTCCAGGTATTACTGGTATTACTCTGTATTGTCATTTCTTATCAACTTGAACGAAATTGTGCCATCCAGAACTGGTATTTTATTTGTTAAGGCAATGTGCAAGTCAACAACTATCACAGGAATAAATACATGTTTATTATTAAATCTATTTTTTGAAAAAAAAAGTATACATGGTAAGAAATCTGGCCTACAACACAACTGCCTAAGTTTTACACAAATTCAATGAAAATTGAATAATCGTTTTAGACAGAAATACGAGCAGAAATATTAAAATATGTAATATTATTTATTGCTTCTTTTTAACATTATCACTATACAAGGTTCAGATGCTAACATCGATGGTAATTTTCTTTAAATATAATACCATTTTTTTTATTACATGCTTAGTTTTTTAAGGTCTTTCCAAAGATCTTTCTTATAGCATCAGCTTTTCTAATAAAAAAAATCGATAAATTCACCTTTACCAACAAGTTTCTTCGTACAAAATTCTCTTACGAGACCACACGGACGACCATATAAAACTGAGGTAGGAGCGCATAATTTCTGCTCTTCTAAATCTCAGTCGAAATGGGAAAACATGTTTTTTTTTGGGATCCTAAAATGTAAACATCAGTAAAAATCTCTTAGGGTGATTTTATCACGATTACAATACTTCCCTTTTACGGGACCATAAGAAAGATCATACAAAACTGAGGTAGGAGTAGAATTATTTTGATTTTATAGCCTTTCTAAATATCAAATTGTCATTTTTCAAATGTCATATCTCAAAAAAAATTGAACTTATGAGTTTTAAATATGTAGAGTCAAAAGCGCAATGTAATAAATAACTTAACATGTTTTAATATTTTTTCAGACATAATAACTTGAATTATTCAAATTTGTGAAAGGCTTTAAAGACGCATGATTTAAGTATGCGCTTAAAACTGCAAACAAGAAAAAATATCCTATCAACTAATCAATTTAATGTTCCAAAAATTTTATAAGTCTTATTGATCTGATTTTATTACTTTATAGATATTACTTATATATTTGTTTAAAGTTATCCTAAGTAAAATAAATATATTTTTATAATAAAATATATTTTTTGGAATCTTAGTCTTATTATTTCAATTTTTTCACTTCAAATGTATATCTTAAATTCCACCCGACATTTTTTTTCTTTCACCGCTCTCTCTATTTATGGAGCCTCACTTGGTTCCCTCAAAAAACAAAGGGTATGCCCCTGGGCATTATCATATAAGTGCCATAGGTATACCAATCAGTTTACCATGTTTTTAGGATATAATAGCACGTTGGAGATGCCAAAGATATTTATAAAGAAAAATAAATAAATATAGTTCCCTAATATTTCAGATAATATTACAACAGTTTCAACTACTATGTATGCATCTTTTATTGTAGGGATGATATTAACAAAGGCCATACATATTCAACCAGTTTTGCAAAGAAGCGTAGTAATGATGTTGCGAGTTTAAAGTTCCAACATGAGTCTCCAGCGAGGTCTCCAGGGATATCTTTGTGAGTATAAATTAAGAAATCTTTCAGTAAAATATTTGAAAGTATCACATATTAGTAAAAGTATTCCTAACACAATGTGCCAAAATGAATTACGAAAAAATGTTTTAAAGGTTTAATTCAAGTAGATACTAAAACCCTGACAAAATTACAATAAAAAAAAGATTATGCATACACAAGTGGTGTTTGCCCTGACATGTTTTGTAAGGGCGAACAATGCAAGGTGGCAAAATGTAAGGTGTTGGCTGTAGAAACGTTATTCCATAATTTTGAGCACTTGGTTGTACTGTTTTACAACCACATTTAAAAAGTAAAAATTTGTCTTGGTATAGGCCGTTAAAATATTTAGGATATGGAAGGTGTTCACATGAAGAGAAATATAGTTTGATGATGTGAAAACAAATCTAGCAGCATATAAGAAGACTGACACTTATATAATTCTAACACCACTTTTATTTGTTCTTGATTATTATTGGATTTACTAATATTATTAGTAATATATATATATATATATATATATATATATATATATATATATATATATATATATATATATATATATATATATATATATATATATATATATATATATATATGTTTGTTGTGTGCAGAATTTAGTAATAAGATGTCTTTATTTAGATATATTTGAATTATATTTAATGCAAAAAGTTTCTACTTAGAAATGGAGATAAAGGTGACCCCATAGCTATCCCAATTTTGTTGCTGATAGTCATGTTATATTGAGAGTTTGTTAATTTGTATACACTGTAAGTGGTTCAGTATTAATGCATTGTTTCACTACTACTTATTGGTGTTCATTCCAATGCCAATTCATACCATGTGGTATGTGTAGGAAGCATTCTGGAGTGTACATTTCATAAGGACCATTTATCCGATGCTTGCCTCAGCCATGTCATTATATTAATAATTTCTTTGTTCACCTATACTGGTATGATTTTCAAGTTTATTTGCTACATTATAGTACATTTATAAAAGGCTTACATCAGAAAACTTGCATTACATGTCTAAATTGACATTTCTTTAAAAAAATTACAGAAAAATGGTCTTATTTACTAAAATATGAAAAAGTTGTTTATTTTTTAAATTTACATATGCATACCAAATTTTGGTCAAAAATTCCACTATTTTTTTTAACTTTTTCCTGATTTTTGAAAATTGTAAAAAACAAATCATTGTCTAATTTAAAAAAGAGTTTTCTGTTAGTAACCTTAACATAATATTAATTTCTTATACCTAAATATTCCATAAACGGTGTCTTTTTTGGAAAAAAATTAAAATTGCTTCTTAAAACTATGTTAAGCTTGATGCAAAGTAGTCGTGATGGTATTATTTTATTATATTAATTAAAGATTTTCGATAGTAAATAGATATCTTAATACAAAAAAGTCATAATTGACTAATTTAGGAGCATAATCGAAATTTAAAACTATTTTTTTAATATTTAAGTGCCTTGGACAAAGTTATAAAAATTGAAAATTAGAATTGCTGACCAAAATTTGACATGTAAAACTATAAAAGAAACACCTTTTTTATAGCACTTTCTCCTATTTTAGCAAATAACCCCTTTCTCTGCGACTTCTTTAAAGAAATATATCAATTCTGACAGGGAACACAAGTCAGGTGACTATTCCCTCAATCAGTCAAAGTCATTTTTCATACTTAATAAATAAAATAAAACAGGTAACGCAGGCCACATATTTATTTTCGAATAAGCCATTTTTCATCCTTAGTAAAGCAAAAGTTATTACCTATCTTAAATTTTGAGAAAGTGACCCAATAAAAAAAATTCCCATATGATGCGAACTTTTTCAAGGACATATATATATACTATATATATATATATATATATATATATATATATATATATATATATATATATATATATATATATATATATATATATATATATATATATATATATATATATATATATATATATATATATATATATATATATATATATATATATATATATATATATATATATATATATATATATATATATTATATATAAGGTAGAGGTAACATTCAGACTATTCTGAATGGATTTAAGTTAAAACCTCCATACTCCAATGCAAAAACAGCCAAACTCTTAGAAAGTTAATATATATATATATATATATATATATATATATATATATATATATATATATATATATGTGTGTGTTTTTTTCTTTAACCATATATATTATTTTGTTAATTATTTTTAAGGGCATAGGTTAACTCATTGAAAAGTAAAACTATAATTCATATCGACGTTTCGCTCATTACATTGAGCTTTCTCAAGATATTTATTTTGACATGGTTCCAAGAAAAAAATTGAGAAAGCTCACTATAATGAGCGAAACATCGATATGAATTGAATTATATTTTTAATTTTCAATGAGCTAACCTATGCCCAAGAAAATATTTAAATAAATAAATATATATATATATATATATATATATATATATATATATATATATATATAAATATATATATATATATATATATATATATATATATATAAATATAAATATTAACTATTAACTGGCTCTTTCTAAAACTTTGGCTGTTTTTGTGTTCGAGTATGGAGGTTTTAACTTAAATCCATTCAGAATAGGCTGAATGTTACCTCTACACTACACCCAAGAAAGTCAAACTATTCTCAGAATTTTATAATTTAATATACCTACTATACATTTGTAGTGTATAAGTTCCACAGTTTGATAGCATACTCATGAATACCCAGCCAAACTACAAAAAATGTCTTTCAATTGCTACTAAAATGTTATCTTACATATTATTTATTTAAATGCTATAAGCAAAAAAAACATAATTACTGATTTGTAAGTTAGGAATATTTAGTTTAGTAATTTTATTATTATAATTATTTTATATTTTAACCAACTCGAGCACATAATTTGAATTATTGTTTTTTTTTAATCTAATCAATGCTTAAATATATTAATTGACCTACAAATATAATAGTTCGTTCTGTTAGCAATTAAGCAACTACATGTTATATAAAATAAAAGATCTATTGGATTCTTCAATAAATCATTATTACTGTAGATAGATACTATTTTCCTAATCTTAAAAATGTATCTGATGATATTGTAATACATAAATACCATTTATCTAAATGCTATTATTTCCTAATAAATGACTAACCCGCAAACAGAGTTTTTTATATTTTCTCATCCATCTTCAATATTCATAAAAGAAAAAACTTTATATTCAAACTTTTTCTCTTGCTATCCTTTAGACCTATCAGAAGATAGAAAAATCGCATCAGAAACTTGCAAAACAATTTTTATTTTTGTAAAAACAGAACATTTTTTTTATCTGCTTAGACTAGAAGTTAAACCATTAGTAGAACAATTTTCATTTCAAACGAGACTAAATATGTTTAGAATTTTAGGGATATTTTTTAAAATTTTGTATTTGAAATTTATTTTTTTCTGGCCTTTATAACAAATTGTAGAAGTTGGAATCAAAATAAAGAAAAAACACTCTTCTATCCAGATATACCTTAAAACATTTCATGACTAATAAATTTCAGTGCTTAATTTATGCCAAAATAATTTGTCATGGTTCATAAAAAGCTGTTTGTAATTTTGCAAAAAAAAGAGTAGAAACAGCATGCTTATTCATGTTTTGTGCTATGGCAGAATTATAGTACATTTAGGTACTTATTTTACTTTTAAATTCTATACAACTGTTCCTATTTTTTTAACAGTTTGAGGGAGAAGGTTTTCACTCGCTCAAGGCGTATTTTGTTTTTTATACAATGGACTATTTTGCATACCCGATATAAAAATGATAAACTACATTTGAGGACGTTTAAAAGCATGCAGGAAATTTTATAAACTTGTTTATTTTGAAATTAAATGTCCAGTTAGGTATACTTTACTAAATACCTATATGAAACATCAATTCGTTTTCTTTGCTTAGGGTCAAATAAATCTATATATGTCTATTTTTTAGAATACAACAATTTTGAGTTAAGAAATCCTTTCCAAAATTTAGTATTTAGCATATTTTTTTGCCAGTTAGAACAGTTTGATTGATTTTTTTTTATGTTACATGACAAAAAACAGCCAATAACGGTGTGAATTCTTATAAACTAAAGAAAAAGATAAAACTAAAATTTGTTACACGAACCCACCGTAACTAACTAAGATATGACCTAAACATACATTCCTCTTTCCTTAATATCCCACATAGTTCAAGGAAAGATCGATTTTCTCCCTTAAAATACAAATATTGTTTAAAAAATTATATTTTTCCATTTGCCCAAATCTTCTGATTACTTAGTTTTTCCAACATGATATGTATTAAAATATTCTAAACGTTATTTAAAAGAAAAACCCTAGAATCTCATAAAAAATAAACGAAAGACCATGCGAGAGATAAATGTTTATTTATCTGACGTCATTGACAACATGCGATCGGAATTCCATTTTCTTTGACGTCATTGCGCTCTCCCTTCCATTAGAAAATATTGAAAAATTTGGGCCGACCTCTTGCGGTAGGGGTTCAAACTTTACCTGTTACCAACTGCAATTGCCAACCTAACGTATTCTCCGAAAAACATTCCAAGATTTTAGTAATTATCTTTGGTGATAGTTTGGAAAAAAACTACTATGTTTTTTGGATCAATTTTTTTTCAGAAATGTATCTGTATGTATGCTCTCCAATTTGAGTATTTTGGAATTTGACGAAATTACTTCTGAGCATAGAAAAGCTCAAGGTTAGTACCGCTATTGTTTTCGAAAAATTACTAGGCATATAAACATAGGCTAAAATGAAAAATTCAACATACTCAATTTAATTTAGAAGTGTTTTAGAAGATATGTGTTAAACTCTCATCCTCAAATTCCTTTTTATAACTTCGCAGACTATCAAGAAGATAACCTATTTTTGGTCATTTTACGCGATATTTTCTCAATGCTAATTGACTGCAACTGCCCCCTTAATACATATTTACTTTGTATAAATCCCGGGATTTATATGCACGATTAAAATAAACAAAATATTTAGTGTTGAACTATTTGTATACGTATTTATTCATCTTAATACAAGCAGTAATTAAATAGATAAACTTATTTAAAAATGTAACCATATAAAAACAAAATATCTAAAAATCCTATTTAGTTATAGTTTTCCATCCAGGCGTTGTCGAAATTCAGCCGGTGGGGTGTTTTTCAGACCTTGATGTTATTATTGTAATATATAAAAATATGGTATAAGAAGACACTTCGGTTTGCTTTATTTTATAATACGATAAAATCAAACCGTTATATTTTCTTTTTTATTTTTTAATACAAACTGTGATAAAATTTTAAATAATAATAAATATTAACTATTATTAAATTATTAATTTAAGTTTGTTCGGCCACGCTCATACTGAAAATTTGTATTGACTTTTTCGATCAATTTTGACCAATCACTGAAAAGAATTCTTACGTTATATTTATTTTTCACGTGGAAAATAAAATATTCACGCTTGACAAGGTAAGTTAAAATGAGTATGGATTAATTATATTGTGTTTTTTAGGTTAATAATTATTGTTCTTACTGTTGTTTTAAAAAATAATGTTACATTAAATATTATTTACTAAACTCAGGAAATAATCTTACCAAATATACCCCGTGCATCTATTTTTTTCTACGGAAAAATTGGAATAACCGTTTCTAAGAAATTGTTTAACAAATTGGCGCAAGGGGAGAAATCCTCGTTTTCAATCCTTTTTTTCAATCTAGATTTCTTGTCAGTAAAAGGTATAATGCTTTGTTTTTAGTAAATCCAAAACAACAAAAATATATTGTACTGTAATTCTCAGTCCGGATAAAAAATGCAACGTATTGGTAACGTTTTTTCCATTAAGGGTAACAACTTTAAAATGTTTTAAATAAAATCTTCAGACATATTTAATTTAAATATTGTAACAGTCCTATATAAAAACAGTAATACCAATAAACATCTTAAAATTTACACAAAGTAATAAAAATAGTAAAATCCAAAAGCACATATAATTATCGAAATTTAAGACACTAAAATCGGCAAAATGTATAAAATCGCTTCGTTTTGCAAGCACGCGATAGAGTATATATACTCCGACCAAACTCCACCATCAAAAAACCAGCTACGTTCGTTGATGAAACCACCGAACTTAACAAGACAAGAAGGAGACACAGTCCGTCGGAAGTTTTATATTGTGTGTACAAAAACGCGCCGATGAATCCCATAAATTCATGCAGGTGCCCTGCTTTTACGAGGTTGATGCAAACCACTAGCGATTAAAACGAATACACATTGACTTACCTGGGTGATTTAAAAATGAGTTTAAAAACATCTAGTCATAATTGTTATTGTGACCTATTTTGCTTTGTATGTATTAAAAGAAAAAGGGGGAAAACATCAAGTTGTTTAACTGAAAGATCTCAATATAATAATAAAAAGTTCTGTTTGTAAAAATTAAGGAAAAATGGAAATCAATTGTTGAAAATTTTAATCCAAGATGGCGAAAAAAATGGCGGCCAAATAAAGTATTAGTAATCGTTAAAAAATTTTTCGTTATAGCGACCTAGATGCCAAAAAATTTTTTTCATCAATTCCATCGGTCTGTCTGTCAGTATGTCTAACGGTTTGTCAGTTCGCAACATAGCTTAAAAGTTACTCATCAGATTGACTTCCATTTTAGGCAAAAATTAAGGGTCGTATGGGGATGACCTGGTAATATTTTGGTAAAAATCCAATATGCCGGAACAAGATGGCGGACCAGCGAAACCTTAAAATAACTTACTAAAAAGCTAATTATCCATTTTCCTGAAATTTTTCATAACAATCAAGTGTTAGGATTGAACCGGTAACATTTTGATATGAATATAAGATAGCAAGACAAAAATGGTGGCCTAATAAAATATTTAAAAAATCGGCCTAAAAAAACTATTACATTAATTTCAAATTTTGTGCAAGCATTAAGTGCGATATAGAGATAAACTGGTAAAATTGACTTTAAATTTTGCAGAAAAATTAAATGTGATATAGGGATAAACCGAATTCAACATGACGTAACAAAATGTCGGTGTGCGTCAATGTAAATGTAAAAAGTACTTATCGAATTTATTTTTAATTATGTCCAAAAATCACGTGTGACATAGTTATAAACTAGTAAAATATTGATAGGAATCCAATATGATTGGACCCCTCTTCACTATTCTTAATAAAAAAAAAGATTCATAGCGAAGGAAGTTCCAGGTAAAAAAAATTTCCTGATTTTTTAATTGATATAATGCAAACACTACAACATTGCCGCCCGTACTTGAAAGATTTATATAGTCGCATGCAAACACATTTAAAGAAATGTTTTTGGTCAATATTGGTACATCGATATTTTTATATTCTTCGATCATATCAGGGGTTACATTAAGCAACACTTTATTAATATCTTGGATACAATTTGTATTGGGGTTGGATTTCTCGAGTTTCCGCAACAATTTCTTGCCAGACCTAAACAAAATTTCAAGGTTATCCTGATTAAGTTCTTGTTAAAAGAAATTAATAATTTTTGCATTTTAAAGTTTCCCAGAGATAGAACAGAGTTAATCGTAATTTTCCAGTTATTTACCAAACACAATACACTAAGTAAATTGGTAAATGCTTATTTTAATGTCTAAAGAATAAAAAATTAATCTCACGCCGCCCGTCGGCATAATATAAAAACAATTGGTATATATTAATGTTCGGTGGTATATTTCAATATTTTACTCTACGAGGGACAACCGGTTTAGCTTTTCGCCCTTCAGCGACTTCGAGGGATTGAAAAAGCATAGCATCCGATATTCGAGTGAGACGGGCATAACAAGGGAGGCGCTTCCAATGCTCCTTCTTGTCTTGTTAGTGTTCGGTGATGAAACCAGTGAACAGAGACTTCATAAAAAGCACTAAACTATATGAACGAAGATAAACATGAAAATATAAAAATATTTATGAGCCACACATACCCAGATTACCAAACGATCTTCATCTTTCCCAGCTCTCTGTCTCCACAGAGGCACGGTTCTGCTTTGATTTGAAATGAATATTACAAAACATTTGTTTAGTTCGTTTGGATGAGCTTTAGTTACTTCCTCCACCAGCTTGTAGACATTTTCCTCACTGAAAATAAAAACAGAAAGTGTTTTTAGCTAACAGACAATTTTCACTTGTAAGCTAATTCGTATTAGCTTGTCGGCGTTCAGAACACTTTATTAATAATCTAAATCGAAATAAAGATTTATCATTTAATAATAAATTTATTATTGATACTATTATAATGGCCTATATATCTAGGACAAGAGAAAATAGTAATAATACCAGCGACTCCTCAAAATCTAACTTAAAATATTTCTTCAGTTGCGAATTAAAAAGTAAAAAATGGTTTTTGGTAAACATAGTGCTTTCACATATGGCATATTTTGCCGTTTTCTAAAAATATAAGTATTTTCTCGATTCCATCGGTCTGTCTGTATGTCTGTTCGCGGCTATTTACCCGATAAACTTCAAATTTTGATACAAAAATAAGGGCCTTATGGGGATGACATTTTGTTAAAAATCCAATATGGCGAAACAAAATGGTGGCGTAGTAAAATGTTAAGAAAACTATTTTTAAATGTGTTCAGATTATTTGTTGCGTTCACAAACAAAAATCTTTTTTGGCTTTTTCGCAACTGTTTAAAAATATCTAACTTTAAATTGATTGAAGCAAATATTTAATAAAATTACATATCTCAACATGTAGACTAGTCTGTCTACAGAATGTTTCGATACATAATATAAACAATATTATTTAAGCAAGCATAAGAAATTGTGTCATTTACCTTAAGTTTTTATAGACACATAGTAGTTGTACAAATACTTTCATCCTATCGGGACTCATCATTTTTTTCATATCTAGGTTACATGTCAAACAAACTGACATATTTTAAAATTTTGAAATCAATTCTTTTTTATTATTTAATGTTCCTCTGTTACGATCGGCGCACTGATGAGTCCCGAAAGGATGAAAATATTTGTACAACTACTATGTATCTATAAAAACTTAAGGTAAATGACATAATTTCTTATGCTTGCTTAAATAATATTGTTTATATTATGTATCGAAACATTCTGTAGACAGACTTGTCTACATGTTGAGATATGTAATTTTATTAAATATTTGCTTCAATCAATTTAAAGTTAGATATTTTTATTCAGTTGCGAAAAAGCCAAAAAAGATTTTTGTTTGTCAAGAAAACTATTGCTAAAAACGATGTATCCATTTTCTGCAGAAAAATGAAATATTACGTAGGAATTTTGGCACGAATCCAAGATGGCGAAACAAAATAAAGGCGTAATAAAAAATTTCAAAATTCAGCCTGAAAAACTGCTTAATAGATTGATTTCAAATTTTGTGCAAAAATTAATTGCGGTATAGAAAGGAACTTTTAAACTTGTGGTACGAATTCAAGATGCCGGAACAAAATGGTGGCCAAATAATATGTTTATATCGGAAAAAGTCACCCTCGCTGGTTTTAGATCGGTATGTCTTGTCAGTTCGCGACGTAGTTAAAAACTACTCACCCGAATGACTTCAAATTTTAGTCAAAAATTAAGGGTTATATAGGGATAACCTGATTTGGTTAGTTTTTACCATACTTATTAAATTTAGGTAAGAAAATTGCTATGAGGCATTAAATGATAATTTTAATGATAAAACATATATTAACAAACACAATAGCAGAACTCGAACGTATTTTAAAGTACGTCTTAAAGCAAAATTGTCTCCTAAATTCAATAAAGATGTTAAAAATAAACAAAAAATGAAAAATAGTACCTTTTGATAAAGGCAATGGACCAATGGTTTACGAGAATGTTGCCTTTCAAATGTAAAAACATGAATTTTTTGAAAGCTCGTATCTTCGGAAGCCAATGAAATATTTTGTTCAAATTTGGTATAGAGGGGTTCTTAATAATGCTGAATAAGAGCTAATATCAACATTCCCATAAAAAAATCGCTAATTTTTTTTTCAGACAATGCGCGATGTCAAAACAATCAGATTTTAAATCCATACATTGCACCAACATTTTCAACTTAATCTGGTAACTAATTCCGGAGATACAGGGGTGTACTTATGAAAAGTTGATCACAACTGTATATGTGGTACTAAATGGCAATATGTGGAATTAAATTGAGTCACATTTCACTATTCCTAAAAAATTGAAAAATTCATAGGGAGAAAGTTCCAGGTAAAGGAAATTTGCCAATTTTTCTATACAGTGGACTGTTTAAAAAAGATATAGACGCCTTCAGACTCGAGACACATGGGCGGAGTTATAATATCAGATCTGGAGGGGCTAAAGGCCAACCCTAATATGAAAAGACGTACGTATATATATATATATATATATATATATATATATATATATATATATATATATATATATATATATATATATACAGGGTGCCCCAAACTCGTTGGTACGTTAGCCGTAAATCCAGATGTGGCCTTTGAATTTAATTCAAATTTGGAACGGAGATAAGAGGTCAACTGAACTCTCGAAGCAAAATATTTTGACATTTCTGTTACTTCCGGTTTGAGCGGAAGTGAAGTCACCTTTGTTATCTTAAATGGGACAGCCTGTATTTATTAATTAATTTTGTTTCGTTGTTTAATTCTGAACATTTTTTTATAACATACTTGTACCTTTATCTTTAACCGTTTTTGAGATAATTGAGATTAAATAAAAAATTGGAAGAAAAGATGGCACTAATTAAATGGCAATTTTTTAGAAACTACTAAACATAAAGAGACAAAAATTTGGTGGGTTGAAATATTAATATGACCCAACAAGATAAATGTCATATTATACATTTATTTTATACAGGGTGGCTCAAAAATCGTATCATGTTAACACATTTTCTTTTTGCAATAACTATGATTTTTCAAATGGAACACCCTGTATATTTTATAAGTAATGTTTTCTCTGTAGAATGCTTATTTCAAAAAGTTATAATGTTACTATACCCATCTTCAACGGTTTCTTAGATATTCAGGTTTTCATACTGGAACGTACTAAATATCCTAAAATTTGTAAAATTTAGTAGTTGGCTATGCATGATATGACAGGTTCTGGAAAAAGAAAAGTACAGTTGACTCTCAGAACAGTAACAAGCTTTGACCTTTTCTTCTCCTAATTTCAAAAATGGTAAATAATTATTCACATTCTGATATTCTTAATCTGTTTATTATTCATGGATAATGTAATCGAATAGTGGCAAGAACATGTAGAACATTTAACGAACGATATCCCCAACTACCCCCAATAAACGAAAGAAAATTTAGAAAATTTGAGGCTAATTTTAAAAACCATGGCGATATTAAAACCTAACGGATTCAGGTTAGTCCGATTACTGGAGATGAAGACAATACCATTAACGTTTTAGGATATTTTGAAGCTTACCCTCACGGTTCGATTTAGAGTGCAGAAAGTGATTTGGGAATTTCCTATTCGTCTATTGAAAGAATTTTAAACAAAAACGGAATGCACAATTATAAGTTTGAAACAGCGCAATTTTTAAGAGAGGGAGATGCTATTCAGCGCGTTGAGTTTTGAGAGATGTTTTTAATAAAAATGCAGGAAGATTCCAGTTTTATACAAAAAGTTATTTGGTCGGACGAGTCAAAATTTACACGAGAAGGAATTTTTAACAGAAGGAACTCTCATTTTTGGGCAAAAGAAAACCCACATTTTATAAAGGAAAGAGGATTTCAAGACAAATTTGGCTTCAATGTTTTTTGTATACTAATGGACAATACGTTTCAGTATTGCATCTACGATGAAAATCTTAATTCAGAAAAGTATTCAGATATTCTTAACAATACTTTAGGGCCATTTTTAAATACTTTAACCCATCATCATGCTGGTATCAATTAGATGGTGCACCGGCACATTGCACTCAACAAATTTCAACTTTGTTGTATAACTTATTCGATGACAGGTGGTTTAGACGAATGGGTCCTTGGTTATGGCCACCTCGGTCACCTGATCTTACACCATTAGATTTTTATCTGTGGGGCACCATCAAGGAAAGGATTTATCAAACGCCAGTTACTTCCAAGGATGATTTAATAAATAGGGTACGCGTTGCTTTTCGAAACCTAGACGGTGAAGAAGTTAGAAGAGCTACCACTCAGCATGTTGAAACATCTATTTTGAAATGTTTAGCGGCAAATGGAGGACATTTTCGATAAGTAACATTATTTTCATCATTATTCATATTGATGTTTAAGAAAGTGTTTGGAATAATATTTATTTTTGTTATTGTTTTAATGGACGTATTAGTTTTAAGGCTTTTGTCCGTAATACTTATTGCCGCCAAACCCGTTTTTATGTTAATATTGTATCTAACTCTAACCTTTTCATTCTTTTTTTAAAATAACCTAAATTTGTTTGTTTAAAACCGTCAGCATTTTAAATTAACTTTAACTTTTTCTGAATTTTCTTTCGTTTAGTGATGGTAGATAGGGATATTGTTAGTTAAATGTTGTACAGCCAGCTACTAAATTTCACAAATTTTAGGATATTTAGTACGTTCCAGTATAAAAACCTGAATATCTAAAAAACCGTTGAAGATGGGTATAGGAACATTATAACTTTTTGAAATAAGCATTCTACAGAGAAAACATTACTTAGAAAATATTCGGGGTGTTCCATTTAAAAAATCATAGTTATTGCAAAAAGAAAATGTGTTAACATGATACGATTTTTCAGCCACCCTGTATAAAATAAATGTATAATATGACGTTTATCTTGTTGGGTCATATTAATATTTCAACCCACCAAATTTTTGTCTCTTTATGTTTAGTAGTTTCTAAAAAATTGTCATTTAATTAGTGCCATCTTTTCTTCCAATTTTTTATTTAATCTCAATTATCTCAAAAACGGTTAAAGATAAAGGTACAAGTATGTTATAAAAAAATGTTCAGAATTAAACAACGAAATAAAATTAACTAATAAATACAGGGTGTCCCATTTAAGATCACAAAGGTGACGTCACTTCCGCTCAAACCGGAAATAACAGAAATGTCAAAATATTTTGCTTTGAGAGTTTAGTTGATCTCTTACCTCCGTTCCGAATTTGAATAAAATTCCACGGCTACATCTGGATTTACGGCTAACATACCAACGAGTTTGGGGCACCCTGTATATATATTATATATATATATATATAAGCCGGCAAAACGCCAGCATATGATAGATCTTTCGTTATGACTACACCAATTCAGGCAAATTGATAAAATGCCGGCAAAACGAGAACAGAAGAATGGATATCACGTTATGACTGATTATTTTTAGGCATTTTACAATTTACCAAGAGCGGTGCCGTCAAAACGTGAAAATAAAAAAACTACTATTAAGTATAGGCCGTTGCTCCTTTCACGCTAGCGTGAACGAATCGTCGAAGAGTCAGTTCACGTTAAATAAGAAAATCGTGTGAATGACTGCTTTTTAGACAAACTTGTACTAATATAACGGGGGGATTCACTTAACAGTATTATAGACTTTGCTAAAAAAAATCCTTGTTTTAATATAGATTCGGAATTCGGTTGGCACGCTACCGCGCGCTTTCTTGACAGCAAACCTAACCAATACTAACCTAACCTAACCTTAAGAGAATAAGTAATCCAAATTTTTATTAACTATAAATTTAACAAGAACTAAAAAAAAATTCTCCTTTGTCGGGATTCGAACCCACAACCTATACGACGCAGGTCGAGAACCCTACCACTGCATCACCAAGCTTCTCGACGAAAAACATATAAATAGCTTATATTAGAGTGAACGTTAATGACGTTCACGTTAGCGTGGAAGGAATCAAAGCATTAAGTAAAATAATACAGTTACATATGCTTATATATTGTTTATAATCGATAAAAAAATACTATATTACTTATACTGCATGTCGAACTTCCATGACTTTTTGAAGAGTCTAAACTTTGGCAAAAAAATAGTACATGTACTAGTACTAATATAAAACTACAAATAAAAGTGAAAAACATATCCTACGAAAATAACAAAATATCCATATATATTGTTTATTATCACACATTAATTTATTATTGCATGTCGAACTTGCATGACGATGGAAAAAACTCGACTCATTTTTATATTCATGTTTTGACGGTACCGCTTTAGGTAAATTGTAAAATGCCTAAAAGTAGTTAGTCATAACGTGATATACATTGTTCTGTTCTTATTTTGCCGGTATTTTGTCAATTTGCCTGATTTGTATGCTCGTGCTTTACCGGCTTTTGCAAAATGCCTAGGTAGATTATAAAAAGCCTAAATTTGCATTATGCCTACGACATATGTCTATATATATATATATATATATATATATATATATATATATATATATATATATATATATATATATATATATATATATATATATATATATATATATATATATATATATATATATATATATATATATATATATATATATATATATATATATATATATATATATATATATATATATATATATATATATATATATATATATATATATATATATATATATATATATATATATATATATATATATATATATATATATATATATATATATATATATATATATATATATATATATATATATATATATATATATATATATATATATATATATATATATATATATATATATATATATATATATATATATATATATATATATATATATATATATATAATATATATATATATATATATATATATTACATATATTTTATTGTTTTTTTAGTGTATGCATCAAGTTTGAATATTTCTGGGAAGGGCTAACTCGGTGTTTGTGGGGGCTTAGCTCCCCCAAGCCCCCACACAACTTCGCCCACGTCGAGACAACAGTCGATATCCGTAAGTGCGTAAAAAAAAAGTTTTGGCCTAAATTTAATATTGATCTAAAAAATAGAAACATGCGTGATATACTAAATAATTGCATGTGTGTGACTAATGAATTGAGCCTTAATCGCAAAATTTAATTTTAACGGCAAAAAACCCTAGCTGGATATTAACATGCAAATGTAAATCAGAACATTGGGTTAACGTGTTCACAGAAAATGCAATCTAAAAGAGAATGGTCTGCGTTTATACAAAGTTTTTCTAGAGCTATAATAGAATGGTGGTTGCAATCTCTTAATTTTAATATTATAAAAAAGGTGGAGAGTTCTTTAAAATAAAAATATTAAATTTTAGATACCTAAATTCCTCCCATTTATATTGTCACGACTAAAAGTACATAATTCCGATCTAAATTTTTTGAAATGGGTTAATAAGATAATGCCTTCAATATACACTTAACCGCAAAATAATGCACAACCAAAAATTTTGTCAATTTTAGAGTTGATAAACCAATTTTGATAGTTTTCTTTTGAACTGTAGCTTTTTTCTTTAATGATTGCACTGTGGCAGAATTTTTTATTCATATTTGAATTTTAGGCTTATAAAGGGTGTAAAAATGGGAATAGTTTTTTTACGTTAACTTTGAGACACCTTGTGGGAAGCGTTAGCAACAACAAAGGGTACAGTTTTATACCTGAATTTTTTAAATAGCAAAAAAAGTACATTAGTACTGCGTGTCTCCACCTCTACTTCGAATGACTGCTTCACATGGCCTCGGCATACTCGATATTAAATTGGATATTTGATTTTGATCAAGTCCATTCCAAATATCGGTAACCATTATTCCGACATCTTGCAGGCCGGCAGAAGGGGGCTGTCGCTGCCTCGGTGCCCTACCAATAATATCCCATAAGTGCTCGATAGGATTCATATCGGGATTATGTGGTGGCCAATTTAGAGTTCGAATATTCACTTCATGCAAATATTCATTGACGATGCGCGCTACATCAGGTCTTGCGTTATCGTGTATTAGTAAAAAATTATTCCTAATATACTCCTAGGGCTACAGTTTTTTCAAAGAACTAAACGCTTTGAAATAATTTTTTTTCTTTTTCAGGGGGCTGTTTTATCTCCTCAGAACTACTCCCAAGAGCTACCCTGTATAGTGAAAAAAAATGTTTTTTTAAAAAGCTAAATGCATTTAAAATATATATATTTTCACTTTTTGGGAGGTTGTTTAATTTTCATAGGGCTGCTCCGCATTTGTAAAATGCTTTTATATGCAATAAAAAACTTTTGTCTAGTAAGTATTTTTTGTTTTTTAGAAAAGCTAAATACTTTTAAAATAAAAAATATTTTGGTTCAAAGAGAACTGTTTCATTCCCCAGGAGCTATTCTGCATATAGTAAAAAAAATCAGTAATTTTCCTTTACCCGAAACTTCTCTTGTTATGAATCTATCCTTTTATTAGGAATAGTGAAGTCTGACCCAATTGAGTTCAATATATAGTAATTTAGTAACCCATAATATACTGTCTTTTCAAACATTGAGCGCCATTTTCTCCGATCATATTCTACCTATGCCACACTTAATCTTTTGTCATAATTTAAAATAATTTTAATAAGGAGTTTTTACATTGAAACATACCCAGTGGCGCAACTAGGGGGGGGGCTAGGGGGAGCTTAGCTCCCCCGACCCCAGAATTAGCCCTCGCGCCAGGCGATTGGCGAGGGTCAAACAAAACACTTAAACTCCATTTTGTTTGTAAAAATGGGTAAAAAGGTATTCTTCCGTTGCATAGTTTATTTTTCTAATTTGACATCTTGTATACTTTTGACCAATTTAATTGGACACTATCTGGGCTTACGAAAACGTAAGTGCGCGCTTATTTTGAAGTTATCAATCATAAAAGTTTGAGAAATAGTGAAAAGTGTAAGCGATATTTTTTAAGGGGTTTAAAAGAGTGGAAAAATCAAATTTGGATTGCAAAACCGATAATAGTCAAACTGAAAACAGAAATAGGTGGGGTAAATGTTCTAACATTGAAAAATCATAGAAGTCATTGATGTAGATACTTAATCTTGCTCGACTATACATATTTAAAATAAAATTGAGGTGATATTCCAAAAAAACGGTGAAACTTCTGTTATTTAATTTTTTGTATCAAAACCAAGTAGCACAAATTAGCTGATGAGCTTTTTCTTTCCTAACAGTTATCCATAAAAAACACACAAAAACCAGAGATTTGTCAAATTTTGGCAAATGATTCTTGGTTTGTTTTCTAGCCATGAAAGCTCGCTTCAAATTAGATTTTTTGGCTCCAAAAGTAGCAGTTTTTAATGTAGATAGGCTATAGCACAATTACTTGGCCAAAAAATATCTTTTATAGGATAATTAAACCTCCAACTTTTTTTTTTGTAATATTGGACGGCCAAAAAGTAGAAATATCTGTCAATTTTGTTGCCACAATATAACCAGATATATTCTAGTAAGTATTGAAGTTAAATTATAGTAAGCATAGCTGTTTAAAATGCCAGAATATGGCATTTTTAATCAATATATAAGAATGCTAGATTATGACATTTTAAGACAAAAATTGAGAGGAAAAAATATGGCTTTTATTATCATATTTTTGTTTCAAAATTAAACTAAAATTGGGTAGTTTTATTTCGCTTTTTTTTTGCTTTAATATTGCCAAAAAATGCCACATTTTCAAATTTACGTTTATAACCTATAAAACTATACTTAACCAAACTGAAGATTTATTTAGAAAAACGAAATATAAACTATTTACCATACAACATGTCTAATAAAAAGATTAAATATTTCACCACATATTATAGAAAAACGCCGACTTGGGGTAATGGTCGTTTAATTTTGTTACGCTGGCTCCTGGGTCTTAAATTAGTCATTTTTTAGCGAGTACTAAAGGCAAACCAAGTAGGCATTTTTATTGGTAAAATTTTAATAAATGTTGCTACATTTGAAAATTATTCCCATTTGATAAATATTTGCTTACAAGGTGGCAAATTTCAAGGAATATTTGCTTAAAAAATAACCCAAAGCTTTTTATGATCCGTCGTGATTGAAATTAAAATTAAACTAATTTCCTAGCAACCATTACTTGACCACTTTAAACAAACATATTCTTTCTACCAATAAAAACGTATTTTCATGCATGTTTTTTTTACGTTAGGGGCTCTTTAATGAATCTTTTTAGTAAATTACATCTCCAAAAAAAAAATTGAAGAAAACGAAATGTTTAGTTTCAAGAAAGGACGCGTCTTTTACATGCCTATCTTAGATTATTTTAACAGTAAAAGTTCCTACCCAAGTGTTTTTTGTCCCCACCAACCGTCAAACGAATATTTTACACAATAAGTCATAGTGCACGAGACCATGATTCGTTATGTTTGCATTTTCTCTTGGCTCATGAATTTTTACACTGATTGGCTCTGTTAATACTATTTCTACATAATTTGAAACAATTGATGATTTATCATATAAATGATGAAAAGGCAAAAAATTTGAAATTATGTAAATTTCGGAAAAAATGTTACTCAAATTTCGGCTAAAAAACGAATCAGAACTCAGCTAAAAAAGCTCGATTTTAAAGTCCAAAAGTAGCTAATAAACCCAACCATAAAATCAAAAGAGTGGGTCGTATAATTGCCAACTGGACATTTTTACCCCATTATGGCCAAATTATTATTACCCACTTTAGCCATATTCCCGTCTTTATAGTGTAATAGAACTGGCTAGCAATTTTAGCTAATTAGCCAGAGATATTAGCAAATATAACAGCATTTTAGCCCATATATGATTATATGTGCTACTTGGGCTGGTATACAGGGTAGACCAAAAAGGAGGAGGCACTGTGGCAGTTTTCCTGTTAACAGGTCGAGTAAAACATATATTATGTTATGCAGGAGAAGTGATAACTTTGTACTCCCTAAAATTTTTATATAAGAGTTTCATCGTTCTATGTAACTTTAAGTGTCGTAATTTATTAAAAAAAATATATATGTTTTGACAGCTGTCATAGATATTAATCAAATCGTATATAGCCCAAACATAAAAATTTAGATAAAATCGGGAGTTTATAATTAAATCATAGCCGTACGAAAAAAATGGTTAAAATTGGTTTTATCCTATAATCAATATTCTCTTATACGTGTCAGGGCTTGAGCCCCCCAAAAGTCGATGTCTAGTTGCGCCACTGCACATACCGCCGTATATTATATTTAATTTTTCTGCAAAATCATGAATGAGTTTTTTTTTTAAATATTTGGTTACCATTTTGTTCCGTCATCTTGAATTCGTGCCACAATTTTACCAGTTTATCTCTATGTATCACACTTAATGCTTGCATAAAATTTGAAATTAATTAATTATTTTATATTCATACCAAAATGTTACCAGTTCCTTTCTATGTAAAACTTGATTTTTGTGCAAATTTTGAGGTAAGCTACGATAATTAGTTTTTTTAAAATATTACCAGGTCATCCACAAATGATCCTTAATTTATGGCTAAAATTTAAAGTCAATCTGACCAGTAGAAGTAGTTTTTAGGCTATGCCGCGAACTGACTGACAGACAGACAGACCGACGGAATTGATAAAACATATTTTTGGCATCTAGGGAAGGTAAAACGTGAAGATACGTAAAACTTGAGAGGGTGATTTTTTTCACGATTACAGACATTTTATTTGGCCGCCATTTTGTTCCACTATCTTGTATCTATGGTTTTACTAGTTCATCCCTAACCACAATTAGTTATGGCACACAATTTGAAACCAGTCCATTAAGTAGTTTTTCAGGATGAATTTTTAAATATTTTATTAAGCCGCCATTCTGTTCCGTCATCTTGGATTCGTATTCCAATTTTGCCAGTTGATTCCTATATAATACTTGATTCTTATGCAAAATTTGAGATACACTGGGTAAGTAGTTCTTTACAAACCTTTTTTTTGACCGCCATCTTGAATTAGTAATACAGTTTTACTAGTTGATCCCAATACCACAATTCGTTATGGTACACAATTTGAAATTAATCTATTAAATAGTTTTTTCAAGCTAAATTTATAAATATTTTATTAAACCGTTATTTTCTTCCGCCACCTTAGATTCCAACATAATATTTTGATGTTTGTGCAAAATTTGAGATAATTTTGATAAGTAGTTTTTCAATAAAATTTTTTTAACATTTCACTAGACCGCCATTTTGTTTTTCCATAATGACCGTTAATTTTTTATCAAAAGTATTTTTTAAACTATACCGCGAAATGACAGACCAACAGATGAACCGACGGAATTGATAAAACATATTTTTTGGCATCTAGGGATGCTAAAATGTGAAGAAATGTAAAACCTGAGAGGGTGATTTCACCATTACAAATTAAAATATTTGTAATGGTGGCCGCCATTTTGTTCGGCCATCTTGAATCAGTACCACCATTTACTTATGGCGCACAATTTGAAATCAATCCATTAAACAGGTTTTCCAGAGTGAATTTTTAAATATTTTATTAAGCCGCCATTTTGTTCTGCCATTTTGGATTTGTACCAAAATGTTACCAGTTGATTCCAACATAATTCTTGATGTTTGTGCAACATTTGAGGCAATTTGGATAAGTAGTTTTTTAATAATAATTTTTTTTAAACATTTCGCTAAGCCGCTATTTTGTTCCGCCCAATTGGATTTTTACCAAAATGTCCAAGTCATCGCCATATGACTTGAAATTCTTGACTGAAATTTGAAGTCAATCGGGTAAGTAGTTTTTTAGCTATGCCGCGAGCAGACAGACAGACAGACAGACAGACCGACGGAATTAAGAAAACATGTTTTTCGCTATCTAGGGCTAGGGACCCTGAAACGTGAAGATCTGAAAAAATCTTTGAGGGTGATTTTTTCACTATTACAATAATGACCTTTTAAAAGGGAAGCAAAACGCAGATTTTAGTTTTTACAATTTTTATTATGAAAATAAACATATATAAGTAAGGTGATCAGTATGCTTGTGGATGCGTTTTTTCTGGCAATATTTCGCGTCAAATATAATAGTTATATGCATATAATGGTAAAATTATGCGGCCCCCAAGCTGAAAACCTGCTTGCGCTACTGCAGTTCATTATTTTAATTAATTTTAAGTAGCAATTATTCTGTAGTTTAATTGCTATGATATAATTTTAGCCACATTTTACAACTGCAAGAAAATAAACGTTAAAAAGCTGATATACACACTGTTTATTTAGAATTAATAAAGGAAAATATAATCTAATTAGAATGGATTTGGAACGCAATTAGTTTTTTGGCTGTTTATTTAGGACAGAATTACATTTATTGCAGTGAGCTATTAATTACTTAACTATTATTATAGATTTAAATACAGGATTCAAATAAACAAACACTTTGTCATCATTTTTGTCATATTTAATTTGAAAATTCCTGACAAAGTCAAAACTTCCTTAATAGCTCCTCATATGGGACATTTACCTTATATCGGCTATCGCGCTGTGTTCCCTAAGCTATTGAGTTGGATCTATAAAATACGTAGATAACTTTCATTAATAGAGGATCGTAATATGTAAGTCTTATCGTTGGGAGTCCACCAGTTTCGTAAACTTTACAAATTTTCAAAAAAAAAACTGAAACTCATATTTACTGACTACTTGTAACAATGTTTAAATAATTGGACAAACTGACTTGTTCAATTTGAACTTAATACTAGTACTATCTCGAGGTTCATAGCATGTGGCGCCTTCCAGTTTCCTATCTGCAACTGCCTCAGCCATTCCAATCTTCTGGTTTAAGATTTCGTTTCCACATGGCTTTATGAATGCTTCCCAGCCATGTTGCCATTGGTCTTCCATGCCTTCTCTCTGGAGGTGTCCATTTCCCTCACTAATACAGTTGTCGATATTGTATTGTCTATGATATTAGATTTTATTTTCATATGTTCTATAATTGGCCCAGTGTTGTTTCTTGTCTATATCAATGATTTGTATAAGTGGCTACCGAGCGCAGAGCTGATCCTGTATGCAAATGACACCACTGCGATTGTATCTGACAAAGATCTTGATGCGGCTTTGACCAGGAAACCAGAGAAACTGCTCAAATGACAAAGTTTCAGCAAAGTTTCTTGGTGTCAGACTAGATACCATTTTGACTTGGAAGTACTACATTGACTATTTGGCTGGAAGGTTGTCAACTGTAATATATTGCCTGCACAATCTCTGTAAAGCTGTTGACCAGCCAGCTGTCCTGATGGCATATCATTCTCTTTTTCATAGCAGAATGTGCTACTCCCTCTTAGCGTGGGGCCACTCAGTACATAGCAACATAATATTCGGCATACAAAAGAGAGCAATCAGAGTCATTGCTGGACTTGACTATCGAGAGGATGTTAGGAGGCTTTCCAAAGTCTGGGAATTTTCACGCTGGCCTCAGCATATATTTATACGTGTTTAGTGACGTACATAATTACAGTACTAGTACTATGAATAACATTGCAGTTGAATATACAAGAATAAACAGAAGTAGATATCCTCTAAATTATTTTTGCCCGATATCCTACAATAAGTTACTTCTACAATCCAATCTCTGCCACGCGTCTACCTCAATCAATAATCGTGAACAACTAGAGTTTGTGCCGGACCAAATCACAACCGCCATAATCTCAACATATCACGAAAACTGTCCACTGAAGGTTAAAAAGATACAATAGAAATACACCTTGGTGGAACAATAACCTAAATATATTAAGGAAAGAAGTTCGTAGACTATTCAATCGAGCTAAAATATCAGGTGAATGGGACCAATATAGAACTGCTTTAACAAACTACAATAAAGCAATCAGGAAAGCCAAATCAGATTCATGGAAAAGATTCTGTGAGGGTATATCAGATATACCCACCAGTGCTAGAGTCCACAAGACTCTGTCCAGGGAGCCTGTTCAAGAACTGGAATCGCTAAAAGGCCAGATGGAACCTTTACAGGCTCTAGGAAAGAAACTTTGGTCGGTCAACTTTCCATTTCGTAGGTCTACACAAACGACCTCACACAGATGATTAGCTGACTGCCAATCTTGTTGAAGGCATAAAAAACTCTCTAGAAAACAAGAAGATTGCAGTTGATGGATTCTTGGATATCGAGGGAGCATTTGACAATGCCCTTTCTCATCACTCTATGATGCAATTACGGCAAGAGGGGTAGAACCCCTTTTATGTAGCTGGATACAGGCAATGCTCGAAAACAGGAAAACAACAACATCTCTACAGGACGAGACAGTGAGCTTTAGAGCTGCTAAAGGGTGTCCACAGGGAGGAGTGTTATCGCCCTGGCTGTGATCACTACTGGTGGACAATCTGCTGGCTGGCTGTGGTTCGGCTGTGGGAGGTTGATCTGCAGGCATATGCTGATGATTTAGTCATCATAGTAAAAGGAAAGGCAGAAGAGGAAATCTCAGCAACCCTTCAGGAAGTACTGAACACCACACTAACATGATGTGAGAGGGAAGAGATGTCTATCAACTCTAAAAAAATGGTACTAGTCCCCTTCACAAAGAAAAGAAATGTGGAGAGACTTCGACCACCACGACAGGTGATACCATTTTCAGCTGAAGTGAAATATTTGGGAATTATCCTGTATAAAACTCTGAACTGGAATGCTCATCTGAATAAAATAGTTCAGAAAGCTAAACTATACTTGTCGACCTACCGTAAAATCTGCGGGAATTTATGGAGTATGGGACCAAAACAGCTATATTGGCTGTACCTAATGATCATAAGACCAATGATAGCCTATGGCTCTGTTGCCTGGTGCAGCAAGGGACAACAGTGTTACCCAAGCCAAACTGAGTGGACTGCAGAGACAGGCTTGCCTGTCAATTACAGGAGCGATTCGCGGGGAAGCAATGAGGACAACATACAGACTCCATCATGTTACCAACAGCATGGTGGATAGCACGAGTCACATGGAATCATCCAACATGTTGAAAGTTGTGAAAAGCTACTACATGTTGTGAATGCCATCGGACCTGCTACCAAAAACTGTTAGTGCACAGCCATCCTACTCCATGACCTTCCCAGAGAGAGAGGAGTGGGATCAGAATAAATCTGATCTACTTAAAGGAGAGCTGTGCCTTTTTACGGACGGCTCCAAAACCAATAAAGGTGTAGGAGGTGGAATACATGGGGTAAAACTGAAGGTTGATCTGTAAGCCTGGGAAATAACACCCCAATATTCCAAGGACAAGTCCATGCTATTGAATTGTGTGTTAAAATGAGTCTGCGGACCTTCTAGCAAAGAAAGTAGCAGAGACGAGATTCGTGGGATCTGAACCAGCTTTAGAAGTATCCCACGAAACGGCCAATTTTGGACCTGGTTGAAGAAAAAGCTAATCTCTATTGGCTTGGACTGCCGGGCCTGGCCCATGCAAAGGATTTATCCCCCTTCCTATGAAGAAGAGGATAACAGAAAGTCTGTTAAATATGAACAGAATTAAGCTCAAAACAGCAGTAGGCCTATACACTGGCCATTGTGGTCTAAGACATCACATGCACAGGATGGGGCTTGAAGACGAATCCGAGTGCCGCCTATGTGGGGACTTACTTCCAATTATATCAAAAATAATAGAAAAATGTATGTCTAGGCAGATTGTTGATTTTTTTGAGAGAAACGGCCTGTTTAGCTCTTGTCAATTTGGGTTCAGGAGGGATAGGTCTATGGTGTTGGGTATTTTGGACCTGGTTTCAGAAATTCTTGAATCTTTTCATTGTTCTCAGTATCTCAGTTCTCCTCTGTGATCTCAGCAAGGCATTCGATTGCGTTGACCACAACATTCTTTTGAGTAAGCTTAAGGCTTATGGTTTCAGCCGAGAGAGTATCGCCCTTATAGAATCTTATATAAGGGGTCGACACCAGGCAGTGAGATATGCCGGAGTGATATCAGATGAGAGCGAGCTTGATATTGGAGTGCCACAGGGTTCTGTCCTAGGCCCAATTCTCTTTCTAATATACATAAATGACCTGCCACTTTGTGATTCATCATCTGGGTTTACGCTCTTTGCTGACGACACAACCGTGCATGTGAGGGCTGATGGTCTTAATGCTTCAGTGGATGCTTCCTTGCGGGCGCAAGAGAGGGCTGAGGACTGGTTTTGCTGTAATCGACTGCTGTTGAACGCAGATAAAACTAACAGAGCTGTCTTTTCCATGAGGGACTGTGGTATGGTGAACTCTCATGTGACTGAGATAAGGTTTCTTGGTGTTCATATGGATCCAAAGCTGAGGTGGAATTGTCATGTTGATCACTTGGCTTCCGGCCTGGCTAGGACTCTCTATCTGTTTCGTAGTCTTTCATCCTGTGTGTCCTTGAAGGTGCTGAGAACAGCTTATTTTGCCTTATTCCATTCCAGACTCTCCTATGCAATTCTTGTATGGGGTCATGCTGCTGATGTAGGTCGCCTCTTTAGTCTGCAACGGAAGACGGTAAGGATCATGGCTGGATTGGGGTGCAGGGAGGACTGTAGGCATGCGTTTGTGGAACTTGGAGTGCTAACACTACCATCCATGTATATACTAGAAAATCTAGTGTACATTCAACGAAACCAGAACCTGTTCACTGCTCATGACAGTGTCCATTCTTATGATACTCGAAATAAACTGGATATTGTACCTAACTACTGGCGCTTGAAGAGGTGTCAAACGGGCATTGGTTATTGGGCTATTAAATTTTACAATGCCCTTCTGCATCAAATTAAGAGTTTACCGATGCCCCAGTATAAATATAAAATAAAAGAAATTTTAATTAAAAATAGCTTCTATTCATATGAAGAGTTTTTAGCGTTTCATTTTTAACATGTTATAATGTGTATTTGTAGTAACTTTTAAAACAGTATTTGTGTGTATTCGTAGTAACTTTTAAAACATTATTGTAGTGCTTTTAATATGTTCTTAGTAATAGTACTTTAGTATTTTTTAATTTATTTATCTTTGAGGCTAGACTTATAAAATTTTAACTTTTAGATTTAATTAAGTACTATTATCTTTTTAGACACTGTTACTCCATCTCTATTGACTTGTGTAAATTACTTTGTAATGTTGACATGAATAAACTATTTCTATTTCTATTTCTATTTCTTGTAGAATAACTCCCCAAAGGCAATAATAAGAGTCATTGAGGACTTAGAGTTGCTCGGGGAAGTGTAAACATAGGTGTGAGCCACAATAGACCACAGAGTTGCAGTGGAGGGTCAGTTTTATCCACTCACTTTTAACCTAACCTAACCTAACCTACCTATTGAGATGAAAACTTTGAATGGTAAAGCAACGATGACTTACAGCAGGGACAGTGAAAAATAGGTACACTCAGCTTAGGGATGCCCAAAGTAGTCTTTTGCAACTAGACGTAATACGGCACTGAATTGGGAGTTGAAGTGGGTAGGTTAGGATATCCAGAGTGGCTTTCCAGCTACATGTGACTGAACTGGATGTATGTAGTGCATAAGAATCAAAGACTCAACTTCTGCAATTTAATATTAAATAGACTGAATGATGATAGATTTTTTTAAGAAAATATTAGGGACCAAGAATGTCAATGGGCATTGGAAAATCCCCAGTTTGTAAAAGAACTACGATTTCAGGGTCGAAAGGCTTAATGTGTGGTGTGGCTTGCTGGAAAATAAAGTACGACCACATTTTTTTAAAGGCATATTGACTGATCCATTGTATCATCAGTTTTTGGAAATGTACCTCCAAAATATGCAACAAAATCTAACATTGAGCCAATACTTAAATATAGTTTTCCAATATAACAGTGCTCCACCACATCTGACAGTTTGTTTTTTTTTAAACACGAATCACGATGAGTGGACAGGAAGAAATGGTACTACTGCATGGCCTTCAAATAGTCCCGATTTAACGACTATAAACACTTTTTTTGTGGGGTTACATTAAAAACAAAATTTCTGAACGTGATCTCAATGACACTGAGAACATCAAATACTTTCTAACTGAGAAATAAACCACCTAAATGAAAGAAATTCTCATTTTATAGAAAATTCTATATGACACTGAGAAACCCTTTACCAATAATTCATCCAAAACCAGAGGGGAAATATTAGTTCTGATTAATTAACACTGTTTTTCTATTTCTATTTAATAAAAAAGTATTCATTTATTGCAAAAAGTTATATAATTTTTATTCTTATATTGATATATTAATAGGAGACAAATTATATAATTTATGAAAAATATCTTCTTCTAGTAAACACTCAAGACCTTATTAGTTACTAACTTTTCTGTAGGCATGTATTATTATTTAAATCAAATTACTATGAAAATAAATTTAATCTTATCTTTCTAGGAATTTTTATTTTTTTGCTATTCAAGGTTTTGATGTAGATTAGAGAGGAGTAAATTAATGTATTTTATTGTATTTTTTCAAGAGAACATATTTTGCCAATTCACATTAGATTAAATTAAATCAGCATTTCTATTAATAATTTGCAAGTAAGAACCAGATCATCCAGCATAAAGTGAACACCCCACTTTTTTAGCATAGACAAACTATTTTAAAAAATGCAGGTCTCTCTCCTCCCACTCCCCCTCTCCACATATATTATTCAATTTTTCAGTTTTTTCATGCTCTTTTGTCATACAATACATTGAAAGATATACCACAAATAAAATTTTCAAGTTTTACATTACATTTTTTTCATCTCAAAAAATCAAAGAGGAAAACGCATGTCAAAATATTTCATTTAGAGTTATAATTAAATATATAAATTTGTTATTTTATTTAAGGATGTTACTGAGACTAAACAAAAACTATAAACTGCAAATGTACATTATAAAAACATTATCAGCCATATTCACTAGCATCCATATTCACCAGAGGTTTAAATTTAGACCAGGTCTAACTTGACAGTTGTAGGTTTAAGATGACATTTTTAACCATTGAACAAATAATTTTTCTACATTACAAAATGACAGTGACATAAGCGAAACATAACTGGCCAAGTAAGAGTTTTAAGTACCCCGGCAACTAGACCTGGATTATCTCTTAAACCTTTTTAATAAATACGGGGGTAGAGGTTTAATTTCAGGTCTAACTTGACAGTTATAGGTTTAAGATGACATATGTAACAATAAAACAAATAATTTTTTCTAAATGTCACAATTACAAAACATGACAGTGACATAAGCAAAACATAGCTGGCGAACTAAGAATTTTAACTACCATGACAACTACATCTGGTGTAACCGTTAAACCTTTTTAGTGAATATGAAAATTAACCAATACAATCACAGTAAGGACTTCATTCCTTGCCAACAGTTCAGGACATATTATATAATTATTCAATAGCTTATATTATATGAGAAGTTGATCACTATTTTTACCCTTTCCTTAAGGGTTTTAAGATTTAACAAACTGATGAGATTCCGAGATTAAATCCTATATAAAACTCAAACTGAAAAAAGCTTTATTATCTAAAAACAAAGGTAAACAAACATAAGTATGTGAATAGATTTGAACTTCCTTCTCCACTTTATTGAGCATAATATAAAAGATCACATTAAAAACTAAAAATCAATAAAATTGATAAATAACATTTGACAAACACAACATGGAAGTTAAAAAAGTAAAAAAACTTATGAAGAAGATATATGGTAGATATAAATACAAATCTATCTGTCAAATATCCATCAATGGTATAATAGATAGACCTTCCCAACCAAAGGTTCTTTAACCTCCTTTCTAAATTTTCACCCACAAGAAATGTTATTAAACATTTTCCTTCAATTATAAATGAAGACGAAGTCTGATGAAGGAATAAGTATAACTACTCCAAGAATCTGTTCTGCACATGCTCGAGCATTTTCATTCACTGCAAAGTGTGGAGACAATACAGAAGTGCTATTTTCTATATGAGATCTTACCAGGGAGGTATATAAGGTTTTCAGAGACCATACATTACTAAATTCTATTGAATTGTGCTAATCCCAACATTCTAAGTGCCTTATTATATCATCCCAATATAAACAACAAAAGATAGCTTAACATTAAAACTCACTCCTAAGTCACAAATACATTTTACATTCTCTAAAACAATTCCATTCAAAAATGTAATGTAATGTATTGTAATGAAAAAATGTTGGATTCTTATAATGAGAAAAAACTCATAATCCTACATCTATTCATATTTATATTCCTCATCCAACAGAGGGATTTAAGTATTCAAGTTCGTTACAATTTTTACACTTTTAATAGCAGTAATACTTCATCAACATCATAGAATAGAAAATGTTTGCAAAAAACTTGAGTTAATGTTACTGATAAGTTAATTCATTGTGTCTGCTAAAAAGAAAAAAATTCTCGAAGACAGTGCTATGAAAAAGTATTGTGAAGAAAAAAAAAAGACCTTTTAGTGAATTTATTCTATCATTCTCTACTACTCATCTATACATATCTATAAAAAAAATTCAATTATTAGCTATAACATATATTTCCACTTTTTGGAAAAAAGACAATATAGAGTTTTTTGATACAAAATTGACGAAAATTCTAAATGTAGTATTAGTACAGTGATAAAAAGTTCCATCAGAAGTACTGTGGGGTATGACATACCCCTAGCATAAAAGGGATTTAAACAAATTTGGGAGACTGAAACTATTTTTTAAACTTTTTTTTTGATTTCAGAACAACTGACTGTTATAATTTGATTTAACAAAAAATAAAACATAGTTTACAGTTGAAAAACTACTTTATTTAGGGTTTTCATCTCCATATAATTTTCAGTGGATAGTTTCCATGGTTACAATTGCCCCAACAATCGTTTCCACAATAAACATTCGAAGAATAAAGTTATTTGGGGATGAAAATACTGGCCCTAAAAGTATTAATTTTTCAGGGCCAAAAAATACATACAAAAGCGAAAATAAATAAAACGATGCACATTAAACTTTTTTTTATATCAAACAGAGATATGTTAGGGGCTAAACAACACACATATTTTACTCATATATCCCAATCCTAAAAGTGATTCAAACAAATTTGGAACATTAAAACTAATGTTTAATTGTTTTCAGAAGAATTGATTGTTATAGTTCGATTTAACAAAGAATAATGAATATAAAACATAGGTGGCAGTTGAAAAACTACTTTATTAAAAGTGCAAAAGCAAAAGTAAATAAAAGTGTGCAAATAAACCCTTTTTACATAAACTAACGTTATTTTCAATAAGTTTAAACATGAAATTAGAAAAAAACATTTCAAACAGAGATATGTTAGTATGCTGGGAAATATTATTGTGATACCCCCAGACAATTTACCTGCACAGATGCAAGTAAAATGAACCCGTGTTACTTTTTTTTATATTGTACCTCCATCTATGAGCTTTAACTTGAAGATAGCTAGACACAGACATTGTAAAAACTAACTGCACATTTATATTACGTCACACGGATCTGAAGCCCTGATGAAAGGGGGAGGTTTGTTAAAAGCAGGCTGATTCTATAGATATATAGGGTTTTAGCCAATCTCTTGCATTCTGTTCATAGCTTCAGATTCACTTTTTTTCACTGGAATATGTTGTACCCCACCGTACTAATGTTGAGTTAAACGGTGCAAGTTTTAAAATGAAAATAATAAATTCCCATCATATATTCTAATCTAGCTTTCAACAGCATTATCCACATGTACTGTCTCAAAGTTACTATTAACACGAACAATTAAGCACAATTAGGAAAATTGGCATCAACTGATTCACAGACTGACTGTGACAGGCCTGTTACTTTTTATAGGGACAAAAAAGAAAGATCCAATATCAAACAGGATATTAAATATTTGATTTAGGCATACATAAAACTTAACAGCTACAAAATTCAAAATTTTTACAAGGTGACAAATATGTTGGAAAAGCTACAAATTTCAAACTTAAAAGGATAACTGTTTTTATTTCTAATATATTTGTTTGAAAATGTTATATTTTATTGAAAATGAATTTAATGTGCTCAGATTATGTAGTTAAGCTCAATTTTAAAGTATATTTAAAAAGAAATCATATAGGCGTTCACTCACCAATAACAAGAAACATAGGAGCAATCGCCTTGTTTGGGAAACAAATTGACTACAGATTTTTTAGCATTTCCAGAATTTCCTTGTATAATACGGCCGTTCGATTCAGTTGCCATGATATATTATATAATACCGACTTTTCAAAACATACAGAGAGAAATTCCGGTCAGTTTGAACGTATCACTTCTATAAACAAACGAGCAACAGTCGATTTTCTTTCCCCTGCGGAAAAAACAAATTCATGCGTCTGTCTACAAAACTGAAACCCTGATTTTGACAACTACGTCCTTGAAAGGTTGCGGATAATTTGTCCTGTTCAATAACCCCAAATACTTAGAAAGGCGTCTGGTTAGTCTGTGTGCATGTTGTATCTCTTTTTAATATGCAGCGAAACTGGAGATATACCTGTTCTTTTTCGATCGATTAGTAGGTTTACCTTAGAAATAACAATCATATGCTTTTACCTCCAAACCATGCTGTCACGTTGACTTTTTTTTCGGGTTATCGATTTTTACGTAATTAAAAAATTCCATAATAAATTAACTATTCAGCAAAAAGATAAACCCTTTCAGTTTTCAATCCTTCAAACTGGTTTAACTTTTTAAAAACTCAACTTTTTTTATATGGATTTCGAATTTTAATTAATTTTTTCGTCTAAGCGACAAAATTCATATTTCTTTGTTACATAATTATCAATAAAGTTATGTAAAAGGTCAAAAAAGTATAGGTGTTCACCATTTTGACAAAATAGTATACATTACATAACGAGAATGGTGCGGTACTCTCGATTACAACCCCCGCTTGCTCCGTTCGCTGGTGCAGTAATTTTTAGAATACTACAGGGGTAGAAATATATATTTTAGGCATTTTAATATTGTATCTTACCAATGTTAACTATCAATATCTTAAATTCAGGCGTTTTTGTTAAATTTTTAATTATCTTTGACAGGAACCACATGCCGTTTTGAAAATATGCTATATCGAAAAGTGTGACATTTAAATTTTATGTTTATAGTGTCATATCTCCTCATAAAAGCCGCAATTAAAAAAACTATTTTGACAAAATAGTATACATTATATAACGAGAATGGTGCGGTACTCTCGATTACAGCCCCCGCTTGCTCCGTTCGCTGGTGCAGTAATTTTTAGAATACTACAGGGGTAGAAATATATATTTTAGGCATTTTAATATTGTATCTTACCAATGTTAACTATCAATATCTTAAATTCAGAAGTTTCTGTTAAATTTTTAATTATCTTTGACAGGAACCACATGCCGTTTTGAAAATATGCTATATGGAAAATTGTGACATTTAAATTTTATGTTTATAGTGTCATATCTCCTCATAAAAGCCGTAATTAAAAAAACTAACAAAACTTCTAAAGATATTGATATTACCTTTGTGACGTATCGTGTTGAAACGCGTCAAATTTGTTTTGTCAAAATAGGAAACATTTTTTGAATTTTTATGACTTTTAATTTCTCTGTATAACTAAACACAGAATAATCCGATAAATGTTAAATAAAATACCCCTTAAAATGATCCATTGACGTATATAGACAATGCTTCCGAGGGGGTGGGGGGTTTGAGACCGAGAAAAATTTCAACAAAAAGGAGTCTTCTAGATAAATGTCTTTTTGAGCGTAAATAATATGAAAAAAAAAGGTCATTACTTTACTTAGATTTAATTAAAACTGGCTCTGGGTGGAATTTACCAGCCAATCTCCAAAAAAATTATACTATTTCTATCATTTTATCTTAATAAAAGTGCCTCTGCAGAGCGGTTAACTCCCAAACCCCCTCTCTTATACGCCACTGAAATGACCATATAAGTGAACTTAAATGAGGGTCACTTTTACATATTATGACACATGTTAGTATCGACATACCCGACAGGTCATATCATAGATATGGACTCGTCAAAGGTAACGGAATTTTATTCAGTGTTATTTGATTTGATTTGTCTACATAAAAATCAACATTTCTCACCTATTTATTATTTAGAATAAGAAATTTATTTCAAATTTAACGGATAATTAAAATCAGTATCTCACTTGATTATAACGAGTTTGTTGTTATCTTTCTTAATTTTTATACCTTTAACTATAATGATACGTTTCTCAAAAATATAATTTTCAAAAATGTTAACTATAAAACAGAGAATTTTCGTGGTAGTGTTATAGAAACGGTGAAAATTCTTACCAATATGTGAGAGAAAATTTTCCAAATGTTTTCATTACGAAAAGAGTTGTCCATATGAATTAAAAAATTTAAGGAAACTGGTTCCATGTTAGACTTGAAAATTCCAAAGTCTATGACGAAAACGGCGCTTCTACAATGTTGAAGTTATCCAACTACTCACTTTTCGTTCGCATAGTGTATAGAGGGTCCGGTTCATCCGTTCGTTTCATTGCACCATTTTTTTCATCTTTTGGGCGGGTAATCAAGTAGGCTTTGACAACTATCTTGTTATTATGTATTTTTAAACATTGAAGAACCATGATTAATCATTCGGATGAGTCAGGTTTTTAAATGGAAGGATATTATTATAGGGCCATATATTTTTTGAAAATACCTGCAACAGAGTAACCTGCCTGAAGATGTTAAACACGTTCGTCTCGAACAAATTGGAAGAGCTTTCACTATAATATCGATGTAACATGTATCTTCAACAAAACGACTGCCAGGCGCACTTTGCAGGCAAATAGATTCGGGCAGCGATGGATCAGTCGTACAAGACGCCCATGCAAGAAGATAATGAAGTTTAAAAATTAAGGATAGACCAAACCAATTTTAACCAGCTTCCAGCTTCGTAAGTAGTTAGAAAAATGTGTGGAATATGGAGGAGAGTTTTTAGAGTCTGTTAAATTTGAAACAACTTTCCTATTTGACGTCTCTTCTCGAAGTCTCAAATAAAGTTTAGTACTCTCGACCATTTTTTTTCTGATTTCTTTTTTTTTTTGACTACCCTCTATAAAAAAATTGTTTTTTCAACGTGAATCGTATTTTTTTAGCAAACAAAAATCTGTGTGATGAATGGCTTTTTCTGGAAATATGAAAGTTTTGGCCAATTTGTGCTCTCGTAACTTCGTTATTAATCATTCATTGTCCGTAACGTCCATTCATGAAAAATAAACGGTTGATTAGCCAGTACGCCACGTGACCCAATCGGGAATTTTGATTGGCGGCTAACCCTCCGGTAATTAAATGTTCGTTGTAGTATTAGAGTTTATTGATATTGCCGTAGAGGCTATCTGATGCGGCAGATAGAAAATTGCAGCTATATCTCTACATAGACTTTGCTTCTGGGGTGGGGGGGTTCTAATCTTTAACATAGACAACAAAAAAAAGTCATTACTTTATTTTAACTAAAACTGGCTTTGGGGGATTACCTTAAATACCTACGCCACTGCAATCTCCAAATGTATTTAAGGTATGTTAACCTGCTTATGGCTTATCCATGAACACTTGTCACTACCCGTCTTAGATCAGTTATATGTTGTTTTCTTTTGCTTCCCTGTATTTTTATTCCAAGATCTTTTGATATTCCAAACGGTAGAGAGGCTGTTCAATTTTCATTAGAACATTTGGCAACCTCGCAAATTTATCTAGCCAATAAGGCAGCGACAAAACGGGGAAAAAAATTTGAAGATGTGATTCACGCCTTTTCAAAAATTGGCAAGAATTTGTTTTTATTTATTTATTAACATAGTACCGCTGTGAAGTGTCGTCATTTCATATTTGGCGCTTGATTGTTGCGGTCGAAGAAGAGTTATCAAGAGGTTAAGGAACACTCTCTATTACATTTTTATAATAAAATTGGCCGAAAGTGTGAAACGCGCGTGTCGAGACCTGTTGCATTCCTTTGTACAGCGGTATAGGTGTTCGGCTCCCATAAAACTTGTTTTCTGAAAATTTAGGACAAGATGGGTCGTCAGTTGGTGAGATACGTAGATTCCGAATTAAAATTTGACAGTAAATTAGTAAATGTTGTCAAAGATCACCAACATTTATTTGATAAATCTCATAAATTGTTTGAAGACGGAAGAACACGGGTAGAAAGTTGGGAAATCATCGCCAAAAAATTAGGAAGTTCAGGTAAGTCAACCTATTTTATATTTTATTAAAGTATATTTCTTAGAAATCCCATGCAGGTTGAAATTTTCTTATCTTAATTAAGTTGCCAGGCTGTCTGCCTAGACACTACTAGATAAGATAATTGCCTTTATATAAATTAAGTTTAAATAAATTGTACTTCAGAACAATATCCTACTTATATAGGTAGTTAACTTTAGTTTTTTTTAATCAAAAACCAAATGAAAGTTATCTCTTTTGTAGTTTTCTTACACTTCTATTTTATAATCTGTATTAAATCATTTATTCCAGAATTTGTTTTTTAATATTTTTTTTTGCTTAGTCCTTTACATTATTGACCTAGAATAACCGATGAAGCTATTGCATCATATTATTATATTGCCCAATAGGATTTCAGTATAATGTTTGGGAAGGTATATCTTTAGATTTGCAATCAATTAATTTTTATAAATGTTCTATGTAATAATAGTCATGTTACTTTTAAGATGACCCATTAAAATAGAGTCCTATGTTATGTCCTAGATGAGTCATTTCAAATTGCGGTCATTATAAATAGTATCAATCAAAATATCAATAATCAATGTAATTCCTAATCACTCATTATCAACAGTAGATTTCAATCAAAACCATAAAAATGTACCAGTTGAATTATGAACTACAGACAGTGTGGTAACATAATATATTTTAAAAACACAGTGTTGATATCTATAAAATAAACCACTTTAATATTGTACATATAAAAACCATCACAAAATTAATACCCTCATTTTTTGGCAGTGGCCTAGCTACAAATTTTGTCCCCCCCCCCCCCCCCGCGGTTTTCGGAAAAGGGCCGCATCTGAAAACAGAAAAATAGCTGATGACAAAAAAAAAAGGTCCTTCACTTGTCAATAAATGTAGCCCCCAAAACATAGCCGGAAAATATATGATAACTAAAAAAAAGGTCCTTCATACTCTCACAATCCCCTCGAGCTCATTTGCAATTATCGCCGGGCCCCCCTGACCTCGTGCCCCTCCCCTATTGGGGGGTCAGGCGGCGGTGTAGTTATGCTACTGTTTTTCTGTCATAATGTCAATCTGTTACTCTGAATATTGCAATTTGTATATTTTTCGACTTATTAATGACAAATATTTATATTTAAAAAATGAGTCTAATAAATGTAATTATTTGACCACCTGATATAAAAAGTCAAATCAAAATACAAGAGTTCTAACCACACTACACTACAACTTGTTACGTTCTGGACAGTAGATGGTATAAACTAAAGTAACTTATCCTAACCGAGACTATATATGGGTAAATGTGGTCACACTTGGTTGCACCCGACTGCACTGTGTCTAGTAAGCAATAGGGGGACTATATAGGGAATAGGGCCTCTGTCTTTATTTAGTGCTTTCTTACCACATTTAACTATTTCTATACTCTCAAATGCATCCAATAATCTATTATTAGATACATTTTTAATTAACTTAAGATTGTTTATAAGTGTTAGGACCTAAAAAGTCAAGTTAATCTTCTCAATACTCTGTGTATGTGGACTGCTACTCTGGACCAGTTTACATAATTTTGCTGATCACCAACTAGGAAATGTCTACGTATCCCAAAAGAATCACTGAATGGAAAGTACTCTGTAATAAGCAACTTTTAGGAAAATTGAAAAACTATATATCTTTTGCAGTTTTGATTGTACAATTGCTCTACAAAATAGCAAAAGGATGGAGTACAGACATCTGATATTCATTTACATCATGCAAACTTGACTGTACCTAATAACGTTATATAAAAAAAATTATGTTATGATAAAGATACATTTTAAAATGCCTTTCAGGTAATTTTTACCATAACAATAAATTATATAAACATTTATTTAAAAAACAACCAGTCAGTTATAAATATCACAAAACTTTTTATACATTTTAATCACAGTTAGGTACACAGGCATATTAAAACTGATTAGAATAAAGAATAATTTTGCTATTTAGAATATGTGAGTTTTACATTCTTTTTTAAAAAAGCATACCTGTTTGAATAAAAGAGTCAGACCGACAGTGTTGTGGTGGTATAGAAATATTATTATTTCTTATGTCCCTTTTATGATGCTCTCTTCTGAAGGAGATCTTATCCCTGAGATATTTTAGTAAGTTTCCAAACCTTTAAGTAATTATTTCTGTTTTTGAGATGATAAGAGTCAAATGTCACGAAATTGTCACGTTTTTTAACTCAGTTGTTTGTTATTGCCAAAATTCTGGTAAATAACATTTACTTATTATTTCACCTGATATAAAACCAATTTTTTTTAAGTTATTTTCATACTCAACAAATGACAGCTCTGTTAAACTGTTAGATGATAATAAATCTAGTTCATTACAGGTATTGAGTGTAAGAAAGAAATGACTGCTGGGATAATTTTTTTCTTTTGATCAATATTTACTTCAGAAGCCATAAAGTGGATTTTCAAATTTAGAGAAAATTGTCTCTTTTTGAGCTCAAGATATAAAAATAAATTTAAAGAACAGAATAACTCTATTGGTTTGAAATTATCGAAACCTGAAGTTTTTCCCTTTTTCTACTCAATGATTCCATTGACTTAAGTATCCAAAGTCTCTTCAAATTCAAGATAGACTAACAAAAGTTAGTATGCATGTAATACGTCTTTATATAAAGGTTGTCTATCATGATATAAGGTTTTAGCAAAGGTGTATTGCAAGCACAATAACTTTTGTTTACATACACTCGTTTACAATTTGATTTATCATTGGCAAAACTCAGTGGTGGCACGCGGGTGAAAAAGTTAGTGAAGTGCAAATGAAGCAAGAAAATATCACAATAACTTTTTTCCATAATTTTTTTTATATGTGGAAGGGGTAGAATATTTTTTTACGACTTACCTAAATTATGTATACTAAATCAATTCTCCTATCCTTTATAGCAGCAAGACAATAGACAAATTCAGCCTGCAGCGCTTTTTTTTTTCTTGAAGGCCATTTAGATGGCCAGACATCACACTTGCGCCATCGTAACATTGCCCTATTACTTTATGTTTATAGTCAAATTGGTCCAAAATTTGATCTAATAGAGAATATTAATTCTCCGACGTTCTATCGGAGCTGACATTGTAAAATCCTAAGAATCTCTCGACTACTGAACCTTCTGAATTAATGTATCTTAAAATTATGGAGCACTGGGAGGTGTGCGTAATATCAGTGTTGTCACTTGCACAGAAAAAAACTGTGTGTTCATTATTTCATTTTTTACATGATCATTTAAAGAATCAGAAATGCATTCAATTATTTCGTTTTGAATAGTTTTCGAGTTACCAGTAAAAGCATTTTTAATTTTTTCGTGATGATGTTTTAGTTCTTGGAAACTTCTCGATATTAATAAAGCTAAAAGCTTTTTAAAATTCCCCCTATTTATTTAATCGCTGCTCTCATCATGGCCGCGAAAGACTAACTCTTGTTTTGCAAGGTACAAAACTGCGTCAGTTACCAAGCACATAAATAGTCTATTTAATCGGACGTTTTCGTTAAAATGTTTTTATATAGTTTAGCATTTTCTTTTAAAGTATCAGCTATAGTGCTTTGATTTTTTACAAATGTTTTTAGCATTAATTCGCATTTTAAAAGCTCCGCCGAGTCTTCATGTTTATGTAACACTGAATATTTATTGGAAACTAGTAAACAAGACCAGCGAAACAATTTTTGTAATATTTGACTACTACATAACCATTTGTACGCCGAAAACCAGGATGACGATTAAAACTATGATCTTGTTCCTTCCATCAATTAAATGGAGTTTCCAACAAAATGCAAACCACATCCGTGATCGGATTCATGAATAACGTAAATTAATAAACCCGACACCAAATAAAGTTGTAACAACGCCATAAATAAATATAACACAAAACAGTCAAGCAAACTGCAAAGGAACTAACCGGTTGCAGCGAAATCGGCGAAAATAAAAGTAGACAACCATCCCAAACTGAACGACACGTGGGTGCAGTGTACGGTGTTAGCAATTCACCGAGAGCGTTGTATGGCGCTGGTTAACATTATTCTTCTATGTGCTCGACGTCTTCGCGGACGCTTGTCATGGCAATGTAGTATTCTTACTACGTAAACTAAACATAGCACCTCCAGCAAAGTCGAAGAGGTTTGCGCCACTGTTATAGTTGTTATAATAAAGATTGATTGAAAGTTTTAAAAAGACATGCCGCCAACAGTCAAGTAAAATATTTATTCGAGATATACAATTTATTTTTTGCCAATTAGGTGAATAAATGAATGTAAAAACTTAAATTTTAAGAGATATATAATAAATATAGTTAGATGTTTGCTTGTTTATTTTTCCTTGTGAAGTAGCACTTCAACTACTTCACCTGAATAGCCGCCACTGGCAAAACTTGAGTCTAGACAAGGTAGACTTTATCTGCTCAAAAATGTTCCCAAAATGCTTAAGATTTAAATATCGATGCATACATTTTCACTTCTTAGATGAGTGGATGGGTGTGTCCACTGTAGTTTTTTCTGATAGAGTATATTGGGCAAAATGGATGCAGCGAATTTGGACAAATATAAAATTTGAGAGAGAATGATTTTTCAGAGCTTGCAATAAAAGGCAAACTTAAAACTTAATTAAAAATTGTCTACCTAAAACTTTTTTCATACTTGACCACTGAAAACAATGTGTTTCTGTCATATGATACTGCATAAAAATTATGCCTAAACTAACTTATCTGCTTCTATTGTCATGCAGGTGGCCTTAAATAGACTTATTAGACACCTTTTACTGTACTGGGTGTTTCAAATTCGATGCTCATCATGGGGATCTTCTAAACCGTAAGAGCTAGATGGGTAGTTTAAATTTGGCAAAGTTGCGCATTTTAGAGCCCAATCGAATGCCGCTGAGAAAATAAAAATATTCCGAACCATTTCGAAGAAATCCGAAAAAAACCGAAATTGACGATTTTTGAATTTATTTTTTTGCGACTTTTATTTTGGCAGATAAAAAAAACTAAGACCACATTCTTATTGTAGTTTTTTCTCCTCTACAAAATGGCGTTGTCAGATTTTTAATCCGACGTTTCGTCCTTCGTGGCCCATCATCAACTTTCTAAATTTAAATACGGACCTGGATTTTTTTTTTACTTTTTTAAAAGCATTTTTAATTCTGATTAAAATGATATGTAACACGTGTGTGAAATAGTTTTAGATAGTGGAAAAAAAGCTAATTAATAATATAAAATAAGGTGGCCATGGATTTTTCTCAAGTATTTCATTAAATTTAATAATTTTATAATATTGTTAATCTAGTTTACTTTATAAAAAAAATAGTAACAAAGAAAAAAATTACCTATTTTTAAAATAAAATAGTAACAAAAGTCTAATAGTAACAATTTATTTTATGTTAATAAATAAAAATAATGATTTAAATGAGGTGTTCAAACAAATTTCCTTGTTGTTGGATGCACATTTGAATGCGCGCAGGAACTTTATTTATAGCTCGCTGGATCATGCGGCCTGGCACTCTCTCCATTGTGCGTTCTAACGATTGTCTTAAAAGATTAATGTCGTTTGGTGGAGTTTTATAAACCAAGTCTTTTAGATGACCCCACAGAAAAAAGTCATGGGGAGCCAAGTCCGGGCTTCTCATAAAACAACTCCTCTATTACCTATCCATTTTCCAGGGAAAACTGTATTTAGGTAATTGGTGACGATACCCGCGTTATGAGCTGGAGCTCCGTCCTGTTGCCACCACAGCTGCTGCAGTTCATTAAGCGGGTAGTCGTCAAGAAAGTCTAATATAGGACCTGTGAGCATCTCCAGGTAGCGCTGACCTGTTAGGGCTCCTTCAAACAAAATGGGCCCTAACAGTCTGTTCCGACACAGTCCACTCCATACATTAATAGAGTTTCTACCTTGGCCCCGGATTGGTATGTTCTCGCGAGGACTATTGATAGACCACACATGCTCGTTGTGTCTATTAAACATTCCACACGAGCTAAATGAGGATTCGTCAGTCCAAATGATCTTGTTTGTAATATCCGGATCTTCTTGCAATGCCAAATTAAGCCAATTACAAAAATTTAGTCGCCTTTCTGGATCACCGGGCATCAAAAACTGACTTGTGTGGATTTTAAAGGGCCTATAATGGGCGGCTTTTAATGTTCTCCACACTTTCACGTGGGGCATATTATTTAAATCCCTGCCAATCTGCCTGGTCGAAATTCTTGGATTTTCATTAACCTAGAATCAAATTAATCAAATCAATCAAAATTAAAGCTAGCCATTGTTGTAAACGAATAGGTAGCTTGAATTCATTGCGAACATTGCCGTTCCAGGATAATAAACTTACAGAATTTAACACAGCGTTTACTTCTTCTTCAGTAGTCCGCAATCCATAATTATTTCTTTTCTTAGCAAAATTTCCTTCATGTCGTAATTGCCTTTCAATTCTGTTAAAAATTGTATAATGCGGCTGGGGCCGTTCGGGGTACTCAATCAAATATCTTTCACTTGCGGCTATGCTGTTTCGATTCTCAAGGTAGTAAATACGAAGCATATCACATTTATCTGAATTTGAAAATATCATTTTTCTTTTAAAAAGTAGACTTTTTAATAAAATTATTAAATTATTGATAATATTTGAAAATGGTTTCCAAGCGCAAGAAAAATAAGAATCATAAATGTCAGAAATCCATGGCCACCTTATTTTATATTATTAATTAGCTTTTTTTCCACTATCTAAAACTATTTCACACACGTGTTACATATCATTTTAATCAGAATTAAAAATGCTTTTAAAAAAGTAAAAAAAAATCCAGGAACGTATTTAAATTTAGAAAGTTGATGATAGGCCACGAAGGACGAAACGTCGGATTAAAAATCTGACAACGCCATTTTGTAGCGGAGAAAAAACTACAATAAGAATGTGGTCTTAGTTTTTTTTTATCTGCCAAAATAAAGTCGCAAAAAAATAAATTCAAAAATCGTCAATTTCGGTTTTTTTCGGATTTCTTCGAAATGGTTCGGAATATTTTTATTTTCTCAGCGGCATTCGATTGGGCTCTAAAATGCGCAACTTTGCCAAATTTAAACTACCCATCTAGCTCTTACGGTTTAGAAGATCCCAATGATGAGCATCGAATTTGAAACACCCGGTACTTATAAATATAATTGCAATTATGCAAAAAGATGGTAAACTCCGAGGGGGTACTCTCTGGGGACAGACATTTTATGTCCCAAGGGAAGGAGATCTGGGGGAGATCCGAGGAGATACGGGAGATATCCGAGGAGATACGGGGATATTCGGAGGATATCCAAGGAGATACATGCATATTTGGGGGAGATTTCGGAGATATCCAGGGAGATGCAGAGGAAATCTGAACAGATCCCGCAAGGAAATCTATCAAAAAATGCATAAATAATTACACGGTGGCTTAAGCTTTTAGTCTAACAGGTATCTAAAAAATAATTTTCGAGTTGTGGCCTATAATTCTAATGTCTCAGATATTCCATGTTAAAAAACTTGAAGTTTTATTTTTAAGAATAGAAAAACGTAACTTTTCTATTCTTAACTATCCCGTATAATCAACTTAACATTTGATACTACTAAATTAATTTTTAAGCATTAATTTGCCAAGAATAAAATTTAAGAAAGCAACAAAATATTTTTTTGTTGTTATATACTCAAAATATATGTAATATTTAAAATAAAGGCCTTTTTAAATATTAATATCACAGCATTTTTAATTATTAAACCAACTAAATTATACTTACAGCAAAAAAAGGTTATCTGGAGGGCTTTTAATAAAAAATAACTGCAACCTCAAGGATGGAAGAGGGTTGACGTGGGGGCTTGAAAAAGGATGAAAAATTGTATTTTTGCAATTTCCAGCAAAAATTGACATCCTATAAAAATATCCTATAGAAGAGTTTTAAATCATGCAAAAATTAACAACTTTTGAAGAAAACACTTTTCTACCCTTTCAAATTTCCAAGAAAAATCCAAAGTTCGTTCGAATTTTTTTTTTCGTTTTTTATTTTTCATTTCCACCAAAATAATTTAATTTTAACGGAACTAGGTAAAAGTATACCTTTATATATCTTAAAACACCAGAAACTTTTTTACATAAAAAAAATCAAGATGTCTCCAAGATTAATATTTTCTGGTCCAAATTTTTTTTCTTCAAAAAAAAAACCTAACGTAAAAGATCATTGTTAGAGGGGTGTGATTTTTTGATTTAAACATACTTTTAGGAGAAATAAAACAAAAATAATGGCAATTCAAGAACATGTTCAAAAATGGCAAAAAATGAATCTTACAATGAATTTTTCCTCAGTTGTTGATAATTTGTTTAAATTGACAAAAGCACCTTGGAAAGCTTCCCACAAGTTGCCGCACAATCGCCTTTACTTTACTCAGATATTTTGGTACACAAAGTTATTCGGCTTAAATGTTTATAGGAATACTGTACAAAATTAAAGCTTCTGGTCAAACAATGCAACATAGTTTCTTTTGTATTTTTTTCCATATAATTGAATAGTGTAACAGTTTTCGAAGATTTTTTTTTTATTTGCACAAATTATAAACAATGGTTTTTCACCGTGGAATAAAAACGGGAAAAACAAATATGTCAGAAACTTCTGGATTTTTCTATCTAAAAATAATTGTGGCTATTTAAGATATAAGAAGGTACATATTCACCAAGTTCCGTTAAAATTAAACTATTTTTGCGGAAATGAAAAAGTAAAAAGAAAAATTAAACGAACTTTTGCATTTTTCTCGAAAATCTTGAGGTTATATTAAGAAATGATCTCTACAAAAGTCGAAATGATTGCATTATCTACAACTTTTGTATAGAATATTTTCTTATAGGACGTCAATTTACGCCAGTTATAATTATTTTTTTTACGTTTATTATAAGCCACTTTACCATTTGGACTTATTTCAGTGTGACAGTTTCTTTTTTTCGCCAGTTCAGGTGACAATTTCTTTTTTAAACCTCTAAATGAGTTATTCTGACCGGTCAATATATTAAGTTAGCTGAAAAGGTTAAAATATCAAAAATTAATCTTTTAAGTGGATTTGACTGGTCAAAAAGTGCCCACTAAGTGTATTTCTATTTATTTTCATGTTCTCTTGACGACAAAATACAGAAGGGCACTTAATTTGCAATTTTTGAAATAGTACATTTAATTGGCGCTCCAAATAATAAATAGTGGTACAATCAAGGGAAGACGCTGTTTTGCTCAAATACCATTTAAATTTTACGGTTGTAACTAGAGCTTTCATCAATCCCATTTGCAATTGCAGTTAATGCTCCATTGGTGGTTAGCTAAATGTTTATTCATTCAGTTAATTTTTACACTTTATTTTTGTGGCAAAAGTTGATGAGTTGTCATTTGCTTTTATTTTTTCTTAGTAATTTGAATAGTTTAGAGGTTAACCGTCGGGCGTTCGTTTTATATTAAACATAATGTTGGTTTTATTGAACTAAAAAATTAAATGAAACACAAAACTTAATGCCGCACTCCAGTCCATTTTGATGATGTCTCACACCTCAACCTTTTAAGAAAATATTCAAATTTTTAGAAGTTCAGCTATTACGTAAGTTTAATTATTTTTTTTTACGTTTATTTTGTACTTTTTAGAATTATTTTTTACGTTTTATGCACCCTCTAGAAGACATTCACGATTGGACACCATAATATTGTAAAATTGTAAAATATTTTTTTTACGTTTATTTTGTTTTGAACATTGAACATTTTAGCATTATTTAGTAAGCACTCTGTATAAGACATTCACCATAATATTGTAAAGTCTTTGGGTTTATGTATGTATACCAAATCTCAGTCCATTCCGATAACAGGAACTGCTCCACTGAACCTTAAGTTTAATATAATTTATTTCCTAACCTTGTAAACACGGTTAATACAAGTATGATGTGAAGAAGAGACCCAGGGAGATCCGAGGTAATCCTGGGCAATCCAAGGATAATTGGGATATTCAAGGAAATTCGGAGATCTAAGGAAATTCGGGGTGATCTGGGGCAATCCAAGGACATTTCGGGGAAATCCAAGGAAATTTGGGGAGATCTGAGGAGATTTTGGGGAGACCCGAGGAAATTCGGGGAAACCCAAGAAAATTCGGGTAGATCCGAGGAGATTTGGGGGAGATTTTCCAAGGAGGCTATCTTTCGTCCCAAATAAATTTCAGTGAGTACCCCCCTCAGTAAACTCCAGACTAGGTATTGTAACACCAAAAAAACTATTAATTATTTTGTATATTTGAATTTGACACATGGAAATGAAAAATAGTTATTTTTGTCAATTCAATTTCTATTATGCAAATATTTGGTCCCTAACAACATCGGAAACGATAAGATTTCATTAGCTAGGTCAATATTGGACAATGAGCAACTAAAAAATCATGGTTCCTGGGATTAGACCATGTCAAATTGGAATTACTAAGGATAGTAACTACAATTTGACATGGTCTAATCTCAAATACCATGATTTCTAAATTGAGCATTCTATATTGAGCAATTCTGGATGTATACCTAATCTCAACTTTTTTATTAATAAAAATACCTTTACCTACTTGTTACTCTAAAAAATCTATTATAGTACATGCATAAACTGCACAGAGATCTCTCCAAATTCCAAATGGTATTAACATAATTGTTAAATTTACTGTGTTGTTTCAGAATCATACTGTGAGAAACGATGGATATACATCATAAACAGACTTTATGATGAAATTCTTTGGATGATAAAGTATGAGACAGATTCACCTTGGCTGCTTTACCCTCAATTAGACTTCCTGGAGAAATTCATAGATTGGGACGATCTATTTTCTAATGTAAGTTTAGTAGTTTGAAAACACAGTTTAAAATATAACATAAGTGTTTTTTCTTTTCAGGAAATAATGGACTTCGATGCTGCTATCGCTCTTGAAGGCTCATGAAACAATATCCAGTTATTCTAAGAGGTCTGGCTATTTCAGATTTTTGGTTTTATTCTTAAAACCCTTTACTACCACTGTATAATGTGCCTTAAGTATTGCATAATATATGCATGTATGTGTCATATGTGACTGAGATAAGATAGTGCAATAGTCCATTAGGTAGCAGGTTTGCTGTATTCACCTCGCAATAGAGTATGTGATAAATACTGATTATTCAGATAAATTATATAATAGAAATTAACAATAATTGAATGTACAAATTTTACTTATTTTAAATTATTTCTCATATTGTATTTATTATTAGAATTAAGTATATAATTTATGTACACAGAAAAGTTTGTCTTGTAACTTACCTACAAGTGAAATTTTGAAAAATAATCTGTGTAATATGATTACTCCCTGGTTCGAGTATGATATACAACAAAGTGATTAATTTTTAGTGAAAATACTGTTGAAATATTTTTAGATCTTAATGTATTTACTACTGGGTGAGTGTTATTGTGTTTATTATTGTTAAAATTGTATGTAGAGAGCAGTAATAATTAAGAAACTATGCAAAATTGGTAGATTATTACCATTATTAAAGTCTAGCACATGAATCTCTTACACTCAAACACTCATTTTTGAGTGTATAATAGGGATAATTTAATATTGTGCTGTTAGTTACTAAGTGATGGATAATTTTTTTTACTGTACAGTTAGAGGATCATGTGCCATACTTCAACTATTTTATTATATTTTTTTATATTTATAACTCAAAATATTTTTAAATAAAATACATTTTTTTTTCAAAATTGCTGTTTTATTGTATTGGTCTATGTCCAGATTCTATCAATAATGACTCTAATTTCATGGCAATACTATCTCCAATATTTAACTGATGTGTCCAACAAGCTGCTAAAAACATAGCTTGATTTTTATTTTTAGAATGAGCAATATTTTCCAACACAAATTGCTTTGCCTGAAACAAACATCTTTATTAAATTTTAAAACATATATTTAAAGGAAAATTATTATTTTTAACCTTGTTTGATTTAAGCAAAAAGTAAATTCCCTTGTCTGTATAGTATATGCTTAGTTGTTATATACAAAAGCTAAACTATTTTAAAGAACCACTTGTAAATCTAGATTGATACAATGCTAATGGGAGTGTTTCAGAAAGAAAACTATGGATCTACTGCCACCATAACTAATGTTTTTTTTGTGACAGATTTAGAATCTGCACATATTTACCTTATAAATATCTGGTCAAAAAATCTTTTTATATTGTTACCTGAAACTCTTTTCTATATGCTTCCGAAATGTCCTTAATTAACCAAGACATTCTTGGTCCACTTAAGGAGAAAAATAGTGGTTGAGATACATCTGGCAACTTTGAAAAGGCTTCTGCCTGATTAATTAATAAGTTAAATACATCAACATGTCCTTTTAAACCTAGAATTACTAAATTTAATTCACTGATTTGTTCTTCTAATTGGAGTGAATATATCTTGGGATGATCTGCTTTCAAGGAAGCAATCTGTTTTACTATAGTGCATCCCTTAATATGCAGGGCATTCCATTTTTGAATGTTATTATATAAATCGGCTATTATATCCCGAATTATTCTTGGAGATCCGGTTAAATTCTTTTGTGGAGATTGTGTAGACGGACTTGTGGGCACTAAAAAATTCATTTTAGGGCTTGAAATTGAATACAGTGAAAATATACCTACATGTTACTAATGAAAATCTAGAATTTGTGTTTGGTGATACCCTTTTTGGTGTTCTTTTACTCATTTCAAATTGTTTTTTTTTTAAGGTTATGTTTTATTTTTATTATGTTTACAAAATTTGCCGTCAATTTCCTTTGTCCTTTTCAATTTCTCAAAATGGAGTTGGCTGTCACTTTTTTGCTTTCAGCGCCATTCTCCATTCCTATAGGTAGGATGTCCGGATGGCGAGCTCTTAGCTCCCGAACACCCCGAATTTATCAAATAACTCTTGATTTTTTCCTCTTTTAAATTCTGAAATGCATCTTGGCTTCCACTAGGTGCCCCTTGAGAGTACTACTGATATCACGAGATGACCCTTTCTTTCATGCTATCCCCTTACCCCTCCCACTCCCGCCACGTAGCAGCCATTACGCTAATATTATATGTAGAACTGCGGCAGACGAACGGGATAGAATACAGGAACAACTAGGCCTCACACGTTCACAGCGTCTGCTCCCTTTCTAGCGTGGTCGTTAGTTTCCACTCTGAGCATTTGAGTCTCCCGCTTCCCCCCGAAATAAAGCAGCAAAACCGAACACGTGGCACCACTTATGTTAACAACACAGAGGTCTGCATTCGACGAGACGAACCGGAAGACTATATTTTGTTTATACAATTTGCCAACAATTTCCTTAGTCCTTTCTTGTATTACAGCTTTGTTCTAGGGTAATCGCCAGATTGCTTTTCGTCCGGGGCTTATTCAGAGCTGAGGCAAACCTCTCAGATGATTTACATCTTATTCCAGTTTGGAGACGTTATCGGTAAGATGTCTGGATGGCGGGCTCTAAGTTCCCGGACACCCCGAATCTTTTAAATACTTCTTAATTTTTCCTTTTTTAATATTTGAAATGCATCTTGGCTTCCACTAGGTGCCCCTTGAGAGTACTACTGGTATCACGAGATGACCTTTTCTTTCAAGCTATAACCTTACCCCTCCCACTCACGCCACATAACGGCCATTACACTAATATTCTATGTAGAACTGCGGCAGACGAACGGGATAGGATGTAGGAACAACTAAACCTCACATGTTTACAGCGTCTGCTCCCAAGGTCGTTAGGTTCCACACTGAGCGATTGAGTTTCACACTTTTCCCGGAAATAAAGCAGCAAAACCGATGACGTGGAACCACTTATGTTAATAACACAGAGGTTTGCCGGCGACGGGACGAACCGGAAGACTGTCAATTCGTTTGTTTTGACGTCTTTGTTGTATGGCAATCGTTAGATTTCTCATCTGGGGCTTAGACATAGCTGGGGCGACCTTCTAAGCTGATTTACACCTTACTCTAGTTTGGTGACATACGCGTCCTCTCTCTTTCCTTGTCTAAGGGTGACATCGGTGAGATGTCCGGATGGCGAGCTCTAAGCTCCCGAAACACCACGTTTCTTTCAAATATCTTTTAAATACTCCTTCTTTTTTAATCGCTGAAATGCACTTGGCTTCCACTAAGTACTAGTGGAATCACGAGATGACCTTTTCTTTCAAGCTATCCCTTCCTACTTACGTCTCATGATGGTCATTACGCTAATATTCTATGTAGAACTGGGCAGACGAACATGCAGAAACGGCTAGGCCTCATAGCGTTTGCTCGCTTTGTAGCGTGTCATTAGCTTCCACACTAAACGGTCTTCCGCAGTAAAACCGGACCACTTGGGTTAAAAACACAGAGGTTTGTAAATCTGTCGTTTCAAAAAGAAGGCATGACAAATTACCAATTTTTAGTATCTATTGCGTTAGGCCTACTATACCCTTTTGGAATTTTATGCTGATCGGATTGTTTAACATGTTTGTTTTGGTATGTAAGCTTATGTATATGTAATTGTATATTCATTTAGCTGTACTTTTTTAGATATATTTGTGTTTATGCTTATTTTATATTGTTTAATATAAATAATTGTTTAGTTTTTATATGTAGTATGCTTTGTCAATGGAAACCTGATTTCTTTGATAATAAAGTATTTTGAGTTTGAGTTAAGGAAAAGAACGCCTACATATGAATGAAATACTAAAAATCTTGATGCATTTTAGCACTTAGAGGGATTTCTTTTCTAAGTACAATATAATAGCTTGCCACTGTTTTCCAAGGTAAAACTCTCTTTAACACAATAAAGTTACAATTTATTTACGTAGAAAAATAGCTCAATGGGGTGATGATTGATGAGCGCGTACCAGATTAGATTGAGCAAACGCCCTTCCTCCTTGACTCCCATTAAAAAACACAATACAAACTATTGAAAAAAACATCTAATAAAATAAATACTATAAAAATATAAATGTAATTTATAAATAATGTTTAATACTCGCTGGTACTAAATCTAACAGTTTTGCTCGGGTATGTACTATTTTTAGTATAACAAATTTGACTAGAACATGTTGTTGAGCAATTTTCAATTTCTTTATTTTCATTTAAGAGTCGTAACAGCTGTGAGATTTCTTTCTGTAATGATTTTGTTTCTTTTTCTAGTTCGTGCACCTGAAACGTTAAAAAAGATATAAAAACACTATCCACATAAATGAAAATGTAAAAAACATTTGATTGAGTATTATCTGTTAAAATAATAAAAAGCGTACCTTTAGGTTTTCTTTTACACTGTCATATTTGGTAGCAAACCTATCCTTCTCCAACTCAGACTTAACCTTTTTAATTAGGCTGCTCAAGGCAGTTACTGTCAAAGCTATATCGGCTTTTCCAGGAGAATTCAAATTCTTCTTAGCCTAAAATTTAAATAATAATAAACTGTTTTCCTGAATTTAACATACAATTTTAAATTAATTGGAAATTCCAATTTTACTTTTGCTCGGTTCATGATTAAAACTGGTTCTTTCCAAACCAAAGTTACTTTCTTGATTTTATTTTTCAATTTTAAGGTTTGTTGATGGGCTGAGGACAGCTGATCAGCTAGGCGAGTTTTATCGATTTTCTCGTCTCCGATTACACGGCCCTTCCGTAATAGACCCAATTTTTGTAATTTATATGCTTCTTCCAGGTTGTTTAATTCAATCTAAAACCGAAAAATTCACTAACAGATTTAATAATTCCAGACATAAATATCCATATAAAAGGCTTCTAGCCGCGAGCATAATCCGATCTCTGTTTAAACGTAACATCTCCCCACCCCAGTGGCAGCTCGTGGGTAAAAAAATAAGGGGAAGCGTTAGTTAGAGAAAAGTAGGACAGACAAGGTCTAAAATAGCACCGCATGCAAAACATTTTTTGCAAATATCCACTGCTACACAGCCACTTAAATTTAGGAAACCAAGAATTTTCAAAATGAATATTGTAGGATTTACCAGAATTTTTAATGTTTTTTTAGCACTAATTGTTAGCACACTTATTGGTCGACTCGTAATTAAACGGTCCTTTTTGTCCTCTTCTTTCCAACGGGAAAATGGAGTTTCTAACAAACTACAAACAATGTCACTAACGGGCCCAAACGAATTCATTTTCAACCACACACAGGCGCCACTCCTTGAAACAATAAAATATAAGACCGCCGATAAAATATTGAATAAAGCGCGATCGCCGCGATCTACTTTACGTACAATACGAACGGAAGCGTTAAACTGCGGCTCTTCGCTAGAGGCGCTGTCTTTATTTTCAGGCATTGTTTTCATTTCTCGCTTGAAGATTTTTACGGAACTCGCACGTGGCTCTTCCGTTGGTGGATCGACATAAACGAGTTTGCTGCCGGTGCGGTGGGCGCACATACGGGTTTGCTTAATACGCGCAAGTACATAATTTCGTTTTGTGTTTGCCTCTAGGTTTCTGACGAGCGGCCAGCGGCAATAATACGAATGCATTAAATTTAACATTGTAATTATTAATAATTTTTAATGAAATGAATTAGATTTAATATTGAGAATTAGTATATTGTAAAGTGTGTTAAAAAATAATTTGCCAGGTTTTTTTTGGGGAAGAGGCACTTCCCCTACTTCCTCCAAATAGCCGCCACAGCCCCACCCCATTTTTAGTTAATACCCCGTATGCCGCGGAAATCACTACGATCCAATCATAACTACCGATCTGGTTTTTATTTTTCTAAACTGCAATGATCAATCAGGGATCAACCCTAACTATGCAAAATATTAATTCCAGAAAACCGACACGACAAATTTTCATGAGCAGTGGACTGATACCCATTTTCTTAAACCTATAAAACTCGCCTAACTATAAAACGCCATAATCTACTCAGGAACAGATTGTGCTTATTTACCCAAAATCTCAAACAAGTTGATGTTCATATCAAACAACCCCCGAAATCTCACTCAAATATAAAATACAGTAATTGATTGCATAATTATATTTTTAAAGCATTGGTGGCTCACCAAGATTTATGTAGATCGCAACACCAATATGTATGAATCAGGAGGCAACTGGAAAAACAGTTATTTCGAATCTGGATAATTAGCTATTGCTATTATATATATGGCACATATTTCTTTCAGTGAGAATATATGCATGTAACTTCTTTATTCATAGAAATATTTATAATCGACAGCAAAAGTTATGGTACGTGCGGGGATCGAACCCGCACCTCTGGATCACTAGTCCATCGCTCTAACCAATTGAGCTATCGTACTTTTGATAAGCAATTCGTTAGAACTTGTGCATATTCAAACCCACTAGTATCATAACCATTGTTGATCCTGCCAAATATTGTAACATTATAAATTTACCCACCAGTATCATAACCATTGTTGATCCTGCCAAATATCCTAACCTTATGGGCATAATGTAAAATTATAAATTTACTAATATGGACGGTACCTAATAGCGATGTCAGATTTGACGTCCAGTCAGGAACGCCGCGCTATAAGGTTAGAATATTTGGCCTCAGGATCAACAATGTTATGATACTGGTGAGTTTGAATATGTACAAGTTCTAACGAATTGCGTATCAGTGGTAGGATAGCGCAACAGGTTAGAGCGATAGACTAGTGATCCAGAGGTGTGGGTTCGATCCCCGCTCGTACCATAACTTTTGCTGTTGATTATAAATATTTCTAAAAACATATTTCACAGTTTAAAAATAAAAAACTGATAAAATACTTCTATTCTTTATTCATATTGCTTTTGACTCCGTCCTTTCTTGTAAACACGACCAATAACCCATATGTAGTGATTAATTAAATAAGAGTTTTCCCATATATGAAAATTTCTCAAACACCAACCGGAATACAACGGTAGTACCCATTTTCAAAAGATATCATCAATCAAAATAAGATTAAACATTCTAGTATACTGACTGCTATTCTTTGAACTGTTTCTTTTCGAGTATTGCAGCTTTGCCTACGGATTCCGGGGATTTCAAGGACTATCTGTGGGAATGATGGAAGATCTGTTTTGGTTTCTGGACTGTGAGTTACAATGACGTGAGAAGAGTAGTGGGTGAAATTAAAAACACGGAAAGTAAAGACTGCTTTGACTGATTATATTGATCCCACTAACAAATATTATTAATTCTGGTATATTAAACTCAATTTTTCCCTCATTTCTAAAAGTTGCAAGAGTAGTGCCTATGTATAAGAGCAAGGGGTCAAGGGGTGATGCAACAAACTACACACCAATTTCCATATTGCCTATTTTTCTTCAAAGATTTTTGAAAAATTTTAAATATTCAGATTAACAATTATTCCAACAATCTTTTTTTTCAAAGTCAATTTGGCTTCAGAAATAATAAATCAACTACTCTTGCTATTAACACCTTAACATCGAATATTCTTTTCTTTGAGAAGGGTTGTGATATGTTTGTATCATTCTTTGACTTGACGACGGCTTTTGACTGTTTCTCGCTCTATACGTCTGCAAAAACTTAATTTCTACAATTTTCAACCTAGTAGCATAACATTGCTTCAACCATATTTGGAGAATAGATTGCAGTTTGTGTCCTATAATGGAAGCCCTTCAGAGAGAATAAACGTGAAGCATGGCGTCCCACAGGGATCAGTTTTGGGTACAACTTTGTTTCTAATATACATCAATGACCTGGCTAATGCTGTGACGGATGTGAATTTGCTCGTTTTCAGATGACACCACAATTTATTTCCCTTACAATCGCTCACCTATCATAGCAGATAAAGTGTTTGATAATCACAGAAACCTTGAAACCTGGTTTAGAGCAAACAATCTTTCTCTGAATAACAGACCCAAAATACTAATTTTACTACTTGTGGCAGTGTTCTGGGTGGAGACAGATCTGCTGAGGTCCCTATAAAATTTCTGGGAGTAGTTTTGGATCTGTAGATGATCTGGGTCAATCATGTTATGGACCTACATGGAGAAAACTATATACTAGATTGATTTCAAAGAAGTTAAACTATGTAAATTTGTAGTAGAAGTCTAAACAAAAATCGTTGGTGCTCTGTACAGGATGTCCGGATTTGGTTGCAAAAGCAGGGTATCTCGCTTATTTTTAAAGATAGAACAGATATGACCCAAAGTGTTTTTTTAAATGGGACACCCTGTATATTTGTCCAGAAATTGATTTGTCCTTTTAAAAGCTTCTTAAAAATATATAATAGTATGGGTCTATTTTAATAAACAACAACAAAAATCCTAATTTTTATAATTATCATCCTAAATTTTGCAGTAGGCCATGCAAAACGATGCCGTTTTCTTTTGTTTTCTTGGACGCGAATGACATTTCCCAATTTTGTACGCGTATATAAAATATAGCGCTAGTTTTTTGTATTTATTTATTGTGTAAAAATATATTTGTATTATTATGGAAGAAAAACCAAACTTTCGAACATTATGAAAAGTACGATATGTTAGCTTGTTTTATATTAAGTAATGAAAATTTTGAAGCGGCTTCTGAGATGTATTTTAACAGGTAAATAGTTAATTTTTAGGTATGTTGAAATACTATTGCTTAATTTTTATTTAGATATCCAGAAAGGAGGCAATCTAATATATCCATTTTTTATCGGATAAAAAAGAATTTACTTAATCACGGATCATTTATCAAACCTCGTACGAATACATATAATAAAGAAAATCGGGAGGCTGAGGAAATTACGGTTTTGGCTAATGCAGAAGCTTACCCTACAAACTCTTGTAGTGACAGTGAAAAGAGCATAGGGATTCCAAAAACTAGAGTTCAAGAAATTCTAAAAAAGCACAAATACCACCCATACAAATTTAGGCTCGTGCAGCACTTACAGCCAGGGGTTGCAGAGCGTCGGGTAGTCTTCTGCAATTAGTTTCGAGAAAGATGCGATATGGTTAGACATTTTAAAAGGAAGGTTATATGGTCAGACGGAGCACATTTCAGTAATTCTGGTATACTCGATAGACACAATAGTTCTGGTCCCAGGAAAATCAACACTAAATATTTCCCAGAAGACAGCAGGGCAGGTTTGATCTAAATGTGTCCTGCTTCATATTAGGAACACATATAAAATTTTATATATTTGAGGGAAATCTAACAGCCAATCGCTATATAGAAATTTTAGAGGCAGCTATACTTGAATTACTTGACGATGTTCCTCTAGCGCAAATTAACGAAATTTATTTTCAACAGGACGGTGCTCCTGCACACAATTCTGGAATGACGAGATTATTTCTGGACAATAATTTTACCAATCAATGGATCGGAACAAATGGACCTATAAGATGGCCCCCTAGGTCCCCAGATTTGTCGATTTTAGATTTCTTTCTATGGGGATATCTGGAAAATAGAATTTACAAAGACCACTATGATAATGTCCAAGATTTAGGAAATGCAATAAGAGAAAATTTTCGCTATTTACAAAATCATCCCGTTATTTTGCTATTTTTTTAATGCGAAAATTGTGCGAAGGATGCATAGAACAAAATGGAAATCAGTTGAACAGTTCTTTTGATTTCCTTGGTTACTGTAGTTCTTATACGACAGTTGATTTTTGCTGAAAGGCTTGTTACATAATAATTTATTACTGTTTTGTTCTTGTGTTACATAAATCTAGGTAGGTGGTACTTTTTTGTTGCGAAATTATCAATACATATTTTGATAAATAGATTTAATTACATATTTATTTTGATTTATTGGTAGGATGTAGATATTGTTAACGACTTTAAATAAAAGGCAGCATTGTTTTGCATGGCCTACTGCAAAATTTCGGATGATAATTATAAAAATTAGGATTTTTGTTGTTGTTTATTAAAATAGACCCATACTATTATATATTTTTGAGAAGCTTTTAAAAGGTCAAATCAATTTCTGGACAAATATACAGGGTGTCCCATTTAAAAAAACACAACTCAAATGAAAAATATGACTACGCCACTGGATCCAGCGTAAAAAACTGCATAAGCAGCAATTTTTCCCTTTGCGTTAAGTTAAAGGATAACCGAGATACGAGGGGGGTCCCAAAATGCAACATTTTCTATGTCGCGCTGTATCTCACAAACGAAGAAGGCTATGCAAATTTTGTTTATGGCTTCATGAGTTTCACAAAAAATTAGCTCAGGTTCGTTAAAACCGCAAGGATCTATCTTTAAAAATAAGCGAGATACCCTGCTTTTGCAAGCAAATCCGGACACCCTGTACATACTCACCTGATTAATTTTTTCGCCCATATCTAAACCATTACTAAGCAGTTCTATTGCTTCAGCCGTTTCATTGTTCTTGTTTCTTCTAAGATTCCTCTGCGTATTACGAATAATCTCGTTCTCTTGATCAAGCAATTCTTGTCTCAGAGCTTTTAGTTCTTGTTGTTGGAACATCAAGTTTTCCTGATATAATTTAATTTTCTCAATACAGGCTTTTTCTACTTCTGCAAGAAATGTAAAAATTGTATTTTACATGAAACCAATGATTGTATGATGTACAATTTTCTTCGCGTGTATATTATGTCTACTACCTACTACCTTCATGGGCGGAATATCATGCAAATATAATTTCATATATTATTAATTATTCTCGGAAATGTTAAACTTTATTTGTTTCAGGAGCCACGGAATATTTTCATTTTAACAAGCTCTAGTCGGTGACATATCCGAAACCAACGAGCGAAGTATACGCAAACGCGTGTGGTTAGAAAGGGAAGTAGTCAAATTCAGTGGCGGCTCCTCCATTAGGTCAAATGATCAATGACCCACCAATAAATACTTCCAAACAGAAACAAATAAATCAAATAATACATAATTTATATTTTTTTCAATTTGGAAATTCCCTCTGTTATTCTAAGTGTATAAACTCGTTGACCGTTTTCTTAATTCCGCGACACACTATCCTTACCTCCCACCGGGGTCTCCGGAGAGGTTTCGATTTATTTGGAATCGATCACGATTATATAATATAAACGGAGGCGAGTTTTTCCCGAGTGTTCCCGATCAAATTCGCATACGGCGCATAGGTAAGATACGGCTTACGTTGGCAAAATTTGGGTCAACAGCTGCGCAGAGGAAACTCAAATATTTTTGTCACTTGATGTGTTTAATATGGATCGTGTGATAGGTTGTGGTTACGATTGCGTATTTTTATAGATTTTATTTTGAAGATTTTTCGTTTTGTTTGTTGATTTTGTGGTTTAAATTAATGTTTTAAAGAATGGTATCCAGAGTGTTTTAGAATATTAAGACTTTATAACCCATTTTCAATTATATTGGCGAGCTGAACTATGAGAAACGACTCGAATTTAAGACCAGTAGTCGACCTTTGCCGACATTCAAAATTCAGCAAACAGGCAAAGAAAAAAACAAAGAAGTAAATCGTTATTTTCGTAGAAATACGTACGATTTATGTGCCTGGACATGAGGTTGCGAAGGATCAATGGCATTTTATTGTTTTGTGTGTCTGATTTTTTCAGATGACTCGTTGTGGTTTATATGTATTGACCCCCCTGAAAAGTTGACCACGAGCCGCCACTAGTCAAATTCCTAAAACATACAACACGGCTGTTATTTTATATGTTAATTTTCACATGATCGAGTGCAGTGCTCATAGGTATGTTCATTACTGTCTCCGTAGTGTAGAATCGAAAATGGAATTGTGTTCTGTGGAATGTATTAAAGAAAACTCACATCATCTTGAACAGCGAGTAATTATTAAAAATAATGCGGGTGTGATAAGTTAAATGTTTTAGTTTGCTTTCCTTATTTAGTTTTTTTCAAACAATGACATCACTACAGAATGTAAAAAACGTGGATCTCCTCGAATTCATAAAATGAATTGCTTCTGTCGGATATCGGTAATGCTGATGTTCTTCAATTATTAGATTTTGCCTATCGAAAATCGATAAAAGACTTTAATCAACAAGCTAAGAAAAATAGCTATATTTTGTCTCGGTTTACCGATTGTTTAAATTTTTGCTTTATATTCGAACTGCCATGAGAGGACATGACGAGTCATCAGAAAGTTTAAATCCAGGAATATACAGGGGGATTATTGATTTTTTATCAGAAACCTATATTGCTATGAAACAATATTTGCAAGGAAATAATATTTTCAAAGGTAGTAAAAATGACATTTTGACTACCTTTTTGTTGTTTGTGGCGATTCAGTGTGATGAAACTAATGATATTTCTACGCAAGAGCAACTTATTATTTGAGATGAACCAAATGGACAAATTCACTAACGTTTCTGGAAAATTTTAAAACCTGTCACATAGCGTCTATGACATTGCTAGAGAAACTAAGAAAGAGTTGGAATTACTTAATATTTCCCAAATCAACTAGTAGGTCAAAGCTATGACGGAGCGGCCGATATATCAGGAATGGAAGGGGGTGTACCGGGTATACAACTAAGATAGAAGACCGACAGTATCTAGGAAACCGTTTATCCCATGATGTTGGAAAAATTTTTCTTAAAGTAATGTGGCCAAGAAAAAACGCCGGAAATTATTTTTAAGTTTCCAAGTCGGCCGCTAGAGGGCGTAATACGTAATCTCTGTTAAATTACGAATAATTTTTATTAAGGGTTTTTACTCTAGCTATTCAAATAAAGACTGGGGGAAAGGATCTCGATTATTTTGGTATTGTCGAAAAGAGCATTTATTAGGCTTTCACATGACTTATGAATTATATTATTTTAAGTTTCGTTCAAACGTTCGGAAATTTAACGTGTTTTTCTTAAAAAGTTCAAATGGCTTGACGGAGATATGAAGAAAAGTGTAATTTTTTAGTTTAATTTCGGAGCAGGTTGTTAAAAGACGCATTAAATAAGTGTAGATTAACAAAAGATGTGGCATATAATTTTTTCATTTTGCCATTAGATAACTAACGGAGGAACCAGAATAGCTATTTGCAAAAAACTAACAAATGAAAATACACTGCGCAAAACAATTAACGCAACGCCTAAAATTTGGTCTAACTTTGAATGGAAATTTCTCGAGAATGTTGATCCGATTTATATGAAGTTTTTATCGAAATTTAGGATAATTCCTCGTGAATATTCTTTTGATATTAAAATTCAATGTTATTTTGTTCTAGGCAATAATACAGGGTGAAAAAGAAAGACATGTTTTATGTACCAAAGTTTAAAACACCCTGTAGAATAAATCAGATGGATTCAAGAGATCTAACCAAAAGAAAGTTGTAGCCCAGTATGTTTCCAACAAATCGTTTTTTTATTCGCTTCAATAGCACAATTTTTGCCTTAGTTACAGGACTTATTCAAAAGTACTGCATTTACTGTGTTTTAAATGAATTTGCCAGTTCATGTTTGAATTGATTCTGTTGAAGACGTTGCCCGGTAACAAGAGAACACAACTTATAACAGATTGACATTTAGGCGTCAGTTTTAGTTCGGTTTTAAATTTTTCTTCTTATTGTGTACAGTCATGCCAAGACAAACTAGAAATTTGACCCGCGACGAGTGTGTAATTGCAAGAACTCTTAGAGATGAAGGCTGGAGCTATAGCAGGATAGCGGAACGATTGAATGTTCATAAATCAACTGTACATAGAGTTATACAGAGACACATGGAGACCGATGATCATTCTAGATGGAATTGGACAAGGTGGACAGCGTGTTACCAGTGAGCGTGAAGAGCGGTATCTGCGGTTGTCTGCTTTACGACAACGTTTCGTGACGGCAAGGTTTCTGAGGCAGGAAATTCAACACGCGAATGGTCCTCAGGTAAGCACTCAAACAGTGCGGAATCGTTTGAAAGAAGGAAATTTGAGACCACGTGTTCCTGCACGAGGTCCTGCGTTAACAGCAACACATCGGAGAGCCAGGCTAGAATGGGCTAACGAACGTATGAACTGGGCCGAAGCTGATTGGTCGAGAGTGCTGTGGACAGATGAATCGAGATTCTGTCTTTTTAATTGCGATAGACGGGTCCGTGTGTATCGTAGACCAAATGAACGCTATGTACAGGGGAATTTTGTTAATACCGTAATGTTTGGTGGGGGATCAGTAATGGTTTGGGGAGGGGTATCTTTGAGGGGCCCTGGTCGTACGGAGTTAGTTATTGTGGATGGGAATTTGAATGCGGATCGATATATCAACGAAATACTGGACAATCACGTGAGGTCATTTGCACATAATGTTGGAGCGGAGTTTTTATTAATGCATGACAACGCTCGTCCCCATACAGCACGTGTAGTGCAAAATTACGTTAATAATGTTGGGATCGATGTCATGCAATGGCCTGCACGTAGTCCGGACCTGAACCCAATCGAACATGTTTGGGACTTATTGGGCAGGAGATTAAGGGCTAATGAAAGACAGCCAAAAAACGTGGAAGAGCTGGGTGAGCTACTCATCGATACTTGGAATGGGCTGGATGAGGTACTCATACGAAATTTGATATTAAGCATGAATAGAAGGTGCGAAGCAGTCATAAGAAACAGAGGGGGAAATACGAAATATTAGTTCAATAGTTATAAAGTTTATTTTTGTTCGTTTTAGTTCTTAGTGTTTTGTTTTTTTGACTGTCGTGTTCATATCTTAATCTTACCTATTAAAACATGTCTTTCTAACTCCCTGTATTATTGACAAAACGATCCTGGCCTTGATATCACGAAGAAATTTTCGTATAACTAAACTAAAATGTAGAATAGCGCCATGTTCAAATATCCGGTAACCGATGCGTTCGTAATTTAAAAAACAGTATAATTTATTTTTCGTTGCACCCTGTATTATTGACTGAACAAAACTAATATTGAAGCAATCAGCCTTGAAAGTTTGGCTAGATACTTAATTAACACCCTGTATAAAGGAAGAAATTGCTTATATATGCAAAAAAAGTCGTCCTATTTTACCGTTTTTTTAAGCTTAAAGTTTAAAGGAAATATAAAATATTTATATTTTTAAGAGGCTCATGATCCAACGTTTGTTTTTTCTTTCAATAACCACTTTTAACCAAAAATTAAATTAAATTTTATTTAATGTGGGTTATAAAAATGAAAAATAGCTACCCCAAACGTGTTATTTATTGCGTTTAGAATGACAAACAAAACTGTTTTTGACTTTTTCGCAACTGAATAAAAATAGCTAACTTTAAACTGATTGAAGCAAATATTAAATAAAATTACATATCTCAACAAGTAGAATAGTCTGTCGGAAAACAACATTATTTAAGCAAACATAAGAAATTGTATCATTTACCTTAGGTTTTTATAAATTGTTGTGAAGAGAAAAATCTTCACAACCAAGCTACAAATTACAAACGTCTTCAACAGAATCAATTCAAACATGAACTGGTAAATTCATTTAAAACACAGTAAATGCAGTACTTTTCAATAAGTCCTGTAACTCAGGCAAAAATTGTGCTATTGAAGCGAATAAAAAAACGATTTGTTGGAAACATTCTGGGCTACAACATTCATTTGGTTAGATCTCTTGAATCCATCTGATTTATTCTACAGGGTGTTTTAAACTTTGGTAAATAAAACATGTCTTTCTTTTTCACCCTGTATTATTGCCTAGAACAAAGTAACATTGAATTTTAATATCAAAAGAATATTCACGAGGAATTAACCTAAATTTCGATAAAAACTTCATCAAAATCGGATCAACCATTCTCGAGAAATTTCGATTCAAAGTTAGACGAAATTTTAGGCGTTGCGTTAATTGTTTTGCGGAGTGTATAACAATGAATTTTTCTGAGAAATAATATAAAGCGGAAAAGGTTATAAAACAAATAGCGAAAACTGATCAAAAGTATTATGCTAACTAATAATCACTGGTCGACAAGATTTTTCTAACACAGGCCAGCTCATTATTTTCACAATGGAAATACCCTCCCAATATTAAAAAAAATATTCGGAAAGCCCTAATACGTACCATTTTTTTTATAACCTAATTAGAACCTTTTATATTGACAGGTAAACAATTTTATTGTGGTGCGGTTAAAATGGGTCCATTTTACAACGGAAAAATTACCTAGACTGGGTTGTTTACAACATTAGACATAAAATAAACGTTAAACATCACTCTTCTGTTGAGTTTTGATTGATTTGTGTTAATACACATGTGATACATTTTTAACCAGTTTATATGCATTTCCAACTCTTTTTCGAGATCATCAAAACGGACTGCTAAGCGACATAGTGAAAAAAAGGATTCCCGTAGCATCAGCATCAAGATGGAATTTTAACACACATACTGTAACAGCGGTTCATAAAAACAAAGTGCACCTAAAAACTAGTTTAGAAAGTATGTTAGACACCCTTAGAAATGACTTTAATACAATTAATCAAACTGAGACATTATTGGGTTATTTATATAATAAACATTTTATTTTTTTTGCTCAAATAACGGCACAATCATCTTTAAAGAATTTCAATCTCGTTCTTTGAATGCTGTTAAAATGAACGAATTTTTAAACAGCTTTACAAATATTCATAACTTAGATCGTCCAGCTTCACCACAAAAGAAGCGTAATCAGTCAATATCCTTTTCTGCACAAACAAAAGAAATATGTGATATCTTCATTAACCAGGCCAAAGATAGCTTTCAGTTTACAGATCATCTTCAAGCATCAAAATCTTTTTTGTGAGAAATGTAAGGAATATGAAGACCATTTTCCTACAAATGGTTTTGATAAAGTTATACGAACCTTTAACTTTTTTGAGAAAGAAAAGGTTAAAAGTGAGTTGTGGGAAGCGCATTAGCAATTTTACAACCATTTATCGATAGAAACCTGACTGAATGCTTTAGTGAAAATATCCTGTTATTAAAATTACTCTCACCGATTCCAACGACCAGTGTCGAAAGGAAACGTTCTACATAAAAAAAAATTAATATTTGCTCAGAAATAAAATGCAGCAGGATCGATTAAATTCGCTTGCCATGTTAAGCACTGAGATGGAACTGACTTCTTCAATGACAGATTTTAATGTCCGAGTGATTGAAGTTTTCACAATCAAAAATCTATACACAGTGTTCATCAACAATGTTTATATTTGGTGTTCACATATTTTATATTATTGTATAATTTTAATTAGTTATTGTATAATTTTAATTTTTTTTAATAAGATTGTATAAAATGTTTGATTTGATTTTTTTTGTTTAAGAGTACCTTTTATAATATTGTAATAAATAAAAACATCTTACCTAGCATTCTTTTCTCTTCTTCATTTTTTATGTCCATATTTCCATATTTCATTGGTTTTTGTTGTTCTTTCAACATAATTTTCTTTAAGTTTTTTGTTTCTTTCAGCTGATTTTCCAGATAATTAATATGATCAGTTTGAAAATTTACCACTTCCTTTGGATACTCGTCAAAAGTTGGATAGGAGCCGCAAGTTAAGCAAGTAAATACATCTAAGTACTGCCTTGGATGGTTCTGATCGCTTGTATGGTTCAAAATATAGTAAGTCTTAGTAATTTGCTTCTTAATGTCAATGGGTTTTTGAGAATGGAAAAAACTATAAAATTCTTCTTCCGTAGTTAGCAAAATAATATGTTTCTTCTGTAGTATTATAAAGGCTACCACTGCACATAATAAGAAGCAGGGTTCGTTTATAAACACGTGATCCCAAAACATAAGCCATTCAGGTGCAGTAAGCACTTCCGAAAATGCTGTTTCCAAAAGAGACCACGAATAGAGAATTGGTTTGATAGCATTCTGGGAAAAATGTTGCAAGGAGGCAGAGTCATGTTCCATTAGCAGATTATCTATGATAGCTAGTACATTAACAGGCGGCAACGGATGGTATTCGAACCAGTGCTGGCACCAATTCACTGAAATTAAAATTATCAATAAGATAAAAAAGCTCGTAATATATAAGTGATAGTCTTAATCGAACACAGGCGGAACAATGCAACATGGTGGACACAAATTGACCGGAATTATTGCAAAACAGGTGCAAATTAGTTAGGAGGCTGTTGATAACGAACATGATCTTAAAATTTAAAAAATCAAAATTGGGGACCGAAAATTGTTGACATTCTTGTTGGAAAATAAATAAAAGTCAAAAATCAACAAAACTTTAATACTATGGTTATTAATAATATAAAAATCAGTAAAATAATATTATACCCTTATTTAAAAAAAATACATTTTTTTTATTAACATATTCCCAAGGAATTATTCCAAACAATAGTTTATTGCAGGGAAAATACTAAACCAAAAATAATAAGAAAATATTCATAATACAAAGAGAACTACAAGGAATACTGTTGAAATGTAAAAAAATAACTTTTAACAGCAAAAACAATAAATAATAAAAATATAATACATAACTTCTTAACTCATTATTCCAGGAAAAATGTTTTAGTATTTTCTTGAACTTTTTATTATTTTTATTATTTATTTCCTTGATTTTCTTTGGTAAATTATTGTAGGCGATAAATCAGTGTATAGAATTGACCGTTTTCCAAAATTAATTTGTTTACGTCTGTTTGTCTAGTACTGTGTTGGTGTATTGTATTTGTCTTATATAATGTGATATTTGAGTGTTTTATTTTCAGACTTGTAGAATGAATTAATATACAAACTTTTATAAAGTGAATTTATGCCTAGATATCCTTTAGGTTTATATAAATTATAAATTTGATGTAGGTTCTAAATATGGTTGTTTATGAATGCATTTAATAATTTTGTTTTGTATTTTTTTTAAGGATTTAGATTATTTGAACAAGCAGATCCCTAAACTGAAATTAAGTACTGTAATTTTGAATAAACTAATGAAAAATAAATAATTTTTAAAAAATTTAAAGGTATATAATACCTTATTTTATACAAAATAATACGCTATTTCGTAAATATTCAATATGTATTTTCCAACTTAAATTTTCACCAATTTTATACTTTTAGAATATATTTATTTCCTATAAATGTGGATTTTTAAAAATTCAAAGATAATTTATGAGATGGGTATAAACCTTCTTATTTTAAACCGAGAGACAGATAGATTTTATTCATGTTGTGAGAAACAAATTGTCTTACATCTAAAATAAAAAAATTCAAATAAAACATGCAACTATTATTCAACAACAAATAAATAGTAAAAATCAATAAGATTAAATTATAAGGAAAATAAAAACGAGTTTAACAAAATATGATGGTGTGCATTATCTTCAGGAATTCACCTATATTTAAAGATGTAATTAAGACACAAACCATTTTTAAAGTTTTCTAATGTATGTATGATTTAATTTTTAATATAACACCATATATATATTATCCTATATTCAAATTGAGCATTAAAAGACGAATTCAACGATAAATAATAATATAAACGTTTATGACTGATTGACGATTATAAGATTTTTGTTTAATTTCCATTTAAATAACAATATCTACTTCCCTAAACACGTTTATTATATTTAAAATAAAAATGTTTTTTTAATCACTTCACATTGAGTAAATAAACACTGATCAATATTCATGTTTCTCAAGTTGAAATGGACAACCAAAAATTTCCATTTGGCAATAGATTTTGCTTCTCTTTATTGCATAAATTTCAGCAAGTCAAGTTTGGTTTAAGTAATACATGTTTTTCAATTTGAAAATTAGGGTTCCTAAATATTTGTATATAAAACATTCTTATTATAAAAGTCACATAATAGGGCATATAGGAATAAAGCAACGAATGCAACTAATTAATTAACAAAAATATATGGCTAAAAAAACAAAGATTTAACAATAAACGTTTTGCTTATTAGAAATTATTTTTACAAGACTTTATTATAAAAATACATAAATATAATTTTACTTTGAGTCAAATTTTGTTTAATTCATAATTGTTTTAATTTTATGGCCAGAAGTTTTTGTTACATATACCTGGAGAGTCAGTTCCCCATGCTATGCTGCCCAAGAAGAAAAGAGATAAATACAACATGTGATTTGGGGAATTGATGCTTTGGATTGAGTAGAAACTAAAATTCCCTATAACAAGCCACTCGTAACAATCCCATCAGAAAGCAACAACGACCACACTAAGGCGTAGAATATATTGTAAAATTTTGAATATTTCGATGTAACGGCGATCTCTTTAAACATAATAACTATAATTGAAACACAACTTGGTTGAAATAGAGTTTATTCTTAACTGGCACAAGAGCCCAGCTCCTGATGTATATTACCAGTATAAAGACGATATTTACAGTATGTTCAGCAATGAGTGGCCAGTTTATGGAGTTTTGATGCTACAAATATTCAACATTACAACTTCAGCAAAAACAGTTGTTTGCTTATTGAATGTTACTTATCTGGGAGGTGTCAATATGTCAACTATAGGCGATGAGTCTTTTCAAAGTAAAGTGTTTATTACGGGGTTCCGTAGGGATGTCCATTGGGGCCTATGGTGGGAACTTCCTGAGGTGTGTCTTGATTCCAGCCTCTCGTGGGAGGTTAACATAACTGAGTTTTACGGAAAAACTTTTCTTATCTGAAATCTAATCAAAAATGTATCTCTAGGGTCCTGTTTGGTCGCGTATCATGCACACTTTGGATCTTTTATTGCCTGGGCGATGCTGAACTGGGGGCATTCAATCATGCTGCCAGGATCTTTGTCATCTAACCAGATTTATACGAGTTATGATGAATGTTGGTTGTAGGGGGCTGCTGTCACTGGTGTTATACCGAGTTGGGTGTTATTACTTTGCCGTGTGAATTCATCTTCCAGTGTATCATCTCCATTAAATGAAACATAGACAGTTTTACAACATATGGGCGTATACAAGAATATTCGATTCGCCATAGTGACAAGTTAGTTACACCATTCTGCAGAATGACTGTAACGAGAGATGGTACAGGGCATCTCTGTTGCCATAAGGCAATGGGATTCCAAGAGTTTTAAAAATAAAATTAAAAACTACTTTAACGATAAAGCATTTTATTTAGTCAGTGAGTACATGAAGAATAACTTCTGTGATTTGAAACTTTGGAAGTTCGTTATTTTAGTAATGTTGGAATCGTTTTGTAATGTATGTTGATTTTGTTAGTTTATTAATAGCTTTAATATATTTAGTTTAGTCTAGTTTGTAAAATAGGCTAATATTTAATTTTTTTTTATTTTTATTTGACCTCTAAAAACATTTTTGTGTAACCTTTACTAATAAAATGGTATTTATCTATCAGTTTCATATTTATGGAGGTTTGATACAACATATATTCACCTACAGTTTCCATGTAAGCAGAGCGAATATTATTTATATTATTATTATTTGCTTAAATATTAAAAAGTTTTATTAAGAAAATTTGTTTTTTTTTTGAGTTTTAAATAAGTATACCGAATTTTGGACAGAAATTCCAATATTTAATTTTTATAACTTTTTCCTGTTTTGCGAAAATTTCAAAAAAAGTTGAATTTTTTTTTATTTCAGTAACATCAGCAATATATTAATTTCCTCTATCTAAATATTCCATTAAGACTGTCTTTTTCCAAGAAAAATAAAAATTACTTCTTAAAAGTATGTCGAGCCTAATGCCAAGTTGGCGTCATTTTAAAACTAAAAAATGCACATCTTTCTTAATAAAACTTCGTCGTTTTCTGCAATTTTCATAAATAAATGTCAATTTTTACAGCTAACACGAGTCACGTGACTATTTTTGAATAGGCAATTTTTCATACTTAATGAAGCAAAAGTTATTGACAATGTCAAATTTTGAAAAATGAATTACCTAATGAAAAAATCCTATATGATGCGAACTATTTCAATGAGATGTATCAGAGATGAGAGTGTGGGCGAATTTATAAGACAGGTCTAAGAACTCAGCTCTCTACTCTGTGGGGGTAGTACCAGTATTCCCTCTATATTATTCTATAATTTTTTACTACAAATAAAAAGACTTCTTTTTTGGCAATTTTTTAAAAATTATAAAACATATTGCGACTTAAAGAGCCAACACCATATAAGAATACAGCAGCAGTTATGCATTTTCACGCTAACACCATGTATAAACTCTCATGTAACTTCCAGTTTACAAAAAAATGTTTATATAAATATAATATCACGAACCCAAGATTGCGTTTCCAAAGTCAAACTGCCAAAAAACAAAAATAACAGAAGTTTTTTATTTGTAGTAAAAACCAATTATAATATTTTTAGGCTTGGACATTCTATAGCTGCTTACAGATAATTTGAAATACTCTTAGAAATACAGTATGCAATCTAATAGTAACAAAATACAAAATCTATTTATTATTGACTAAGTTTATGTGTAATTTTTGAAACACCCTGTGTAAAGCATACTTTCTTTCTACAACAATATTTAAAACATTTGAATTTAAAGAAATAGGTATACATGACATATTTAAATATGAATTTCTACACAAATGTAGAAATTCTGAAATGATAAAATTAGGATGATTCTTTAACAAAATCAAACACTGCCTCAGTAGATGTTTATTTTTTAAGCAAAATTAAGAAGTTTCTTACCAATAATTGTACAGCACAGTTCAAAACAAGCAATGGGTTTTTTATGAAAAACTTTCACAAATGGAAACAGGAAGCATGGCAAAAATTCAACTTGAGCAAAAAATGGACACCATGTTACAATATTATTCAAAACGTGTCTCAGGCACCTTATGGATACTTTATCTTCAAGTGGGAATTGCTCTTGTAAACCTTCAAAAGCTAAAATGCCCATATGATTTACAATGCTGTTGTACTGTTGAATGTTGTTGGGCAATTTTAAAATTTTCTCCCAAATTGTTGCTCTAAATGCTTCGGGAAATTCCTGGTATTCTTTAATAATCGATTTTAGTTTATCAATTTCAAGAATTTTTCCAATCTGAAAAATAAGCAAAACTTGCATTAATTGATCTTAACCAGTCTTGATTTAAATCACTGATTTGAAAAAGGTTCGTTTTGTCAATTTTATGCATTTTTCTTTTGCAGTATTAAGATTGGTTTGTTTGAGTTTTAGTGATTGTCTATAATTTTGTATGAATACAGAATAAAATTAAAGCAAAAATTAGGGAATCCATCAAAAGAAATATTTAAACAGTAAACATAGTAAATAAAATTAAAAAATTAAATAAAGGGTAATTTATGGTTTAAAAAAAAGTAACTAAACTTGCAAGGGAGTAAATAAGTGAAGGGGCACCCCATACCCACATCGAATATAACGAAATCGCAGATATAACACAATTAATTACCTACATAAATTTAAAGACAAAATAATTAGGCAAGAATGTACACTGTAATTAACACATAGCAGGCGATTTTCCTCCACTATTTCACTAACTAAAAGCAAAGTGTCTTGCTGATTGTAGAAACATTTTGTGGTAGTTTCATAGTGATACCCGTAATTCAGTAAATTTAAAGCAAATTAGGTATTTATATATTAGGTTTTTAGAATTTTAACATAAACCATTATCAACAAGTATCATTAGCAAAAAGTTTTTTTCATAACCCTCTAAGAAAAAACATTTAACAACCAGACAAAGTAGGCGCGAAAATAAATCATAACACATACGTGTGTTGTTTTCCCAAATCACGTGTGGGTTAGGAAAATAATGCAGCAGCATTGTATATTATCATAATGTCTGCTTTGTTTGTTAATAAGATCCTTTTAAAAATAACTCATTCTGTTTGTATATGTAACAAATAGGTGTTTTTTATTGTGTTGTGTGAAAAATATTTTACATATTTCGCTGGAAAGAGCACTAATATACTCGTATGAAACATATGAATGTAAAACATCACACTCATGTTATATGCCACTTTCCATGCTCATTATGCAATATACTATTTCGTCACTTGTTGAACAATATATCATCAAGGACCCTGGTCCAGATAAAATTCCTCCTACATTTTTATCAAAATGTAGCGCTACAGTTGCTCTTCCTTTGAGTTACATTTTCAACTTGTCAATATCAACTAGCATTTTTCCAAAAAAGTGGAAACTGGCCAATATTTAAGGATGGCAATTTTATTGTAACAATATAACATAACAGGAGAATTTTGTATTTTGTGCATTTGTGACTGAAAATCGGTATCTAGGGGCATTTATCATTAGTTCAGTCAACTGAAAATCGGTATCTGGGAGTATTTAAGCCTATAAATTATAGTATATTTCAAAATGGCGGTGCCAACATGGCGGACGAATTTTAACATTTCTTCAGATATCTGACTGAAAATATGGAATTTGGGATGGTTTTTTGAGTATTAAAAAGACAAAATATTCTGATAAACATTTATCTTAAATATTGAATCTCTAAGATAAAGCATGTTTAAAATTAAAGGGAATTTTTTTGCATATTTCTGAAATGCTCCATGATTGTATCGAAGCTAGGCATGTCTTCTAGACAGATCACAAGAAATTTGTATGCTAAATCACCTATTTGGATCTTCACCAGCGGTGTGTCTGTTTTTTATTTAACTTTTCTATAAATTTCTTGTCATAAACAATTAGTTACATTTTTGAAAAACTAAGGTAATTTTTACTTTCTATTGTCACAGCACCAGGGGCGTCCATTAAAATAGTCTTTAAATTATATCTACAAAAAATGCCATGTATGTAGTGCTCGATATAGTGAAATTACAAAAAACAATTTCTTTTAAATTTTAAATAAGTATCCCAAATCTTACACTATAACCAGTTTAGGATATGTCTATATACACATATGTACTTTTTATTACTCAAAGAATCTCACCATTTAAATTTTTTACCTTACAAAATGTAAATAAAAAATTGAAGTGAAAATTAAAAAATAATTTTCTAAAGACTTTATTATCACTTTGAGCCATGAAAATAGTGAAAATTAAAAAATAGCAAAATTGTCTTCTGCTCCATTAACATTTAACATAGTGATTGTTTTTTTGTCATCAAAAACTTAAAGAAACAAGATCAAAATCACAACTTTTATACCGTTTTCATAATTTAATTTTGGCTCAACATTGTATGGTTGCTTCCGAAATCAAATGATTTCCACAGAAATCATCCAAAATCTAATAATTTCCAAAATCTCTGTACTTTTTTTTTTGAGAGTGAGATGTCCCTCGAAACAAGCAATGCATGAGTTATCATTTTGTGACTAATCCTGACAATGACATTAGGTGATATGGGAACATCAATGACACACAAAGCAATTATGTCTTTTTTGTTTTGAACATTAACATTCCCAGAGGGTTTTGTTAAGATTTTTCATGTAGAGCTCATTTCTTTTTTGAATTTTGATGGCTTTATAAGTAAAATAAATCTCTGAAATTGTAGTTATGGTAACATTGGTTTAAATTAAGAATTAAGAAAAGAGCAACAATAATTAATAAACTATAACTATTAAATATTGTTGAATAATAGTTAAATCAAAAAGATTTTTACTTTTATTTACCTCTTGTTTTGCTATAATATCACTTTTTCTATGAAAATTCTTTAATTTAAGCTTGTAATCAATATTTTTAGTCACTTCCTGAGCTCTGTTAACAGTGGTCTCTTGATTTGCTGTTAAATAAAAATGTATATCATATACTTCAACTTCACCACTGCACAATAAGCATGAAATATACTGGACACTGGCACATGACATGCTGAAGTTACTTATTTCACATTTTGATTTTATTTCGGACATTAGAATATTATCTTCTACATTATAAAAATATATTATCCCATTCCCAGATAAAATAGCCAACAATCTGTTGCAACCACCATCAAAATTTTGTGGAATAAATTGAATTTTTTTTACAGTGTTTATATAATCAGGCAGGTTTATTATCTTCAACAACTTCCATACATCTAGCTGAAATATTGCTAACACAGGCAAGTATCCACTAACAGCCATAACTTTTCCGTTTCTAAAAAAAAATAACTATACAATTTGGCACAAGTTTACTTTTTCAACTCACAATTTAAACAGAGCATTTCCCTGATTTGCTATAATTTTGTCAAGAACATAAATAGAAGAAAAATTATATGAAACCACACAATATCTGGCTTTTGCACAGTTAAGTATATAGTTTATGATTAAAGTGAGGCTTAAATGAATGAAATGATTCAAATTCAAAAAATGCTTGATTGTCAAAACAAAAAATATTATTGTGGCCAACTTTTATCATAGTATTTGGAGATTTTTGTATAATAAATTCACCTGCCACTTCCCACTTTTTATTATTCAAAATTTGAGAAAATTTTATTAAGCAAAGTATTTTCACCACCAAGTTTACACTAGGTGTAGATTCAAGCTAGTTTAAGATTTTGGTTAGATATTCAGTTATGTAAAAAATATATATTAATGTACCCTCAAAGTTAAGTAAACCTTCTAATAACTAAAGCTATTAAGTATACTCTTTTGAGACAAAATTTAATAAAAGCTCACTTTTTACCTATAAGCTATTAACAAGGCTGTTAAGAATTTTGTGTAACAAAATTTAATAGAAGCAGATTTCCAATTCTATTGACTTTGATTGTTTTTTATGTATATTATATGAGTCCAAACCATGTGAATATCTAGCTTTTGTTATACCTACTATCACAGATTGCATTTTATGTGAGCTTTTGTTCCTCAAATAATCATAAAGATCATAATATATATCTTAGAGCTCCTATAAGTTGATTCAATTACATCATTCTCTGTAAGAAGTAATTAAAGTCCCCCTAGTTTCTGAAATGTGTGAATTTTTTGTCACTGTTTTGTAAAGGGCAAGTTTTAAAAGCCATTGATGTTTCTATCACTTGCATTGAAATTCATTCTTTGTTTTATTATATATATATATATATATATATATATATATATATATATATATATATATATATATATATATGGGCAATTCCATGATCGATGCTTACTCTTTTTAGTAAAATTCAAAAATTCATTCATTCAAAAAACCTGAATAATTGTTTACAATTGAGTTAAAGTTTATGAAATGTTAGATAAATATTCCTAATTTTACCTAGTGACTTTAAAATGTTACGAAAAACTGCAGGAATCCGTTCCCGCATCACACTGCATTACAAAAGCATTGTTTATCACAGGTGGCTATGTAAAAACAAAAGCAGTGCTTGGAAACTGGTGCCCGTCAAAAACTGTTGTGCTGTCAAGCTTTTAAATAGTGAATTATTTTTTGCAAAAAGTAAGTAGAACTTGATTAAAAATTGCTTATTTATATTCCAAAATTTTGTCCCGCGAGTAAGCTGAATCCAATACTTTTTTTAATTTTTAATTAGACCGTAATAGAAACTTTGGATAAAAACATGATATTTCTTAACCTTTAACTTGCTCGTTATAACAGTATGATAGATAAATATTAAGAAGCCTAGAATATATTTTTAATATAATTTTCTTTTTGTCCCGCGAGTAATCTTTAATAGCCTAGAAATATTTATTTTTTATTTTCAACGCTCATAAAAGTGTTTTCAAAAGAAAGTTGAGATTTTAATAAAACTGCTTTTAGTAGCATCAAATTATTTGTAGTGTTATCGGTATTTAGGTAATTTTTTATGTTTTTTTTTTATTTTTTAAAAATACTGCTAGCTACGGAAGGTTACAGAGCGATTTAGTTGTATTGATTTTTGGATTGAAAAAAAGAAAGAAATGATAGGAAGTTATCCATTTTTAGGATGCCGAAAATACAAAATGAAAAGAGGAAAATGAAAGTGAAAGAGTATGTCAGAAAGCATAGAGAGAAAATAAATGCAAATGAGAACCTTAAGTCGATATACCGAAAACGACATGCTGAATGTTGCAAAAAATATCGAGAAAAAATGAAACAAAAAATGTTGTCCTTGACAGATTTGATAGAGTTGAACAGAAAACAGGAACGAGAAAGAAAAAGAAAATACCGTGCAAAAAAAGATGCTCAAAGGTTGGATAAAAAAGGGAATAGTGCCTATAAGACCCCTCAAACTATGGGGTAAGATTTGAAAAAAATCAAGAATGTCCTTCCAGAACATAAAGAGAAGAAAATAGAGGTCATTAGAAGGGTTTTGAAAACGATTGATATGAATTTAACCATAAGTTTTGATATTGGTCAAAATAATCCAGAGTGTTTTGAGTCTGTCACAATAAATAATAAGTATAACCAGCTGAATATGGAAACAGTAAGGAAAGTTGAGATTTTTTTCTGTAGAGAAGATATAAGCAGGGTATCGCCAAATGTTAAGGATAAAATCAAAATAAAATCTGAAAATGGCACAGAATACGCACAAAAAAGACATATGATGTATACAGTGTTAGAAGCTTTTAGTATTTTTAAAGAAGAGAATCCGGGGGAAACAATAAAAATTAGTAAATTTTATGAACTAAGACCTAAATTTGTCATGCTTTTGTCAGATATGCCTCATGACGTATGTGTCTGCAGGTATCATGCTAATGTCTTTTATTTAATTGATATATTGCACAAAACTGTAAAGTTCCCAAAAACACACAGAGAGCTTCTTCAAGAAATCGTTTGCTACTTAGAAAGCGAAGATTGTATGATGGGGATTTGTCAGAATTGTAAAGACATTGACTTAAAATATTCAGTTCTGCCTCTGAAATATGATGAGTCTGTGGAATTAATTTTTAAACAGTGGGCAACTATCAATGGAAAAGTAGAAATAATAAGTATTGAAAAGTCCATCGAAACGATCATTTCCACCTTAGAAAATCAACTGCCTTTTTTCAAAAAACATGTATTTATCAAAAACAGCCAACAAAAGTATTTTGATTCGAAAAGAAGCACCGTTGGCGGAAAAGAAATCATATTGCAAATGGACATTGCAGAAAACTTTTCAATTACAGCACAAGATGAAATTCAAAGTGCGCATTGGTCGCATAACCAAATAACAATCTATACTGCCGTCGCTTGGGGTCCAAACAATATACTTTCGTTTGCTATCGTGTCTAACTATCTTTCACATGATAGATACGCTGTCAATGTTTTTTTAAAGAAAATCATAGAATTTCTGAAACTGAAAGTATTAAATTTTGAAAAATTATGCGTGTTTAGCGACGGATGCGCTGTGCAGTTCAAAAACCGTTATACGATGTCTTCGTTGTGCTTCTTACCAGCAGAAATGAATTTAAGAGCAATGGAATGGAATTTCTTCGCGTCATCACATGGAAAGGGTGCTGTGGATGGTATAGGGGCTACAGTAAAAAGAAAAGTATTTAATGACAAACTAATCGAATTCTGACAATTATAACACATTTTATATTTTAGGTCTGGATGGAAATAAAAAGTCGAAAGTCTTTAATTACTAATGCGAAAGAATTTTACCAATGTACTCAAAAACTGGACAAGATAAAAGTCATTTATGTAGAAACAGAAGAGATTGAAGCAGCAAAAAAAACTTTAGATGATAAGTGGAACTTGGTAAAACCATTTCCCAACATAACAAGCTGTCACAACTTTCGATTTTTGGATAATTATCATGTAGGAGTTAAAAATGTATGTAATTCAAAGGAATCAAACGTTGTTTTGTGTTTTCCTATGTAATTTCTTAGTTTCATTGTTTATTGTAATAGCTGAAATAAATATTTGTTTATTGAAATTGCATTGTCCCGCGAGTAATCACTAAATTGGTTAATATATACAGAACTTAAAGAATTTTTGCATTTTAAGTATGGTCCCATAAATTTCAACTAAGAGTAGGTAAGTTATAGTAATATTACTTTTTTTAGATATCTATAAAATTTAATAAAACTTGCCTATTGATTAAACATTTTGGATATATATAATATATATATATATATATATATATATATATATATATATATATATATATATATATATATATATATATATATATATATAATCACATATATATATGCCTATATATATATGAATATATATATATATATATATATATATATATATATATTGCCCCTATATATATATATATATATATATATATATATATATATATATATATATATATATATATAAAAAGCAAAGGAGCCATCACTGCATTGTTAAAAAAATGCAATTGTTATAAAAACCAAATTTTCTACACCTAAAATTAATTCTAGAGGTCAATTGTATTTATTGTTGAAGTAAAATAATATTATATCCAATTTAAAAAATACTCTCTCATAACCTTACAACACACCTTGTGAAACTTAACGATCTGACTGAATAGTTTCTCCAGTTTGATGGATGAAACTGTTTCAAATTTTCAAAGCTACCATTCTGCCAAATTTGAATAATATCATCTTTATAGCACACTAAAATATGATTGGAAACTGGTAAAAAGAGAGCCTAAAATAAAGATATTCATTGAATAATAACTTACAATTGATCCTTTGGATGTTTACCCATGCATCATGATTCACATTCATTTGAATTAAATAAAAATTTTGTGGAATATGTGGTCAAAAAAAGATCAGATTCATTATGGGTGTAAATATAAATATAAATAATAATTATAAATTTAAATTACTATTAACTAATGACAGTATTTACCAGTAAAAACCATGCAAAAAAGGATCTTCCTAATAGAATGGAAGATAAAATGGCATAAGACTTTACAAAAATACAAATAGGAACAATATAAAATGGCAATAATAACAACCTCCAAAAAAATCCTTGAAATATGAGTCTTTATGGCTTATGTGAAAAGCCTGCCTATATTGGTGTCTTCGTCTAGCCAGTTCATTTATTACGAATCTTGTTAACATATTTTTTGAATGTCTTTATATTCAGAAGACAATGTCTTTTCATCTATTATTGATTTATGGAATACTAACCAATAAGTGAAACATGATGTTTAAAAAGCATGTCATTGATTGATATTTTCATCGATTGATGATGCATAGGTAAAGATCCAGCAGTCCTAGTGTACCAAAAAAAAATGCTACAGTGTTTATTGTGGCAAACTGGACACATTACTTACTACTTACAAATTTGAGAGCACATTCCTTTTCTAAAAATAATACTTGCAATTTGTTATAGCTATCCAAGTCCCAAATAATTGCTTCATATTTCGAGGATGATAAACAAATATTACCTCCAGTAAATGAAGCTGATAAAACTGGGTGTTGATGACCCAAAAGTTTTGCTACCACATCTCCAGAATCAATATTTAAAACTTCTAGAACACCATTTATTTTGCCAACCAAAAGTTGATTTGCATTATACTCCGAAAGCTTAATATATGTACATGAATCTAATTTTTTCAATTTCCAAACTTTTTTGACAAGAAAATCAATAATATAAATTTGTGCCTCATTATTAGCCAAAGCTAAAATATTCCCACTGTTTTGAAAATCACATTGCGTAAATCTTATTGATTTTCTGTTACACGTTTGAAGAATTTTAATTAGCAAGCTAAAAATTAAAATATGAATACAAATTTATTGTAAATACAATTTAGTTACTAAAAAAATGCAATACGCTTACCCTTCAGAATTTTGTGACTTAAGCTTAAATATTTTCTTATTTATATCAGTAGTCAGTTGCTTTGCAACATCTAAAGTTCCCATTTGGAAGAATACGGGTAGTTATAGTTAAGTTTTGTTAAAGTTCAAACTGATAAAAGAGATAGGTCTACCGTTTGTTTATTTCTGTCGAATGGCAACAGTAAACAAAAAAAAAATAGGGTTACGTTCTCAACGGTCATCTTCAATTCTCTCATGACCTATAGTCTCTTACTTTTTAGCAGCCAGGCATCTATTGCTTTGATTCTTATTAATATCAAGCAGTTTCAATTAAAAGACAATTAGACATTGTCGGCCTTTAAGCCGTAAGAATACATTTTTTTATTTGGAAGGACTTTCCTTAAATGTTCTAAGAATTTAAGGTATAAATGCTTTTTCATTTCTCTCAAAAATTCCCCTATCCCCGCACCATTTTTTTTGTGATTTTATTCCTTTAATGATTGTTTTACCGGCGAACACCTAACAGTACAGGAAAAAAAAATTCTTTACTTTAATACAGATCTGGATTTGTTCGAGCGCTAGTGTATATGTTTTTACAGCACTCCTAATACGCATTTTTATTAACTATACGTTTTGTAAAAAAAAATAGAATAAGTCATACGTCTGCACGGGGATTCGGACACATGTATGCTGCATCCAAAGCCGAGTATCCTACCACTGAGCCAGGAAGCCGACGCTGAACCATCAACATTACTTGTTTATACTACGCGGAAATAAACAGCGGACCAATAGGTAGCATATTAAACAATCTGTTGATGACAGGTTTGGTACGATTGTTGGTGTATTTAAGGTGTTAGTCTTTCTCTAGAGCTTCAATTCTATTCGTGGTTACAGTTTCACGTAATTAAATACACATATTTTATTTAATGGCATATAGCCTATTACAAAAAACTTTTCTCTAAACTCAAAAACAGTGTTGAAAAATATTTATATTCATTTTAAGAGTGTTTCATTTTTACTTTATAATCACCCTTCTTCATTAAATTATCAAACAAGGATAATGGTACATATGCTATAGAGCGTTTTTTTGCCTCTTTTAACGGTGTTTGGTACACTTGTAGATTTTGGAACGCTGATAAGGAATCCGAAGTCACATTTTCAGAGGCGTTTCGTTTCTGAAATACGCTATCAAAGTTTACAATCAATCTTATAATTCTGTTTTTGACCTCTCAAAACTAGCTTCAATAAAAATGTCAATCGCTAAAATTGCAATATTTAGTAAGGAATTTCTCTTCTTTTTGTGTTTGATGTTGGTAGCCATAGTTATTCAAACAAGAAAATGCAGTAAATACTCAGTTTCAAAATTCGACAAAATTAGTGAAAGTAACAGTTTTTAAAACAGTTTATTACAGATATGTTGTTGAATAGGTGGATCGGTACCAGATTAGCAGACGGTAGAGTGCCATGTGGATCGTTATCGAATTAACACCAGGTTAGGCGCCGGAGCGCAACTGCGCGGAGGTATAATCTTTAAAACCATATTATTAAAATTCTTGTATTATAGCGGTTGTGCATAACTTGTTGCCTACGCGCTGCTACGTTCCCGCGTCAAACCATCTGTTAACATGTTAATCATCCATCTATGTAACAAAATTTCTATAATAAACGGTACCAAAGACTGCCAGAAATTTCCCAAATTTTAATTTTGAATATTTTTTTAGAAATCACTATGATTCACAATCAACAAAAATTCCCTTTTAAAAATAGACAGACACAATTTTATTGATGTGATTTTTGAGTGAAATAAAGTTATAAATTGGAAAATATATGTAATTTTCATATTTTCATTGTGTATCCATTCGTTTTCTTATAAAAACTACTGAAGAAACAAAAAAAAAATGAAAAACTGTGTGTATAAAATTGTGACGTTTAACAGCAACGCTGAGCCAAGTCCATAGCCAGGAGGAAAACGGAGAAGCAAGCATAATGACATGGCGTGGGAAATAATAGAAACGCGATTTCTTGTACTAAATTGGTAGAAAAATATTGTCTCGTTTTCCTGAACAGGGTGGTCCTTCGAATATATCACGGGGGGGTTGTAACAGGCCCTCAGGATGAAACGTTAGCCGCAGAAGAACGAAGATACACAGGTGTGCCCCCAACACCTACTTTAACTAAAACAGATGTAGTAAACTGCCAAAGGCGCGAGGCGTTAATCCAAATATTTTTTCCCTTAAAAGTGGCTCGCCGTATCACAAAATACTAACAGATTTTTATTGTTTTTACTTGCTCTAAACAAAAAAGCTATTAAATTTTAAAAAAGTCAGTGTCGTACCATTTCTTTATTATGAAATTCAGAGATGCTTGCGCATTGTTTAAATAAATGCGGTTTGATACTGTCAAAATGTAGCCTTAAGGGCCAAATTATTAATAGGCTGATAATTTTACCAGATATTTACCATAGTTACAATTGTCTCAATAATGGTATCCTTGACAGTTATCTGCTTAGTAAAGTTACTAGCCTATTCATAATTTGGCCCTAAAAGACCTATAAGTTGTGTCAAACCGTATCAAATAGTTCAATGATAAAATATAAGCGTTGGCTAAAATTTCTTCAAAAACAAAAAAAATGTGAATTGACCATCGCGATTTCGCTGTTTCTAAAGCTCATCAGGCCGCCAAAGTATAGAAAGTATTGTGTAAAGCATATACAAAAACTGATATAAGATATTTTGCTGTCTTCTGAGCTGATTTTGGGTAAGCATGCATCAATATGTTCTAGAAAGGAGTCATATTTTCATTCACCCACTGTGAATACAGTTTTTGAAAGCCTCTTTTAACATGCAAACAATATATATATGAAACTAATACTTTCGAACATTAAGGGCCTCTACATACATGCAGAAGGGTACATAAAACATGAAAATGACACGAGATAGTTTAATGTTTAAATGGGGAAAGTTGGCTATCGTCTTTGTAACTTTAAACCGAAACTTATCTTACGCGTCCTTGATTTTTAGGGGATATTGAGAAAATTAACATTTTCAGAAACGTGCTGTTGCTTTTATATTAAGTTTTTTTATCTGCAAAAAAATACGTCCAAAGTGTTTTTTCCGAAAAAATTTAAGAGGTAGTCAGATTTTGAATTCTTCATTTAGCAAACTAATATATTAATTTATTTTCTCTTAAATGCGCATTGGCCTGGCCGGCATATCAATGATGCATGAATATGTATTTTATATATTATATAAAAAAGAAACATGCATACAAATAAAAAAACGAACAATAACAAAACCCTTGATCGAAACAAATTTTTTCTATTCGTAAGTATTGTGACAATGATTTGGGCGAGATAAGTATGTTGCCAGGAAGATAAGTAAATTGATTGACAAAATTTGACACTGATAAAGTGATACTCCAAATCTGTCATATAAACAATTTTTTTGAATATTGGAAATCCAGAGCAGAGAAAATGTAATACACCACTCGGAAGGTAAGTGTAACCTACCTGCTTTGCCGTGTAAATACCTATTCCAACATACCTTTTTAGTTAAAAGGTAAAACTGTCATTGTTATTTTTTTTGTCAGAATTTGTCAATAAATTTTAGGCGGTATATATGTATATGTATTTTGTTATTTAAATTCAGATGCAATTTGTCCAAAATATAATGGCCAATTATTTGCTAAGAACATTTATATCCAGTGAAGAAAAATCCGAACAAAATAAAAAAGTCGACGATAATTCAAAATGCATAAAAGGTATGGACTCCGGCAGCGGTGATTTCGATTATGAAAATGCGTCACTTGTTACAAACAGTAGAAGCTTGACCAGCACGTCGAGTAACAGCTTTCCCACAGAAAAATGTCTTTATAAACAAGCACAAAATACGAAAACTTTGGTGAGGTCATTAGAACATGAGATCGCAGAGTCGAAGGAAGATATTCGGTTTCTTCATAAGCATATATTCAGCGCTGAAGAGGTATTTCCCAAACGTGTGGAAGTCTGCCAGCATCTAAAAAATGCCTGTAAAGAGCAAGTAGATGTTTTGTCAATGGAGATACTAAAATGGAAAAGAAAAAACGACCGATTTGATCAAGAAATGAAAGAATTAGAGCAAAGAATTGGATCATGGCAGTGTATTATCGATAGAGCCAAGGAGGTACAGATTCAAGAAGTGGATTTTTCTGAATAATTTTCACCTGATTTGAAATACTCGAGATCTTGTGTGTAACACCTGTATTAAAGCTTTATAGCGTTTTTCTAGAGTATTTTATATTTTTAACTTTAACGACTACTAACCGACAAAAAATATTACAAAAGATCTCAGATTTCCCGCCTTGAACCCATCTTCCTCCCCGACGGTCCTGTAAAGCACTGCAGGTCTTTTTGCCTTGCCTCTTATTGACCTTGAACATTTAACTTGAAGTTGCACTATTGCCGATTGTTACGCCATTTTAATAGAAGCTATGTTAATGCTGCTAATTTATTGTATTTTACTCGTAAAAATAGTACATTTTTAAAGTTTAGGAGATTAAATGATCAAAAAGAAACTATTTTGTTAAATAATCAAGTTTGCACACAATTTATAATAGGTTATCACACACCTTGTAAGTTTAAAAACATGACATCCACTAAAACACATAAATATTACATCAAGATATGAAGAAACACTCAGTGGCGGCTCCTCAATAAGTGCACATGTGCACGTGCACTCCCAAATTTTTTAAACAAACATATTTAAATGTTAATTTTCTTTAAACAATATTATCATAAAATAATAATTTAAAAACCATGCCGTCAAAGAACATGACCCAAAGACCAGACATTAAAATATGCGATGTAAATTGATCGACGAATTTCTTAACTAGCGGCAATGTCATGTATCATCAATAATAAGCACTAAACAAAACCAAAGTTTGCAGAATAAATATTTCTGTAGACTTTGACGCTGGACCTGGACGCCTATGCGTACGTATTAAATATCGAAGCGGGCCTTTCATCGAATCCATCCATCCTGCCGCAGCGACTTCGTTCACTACTCGCCCGAATATTAAATCTAATTGGTGGAAACCTGCCCCCCGCACTCTTTGTTCACGGCGACAATCAGGCGACGTCCGATAGCTCCCGAGCACCTGAAAGCAGTGCACATTAGAATTAGCGCTTTGCGGTACGATAAGGTTGTTTTCATTTCGCGATTGCAAGAATGACGGAATTATCAAACCTTGATTGCATTAGCGTGCAATATTTAAAGACAATTAAATTTTCCTCGTTATCTTTAAACGAAAAAATAAAAATTAAAAGTGTCGGTCGTCCAAAACCAAATTTGTTAATTACGAGTGTAACTAAATGCAAAAACCGTGATTATAAACGGACTTTTAAAATAGAAACTTACGAAAAAACCGAGTGGTTGTGCGGGTGTAGTATTAGTAATAGTCTTTACTGTTTTCCGTGTTTATTATTTGAAAGCGGTGAGGCATCAGAATGGACAAAATCCGGGGTTAAAGATTTAGTACATTTATCCGAAAAAATTAAAAGTCACATCTATCTGCTAAATTATGATTTAATTTATTAGGTAAACAAGATATTCGGCAACAATTAAATAGTGAATACCGATTAAGCATTCAAAAACATGATGACGAAGTAAAGAATAATAGGTATGTCTTATCTAAAATTATAAATTGTATTAAATTTTGTGGCGCATTTGAGCTTGCTCTCCGTGGACACGATGAACAACAAGATTCATTAAACCCTGGTATATTTAGAGGCCTCATAAATTTTTCTGCCAAATTGGATTTAGCACTGAGAGATCATTTGCAGCAAGCTACCGTGTTTAAAGGCACGTCAAAAGACATTCAAAATGATTTATTAGAATGTATGCTTTCCGTGAGTCAGGCACATATAAAAAAAGAAATTGCCGCTGCAAATTTTTTGTCTGTTATGAGTGACGAAACAAGTGACATTTCGAATATTTTTCAAATGATTATAGTTTACCGTTATACTTTAGCAAACGGCACCCCCGTTGAACGATTTTGGACATTTGTAAAACCAAATGAACATGATGCTGTTGCCTTAGCTGGCTGCATAGAGGAGGCTCTTAATTATGTTTTAAAAAATTCTGAACAATTGATTTCCCAAAGTTATGACGGAGCAAGTGTCATGAGTGGCGCCCATGGTGGTGTGCAAAAACGTATTAAAGATAAATTTAAATATGCGCATTATATCCATTGTTATGCTCATCAACTAAATTTGATAATGTCGCAGGCAACAAGCATAAATACAAATGTACGCATATTTTTTTCCGATTTGAGTGACCTTACCAATTTTTTTTCGAATTCTTCACAAAGAGTTGCAATATTAGATGAAGTGGTTGGAAATAGGGTTCCTAGAGCATCTGCTACAAGATGGAATTTTAAAATTAGAACAGTTAACACTGTATACGAAAACAGAGAAGCACTTTTAGAGTGTATGGAAAAAATACAATTCACATCCAAACAATCTGATACCATTAGAAAGGCGGATGCTATTTTCAGATTATTGAATGACTCTAAATTTGTTTTCTGGTTGACAGTGTTTCATCGTGTAATGCCCCATGTTGATATTTTATATTCACAGCTGCAAAAAAGGGCTACTGATTCCGTTACTGTAAAACGATGTATTACTGAGTTCGAAAAAAATATTCAAAAGGAGAGAGATAACATACATACTATTAGAGAAACCGGGTTAGTAGACATTGATGAAAGTCAAGCTAGAAAAAGAAGGAAGACGGATGAGAGAAATTCTTATGTTTCCACGACTGTGCAAGCTAAAGAAGTGTGTGACACCATAATTGCAGAAATCAAGAGAAGGTTTTCGTTCACAGGCCATTTGGAAATAGCTCACTTATTTTCGGTGGAAAATTTTGAAACATATTCAGCAAATTTTCCTATACTACATTTAGATTCAGCAATTCAAAACTTTCCATTTTTAAATAAAAATAAATTAAAGACAGAATTAGAAATAATATACAGAAGAGCAGATTTTAGAGAAGTTTCCGGAGCAGTCCACTTGCTTAAATTTTTAATTGAAAATAATTTGCAAATAGATTTCTCAGAAACATTTTCAGTGTTACAGGCGATTGTTACAATGCCAATGACAACCGCAGAAGCGGAACATTGTTTTTCCACATTGAATCGCATAAAAACTTTTCTTAGAAGTACAATGGGCCAGAATAGACTAACTGCTCTCGCAATGTTATCTATTGAGAAACAAATGATTCAAGAAATTCCAAATTTTAATGAATTGGTTATTGAAGAATTTGTCTCAAAAAAGGATAGAAGACTTCATTTTCAATACAAAACGTGTTTGTAAAATATAAAAACAATTATTGTTTGGCCAGACCGATGTACTCAGAGAGGTAAGTTACTTAATTCTTATAAGTTTATTTAATTTGTATGATTTGATAGTCCAATGAAAGTCTTTTGGGCGTGGCACCCAAAAAACGTTTCGCTTCCGCCGATTTACCAACGGCACTCATGTTCTATTCTAAGGTTGTGCACCCCCAAGTTATTTAACCACGCGCCGCCACTGGAAACACTGCTTGCAGTAATAAGCACTTATTATAATATGTATCAAACGCAATAATTTGAATTCTTAACCGCCAATTATCTAGTCACATAACGTTATAATACGAAAAATATGCCTACTAGAATGCCTGCTGTCATTTTGATAAACAAACAGTTGTAATTCATTCAAAGTACACCGTGTTTAATCAACCACCGCATTGTAGGGCCCAGTGGTTCTAAAGACAAGCCTAGCAGGACAAAGAAAATTTAATAATAAGTACAAAATTTTGGTTTAAACAGTACGAAGATGTTTCAAAAAATAAAATAATTTTACATTTGTCAAGTAATAAATAAATATTCCACCTAGTTTCAAACTAATATCTTCTAATATTCTCAAATAGTGGGTATATAAATTGCTAACGTAGTAACTTTGACTCGTTTTCAAAATCAATTTGTAATTAAATAATAATATAATTCAGTTTGTGAATTTATGTATTAATTTTAAAAAAGAGGTGAAATATATATGAGTTTGTAATCTGTTAGTCATTTTCAGTAGAGAATTAAATATAACTTTATCATTAAAAAACGGTCCTTATAATTAAACGGTGTTAGAATGGAATCACTTTCCGACGTTTTTCCTTTTGTAACAGGAATAATCTTCAGGATTCTTTACTCCACGACCGCAGAGCATTAAAAATATATTCAGTATTTCCATAGTGATTATTTTAAGAGTTAAAATGATATATAAAATACAAGCTATGTCTTTCAAGCGAAGCACTCTTGTTACATTTTATGTTGGCATAAATTAAATATTTAAAACATTGAGACCTTGTCTTCAACTTACTTTCATATAACATATTTTTTTCTTAATTCCAGATTTAGAAAGTAAGAGGGACTATATACTTATAATTCATTATTCTGTACATAATAACGTGATTATGACCGTTTGATATGTTTGAAATTTTGTTCTTCTTGTGACGTGTTTTGATTTGAATTCCGCTTAAGGGTATAATAAAATCTATTGGTAGATTTAAGACGCTCCTTTACTTCCTCTTCCGTATCTTTATTGGATATTATGGTCAATCCTAAATATTTTAACAGTGACATTTTCAAAACAATACTCTTTTATTTAGTAAAGTTCTGACCAATTTTTGATCTACTCAGTTCAATCCCTGGATACAAACTGACGTCTCAATTTCTGATATATTTCATTTTTAAGGGACCTTTTATGAGCAAACCTCTGACGCTATGGGATCTCCCCTATCTCTTATGGCAGCGAACATCTAACATCTTTATGGAGGCCTTTAGAGGATCTGCTCTAAACTCTGCTCCTTTACAATCTACATGTTGGGTTAGATACCCTGATGATACTTTTCTAATATAGCCTCATGGAGAATAAAATTTGACTATGTTTTTAGATCATCTAATATAATATTCGCTATGGAAACTGAGTTAGATGGTGCCATTCCTTTCCTTGACGCGTTAGTACAAAAGAGAGAGAGAGATATATATTGATATTGATTATAGACACATCAACCCAGTGGATTTATTAGTGTCTTAATAAATATGTGTTTATTGGAAATTAAGTAGATTTAAAATTAGATATGGTTAATTAAAGATGCTTCTTTAAGAAAAAGTAATATTTTATTTGTGTTTTGATAAGATAATTGCTCTTTTAAAGATCCTATGATGCCTAATCGGGAAAGTAATCCGGAGTATTTATTACAATTTGTAAAAATATGTTCGACTGATAGAGTGGTGTTACATTCTGGACATATAGGTGGGTCTGTTTTTTCCATTAAATGTTTATGAGTTAAATTAGTGTGTCCAATACGGAGTCTGGCCATTATTATTGACGCTATTCTGGATATGTCTTGCATTTCATTTTTCTTATAATAATCAGTTTTGACTTCATGTAACTTATTATCTTGTAGTAGTAAGTCCCATTCCAGTTGAATGAGGTTATTTACTAATTCCCGAGAAGTTCTTTGGAGGTCCTTACTCCAAAAGATGTTGTCAACTAAAATGATGTTAGGAGTTTCGAATTTGGCCAGCTTGTCCACCCTTTCATTGCAAATTATGCCATTGTGGCTTGTCAACCAAAACAAGATTGCTTCTTTTCTTTTGATGTAAATTTTTTCTAATTTGTTGTGAATATCGAGTGGGTGATCATATGTGTAGGTCTTTATGGCTTCAATAGCGCTGTGGGAGTCTGTTGCAATGATCCACTTGTTATAAGATTGGGTAACTATGAAATCTATTGCTTTTAGTGTGGCAAAAAGCTCAGCCGTCATTATGCCAGTACTTTTATGAAGTGTGAAAGAGGCTTCAAGAATGACAGAGTATGCTGCACTTACTCTTGTGATGGATCTAGAACCATCCAAGGAGATGATCTTATAGTTAGAGTATTTGGTGGAAGTTATATCTGAAAAGAGTTTGGTGATAAAGGTGTTACTGTGTTCGTCTTTCCGATATTGTGTCATGGCGTAATCAGTGATGATGGGGGGAATGTTCCAAGGGGAAAAAAGGTAACAGTTGACTTTGTATGTTGAGGGGTATTGTATTTGTACTCTTTGTGAGATTTGGGAATATCTAATATTAGCACCTTGGGTGTGTCTGTTTGTGGATTGGATTTACTTGTTGCACTGAAAAGAATGTTCTGAAGTGTGGGACGAAAGGTCGGAATCTAAGACTGTCAGCATATTTCATCAAGTTCAGCTCTCTGCTCCAATGGAGGGATGGGCATTCAGATTCGCAATAGAGGCTTGTAGCTGGGCTAGATTTAAAAGCGCCAAGGGCCATACGTAAACCGGAGTTATGGATGGAGTCGAGTTTTTTAAGTAGATATTTTGATGCTGATCCATAGGCCTGACATCCATAATCGATTTTGGATAAGATGATAGCTTTATATATTCTAAGTAAAGTGGATCTGTGTGCTCCCCATTTCAGTCCAAATAGCATTTTTATGATTCTGAGGTCATTTTGATCTTAGATATTCTATGTGTGTTCTCCAGTTTAAGGACGACTCGAAATACAATCCAAGGAATTTGTGAAGGCTGGATTAGGGATGGGGACAGAGCCAATAGAGAGGTTTGTGATTTTGAGACAATTTTTTTCCTGCAGAAATGAACAGATGCAGATTTATTTGGTGAGAATGTAATTCCATTGGAAGTGGCCCAGGGTGAAAGTACGTTCAAGCACTTTTGAACATACGATTCACTAAGTTTATGTTCTTCTGCGGTATGGTAGATTAAAATATCGTCTGCAAAAAGTTTCACTGTTAGTGAAGGAGGGACGATATCTCCGATAGAGTTTATCGCAATTATGAACAATGTAGGGCTTATTACTGATCCTTGTGGTACTCCGTTCAGTTGGGGATAATCATCTGAAAGATGGTTATTAATTTTCACATTAAAGTATCTGTCTGAAAGAAAAGCCTTAATAAATTTCAACATATTTCCAGTGATATTCCAATTTAGCAGCATGTTAATTATTACAGTTTTTTTAACTGAATCGAATGCCTTATTTAAGTCGAGAAAGACAGCTGTGGTATGATGTTTCTTTGAAAACCCATTTTGAATTGTATTTCTAACCCTACCAGATGGTCTGTGGCTGATCTATTTTAAAAAAACCCAATTTGTTCCTTCATTATTAGGTGGTGTTTTTCGAGTATCCATACAAGGATATATTTTACATAGGTGGCTAGTAAGAGCAATCAACCTGTAGCTATCTACTAAGTGTTTAGGTTTAGAAGGTTTGTGGATAGGAATGAATAGAGATTTTTTCCAGGGATCCGGTATCACGCCATTTTCCCACAGGTGGTTATAGATATAGAGGAGAAAATTGATACCTTCCTGAGATAAGTTTTTTATTAGAGGGATGGATATTTCATCCATTCCGGGTGAACTATCTCGGCAGGAGTTCACGGCATTATCAAGTTCTCTTATTGTAAAGAGAAGGAATGTTATAGGATTTGGTGCTAAGATCGGACGTAGTGAAGGGGATGTTCATAACTGGGAAATCATTATGTGTGTTGAAAGATTCTGCAAATTTTCTTATAAGTATAACTGGGTTATCTATGTAGTTGTTATTGTCTATTATGCCTGGTAAATATTTAATTGGATGTCCCCTTAATCGGTTTATCTTGTTCCATATCGATTAGATTTATTTGGGTAGGGTGATTTTTAAAGTTGTTTAAGGCCTTTTTTCTGTTTTTAATGGCTTCTTTACATTTATTATTCCACCAGGGAACGGGAGGCTTATTATTTCTTATTTCAATAATGGGTATACTCTTGGAGGCAGCTGTATGGATTGCTGATGTGAAGTTGGTTATAGTTGTTTCAATGATTGTAGATGGTCAAGGGAGTGTCAGACTAGATTTATTTAGGTCCCAATTTGCTTTTTTGAAATTGTATATTGGTTTACAAGGTTTATGATGTTGCCCGGATAACGTTTCAAGTGTTGTGGGGAGATGATCACTTCCGTAGCAGTCATCCAGTACATTCCACTGGAAGTTTGCAGCTATCGGTGCACTATAGAAAGTGAGGTCGATACAGGATAGGGAACCTGTAGATGGAGAGATGTGAGTATGAGCCTCATCATTTAGAAGTATGAGATCTAGGTCGTTCGTTATATTATTATATTATATATATATATATATATATATATATATATATATATATATATATATATATATATATATCTCTCTTGAGTTAGAGTACGAAGAGCCCCAAGATGTATAATATGTAAAAGAGAACAGTCCCTTGGTCGTACTGTTTCTTATATATAACAGAGCCTAAACTAGAGATGTTCCAACTGATCAAGTATTTGTTTCTGAGACTGTACCACAGAGCAGAATACCACATTTTCTGTCTCCAGAAACCTGGTCATTTTCAAATAAGAGCTTATCGATCGATTCGTCGCGTATACTTCATAACTGTTAGACCGATTTGTTTGGTCTCGAAATGTCGCAATTAAACCTATATTGAACTTTCACAAATGAAATACATTAGCCGTCATTAGCTGTCAATGTTACAAATGTCAGCAATTTATTTTATATGGGTGTGTAAAACGGGACTTATGACTTTACACATTTGATTTGAATAAAAAATAATCCCTGTGAAAAAAAAACAATTTTTATCAAAACAATCAACTTTTTGAACTGCAAAATAAAAATTGTTTTGTTGTCATTAAGAAAGCTATTTTCTCAGTGTACAAACCCAGAAGCTATAGGCAAAATTTATCGGCGCGAACATCAAAGAAGCCGATAAAGCTGACCTTTCTTATCTTAAAATTTACATCGTCATGTTAGAAATAGATAGAAGCCAATGAATGTAAATATTTGCTTCAAATCAAACACATAATAAATAGAGCACACACCTCGTACTGTTTAATTAATAAAATGTATGTTTTGCTGCAATGCTTAAAGTAAATAAACGTGTATTGCAAGTAAGTGTGACAAAGAAAAATACCTATTCTCTATGTCTGGCCTAAGTTTAAGTAACGCTGTAAAGTTATAATGACAGACTTTCTTCTCGCCGTTGACATATAATAGGTCAATGGCCATGAGCGTAATATTAGAAATATTTATAACAATCGTTTTAACTGTCAATTAAAATTAAGGTGTATTGTCATAGCGGACATATTTATTAACATACCTAATCTACTTTTTTACATTATGCTTAAAAACGAACACTTAGCTTGTTTTCATTAACATATACATACTCAAAAACAATAACATTTCTACTTAATAGAGAAAAACGGCGTCAACGCTTAAATAGTCCAAATTTTTCGCAAATTTCGCACCATAATGCTCAAAAACTCGCACAAAAATTGCCAAAAATAACCCAAAAACAGGCAAAGCAGCTTAGGTAAATTTGCGTACCGTACGGCTGAGAAAAACATAGCGGTGTTGACGCTTCTTAAGCAATGGCATTGTATGGAATTAAAAAACAGGTTCTTTGAATAATAATTATATATATATAGTTAACGGAATATTACAGAGATTATTATTACAGTATTAGAACCACCTTAAAAATTAATTTTAATATTATATCAACAAGCATACATTTTGTTCTATGTAAGATAGCTGACCACACCCTTTTCCGTCAACCAAATAAAAATGATATATACTAAAACAACTAATAATTTTGACAATGTATGATTGCATTCCAATCAAAACAATTCCGTATTTTTGTTATTATGTCTATGCTTAAAATGCAGTCCTAGAAAAATAGTGTCTAACGTTTAAAAATTCACTTTTTACACTCACATGACTTGACTGACTTGTGCCATTCTCCTACGTCCCGTCCCACCAAACTGTCACATTCAAGTAAAAAGAGCTGTTTACAAAAACGCATTAAAGTATAGATTATTCAAAGTCAGTTGGAATATACCACCATTCGACAGCACGCGGTAATAATTATGTCACCGTTTGACAGCACGCCTTTGGCAAAATTATATTTCTATTATTTGTTGTTTTTGATGTTAAAAATTATTATTTTTTTTAACATTTTAACAGTATTCCTTGTAGTTCTCTTTGTATTATGAATATTTTCTTATTATTTTTATATTATGTAACTTATACGAAATTATTCTTCTTGGGTTTAGACCGCGTCAAATTGGAATTACGTTCCGACGTTTCGCCTACGATTGCATGAGGCATATTCAGGGATCTTTTATTTCTCTATTATATTTATCTATTATAATAACCCGAGACACACACACCTTTTGGTTAATCACTGCCCGATATTTTTGAATGTACTACAGTTTGTGCGAATGTTGAATCTCCGCAAAATTCTTGCAATTTTATCGTGGTATCTCGAACAAAAGGTAAAACTGTACTACTTGATGGGCGAGTATCCAATACTGGTTTAGGTCTGAGATTATTACAATACCTAACCGGGTATAAATACCTGAACTCTGCTCATCGGGGTGCAGTCAGTGTTTTGATCTTGGGCAGTGAAGATCTCTGAAGATGTCTCATGCAATCGCAGGCAAAACGTCGGAAAGTAATTCCAATTTGACACGATCGAAACCCAAGAATCATGATTTTTTAAATGACCCCACGGACGGGTTTAAAAAAGATGTTCTGTTGAATTTCTATTTCGTTTTATTATTATCCCAGAAAACGAGCTGCGCAATAATAATGACTACCTTTTCGGCGCCACCGCTTCTAACGATTAATTTTGGACTGCACATGATAGATTAGTTCACATCATTTCGTTGTACAGATTTTTAGTATTATCATTCCTATATAAATCAAAATTTAATTATCCATTCTACGTAAAAATCATAAAATTTTACATTTTAAAATTAATTCGCTAAAAACGGATAATAATACGAAATAGGTAACCATAAATATTTTATAATTCATTCTACTACGGCCGGGCAGAAATATCGAGGGATATATGGCTCTACTTGCAATCGTGCTTTCGTTATACGCCTGGCATTGTATTAGGAATGGAGTACTCTTAAAACAAACTCATCTATATAAAAAAATGTCCGAAATTTTAAGAGTCAAAAGTGGTTGAAAAACAAGGAAATGTAAATAATGAACAACAAGAAAGTATCAATTTTGATGTTTTATAACGTCAATAATTTTCAACACGTATAATGAAAATATAGCCTATAAAATTGAAATACCATTTTTTTAAATGTGTACATAAATTTCAGAACATATAGTCATAAATGGAAAGACCAGATTGTAGAACCCACCTTCTAACGAAAAAAGCAGCACCGCAATTACCTCCGGATGAATCATAGTCGATGTGGAGGAAAATCGATAAAAGCCTTTGGTCATTGAATAACTATTGGTAGACTATTATTGGCCGGTTCCAGAAAGCTCAATTAAAGTTTAGAATGTTTAACGGAATTTCAAATTTGACAGCGACTTCCTAGATTTCTGTGAGCAACTAGTCAAATCCGAAAGCTCGATTAAATATTCTAAACAGCAATTAAGTTTTGTGCAACCGGGGTTTTACGTTATAACTAATTAGGGAAAATGCTCGATTTATAGACATTCTTCATAACCTGTTATCAAAGCAATAAAAGAAAACCTTTTACATTTTCTCTCATCCTCCTGACAAAAACACAATACAAGTATATTTTTCGTCTTATAAAATTCATCAAGCAATAAGTAGAAGTTTCAAATAACATTTTTCATTTTAAACATATATAATTCATTTGGCAGTGCCAAAATAAAGTAGTACATATTCTCACTGCATCGGTAAAAAGTACATTTTAGAACTGTGCATAGTTAAAGTTTGCCCAAGAAGTATAGCTCTGTCGAGTCATAAGAATCGAATAATTTATTGTTTTACGACAAACAGTTACAGAACATTATCATAATATATATATATATATATATATATATATATATATATATATATATATACAGGGTGGTGCAACCAAGATGGGATGGACGATTGTGGGCAAACGGAGAGGAATTTGAAAAAACATTTTTGGGATATGATTGATAGTCAAGAACGCTGTGTTTTAAAAGTATACCCATTATACAGGGTGGTCTGAAAAGTTCGTGGTGAACCAAACTTGTGTTTTTTTAAATGGGACACCCGGTATATTATTATTTTAGTTGATTCTCCTATTCGTTACGATCATTTTGATATGAGGTTTGTTGGGTCTAAAATTTATACCAAGGGAATGGGACGAGGTTAAAGTGGAAAAAAGGGTTATACTCCGGCCATTTTTTGAAAACAATTGAAGCAGGTATGGAAAAACCAAATATTCTATAAAATGTATTGTATCTAGGATTACAATAATCGCTTGTAAGTCGTTCAAAATTATTCACTGTTATACAGGGTGGTCAAGTTTTGCAAATTTACCTTGGATTGATTTTTTTTAAATGGAACACCCCATATATTTTACTGTCATATTAAAGATAACATCGCCAGCTTTCAGAAAATACCCTATTTGATATTTTTCTAACCAACAGTTTTTTAGTAAATTAACCGTGAAACCAAAATTTACTCATTCTAACAGAAACGGTATTATTTACGTTGCTTAAATTGACTACCTATAATATAAGGAGGCCATGATATAATCATAAATGAAAAGAAAGATTGACATTCTTGTCAAAACCGCAAACTGTCAGAGAATTGGCATCAATTACCATTATTTTTTGACGATAAGCCGAGAAGTTGTTAAGTAACAATTAGTTTGAGTACTCCAGAGTTGATAAACATGACTTTTATGTTGGGCGAGTGTCAAAAAACCCTTTACTAGCAAGCAGGGTTTATGCGGTACGATATCCCGATGCCGAAAAAAAACCAAGACCTGAAGCTTTTGCAAGTTTATTAGAGAGGTTTCAAGAAACAGGCAATGTTGCTTTTAAGAAACGTAAAGTAATTAATAAACCAGTTACCAATGAAGATAATGCTTTGACAGTGTTATTAACAGTGCAAGAAAATCCACACACAAGTACCAGGGAAATTGAGAGAGCTACTGATATTGAAAGCACTAGTATTAAACGGATTCTGAAACAACATAAATATCATGCCTACCACATTGAATTACACCAAGAACTGTATGATCGCGATTACGTCCAACGACAAGAGTTTTCAATTTGGTTTTTAAATACAATTTGGGATAATCCAGGTTTTGTAGATAGGGTGCTGTTTTCAGATGAAGCAACTTTTAAAAGCAACGGCTTGGTTAACAAACATAATATGCACTATTATTCAACCGAAAATCCACATTGGATTCGTCAGGTGGACCATCAAAATAAATGGTCAATTAATGTTTGGAGAGGTATAATTGGCTCTCATGTTATAGGACCATATTTCTTTGAAGAGCATTTAACGGGAGAAGTCTATTTAAATTTTTTGAGAAATGAGTTGCCCGTATTGCTCGAAGACTTACCTTTAATGTTAAGAAATTCCTTATGGTTCCAACATGATGGAGCACCCCCGCATTACCATAGGCATGTAAGACATTTTCTCAATAACTGGAAAGGCGAGCATTGGATTGGGCGAGGTGGACCAGTTAAGTGGCCTGCGAGGTCACCCGATTTAACGCCACTAGATTTCTTTTTATGGGGACATGTTAAAGAAGAAGTTTATAAAGAGGTTCCAACCACAGTGGAAGATATGAAGTTGAGAATAATAAGCAGTTTTCGCAACATTTCAGACCTGACTTTGAGAAAAGTGAAACTTTCATTTATGGATAGACTCGAAATGTGCCTTCAGCAAAACGGTGGTTTAGTTGAACATCTTTTATAAGTTTTAATTACATTGTTTTTGTTGATTTATATTAAATTAATTTTTTTGTAAAAAAAGATCTGTTATTAATACTGTCAAAGTATTATCTTCATTGGTAACTGGTTTATTAATTACTTTACGTTTTTTTGAAAGCAACATTTCCTGTTTCTTGAAATCTCTATGATAAACTTGCAAAAGCTTCTATCTTGTTTTTATTTCCGCATCGCATCATCAAAGAACAATATTTATTTATTTACTGATGACAATATTCTGACACTTTGCTGTTTTGACAGGACTGTCAATCTTTTGTTCAATTTATGATGATATCATGGCCTCCTAATATTAAATTGTCAATTTTAGTAACGTGAATTCAGAGTAATTCGTGTTAAAATGAAGACATTTTGATTTCACAGCTAATTTACTGAAAAACTGTTGGTCAGAAAGGTATCAAATATGGTATTTTCTGAAAGCTAGTAAAAATTCAATCCAAGGTAAATTTGCAAAACTTGACCACCCTGTATAACAGTGAATAATTTTGAACGACTTACAAGCGATTATTGTAGTCCTAGATACAATACATTTTATAAAATATTTGGTTTTTCCATACCTGCTTCAATTGTTTTCAAAAAATGGCCGGAGTATAACCCTTTTTTCCACTTTAACCTCGTCCCATTCCCTTGGTATAAATTTTAGACCCAACTAACCTTATATCTACATGATCGCAACGAATAGGAGCATCAACTAAAATAATAATATACCGGGTATCCCATTTAAAAAATCACAAGTTTGGTTCACCACGAACTTTTCAGACCACCCTGTATAATGGGTATAATTTTAAAACACAGCGTTCTTGACTATCAATCATATCCCAATTTTTTTTTTCAAATTCCTCTCCGTTTGCCCACAATCGCGTACCCCATCTTGGTTGCACCACCCAGTATATATAGGTATAACATCCATATCCCAGAACGAAAGCTTTCACGGTCTTGGTCAATTAAGAAATCAAGGTTCTTGGGATTACTATCCGATGAGGCATCTTTAGAAATTTTGCTTGAAAAAGTGCTCGCCGAACAGTCACCCCGTGTTCAGATCGGTTTCCACGTGTGATTCAGACCGTAACCCGTATCTCTATTGAAGTTTTTGTATGTTTAAAATTTTCAATAGATTCCCTAATTTTTCGTTCATAAAATTCAGTGCTAGAACCTTGGTTTCCTTTACATTTATAATATGGCAAGTGGTATGCTGGTGTTCAGCTACTTCAGCAGACTGAACAATTTGTTTTTTTTTAATACATCGATCATGTTCCTTAAGTCTAAATTTTAAGCATACAAAAAAACTTCAATAGAGATACGGGTTAAGGTCTACATTAGACGTGGAAACCGATGTTAATAAAGGGTCACGGTTCGGCGAGCACAATTCGGGTATGAAAGCCCGCTTGAATCTCTCGAGCTCATTCAGTGTCGAGATCTCAGAAGTAAAGTCCTGAAGATGATTCGTGTAATCGAAGGCGAAACGTCGGAGAGTAATTCCAATTTGACACGCTCTATTCCCAAAAACCACGAATTCTTAATAACACGCACTACATAGACAAATAAATAGAATTTAGTAATGGACTAACATATTAATAAATAGTTGCTATATTTTCTTTCTAAAAGCAGATTCAGATGTACAAAATTTAACCAAAGTAAATTAAACAGTAAGCATAATAATTTTAAGACATTCGAACAACAGGCGCGAAACCGATTGCATTAAAACATTACTTTTGAGTTGATTGCAGTAAACAACAATTGTTATCCTCTATTAGTGGATCTAGGAATATAGAAAAACTCATACTTTTTTTATGTAGTTACCATTTTAAAAACTGATATTAAACTTCTTTACGTTTTTGGAATTCTAAGATAAATTTAAAACAAAGCAATATTCTGTTTCAAGCATTCCATTTGCATAGCTGCAAAGTAGAAACTGATGATGACCCATTGTTAACATTGGATCAGCACCACCCTGCTTTGTCTATAAGTTTTAATTCTAAGTATGAATGGAATGCATGTGAGCAAGTAAAGAATACAAAGTTTAATTTTAAAAAAGCAAACTTCAACCTTATGAATCGGCTAATCCAAAATCAAGAGTGGAATACTCTTTATGCATGCTGTGATATTAATTCTGTGATAACTGAATTTTATAATAGAATAAATAATATATTTATTCAGTGCGTCCCCATGTCAACTCAAGTTGGGAGAACCTTTAAACTAATTAAAACTAAAGAACTATATTACAAAAAATACAAAAAGTCAAAATCCTCTTATTGGTATGGGGAAATATAAGATGCTAAGGCAACAAATTAAAAACAAAATAAGAAAAGCGCATAGTACTTATAACAAGTTGAGCTAAGTATATGTGATGATCCCAAATTTTTCTGGTCTTATGTAAAGAACCAGAGGGATGACGTCGATATTCCGGTAGAGATTAATTACAACAATGTGTGCTACACAGGCCCAAACAATACTGTGAATGTCTTTGCTTTATATTTCAGTTCTGCTTTTACCTTGGAGAAACCAATGGCGGATCAGACTGTAGTGACCAGACATTATTTTTGTGAGTTTCTTTTTACTGATCTTGAGGTGCTAGCAGCAAAAAAGTTGAAGGGCAACAGAGCTGTTGAACCAGATGGGTTGCAAGGCTATATAGTCTAGCTATTGTGGGGAATTCTTAGTACAGCCGTTGCTGCACATATTTAACCTTAGTCTCCATACAGCAACCTATCCTACGGACTGGTGTATTAGCAAAGTCGTGCCTGTTTTAAAGGTTATTATAGTAAATTTATTGATGAGGAGGCCCTTAAGCAAACTTCTACTCAAAAAGATTTGGAAATGTTATTCGATACTAATTTAAACTTTTCAGAACACATTATGAATAAAATTAATGAACTTGACGTTTGTTTAAGGTTGTTTGATTGTCTTGTGTTACCTAGATTAGAATATGCAAGTTTGATTTGGTCACTACAGTATGATGTGTGGAGTAAAAGTATCGAGAGAGTACAGAGAAAATTTTTAAAACATGTTTTGTAAAAAATTTGGTTACTATCCGAAACAAGGTTATAAACACTTTAATCTGTTAAATATTTTTGGCTATGCCTTGAAAATAGACGAATAAAAACATGCCTCTTGTATGTGTTCAAGATCTTAACTAATAGAATAGACTGTTCGGATATTCTCTCGCAGCTGCCATTTTTGATAAACAGATCTAGCACAAGACAGAAAAAGGCATTTTATGTGGACTTTCCTAGAATAAATGTTTATAAAAATTCACCAGTATATAAAATGTGCAACTACGTTAATATTTATTCTAACGATATAGATATAGACAACATTGGTGTTAGTAAATTTATTGAACTTATAAATAAAAAATTGAAGGGTTCAGGGGATAAACCGGCTAAGTCAATTTTTGTCGAAAATGAGCTGGCAACGTCACATGATAGAAGCATATAGTATGTTTTTACCAATAAATTCACACAGGCGATAAAGTGGATAAGTACTGAGTAATATACCATTAAATTTATGCTGTACAGGAAATAAACAGGCCAAGTCGTTTCAATAGGGGATAAACAAGCTAAGTCATGAACGTACGCTTGGACAAAACCAGTTCATTCTCAGTTTAATAAACACATGCGGTTTGATTATAACCCTAAATTTGTTCTTTCGCTTTCGTGGAGAAAATATTGTGTGTCGATAGTTTAAGAACGTAAGTTTTTGTAAATAGTTTTAAAAATGGAAGAAGATTTAAATCACAGTGTGTTAAAATCGAAAACTACAAAGAAAAGGAAGAAGTTGGGACGATTAAGTGATGTTCGAAAAAAATTGAGACTACAAGGTCATGAAATGGGTGCCGATTGTAAGTGCAAAAAGAAATGTTTTGAAGTTGTTGCGGAAAAAACCCGTCTGAATATTTTACGGCATTTTAATCTTTTACCAACGGAGGATGAACAGAATTCGTATTTATGTGGACTAATTTCAGTATTGCCGATTAAAAACCGACGTCCACGTAACTCCGAAGAGGATGCTAAATTACGCGATGCTGCCTACTGCTATAGGATTCGCACCAAAATAGATAATGTATTAAAGGAAGTACCGATTTGTAGGAAAGCATTTATGGCCATCCACGGCATAACAAAAGGTAAAGTTGAGCATTTGTTGCGTAGTCTGAAGATGACCGGAGTCTCTCCAAAAAACAAAAGAGGAAAACATAATATTCGCCCTAGAAAACTTAGTACAGGTACGCTTAATTTAATTCATGCTCACATTAAGAGCTTCAAAAGCAGAGGAAGTCATTACAGTTTGCCTCAATCATCTAAAAGCTACCTTCCCGAGGAGCTTAACACTAAAAAAATGTTTCGAATGTTCATCGAATTACACCCAGATGTCAAGTTATCATACGAAACATACAGATCTATAATGGAGAGAGATTTCAATATTGCATTTGGGTATCCCAGAACGGATACCTGCAGCACTTGTGATCAATTTACAGCAAAAAAAAGATCACTTGTCGCAGAAAAAAATAATGTGGCTGAATTGGAGCAAGCTAATATAGAAAGGAAAATTAAAAAATATGAAACGGAAAATAGTATCCATAAGAAGAGAGCTGAACAATTTTACATTCGTAAGAAAAAAGCAAAAGTCGAAGCAAGAAAAACAAAAGAAAAAGAGGCTATTTGCATCGATTTTTCAAAAAATTTCCCGGCCCCAAATATATCAACCAACGATGTATATTACAGGCGGCAACTCTCTGTTTACGCCTTTAATGTTCATGTCCTTTCGAATTCTCAGAGCGTTTTTTACATGTACTCAGAAATAACCGGAAAGAATGGTGCTGATGACGTCGCTTCCCTACTTCACCATTTCATATACAATTTCCTTGATGTGGAAGTGAGACAACTAGAGATTTTTTGCGACTCATGTGCGGGTCAAAATAAAAATTTCACAATATTCCGGTTTTTTCACAATCTAGTACATACAGAAAAAAGGCTCGACTTTGTTAAAATCACATTCCCGGTCAGGGGTCACTCGTATCTGGAATGCGACAAGAACGTTGGACTGGTGAAACAGTCAACACGAGTAGAGCATCCAAAGGAGTGGAACTACGTTTTTCAAGCAGCCCGATGTAAACCATCACCTTTCGTCGTAGTAGATGTTCAGCAAGATTTCTTTAGGAAATGGACACGTCACCTTGATTCATTGTACAAAAAGAAGTGCCCATTTCCATCTCGACCAGTCAAAGAGATAGTCTTTGAAAAGGAGCATACTCGGCTACTTCGTTACCGCACGTCATACTCTGGAGCTTGGGAGACGGCAGTAATAAAAGAGAGAAAGAAGAAAATCCCCAAAACTAACTTAGGACCAGATGAATTTTTTCTTCCGGATTTTACAAATGTAAGTCTAAAACATCAGAGTCTAAAAGCAAAATAATTGAGAATTTTTATTTTTGTATATCAAAGAAAAAATTCCTCGATTTGCAGCACTTGAAGAAATTCTGTGGACCGAATGCAGCTTCATTTTATATGAATATTCCCTATCAAAAATAATGGACAAAATATGACATTTTGAGAGAAATATTAACCTTTAAATTAAATTTGTGATGAGTTCTCAATGTTTTATTTCAATATTCCCGGGGATAAACCAGGTAAGTCGAGGACTTAGCTTGTTTTTCCATTGCATATTGTGACATAAGATAATTTAAAATCATTTAATCATTTTAAACAATTTTTTTTTACTTTACTCACTGTAATAGTAGTATTGAAAAATATGTTAATCTAATATACTACATAATCAAATCAAGCAATAGTCACAAATTATTTTTTCACATTGTTTTAAATTAAAAAAACGTTTTTCCCAAAAAACTACAAATTTGACTTAGCCGGTTTATCCCCTGAACCCTTCAATTGTTTGCTTCTTAGGCTCAGGATTGAACTTTTTAGTACAGTTAGGGTACTGTTTAGTTTAGTATATTATAACCGATGTATCTGTAACTAGCTTAATTGCTGTAGATGCTGTATTCAATAAATAAATAAATAAATAAATTCCTCAAACTATTTTTTCTTACTGATTAAGGGGGACTACTTGCTTTAAGTTCATGTTTAGTTGTCTCCTTATCATAGATCTGCGTAAAAAACAAGAAATGAAAAAAACAAATATTCAAATATTTAAATTACATAAGGAATAAACATAAGCCTTTATTACTTTGTTTTATCAAGTCAAATCGCGCGCTATAGGAAATGCCAAAAAAATTTCACAAAATTTCCAAACAAGCTTTCCACTGCACTTATATGACGCACCTCGTATACTCAGTCTATGTAGACTACGTTGGTTGGAGGGCGCATTGACTATGTTGTCATGGAAACGAGGAATAGAAACAATAACGTGCTTGCCATTAATCTGGCATTTTTGAATTAGAGTTTTTCAAATTTTAAGAATTAATTTAATTATATGTTTTATATTTGTTTGCTTGTTTTTAGATTAACGGTAATCGATCAATATTACAATAGTGTATTCCAGATTTATGCTTCCAGCGTATTTGTATGTATGTTTACTATTGCAAAACTAAGTAGGAAAATTAAAAAAAAATTATCCCAAAATAAAAACTAAAATCTGCTTGTAGACTCGAAAATTTAGCTTTTTTTATAATTATAAATCCACATTTCAATTATATTTTTAGTTTAACTTTAGAGAAATTGAAACAAATACCACTTCCTAACAAAATTTCTTTAGCTGCCCTCCGTAATAAAACCAAAATACATACACATTTATGATGAACATAGCATGGAAAAATGATCACTAATATTCTCGCACTAATATCATAAAATAAAATGACAAAAATTGGGATAGTCAAGCAAGTTTTCCGTTTTCTCGAATATTAAGGTTAACAAGTCAAACAGAAACACTTGCAAAAATTAAAATATTTCTTGAAATATCTTTGATGACAAAAATATATTGCATCTTGAAAAAGTATTACACGGTGAGAACATTAAAAAATAAATATATTTTAACAACTAACTTTAATTTAAAAATGTTTGGAAATGTAAAAAGTTTCCGGACATTTTCAGAAATTACCCTTATTAAATTAGCTTTCGGAAAAGTCGACTTCAAAAATCAAATTTTAATTTTTTACAGATTTTCTCAGATATTCAAAGTTACCCTATTTTTCCGGAAATTTCATTATATTGTATTTCTTTAATTTATTTTCTCTTGATGCACGCCTATAGTCAGAAACTGACGAAATATGCACCACAATATAGAACGAAAGCTTTCACGGCTGTGGTGTGCAATTAAGAAATCATGATTCTTGGGATTAGACCGTGTCAAAATGGAATCACTTTCCGACGTTTCGCCTTCGATTGCACGAGGCATCTTCAGGGATCTTTACTTGACGAGATCGGAACACTGAATGAGCTCGAAGAGTCCTAGGCCGGCTATTTATAGTCGACCTGTGTTTACCTGAGCGTGACTCGATGCAACAATCGGTTTCCACGTATGATGAAGACTGGAGCCCGTATCTCTATTAAAATTGTTAGGATGCTTATAAATTTCAATAGATTCTCTAATTTTGCGTTTATAGAATCCCGAAACCGGTGCAAGAACTCTGGTTTCTTTTTACATTTATAACATGTCCAGTAGAATGTTGGTGTTCAGATACAGCAGATTGTACAATTTGTTTCTTTCTGATACATCGTTCATGTTCCTTAAGCCTAGTCGATATGGATCGTCCAGTTTCTCCAATATAGATATCACCTCAGGAACAAGGAATTGCATAAACTCCTTCCGTTTGGAAAGGAATAATGCCCTTTGGCGATCGCAAACATGGTCCAATTTTCTTATGTGTGTTGAAGATTGTACATATGTTGGACCGGCGAAGTAACCTTTCAATCTTGTCTGTGGTTCCGTGTATCAATGAAAGAACTACACTTCCTATAGGTAATTCCTTATTAGTATCATTTCGTTTAGTAGGATTATTATGTTTTCTAATTGATCGTTTAATATCCTCAGTGCAATATCCATTCCCTCTTAAAACTTGAGTCAGTTTTTCTGTTTCCGAATGTAAAGAATTTTGGTCACAAATCGGGAGGGCTTTGTAAACCAATGAATTAATAACTGATTGCTTTTGTGCTGAATGATGATGGGTATTTGCATTTAAGTATCGGTTCGTATGCGTTGGTTTTCTATATACAGAATGCCCCAAGGAACCATCTCCTTTCCTTTGTACAAGAACATCTAGAAAGGGAATCGTGTCTTCTGATTCAGTTTCCATTGTAAATTTTATATTAGCATACTGTTGATTCAGATGATCAAGAAACCCAGGGAGGTTTTCTGGACCATGTGGCCATATTACAAAAGTGTCGTCTACATATCTGAACCATGATTTTGGTTTTAATGGAGACGACTCTAAGGCTTCCTCCTCAAAAGCTTCCATGAAAATATTGGCTACCACTGGTGAAAGTGGAGATCCTGTGGCTGCTCCTGAAGTTTGCTCATAGAAAGTTCCTTGAAAGACAAAATACGTTGATGTAACACATGCTTCAATTAGATCTAAAAGTGAATTGTCAATTTTATTATGGTCAAATAAGTCTGATATTATGGAAATTGAATCATTTATAGGCACATTCGTATATAGCGATTCTACATCGAAACTGACTAAGATATCTTTGGGATCTAATTGGATTCTATACACGCAAAATTAGAGGATCTATTGAAATTTATAAGCATCCTAACAATTTTAATAGGGATACGGGCTTCAGTGTTCATCATACGTGGAAACCGATTGTTACACCGAGTCACGCTCCGGTAAACACAGGTCGACTATAAATAGCCGGCCTAAGTTTCTCCGAGCTCATTTAGTGTTCCGATCTCGTGAAGTAAAGATCCCTGAAGATGCCTCGTGGAATCGAAGGCGAAACGTCGGAAAGCGATTCCATTTTGACACGGTCTAATCCCAAGAATCATGATTTCTTAATAAGCACCACAATCATGAAAGAATATTTTTTTAAAGAAAAATATTGAGTTTAGAATTTGTCATTTAATTTATTTGGATAAGGTTGGAGGCTTACCTTATACTTCAGAATCACTAAAAAAGTGTAAGAGTTGGCCAAGATCTAATTGATGAAGAAGTTACAACTTTTAGTTCAACAGTTATGTTTTGTCTCTGTGCTATCGTGTCAATGTGACATTTAGAAAAAATATTTAGTCCTCAGTTGCATATGTCATCTTAAACCTATAACTGTAAAGTTAGACCCGGTCTAAATTTAAACCTGTAAAGTGGATAGTGCTGCTAATGTTCATGACGACATATCGTCACCGTCATATGAAAAGTGCGTAAGTCGTTGACTTTTTTCAGAAATTGAGATTTTAGTCCCACCTATTTAAGCAGTTTAATATCTCCGGTTAAGTATTAAAATTTTAAGCCTCCGTTAATAGATGTCGCCGCAATACACGCGAATGAAACATGCGCAAGTCCAACGGTATCTACGATAGTATGAATATTGCGTAAGTCCGCGGTGTTAATGCTTTATGTAAGGGTTATTTTGCAGTGTTAAGTTTCTTTGGCAGTTTTCCTTCAAAACAGTATAGTTTTTATGAAATAGTTGTTAAAAAGCATAGCAGAATACTTCAGGTATGTACAGAAACGTATAATAATATATAAATTTGGTTTGATGTTATTATGTTTTTAGTATTTAAGTAATTTCAAGTATTTAAGTCCTATATATTTTACCATGAGTTAGGCATTTTTCATTATCAGCTCAAAATGAGTTACGCATTTTTCATACTTAAAAATAGTATACATTGTGTGTAATCTTTTATTTTTATGGGAAATTTCTAGAGCATATTTTTAGTTTCCAGTGATGCTAATTACTCAAATTTTTATATAGGTACAGAAAAATTAGCTTTCTTAAAGTAAAATCCAATAATTTTAAAATAAATTTAACTTAATTTAAGGATATGTATGAATCAACAGTTAATTGGTATATATCATTATCTTATTTATATACGACTTGTTTTTTCTTTCCAGAAGAAGTTTCAAAATTTTGAACAAAGTGCTTACAGAAAGTAAAATCGATAAATCTAGTACCCTGGAATTGCCTAAAAGCTTAAATCTTGATAATGATAAAAAGTCAGATAATAATGAATTATCCCTTGCAATAGAAAATCTGCAACAATCTAACATAGCTAATGCAGATTTTGTTACCAAACTAATTGAACTTGACACCATCGACAATAATTTAAATTCCCTAATAGATATAGATTTTCTCAATAATATTTCAATAATTGAAGAACAAGAAATAGGAATTGCCGAAAACAGTATTTTCAGTAAAAATGCTATTTCACATGATGGTTTGGAGAACAACTCTTTAAGAACAAAATTAACTGATATGGAACAAGAAAAGTAAAATAAAAATAACTCAGATAAAGATTGGACTGAAAGTGAACTCAGCTTAGAAGAAAATCACCAATACTTCAGAAAACGATAAAACTAATATCTATGAGAGAGATGAAATCGACGGCAGCGTAAGAGATGATGCCGAGAAGATCAATAGAATTGAAAACAACTCAGAGAAAGAAAGCCATATTGACCAAGCAAATAAAAAACGGAAACGTAAGAAAAACAGATTGAGCGATAGTAACGACTGGGAATATAATAGTAATAAGAAGAAAAGAGAAAAAGGAGAAATATATTTAGGAAGAAAAGACAATAAATTTTCGGTAAAAAAATGCAGCAGGAAAATAAAAAATCGTTGTTTATGTTCAAAAGAAAAAAGGAATGCATTTGAATTTTACAAAGTTAAAGAAGAAGAAAGGCAGCTCATTTTTCAAGAATTCTGGAACTATTCTTGGAAAGAGAAACAGGGCTACGTTTTAGGAAGAACGACAGCAACAGAAACTAAAAGAGCGAGAAACAGAAAAGATGACAGCATAAGCCGAAGAACTGCAACACTCTTAGAATGTCTTCTAGAACAATCATCCTTTGGGTTCAAAAAGGCCAGAAAACTGCCACATTAATGAAACTGACTCTAATTCAGCAAAAGAACTTGATGAAGAGCTTGAAAACTCTGCACAACTCAAAATCCAAAGACTCGAAAATAAATTGTCGATCAGAGAATTTCTTAAGTGTCTACCGAAATTAGAGTTGCACTATTGCCGCAAATCCACCTCCAAACTATATTTGGAACCCCGATGGAAAAACAAATCTGAGCTCTACACTATTTACAAAAATTCCTGGTGTAGTGAAACAAAATTCAGCCAGCCAGTATGACAATGCTTAAGTATGTTTTTGAAGAAATGAATTTATCACTTTTTTCGTCAAAAAAGGATGAATGTGATCTTTGTGCAGCTTACAAAACAAAGAACATTTCCGAAGAAATCTACAAACAACATGTTTTGTAGAAGGAAGAAGTTCGCGATGAAAAAGACAAGGACAAAGGATCATCTGATAAGGTTTTTACAATGGACTTACTTACAGTCAGTGCTTCTTAGTCCCAAGTCGAACGTTGCTGCATTATATTATAAAACAAAATTAATTGTCCATAACTTTACTATATTTGACTTGCATTCAAAGGACGGGTATTGCTTTCTATTGCATGAGGGGGAAGGTGAGTTAAAAGCAAATTGTTTCGTTTCAATTATTTGTAATTTTTTAAGCAATAGAGTTTTGCTTTCTATTGATACAGATAATAAACCTACTATAATGCTTTATAGTGATGGGTGCAGTGCACAAAATAGCAACATTATTTTGGGTAATGCTCTTTTAAACTTCGCAGTTCAAAATATCGTCTGTATTATTCAAAAGTACTCAGAAAAGGGCCATACGCAAATGGAGTGTGATTATATGCATTCCTGTATTGAAAGGAAAATTTCTGATAAGAGTTATTAACGTACCAGCAGACTACGTTTATTACGCAAAAACCGCCAGAAAAACACCAAAACCCTATGAGGTTCAATATTTAGAACATAGTTATTTTAGAGATTTCTCTAAGCTTAATTTTTATAATTCGATACGTCCTGGGCATGAATTAGGCGATCCTACTGTTCAGGACTTAAGAGCCCTAAAATATAAACCTGACAAATCGATTAAATTTAAACTGCGACATTCTGAACAATTTCGAATTTTACCTACTAGATTTAAAAAAAGCACAGAATTTAGGGCAATGGAAAATCTTCCAAGACTTTACCAAAATAAACTAAAACTAAAACGGGAAAAATTTGAGCACCTTCATTACCATTACCATGCATTTTACGACTCCCTTGACCATGAATAGATTGGTATGAATAATTGAATTGAATGAATAATGAATAATTATTTTTGTAGTGTTTAAGTATTATTTTTTAAAGTACAAGAAAATACTTAGTAATATCCATCCTTTGAAAATAAAGATTTTTTTTCTTTAAATAAGTATGATAAAATTAAAATATAATTAACTAAATTTATTATAGTTTAGGGCCCTACAATAAATTTAACCCATTATTTCTTTTTCCAAAATGGAACATCAAAGAATTAAATAGAACATATGCTCATTTTTAAATGTTTTTATGATGGATAGTAATATGCATGCCAAAGAGGTAACAGCACAGCTAATATAACATGTTATATTAGCTTTTTGTGTTGTTGTAAATCGTTTTGTGAGCTGCTATATTTTAATATTTTTTACCTGTTTCTTTCTATATAAAATAAGAAAGGTATATGACTGTAAATTTATTTAAAATCGTAGGGTTTAAAAAAATACAGGAAAAACTTTTACGCTCGTAAAAAAGAATGTTCCAATAATGGAACACCGATATAATGCATAAAGCGGAAATTTTCTTTCAAATTCCATTGCGATGTTTGAGGAAAAATTTTGGAAGGATTTTTTTATCAGTGTATACATTACTCCACCCGCTGATGAGGGCGCGGGAAAAGATGTAGACGAAGATGAGGGGGAAAATGTAGATCACCTTAAAGCAAAAATATCTTATAGCCGTTCTTAATAACAGAAAACGAACCTTTTTAGAAGACGAGGAAGATAATATTCCACTTAGAACTTAAAAAATCGTCATAAAACGGTTGGGACAAATCTATTGATATTGTTTCTCCAAACAAGATCTTTGTGAAAGTTGGGTAAAAAATATGACAATCTCTGTCATAAAATATTTTACGTTGCGGAAGTTTGCGAATTTCAAAAATAATTTTATTGCATATGCTAGGTCGAAGGGTGACTTTTTAGTCATATCTAGGGGTGACTTAAAAAAGTATTTTATGGACATTCTTTTATTATCTGGTTACTTGGATAAAAATATTACTTTAATGTTGATTAATTATTGTAATTAAGAGTAGTGCCATAGACGGAAGCGGTTTGAGCAAATAAAAAAATACGCACATTGTGCTGACAAAAACATAAAAACGATCTTTTTACGGCCATTATTTGATATGCTAAATAAGCGCTATATGGAAAATGCAGGTTTTCGAAATTACAACGAGGAAACAACAACAAAATTCCGAAACAATTTATTAGAGATAAACCAATTAGATATGGTTATAAAATTGGTGTTTATGCAGCCTCTTGGTTATCTTATGCAATTTGAACCATACCAGGCAAAGCAAAAAGAATAATCAATTATAATAGTTACTGGTTCTGTAGTAATGTTTTTATTATCAGCCTTCCTAAATCTTAAAAAATACTTTTTTCGTCTCTGGTAACTTGTAAACAGTTCAAAAATGGGATATGGTTACACTGTGACAATAATGTCAAACAGTGAAAATTGTCCCATAACACCAGTAAAAATTTTAGAAAAACAGGCACGTATGATTTTTGCATATATGAAACAGGCATATATAAAAACATTATTCTAACCGTCAGATTTGATATATATATATATATATATATATATATATATATATATATATACATATATAAATATATAAACCTTATTTATCTGAAAAAAAACATTGATCTTACACACAATTAGATCAAAAAAATGGTGGTATATAGCTTGTATGATACTATAAATGCCTGGCAAGTATATCGAAAAATGTGGAATATGGATTATCTTGTTTTTCGTCGAAAAAGGTTTACTTACAAAAATATGGAACTCCTGTTGCTGGAGGAGGGAGACAAAATCTTCAAAAGGATTAGAAAGCATTTTACACAACCTAAGATATGATCGCAATTGATCACTGGATGATTCCTTCCGAGAAGCAGAATAAATTTATTTCCTTTAAAAAAAATTATTTGTGAAAAATGTAAAATTTACATGTTTTTTTTTTCATTTGCGTTGATTTTAAATACATTTGTATAATAATGAGAGACATGCAATAAAATGAGTACTTAAAAATTTTGAATTTTATTGTCATTATATACTTTAGGCCCGGTGTTCCAATTTTGGAACAACGTTTTTTTTGCGAAAAATTGGCAAAATCTATTTTTTAACTCAATTTAACATATCATTACAATATAATCCCCTATTTAATCTAAAATTCATAAATAAAAATGATAAAAAATTAATTCGGGCAAAGATGGGTTAATATTGTAGTCTTTTTTTAAATATTCCATTAAATAGAAAGAGTATTTTTAAAATTTTTTTGTAACAGTAATAAATGGATTCGCAATTGCTATTTTGTTTCTTTGCTTTTTTATTTTTCTTGTTATTGTAGTTATATTTTAATTTTTTTACTTCATTATTATATAATGTATGTATTTATTATTTTAAAACTTATACTCAACGTTTAAAAAAACGAAAATTGCTTAAGTCCAGATGACGAGACGAAATAACGAGTGAAATTTGCCTAAATCCATTGGTTTCACTAAAAATCGGATTTTTTTTATCTGTTGCTTGTAACAGTTTTAGTAAAAGACTGTAACGTAACATTAGACGGGAATAAACCGCAAAGCAAAAATATCTTCGTTTTAATAGCTTTTTGGACTTACGCACTTTTCATATGACGGTGACGATATGTAACAATTCGACAAAATGTTTGTGAAAGTCACAGTTAAAAAATATGACAATGTCATAAACAAAACCTTGCTGGCGAATCAAAAATGTTGGTCTACCTCCTAATCCTTTTTAGTCAATCTAGGGGTGAATATTAAAAAAGTTACGAAAGACAAAAAGGGACCGAATAAAAATATTACTTTGGTGTTGATTAATTATTGTAATTAATAGTCTTAAAAGCGGTTGAGGAATAAACGTTTCATGCAAAAACATAAAATTATCTTTTTCGTAAGATTATAAAACCTCTACAGGCCCGAAATTACAACAGGAAACAACAACAAAATTCAGAAACATACAGAGATAAAACTTTAGGACAAACTTTGACAGTATGCATTCTCATACTGTACAAGAGGCAGAAAAAAGAATAATCAATTATAATAGTTACTGGCTAGAAAAACCAGCCTTCTCAATCTTAAAAAATACTTTTATTCTGCGGTAATTTGGCAGTTCAAAAACTGTTTTTCTTTGTCAGTGAGGGTTAACATATTTTGGCCACTTTGTCATATATGAACCATATATAAAAACATTATTCTAGGGATTTTCATATATATATATATATATATATATATATATATATATATATATAAATTATAAACCTTATTTACTGAAAAAAATATCATCTTACACACTTAACATATTTATGAGTGTATATAGCTTGTATGTTATAAAGCCCGTATAAAAATAATGAAGCCACTTTGTAAGAAAAAGGTACCAGAATATTTCACCTGCGCAGCCGCACAACAAGGAATGACATTTACATACTTGATAAGTTATTTTGCAATTGACAACGATCGAAGAAATAAATTTATTTCCTTTTCCATATTATTTTGAAAAACAAAACAGTTTTTTTTTTTGTTTCGATTCTGAACCAAGTATAGAAGTGTTTAGTGAATCTGTTCGATACGTGAACTTGTGCTAAGGTACCTTTGGGTAATAATAATAAACTTTTTATTTCAGAATTGTTACAAAAAACAAAATGAAATAACGTCAAAACAAAAAGGAACCATGCAATTAATCACACTGACAAACTAATCTATAACTAATAACTACATATAGTTAAATTTACATATTTAAATAATCATCCAGCTCATAAGGTTCAAGTTGAATTAACAGTTTTTTAATTTCTCTTTTAAAAATTCTTATACTAGTTATTCTTTTTAAGTGTGGCGCAATTTATTGCTATAATTTTATACACATATAATGGGGTTGTCTTTCTGTTAACTGAAGTCGGTGTATGGGGTAATTAATGTTATCAGTTCTGGTATTGTAATTGTGATTTACATTTACTGTTTGAAAGAGGTTTTTATTTCTGAAGAAAAACTTCATACACATACAAAGCATATACTGTCATTATATATGATTTTGGAAAACTGATCTGCATGATTCAATGTAGTCCATTTTTTTGATGATCCGAATTACTCCAATTTTTGTGCTACAAAAGTATTTTGAATCATATTTTTGCAAATGTTTAATTCCATACCTTATTGACATGTTTGTTGTATACATAATTTTTAATGTTTTTTCATTCATATACTTGCCAATGACTCGCATCCCGTAACTTATTGAATTTAATTTCTTTATTAAAGCAGATATGTGAGATGACCAGTCCAAATATTCATTTATGTAAATGCCCAGAAATTTTGAGTCCTTATTTTTCACCTTGATCATCGGTCTCCAGACACTCAACATGGTCTGTTTTGGACTGCTTAGTTCTAAATAATATGGCATTTGTTTTGGATGAATTAAGGATAATTTATTTTGATTAAACCAATTAATTGCTCGGTGGAGAAGATCTTTTATATTGTAACTGATTAATACATTTACTTCCTATTAATAGACTTGTTCATCAGCGAAACTAATAATTTTATGGTTAGGTCCATTTATTATTGAATATAAATCATTAACAAACACAATGAACAAGAATTTTGTCCCAACTGCTGCCTTGTGCTATTCCTGAAAAATTGGATAGTAGTTGAGAATTGTATGTTTGCCCATTTTTCGTTATACTTACTGATTGCTTTCGATTGTCCATATATGAAAAAAACCATTTTAAAGCATTGCCCCTTACACCGTACAACTCCAGTTTTTTAAGAAAATCTCTATTCAGACAGTCATAGGCTTTACAAAGTCAATAAATATACCAAATGCTATTTCGCCACCAGTCGAAGATTTCCAAAATTGATTGTATAAATTGAAAAATAGCAGTTTGCGTTGATCTACCCCTTAAATAACCGTGTTGCTTATATTAAATAAGTTACATTCATTCATAAAAAGCACTAATCTGTTACACATAGCAAGTTCAACTTTTGAAAACGCTGGCAATAAACTTATTTTGCCTATAGCTGTCCAAATGTTTTCGCCCTTCTTATATAGGGGTTTTATGATCTACCTTCATATTTTCTGGAAATATGTCATATTTAAAAGAATTATTCATTAAAAAACACAACACTTCTTGCAGTTCACTTAAAGCGAGTTTCACAACTAGTTGGAATGTCATCTAGCCACGCTATGTTTATTTTTGATATTAGTTCCTAGCTCATTTATTTCTTTAGGGAAAACTGGCCTTATATAGATTGATCTATCATTTGTTGGTATATTACACAGAAAACTGATTGAAACAATTTTGGAACTACATCAATTAAGAATTCATTGATTTTCTGATTTTTTCAGATCTCCCTAATTTAAGTTCATCTTTTTGTTTTGTTTTACCTGTAATTTCGACAAATTCTCCACATACATTTCATTTTATTATCAGATTTGGATATTCTAGTTTCATAGTTTGTTATGCGTGAAAGAGAGTGTCATACAGTTTTTTTGTTTCTTTAGATCTCACAGTATCTATTATCACTATTAATCGAACATCAAGTTTTCTTTTACATTCTGTTATTTCTGGGTTGAAATCAATTTTTTTGTTATTAGTATTTTTATTAACTCTTTTTAGGGGGAAATGGTAAAAATTTTGCTTGATAAAATTTTCTTGTTTATTTACATCAAAAATATCTTTTATATACAAAATCCGACCAGTTTTGCAGCTACACAGAAAATTAGCTTTCAAAAAAACGTATGTACTCTTGTTTTTTGATGTTGTCGTCCATCGTTTAAAAAACAACCTTCTGTGCAGTGTGATCCGATACAAAACCAACAACAATGGCTTCAATAAAGAGAGGCCGTTATCATCAGCTGGAAGAAAATGTTGAGTCACGTTTTGACAATAGAGAACACTTTATCGTCAGACAGGAGAAACAAACTCGGTGTAGAGTTTGTCAGAAAAATTTTCGTGATTCAGTGAAAAAATGTGTGAAATGTAATGTTGCGCTTCATCTGGAGTGTTTTTCTTATAACAAATGAATTTATTGAAATTTTATGTTGCTGATAATGTTAAAATAGTTTTAATCTCTTGTATATTTTTTGAATAAAACTGTATGTAAAGTTATTGTATATTTGGTTTTTATGCGTATTTTCCTATTGTCCTTTTTAATTTAGGACGCCCTCAAAAAACACTTTAATTTAACAAAGATCCATAAAACTTATTTTTTTAAATTTAGTTAAGTAGCCTAAGTTTTTAGCAAGTTTTCACGGTTTTTAAAGAAAAAAGAAATAAAAAATAATTCAGGCATATCTGGGTTAAAGCTTGTAATTTTTAAGGTGGGTACATTATGTTGTGGAGTTGTATAAAAAATAGATTTATTCTTATTAAGTCAAATAATTTACAATTTTGTATTGTAAAAAGACTTTGTTTTTTACATAATATAGACACATAAACCTAAATTAAAAACTTTAAGCGAAAATATGTCCCAGCATTTATTTTTGTAATGGACCATATCTTCGACTTGAACTTTATTTGTGTCATACTTTTTTAAACTAAAACTTTTAGAATAAGGGGAAGAAAAACAGAGGAATTCGCGCAAACTGGATAGAGGATATGATGAGTGAAGCTCTTATATTGCTAAAGAAAGGTATGCCCCAAAGGGAAGTCGAAATGAAATGTGGAATTCCATGAACAACTCGCAACCATTTGAAGACAGGAAAATCTACCAGAAAACTTGGACGAAAAAGCATTTTATCTAAGGATAAAGAATAAGCGCTAGTGGCAAGGATTCTAAGGTTAGCAAACATGGGGTACCTTTAGTTCCAAAGACTCTAAGAAGAATTGTGTTTAGATATTGCGTATTCCACATAAATTTTCCAGCGACAGAGAAATGGCAGGATATAATTGGTACAAATCTTTTTTAAGAAGACACAGAAACATCTCTCAGAGGAAAGCGCAAAATTTAAATCCAGCCCGGGCGCAAAAGTTAAATCCCATAATAGCAAAAGATCATCTTAACAAACTGGAAAACATTATGGATGAATTAGAAATCAAAAATTCTCCAGAAAGAATTTTTAACATCGATGAAAAGGGGTGCCGGTTGACATTACATCATAATCAATCCGTATTGGCTCAAAAGGGGTCACGTCGAGTACATTTAATTTCAAACGAACATGCTTAAAATTGTACGATAGTTGCATGTGTCAATGCCTTGGGTCATGCAATACCGCCGATGGTAATTTTTAAGGGATCTAGATTAAAAGAAGCATTCAAGGAAAATTTCCTCATGGCTCAGTGGTTGCAATAGCTGAAAAAGGAAGCATGACTAGAGAGATTTTTGTACGCTGGCTGTACCATTTTTCCAAGTTTGAACCAGCTGGACCAATTTTGTTAATTCTAGACGGTGCGTCATGCCACTTAGATATTTCGGTTGTAGATACTGCGGAACAATATGAAATTTTTCTCTACTGCTTGCCTTCTAATACGACGCATGAGTTCCAGCCCCTAGATAAGGAAGTATTTAGAGCGTTTGAACATTATTGGGACGTCGAACTCTTACGTTATTGGAACGATAATCCTACAGCTCGAAGAGCTTTAAAGAAAGAAAAATTTGGACAAATTTTAAATCCGGTGTAGAAACAATGCATGAACATTTCAAACATACATAGTGGTTTCAGATCAACGGGAATCTTTCTATTTGATCCATCTGTAATACCAGACACAGCATTTGTACCCTCAGAGTTGACATTTAGAGAGATGAAGGAACCAGACGAAGATGAAAATAAGTGGTCTGATGATGAAGATGAGATACCTTTAAGTATTTTAGCTAAAAAAGTTAAGATAGCAAATAACCAAAAGCCGGGTTGCTCTTTTTGAAATGATGAAAGTGTTTCAGTAACAAGACCCAAACTTAGCGTTCAACAAGAAACAACAAAAGACGACAAAAAAGCAACAAACATTCTTTTAAAACAAAAAAATGGATCTCTTGTAGAAAAACCGGGTTATTTGAAAGATGAAAGCCATAAAAAATCATCAAAAATTAACATTTTAAACGTAACTATCATTAAGCCTGCCTCCAAAGAAAACACAGATCCTAAAACTATAGTGGAACTTCTACCTACTCCCGATTTTATTGTAAAGCGTCAAACAACTCCTAGACGAAAAGCGATAAACTATAAAGCTCAAGTATTAAAGAGAGACCTATTTTCACCAAAGGCATCTCCTTTGCAGGCTAAAAATAATAAGGAAACTCAAAGTTGTAACAAGGAAGAAAAGGATATCTGTAACTGGATGTGTTTAATATGTGAAGAAGCAAGAGTTGCAGATATGCGACAATGTGCAAAATGTCATGTGTGGGTGCACGAAGAATGTGTTGGACTTACCGCCCATGACACAGAAGAATTTATCTGTCCTGAATGTTGATCAAATATAAAGGGCCATATTTCCGCCAATGTATTTTTCACTGGGCCATATTAGCCTTCAAGGCGGAAATATGGTCCATTTTTTACGTTTTTTAAGTTATCAGTTTTTATCCAAGAAAATATATATATTTTAACTCAGAATATGTTTTTTATGTTATTAAAAGCTAAATAAAAGTATTATCAAAACGTTTTTTTAGTGCTTAAAAATTACTCTTTATATTAAAAAAAGTTGAAAGTGGGCCTTATTACCCAAAGTTACCTTATCAAGAGATTATGGACTCAATAGTACCCATAAAGTCCGGAAGCCAAAAAACTCGAAATAGAAAATTTTCAGTCTTTATATTATGTTGGACCCAAAGAAGAATTTAAGAACGAGGACTACTCGCTTATTCTAAAAGCTCGTTATCCAGTGAATACTAATTTAAAATTTGGGACATGCATTCTATAGGTATATCCTAATTTGTGCTTAATTTATGGATTGAAAACTGTAAGGTTATTTAGAATTTTGAATATTACATTTATCGGAAGGAAAGTAACTTTTCAAACTATGAATTATGTAAAGTATTTCTCCTTATTGGAGCTGGGAATTATACAGAAAATAAAATTTGGTGTGGAAATATTTGTATAATTCTCCGATTTAAGCTTTAAACTATATTTTCACTACACACGACTGCCTGTAAAAGTCCTTATAATCGGCTTAAAAATGGAAATACAAAGAAAGCCATTGTCACTGTCAAATTGTAACATGGTTGCCGAATGTTGCATATCTACTTAGAATAATAAAGTTGATTGAATAATCATTACCTATACTACGTTTAATTATAAATAAATATTGGTAACAAATGAATATAGATTATAAATCTCAGTATTCCAGGTATGAATTGTTATGAATAGTATTATTTTCAAACCCTAATGTGTAACCGTCGCTTATATTTATTGATAAAAATTAAGTTTTGATAACATTGCGTGCGCCTGCGCAGATTCAAAGCTTCCGGTGGTACATTTTTACAGATGCTTCACCTCTCGGTCATAACTGTTCTTATTCCCACTCATAATTATAAGCTTAACATTCATCAACATTCGAAATGTCAAAATCATATTCCGAGTCTAAGTCGGAGCATACGAAATACGGCCTTTCATCGTCGCCCTCTTGGGAACTAGAATCACTTATACCCAGTTGAAGCGGTCGGCGGTGTTTTTCGTCTTCATCATCGTCCACTTTTATCGATGAAAGGTCATAATGAATGTACCTTACTTTTTCTGTTGTATGCAACAACCTCGGCCACTTTGCCGCCTTACACTTCCTCAATGTTACTCGTACTTGCGAACCTAGAATGGTATGCTGCGATATGTTTTCCACTTTTGCAAACAAGAGCAAATTGAGGCAATACTTTTTTCCATCTTTCTTAGTGCTAAAAAACAGAAATAAAGACGTTGTTAATAGTGTAATAACAATTATTGAGTCCCCGTTTTTTTACGCATCCGTATATATATATATATATATATATATATATATATATATATATATATATATATATATATATATATATATATATATATATATATATATTTATATATATATTTATATATATATTTATATATATTTATATATATATTCATATATATATATATATATATATATATATATATATATATATATATATATATATATATATATATATATATATATATATATATATATATATATATATATATATATATATATATATATATATATATATATATATATATATATATATTTATATATATATATATATATATATATATATATATATATATATATATATATATATATATATATATATATATATATATATATATATATATATATATATATATATATATATATATATATATATATATATATATATATATATATTTGTATATATTGCAAATATTATCTCATCCCCCATTTGCTTGCATTCGTAACTTATTATCGCCTAATAAAACCAAATAAAAAAATATATATATATATATATATATATATATATATATATATATATATATATATATATAGAGAGAGAGAGAGAGAGAGAAGAGAGAGAGTCTTGTTTGTCTTTGGGTATAGTAGTTAGGCAATCATCGGCGTATCTATAAAAGAAAGGTAAGTCGAATCCAAGTTTGGTATTGTATTACATTCCAGGTTTTCTACATCGGTCCTACAACCATCAATTTGTTGCTAAAAAGAATTTTTGTATTCAAAATATCTTGGCGTTAACGTAAGTTCCACCGCTTGCAAAAAATCATGTAATGGGATATCGGTGTATTTTTCACGTTTATCCATTATTTTTTTAAATTACATCTAGACCAACGTTTATTGGTATATTAGTATAAAGAGATACGACATCCAATGATATTTATCTATTTTATTTTGGAAACACGATGAATCTTTTATGAAATATTCATTTTTATGTACTACATTGGCGATTATATTTGCAAGAAATTTAGACAAGTTGTTGAATGGAGATTGTACGCATGATACAATAGGCCTTAGTGGTATTCCCGGCTTATATTTCGGAAGGCCATAAATTCGGGGTGATTGTTTTCCCACATTTTATGTTAATTATTTTTCTTTTGAAAAATATTTGTTGGATCGGACTTACGCTCTTTGTATGTATTTTTATCTTGAAGTAATTCGTTCATTTTGCTATCACAGTCCGATGCTTTCACGATTACTGTTTTATTTGATTTATCGGGTTGTACAATCATTAAGTCAGGATTATCATTTAGAAATTTTTTTGTTTTGGATAGATTTTTTGAAGTGCAAAATGTTCTTTATGTTTTAATTTATTTGGCATTAGGTTTTTTGCCATGAAATTTGTTAAACTATTTCATGAAGTGGCTCTAATTTCATTTTAAGAATCGGTATTTTAATTTGTAATGGCGCATCTTCTTAGAAAAAATTGAGACCTATCTTTACGAAGTGTGATATTTCGATGATACTCAAATCTTTTACGTGCTTATGAGATATCACTAGACTGGAAATGTTACGCTCTTATCAAAAATCGAAAAATCCAATATGGCGGTCATAAGAAAAATGAAAGTTGAGGCGGGATGCGGGATAACAAAAGGTGATGGAGACATGTCGTACATGCCATCTTATTCGTCTTAAAAAAGTGTTCCAATAATGTGACATTTTGACAACTGTCAAACTTACCGTTTTGGATTTACCGGCGAAAAACGAAATCCGCCGATATTTCCAAAACCAATTGACCGATCGTAAATCTGAAGCCGGATATCAAATGCGCTAAGTTTCTTCTAAAACTTTTCCCATTTACCTTTGCTGTAGGTATAATAGGAGCCGAGATCCCTATATAGAGAAGGAAATCTGGGACACACTATATATATACACTCAAGTATTACTATTACATAGTTATCTTAAGCCTAGTTCCCATATTGTCACAAACAAACCTGCTTAAGCATTTAACTTACTTGAATATAAACTTTCTGTTATGTTGCACCATCATTTTTACAGTTTTCACATCGGCTATTTGGATATTGAATTTAAGACAATCATCAGTTTCCGACCAATAAACTTCAGGAGTTAAATAATCCCCTTGAGATGCTGCTGCCTTGATTGCCGGCAATTCATTCGAAACAGACTGGCTGTTTTCTATTGCTTTGGAGTCACTGATTTTCTTCACCGGTAAACCCAAGCCAATCATAAAGTCCGCCAAGCTCAGGATTTCACAGTCAAAATCTACAATAAAAAATATTTTTTTTGTGAAGTAACATTCGATACAAAGGGTGTTTTTTAATTGAAGGCTGATTTTAGTACTAAAAGTTTGTATAAACATGTCTTCGCAAGGCCTTCATTTTTAAGATACAGGGTGTAAAAATTTTAATTTGTTTTTAGTATTTTTTGATGGACTTCGTACATTTCTAGAGATAAATCATTCAAATTCGATACATTCGATATTGTTAGCAATGTCTACGTAATGGCTATAATATATTTTACAAAAATCTACTGGGTGCTACTTTTTTCAAAACCACGATCCTTTTTACCCCCCCCCCCCCGATTTTTACTGCGACGTCACTGGCTGTTTTAAATTCGAAAATTAGATTCCTCATTTTATTTTCTTCTTGGTTTCTTACTTTAATTCGATATTTTGAACGGTTTAGACGTTAGTAAGCAAAATACTAAGACTCTACACATCTAAAATCTTATATTACTTTTTCTGTTTTTATTTTTATTGCTAAAAATGCAGAATGTAATTTTTTGGTTTATTTCAGGACTAACAGATCATATAAACACGTGTTCGAAAACCTTAGTTTTTAAGATACAGATTATTAAAATAAAAAAACTGAAAAAAAAACTAGTGTTCAGTCTTATTACATCGTGACAGTTCATGACTATTTATAGAATAGTTAAAACACACTGGTTTACGCTTACTGGTAAAATATATTAATTTCCAATTGGAAATGTTTAAATCCAATTTATTACAAACAAACCAATTATTTAATATAGTAAGCTATTGTTGAAATAGAGTGCATTTGTTAACGTTACCAATCCTCCCAAACAGTTTCAGGACATCCGCAAAGAACAGTTTATTACATGGCATAGTCCATAGTTTTTTGGGAATAGCTAAATGATCTATTCGATCAAAGGCTTTCGAAAAGTCTGTGTATATTACATCGACTTGATGACTTAATGTTTTTTCAGCCAAATTAAAAAGAAAAGTAAGAGGTTTTGAAAAAAAAACTAATCCAAAATCCCTCAGCAGAAAGCTGTGTACAAGGTCATGGCCCACAGCCAGTTTGTTTTCCATACCCTTTATAGCCATTTTACCCGATGATAAAACTTAAAGGTCTCGGAGTATAACCCATGAATAAATATAAATAATTTCGGTAGAAGATGTATGGTTGGAAATAGTTTTGAAACTTTAAAGAATCTTAGTAAAAAAGATCTACACGATATCTGTATTTTATTTTCCAGTTTTTTCATAAAAAATAACAAATTCCGAGGCAAATTCAAATTCTATGACAATTCCAGTTTTTTTCTAAAATTGGTTTAATTTCTACTAGCAAAAATGATGTGTCAAACCGGCTTAAAATAATAGTATAAATATTTCACACGTTATTTAAATGTTTAGTTTTACTTATGTTGGCAATTAATACAGGGCAGAAAACGCATTAGAGTATGTAAAACTACGATTAATTGATGGTGTAATGTATTTATTTGCTTTTTCATTGCCATCTCAGCAATCAAAATGTCAGTGTCATTTGTAACAACTTTCAAAAGTTGGAGATTATTATCCAATCTCCGTCTAGGTGGTTATTCCTCAAGGAAAAAAAATTGCTAGTGGCCAAATATGAAAGCATTCTGAAAATCTACTTTACGAGTTATTTACATGTATTATCACAATTACAACGATTCTTACCATCAAAATTACCATAATTTATACCATCATCATCCTCATCAACATCGAATCGTTCAAGTTCTTCAGTGGAACTACCATCACTTTCTTGTTCTACTTCTGGTAAATCAAAATCTGCTATTTTGTCATTGTTTGATATGGCGTAGCCACAGTCAATCAGCAACTCGTTAAATAACAATCGTCGTTTCGAACCATCTTTAACCGTTACCGAGTAGGAATGCTGCCTTTTTACGAATATATTCTCTCGTTTTGAACAAATTTTGATAAAGAGGGGTCTTAATGTGGTTTCTGATCCTACAAGAATAGAGATATTATCAACCTCTTGATAGTTATAGTTTTAAGATGACGTATGCACCAATGGAACAAATCATTTTTTCAAATGTCACAATTCCAAATTAGCACGACAAACAAAACATAACTGGTGAACTAAAAGTTTTAATTGACATGATAGTTACATCTGGTCTAACTCTTCAACCTTTTTACTCAACCGAAGGGTTATTGACTATAAACACAGCGTATGCCTTTTAATAAAAAATATGCATAAAAAAATATTTGTAACTAGAGTTGGCAAACGACTGGTTATTTATAAATTGGTCACTTGTGACACTTATGACTCGGTCACTTATGGTCATTTAAACGGTTATTTTTAGAAACGTTATAAAGTATGCCTAAAACCATACTTTGGACTTAAACATTCAGTTGATACCAGCCAAAGTTGATCTGTTAAATAAAAAAGATATTTAATGCTCTCTTTATTCAACAGTCATTTATAAATCAGGCACTTATAAAGATAAATGACCGGTCATTTTTGGCCAGTTAAGGTTACTTTTGATAAGTGACGCCCAACACTCTTTGTAACATATTGTACAGGATTTTTCCTCATAATTCTCCATTGCAAATATTGATTTAATTTTAGGAGATAGAAAATATTGTTAAGTATGAGTTGTATGATTTACTATGTAATTTATAGAAAATTATTTTTTATGTATACAGGCGATATAAAAAATGTGTAGCAGATCCAACATATAATTTTTTAAAAAGAAAACCCTTAATATAGTATGTTCATAAAATGAACTTCATCCTGATTATAAATGTAACCTTTATCTTAATAGACTCCGGAGAAATCTGACAAAAACCGCGACATAAGAGGCAATGTGTTAGGGAGGCGGAAAACATTCTAAACCCTGAAATTTTATATATTTTTTGTATATCATAAAATTAAGTTAATGCAGGGTGTGGCGAAATATGAGGAAAGACTTCCTACGGGGTAAGTCATCACAATTCAATCACAACAACTCTTTACCATAATATTTAGTTTAGGAGATAAAAGTAAATATACGACTTGTAGAGTTTTTCTTGTACCGTCCGCATAAGTAAATGAGTATTAGATATTTGGTAATAGTAAAGTATATATAAATTCGTGAATTGATCTGTATAAATATCTGGAGCGAGAAATAATGTAAATACTTTGATTAAGAAAAATTAATGATAACATACACTGTTGAAAGTGAAACGTTGGACAGTGATTCCATTTTAACACGGTCTAATATATATATATATATATATATATATATATATATAATATCGCTACAAATAGGAGAAATAATATTTTGAACATGTAGAAAAAACAATAGGGTTCTCACTTACCTTCCTCATACGCCATTTTATAAAGCAAATCAGTTGCAGCGTCGTGCATGTCATCGATGGTTTTAATTCCGTGCATAGAGCACTGGATGCTTTGGAAAGGCAACTTTAAAATTAACTCGTTGGTAATATGTTTTATCTTTGAAATGTCCACTATCACCACATCCCCGTAATCTACGCACATCACTTCAACCTCTGTATCATTCTTGTTTAAAATAATCCCCCGTGCGTAATCTCCAGTAACTTGGTCTTGTACTAAGTAACATTTACCGACTTCGATTTTTTGTAGTAGAGGATAGAAAGGTTTCCGGATTTCCTTCTGTATATCTTCTTCAAGTCTTGACAGTCTGCAAAGTTAAAACTGTTTGTCACTAATAATCCTGTGAATTTAAAGAAAATCTTTTAAGTTGCGTCTTTTAAAATTTAATTTGTACTATGTATAAAAGATGTCTCTTTTGAAAATGGTATTAACGATACATTTTATAACATACTACCCGTTATAACGGCTAAGGAGCTAAGAGGTTCCTCCATCTATATATACACAGTGTTACAAATTCGTAAGAGATACGAGGTTGGTTAAATTGAGGCTAAGTTTGTAACACTGTGTACATAAATATATATATATATATATATATATATATATATATATATATATATATATATATATATATATATATATATATATATATATATATATATATATATATATATATATATATATATATATATAATATATATATATATATATATATATTTATATATATATATATATATATATATATATATATATATATATATATATATATATATATATATATATATATATATATATATATATATATATGATATATATATATATATACATAAATATATATATAATGTAATGACATATACGTATATGTACAAAAATTACAACGAATTTTTTTTTTTTGTAAATTAATTAAACAGAGAATTGAGATAAGAGCCGACAACAGTACGAACTTTTAATTTTTTTTGATAAAGATTATGAATAATAGAATGTCTACAAAGCCGATGAATCATCATCAGCCCATCAGCTCTCGTTGATGTCCCTTAACACTGGGAGAGCTAATGGTGATCTTAACTGATCTGTTACGATAAAGATAAAATAAATAAACATTCAAATACAATTCAATCTTAAAATCATTGTAATATTGTAATAAATAAAAATTCACGAAATAAATAGTCTCTCCAATCCGTAAAACGCTTCAAAAAAATTTTTATATTTTTTAAATGACTATTAATGTCTCCTCTTCGCGACGAGGCACAACTGATTATGGTAACTCTTTTCAACCCAGACCCTCTCCCCAACCCTCGAGCTGTTAACTCTTGGGTTATGTAGCGGCCTTTGGTCTTTACAAGTGACCTACCGACTTAAAAATATGTGTCTGTAACAACTTTTCCTATTCATGTAATCCATAGCCGGAAATCTGACCACTGAACCAAGGCTGCTTCTTTTATTCACATCAAAACATGGAAATATATAAATTTACTTACTGCTTGCTAAACTTGTTCTGTCTAACATAAAAGTCTTCAATACCAGTCGCATACGTAAATGAAACTTCATGAATGGCATCTACATCTAAAAATGCCCAGGATGGCTGTATTTGGTCATCTCTAACCTTTGTAACGGTTGGTTTGTTGGCTTTATATTCCGGTAATTCAATGCCTGATTTTTTACATAAATTGTACAACTCCTCTAATGGTTTATTACTCTTGACGGCCAATCCCTGTTTTACCTATAGTATGAATGTAGATTTATTGTATGATCTCGATAAAAATAAAAGTTAATTTTCAATTTTCAAATATCTTTGTATGTGTTTTAAAGAATCATCAATAAGTATAGTCAAACAGTCCCCCGTAAATGGCTAATATAAAACACAGGGAGAAAATGAACACATATTTTAACATGTAAAAAGGACAGGTAACTTAAAGTAAAACACTCTTATGTACCATAGAATCAAGACTTTAGATTATGACCATTTCAAAAGTTACAATCTTCTTGACAAGAGTTCAATAATGCAATATATTCTTTGAGCGCTGCATGGATGGTTCGATTACATGCGATTTAGAAATTATATTTTAAATTTTTGCCAACTAATTATTCTAAAAAATCTATGAATAATTATTATTGTTTTATCGTGCTTGAACCAAGTCTTTTAATAAATTAAGAAACTAACACTTTTGATTAGATACAACTTATTAACAAGAAATACTTTTTATAATTTTGCAACACATTATCGGAAACGTTCTCAAATTAGAAAGAAAGTGTAGAAAATAAACACTATCACTATTTAGACAAGCACGACAGCAGCGAATCAAGTTTTTTACAAACTGCTTGAGCAGTATCTGGAATGTATTCTCTCCTCCGCTTAGGCAATAATTGAATATCGTTTTCGTCAACAATTTTACAACCTATGATCTCAAACATAAAAAATTCATGAAATTCGTTCGATAAATTACATTGATACTGCCACAATCGTTCTATCCTTTGGTAGTTTTCGGTATGGAAATCTTTCCTGATAAATTGTTGCAGATACATATACGTTTGGCCATGCTTCTCGGTAAATAAGCATATTCAACTGTGGAATACATTTTCTAACCCACATGAATATCATTGTAGCTCAATATGTATTTTTATTTTTATAATTTTATAAAAGACGCATCACGAAGCTGATTAACGCATTCAACCCACCAGAAGAGAAGAAATCATTAAAACCAAGCTGTTTGAAGATCCCTAGATTCTAAGGATTTCTCAAGATACATATGAACTACGTGCCAGTTCGACACTGTCGAGAAGTGTGCGTGGAAGAAACAGGACGCTTAATAACAATTAGAATTAGGAAAATAAATGATGAATTAAAACACTCTACTATAGCTGAATACCAGCATACTACTTGGCAAATTATAAATCTAAAATAATCCAAGGTTCAACGAACAAACTAAAGAATCTATTGAAATACTAAAAACAAAAAAAAACTTATAGTTTTTTGTTCAACAATGAGTAGTAATTAAGAGAACAACAACTGCACCGGCAAGTGGGTTTCGATCCGTGTAGCCCGACTATGTGTTTTGCTGCATCATCCAACAGTTAAACGTTTTTTAATATTTGCAACTTGTTAAACAAATACCTCATTAATTATTGAATTGCCATTGATGTAACTATTAGTCTTCGATAATAAAATGTACAAAATAATTTGCTTAACTACAACAAAATACATTCAATATCTATCATTTTTTTCTCAGAATAGTTACATATTAAGCTCCGGATCTATACAAGTTTTGTTTAAAATGATCTCTACTTTACTGTGTTAAAATATTTTTCACCCTGTATATCATGTTATACTTTTTTCATGAGCTTCTCCGCTCACGGAGTTATTTTTGACAGATTTCATTATAACGGAAATTTTTATGACCAAAAGAGCAAGAATTGCTTCTTAAAAGGACACTTACCCCGTATTCACTAAAAAGGTTTAAGAGTTAGACCAAGTCTAGTTGCCACGGTACTTAAAACTCTTAGTTCGCCAGTTATTTTCCCCTTATGTCACTGTCATTTTGTAATTGTGAAGTTTAAAAAAATTATTTGTTCATTGTTAAATCTGTAACTGTCAAGTTAGACTTGGTCTAAATTTAAACCTCTTTAGTGAATATGGGTGTAAAAGTCTAGTCTATACAAAATGTTTACTTTCTTCCAACAATGACTTGACTATAGAAACTTATACTTTTCATTTATCAAAAACACATAATTTGATTTTAAACTGAAAATAAAAATAATATAGATAAATCTCAAGAGTATTTCTGATTTTTGTTTTGGCACAAAAATCTAGTGGCTGTTGTGAAATTTATTGGCGTAGATCCTTCTACGTGTATCTTTATTATACTTGAGAAACTTTTCATAAAACTTAAATAGCCAATAAGGTCTTAATAATACCAAACAAATATTCAAACTGTTCCCATCTTTTCTTATTTTATAAGGACATTTTGATTCAATCTAATTCTATTAATTTTAGGACTATACTTTACTTGTAGCATCTGTTTGAGATAACTTTTGAAATATATGCTTTTTAATGTTTTTCGAATAAAGGTACTAAAAACCAAATGCCCCCAGATTCACTAAAATAATTTAAGAGTTAAGTTAATTATTCTCATACCAATTTAAACTTCTAATTAGAACGTGACTTATGATTTTAATGTAACGTCATAATATATTGCAATAGTCATATTTAGAAAAAAAAAATTGATCCTCTGTCATCTTAAACTAATAAGTTATTTTAAACTTATAACTGTCAAGTCACACTTGCTTAAAATGTATATCCCTTTAATGAATACGACTGGGTAAACTAATGTATTTAAACAGGTAAAAACTTAATTTAATTTAATTTCTGTATATGAATATTTGTTTCTTTTTAGATGAGTTTCTACAGATTGGATTATTTAATCAGAATGTTTGCTTTCGTCTAATTTATCAATATAAAATTGTAAAAATTGTCAAAATAAGGAACAAAAAGAAATCATTTATCCATATAAACGTTCGCAGAAAATTAGCTAACGCCTTACCAGTTCCCTAGAGAGCTGAAATCCGATAGTGGGTAAAGTTTTGTCGTACATTTCACGGAACTCACAAACGTCATCAAGCCAGAGATTGCTGCCAAGCTGTAGCAAAACTGTAGCTGTCATAACTGAGTCGGGACAGTTACTATCAACAATAAACTGGGATTTACTTTGAGCTAATCGACTAAATTTAGTATCTTCATATGGTGGTACAAGGTTGGCAAAGTGAACCTCATAACCTACAATATAGTACAATTAATGAAGCATAAATTAAAACAAATCACCAACCCAAATATCGATCTTTTATTCTACTATATATTACTGAATAAACTAAGCCACAAAATTAAAGGATATTAAAATATATTGCAATAACTGAAAGTCTAATAAGTAGTAATTTTTAAAAAGCTTTTTTCGCCTTATTACCTCCAGTCTCTTCACTCAACACTAATAATGTTAAATGTCCGGACATATGATCTCTTATCAAAGTATGCTGATTTTTTTAGTACATCTGTAAGAGCCAATAAACACTGTTTCCTCTCTTAAATAATATTTGCATGAGGTTATGTCGTCTCTTCTGTTATTGTCTAGTCTTATTGTTATATTTTGTTTTATTTATTATTGTTCTATATATGCATTTTCTTTTATATACTAATTATTTAGGCTTAAGGTATTTATAGTCACTAAACACACTTTTGCAGTTAATTACCTTTGTGTGTTTTTAAGAGTATAATAAATAAATAAATAACATGTTGGACACGATGAGAAATATAGTCTCAGAGTCCACGAGTTAGACTTTGTATTCTCCGCTGTGCGTCTCATTCACAGTTAACTATGATATTCTGGTACCACTACTGGATTTTTACTCTCCAATCAAGTCGTTGCTGTTGTTGTGGAGGGAAAAATTCCAAGAAATGGAGCCTATGTGGACTCATTTCTGCGCGTCTGATATACAAGATTTAGGAAATATGAGTCACATTATTAGTCATACACGAGCCCTGCCTCAGTGAAGTTGGCCCATACTATCAAAACTACGGTTTTTAAAGCGTTACATCGCCTTTTCGTCTGAGTACTGCTTCGATACGTCTTGAAATAGTGTCAACTAATGTTTGGCAGTCATCTAATGTAAAACTGTTCCAAATTTCTTGGAGAACGGATTCGTAATTCTGGAACGGTTCTTGCGGGATTTGATCGAAGCTTTTTCTTCATGATACGCCACAAAGTTTCAATCGGCGACAATTTTAAAAGTGAAGTTACAGTGACGTACATATCAGTATTCATTTCCACAAGGTGCAAATTTCCCTCTCCACTAGCTGACATGGGTCCCAAATCATAACAAAAACTTAACTTTCTTTTAAAGACAGTCATTCTGAAATACTTCTTTAATTCTTATGACAAGACTCCTACTATCACCAACGCATAGTTCAAATCTGGCTGCATTACTACAAATAATGGAATTCCACTGGTTCAGAGACAATAATTTGTGTTCCTTTGACCACGCTAGCCTATTTTGTTGAGTTTTTGTTGGTATTGGAATAACGCATGAACTTCCAGTTCTCGGTGAGTCACCAAAAAATCCAGTGGTTATGTACAGTTTAATAATATTTCGAATGGTATATCTCGATTTATTAACACTGTCAGTGATTTGAGAGGCATTTTGGCCTTTTAAATGCAAATGAATGATCATTGTTCTTATTTCGACAGAAACAGCTTTACCACGGGCCAGTTTTAGTTGTTAACAACAATATCAATGCAAGAAAGTTAATCAAAACGTCAAAATCGGCTTCTTAGCAACGTCTAATGTTATCATTTGTGCTACAAAGCCTACCCGGATTTTACTGCATCGGATAAACCGGCCATTCAACTTAAGTAGTCTCCATATAATTTCGACATAAACTCTTTAAAAATAGCTATGTCGGTCTTGTTATCTTTCCATAAACACTTAAAGAAACCAAAAATATCATGTTTTGGGGGGTTGGGCCAACTTTACTTACAACAAAACTAGATGCTCGGTAGTTTTACCTACCTCAGTACAAAACCTGCAATATGGATTGTTGTCGAGTCCAATCTTATGCAGGTAATATTTCACCAGCCAGTGTCCAGTTAGGACCCCGGTAATGGTTTGTAAATCTAAATCCCCATGCAAAAAATCATCTTTGCAAATCTAATATTTAAGGGGCATGCTCCATGCGACCGCAGAGATCAGTTTACATAATATCTATTTGTTGCAATTCAAGCCCTATAGGACCGACTGAACTCAATGCGTACAAATCTAGGAGCGGTGACATAGTGTATGATTAGTTTACGAGACGCGCAGCCATGAAAACACATTTTGTCATGGGTTCCAGAACTAATATGTCGACATATTGGCATGTCAAATGGAGATGTCCAACGTTTCAAATATGCCTCGGGCACAATCCCGTGCTATATTTCTTATTAGAAAAGAGTGACAGGTGATAAATTCTGAATAAAGATGTTTATTTTTTAGTTTTGATAATTTTTTTATAATTTTACTCCTACCAATTATATCAACCAAATTATTAGATTAGATGAGAGTGAAATTATTAGTCAATATAATGTAATTTCTTAATTATTTTATAAAGCACTATACTAATCAAAACAGATATATGTAATTACTATATACAAATTTTTTTCACTTAGTAATACAATTTAAACTAATTAGTGTATTATTCTAGTAGGCTCATAAAACTTAGGCAGTGTTTGTCAAGAAAAATAGAGATTTAATATGAAAGAAACTTTTTGAAAATAGAGAAATTAGAGAATAAATCTCAATATCTTATAAATATGTGACCTAGTGTATTTAGGAACGTAAAGATTGCTAGAAATAACCATATAAGGAAATGAAAATAATAAATGCATTTTTATTGCAGATAATATTTTAAAGGTAATTTTCAGCTATGTTCCTTTACAATCAGAGTGATTTTTGTTTTGTTTTGAATATGCGTATAACTCCAAGGTGGATTATATTTAAAACAAAAAAAAAAAGTTAATACAATTGTTTTATTTTCTGATTTTAGATGGATAAATAATTAATATTACCTTGATGTATTCACAGTACAACTATGTTTTGTTATTAATTACAGCATTTCTTCAAACTATTTTATGTTAAACAAACTAGAAAAAAAAAAACATTTACGGTTTAAATACTTGTTTGTCTATTTTAAATAGTTTGCAACAAATAATGGGATTTTAAATAGGTTTAAAACACTTATTTTAATCACAACGATTAAAGCAAGCAATAGTTTTAAACATGTTTAAAACGTAATAACCCTGTTGAAAATAGAAGTAATGTAACTAATTTTATATACAGCGATTTTATAAAGGAAATCATGAATAGGTGTTATGAAATACATTTTCCCCCCTCCCTGTATTGTAAGCAACCTATTTTGACACTTCTTTGACAGACGTAAGTGAAAGTTACTCAACAAGGTATTGGTTGCCCTTAACGACAGGATGTAAGTCAACTTACATCCCTAGGGAAATAATAATCTAAAATTATTATAAGTAGCTTTAATTTTTAATTTCATCAACACATTACAAAAATCCGGTGATATTAATTGAAATGAATATTAATGGTACAATTATTACAATTATTCACATTATTAACAAAATTTGGAAATACGTTTTCTAGTTTCTTCTCGATGCGTATTACATTTTCTGACTCCACAGATCCTTCATTTCTAACCAATGTTTCTGTCACTGTTGAAACACTGCAAGAGACTTCTGGCTGAGTCTTATTGTATAAAATTTTATTCGCTACTTCCTTTTTATTACTGAGGCTCTCAGCTACGTAACTTTCCGCAATAGTAGCGGATTTCCATCCACCATGTCGCTTGATAGCTAATATATCAACTCCAGTATTTGCTAATAAAGTTGCCGACGTTCTTCTAAAAGAGTGTCCAGTATACATTTTGAAGTTCTCAAACTTTAGAAATTTCGCAATTATACATGAAATTGACGAAAACGTATTTTTCCCGACAAGCTGATTTAAGAACTTTCCATTTTGATATCGGATAAAGAAGCGCGGATTAATAGTCGTCATGTGGAATCTTGTATCAATGTCCTTTTGAATTATTTTGAAATGACAAACCTGAGTGTCGTCACTCTTTGTCACTGTAAACGTACGTGACATTCCATTTTTGGAGTCAGGAATGGTCATGATTATGACTTCTTGACTTATTTTAACATCGTCCATTTTCATTTCACAGAGTTCATTAGAACGGCACGCTCCAGCAACTCCCATTACCATTACGACCATCAATAAGTATATATCATCGGGGGCTTCAAGCATGAACTTATTCACATCTTCCCTGTTAAACACATTCGATTTTTTGGGTCTATAACCACCATTTTTTCTTTTCAAAAATGCTCGAAGTTTTGGATACTTAGAAATATCTATATTTTCTTCTATAAAAAGGGTAGACTTCAACATCGAATACTCACACCATAAGCTTGATGGGGACTTTTTTCGTGGAAATACGCCAAAAACAAGGTTTCTGAGACTGCAGTACCCGTCTTGCTTTGGCTCCAATTTTTAAAGGATTTATATGCTGCTTCATACCTTTTTTTTTTCGATTTTTCTGGTAGTAGAGATAAACAAGCAATATTCGCTGATTCTTCTATGTCTGAAACATCCCTTTTGTCCACACAGAATCAAACAATTCGATTTCTTCAAACTTTTCGCTATGAATTGTCAACTTGACGTTGTTGATAAAATAAAAACTGCTTATGTTGCTCTTGCAACGGATCACGGCTGCCTTCATAATTTAATGAGAATGCTATCGAATGAAATGATAATGAAAATTCAAAAATATATCCAGCATTTTCTTGTAAACATACAATACAGGGAGGGGGAAAAATGTTATATACTATATGGGATGTAAGTACATTAACCAGTCTCGAACTTTTTTGCCAGCCCTCGCTGTCGCTCGGGCGCAAACTCGTCCTCAACTGATAAATGTTACTTACATCATCCCTTATAGTATAAATAACTGTTACTTACATCATCCCTTATAGTATAAATAACTATTAGAAACGCATTTGATCTGTTTGCTTACGGAAAACTCTTGGAAAATCTAAAAGGTTTAGGTGTTTTCTTTTACGCTCTTCACCGAGTTCGTATTTACAGCATCGAATAAGTTTTAAGCATTTCTCTCAGAGTGATTTGATGCAACATATGGTGTCTCTTGCATCGGATCCTAAATGATTTTTTATTCTTGGTGAATGACAATGGAATAATCTTGAATATTGCTATTTTTTTGCAGATAAACATTTTTAAAAAATATATCATCCCCTGAAGCCCTTATTAAACTACATAGAGAATTGGCTTTGTTGGTTATCTGGTCTTTGCACACTAATCTTAAGCTTAATATGATTATGATTATGACACGGAAGACATTGTCAGATATTTGATTTTTTTTCGATTATATATTATTAAAAAATAATACAATACGGTGAAACAAGTCAAATTCATTTTAGTTTTTTTTAGGATGAGGACCCACTGAAAAAAAAAATTAAAAAAGGTGAAAGACGTCGAATTTCTTTTATTTTGTATATAATAAAAATATTTTTTTAACTATACAGGGTAATGAAATGGCCCCTGAAAAGGAAAGGAAATTATTTCTTTTATTTTTTTATATAAATACATTTTTTCTCATTATACAAGGTAGCCCTAGAAATACGAATTCGTCCTAAAAAAAGAAAATATTATTTCTTTATTTCAAAAAGGTTTAAAAAAATAAAAGAGCCCCATAAAAATACAAACATGTTTAATTTCCAGTTAAAAAAAAAAACAGAAAAACAGCTACACTAATAGGGTGAAATAACACTTTAAAAACAAACTATTTAAGTTGTTTGTAACGGTAGAAGGCGCTAAATTTGTTTTATATTTTGTAGTTAACATTTGTTCCACTACAAAGGGTGATTCTAAGAGGGCGAAACAATGTTTAAAAGCGAAAATAAATCTTAACTTGAAAAAACCATTGATGTATATTTTTTTTGTCAATCAAACTATTTTGATAAATACCATCATGTTATAATGGAGTTAATATTATTAAAAGCAGAATGGCGATACCGCTAATAATAATGAGAAGGAAGATATCAATAAAGGGGAGAATAAATGAGCATTTCTGGAGGCAAAACTGATGTTGATATTAATGGGCTTTTCTTTGTTTCTATTAAATCCTCATGTATTATGTTCATACTTACACTGCAGAGGAATCGTTTTTAACACATCTGGCATCTTAAAGAGGTTGTTTATATTACTCTTACAATAAATACCTCTGTCTATAAGGTATATCAATACAAAATGATCCATTTCGACAAGCTTGCATCTAAAATACTGATCCTTCTCTTTATTTAAGTAAAGATGGGTTACTACTGCTGTACTAATTTGATGGTAATGGTCTTTTCTTGCTAATATTTCACGGATTTCATCCGTTCTATCTTCAAATTTTTGAACACTTTTTCCTGTTAAGTCAAAATGCTCAAGTAGTTTAATAGAACAACTGCCAGCATCAGTCATTTTTAATATTTTGAATTTAACAGTGCCATTTTTTGGTAAGGTATCTGAAAAATCTATATTGCCATCTAAAAGATGTCTTTTTTTACAGCACAGTGAATCACATTTTCCAAATAATTTAAGAGTCTGGCACAACTCAATTTTTTTCAATATCCGTTCATATTCTCCCTCTTCTCTTACACCCTAAAACATAATTCTTATTTTAAGTTTCTGTTACATCTTCGTTTTTATCAATTACTAATGACAGATAGATAAAGATATTACACCTCCCTACAATTTACATGTTGTTTATAACAAGTATTTACCTCAGTAAACCATCAATAAAAGTAAGTAACAAACAAAATCATTACAAAAATATTAAGTTGTGTGCCTATTTACCTAGAATGTTATTGATCAAAATATCGAACTAATTTAAAAAATGTATATAATACATTTAGTCTAAGTGAAAATTAAATTACAATTAAAATAGTAAATAATATTAACTTCACAATCACAAACGTTACACCAACATTAAACATTCGGTGCAATTAATGTAGGTTAATTTCATCGGAACCCAAAACTGTTGGGACAGTCATAATATTCAGTGACTGAATAAAATGGGTGATTTACCGAATACTCTTTTATGCTCTGTTTTTTGGAACTCAAAAATTTTTATTCCTGCAGGCAATTTGTTATAAAGATTTAGATCCAAACTGTTTTTTTTTTATTCAGATAGTCTGTAAGCAGGAATTTTAAGTTTCTTACAGGATCTGGTGTTATAGCTATGACTATGACAGTTTTTCACAAGTGACAGTGAAATTGACTGAATTTCCATAAGTGAATAATAAATGAGAATTAAAGATAAGGTCACTATACCCAACACAATAAAAATTGGTTTACAGGGTTCCGTAAGCCCAGCACCTGATTGCTCTCTTTTGCAGTAAAAGAATTTTTGAAGAGTAAGTGGAGTTTCCTCACATAGTAACACCATAAGTAAGTTTAGAATAGAACAGTGCAAAATAGACTGATCTGAAAACTTCATGATTCACTGAGAACGAAAGCTGACCCAGCAAATACGCCACACTATAGTCAAAAGCAGTGTTATCGTGCGGGTCAGATGATTTATCAACGACAAACTTTTTAAGTTTGTTTTTCTTTTATTACGTGTATTCATATCCTCCGTATAAAATCCGGAAGATGAATTAGATAGACCTATGATATTTTCATATGAAAAAAGAGGATAAACATATAAATACCAGCGGTTGCAAAAATCTTTGAGCGATGTCACTTCAAAGGCAGATTGACAAGTCAGTGACAAAATGAGTAATAGAAAACGATTTTCGGGTTTGTTGCATCCACAAGCGAAAAAAATTGTATTAAATCTAATAAAATATTACGAAAATGAAAATTCACCAGCCAATATCCAGGAGACAGTAGCAAAAGCTCTGGGAAACGATATAAGGACTGTGCAGAAAATTGTGCATGAAGAAAAGCATAATTTACTATCGAAGAGCATTAAGAAACGTACACTAAAAAAGACAAAGGCAGAAGACTTAAGTGACAATGTAAAAATGGATGTTCGTAATGCAATTTACGATTTATACACATCAAAAACGAATATAACCCTTCAAGTTTTAAAAGAAGGGTTTTCGATATAAAAAGGACTGTAATCGAAGATTTTTATGCGAGTTGCCACATATAGCAAGTCAGCGTATCCAGTTTTTAAAGAAATACACGGAAAATGTTAATTCAAAATTTAGAAAAGTGATATTTTTAGACGAGACTTGGATATTTTCTAAAGTGTCAAGAGAAAAAAGGGATGTGAGACGGGAAAACGGTTCATCATTTTGCATGCAGGTTCTTCAACAGGATTTCTCCCAGGTGCAAGTTTATTGTTTTCTTCAACACCCAAAAGTATGGACTACCATGATAATATGAACCGTGAATTGTTTGAAAAGTGGTTAAAAGAACAACTGATTCCAAATTTAGATGCTCCATCTTTAATCATTCTGGACAATGCATCTTATCATTCAAGAATCTTAAATAAACACCCTACTTCCTCCTGGAAGAAAAGTGATATTTATGACTGGCTAATAAAACAAAAACAATCCTTTAACCAATATGCTGAAACTAGAACTTCTTTTAATGGCAAAATTTATTAAAAAACCAACAATATATGCCGTAGATGAAATATTAGGGGAAAATGGACAAGAGGTTTTACGGCTGCGCCATACCATTGCCCGTTTAACGCAATAGAATTAATATGGGCTGGGGCAAAATCATATTACTAAAAACACATGAACGATGGTCTTGCATCAAATGAAGTGCAAATTGTTTGGCAAGATTCATTAAATTATATTACGCCGGAGTACTGGAAAAAATCTGTGGAACATACGGAGAAACTAATATGGGATTAGCAGAATCGAGAACGAGTTCTAGATGTCAAAATAGCACCAATGATCATTGCGCCCTTTGAGGACGACTCAGATGAGGACTTTTTAAGTGATGATGACATTTTTTAGTCCATGACATTAAAAAGTTTCTGAAGGATTATATGTCTTTGACGTGTATAAATCATAAATTGCATTATGCATATCCATTTTTGCATTGTAACTTAAGTCTTTTGCCTTTGGATTTTCTCGTGTACATTTCTTAATCTTCTTCGGAAGTAAATTATGTTTTTTTTTCATGCACAAGTTTCTGTACATTCCTTATACCGATTCTCAGCAAAATAAAATTTTTGTGTTATCACAATACAAAAAAAAAACAAGTTTTCTTTGCACAGGGGTGGCCCGCATTTAAATGAATGACACTGTATAAGTAGTTTAGGTCAAGCGGGGCTCATAATTTTTGGTGATTGATTAAAAAATTTCACTTTCACTAAGTGGCTGTATAAACAGAACCTATCCTGATTGTTCCACTGATTCGAACCGCCTTCAGACTTTATTAAGGCGCTTGCCATTTTGTGTATTTTTGTTTTTGCCAACCAAAAAAGTTTAACCAATTACATATTTAGCGAATTTTCTTATTTAGTCTCTCGACATTTAATATATAAAATAATATTAAGTGGCTATCTTAATAATATTGCGCAATATAATAAAAAAAAAACTATTTTCTTTCTTCCTGTATATTTGTAAATAGCCCATCGAGATTTAATAGCTCGATAAAAGAATCACACAACATTTTGGTATTCAATGTGTTTTCTGATTTGATTCATAATGTTGGTGACCTTTGGACCCGCACGATAAGACCGCATTCGACTATAGGCAGTGCATCAATATGCGCCCGCCAAATTAAATCTTCGTCAAGTGGCAGTCTCAAAAGTTTGCAGGCTTTACCTGTTGTCAACCGTGAATTGCTGGATATTTTTAGTATTTGTGTTTTTTTTTCATTAAGTAGAAGGTTGTTAGCGGCAAACCAGGTTTTAGCCTTTGTTAATGAAATTTGAGCAATATGCTCCAGTCTGGAAAAATCCAAGTGCCTGCTTAGAAGAGTTGCATCATCTGATACATAAGAGATACCGCAGTATCCGACATATAGCAACATACATAATTTATATAAATGATAATGATATTGTTGTAATTAGTCGACGTTTGGACCTCTAATAAACTAGTGATCTTTGGCGATGATTACAGCTGTAACAAGGAATGAAAAACTTCTTTTAATCCAAATGCAGCAGTCAATAGAAAGTTTAGAGGGTTGGTTTATGCCAACAAACTTTCTTCGAGAGATACACTGGGACGTTGTAGTGGATAGGTCCATAACTGATTCTGTGAAGCTTCTTGGTGTATACCTCGACAGTACTCTTGTCTTTGACATACATACTGAATAACTAGCAAAAAAACATATCTTAAGCGATTTTTCTATTAAAAAACCTAAAAAAGACTGTTGAAAAGAAGATTTTAATTATGGCTTATCATGCATTGTTGCAGTCGCACTGCAACTATGCTATTCTTGCTTGGGGGATGAGAGGATCTAAGGACTCCAGAGAAGAGGGAGAGATGTGCAGGGCTTGAACTTCAGGGCGGATGTAAGAGAATCATTCATACAGTTGGGCATACTAATCTTGCCATTTATGTTTATCCTGACATGCTTAAACTCATGTTAAAAGGAATATTAATATTATGCTCTCTGCTCTGAGGGTCATGTACACGACACAAGATACAGACATAACACCAATATAGAGTTTTTAAGGTTAAAGATATCATGTATAAGTACAAATCATTTGAGACCAAAATTTTTTAATAACCTTCCTTTGCATATCAGAAGCCTAAATGAATGGTGATTTCTTAGTGCTGTAAAGAAGTATTTGCTAAACCAAGCATTTTATGGCATAGACGAATTTTTAAATGCCAATGTCAATATATAAAAAAAGTAACATTTTTCCTACTACCAAAGTGAAGGTTAGTATTTTGCTTCTTTGTTTTATAATTTAGATTTTCTGCATTTAATATTTAAGATTTGTATTTTTGACGTGTGGAAAAGCATTGTATGTTTAATAACATGAATAAAATTCAGTATTTCAGTTACGAAGTCATTTTCACGACTATACAAATGTGATTGCCCGTGTTAAACTTAAACACAATCTGACATTATTTAGATGGTGGGTATTTTGTATATTGTTGACACTATGCTGTATAGGACAATCTATACTAAATAATTACTTAACTTAATTTTAATTAATTCTGATTTGTGATTCTGATTAATGACTTACCTCGAAAAATGCCCTAACTTTTGCTGGTAAGTCTTTTTCCAAACCAGCAATTTTTATAAAATTACTAAATTTATACATTCTTGGTTCACAGTTCTCATCAATAAATACAAAACTGCTCAGTTCAGACTTTCGCTAAAAATTGAAAAATGAAATATTTGAATAAAAATAATTAACAAATCAAATAATACATATTTTTACAGGTTATATACAAGATACCTTTGAGAAAACAGTGCATACTAGAAAATTGAACCAAATAAATATGTTAATCATAAAAATCATTACATAAAAATGACAAAAGACGAAACTTACATCAAAATTATCTAATCAAGTAATTTATCCTTTACACACGGTCAGTGGATATTTGAAAATATACTAGCTCAGAGATATATTTACATCATAAATCTGGTTACATATAGATAATTCATGGTTAATACAATAGTAACTATACAAAACTAAATAAAACAGCTGTTCTGCCGAACTTTTTCTGGCCGTTAGTATATATAGTGTAAAAATTGAGTTAGCAATAAGTTTTTGCTCCAAAAATAATGCCAAATGATAATAAAATAGTTAACCACGTGATTTATCCTACCTGTCAAGTCATTAAATTCTTTATAGCATTGTTGCTTGAACCACTCAAAACATTATTGAAATTTATATCTGATGTAAAATAAAGACCTGTAAGTTAATAATAACTCGGTTTACCAGCCTATCCGGCTGACCTACTCCGAGTTTTGAGGTATTTCGCTTACTTCACCGATCATGTTTTTTTTATTCGAAAGTTTGAACATTCCTCTAAACAGATATTGGTTTGTCAAAATGGAGTTGGTCATATATACATGGCAGACCTGATTTCCATGAAGCAGTGGTAGACGTACAAATCTACGGTAGTGGTGCAAAAAACGTTTTCCTTTCATGCCTTTTGTTGAATATTATAGCTCATATGCGTCATAGCACAAATGCAAATACAAAAAAAAGATTTATTTCAAGTAATTTGGACATATTACACTGATCCCCATGGAATGCAGTTTTGCCAACAACAAAGAATGATTTACATGATCGAAAGCTTTATAGTAATCAGTGTTTATGCTGTCTACTTGAAAACTACTCTCAAGAGCTGTGATTAGAAGAGCTGGTATTCTAAAAGGTTTGTAGTTGTAGATCTCCCAGGGCAAAAATAATGCTGCGCTTTTGCAATTGTATCCCTACAAATGCCGACAACCCAAGGATTTTGGGTAATAAAGATTGTTTACTCCCTCTGTAGTTCATTTATGTTCCCAAACTTGTATATAGGAAAAATATACTTCCAAAATTTGGGAAAAATGGTAAATGCTCACACAAATCGACTGATTCATTGTCCAGGGTTTTTTTTTGGTTGGTTAAATAATATATAATCTAAATTGTTTTTATCATGACAGCGTTGCCCCATCATTTATTTCAAAATTTCTGCTACTAAATTTATTTTTTAAATGGGACACCCTATATTATAACATTCAAACAAGGTTCAACCATGTGTCAAAACAGAACCTTGGTATATTGTGTCCAGATATTTTTGGACTTAAATGCGTTTTATAGCCTTAATTGCCGATTTTTTTTTAAACCGTTGCCACTCTTGGAATTCATTGTCACCAACTTGAATATGTTCCAATAGTAAATATGTTTTTTAAAGGTAATGCCTTAAAAAAAAATTAAAAATCGTGTACAAAATGTGTTTTTTGAATAAATAAATATCGACTAACGACAAATAATGTTTAATTTTTCTTGAAATATTCTCATAAAAGCAGGAAGTAAAAGAAGGAACAGTATTCTTAGCCCTAAACTTAAATATTTTAGACAATTTTCTAATGCAATAGAACTAAAACACAACGATAAGAAACCAAATTTTTAAAAAAAGTTAACAAGAATATAAATGCCAAATAGGGTTCTGCTACTCAAATAGATCTTACCTTATGAAAAGCTAATAATACACAAAAATACAAACCTGATTAATACTATCAAGTGGAGTTTGAATAGTTTCCAGAAGACAGCTATACCTTTTTACAAATTGCCTCCAGGTTTGAGGCAATGAAAAGTGAACTAAGAGTTGGGCGCTAGTTACATTCATTGTATTATACAGATCATCCGTGCACAATAAAACTAAAAAAAAAGTACAATTCAATAAATAATATGGAAACCAGATTAATCATAAACTGATTATTTACTGGGTAAATATGGTGGCAAGCATAAGTAACTACACCCCAAAAATATACTTGTTTCTTCTTAAACTGATTCCAATTAGCTGAAAATATATTTCAAATAGAGCAAATTCAAATAGAAATAAAAAATAGAACTTACCGGAATATCTCCCAGGTTGAGCTTTATTCCATATTGCTTCTAAGAACAGAATATCTTCTTCCTTATTCATATCCATAAAAGATATATATTCTATTCCTTTTAAAGTTAAAACTGTCTGCACATCTTCGAGTTCATCTGGATTGCAAATTACAATTGACTTGGTGTACTTATATTTGTCGAGAAGTATATCTAAAATATTTTTTGAATAATTTAAAAGTTTTTATATATATATATATATATATATATATATATATATATATATATATATTTAATTAAATTTAATTGAATTAATAATCAAAACGCAACCGAACATTTGTTTGGTAAATTTCAAGTTATTTTATTATATTTTTACAGTTCCTTGTAAGGAACTTATCATAAGTTAGTTGTAATCGTGAATAAATCACCGTCCCACAGAGGGGCCACTCTAGGTAAAACTCACCAAAAACTCTAAAATCAAAATTTAGGTAACTGAGAAAAATAACCACCGTGGACTTATGCCTATAAATCCTTCTTTCCAAATCACATTAGCCTTGGATTGTCAGTGTGATAAAACAAATGATAAAGCTTGTCAAAAATAGCTTCAAGACGCGTTTATGGTTTTAATTTTTCAAGTGCAATAATTATTGATTTTTTCGGGCTACTCTTTGTGCTATAATAATTGAATTTACTTTGATAATAGTCATGCAAAATAATCGGCAAGGTAAGTGGATCATTATTGTATAAAACATTTTTATTGCTGTATTTTACTGTTGTTCCAAGGAGGCAGTTCCATGAGTTCTTCAAAAATTAACAAATTTATTCAAACATAGGATTTGTCTTAGACAAAAAGTAGCAAATTCTGCCGTATTCAGTGTGGATTTTGGCATAGTTTTCTTCGTAAACATTTTTACTTAAAGTGGTATTGCGCTTAGCTGCTAGTTTTTGCTTACAGTGCCGTAATTTAGGCAGGCGCAGGAGGGTGATATTTTCGTAACCCTATTACTAGAACTGGCAGTCGGCCAACTTTTTTTAATTTTTTTGTTTCTTGTTTTGTTATCTTATGTGTGATCCTAAAATGTAAAAATCATATAATTATCAAAACAATTAATTACATATTCGTCTATAATATGCAGCCTATGAAAACCTTAATTAAATCGGAATTTATGGACATGTTGGTCTTTTCCCGTCTTTTTTTATTAGGATTTACTTTCGACACACTTGTAAAAACTGTTTTTGCAGGTGTGCTGAAAGTGAAATAGGTAATATTTTTGTATTAATAAAATTGCTATAAATTTTGTTGTTGTTTTAGATTATTTGAACTTAGAAATTAGTCGAAGAGATCTGTGGGAAAAGATTAAAGAATGTCCTTCAAAAAAACAAAACCGACAATGCACATATCTTGAAGAATACATAAGAAATTTAACGAATTGCCCAACTGGTAAGTTTCGGATTATTTCAAACCAAATTTCAAAATTTATGTTTGACTTGAAAGCAAAATGGCAAAAAGCTTGCAGAGTTACGTCAGTTTTTGCTGAAACCAATAAAACCTGGCTAGATACCAAAGTGGTCTTTACCGACTTTACACGCGCATTAGATCAATCTAAAATTGGTCGCCCTTTGACAGATTTTTCAGTTAGTTGCGAAAGTAGTAAGCGTCAGAAAACTGCTGATTTGCGCAAGGAGAATACGGTCGAGGTTATCTGTTATGCGGCTCAAATGGAACTTAGAAAATCTGGTAACGTGCAAGCCTCCAAACTATTACAAGAAATTTCCAAGAATCCTGCGAGAGCTACTGAATATATAAGTGCTTTAAATAAAAGTATGTCTGCAGATAGTAAAACACAATTGCCACCAGAAGAGGCACTTTCAGTTTTGGTGGAAGCGAACTTATCTCGTAATCAATATAATAGAGAAAAGGACAAAGCCAGATTTCCCTCATATAAAGTTGTGCAACAAGCCAAGCTTGCATGTTACCCTAATAATATAAAAGTTGGTTCCACTTGTGTAGAAGTTGAACTTCAATCCCTAGTTCAGCACACCACCAAGAGAATATTGTTATTACAAAAAGAAGTTCTGGGTAGATTTGATCGCCAAATACTAAAGAAGTTAGTGTTGATATGCAAATGGGGTTTTGATGGCTCCTCTGGACAACAAAATTATAAACAAAAATTTGAAAATAACTACGATACGGATTCAAGTGCATTTGTAACATGGCTGGTTCCTATAAAACTAGTATGTGAAAACCCCAAATCCGAAGACCCGAAACACGTTATTTGGCAAAATCCCTGTCCGTCTTCCCCGCGATATTGCCGCCCTATCCGGATTCAGTTTACTCGGGAAACCACAGAAACATCAAAACAGGAGCAAAACTTTATTGAAACAACAATTGAAATTAGTAACATAACTATATGTGTTAAATATATCTTTATTTTAGCCATGATTGATGGTAAAATAAGAAATGCACTAACAAATAACAAAAGTACGCAAAAATGTTACATTTGTTCTTCAGGATAAAAAGATTTTAATAACATTCAATTAATGATTTCAAAACCTTGCGATGTCTCTTTATACCGTTTTGCCATTCCCGTCTTGCACTCTCGTATCCGGTTTTTTGAGTATATTTTGCACCTTTCGTATAAACTACCAGTAAAATGTTGGCAAGTTAGAAACGCTACTGATAAGGAAAAAGTTTTTGAAAATAAAAAAAGAATTCAACAAGAATTTAAACAGGAATTAGGATTAATAATTGATCAACCAAAACCGGGATACGGGAGTAGTAATGACGGAAATACGGCAAGACGTTTTTTTGAGAACGCGGAAGTTTCCTCTAATATAACACATCTTGATTTAGAGGTTTTTAGAAGGTTAGGTGTTATTTTGGAAGTAATTACCAGTTATCATAACATTAATGCGGATTTATTCAAATTGTATTGTCTGGAAACAGCACAATTACTCGTAGATAAATATCCTTGGTGTTATATGACGCCAACAGTTCATTTAATTTTAATTCACGGTGCAGAAATTATTCGTTCCGTTCTTCTTCCAGTTGGTCAGCTCTCAGAAGAGGCTGCAGAAGTAGAAACAAGGATTTTAAAAAATATCGAGAAAGATTCGCTAGAAAAATTGCTCGAGAGAAAACTAATGAAGAGAAGTAACAGAAAAACTTTAAAATTAAAAAGAAAGAATTTTTCTAGCGAAACTTTATCCATGCTTCTACCACCCGATGTTAATGACCAAATTAGTCATGTTTCTGATAGTGATAGCTCTTCGGATTGTAATTTTGATTAAATATTAGTTTTAAATAATTTTTGTTCGAATAAGTTATAGATCTTAGTTTATTGCCTTTATTTTCAGTTAATACATTATCAAACCAAAGATCAAACCACCGACACATTATTATGAAAGCGTTTTATTATTTTTTTTAATATTAAATTAGTATTTTGATAATGTTTATAGCAAAAGAAAATAGTAGTATTTTCTTTGGTTTGAAGTGTGTCCTGTAGCAAAATATTCCGTTGTGTTTTATTTGTTCTATGTTGCCACTCTTCAATTTAATTTATCTCCAACAAATGTAACCTCAAGCAGGGATAATTTTGTAATAAAAGATAGAAATTAATATCTCTCCTAATACCTACTTTGCTGTTTTACTATTTAAATTTCCCACACATTTTTCAGGAATAGCCTGATGTACTTTTAAAAGGTGTCAATTATAATGAGACACCCTGTATAGTGTGAATAATATCTCTGGTGATATTGGTTTGTTACATTTACACTTTAAACACATTCCTGAATGCAAAAGTATAAGCTTTAATGTTTTCCAGAATTGTTGGTATGTTTTGATACTTTTGGCCCCACTGTGCGTCCCAGGTTTTTACAGATTTTCGCGTTTTAGGATCTCTAGAGGCCAAAAAACATGTTTTTCCCAATTCCATCAGTCTGTCTGTCTGTTCGCGGCATAGCTAGAAAACTACTTAGCCGACCGATTATCTTCAAATTTTCGTCAAAAATTAAAGCTCATATGGGGATGACAGGGTAACATTTTAGTAAAAATTCAATCTGGCGGAACAAAATGGCGACCTAGCGAAATGTTTGAAAAATGATTACCTACTAAAAAAGTGCTTATCGAATTTACCTGATATTTTTCACAAAAATCAAGCATTATGTAAAAATCAACTTTGGAACGAATCCAAGATGGCGAAACAAAATGGTGGCGGATTAACAAAATACTTAAAAAATCAACTTGGAAAAACTACTTATTAAATTGATTTCAAAATGGCGCGAATTCAAGATGGCGGCCAAATAAAACGTTTGTAACGGCGAAAAAATTCAACAGATTTTACATATTAAAAAAATCATGGTTCTCGAGTTTAGACCGTGTCAAATTGGAGTTACTCTCCGACGTTTCGCCTGCGATTTCACATGGCATCTTCAGGGATTTTCACTGCGACCGAAATCCGGAAGTTTATTTTATTCGAAAATTACGATAACTTTCTTGGCGTTGCGGAACTTACACTGTAAATGTTGTTCTTTACAAGCCGTATTCAAAAACTTCACTGCAAACTTCATTTTTCCATACAGAGCAGCTTCTAAATAATTTCCTATACAAACTATCGGTGCTTCATTCAGTGTTAATAAAATGTCCTCTAATTGCGAGGTCCAGTGCTGAGCACATAATATTAACTGTATGGACTTTGGACAATTTCTGTGTTCTAAAACCTACCAAAAAAAAATACATTAAGAAGGCCGGTTAAGTGCCGGATCTAGGGCGTTACCGTTATAGTAAGTTTTGGAAACAAAATAATTGTAAAATTACATTGGATTTAAACGTCAAATTATTTATCTTGAGTTTCGATTGTAATAAACACCTTCGTCGTTCGTCAAATTTATTTTGAATTTACAAACAAAACTCAAGAGGAATAATTGCAAACGAAACTTAACAGGAATAACTTTATATTGTAATGCGATTTAATTTTATAACATTGTTTTGTTTCTAAAGCATACTAAAGTTTCAGAGTATAATTATCGAATGAAAGTAAATATTACAGGAATAGGCAATTTTTACTAAAATCTACTAAACTATACAGGCGTAATTAAGACTGTTTTTGATTAACATTTTATGACCAATATCGGGGTAACGATGACATAATAATATGGCTCCGCTACTTTGCCGCACCCCTCAACATACAGAATGAGTTAGACGAACGTGAAAATTAAAATATGCTAAATTAATTTAACTAACAACGCGATTTTCTCAATAAACTTCCAAGTGTACAACATAATATATCAAAACGAGAATTTGAAATCAATAACTATAAAACGCTGTTGGTAATTATAAATTATAGTAAAATTGGTCGGAATATGTAGCATATTTCATTTTATTTTTCCATATTTTTAAATTAAACAGGTATCAACAATTATTAGAAATGCAAAGAATAAATATAACTCCAAAAAGAATAACATTTTTGGTAAAACTGGCCAAAGATTTAATAAGTATAATATAAACACTTCTTATTTACGAAGAAGTTTGTTCACATGGAAAACAAGATGAGCTGTCTTGGTTGTGGAGTTTCTCAAGATTCTGTTTTACGGCCTATTTTCTTTCTTATTTACATAAACTCCATATCAAAATTAAAACTGGAAAACTATAAGCCTCACGTTATTTGCTGATGTCACCACTATTATATATTTTGCTCATTCTATTATGTAAATTAAATCTAATATTAAAAATTACTTAAAACATATTAATTACCTCCAATCTCACATCATACTGAAATTTAAACAATCAAACCATAGTTTATGAAATTATAAAATATTAATAATTATAAAAAATCAACAATGACACTAATTAATTTAATAATAATGATAAAATTTACTTGTTTTAGAAAATTCTTTGGTTTATGTGTCGATGAAAATTTAAGTTAACTTAAATATATCGAAAATATATATATATATATATATATATATATATATATATATATATATATATATATATACAGGGTGTTTCACAATAACATGCTAATAATAAAGAGGGTGATTCTTGGGTTCATTTTAGGAAAAAAAGTTCATATGAACGTATGTCCTAAACGCCTAAACTTTTGAGATACAGGGTGTCAAAGTTTTAAAAAATAAATACTTTTTTTACAATAAGTTTGTCACTACTGTAGATATCTTTATGAAATTTGGGTCATGTATTTTAGGAATTAATACGCATTTTTTGATGCATCAAGAATTCAATTATTCTGACCAGTGCCGTCCATGCGGGTTTTGCTTTGCATATTTTTTGGGAAAAAAATAGTACGCCACTGGTTTTTCTTGAAATAAAAATTATTTTTGAAATCTTCATTCATTTCTGAACAAATTTGCTCTCTTGGTATTTTTTCGTCAGATGCATTGTTTCCGCTTAAAAAAATAAAATAGATTTTACTGCAAAGTCATTATGAATTGGTGTTCTGTTATTCAATGTTTTAAGATCACCTCACAAGATATGATAACCTATTGAGGTCCGGGGCGGCCGGGGCCGGTCGGTCGCCATGCTTGTGGCATTTGTTTTATAAACATAAATAATTTTGACAGTTGTCTAATTAATTCATTTTATTTGGATTTTTTGTAACGAAAAATGTTTCATTATACGAATTCCGAGTTAGCAGACATGCATTACATGTATGGCCTAGCTGACGGTAACGCACTACAAGCGAAGCGGTTGTATGAAGAACGTTTTCCCAATAGAAATGTTCCGGATGCCAGAACATTTTCAAAACTTCATAGAAGGTTGTGCGAAAAGGAAGTTTTGATCAAGACAATCACCTAAAAGGAGTACAACGTACTGCAAGAACTCCAGAAATTGAGGATGCGGTTTTGAACGCAATTGAGGAAGATCCCGGATTAAGCACTAGAAAAATTGCGAATAATTTGAATATCACTCATGTTCTTGTGTGGCGAGTACTTCACGACTTTCTATTGTATCCCTACCATATCCAACGGGTTCAAGCTCTACTTCCCCATGACTTTCCATTACGGATGAACTTTTGTCAATGGTTTCTTCAGAAGGTGCATGAAAATCCCTTGTTTGACAACGAAATTTTATTCACCGATGAAGCCAATTTTTCCAGAAATGCCATTCAAAACTTCCACAACAATCATTTTTGGGCGGAAGAAAACCCACATGCTATATCAGAGTCTCGCCACCAGGAACAGTTTTCCGTTAATGTGTGGGCTGGAATATGCGGTGACTATTTGATTGGCCCGTATTTTCTTCATGAGAGGTTGAATGGGCAAAATTACAGAAAGTTCCTTGAAGAAGAATTACCAGCTTTGATGGAGGATGTTCCTATTTTAGTAAGAAATCGTCTATGGTTTATGCACGACGGGGCGCCAGCGCATTTTAATGCACTGGCGCGCGAATATCTGAACCAAAACTATAACAATCGGTGGATAGGTCGCGGAGGACCACAAGCATGGCCACCCAGGTCCCCGGACCTTAATAGTTTGGATTATTTCTTGTGGGGTCATGTAAAAACATTGGTCTACAGCACACCTATTCACACTGTAGAAGAGCTGAGGAATCGCATAATAGTTTGTTGCGAAACTATTCGAAATACACCCGACATTTTCCAAAGAGTTCGTGAGTCCATGATGCATGCATTTATGCTGGAGGTGGACATTTCCAACATCTCATTTAATTTATTTTGCTTTACTTCTAAGTTAATTTTCTCTTTAATTTAATTTCAAAATAAAAAAAATGTGTTGTACACCAGAAAATGCGTTTTGATGAGTACATGGAAAGTGTGTAACAAATTTCTCAAAAATACCTTATTAATTTGTATCACAAACATTAATTTAAACAAAGATAATCTGAGGTTTGCAGATTGTTTACTCCGAAGCTTTTGACTTTGCAGTAAAATCTATTTTATTTTTTTAAGCGGAAACTATGCATCTGACGAAAAAATACCAAGAGAGCAAATTTGTTCAGAAATGAATGAAGATTTAAAAAATAATTTTTATTTCAAGAAAAACCAGTGGCGTACTATTTTTTTCCCAAAAAATATGCAAAGCAAAACCCGCATGGACGGCACTGGTCAGAATAATTGAATTCTTGATGCATCAAAAAATGCGTATTAATTCCTAAAATACATGACCCAAATTTCATAAAGATATCTACAGTAGTGACAAACTTATTGTAAAAAAAGTATTTATTTTTTAAAACTTTGACACCCTGTATCTCAAAAGTTTAGGCGTTTAGGACATACGTTCATATGAACTTTTTTTCCTAAAATGAGCCCAAGAATCACTCTCTTTATTATTAGCATGTTATTCTGAAACACCCTGTATATATATATATATATATATATATATATATATATATATATATATATATATATATATATATATATATATATATATATATATATATATATATATATATATATATATATATATATATATATATATATATATATATATATATATATATATATATATATATATATATATATCTCAAAATCTAGGAAATATAAATCTTGAAACTTATTTTTTCTTAGCATCAATTCCTTATATTCATAATTTAAGTTTCTTAAATATGAAAATATTAAAATATCTCAAAAAAAAAATTAAATTGAAACACTTTATAGTAAAATTAAAAGAACAAAGATCCAGTGTCACACAAATTGAATGGTGTCTCCCGTATTCCTTGTAATAATTGTAATTTACGATAAGAAATGCATTACATAAAAGTGACGCAACAAAAGATCTTGCGTACTATCAGAACATATTGGTCACATGTACAATTTTCAAGAAACTAAAATATTACACGCAGAAAATAATAGTACCAAAAGAACGTTTTAGGAAAAGGCAGAAATTAAAAAAGAACCTTTGGCAATGAATAAAAAAAAACAGATATCAAAAATTTAAATTCAATTTACTCGTATTTTATCTTTAGATCAAAGAAAAGTTTCCACTAATAATAATAACAATTGTAATTAATTATATGAATTATTCTAATGTTTGCTTTCATATTCATAATCTTACTATTTTTACCTAACATTTAGACAATATCCTTCTTATGACATAATTTTTCAAAAATTGACAGTCACATAAATTTGAAACTTTCAATTTTTTGCCATTCTTCAGTAGCAAAAAATATATTAGTTATTGTCATTTGACGTTTGACATTAAAATTTACACAATTTTTCTCTAAATCCATATAAGTCTTTTTCGTTATTATTATATGTAAGGTTAGAAACATATATTATTAATATTATTAACCAAATGTATTTTCAGTTTGGGGATTAGCTAATAAAACAGTATTTAATCAATTGCAATATTGCAAATACAAATAAAATAATTAAATGTATTTTTAGACTACCATACTTGCGACCAACAATAAATTTATATAAACCAAAAAATGTATTTGACATTTAAAATGTATGTAAATTAAAAGTATAGTTATATGTAACTAGTGATCGACCTAAATCTGTTATAAGTTATAAGCAATTTTGTAAAACTATTCGAAATGTGTATAAAATAAAGTTCATTTTTTTGGATAAAGAAAAAAATAAATTAGGCAAATCAAGTTTTGCATAACCTAAACAGCAAGAAAACATGATTAGCAATATTTCTTGGCATTGCCAAATCTTTTGATACCGTATCACGAATTTTTTATTGGGAGACTTAAAAATATCAAATCTGCAGTAAGAGGTGAACCCAAAGACTGGCCTCTCAACAAGGAGACAAAAAGAGGAATTTTGAGAAGCTCTTACTGAAGCTAGCACAGTACATAGTGGTGTTCCTCAGGGTACTGAGTTTACAGTATACATTTTAATTTAATTAAACTATTTATTTCTCTATGCGAAGAAGAGATGGCACAAAGGGAAGCTCCTTGTGATACTTTAAGATGCAATCTCTCCTACCACATATATGGTTTACTTTTGAAATTGAAAAAAAAAATTGTATGCCAAAATAATGAGTAGATACGATGTATGGACAGTATTTTTCTAAAACACTACAATTATAATCACGTTCCATTAAATCTTTTTGTGGGTTGGTACAGCATAAAATTTGGGAACCATATCGTTATTACGATTATTTTTACATTATTAACGATAAATTCAACTATCATAACATATTTACTAGGAAAAAAAATCAGTTCAAACATACCTGATCGGCATAGTTTAGGTATTTCTTAATTAATTCATTTTGAGATTTAAGAATCACGTCTGCGTCTTCGAGTACCAGATGACACAATCTTTTGAAGTTCGTAGCCCTGGTGGATATTAATGTTTTTAAAACAGTGGGCATTGTGATAAGGATGTCAATGTTACTCTGCAAAATTATTGAAATGTTAATTTTCATATAAACTCACTAAATATCATCTGTTCAAATAAGTAAGAAATTTTGCATTTACTCTTTGCTTTGTTAACCCGTTTAGCCATCGACAATATCTTAAAACTATATATTGTATAATTTTTTCCTTTACAGAAATATGCATAATTACAAAGGTGCAACAAAGTTTACTAAACATAAAATATCATTTTGCCAATGTTATCTATCATAGATATATTTCAAAAATACTTACAATATTTCCATATCCAGGATAAGTGACCAAATTATATTTTCGATTCTCTCGATCGAGAATGAGCCTGGTCAAATCGTGTATTTCCTCGCATTTTTTAGAATTACTACACAATATGACCACAAAAGGTCCGCCACCCATCTTGAATAGCTGACTATACCGTTCTTCTTTTTCCATGATAAATGACATCAGAATAGGAAGATATGCCATGGTTTTTCCTGACTTTTGGTCATTTACCATGAACACGTGCTGATTACGAGTTATAGCTGGAAAAGCATACTGTTGAATACTCCTGCATTCGTTGTAGTTGATTTTTCTGATATTATCGTAGACCACGCGATGCATATTTACTTGCACGACATGCCTGATGGGAATTGGTATAGATTCACTAAAAAAAAGAAACTGCCTTAGTACAAAACCAACAGAGGTATTGATTCATCAGACCAGCCATACAAAAAATATAGATGTACATTATTATAAACAAAGTATAGTTTAAGTTCTAAAATAATAGATACAGCCATAGACATATTAACAGGGAGATAGAATTGATCTGAATGCAATAATACATTGTCAAAATTATTATTTGTTTAGTCAACTATCCAACATGAAATAAAATTATAGACAAAATAAATGTCTGTGAACAAAATTTGTGCTTGCTAATAATATTAAAATTAATTTTTAAGGTGGTTCTTAACACTAATATTTTATTAACTATATATTATTATCAATAAATAATTATAATTATTCAAATAACCTGTTTTTTATACTATATAATTCCATTGCTTAAAAACCGACAACACTGCCGCATTTTGTGTTAATCGCAAATTACACGATTTTACAACTAGTAAAATAGTAAATCGAACAAAACAGTGTTGCTTTAGGCGATTTTTGTGAGTTTTTTTGGGATATTTTTGTGAGTGTTTGTGGGCATTATGGTGCGTAAGTGCGAAGTGTGCAAAAATATGGGCTATCCAACCTCTAATGTATTTTTTCATATATAAGCCAAAATGTTTTTCTGTATTAATTGCTGTGCGCGATACAAGATTTTTCTTTTAAGGGTTAATATGATTTGTAACTGCTATTTTATTAACTATTATTTTATTAGCAACATACATACGTCTTTATACACATCTGACATAAAAAATACACATTCATACACATAGGTTTGTTTTTTGCAGTCAGAACAATGTAAACAAAAATAAATGTGCTTAGGTATACGTTTTAATGCATAACGTCAAAAATAGATTTGATATGTTATTAAATATGTCCTCTGAGATTAATTTTGATCCACAGCTAAATGATTGTTATTCAAATAGTTTAAAAATATCACTAATACTATGCTCATTGCCAATGACATATTATTTGTCAAGGGTAAAAAGAAAAGAAGTCTGTCATTATAACTTTACAGAGTTGCCCTGTGGGACTCTAAGTTTGGTTTCACGGGTGAAAGATCTATAGAGGTCAGAGTTACCTCATACCAACACTACATAATTTTTTTAGAAGGGTATCATGATTATTTAGTGTAGGTGTTTACGTCATAAAATAGGTGAATAGTGTAATGTTTCTCAATGCGGGATTTATATATAAATTCCAAGCAAATGAGAGTTGCAGTAAATTTTCTCTTCTACTTTCATATTCACAAAGACTTTAGCGAACTAGTTTGGATACATGTGGGATGATAATTTTCTATATTTCCTCTAGATCCCTTATTTTTAAAAATAAAAATACTGTATAAGGCAAACATGTGTACGTCCCATTGTTCCCAATTCTGGTTTATTACTAATATATTCGATATATAACGAAAGGGTACTTACCCATGGACAAGAACTTTGCAAGACAATTTCTTTTCCATTGTAGTCATTTCGTTATAGCCAACTGATAAAATTTCATTGTGCTGAACACTTTCTTCATTAGTTTCTGCTTCGGTTTTCAATAGTTTTGGAGGTTTAATAACGAGATCTAAATTAAAAATATACATTAGAGAAATTAATGAGTACACTGCTTAACTTCAAAAACTATGCTAAACGTAATTTGAAACGTTCTACGCAAAATTTGATATTTATTTATATATATATATATATATATATACAGGGTAGTGCAACCAAGATGGGGTGGACGATTGTGGGCAAACGGAGAGGAATTTGAAAAAACATTTATGGGATATGATTGATAAAACATTTACATTTTTTTTAAATGGGACACCCGGATATGAGGTTTGTTGGGTCTAAAATTTATACCAAGGGATTGATAGTTGAAGCAAGAAAAACGTATTGTATCTAGGATTACAATAATCGCTTGTAAGTGTGTTTTAAAAATACCCATATATTTTATATCATATTAAAGATAACATCGCCAGCTTTCAAAAAATACCCTATTTGATATCTTTCTAACCAACAGTTTCTTAGTAAATTAACCGTGAAACCAAAATTTACTCATGAAACGGTATTATTTACGTTTTAAATTGACTACCTATAATATAAGGAGGCCATTATATAATCATAAATGAAAAGAAAGATTGACATTCTTGTCAAAACCGCAAAGTGTCATTGGCATCAATTATTTTTTTTAACGATAAGCCGAGAAATTGTTAAGTAACAATGAGTTTGAGTACTCCAGAGTTGATAAACATGACTTTTATGTTGGGCGAGTCAAAAAAACCCTTTACTAGCAAGCAGGGTTTATGCGGTACGATATCCCGATGCCGAAAAAAAACCAAGACCTGAAGCTTTTGCAAGTTTATTAGAGAGGTTTCAAGAAACAGGCAATGTTGCTTTTAAGAAACGTAAAGTAATTAATAAACCACTTACCAATGAAGATAATGCTTTGACAGTGTTATTAACAGTGCAAGAAAATCCACACACAAGTACCAGGGAAACTGAGAGAGCTACTGATATTGAACGCACTAGTACTAAACGGATTCTGAAACAACATAAATATCATGCCTACCACATTGAATTAGACCAAGAACTGTATGATCGCGATTACGTCCAACGACAAGAGTTTTCAATTTGGTTTTTAAATACAATTTGGGATAATCCAGCTTTTGTAGATAGGGTGCTGTTTTCAGATGAACTTTTAAAAGCAACGGCTTGATTAACAAACATAATATGCACTATTATTCAACCGAAAATCCACATTGGATTCGTCAGGTGGACCATCAAAATAAATGGTCAATTAATGTTTGGGGAGGTATAATTGGCTCTCATGTTATAGGACCGTATTTCTTTGAAGAGCATTTAACGGGAGAAGTCTATTTAAATTTTTTGAGAAATGAGTTGCCCGTATTGCTCGAAGACTTACCTTTAATGTTAAGAAATTCCTTATGGTTCCAACATGATGGAGCACCGCCGCATTACCATAGGCATGTAAGACATTTTCTCAATAATTGGAAAGGAGAGCATTGGATTGGCCGAGGTGGACCAGTTAAGTGGCCTGCGAGGTCACCCGATTTAACGCCACTAGATTTCTTTTTATGGGGACATGTTAAAGAAGAAATTTATAAAGAGGTTCCAACCACAGTGGAAGATATGAAGTTGAGAATAATAAGCAGTTTTCGCAACATTTCAGACCTGACTTTGAGAAAAGTGAAACTTTCATTTATGGATAGACTCGAAATGTGTCTTCAGCAAAACGGTGGTTTAGTTGAACATCTTTTATAAGTTTTAATAACATTGTTTTTGTTGATTTATATTAAATTTATTTTTTTTGTTAAAAAAGATCTGTTATTAATACTGTCAAAGCATTATCTTCATTGGTAACTGGTTTATTAATTACTTTACGTTTTTTTGAAAGCAACATTTCCTGTTTCTTGAAATCTCTATGATAAACTTGCAAAAGCTTCTATCTTGTTTTTATTTCGGCATCGCATCATCAAAGAACAATATTTATTTATTTACTGATGACAATATTCTGACACTTTGCTGTTTTGACAGGACTGTCAATCTTTTGTTCAATTTATGATGATATCATGGCCTCCTAATATTAAATTGTCAATTTTAACAACGTGAATTCAGAGTAATTCGTGTTAAAATGAAGAAATTTTGATTTCACAGCTAATTTACTGAAAAACTGTTGGTCAGAAAGGTATCAAATATGGTATTTTCTGAAAGCTAGTAATGTTATCTTGAATGAAAGTAAAATATACAGGGTGTTCCATTTAAAAAAATTCAATCCAAGGTAAATTTGCAAAACTTGACCACCCTGTATAACAGTGAATAATTTTGAACGATTTACAAGCGATTATTGTAGTCCTAGGTACAATACATTTTATATAATATTTGGCTTTTCCGTATCTGCTTCAATTGTTTTCAAAAAATGGCCGGAGTATAACCCTTTTTTCCACTTTAACCTCGTCCTATTCCCTTGGTATAAATTTTAGACCCAACTAACCTTATATCAAAATGATCGCAACGAATAGGAGAATCAACTAAAATAATAATATACCGGGTATCCCATTTAAAAAAACACAAGTTTGGTTCACCACGAACTTTTCAGACCACCCTGTATAATGGGTATAATTTTAAAACACAGCGTTCTTGACTATCATTCATATCCCAATTTTTTTTTTCAAATTCCTCTCCGTTTGCCCACAATCGTCCACCCCATCTTGGTTGCACCACCCAGCATATATATATATATATATATATATATATATATATATATATATATATATATATATATATATATATATATATATATAGTATGCTCCTAAACTCTCGCGCGATTCTGTCAAGCTATTTCAAAATGGCCACCGTTCAAAATAGAATAAGAAAAGTACGGAATAAAATTAATATAGTCTCAACCAATAACTTTTTGAAAAAACGCTAGGACACGTTAAATTAGTTTTTTAATTGCTCACATTTTGACGTAATTCATTTGTTTTTGTATTGACATTTATCAAAGGTATGACGCCATCGACCTTTTTTTTTTAATGTCAACATACAGCTTGTGAAGCATCATTTGAAAGCTCTTATCTCATACAGTATGCTCCCAAATTCTGGCGCGATTCTGTCAAGCTATTTCAAAATGGCGAGCATTCAAAATTTAATAAGAAAAGTACGGAATAAAATTAATATAGCCTCAACCAATAACTTTTTGAAAAAACACTCAGACCCGTTAAATTAGTTTTTTAATTGCTCAAATTTTGACGTAATTCATTTGTTTTTGTATTGACAAAGGTCATCGACTTTTTTAAGTGCGCTTTGTTTAATGTTAAATATCCGGAAAATCAAATCTCACAGGGTACTGTTAGTAAGATATTCTACAAATTTGAGGAACATGGTACAGTAAAGACCACGTGTTTTACACGACAATGAAAAATTGAAAATTGCATTATCTGAAAATCCACACGTTTCAACAGTTTCATTGACACAAAATCATTTTACGCCTAGAGGTACACTTGGCAGGGTTTTGAAAGCAGAAAAATACCATCCTTATAAAGTATATACTATATTAATTTTATTCCATACTTTTCTTATTAAATTTTGAACGGTCGCCATTTTGTAATAGCTTGACAGAATCGCGACAGAATTTAGAAGCGTACTGTATGAGATAAGAGCTTCCCAATAATGTATCACAAGCTATAAGTTGCCATTTAAAAAAAAGGTCGATGTCGTCATACCTTTGACAAATGTCAGTACAAAAACAAATGAATTACGTCAGCAATTAAAAAACTAATTTAACGAGCGTTTTTTCAAAAAGTGATTGGTTGAGGCTATATTAATTTAATTCCAGACTTTGGGCAGCCCTATATATGTATATGTATATATATATATATATATATATATATATATATATATATATATATATATATATATATATATATATATATATATATATATATATATATATATATATATATATATATATATATATATATATATATATATACATATAAGGGCACTGCATCAATAATTGTAAATCGTAATCCTCCTCCTCCCTGAGGCGTGATCTATAGGTTCACGCTTTTTGTATTACACTTAAAAAAAATCCTAACATCTGTAAATGTTTAGTTTATACATATTTTATTTCTGCTTTATAAGTTTTAACATTTGTAATATTTTGCATCATTTGTGCCACTCTAAATCCATAAATTTTCAACAAAATCAGCAGGAATAAAAAAACAAAGTTATATTTAGAGCCTGTAACTTCCAGTAGATACACGGTATAATAACGAACCAAAAAGAAATTTATAGAGGATACTTTAGCCTACAAAACCAGGTATATTTGAACTTCATTTACGTTCTGCAAAGTCCCATGCAACTTGTCAAAACGGAGCAAAACATAACATTGTGTTTTACCCTATATAAATATTAATAGGACACTGACGAATATAAAATATCAGGTAAATTAATTTTGTAGTCCAACAATTGATGTGCAATCTAAAAACAAAAAATTGTAAATATCTGAACTTGTTACCAATAAAAAGGCTTCGGGATAGTATCAAATTTTTGATGAATCGTTCCAAATGTCATTCAGTGTATTTGAATACAATGTCTGTTTATTAAAACTCCAAAAATAAATAAATAAATAAAATCTTCATTAATCATGAAACATTTTACCTGCTTGGTGAGATTCTATTTTAGTGCTATCAGGCATAGAATCGAACTTAAGAGAAGAATCCCAATCGTCATCTTCAAGAGTAAGTCTGCATTTAACACAAGTACAACCAGATATAAGTTTACAGAAATCCTGTTTGGTGAAAATTTTCTCGTGTTTGGATGGCTCGGAGGAAGTCGATTCTGCTTTGTCATCATTGCTTTTATCTTCTTCGGCAGTCACTTGATCATCGGTAAAGTTATCAGCGGCTGCCGGCACCTATTTAAAAAATAAATGTAATTGATTCAAAGGTTACTTAACAGAAAATAACGCATTTCTCCAAAACCATCTAAATAAGTAGCTAAACCATTTTATATATATATTTATATTTGATCACTTAATTTTAGCCCTTTAATAAGGTAAGTAGTACTTCACTTTTAACCACATCCTTAGCAAACCTTGAGACGAAAATTGCAACATAAGCTGTTTGAACATGATTTTTTTTTCTTAAGAATATCAAGGAAAAATGCTATATAGAATTTTATTTTTAACAATTACGATAGGCAGAGACTGATTCAAGAATTTGAATTCTTTTGCATTATTCATATGTTGTGCTAAATGCTAGTGCTGCAGCAGCTTAAGCCATTTTTTTTACTTTTCATATTCCCTAAGCCCAGCAGATAATATAGCCATATATTTGTAGCGGATATTGTTGCGAATTTAGTTCTAGTCAGAGATATATACAGTTTTAGATTAATTTATTTATTTTAACTTATTTTAGTTTTGGATCCATGTTATGACTATGTATCATTAATCATTCCTGAATGTTCTAGTAAGATTAAGGCTTTTTTAATTTTATCAGAAGTTGCTCTTCAGCCTAATTTTTTCAATTCTTGTTTGCATTACCAACGATCATGTCTTCTTGGATTTTGCGATCAACTTCGCAAATGATGCCGACAATGCTTTTCAGGTTGCAATAAGTAAATTAGCTTTTCACCCTGTATCTAGTAGTAGTAGTATCTAGATTCATCTAGAATTTCCTAGATTATTCTATCCTATTTTAAATAGTATATAAACTCGCAGAAAGGCATCTATTTAAACAGTTTATTACATTATAAATTATGACATACATAAATATATATATATATATATATATATATATATATATATATATATATATATATATATATATATATATATATATATATATATATATATATATATATATATATATATATATATATATATATATATATATATATATATATATATATATATATATATATATATATATATATAATGAGAACTAGAATGAACTTAATAAAATAAAAATATCCATGACCTCCTCCAATTATCCCAATACCTAGTTCTGAAGATTTATCCGAATATTTAAATAAAAATAATTAAAAACATATGTAGGGAGAGTTTCCATTAAAAATGTTTCTGGATTTGTTGATGCAATTTTTTAAGTCATATATTTACTAGAATTACTAATATATGTTAGGACACATTTTATGTTTTAGGATACAGGAAGATTATGAAAAAGTTAGTTCAGTAAATACATTTTCAATCAAGTTTTACATTAAAATTACTGAGTTCAAACTATATTGCAACCAAAAACAAAATAGAGTTGTGCACTACTTTTTATAATTTGTGCAGATTTCTTTTTAAATGTATTAATTTTTGTTAATAAATAACTTTTTCATAAGCACTCTGTATATTATAATACGACCAAAAATGAGCATTAATATATATTTTATAAAACTATATCAACAAGACAAAAAGAGTTAATCTCAAACAAAATAAACTCAAGTATTTTGACCCCTTAATTTTTGGAAACCTGTATCATCAAAGCTAGCCAGAGGGTCAACTTGCGCCCATGTTTATTTGATCTGGATATCGAATCGAAAATTCTACAATGTATATTCCGTAGCTATAGATTGTAGTACTACTAATACCTCTAGTGGCTTTGACCTGTAATAGTGCTAAAAACGGCTACAATATAAAATATGTACCATACAAAATAAAGGTTTTTATTGAGATACAGCGTGGTCATATTAACTTCTTCAATCAAAACTGTTATTTGTTTTTTATTTCATCAAAATGATAAAAAAAACTGTAAGTCTAATTACCAAGATTTATAAATCAAAAAAATTGTCAATTGTCAAAGATAACTTTTCTTTTTTGTAGTGAGACACTCTATAAATATTACTTTTAATAGATAGGTTTCTTTTTTCCGTTTTAAATGTAACTGATTTAATAACTTTAAAATAAACGAGAAAAGGGAGAACTTCACCATAAGAGAAATGTAGTGAAATGACTAAGAGACTCTCAGTCACACACAACGGTCTTATGGTGCAGATTTTCTTCATTTTGTCATTTATTTTTTAACATGAGGGTGGCAAACCAATTCAAACCCGTTATGATTGGAATTAGGAAAAAGATGCCTATCTATCTTAAGTACAATTTACCTGGCAAGTTATCAATTAAACAAAATGCAAGTTATATGTATGTGTTTGACAACGGATCAGTGGCGGCTATTCAGGTGAAGTAGGTGAAGTGCTACTTCACCAGGAAAAATAAACCAGCAAACATCTAACTGTATTTATTATATATCTCTTAAAATTTAAGTTTTTACATTCATTTATTCACTTAAATGGCAAAAAATAAACTGTACATCTCGAATAAATATTTTACTTGACCGTTAGCGGCATATCTTTTCAAAACTTTCAATCTTTATTATAACAACTATAACAGTGGAGCAAACTGCTTCGACTTTGCTGGAGGTGCTATGTTTATTTTCCTACTATGTTGCCCTGACAACGCGTCCGCGATGACGTCGAGCACATGGAAGAATAATGTTAACCAGCGCCATACAACACTCTCGGTGAATTGCTAACGCAGTACACAACACCCATGTGTCGTTCAGTTTGAGGTGGTTGTTCAACATTTATTTTCGCGGATTTCGCTGCAACCGGTTAGATTCTTTGCAGTTTACTTGACTGTATTGTGTTATATTTATTTATGGTTTTGTTACAACTTTATTTGGTGTCGGGTTTATTAATTTACCTTATTTATGAATCCGATCATGGATGTGGTTTGCATTTTGTTGGAAACTCCATTTAATGAAGGAAGGAACAAGATCAGAGTTTTAATCGTCATCCTGGTTTTCGGCGTAAAAATGGTTATGTAGTAGTCAAATATTACAAAAATTGTTTTGCTGGCCTCGTTTACTAGTTTCCAATAAATATTCAGTGTGGAATAAAGAAGGATTTGCAGGTATGTTAAATATATGAAGGTCTTTACATAAACATGAAGACTCGGCGGAGCATTTAAAATGCGAATTAATGCTAAAACATTTGTAAAAAATCAAAGCACTATAGCTGACACTTTAAAAGAAAATGCAAAACTATATAAATTACATTTTAACGAAAACGTCCGATTAAATAGACTATTTATGTGCTTAGTAATTGACGCAATTTTGTACCTTACAAAACAAGAGTTAGCTTTCTCGGCCATGATGAGAGCAGCGAGTCAATAAATAGAGGGAATTTTAAAAAGCTTTTAGGTTTATTAATATCGAGAAGTTCCCAAGAACTAAAAGATCACGAAAAAATTAAAAATGTTTTTACTGGTGACTCGAAAATTATTCAAAACGATATAATTGAATGCATTTCTGATTATTTAAATGATCATGTAAGAAATGAAATAATGAACACACAGTTTTTTTGCTGTGCAAGTGGATGACACCACTGATATTACGCAAACCTCCCAGTGCTCCATAATTTTAAGATACGATTATAATGTCAGCTCCGATAGAACGTCGGAGAATTTATATTCTCTATTGGAATAAAAAAAAGAAAGAGCCGCCGGCTGTATTGGTCCATTGTCTTGCTGCTATGAAGGATAGGAGAATTGATTTAGTATACAAAATTTAGGTAAGTCGTAAAAAAATATTCTACCCCTTCCACATATAAAAAAAGTTCTGGGAAAAAATTATTGCGATATTTTCTTGCTTCATTTGCACTTCACTTACTTTTTCACCCGCGAGCCGCCACTGCAAGTGATTTACCTTTTATATTTTTCTAATACAAATTGGTTTGAAAGTTATAGCTGATTAAAATATGGATAAGTTAAAATGTCAAGATAAATATTAACACTAGGGGATCCAGGAGTTTATTTTAAGGGAGGCCAGTCCTTTGAATACCCAAATAAGAAATGAGAACACAGATATAATTACATATGAAATATGCAATACAAAATTTAAACAAGATTAGTTTTAGATAGATATAGATCGTCGTGTATATTCTAAAAGCCTTCTATCCCACGAACACTAGTTTAATTTCAAAAGTTTTGACATTTATATTTAAGATATACAGAAAATGTGTGACATTTGTATACATGGATTCAACATCAAAGCTTCCCTACAAAATGTTTGATATAATAATTGGATTTCCCTACAAAAGGGTTTATAATATCAGCTAAATATTTAAATATATTACCTTTATTGTATCACAATCTTCATCAGCTATACATTTAGGTGAGTTTTTTGGCTTTTGAGGTATTATTTTTTCAACCTGATCCCTTCTGTATGTCTGCTTTGAGAAGGGAGATTTCTTGGTGATATTGTTTACTGTTCTTTCCATTCCAGCAGGATAAAATATTCCTTCCGGTTTGGTCTTTCTTTGGGATGTTATTGATGCAAATGGTGACCCTGTAGGTTCTACAATGAAAGTATTTTACAATTTTATTTCTCACGTTAAATCTAGTTTTTTGAACTCATGTTAAATTTTGAAATTAAAATAATGTGTTTCAGTATAGGGGTTATATTAAAGATTTAATAATTTTAATTTTAAATGCCAAATAACTAAACAATAAGTCTTTATTCAGAACTATAAAATGGGCATAAATTCGTTAAAAGTCTCAATGGGGATTTTCTTTAACGGGTGCCAGCAAACCTTGTCACAGATTCTGCATAGTCTCTGACCGTCGGCAATGTTTTTAATTTTAAGATTGGTATTTGGGCATTTGCATGAAAATGGCGAATTGTTATCGGGCAGTACGAAAAAATCAGTATAAATTACAACTAACTAATACAGTCTGCGAATAAGGCCTAAATCCACTACACCACTATTATTAAAAAGGCCAGTTGTTTAAATGCATCAACTGATAATGGCATTAATCACAAATACATCACAGCATTTTTAAAATGAATTTAATCAAAGTGTTCAACTCACTTATATTCAACTGATTATTATATTATAAGCTATTGAGTCACCTGTAAAAAAAATATTTTTTTTTGAACCATTAATAAGAGATTTTCAAACCAATAACTTCTTTGATAAATGACACTACATATTTTTTTATAGATAAAAATAGCTGTAATAGCTTGACGGCATTCATTATGTTGCCAGGCGATCCTAAGCAACCTGAGGTTGGGAATCATAAATAAAGCAAATTGTAATCGAAGAGAAGTTAAAAGAAACACACCTTTAAACTAAAAGAAAAAAGAACTCACCTGATTCAGTATCGTTGGAAGCAAAGCTCGAGTTCCTTTCATTGTTAACTTCATTTTCTGCAAAATATAATTTTATTAAATTAATTATAAAAAAATATTTCCCATAACTATACCCCAAAGAAATAAAAAAAAAACTGAAAATAATCAGACTTTTAGAATAATAAATATAGATAAAAAATCACATTTCTATTATCTAGACTAAAGAAATAGAATTTCTTGGCAATACTACCATAATATTTGGAATACATATTAATAACACCTTTTCCTGTGTAACAAAAACTTACTGCCTGATTTTGATTTGGAATTTATCATTTCTTCAGTTACACTACTAGAATCGCCCACAGAACTGTCATATTCTGGAATAGCAAAAAGTTAAAGAATCGATTAGGTAGATATATTGTATTGCTAATACCTATTATACCCTGGCAAACCAGGCCCAAAATATATTTTCACCTCACTACAATGTAGGAGCTGCTAACAGAAATATTTTAATTAAAATTACATACATAAACTATAAATGAAAATCAATAATGATCGAAAATACGCTAATTTTAAAAAACTCTTAATTTAAATAAGTCTATGTTGGATCAGTCTTTTATGATTTTACTTAAAGAGTTAAAATATTTACAACACATAAAATAAGTTTTTTTCTTGGTACACAGCCATCTGATGCCACGCCCATAAATCAACTCCTCTAGTATTATATGACACTGTACCAGGGGCGGCTTGTTCCATGAGGCAGTGCCTCACCAATAAATTTGAAAAATTATACGTGTTGATTGATTATATCATTTATATTACTTCTTATTTACTTGCATAATTTTGCCTCATGAGAAATCCATAAAATACGGCCCTGCCTTTTACCTTACTCCAATCCAAACGCGCATCGTCATATCGGACGGGTTCTGTGAGTCCATCGCATTTCTTCTTTAGAAGAGTTATTGTTAGAGGCATGCCTCGCGCTTCCTTGTCAAGCGTATTACTAATATATGAGTAAGCGGGTGGCGCGTAGTAATCCATCCGAGTTAAGCTTTAAGTAGGGTTAACGCATAAATAGATTCTTTTGAGGCATGCCTCTAATGTAAATTCAAAGGGAATAAGCGGCAGATTTCCGATTGGACAAACAGTCGTTAACAGGTTGAAAATTGAAACTGCACGTGGTATGGGCTAGTTATAAGTAGGTAGTAGGAGTAGCTACGTTACGTTTGCCGTTTTCCGCATTGTTTTGATTCGTTTGCAGGTTGTAGTGTTCTCCTAATTTTAATTTATTAATGTGGATTGCATATTTATATTAGCTATTAACTAAGTAAAGTGTAAACAGGGGAGTGGTCAGTGATTTTCGGATTTAATTTGATTTAAATTTTAAAGTTACCCATTACAGAAAAATGGATTTAGCGGGACCTAGCACAGAGTTATAACTTCCCCAGGTAAATGTAAATATTCGTAATGCTTGTGTCTTGTACATTTTTTAATAAATCAGAATTTTTCAAGTCACTCCTATGAAGATAAATTATACATAGTTAAAGAAGTAAAGCGACCTCTTCCAGATTTAAGTAAACGTCTTGTCGCTATAGGTGGGGTAGGAAGACCAAATCGAGGCTTTCATAACACTTGGTATGAAAAGTACGACTGCCTCACTGGTAGTGTAACAGTAAGTAAATTATGTTGTTGGCCATGTATTTTATTTACAACAAATAATAGCGACAAAGTTTGGTCAAATTTGTCTCAGGGTCTGTTACTACACAATAAAAGTACTCAAAATATTTCTTCAAATTGCAAGCTTACTATCATGAGAAAACAAAAGCAAAATATCGCCACAGCAATAGACAATGCGCGTAAAACAGAAATTGAAAATTTTAATGCTAGGGTTAAAGAGAACCAACAAATTTTAAAAACTCTCATTGATATTACATTATACCTCTGTATGCAAGAGTTACCTTTCAGGTGGCATGATGAATCAAATGAATCTTTAAATCGCGGTAATTTCAAAGAGCTAGTTATTCTTGTTAGTAAATATGACACAAATTTAAAAACATTTTTAGAACATGATAATGATAATAGATCAGTTTTTTCTGGGACATCCAAAACAACTCAAAATGAATTAATTGATTCAGTTGCTTATGTTGTAAATAAAAAAATTGAGGACGAAATTTCAAATTCTTTGTTTTTTTCCTGGCAAGTTGAAGAAACCACTGACTTAAGCTGCCATTCACAATTATCCGTCATTTTTCGTTACGTTATAAATGGTCAACCTGTTGAGCGATTCATGGGATTTTATGACGTAAGTTCTGGGCTTTTTGCGCAAGATTTATTTCAATTTTTATCCACCAAATTAGAAAAATTTGAATTGCATTCGAAATTAGTGGCTCAAACATATGATGATGAAGCGTAATTTCGGGAGAAATAAACGGTTTACAGACAAAAATTAAATCTATAGCACCACAAGCATTGTTTACTCATTGCTATGCACGTGTATTTAATTTGGTTTTAAGTAATTATCAATCAAGTCATCAGGTTAAAGTATTTTTCTCAACCCTATCAGGTTTTTCATCATATTTTTCTAAATCTACAAAGGGGATTCAAGTGTTAGAACAAATTGGAGGAAATCGTATACCTACTAATGCAGCAACTCGTTGGAATTTAAAAATCAAGCAGTAGGTTTAAAAACTTTTTTAGAGGATCCTCGAGAACATATTTTTTCTAGAAACATTTGAATTAATTTTTTACCAAACCTATATAATTTTTTCTATCTTACAAAATAGAAACACAAATGTTGTTTAAACAAGAAATTTACTACAGACTATTCTAACTAAAATTCGTGAGTTTAGGACTAACATTACTTATTTTGATTCAATTCATGAAAAACTGGATGTCGGCGCTTTACACTCGAAACGTCGTAAAGGATTTGAAATGTCAGATAAAACTCAACAGTTACGGCCTTTTTTTTAAAATTCTTGATATTATAGCGAATCAAACAGGTTAGGTTTTGTGACATAGAAAAGATACATTTCTTTGATCTCCTAAATATTTCAAAATTCTCCATTTTTGCAAAAAGAATTTCCTAATGAGCTTTTAAAAAATGACCACCCAATACATTTGTTTAATACGGGAACGATATGATAGAAAGTTGCACAAACCCTTATGAAATGTTGACATTTTTTCATGATAATGATTTAAAACTTTGTATTTTTTAAATTATTATGTATTGCTCTTGTTTTGCCAGTGACAACCGCGACAACAGAAAGAAGTAAAACGCCGAGGTGACTTTTTTTTAAGTTTATTTTGTACATTTTTTACAAAGTTATTGTTATTAACTTTAAAATTTATATTTACATATTTAATGTGTTTATCTTTCGATTCACCCTTTTCTCTCTACTCCCACCATACTGTATAGGTGCATAATAGGTACAGATTTTCATATAAACAAAATTTTATAAATTTAACAATTTAAATTAGTAATATTTTTTCAAAATTTATTATGCAATTGATGAAGTAGAGTAATTACGAGAGTAACTTAGAAAGAAACACTTTACATTATTTATCTCAAAGAGTTGATTATTATATAAAAAGTACAAAGTTCTAATATGTATCATAAGTAAACTGTTAATTTTTTAAAAGAATCACGCATGTTTCTCTTCGTTACATAAAACATGATTAAATAAAAACGAATTATATTTATGTAGTCACAGTTCACAGAGAAACGAGGAAGCATGTGGTGTGGCTCCTCTGGTGATCTAATCACAACATTTTCTGACCCACTGCTTGAGTTGAGAGGAGTTAAACAGAGGAATAAGTTATAATAATGTCTTACCACTCTTTTCTCACATAAAATTGAGTCATATACAAAAAGGTACCAAGTTAGTTGTACTAAAAATCTTAGTGCTCATTATGTATTATGTAAATAGTTGACTGGGTATTTTTTTTTTAGAAGGTAGATTATTTTATCATAAAACGTAATTTTGTATGTTCTAATTATCAGATGGCGGTTTGGGTTTAGCTTAACCTGTTCATAAAACACAAGTTCCACCACAGAGGCGCGTTGTATCTGGAATCGTCAAAGCTATCACAACTACTTAAAAGGATACTGGAGTACATTTAAATTCTGGATTCTGCTGCTGGACATATCAAATGTCATCCACAGTGTGACAGGTCGATGTGGGTCACCGAATGAAATCTAATTAGTCTAGCTAACCAGCCGGATTGACCTTTTAATATCTTATTTACCAATGAAGAAACAAATATCCCATGTTGTTTGGAGTATAGGCCTTTGAGTTAAGATCTGAATCTAGTGTTTGAATCCGAAGAATCTACATATCACCTCTATCTATAGTGTCTATCCTTTGTCTGTGGTGTCTATTGCATCTGCTTTGTTACCTACCTGGAAACCTTCACCTGCGATGTGTATGTTAATTATTTCACTTACCTAAGCTGTTGCTGATGTAATATTATTGACGTTATTTCATATTTGGAATTTAAGGGCTTGGTGATGCCCGCCAGAACGCAACATGTATAACTTTTAAAAAATATCTATGAAAAATTTTTTTTTCCTACTACAAAATTCAACTATTATTATTTTGTACCAGAAAATACAAATAAACGGCGTTCTAATATTTCATTTCCCTCCCAAATACACTAAACAAGCCTCATCAGAGCTGTGATATCTTAAAAAATAAAAAAAATTTAGCTGAAAATAAAATTTTTATTTCAAATATATAAAAACAGACAACTTAATAATGTACAACCACATAAATACTAATTTTGAAACATGAACGACTCAAATGTCTATTTACATTAAATCAAACAACTAAAAACGGATTTCAAATTGAAAAAGCAGAAATAATATAACATTCTAATCTAAAAGAAACACAAATTTTAAGCACAAAAAAAATTAAAATTTACCTTCTTCACTCTTGTTACAACTGGAAGTGCTTAGTTTTCTGCGTCTGTATTCTGCTACTTTTTTTAAAACATCATTTTTAACTGGTTCCCCTACAACCTTTTTGGCTTGCTCAGTAGACTTTCTGGCTTTCAATTTTTGAAGGAGCCGAGCCGACTTCGATAAAGTTACTCCATCTGTATGCGAATCCGGTGATGAATTACATTCGTTTTTGTCAGCAGCATCTACTTTGTTATAAATTTGTGTAACTTCTAAATTTCGTTCTTGATTTGCATGTGATTCTTTATTACTGATATTTTCTGAATCATTTTCGCTCAGGACTGAACTAGAAGATTGATTCAAAAGTTTTCTACGTCGTCTACCATTTTCAAGGGGGATCTAAAAATAATTTACTGATAGTATATTTAGTTTTTTGTAGTAGGACAGGGTGGCTTGTTATTGCCACAACACCTAGACCACTTTTAGATTCCTCTGTGGGAACACTGCTCAATCTAGGAAGACAATAACAACCTTTTTCTATAAAAAATATATAAGTTCTCTTAGGCTGGCGATAATAGACCAGGACTCTAAGAACATGGAACCTTTGACAGACGAAAAGAATCACATAATACATATACTAATTAAATGCATCATACATCCCACTGAAAAAATGACAAATTTCGCCCTGTATAATGACAACTTCATCTTGTAATAGTCATATTTCCATATTTGGAGACTAGGAGGAAATCCAACAACCTGTCAAATATTGGTGAAGAGATCAAACAAAATGTAAGTTTTAAATCACACTCAGTGAGATAGTTTATAAAATCAGTACCCAGAACTTCCCCCATTAAGATTCTTTCCTTTTAATAGAAATAGTGCACTGTGGCCCAATTTAGTTCCACATATGGTCATTATGTGTATGTGTGTATGTATATTTTTTTGAACACCATCGGATCTGTGTTGACCATGTTTATTGCATAATTCTACTGGTATTATTTAATTTTAGTTTTAATTTTTACATTTTTTTTAAATTCCTCTCTCTCTTTCTCTCCCTTTCCCCCTCTCTTACTTTTCTTCTATTTCATTATCAATTAGTATTTATTAATCAATTACTATTTTGTAATCGATATAAGAATATATCGTGGGCTTGATGCAAAAGCTCATTAAGTCAAAATAGTTTATTTCAAAAAAATCGAGTTTTTTAAAAAAAAAATATGTTTTATGTTGTCTAATTTATAAAAAAAGTTATAATTTTCAATTTTCTTTATACAATAAGACAAAAATATAATATCTAATGTATTTGTACACTTTTTGTACCAGATGTACATTATTTTCTGTAAAATAAGAGAAAAAAGAAAAAAAATTGACTTAACGAGTTTTATATTTTTCAATGATTATAAAAATAAAGGCTTGGGCCTAAAGAGGTTTTTCGGTAATGGATTACTACAAAAAAAATAAAAATTCAGCATTAAATTTATTGAAAAAAACACAAATTTTTAAATTTGGTTAAACATAAAAAACTAATTGGTACTAAAAATCATTTTCGAATTCCTCTGATTCTGGAATTACATGTCTAGCTGTAAAAGACGTTGGTAGTGATCTATACCACCCATAGTACTAACTTGGAATAACTTCTTTATCGCAGAGTTTAAGTAGATCTGATTTTTTGTTTACTGAAATGCGTAAAGCGCTCTGATAAAACTTTTTCAGTTTAAGTTCAGTATAGTCTGTTTTTTCATTAGTACATACTCGTCTTGTAGTTTGTAACCGCCGAAATAGTCTTATCAATATTCAATACATTTTTGCTGTAATTTCTTAAACCTAAAACATTTAACTTTAAGCCAATTTATTCTTTCATTATCACAATCAAATAACTTATTTTTTAACAAACTTTGCGATAAGTCTTTCAAGTCTAGAAACTCACTGAACTTAACTTCTTTGGTAATGTATGGTCCATATGTTTTATTTCTGTTGCGCCTAGACCTTTCTCTTGTGAAATTACTTAGCCAGTCATTCACAACATAAACCGGTTGGTACTTCTTCTTTCTCAATGGCACTGTGCATGGAGTCAACCTCATGTACGAGTAACCACTTTCTTATTTATGTTCGATCGTCTCTATGGAGGATTTCTGAACAGGGTATAAAAAAAGTGCCACAATATTTTGGTTCCTGTTCTGACCTCCACATGTATCAGAGAAAACAGTGATGTGTTTAATCGGGGTTCATTCCTTGGATCCATTTGTACAAACACATACCAATTTCCGAACTACTTCCTTTCCCATTTAATTCACTCCAGGCAAAAGAGTCCGCTTTGTGTGGTTGTGGAGTTTCATAAATGGCCAGATTGTACATAGGCAACACATCAGAAGATTGTATTTGCAAAACTGAATGTAAATCGAATGTTGCGGAGAGGAAAGATGGGTCAGTCTGAGATCTAGCCTTGTCAATTTCCTTTGCTTTTGCTGCATCATTCTATCTTATTATCTGATTCCTATAATCTTCTTCTAAATCATGAAGCTTTTTTGCATCTGATAATTCATAACGATTACAAATTTGACATTAGTCTTTGTTTACCTTATTTATAGTTTTGATGACCTGTGTAAACTTTTATAAAGTATGGCCCAAAATATATTGTTATTGTTATTGTTTGTCACACTATGCTTTAAACGCAAACGTACTTCAACACAAAAATAAACAATATTTTGAGGTTACAGAACCAGCCTGTTTTGAAACATAAAACTAACTAAGTCACATTTGCCATGACATGTCGACGTACAAAATTCACTATGTTACTTAATGAGTTTTTGCATTTCTAGAAACTGATAAAAATGACTTAGTGTATATTTTGTATCCTCGTTCTTTATTACTTAGTGGGTTTTTGAGATCACACATACCTTAATATGTTAGAATGGAACCAGACTGGAAAATAATTTTAGTATTATTTGTCTAACCGAAACATGGCTTAATGATAATATCGATGGTTCCTCAGTAAATATTACAGGTTTTCAACTTTTTAGAAGGGATCGCCCTATGGCGCGGCGCGGAGGAGGGCTGGCCATTTATGTCAGCACTGAGTGTCAGTACCATATAAGCTATATAAACATTCACCAAACTAACTGTTTATTCGAATACCACTGTCTTAAATTGTCTAGTCATTCAATAAAATTTGCAGTTATTTTGATATACTGCCCCCCAATAAAAATTTAAATAATTGCGTAGACCAACTGCGCAATATAGTGTCCAAAGTCTTGTCACTGGTAGATTATATACTGATTTTGAAACCTAAATAATCCACTAACATGTTTAGATTTGTATAATTTTTCCCAGATTATTAGCGAACCCACACAAGTAGCAAATGTTTCCAGCACCTTGCTAGACCCAATTTTTGTTAGTGATCCTAATCTGGTGGTTGGCAGTGGTACACGAAATGCTGATCTAATGTCGGATCATAGGTTAGTTTTTTTGCGAACTAAAGTTTCAAAAACAAAGAAATATACCAAAAATTATAGAGATAAGGGATATTTTAATTACAATAATTTTTTATATGATCTTCAAAAAATATCATGGGGCAATATTCTATACCTGGCCAGTGTTGATGAAAAGGTGAAGTTTCTGAGTAGAAATATTCTAAATTTGTTCGATACACACGCGCCTATCAAGGTAATTCGTGTAAGTAAACCAAAAATGCCATGGCTTACTGATGTCATTAAAGAAATGATGAAGCAACGAGATAAAGCTCTTTCAAAATTCAAAAGGTCTAAATCTGAACAAGATTGGCTACAGTATAAACAGCTCAGAAACTACACATTGTCAAGTTTGCGTCGTGAAAAGAAAACTTATCTTAACCGATCATTTCAAATTAATGCAAAAAGTGGCTGGAAGTCTTTAAACACTATTGGTGTAAATAATAAACATAAAAACGTTATTCCAAAAAATCTCTCTAAGCCTAATGATATTAATAACTATTTTATACAATTTCTAAATGATAATCACAGAACAAATTAATTACTACAAATTAAATAAGCACCCTTCTAATTAGAGCTTCAAGTTTAGGCTTGTATCTTCAAAGGTAATTGAAAATGCTATAAACTCCATAAAATCAAATGCATTTGGCACTGACGGCATTTCTATAAAAATGTTGCACTATTGTTTACCACATATTACAAATTTTATAACTCATATAATTAATCTCTGTTTAAAACTAGGTTATTTTCCATCTACCTGGCGAGAGGCTGTAGTTCATGCTCTACCAAAATGAACAAATCCAAAAAATTTTTACAGATTTAAGTCCAATAAGTATACTACTTGTTTTATCAAAGATCCTTGAAAAAAATATTTATCGTCAAAAATAGTCTATGCAGAGGAAAATAATTTATTGCCTGAAAAACAGTCTGGTTTTAGAGTCTCACAGTACCATCTCTGAATTGCTAAATGTTACATTGTTCATTCCTATGTGACACTTAATTTGAGGTAAATTGGGTAATTAGTATTTTAGTAAGCCTAGGCCTCCTTATTGGATTTTCCCAAAAATTATGAGGCCATCTTCATTTTTGACCAAAATTTGACGTCAATCGGGACAATAGTTTTTTTAGCACTGCCGCGAACTGACAGACCGACTCATTGAGAAAATATGTATTTTGGCATCAAAGGACACTAGGAAGTCAGTAACTGTAAACACCAGGGAGGGTGATTCTTTCACAATTACAAGCTTTTCTTGTAATCGTGTAGTCTTGAGTTCGCACCACAATTTATTTTAATTAATTAATCTAATAAGTGGTTTCCTCAGGCTGACTTTTTATAACTTTATTGAGCCGCCATTTTGTTTCGCCATCTTGAATTAGTATCAACATGTTATCAGTTTGTTTCTATGTAATCTTCAATGTTTGTGTAAAATTTGAGACAAACTGGATAAGTAGTTTTTTAGTAATATTTTTACTAGGCCGCCATTTTGTTACGCCAGATAGGATTTTTAACACAATGTTGCTAGGTCATCCCAATATGACCCTTTATTTTCACCAAAATTTGAAGTCAATACGGTATGTCGTTTTTTAGTTATGCCGCGAATAGACAAGACAGATATACCAAGGGAATTGCTGAAAACATGTAATTTATATAGTATTGTTATATCTTATCAACAGTTTGTTATTGAATTCCCTGTAATTGGGTATTGGGTATTTAACTTGTTGCAAATGTATGAGTTATAATTATTATTACAAAATTTCCCATGAAAATTGGCGCCATTCCTTTCTTTGATGTGCTAGTAAAAAAAAAGAGAATGGCACCTTAGGTCATTCTGTTTACAGAAACTGACACATATGAATATATATTTACCACTGAAACAATTTGTTATCAGTTCATTAGTGTTTTTGAGAATATGAGATACAAAGTCAATTCTGAGGAAAACAGAGAAATAATTGAAGCTTAAAAATCAAACAGATATTATACTGAAGATATTAGGCATTTGATTAGATATATAATAATCCCAGATATCAACTAGCATTGGCAGTGGCGGCTGTTCCATAAGGCCGCGCGTCCCTCCTGAAAAATGTTAACATAACACACAATTTCAATTCTTATAAAGTTAATATTAATAGAAGATTATCTCTACAGTCTCTACAGCTGGTATTACTAGCTCCATCGGCATCATGGAGAACAGCATACGAAGTGATCCGAATATATCGTTCGGTTCGCTGCCTTCCCGGCGCGTGTTTCTCTTATTTTAATTTAGTTCATGGATTGTGGATGTGTGGAGTGTGTTTGGTTTCTGGTCAACAATTTTTTTATTTTATAAACTGTGAATGTCTAACTATAATACTTAAAGTTGTGAATGATGTACATAATCTTATACAAAAAAATTCGACTCATTACAAGCTAAGTTAAAAATTAAAGAGCTTGGCAGGCCTTTGCCCGATCTAAATTTAACACAAGTTTGTGAACGAAAGGCCGAAAGTAGGTCTTGTACACAACGAGAGAGACTTTTGCCTTTTTATAATGCCCTCTCTAGTATAGACCTTAACTGGGCAAGGAAAGGAATAAACGATTCACTCCACCTTCCTGAAAAAATGAGAAAGCATGAGTCATCTCGCGACCATATTAATTCTTGCACAGCTTTTGCTATTGATATTGTAGACAGCATGCTACATGTGTAGAGAAAAAATTTGTAACCAAATTGAAACAGCAGATATTTTATCATTCAAGTCACTGAAACCACCAATGTATTAAATTATTGTCAAATGGTTATAATACTAAGATATTTTTATAATGGATCAATCGGTGAAAACTTTTGGGGAGTTATAAGGGTTAAAGATAAAACAGCAACCGGGTTGTATTGAAAATGAAATTGACCCTTTAGTATTAGACTCCCTTAAAAATTGAATGTACGGAAATAACAATTTTGAGAAAGTTATGAAAAAATGTATTTCCATGAAGGACCGCAGAGCGGATTTCAATTTTAAAAATCGACGTTATATTTGTGTATCTATTTATTGATCGATTTATTGCTTTTGCTTCCTTGCACAGTAAGACAGTTACTAGTGAAATGAGTTTTATTGACTATAAAAAACATTCATATTCCTGTCCTTTGAAGGTTTTGAAGTTTGTTTTGGAGCAGATTTTAATTTTTAAAAATGTATGTTATATTATATATATTATGTTTTTTTTTTACCTTCATAGACAGTATCTAATGAAGTGACTAACTTATATTATAAAACTATTCCTGATCCTGTCCTTTTCAAGACTAAAGCTGATTTTAAGGTAGGTGAGCTAGTGAGTACAAATGAGCTTATATTTATAATAATATACCAATTTTTATAATATTGCGCGAGGGCGCCCCTCTAAAGTCAAACCCCACAAGCCGCCATTGAGCACTGGATACTTATCAATCACATAGTGCAGTTCTACCTTTTATAGTGGGTACCACAAATAAAACTGCAATAATTCTATAAATTCTTCAATTCACTGTTGTTGAATACCAGTACTCAACAAGACACTTGATTAATATAAAAGGTATCGATGTTCTTGAATAAGTCTCGGGGTATCATAAAAGGAGGATTACAAAATCTATTGAAATCATTAGCCAATCATGTGTTCAAAACAATCATTACTGTAAGTCGTGTGCTGAGCGCAGGTTAGTAAATAGCTGAACTCTGCCCATCAGAAGTTATTCATGTTTTGATCCCGTGCAGTGAAGATGTCTCGTGAAATCGCAGGAGAAAAGACGGGAAGTAATTCTAATTTGACTTAGTCTAAACCCAAGAAACACTATATCATGTGTCATCATCGGGTCGTCGTGTTTTGTTAGTCCGTAAAATTATTGTTTAAAATTGTAAATTGTGACTTATTCTTTTGTATTTACGTCGAACTGTGTGGACTAGTGCACCTAGAAGAGGTGGAAATAAAGGCAACAGCTTTCTGCAGACCTAAGGGCTCAAAAAAGGCAAGGAAATATCAAATTTTTGCCGGGAATAGTGACAGCAAAAAGTGAGGTTAACTTGTACTGACTCTTCTTTCCGCGAAACGAAACTGTCATTCACAGTAGAGCTGGGCGATCGGATCGATCCGTCAACTAGATTGTTAAAAACTTGACGAATCAACTGTGTGAATAATACACTGTTTGTCACTCTGGGCAATAATAATGACACTGTGCAGTAAGTGCAAGGCCGATGAATCGGAATCTTATTCCCACGCGATTTGCGATCGCTGCAAAGCAGTCCTATGCTGTAATTGCTCTCAATTATCTGCCTCAGAGCACAGAGGGGTGACTGTCAAAAAAAGATCAGCTTGCCTTACATTTCACTGCAAGTCCTGCATCCAGTCTGGAAACCCTGGAGACCCTGACATTGGTTTAACCGACATTAAAACACTTATAACTAGCTCCACTGAGAAATGCCTTAGGGAAGCGAAAGCGATATTTTTAACGAGCGAAAGGGGCGATAAAATTATTAAAGCAATCGAATCGACAAATAAATCTATTCAAATCATGAAAATGGAGAACACTAAAACTTACAATAAAATCGACGAGTTATGTAATATTTATGACACAACAAAAGTTAATGACACTAATTTCGTGACTGGTGAACTGCTTGAACTTCGTGAACTGCTACACCTGGAAATGATGAGGTCGAACTATCGATAATGGTTTTAAAAAATGAACTTCAAATGCTGAAGGAAAAATTTGAAGCACAGCAAGCAGAAATAACTTGCCTAAAAGATGAAATTGTTCAGTTGAAAACTCATAGAAGCAATGTCTCCTCAATGCACTCAAATGTGACTCAGTTAAACGTACATAAAACCACTGGATTAGAGAACCGCAATAAGGACAACACTAATAAAACTCAGCACAGCAGCAACAGAAAGTCTGATGATGAGACTCAAGTTATAACGGGTAGTCAGGTAGCACGAGCTGTAGATGATGTTTTAAATCAAGCACAACTTACTGAAAATGCACCATTGGCTGGTCCAAAAATAATTGTAGGAACTGGAAAAAGTGACCAAGATTATACGGCTAAAAGTAAAGAATGGCTTTTTGCTACTAAATACCGCACCTCCTATACTGCAGAAAACCTCAACACTTATCTGATGAACCTCTTTCCTGGCAAAGAGATTGTTTGTGAGCAAATAGCAAATAATACAAGAACACACAATAGCTTCAAGGTGGGAGTGGATAAAGAAATTGCAAAAGAGGTACTGAAATCAGAGATATGGCCTGCAGGCATTGAGGTGTCAAAGTACTTATTTCGAAAGAAATCTCCCAACTCAAAATTTCAGCGTGGAGGCTATCCAGCAAGTTGGGGAGGCCATTCAGATAGAGCTACCAATGGCCTCCAGGGAAGGAAGAACCTCTATAACAACAACGAACAATTCCAGCCACAACACAACAATTATCGAGGACAACGTTGTTAAAATTCTGCATCTGAATATAAGGAGTGCCCGCTCAAAGAGACTGGAACTAGAACAAATGATCAATCAAAACCAGTATAACATTGTGGCCCTGTGTGAACACTGGCTTGACGCAAATGAGCTCAGCGTATTTGGTCTGGAAAACTACAACCCTTGCAGCAGTTTCTGTCGAGAGACACTACGTGGAGGTGGAACATTATTAGTGAATAAAAATGATTTTAGTTTTTCTGTTTTTAACACTAAAGTAAGTAATATTGAGCAACAGTTTGAACATTGCGCTGGCGCCTTTACAATAAATAATACAAAATACTTAATTGCCAATGTATACCGTTCCCCACAAGCAAATCTAGATATATTTTTAATTAAGCTGGAATGCATGCTCCAACAAATGGTTAATGTTTCAGAAAATATAATTGTTTCAGGCGATTTTAATATAGATGTTAAATGTAATTCTTCACATAGAAATAAGTTTACCGATGTTTTTTGTTCTTATAATTTTAGGCCATTGATAACTGAACCAACTAGGTACAGTACTACAACTTCAACTGTGATTGATAATTATTTCATAAATTTTAATGCTACTTTTACTACAAGAGTTTTTAATACAGGGCTTTCAGACCATCAAGGGCTTGAGCTACACTTACGTTTCAAAAAACATGAATCCAAACACAAACTCTTATAAAATGTATAGGTCATTTTCTCATCCTAATAAACTCTACTTCTCTTCTCTCTTAAGTAATGAAAAATGGGAAGAAGTCTTTAATGAGCAAACAAGTAATGATATGTTTATGGCATTTTTTAATATTTTCATATACTATTTTAATCGAGCATTTCCTAAAATGCATAAAAAAAATTCGGATAAATATAATAGAAATAAATGGCATGACCAAGATATAATTAACCTTTCTGATGAAGTAAAAAACCTATACTGGTTAAAGACTACTTTTAACAACATCTCCATTATGTACAAAAATAAATTATCTTTAGTTTAGTTTAGTTTATTGATGTCATCATACAAATGTATTTACACAAGTCAAATATAATAGAATAAAACAGTAATTTTAAAAAATGCCAAGTTAAGGAAGTTAGTAAATACTAATTTAGAAAGAAAAATACAAATATTTGGACTAAAACTAAGATAAAATATGTTATAACAAGATAATCTGTTAGATCTGAATACAAGCGTCTGCTATCAGAAAGCAGGAAAAAACATTTTGATGATAGGATTTTAAAATCCGATAATACAAACAAGACTGTTTGGAATATCATAAAACATGTCTCGGGGAAAAGTAAGAACTATACTAATTCATATGAAATAGAGTGTAATGATGAAACAGTGACCGATGTTGATAGAATATGTAATATGTTTAATACTTGTTTCAGTCAAAATCCACTGCAAAGTGGTGGGAATGTGAGAAGAGATCAGCCTGAGTTTATATCTACAAGTGAAAAATCTTTTTTCCTGGTACCTGTAGACGAATGTGAAATCAAAAATATAAACAAAACCTGTTCAAAAACTTCAGCTGGCCTAGACGAAGTTCCATGTAATATTCTAAAAGATATATCTCACTTAATAAGTAAACCACTTGAGTATATAATTAATAATTTTTTTACTGAAGGTCAATTTCCTGATATTTTAAAGAAAAGCAAAATCATACCCCTACATAAAAAAGGAACAAGAGGTAATTTAGAGAATTACAGGCCAGTGGCCATTCCTTCAGCGTTCTCCAAGATAATAGAAAGGGCATTCTATCAAAGATTACTAGTCTTTTTGAACAAAATATCATTTTTTAGTGCATCTCAACATGGGTTTCTTCATAATAAATCCACCCAAACAGCTCTTCTGTATTTTAAATCTAAAATATTGACATTAATATGTAATACGTACCCATCTAATATATCCATATACTTAATGTAACTAATAAAATATTTTATCAATATAGTTAATACATTTTACATAGAGTAAATTTTCAGTACATTCATCAGAAGCATTACCCAGAATAATAAAAATATTCTAATTAATTAAATTAATCTAAATCTAACATCCTTTTTCTTAAATACATTTTATGTGGTATTTATATGGCTTTAGGGGTGCACATGTCAGAGCTTGCCAAGGTATAAACTATGGAGAACCACAGGGCTCAGTATTAAATCCAATACTTTTTTTATTGTATATTAATGATTTGGTTTTAGTTAATATTTGGGGTAAATTTACCCTCTTTGCCTATGATACTACGATTTTGTAGCATAACTCTAATTCACAAGTGCTTCGGCACGAGCTTTAATTGGATTTACCCAAGATCAAGGAATGGTTTGATTCTAACCTTCTCTGTGTCAACGTTGATAAAACTGGTATGATGACATAACTTGGAAATTGACGGTTCCATGTTGAGCAACACAATGTATACAAAGTTTCTAGGTGTTACTATAGATAACCAACTTAAGTTCGACCGACATATTTTAAATCCAAGAGAGTAGCCTCTGGTTGTTATGTGGTTCGCCTAGTTTCATCCGAAATTGGTTCTGCTGCGGCTAATATGGTTTACCATTCTCACTTAATAAGTAAACCACTTGAGTATATAATTAATAATTTTTTTACTGAAGGTCAATTTCCTGATATTTTAAAGAAAAGCAAAATCATACCCCTACATAAAAAAGGAACAAGAGGTAATTTAGAGAATTACAGGCCAGTGGCCATTCCTTCAGCGTTCTCCAAGATAATAGAAAGGGCATTCTATCAAAGATTACTAGTCTTTTTGAACAAAATATCATTTTTTAGTGCCTCTCAACATGGGTTTCTTCATAATAAATCCACCCAAACAGCTCTTTATGGCCATATTAGATCAGTAATGGAGTCTCTCGACTCTGGTAAGACTACTTTGGGGGTTTACTTTGACCTCAGTAAAGCATTCGACTTAATGAACCATGAAGTTTTGTTTGATAAACTTGGGAGGCTGGGTGTAAGAGGTATTAGTTTAAAGTGGATTCAATCATTTCTACAAGATCGTTCACAGGCTGTGCAAATAAAAAGCACGAAAAATGACATAATGAATTTTACTTATCAGTCTGATTTCACTGCTATCACCACAGGAGCTCCACAGGGATCTCTTCTCTCACCCCTCTTATTTCTTATTTTTTCCAATGATTTGAGTATCAGACTGGGTGGAAATGATATATCGGTAGTGCAGTTTGCGGATGACACCTCAATTGTTGTATCAAACAAGAGCACAGCTCTCGCTTATCAATTAGCCAATCAAGCTGCCAAAAGTATGCAAGACTGGTGTGAAAATAACTTACTTCTGCTTAATGCTAGCAAATCTAACTTTATGGAGTTTAAAAAAAGAAACAATATTTCGACCAATTCGCAACTTTCTATCGGAATTAGAAATCAAAAAATTAATCAAATTGAAACATTAATTGGTCTTGAACTGGATGCCAAATTGAGCTATCATTACCATGGAGACCTTGTATGTAAAAGACTTTCATCAGCAAATTACGCTATTTATAATCTGAGAGATGTTGTAAGTGAACACTCTCTTATGCTTTTCTACTATGCCTATGTCCATTCTCGTTTTCTATATGGTGTAATATTTTGGGCAACTCATCCTCAGACTGCATCCCGGGTGTTTTTATTACAAAAAAGAATTATTCGAACAATGTGTAAGGCAAGCTATCTAGAAAGCTGTGTACCGCTCTTCCATAAATTGGGCATAATGACCCTGTACTCTGTTTATTTGTATGGCATGTGCTGCTTTGTATATAAAAACAAACACGAATTTAGAAGTAATGATTCTATAGGAAATAGTAATATAATAAGGAGACATGGACTCAACAACACTCTATGAGAAAGGACCCCATTATATGGGAATTAAGATATTTAATTCACTTCCAAAAATTATCAAGGATGTTAAGTCATATAGTAGCTTTAAAGCAATAATTAGAGACTTTTTTAGAAACCATCCTTTTTATTCATTGGAAGAATATTTCATACATCAAACAGCAAAACACATTAATTACAATTATCAATGTGAATACTGTCAGATAAGACATGCTATATAACCTAGTCTGGTCATTGACAATCCTAGTTTAAGCTTATATTTCTGTTAAGTATTAGTTTTAATTTGTGTGTTTGTTGAATGTGTGTATGTGTATGTCTGCTTTTAATTTATATTTTTAGCATTTAATTTATATTTATATGTTTAGTATTTGTGACGACCCAATGTTATGCTTAACCTGAATGGCAATAAAAGAATTTTGAATTTTGAATGATTTCTTAATCCAGATGTTTTACCACTACAGTAGAAACATTGCTTAAACCTGTAACCTGTGCTAAAAGGTAATAAGAAGAACTATTTGATATCATTGGTTCTAAAAAAAAATTAAAATTATACATTGTTAAGAAACCCTCAAGGATTGCTATAATAGGTATAAAGGTGTATTTAGAACTTACCGAGTCATTCATATCCAATTCTTCCATTTCAGTTCCTAGTAACTTTTGGAAGATACTAGGGGATAAAGAATTACTGTTCAGACCTGAATTATGGAGGGCAGCTTTCTGAGCTCCTTTACTCACTTGATATATAGTTTCTAAGTGTGTTTTCAGATATTCCTTCGTACTGTATTTTAAATCTAAAATATTGACATTAATATGTAATACGTACCCATCTAATATATCCATATACTTAATGTAACTAATAAAATATTTTATCAATATAGTTAATACATTTTACATAGAGTAAATTTTCAGTACATTCATCAGAAGCATTACCCAGAAATAATAAAAATTAATTAAATTAATCTAAATCTAACATCCTTTTTCTTAAATACATTTTATGTGGTATTTATATGGCTTTAGGGGTGCACATGTCAGAGCTTGCCAAGGTATAAACTATGGAGAACCACAGGGCTCAGTATTAAATCCAATACTTTTTTTATTGTATATTAATGATTTGGTTTTAGTTAATATTTGGGGTAAATTTACCCTCTTTGCCTATGATACTATGATTTTGTAGCATAACTCTAATTCACAAGTGCTTCGGCACGAGCTTTAATTGGATTTACCCAAGATCAAGGAATGGTTTGATTCTAACCTTCTCTGTGTCAACGTTGATAAAACTGGTATGATGACATAACTTGGAAATTGACGGTTCCATGTTGAGCAACACAATGTATACAAAGTTTCTAGGTGTTACTATAGATAACCAACTTAAGTTCGACCGACATATTTTAAATCCAAGTAAGAGAGTAGCTTCTGGTTGTTATGTGGTTCGCCTAGTTTCATCCGAAATTGGTTCTGCTGCGGCTAATATGGTTTACCATTCTTCAATTGAGTTTCACCTACGATACGGAATAGCAATTTCGGGCAACACGTGCGAGTATCTATTGAGAACCCTCTTTGTTTTGCAGAAGAGAGCAGTGAGATATATTTACAATGCAGGTCCTAGAAAGATGTATAACCATCTTCCCGAAATCATAAAATCTTGCTCCACAGTGGGGGCTTTTAAAAGGGTAACTAAACAACTTCTGTTGGAGAGTACTTATTGTGAGTTAAAGGAATACTATAGCAACCATTTTCAACTAATTTTTTGTTATCTTTCATTATTTAAATTTTCTGTGGCATATTCTTATGATATGTTTTTCTGTTTGTGCCATATTGTTTGTTTCTTATTATATAAGTCCTTTTTTATGTTTTTTATAACTTGACTGTAATTATCTTTATATGGCTGACTCTTTATGTATGATATGTCATTGACTTAGTATTTTGATAGATTATTTAATTTGATTTTTTTAAAATTGTTATTTGCTTTATCAACAAGACATGTTTCTTTGACAATAAAGCATATTTTGAACTTGAATAAAAAAAAACTATTTAATATATTATATACATTTTTTTAAAGATTTTATCTACAAAGTTTATATATACTTCAAAGCACAAATTCAGTTACTTACCCTGCACATATAGTATGCTACAGGCCGCATAATATTAAACATACCATTCAAAAACATATTGAATGCTACAAAAAACTGCATTATTATCTTTTTTGTTTACTAAAGTTGGTTAAATGAAACATAATTTTGTATTTTTTTATATGACAGCTTTACCCTACTTCCTCTCCTTTCAAGATAATATAATATTATACCATATTTGGTAACTCAATTTTTTTTAGATTTCTAATTAGCAGGTGGTATCAAATTATCAAGTTGATAAGCCACCCCCTTTACCCCCCTAACATTTTTCTTTTTGAAGTGTAAAAATGAATGTAAAAGGAAAAATCTGTGTCTTCTGTAAATGACTACAAACAATAATATTGCATTGTTTTTGTGGCAAATAATCACTGCTTATTAGTACTTCAGATTTTCTGATGATCAACCGCAAATAAAAACATCCTAAAATCATTTTTAATGTTCCACACATAGCCTGCAAATCCACTGACTATTTCTACCTCAGTGCTCCTCCCCTTAACATTTTAAAGAACGCACCCATCTATAATATGTGTAATGAATATAACAATGACATTTTCCAAAGTAGTGTACAAGGATATTTTAATTACTATATTCAAATAAATGTAATACATGCTGTAGAGCCAAATAAAAACTTTTTTTTATTGCATGAGGTTATTGAATTTGTTCCCAAATATCATAAAAATGACTTTTATTTCTTTTTAATTATAACATTTTTTATTTTTATTAAACTATAATTTTTCTGATACAAAAATTAAGTTTTAATTTTTCTTGACTGACTTTCTTGTAGCCATTTCTTGATCTAATGGGTGTTTTTTTTTGTTGTCCTAATAATTTACATGCAGAAAACCTTAAAATTTACATGGCATAAATTATATTGATTGTGAATCTAAACTTCAAAAAGACCTTGGTAAATGTTATAATGAGTTCAAGAATAATAAATTGCAACTGAATATTAAAAAATACAAGTATATTTGGTTTGATAAATCCCCCAACTACCTTTTTGGCAATGAATTTATAGTTAGGTACCATATAGTCTCTACTGCATTGATATCTACCTCAAGTACAATATTAATTTATTTATTATGTATCAACAACAATATATGCTTACTTTGAAAAAGAGATTCATTAACTGCTAGGAGTCCCTTCTTACACAACTCTTCAGTAAGATAGAGAAGTTTTCCATTTTTATGAATAACAACTTCTCCAATTAAAATGTCGTTAAATCGTTCAGCTGTTCGAAACTCTAATTTATCAGACTTTGACATTAATTCCAAAGAATATTGGACAACACCTGAAGAGGGAACTATTGATTGACTAGTTTTTACTTTGCCAGTTACACCAAGTTCCAAATGCTGAAAGAAAAATATTAAAACTTTAATTTAAACTACTTTCTCTGTACATGTTTATTTACATCAAATAGATTTTTTAACACTAAAATTATATTTAAGGATATAATACTATTAAAATTTGCAATATATCTTCATCAACTAAGTTCTTTAAAAATAAAACAAGAGTCAATACAGTCAGTGGCGGCTCGTCAGGGTAGGCAAGGTAGGCGCCGCCTACCCTTGAATAATCGTGCCTAAATACTGCCCAAAAAATCTAATATCTCATATCAATTAAACAATATTTAACCGTTTAACATCACAAAATATACAAAACTTTCGAAAAAACCCGTGCGTTTCTCTTAGAAATTCCTAACATTTAAATAAACATCGATTACATGCGAAACCTATGTACGTTTAGAGGCGATATATCCCAACCGCCTAAATTTAGATGTTCTCTACGGCAGCTAGCCAGCCCACGAAAACGCACATCGCCGACGACCAGCGACCGACATACAGAGAAAATCACGCGAAATAAACTACTACAGTAGGCGAAACGATCGTCCGCCTTCGGCAAATATTTGACGTCTTCGCATTGGATTCCAATATTGTTCATCTGGCAGTGTTGCCAAATTCTCGAATTTTCACCTGAACTGCTTTACGTTTTTAGAAAATATGCATATGCATAAGGCTACCAACTTTTTCATTTACGAATGCGGGACACAACAAATTTTAGTATGCGTTGTAGGCGCATTAACCATATTCTAAAATTCTTTATTTTCAGCATTAATTTTTTAATTAATTAAATTGATTATCCGAACATTCTGTTATATACTAAAACAAAAAAATTAAAGACATTAAACATAAATGTTAGGTTAGGTGAGGTTTTTTTAATAATAATAAAATGAAACATGTTTCTACACTTTGGTATTTTTTTTTAATTAAGGCTTATTTATAACACATAATTTAGTTTAATCAAATCTTCTTAAAATGGTACTTCTCTGTATTATTAAACCGATAAACATGGGAACTTAGAATATGATTTGTTGCAATTCGGGACTTGCGGGACATAATTAGAGAATGCGGGACGATTTCTAACCTTATTTGTAACGCGGGACCTTAAAAGATAATCCGGGACTGTCCCGCAGAATGCGGGACGGTTGGCAGCCTTACATATGCAAACATTGCAAACCATAAAAAAAAATAAAATAAGCAGTTTCAATGTTGTTAGGGTGGTTTTGAAAGGGTTTTTTAAACAAAATCTAGGTACATCTCAAGAAAAATAAAGAAATTCTTCTCAGGCTTGCGAAACCGTATTTACAAATTTTGCGTTTGGCAACGTTGGCCACCTGCTACTATTCTCATTAATCTCATTTATAATTCGTAAAAATCGTAAATAGTATGCATGATGCAATATTATCGTTCGTTCGGATTTCCGGTCAAGTGATTTGAAATTTTGTCAATTACATTCTGACCGCTCTCGTTTTCTGATATCGATCAATAAATAAAAACATTGGACGGTGATACGTGTGTGTTTTTTTGACTATTATTTTACGACCGCGTCTAGTTTTTCTGTGCTTTAATTTGTGATTTTGGTTGTTTATCGGCATTGGCCAGAAGAAAAACGAAGAAATCCTGATAAACGGATAAGTATTTTTGTTTTATTTGTTTCTAATAGACATATTTAGGTATTAAATATTTTGCTTTTAAGTGTAGTTTCGCTAGTTTTAGGGGTTGGACGGTTCATATTCGATGAATTTACCGTCGCGTCGACCGTAGGTTAAGTGCGTTTTTTCCGGTTTGCTCTATTTTATATAGGTACATTACGTTGCTTTGTTTTTTTTTTAATGGATTTTTAAAAAGTCATGGCGAATAATCCGGTGCATGATATTGTTTGCTCTTTGTGCGAGACACCATTTTCGCGTCTAAACGAAAACGATCGAAAAGATGTTATTTATTTTGGCCGCCCCACGCCACTTCTCAATATTTTAAAGCCTGATAAAAAACAGGGCCAAACTTTTTCACGATCGTTTAAAGCTCAATGGTACGAAAGTCATCAGTGGATATGTGGTAGCTATTTTAAACAAAATTTGTTTTGTTGGCCATGTTTACTTTTGGCCAAAGGCAGAAACAATACTTGGGTGCGTCAGGGATTTTCTGATTTGAAAAATTTATCTGCGGCCATAAAAAAACACGAATCATCGAAAGAACATTTAAGCAGTTATCTTAGTTTAAAGCGGTTAGAAAAAAACAGTAGCACTATACAGGATGCACTACAATTACAATCTTCTTTGTCTCTTAAATTATATAATGAGGAGGTGAGAAAAAACAGACTTCTAATGAGCTATTTGGTCGATGTTACGTGTCACCTAGCAAAGCAAGAATTATCTTTCAGAGGCCATAATGAAAAAAGCGATTCCGTTAGTGCGGGAAATTTTCGGGAAACTTTTAATCTGTTAATTAAACGTGATAACGAAATACAACAACATTTAAAAAAATTGGAAATATTTTTTCTGGTTTATCAAAAACTATCCAAAATGATTTGATATCCTGTATTTCCGATTACCTTGCAGATACAATTCATAGGGAGATAAAAGAGTCGTTGTTTTTTGCAGTGCAAGCTGACGATACTACGGATATTTCTGAGAAGTCCCAATGTGCGATTTCAATTCGGTACGTTAATAAATACGGTGAAATCAAAGAAAGTTTCTTGGGTTTTCATGACGTTAGCGAAGACAGAACAGCGGACGCAATGTATGGATTAATTGTTACAGTCATAGGCAATTTCGATTATAAAACAAAATTAGTTGGGCAATGCTACGATGGTGCTAGTGTGATGGCAGGTTCATTGAATGGTTTGCAAAAAAAAGTTAAAGATGATGCTCCTTTTGCTTTGTTTACGCATTGTAGTGCGCACAGATTGAATTTGGTTTTACAAACTGGTTCAAAAAATATAAAAAATTGCCGAATTTTTTTCGCAAGTGCGTCTTCGATTCCCGGATTTTTTCATCAGTCTGCAAAACGGACATTTACTTTAGATTCAACGATAGGAAAGAGGATTTCTTCCAGTTCAGACACCAGGTGGGCTTCCCGTTCTAAAATCATTCAAATCTTGCACTCTGAATGGGAAGGCCTAAAATTAGTTTTTTCTAAAATTATTGACGACCAATCATCATCGGCTGAGTCAATAAACGGGGCCAAGGGATATCTTAAATTTATGAACGATTTAGAATTTTCGTTTCTTACCGCTGTGTATAAACATATTTTTGACATAACTGACCCCCTTTTCAACATTCTACAGAAAAAATCATTAGACATCACCTATTGTAAAAAGCAAATATTTATGGCAAGAGATCGTATCAAGTTATTGAGAAATGAGACAATGTTTAATACAATATTTGAACAAGCCCAAACAAGGATTTTTAATAATAGGGACTCAGGGCAATTGTCAAAAAGAATTAAGTTATCGGACACCATTAAAGGCGATGAGCAAAGTTCTTTCCGCATTTTATTTTATGAGATAATTGACAATATTGTGACTCAAATAGAAGTTAGGTTTGCAGATATGTCTCAGTTATTAGATTTTTCTTTAGCGGATTCCTCAAAATTCGAAGAATATAGCAAAAATTTTCCGCTTGAATTTGTGACGAATGTGACCAACTTTTATAAAAATTTCTTTGACAAACAAAAATTAATTAATGAGCTTAGTGTAATATATCTCGATGAACAATTTGCATTGCTGAGCGTCGAGGCAATTTTAAAACATTTCGTAAAAAATGAACTTCAAGAAATATTTCCTGAAAGTTACAAACTTTTTGCGTTAATTGCTACCATACCTATTACAAGTACCTCAGTGGAAAGACATTTCTCTTGTTTAAAGCGAATAAAAACATATTCTCGCAATACAATAAAAAATGAACGTTTATCGTCACTTGCGCTAATTTCAATAGAAAAAGAGTTGTTCTGCTCCTTACAGAAGGCTGATAACTTTACGGATGTCATAATAAGTAAATTCGCCCTTTTAAAAGATAGGCGGATAAATTTAATTTATAAAACTTAGTTGTCAGCTAAGTGTGTACGCGGCTTAACGTTTTCTTATAACGTCATTATTCTTGAAATTATTGTGGTTGTCGCCTACCCTAGCCTAAACACCACGAGCCGCCACTGAATACAGTGACAATCTTTTTTATTATATACACAAACTCATTAATAAACTTAAACATAAATGGTAAAACTATATCCAATGCTGATGGATATGGTTCACATCTTTTCAGGTGTTTCATGGGAACAGACAAAAGGGAGAGTAATAAATTAATTTAAAGAAGTTTATAACTGGTTGAATCTATATTGACTACCAATAAATTTAGAGAAAACAAATTATCCTATTGAGAGTAACAAAAGCAAAATGTCTTGGTATATATTATAAAAAATACATTGTCAATGCTCAGCCCCCTTTGGAACACTCTGTACAATAGTAAATCGGAAACCTAAACCCATTTAGGTAATTAAGACTTGTCAACAGATACCCAAATATTTTAATGACCAATAAATATTTTATTTTATTTTCTGTTTTATTTATTTATTTATTACTGAATATTCACATCCCTAAAATACTGAATATAAAAAATATGATATACTAAAACTTCTGATGAATGTTACACTTGATGATTTAAAAGTCTGTAATTATGTATCAGAAATGTAAAGTGATAAGTTAATTTTAAATATTGACAAACATAAATACATACAATTTTCTAAGTTACTAAAAATATTAAAGAAAATAGTTACTCAATAAAAAAGCATAGTTGTGTTTTTTGATAGCAAACTCACATTTGTACAGCCCACTGAAAGTTGCCGCATTAAAGCTTTCAAAATGCTAGATTTTTTAAAAAGGAACCCAAAAGATTTCTATAATGTCAACATTTGGAGAATTGCACCAATATCTCTCCTTATTATCAAATTTATATCAATAAACTTGATATAGTCTAAAAAAAATTTTAAGATACATAGCTTATAAAAAATATACACCTGTAGAGAACATTAATTTTACAAATTTAGAAAATGAGCTAATACTGAATAGTACAAGGAAACAAAGATAATGTAAAATTTTATTATGTCACAAAATCCTCAATGGAATAATTAATAATAGCTCTTGAATTTAATTCAGCTACCTGGACTCTCTAGACAATAAGGGGAATTTTTCAATTTAGACAGCATTGAACATTATATGGTGGAAACTCACCTCATAGAATAAAGAAAAATGGCAATAAATGTGGGTGTTATTTTTTCAGTATGTCAGTAAACTCTTATCGTAAGTCTGTATTTTGGATCCCTTTATGAATAAATAAATATGCTCAGACTTACCTCTTTAAGATAGCAAATATTATATAAGCTAGCTTGTCGGCTTCTCGGAGTGATTTTCTGAATTTCTTTTGGTATCTTATATATTTGGTCAGCTTTAATTAACACAGCATAATCAATTAGCCAACAGAAATATACATTTTGATTATTCTCCTTATTGGAAATTTTTTCTAATACAGTGGCTCTTACCAAGTCTGATTTATAGGACACAGCAACAATCTAAAGTTACATAAAATCACATAAATTATGTACTCACATACATAAAATTTGTATATCATATAGATCAATAATTTTTACAAGGTTTTGTAGAAATGGAAGAATGTATTGAAAAGAAATTATAATGTTCAATCATAAGACTAATTAACCCAAAATTTGGAGTCCCATTAGTCAAAAAATATTGAAGTAATATAGTGCAAAATACTTAATAATAAACAATTGATAGTTATATAGTTTATTTAAATAACAGAATACCTTTTTAATTTTTTTATTTATAAAATTAAAACACATTTGCTTATTTTTAAAATTACCAAAAAAGAGTAAAAGATTCAGCGACAAGGAATAAAGAGCAAATAGACTAGACGTACTTAAGTTAACTAAAAATAAATTAAACAGAAGGTTAAAAAATGTAAATTAAAAAAATCAGTTCTCTGCCCTTCCAGTTTCTACTGATGCCTGAAGTGTCTCCCATCATGCCCTAATAAACAATAGTAATTTGGGTATAGTGCAGTGCTAACCGCAGACTCGATACTGGAACTGATCTTTGGAACTCGTATTTTTTTGACTTGGATTGGTTTGGACAGATCCACAAAAGTTATGGGGTTACCCATCCCTACTTCTATCAAGAAATTGAATAATTGTAAAAATATGCAATATTTAAGTACCTACAAAAACTGTAACATCTAAGATGTGCACACACAGATTCCTTATAATCCATTGCAGGTCTCGCTATTACAATATTAAAAGGATTAACGAATGATTCATGAATGATTAAGTAAAAATATATTGCAACTAACTACTCTACAGAAACACTATTATAAATGTAAGTATTATCCTTATTATTTTGTAATTGTGGGAAAAACAAAAAAAATTTATATTATTTCTATTTTTCTACCAATTTATTAAAGAATTTGATGATAAAGAACTCAAGAACGGAATCCTGCTGAAAACATATGATCCTTCATCAGCCTACAAGCATCTACTAATTCTCAAAATTGCCCATGGTAATGGTGTCTGGGGAAATTGAGAAAAAGATGCTAAGGTATCAGACATATAAAAATTATGGTGTTTAGCTTAAAGCAACCCATCTCCATTTCTAGACTAACTACTTCTACATTTTAATTTAAAGTATTGTGTGCTTACCTCTCCACTTAAGACGCATTCATTCCTTATCCCTGAACTTACTCCAAGATGACATTTTTTTATTCGAGAAGATAAATTTTGTAAAAAACTTGTTCTGTGGATTGCATCTGTACTAATGTAGAACAGATGTGGATTTATGAATGTAAGAATCTCAATTTCCATGGGCAAAAACTCCATGGTCTCTTTTTATAGTGTAACCTAAAATAAATAGCAAATATTTTATATTTAAACGACTCCTGTCTGCTGTTTAGACTTACCCCAATATATCGAGTGTATCGATTTTAACGAAATTTGGTACGCAGGTAGACTTTGGGGCACTGATTACAAATTTGAAGTAGATAATTTTTTTTTGGCCCGGTTTCGTTTTGGAGCTATCAGTTATCAATGTTCACAATCTATACCTACACACAGTTTTTTACCTTTTTCTATGTTTCTTTTATTTCTATAAGAAAAGAGTTAGATACACAAATAAAATATCAAAATTACACATATTTTCAAATTTATAACGTTATATTACAGTACAGTACTCAAAAATCATATCAATAAAATTCTATAATATTGTTGACAGCAGTGTTGCCAGTTGCCACTGTTGCCAGAACATGTTCATAAACGGTAATAGCCTTGTTAGATACAAAACAAGGGTAATAGGTAAGAGTTCGAAAAGGTAATACCTAGATTTTGAGGAAAGTTAACAAATTCTTATTGAAGATTATTTTAGTGAAGCTCTGCGCTTTAGAAAGCAAAAAAAAAAAAAAAAAAAATGTGTTTACGTCGTATACGGTGATTTGGTCATTTAGCCATTCTCCTTTCTCCTAAATAAACAATTTTTTTTTGCTCATTAAGGTTTTTTCCATTTTTTTATTTCGAGCCTTGAGTAAAAAGATAAGAGAATTCATCCGAAGGTAAAAAAGTAATAAATCTCTCCAAAAAGTAACAGATCTGTTAGAATTGTAATAACCTGGCAACACTGGTTGACAGATACAATATTTGTCAACTACCATATTTAAAAGGAAGTTTTCTTATTTTTGTGTGGCAATTAATTGTCATTTGAAAAAATAAATTAAAATATTAACACGGCAGCTTTTCGTATATTAAGATTTTTGTTATAGTAGTAGATTTTGGGGTTCTGAAAACGAATCGGAAGTCATATTTTTTTGGCAAAGTTTCGTTTCCGAGATATACGCCATTAAAGTTTACAATCTTATACACAAAGTTTTTTTTTGGCAAAGTTTCGTTTCCGAGATATAAGCCATTAAAGTTTACAATCTTATACACAAAGTTTTTCAACTTCTTTTCTGTTTCCTTCAGTAATTGGTTGAATGCCAAAATTACACATACTTTCCAATTTATAACGTTATATTACTCAAAAATCACATCAAGTGAATAAAATTGTGCTGCTAATTTTAACAGAGAACTTTTCTTGAATTTCTACTTTGGCAACCATTTTTATTGGGAAAATATTCAAAATTAAAGTTTAGCCCTGTTCCCATTTATGGGTGCTCAGCAGGGGTTTTTAGACCGTCACCCATCAGTTGACTTCCAGGGGTATTTTCAAGGTCATGGTGATGATCCACAGCTATACTCATCTACCAATTATTTGAAAGTGTTCTAATTTCAGTAATTTGTGCGATATATTAACCGCGCATACAAATTACTAAAACTGAAAAAGACGCGTCATCAACGCCAAGAAATTAAAACTGGTTCTAATTTCGTGGGCGAACACCCCGGGTGAATGCCTACACACTTGACGCACAAGTGTGTGTAGTGTGTAACAGGTTAGCAGATGGTCTGATGCCGGAGCACGGCAGAGCGGAGGCAATAAGTAGACCAATTACCGGGTTAGCACCACGTTAGACGCTCACCATTCATCGTTAAAGTTATAATACAGTTAATGTTATTTAAGCTTAAAAGATGATGCGTCCGCGTTGTCCCGCTCCGCCTCTCTATTGCCAATCTACCAACCGAGTACCGTTGCGACCTATTTAACAAAATATCTATAATAAAGTGGTTTAAAAACTGTTACTTTCAAAAAAGTAGACGAATTTTAAAATTAAGTATTTCCTGTATTTTCTTCTTGGAATGACAACCGTTGCCAACATTTTAATTTAACCATTTTCTTTTAAAAATTACTCAAAGAATCAGAAAAGAAGCAGAAACACTGTGCGTATACAATTGTAAATTTTGATGGCGTATATATAGGAAACGAAACGTCGCTAAAAAAAATGTAACTTCGGACCGTTATCAGAGCTCCATAATCTACTAGTGTCCCAAAAATCATTCAAATCGGCCAGGTGACTCTATATTGCGTAATTACCTTTAGTATTGTTAATTATGGATATCCTATTACATAGGAGGAACATCATCTTGGTCTGGCGCGGATGCATCATGTATATATTACTAATGTATAATGCTTTAACGATGATGCCACTGCGTTCCGGCGTCTAATTTGGTGCTAACCCGGTTGTTAAATATTTTCCGAATGACAATGGTTACCAACACAAAACACAAAATCAAGAAAAATTCTCTATTAAAATTAGCAGTTTACGGACACTATTTTGGCTGTATTCCGTTTTCAAATTTGGTTAACCGGTCCAGCCTGGCAGCGATTTCTGAAAAACACCCTTCAAATAATTGACAATTTAAACATTAGTTACCCGGCAACCAACAAAATGCATCGGTCGTTCTGTTGGCAGTTATTTTTAGGAAACGTGTTCCGTAGAGTGTAAAATGAATTTCGCCTTTCAGACTATCAACACCCCGGCCGAGGTCGTGGGGTGGTAGTATGGGGGTAAATTCACACATTACATACCCTCTCAGGTGGAGGAGATGACTGATTCGGACTCCTCGATACACTGTAGGGCTCGTCTGGACGACATTCCCCAGGCGTAAATTTCTCCTATACCAGCAAGGTAATTCGAGTCCCCTTCTTCGCGCACCCTTCCTATTCCCTATATGTTGTCTGAACAAAAACTGAACATACCACTAAATCAAAATGCCAAGTCAAGTCAACCGTATTCCGTAAATAGCCGATTTTTCAAATAAACGGTAGATACGGAACACGAAACCGGAAACAAGATTAGAAACAGAATACGGCCTTTGTTGATGGGATTGAGTGCGGAAGCATTTTCGTTAAAGATATAATGCTATAGTAATATAGCTTTAAAGATGATGCATTAGCGTCCTCAATTTACCCATATAATAATTAGTTTACCTTTAACCTGTTTCATCCATGGTGGGAAGAAAATTTTTTTGTCTTCCCATCATTGTTTCATCGTAACACGCCTCACGTCAAGGCCACAGGCAAGTACCTCCTGCGTCTGTGCGGTGATACGGTTCGCCGCATCCAAAACCTACCACTGGTCGGTGGTAGGTTTTGGATACGGGGCATATGTGTCCGATTTTTACATTCAGGCGTATCACTTTTTTTAGTATTCCTTTAAAAAATATATAAATAATAACAAACAAACAAAAGTATGCTTTTTGCCGCAGGAAAATTGTTACAATTTTATAGACAAAACGGAATTTACTCTAAAAAACAATATAATGAAAAATCGGAAAAAAAATCATATTTTTCGGTAGGTCAATGCAAATACATAAATTGTAAATATACCAAGTAATGATAGCTATAAAACGATCACGAAAAAAGAAACATACGTTACGACATGACATTGCCGTAAAGCGTTCAATGAATCTAGGTGACCTTAATAATAATGAAATAAACAATACATATGCGACTATGCGAGGTGAATAATTTCGATGACATGAAAATTAAAATTACGCGACCTTAAACTCTATCTTGTTAGTGAAGTTAAACAGAAAGTGTACTGAACTAATATAATAATTAAAGTGTATTAAAAAAAAGAAAATCTATAACTTTAATCTAATACGTAACAAAATAATTAATTAGTAGCAGCTGGAACACGACACCCAAAAAGATTTAAGTAAACAAACGATTAAAAAACATTTTAATGAGACTCATTATAAAAATCATTAACGCAGTAAAAAGGTCTTTCAATGAGGTACGCTTTGATTTTTTTTTTCGAAAGAGTGCAAACATAGGGATAGTTTTTAAATTTAGTGGAAGATGATCGTAAAGTTTTATGGCGTGCTAAATAACTGATTTTTTTATTCATTCTGTGGAAGGAATGGGAAGGTATATGTCATGCCTAGAGTTTCTGGTAGGTTATACATGTTGTGGTCTTTCCAGGAGAGTGTTTATATGTTTTCTCATCAAATAGACGGTTTCTAAAATAAATAATGTAGGAAGTGTTAATATTTCATATTTTTTGAAATAGTATTGGCAGTGAGCTCTATTATTTAGACGAAACAAATAGCGAATTGCTCTCTTTTGAAGTCTAAAAATACTAAGAAATTGCTCTGTGGTACAGCAGCCCCAAAAGCGAAGGCCATATCGGAGATGGGATTCGAATAGAGAGAAATAAGTAAGTCTGTCAGAAGACACGTCCAGTTCTTCCACTTTATGAATTCGAACAAAATTGAACAGTGTCTTATCTTTAATGAATTTTTTTTACTTGTTTGTTTTCTTTCTGTTTACGTGACATATCTCTTGACAAGACCCTGAATCCCATAGGGAGCCTATAAATCACAACACTGACAATGTGTCAGCCATTGGTACGTCGTTTTTTCGGCGTATAAACAAGTTTTGTTTAATTTTCAGTGTGAACTTCCTAGTTCAGTTGTAGGTGGTGCAATGACTTCCGACGCATTGGTTGCGTGTCCTTCAAACTTATACAATTATAAGTAATAAAAATGCGGATTATAGTTAGGTTAGGATTGGTTAGGTTTGGTGTGAAGAAAGTACGTGGTAGTATGCTACTTTTATGGAGATTGTTCAAAATTCCGGATTTATATTAAAACAAGGCACTGATTTTTCGGAAAAAATACATGGCCCTGAAAATCACCTTTTATTACTTGGAAAAATTAAAAGAGCTTTAACTCGTGCGATTTTATCTTAAAGTAATAATAACACATTTTTATGAATAATTTTTGCCAGAATAAAGGACTGCGCAAAAATGATTTATAGTTTGGAGTTTTATTTCACTAAAATATTTCAGGAATAAAAGAAATTAAATATGCGAGTAGGTACTTCTACACAAAGTCATAGAGGGAATGAAAAACACATTAAAAAAAGAATACATAAATACAGGATTATGTCCTAAATAGTACCTACACCATGGGGGACGGGCTAATTTGTATAAAACGCGGCAAAAAAAGATCGTGGAAAAAATGACGAAAAAAAAAGAAATGATTTTTTTTATGTTGCTATTATTAATTTATACGTCACAAAAAAGCTTATGAAAAAAAAGGAATATTAATTTATTTTAGTACGCACTTAATTTTTGTTTCTGTCCTGATGCCATTATTTTACTATCTCCTCAAAATTTAGCGCCGGAGACTAATAGTCCCATAGAACCCCCTAAACGATGGATTCAAAAATTGCCGCAAATATGAAATGTCATCGAAAATAAGATGACCTGTCAGCTACGTAATACAATGTACAGTGATTTGCAAAAGTCTGCGTACATCTGTTATATGAAACCATACTTGACCTTATTTACCAAAAACAAAACAATAAAACCTAATTTATAATTTTATTATTGAACATATGGTTAGCCCTTTTTAAAATAATACACAAAAAACGTTTTTGTTCATTAACAAGAAAATTAATAGTTAATAATGCTAACAACATATTATAATTCTATTGCAAAAGTCTGCGTACAATTAGGTTTATTTTAGTTTAACTAAGGCTATTATTAAATTAGTATTTCGTAGGCCATCCCTTCGAGTCAATTACTGCCTGTAACCTTCGAGGCATTGATTTTATTAGTTTTCTCGTGAAATTTGGGCTAATATTCTATTCCAATATCAGTAATTCGCTCAACCGTTCTTTACTGGTAAGTTCTGCCCAGAGATGTTCAATCGGATTCAGATCTGGTGATTGTGGTGGTATCTCCAAAAGGTGGGGAACAGTCATAATAATTCATTGTTTTACTATATACGCTGTATGTTTTGGATCATTATCCTGTTGTAAATAAAAATCAAGTTGCAATTCCAACTTTTCTGCACTTTGATGTAAGTTGTTTTGTAGATGATTTCCTGGTCCGGCTGCAGACATACAGCCCCATACAAGTATCCCACCCCCTTCATGTTTCATAGTAAAATTTAGATTTTTCGGCAAAAATTCTTCACATTTTCTTTTCCATACCCGCTTCTTTTCATCGGAACCAAAAACATTGAATTTACTTTCATCAGAGAAAATTACTTTTTTCCAAAAGTTAAAATCCTTGTTTGGCAAAATCTAAATGCTTTTTCAAATTTATTTCAGTTTTAGCAACGCGGCTTCTATATTTAGTATTATGGAGTGCCCTGGAAATGGTTGAAGGGTGTACTGATGTATCCAAATAATTTTCCAGTTTTGTTGATAATTTGGAAAGACTAAAGCTACATTTACATTAAATTTCAACTCGAATTTGTTATTGGTGTCATTTATATTAGACAAAATTCGAAGTGCACTTCAAAGTTGACTTCAGGTTGAAGCAAGGACCTTTAAATTTCATTTCTTATTTTGTAACCATCACAACTCTGGTAAATTAATTTACTTGCCCAATTTAAACTATTTTTTTTCAAGTCGCTAAATATCTGTATCCAACTTTACATGTACACTCTGGGACTGGCCTATGAAGTAACCAAAAAAAAACTAAAAGCTCTACAGATCAGTACTCTTCTTGGATACCAGTGAAGTCCTACGATCTGAAGAGGTTCCAAGGAGACCATTGGAGGTTACAGTTCAGTTAAATAGCTCAGCCCAAGACTTGTAAAGACCAGAAAATTACTTCAATTACAATATAATATTTTTTCTTTAAAACAAAGATTTCTAATTAACTAATTGTTTTATTTAAAATATCAGAGTGTTGTAAATAAATACTTGTTTCTAAATTTTCCTTTTTTATCTACTGTGAGATGGCGCCATATAAATTTTGACCAATAAAATATAGGTACCAAACCCAAATTAGCCGAGGTAAATTCCTTAATCTTTGACCAAGTAAATCTTTGGTCTTCGCTCTCCAAGCCGAGTAACAGAAATGCAATACATGTCAAATTAGGTCATAATTTTTATTTTAACTAACAAAATTCTTAATACTTTTACACATCTAATTATTTAAAAATATAAATGTTTTTACCGTTTTAATGAAAAAAAAACCTTTAATCGGATATTTTTGGGTTAATTCTGAAGGTATAGCCAAGGCTAAAGTCGACATAAACGCCTAAAACCACAACCAAAGAGCGTAAAAAAGTTACTAAACAATCCTGCTCCAGTTTAGTGTACTTTACATTGATATTTTGGAAAAATAATAAAAATTAAATTACAAAATCTGATCAGCTGATCAGGAATATCATTTTCAATGTAAATGCACTTTTACGAAATATCAATTTCAACTTGGATTTTGAGGTGAATGTAAATGTAGCTTAACACTAGTTCTTGACGTACTTCTCGTAGTATAAACCTTTTTTGAGCGTCTTTGATTTTTCTAGGTCGGCCGGTTCTTGATTTATTTTGCAAGGTATTATTTCTGCTATAAATTTCTATAACGCGCTGCACAGTTGATCGACTTCTTCCAATTGTCTTCGCTATGTCCCCATATGATTTTTCGTCATTTCTTGATTTTATTAGAATTTGTTTCTCAGTAATTGGTAATTTTTTATTTTTTTCGGTGCTCCATAAATCTCCTACTGTTTAAAGTTTACTTTTTAACAGTTTACTGAAGCTCATTTGTGTCAAGTTGCTTTCAATTAACTAACAAACCGCAAAACATAAAACGCTACACTCAGTCAACTCCTACTAGGTAACTTATTTCAAGCAAATTGATAAAGGCGTTAATGCACGCAGACTTTTGCAATAGAATTATGATACATTGTTATTAATATTGACTACTCATATTTTTCTTAATAAATAAAAACATTTTTGTGAATAATTTTAAAATTAGCCAACCATGTGTTTCATAATAAAATAACAAGTTCAATTTTATTGAATTGTTTTTGGCAAATATAGTCATTTATTGTGTTATATAACGGCTGTACGCAGACTTTTGCAAATCATTGTATATACATTAGTATAAAAATGACTTTCTATTATTTGCAAAAAAAATGCACTGGAGCTTTAGCTCGAGCAATTTTGTCTTAAAGTAATAAAAACTGATTTTTATAAATAATTTTTGCTAGGATAAAAGGGGGTCTTAGTAAAAATTGCCGAAAAAAAATCATTCTTAATTTGTATTTGACTAGAATATTTCAGGGATTATAGAAATTAGATAGTTAGGTGTTCTTATATAAGTTAGTCATAAATGTAATGAAAAACTTATTAAAAAACAAATAATACATTGATACACTAGCGTGCTCTAAAATTTACCAGTGGCGGCTCCTGACCTCGTGGTCAACTGTTCAGGGGGTCAATACATATAAACCACAAAGAGCCATCACGTCCAGGCACATAAATCGTACATATTTCTACGAAAATAACGACTTACTTCCTTGTAATTTCTCAAAGATCAGCTATCCATTATAATTGAAAACGGATTATAAAGTCTTAATATTCTAAAACACTGTGGCTACCTTTCTTTAAAACATTAATTTAAACCACAAAATCAACAAACAAAATGTAAAATCTTCAAAATAAAATCTATAAAAATACGCAATAGTAACCATAACCTATCACACGAACCACGTTAAACACATCTACTGACAAACATATTTAAGTTTCCTCGGCGCGGCTGTTGACCGAAATTTTGCCGACGTAAGCCGTATGTTACCTATACCTGCGCCCCTATGCGAATTTGATCGGGAACACTCGGGAAAAACTCGCCTCCGTTTTTAACCACGAGGTCAACGCGGGCCGCCAGCCGTGATGGATTTCAAATGAAACGAAACCTTTCCGGAGATCGCGGTGCGAGGCATGGATAGTGTTTCGCCGAATTAAAAGAACGGTCAGCGAGTTTATACTCTTAGAATAATAGAGGGAATTTCCAAATTTAAAAAATATACATTATGTAATATTTTATTTATTTGTTTCTGTTTGGAAATATTTATTGGGGGGTTATTGACCATTTGACCTAATGGAGGAGCCGCCACTGAAATTCACACATTAACAATGGATTAAAAAATTACAGCCTTCGGGATTAGCTCCACTAAATGAACCCTTTGCTAATAACTCCGGAGGAGAGGAGAATGATAAAGAGCCACCATTAGGTAGTGTGGTTCTTCCCTACATACATGGCACTACAGACAAAACAGGACGATTACTTCGGCGGTCCAACATACGTACAATCTTCAATATACATAAGAAGATTGGACAATGCTTGCGATCCCCGAAAGATCTTGTACCTTTCCAGACAGAAGGAGTATATAAAATTCCTTGCTCCTGTGGAGAAGTGTATGTGGGAGAAACAGGACGCTCAATATCAACCAGACTTAAGGAACATGAACGATGTATTAAAAAGAAACAAATTGTCCAATCTGCTGTAGCTGAACACCAGCGTAACACTGGCCATTTCAGAAATGTAAAGGAAACCAAGGTTCTAGCATCGGTTCCAGGTTTTTATAAACGAAAAGTTAGAGAATCTATTGAAATATTTAAACATACAAAAAATGTCAATAGAGATACGGGTTACGGTCTACATCACACGCGGAAACCGATCTTAACACAGGGTCACGGTTCGGCGAGCACAAGTCGGGTATAAAAGCCCGCCTGAATATCTTCGAGCTCATTCAGTGTTCAGATCTCGTGGAGTAAAGATCCCTGAAGATGCCTCGTGCAATCGAAGGCGAAACGTCGGATAGTAATTCCAATTTGACACGGTCTAATCCCAAGAACCATGATTTCTTAACCCCGTAACATTAACCATGATATTACTGAATATTTATAATTGTATTAATGATAGATATAATTGTAATGACATTAGTTATAAGAATAGTAATAATAATAACCTAAATGAAAGTGAGAAACGTACAAAAAAACAAAACAGCTTAATTGAGGTAGCAAATATTTACTTCCGCAGGGAGGAATCATTAGTAAATTTTAACACTTCATGTAGTGCCAGTTGGGAGGCTTTACATGATGAGAACAACACACAAAAATCTGCCTAACGTGCTGGTCAGCCGACGGCGCTATCCTCAGCTTCAAATTTTCAATGACAGTTCATCAGAACTTAATAAAAACCTAAAAGATGATTTTAGTTGCAAATCATTGAGTCCAAACTTGCTTGTTTCTACTGACCCTAGCACAAATGTTAACATTGATACCTTTTAGAGGTACAAGATGTAATTTGATTCAATGACCTTTTGTCAAATAACACAAATAAAAGTGATACTACAGGGAATACAAATAGTTATATCTAACTCGTAAAAAACGACATTTCAGTTGGGTTTTCTCACCATCATCAGGTATAATTGCATGAAACAATAATTTAATAGATTTAAATAACTTAAACACCCATAGTAGCACTTCTTTCTTTGAGTTCACAGGTGACCCCAGGGACTACAGATGCCCTCAACAATGAACGGTGCGTCGTTATCCCTTATAAGAATTATAAGGGATAACGACGCACCGTTCATTGTTGTTCAATTATATTGAAACCTATATTTTAACGTCTTACATTACAATATAAATTTTATAATCCATTATAATTAATAGTTAGTACCTGATTCTTTCCAATTACACCACGTTTAATCTTTCGAAACTAGAAAAACAATGTAATATGAAAACCATTAAAGTTTACATATAATTTTATTACAAATAAGCCGATTGTATTAAATTAATCAATTTCAGGTGTTTCACCTTTGTTTTAGAATTACATTTTAATATCAACAGTTCCCACTGAAAATAAATTAGGTCATTTTCAAACAGCCCAATCCATGGAAGCAGTAAAGACGATTTTTGGCTTAATTACGCTCATCATTTACAGCCTAAATGTACAAGTGGAAAGTCATGATACAAGTATGGATATTTATTTGTCTTCCTCTTTTAACCTTACTTATACTACTTATTTGCAGAATTTTTACAGCAGAGCAACATATAATTTTAATTTAACTAAGAACAAATTTGGAGATAATATGACCCACAAGAGGAAAGCTTTCTTGTTCTTATAATACATTGTGATTTCTTTATGAGTTATGTAGCTTTAAATCCTAAACGTTAACAGGGTCTTATAATTTTTTTTTCTATTTTAGAACAACAGTACGGCAACCCATTTAATATGTCGCCAAACAATGGTAAGTATTATTATAGTACAGTACGTATACACTGTTTTCTCAAATTCCTCTAAATCTTTTTGATAAGATAGGTTTTAATTAATTTTTACTTTAAAACTTTTTGTGCTTCCACAACCATGAATCGATCAATTCGGTCCACAACCACGAATTAGTCAATTCTGATCAGTGGCGGCTCCTCCATTAGGTCATAGGGTCAATAACCCCCAATAAATATCTCCAAACAGAAAATAATAAATAATTTTTGTATTTTAAATTTCTTTTAAATTTGGAAATTACTTCCATTATTCTAAGAGTGTAAACTCGTTGAACGTTCACTTGATTCCTCTGCACTCGCACTGTGCGAAGGATCTTCGGAGGTTTCGTTTCGTTGGATCACGAGGCGGACGGCCCGCAATGACCTAGTGGTTATAAAGGGAGGCGAGTTTTTCCCGAGGGTTCCCGATCGAATTCGCATACGGCTTACGTTGGCAAATTTTGGGTCAGCAGCCGCGCCGAGCAAACTTAAATCTTTTTGTCAGTTGATGGGTTTAATGTGAATCGTGTGATAGGTCGTGGTTACGATTGCGTATTTTTATAGAAATTATTTTATTTTCTAGACTTTTTTGTTGATTTTGTAGTTTAAATTAATTGAAAAAGTTATTTTTTCAAAGAATGGTATCCACAGTGGTTCAGAATATTAAGATTACAAGCCGCTAGTGAGCTAAACTTTGAGAAACTTCTCGAATTTAAGGCCAGTTGTCGACCTTTGCCGGAACTTAAAATTCCGCAGACCAGTAAAAACAAAAACAAAACACGAAATCGTTATTTTAGTAAAAATATGTACAATTTGTGTGTCTATGATTTTTTCAGATGACTGTGGTGTAAAATATAATAATTAGGAAATTAGGTATATATATATATATATATATATATATATATATATATATTGATTTGGTAAGAGTTTCCTTTTATATTGTTAATATATATAATTTTCTTGGGTATAGGTCCGAAAAAAGAAAGTAATTGTGACTGTGTGGTTTGGTAGTTTCACATATATTGTCAATTTTAAAAAAATATCATTTTTGACGTTTCGGCAGGAACACCCTTACCTTTCTCAAAAAATGTTATACGAAAATAACATTACGTGTTATATACGTGAACGTATGTTCGTAAAAATAAGTGAAATTTGTCCTTTATTAAGATTTTAATTTTAATAAAGGCTGTTTATACACAGTGGATGTTCGTGGTCAATTTCGGGTGCGCATAATTTGATGGTAAAAAAATAAAATATGCTGCCACCGCTATTTTTTATTCAAATTTATTAAAACTTCGTATTTGGCACTGGTTTCAGGATTACTTTGTTGTCACTGTGAAAAAAATAAAGGTACGTATCTTTGGAAAAACTTACCGATTTTCTTTGAAAACTGTTGCACAAATAATGTCTTTGACACAGTACATAAGTCTAATTAATTAAACGCAATGTTTCAGCACAAAATCCACATGTCTTTTTTTACTTTCCGCGAATTTATTAATAACCGAGTTATTGAAATTGGAAATTTCTTGCACTAATATCTTTTCTATAGATAGCATGGCCAGCGCAGATAATTGATCTTCATTCATTGTACTTCTTAAAAACGTTTTAATTCGCTTTAAAATCGAGAAATTTCTTTCTGCCTCTGCAGTGGACATCGGAATTGTTACTATAATTTGAAGAAAATCATAAATTGCTAAAAAAACGTTTTCAAGATTATTTTCGATAATGAATTTTAAGCAGTGTACAGCCCCCGATAAATTTCTAAAATCAGGTCGTTGATAAATTATTTCTAATTCTGTTTGAAGTCTAGTTTGGTCTAACATGGGATAGGACTGAACAACATCATTCAGATAATTTTTAGGGAAATGGCGTTTGTACTGGGGAAACTTATTCGGTAAAAATAAAAGGGACTCGCTTAGATGATTACTGAAAGAAAATCTGTCTTTCATTTGAATTATTATACAATCTCACACTTTCTTGGCTGCAACCACCTTTGCTATGTAGGGATCTTCCTGGTTACTTTTGCTTCTAATATGCGTTACGTCTTCAATTAAACCAGGAATAGCTTCAGTATGTTGTCTTTCCTGTTGAATGCTTTCTTCAAAAATTCGCAAAGCATTGGCCACCTGTCTGGGATCTATTGTTGATTTTTGTAATTGGTTATACAAAATGTCCGAATGAGGCAGAATTTTATGGAAAAATGTGAGCCAAAAAACAAATTTTGAATAATGTAGCATTCTTTGGATTGCTGATGCTTGGTTAATAGCAGTAGATTGCTTAGAAGTGTTTTGAATTATTTCCATACACTCTATTGAAACTTCCCGATTTTCATAAATAACATTTACGGCTCTGCTTTTAAAATTCCACCTAGTATTTGATATTCTTGGAATATTATGTTCCATAATTTCGTTTAATAGAGATACTCGTTGGGGTGAATTAGAAAAAAAATTGGTTACATCAGTAATATTTGAAAAGAAAATTCGAACTTCTGGATTTTGACTGGTAGCGTGGGCTAAAATTAAATTCAGTTGATATGCGTAACAGTGTACGTAAAACGCATAATTGTAGTCATTTTGAATTATTTTATTTACTTCTCCACGATGACCACTCATAACATTTGTGCCATCATAGCTCTGTGTTCTAGATCTAGTTCATTTTTAATATTTCTAGCTAAGCTAGCAGCATCGTGATTTTCTGGTATAAGAAATCTCCAAATCTTTCCACAGGGCTACCATCCTTCTTCACATATCTAAAAACTACAGTCATCTGGAATTTTGAGGACACATCGTTGCCTCGTCTGCAATAATTGACAAAAACTGAGAGTCCCCTATTTCCTTTTTAATGTTCCTGGCAGACTCGTAACATGCAATCCAGTAATTCATTTTGTATTGTTTTCGATGTGCCTTTAAATATTGAAGCTGTTTCAAAATGCTCTTTTAAAGCTACATCCAACTCAGAACTGAAATTAATCAGTCTTTTAAAAACAATACTAATACAATTAATTATAAGCACATAACGATTTTTTGAAACTATGTCATTTTGTTTTTTTAACTGTCTTCTATAATCACTGTCTAGTTGTTGTCTTATGTCGGTTTTTCCTAAAAGTTTTAACTCCAGTTGTGAATTTATATGCACCTGTGAACGTTCGTGTTTTTTAGCTTTTTGGGCTAAATGCGTCAAATCCACGAAACCGGTTTTCACCCAGCAACCTTCCGCTTTTTCCAGGGCAAACTGACATGGAAAATAAAACAAACTGTTTTTTAGTTCACTACCACACAGCCAATCATATGTTTCATACAATTCTATTTTAAATTGTCTTTTGAAGTCTCTTTGTATCCCTCTGGTTAGTTGAATTAAATTTATTGCCGGTTTGGGTCTCCCAACTTTTTTTACATTATTTTTTTCTTCTAAAGGTAACGGACGAAAATGTTCACTTAAATATTCCACAGTGTATTTTTTGCTTTCTATCTTAAAAGTTAAGCAAGAAAAAAGAAATTATTTCGGCGAACGGGAAAACCGAGATTACGAGATGCGACACGTCGTTCAATAGCCCTCTCGCAATCAAAACGTAAACAAAATCTAAAATAATTTGTTCCGCCGCATCGTGGCACAAGAAAAGTGTGCCACAAGTATTAGAAAAAGAGCGAGTTTCATTAGAGAGTGTTAGAGAAAGAAATATCACAATAAACATGTCTGGATAAGCGGCACAATTCAGTAGGAAATGACTCAGCCCTCGTTGTCGATATTACCATTATGGATCTATAAAAAATATAGGATATTAAGCGTTAATTAAATTGAGAGCTTATAATTCGTTGTTAGGAATATGGTAATTCTGAAATATCTTATATATCCCTACTGAAAAATATTTAAACTTATAGAAAACATTAAATGTATGTGAAATTATTGCAATGTTTTCTTTATTTTCGAGGGGAGCACGTGCTCATATGCACCAGCCGTTGAAAGAAAAAACACGCTATCACCGCTAATTTTTATTTAAATTTAGTAAAATATTATATTTCGAGGTGGTTTTAGGATTACTTTATCCTGTCAAACGAATTTCAACTGTGGGGCCCTTAGGACACACTTTACTCTTGTATGTTTAAGGAAAAAGCATTCTCTCACCGTTAATTTGTATTCAAAATTATTAAATCTTTATATTTGGAGCTGGTTTTAGGATTACTTTATGCTGTCATAAATGAATTTCCTCTGTGAGGGCCCTAGAATATACTTTACTCTTTTAAGGGAAAAACATGCTGTCATCGCTAATTTGTATTTAATTTTAATAAAACTTCATATTAGGTACATGATTTAAAAAACTATCACTGCAATATTGATAGGGATTAAAATGAGATAACAATATACACAACTTTTTAATACAAAAATTTAATTTTAAAATATATTCATCATAACATTTCAGACTTTAAAAAGAGAGCTGTTTCCTCTAGTCTTACCTCTTAGAAAGGACGTGCAGAAACATGTTTTAGAATTTAATGTATTCATAGTACATTAAAATTCAAAACATTTTTGTAACATTAAAATTTACCAGATCTAGTTACAAATATTAAAATCGTAAATACAATCAAATCTATAAAAATACGCAATCCTAACAACAACCAATCACACGATCCACATTAAACGCGTCAACTGACAAAAATATTTAATTTCCACCGTGCGGCTGTTGACCATAAACTTTGCCAATGTAAGCCATATATTACTTAAGCGCCCATATGGGAACTCGATCCGAAACACTCGGGAAAAACTCGCCTCCCTTTAAAACAACGAGGTCATCGGGGGCCGCCAGCCTTGATCGATGCCAACGGAACCTCCGGAAATTTAAAAGAAAGTGAAAAAATATAAATTATTTATAATTTTATTTATTTGTTTCTGCTTGGAAATACTTATTGGGGACTCATTGACCATATGACCTAACGGAGGAGCCGCCACCGCTTTATACTATATTTAAACACAGACAAATTAGCTGCGCTATTTTTCTGTGATTTAAACTATTATTACCTTAGAGTAAGAGTAAAAATAGAGTTCATTATTTACATATTTAGCCACTGCAAGATTACCTCACAGTATAAGGTCGATCGTACGACGATGCCAAGTTTGGCCAGGAACACCAATGTTTACACAAATTTATATTACGGTGAATATGTTTAAACATGATGCAATAAAATTTTCATACAAAGAATAGTAATGTGTTTCCAGTATTAGTTTTTAACCAGTATAAAGAAATTACTTTTATTGCAAAATAGTAAAATACAAAATAAAATACCCAAAGCCTCAGATCAGATTAAACCAGTAACAAACCTTTTAGTTAGATGTGGAAACCCGATCGACAACTCCACGTATTAGACCATCCCATTGTGGTATTAGACCATTCCACTTTCATTGACAAGGGATCCTTATAGTAAAAAAAGTATAATAGTCTACAGTAAAGATTGTTACAAGGTCACGTGACCGGCGTGGCTTAAAAACCAATAGCGGGTCGTGGAACTACAATAAATTTTAACATTAAAGAAATTAATTTGCTAAAAAATATTTTATTAGATACCAAGCTTTTCTCAGCGTCACTACTGCATGTGTTTTAATGTATTATTGTGTATTTGTTGATATGGTTTAAATATTCTAATTATATGTTGCCTTACTTCAAGAAGCAGCGTTCTAAAATACGGTGACATTAGAAGAACATTAATTTTTTAAATATTTAATAAATCAGTTTTATTTACTTTATCTTAGACATTGCGAAGCTAGAATCTTTAGTTGACCTAACTATAGTGCGGCAATTTGGGTCACATGACGTATTGACCAATCTGGTTCAGTATAATAGAACGTTTATTTCGTCGGGGGTCATGTGAGAATTCTCAGAAGCAAAATGATGCAAGAAAGACTCTGAGGTAATTTTTTTGACGATTTCAATAGTATTTCCTATAAGAGAATTAAAATAATTATAGAATATATCTATACTATATTAAAATAGTCAAAGGGCGTCTCACGCTCAAAAAAACGTACTGAGATTTCGAAAATCACTAAATTTTGGATGAAATCTGGGGAAATAATAAGGTTTCGGATGATTTCGCGCCTTTTTTTAATTTCTCTTGAGTTGGGCCAATTTTTTATATAATCGTTGTCAGGTAAAGGAATTTAAATGATGATTCTTTGGGTTTTAAAAGTAAAAATGTGTTCGTAAACATGTTCTAAACTGGTTAGAATTTAAGATTTAGGATATATATATATTGGCTATTCTTTTTTTATCTTATAGCGCTCGTTTTTTTTTGCTTTCCTCGCAGAGGAAAGTATTATATTTGCAACAAAACATATTTTCTCAGTTTCGTCGGTTAGTCTGTATGCCTGTCCGCGACAAAGCTCAAGAACTGCCTGTCCTATTTACTTCAAGTTTTGGTTAAAAATCAAAGGTCATATAATGATGACGTGGTAACATTTTGGTAAAAATCCAGTATGGCTGAACAAAATGCCGGTCTATTGAAATGTTAAAAAATATTACTAAAGAACTGCTTATCTATTTTATCTAAATTTTGCAGAAAAATTAGGTGTGATGTGACCATCAACTGATAAGTTTTACTACAAATTCAAAATGGCGGCCTAATAAAATGTTATAAAAGTCAATGCAGAAAACTACTGCATCGATTATGTTCAAATTTTGCTCAAAAATCAAATATTATATAGGGATGAACTGGTAAAAATGTTGAGACAAATTCAAAATGGGGGAACAAAACGGTGGCCTAATTAAAAGTTTAAAAATATCTGAAAAAAGTACTTATCGTATTGATTGATTGATGACATCCCCATTTTGAATATTTATTAGAAAAAATGTATAAATTGCACACTTAATATCGATTTTTAATCAAATCTGTATAAATGTTGAAATTCGCTCGCAATCTAGGCATTTCTACTCTCATTTTTTAAATATTTACTAAAAATGTATGATATGTATTCTCAAATCCGTACAAATGTTAAAATTCCGCCGCCATGTTGTCATTACAATCTTGAATTTTTAAAATGTTGACAAAAATGTGGAGTCTTAAATACCCCGAAATGCCGAATTATAATCAAATCTGCAAACATTTTGAAATTAGTCTGCTATGTTGGTGCCGCCATTTATTGACTAAAATTTCATAACTTTTATTCTTAAATACTTCTAGATACTGATATTTCAGCCGAATCTGTACAAATGACAAAAATTCGGTCGCTATATTGGCGCCACCATTTTGATTTTTGTTGTTTTTCAGTTTAATCTACACAAGTATTGGCGCTGCCATTTTGGATTTCTAAACGTTGACTAAAAAAATTCGGATTTTTTATATCCGAAAGTTTATGCATGTCAAATTTGAAAATAATCGGTAATGGAAGTGGTAAAAAATCCATTACAAGATTTGAACCAGACATACAAAGATACAATCATACGAGTAGGAAGCCAATAAAAGGGCGTTAAAAGCAATGATTATAGTTTAAAACTCTAACAATAATATTCACTAAAGAGGTTTAAATTTAGACAAGGTCTAACTTGACAGTTACAGGTTTAAGATGACATTTTTAACAACTGAATAAATAATTTTTCTAAATTTCACAATTACAAAATGACAGTGACATAAGGCCACATAACTAAAAACTAAAGTTTAATAATCTATAAATAACTAATTTCCTTTTAAACTTACCTATCTTATTGGTTTGATTTAATTAATAGTGAAGTAGGGAACGATTATTTCTTTGAGATTTGCAAAAATACCTATTTGCCTCATTAAGGAATAGGTAAGAATCCTTCCATTTGTCAACGATAATGATGCATGGCACATTTCTTCATTTTCGTACGTGAAATATTTTAACAGGTCGTCATTTTGTTTCGTGATATTGAATTCATACCAATATTTTTTTGTGGAAAATTAAATAAAATTAAAGTTAATCGAGTACGTGGATTTTTTAGCTCTACCGGAACAGACCGATCGTAGATCTGTAAAAACCCGGAACGATGATTTTTCACGATTAATGGTATTTACTTCTGCGGGAAGTGAAAACTCGCGCTGCCACTGGCATTCGTCAACAAATGGCCAAGGCTTGAACATGGGTCATCTCCACTTCTTGTTTTACCGTAAACATTGGTCGATAGAATGTGAAAAATAGGGGAACCATATTGGCGCATACCCCTAACGTGATTTTTGGATGAATTGTGATCTCTACTTTAATTCTTACTCTAAGATTATTACAGTCTATATAAGAAACTAAGTGCATGAGTTTAGGAGTTGTCTAAAATATGTATGAATTATAAAAGGCTAAAAACTTATGAAAAATGGTTTATGATAAATACGTTAAGCGTTTTATATTCACATTTACCACTAATTAGACTGTTATTTGGAAAACCCCCACGTGCAATTTACTTAATCACCTAGGTTCAAATAAAGCTTGTTTGTCGGCGAGAGATTATTTAGTTGGAAACGAAAACGTCACGTGGTATCAAGCATTGGTTTTATGCAAACAGTATGGGCTGGAACTTGCTAGTATAACTTCAGCAGCTGAGGAAGCCGCCATAGAAAAGATTTTGGACAAATATCCAGCACCATGTAAGTATTAAAAATTCTACTTATGATACCCCCTGTTCAATAAGCACAACTCGAAAAGCAAAACCTAGTCTGACGGGCTGTGGGATAAGCTACGCTCGAATCTATACTTGGGTTTAGTTTAAAATAATTGTAGTAAGAAGTTTTGACATTGATTAACAGGTTAAGCGCCATGTCATTCATCGGTATCTGCTAAACTTTTGGTTTCCTGGGCCATGTCATACACCGGTGTCTGCCTCATCGTTTAAACTTTATCGGGCCGCTGTGGCCAGGCATACACATTTCTATGAGATTTAATATTGAAGTGTGTCTGCTATGCTACGGCCTTGTAAGTTTGTACGCTAGTTGTAGGTTTTTGGTAGTTTTGTTCTTTATATATTTTTTTTGTTACTAAGCTAAATCAAAAAAAATCACACATTTTAAAGAAATAGTTTAATAATTTTATTTACAAAATACATTCAAATTAAGAACGAACTATTAACTAACAAACAAATATGTTATACATATTATATTTACATTTAAAACTTTAAAGCATTCTAAACAAAATCTGGGATTTCCATCACAATTTAGACAATATGTTATTACTCTTTTTACTCTACTTTTCGTTCTTTTTTGTAACAACCTCGACAATATTTCCTATTCTCACCTGCCTGATATTCCAATTTGCTAAAAACGTGAGTGCGAAGACTTCGTCAATGTTTTCTAGATATATCACTTTCTTCTATCTCCCTGAAAATAAAGTGTGCGTTTACCATAGATGGTAAAGATTGCCTCAATCGGTAGTTTCTTATAAACACCGAATTGTACGTCGTAAAGCAGTACTGTAACTTGACATTTGATCTGAAACATCAATTGAACTTTTTCCACGATTGTAATCGATGATCGCCCTCGATTTTTGAATTTTGTTTCCGCGGCGTTGAACCTGAACTTACTCATCAATGTGGCAGGTAGAAAGCATTAGAACATCCCTCTTATCATGCCATTTTAGAACACATATTCCTCGCTTATTTTCCTGTGCAATAATTTCACCTTTTTTTAGTTTTGTTTTTACGACATCAGGTAGATTTCCATTCGGATTACCACGCACGGTTCCTAAGCAATAAGTTTGCTTATCCAACAGCAGATGTGCTAGTTGTAGGCTAGTATACCAGTTGTCAGTGACGCAAGCCCTGTTACTACCCAAAAGTCCTTTTGACAAATTCATTACAATTTTTGACGAAACTGCTGGATTTCTGTTTTGCATTTCTTTATTCTTTTTCTTTTCCTGCGTAAACACTAAGATTCCAAGTATAACCATTATCGCAGCACAATCTAATAGTTATTTATACTATAAGGGATGTAAGTAACATTTACCACTTGAGGACGGGTTTGCGCCCGAGCGACTTACATCCCATATAGTGTATAACATTTTTCATCCTCTCTGTATTGTATGTTTACAAGAAAATGCTGGCTATATTTTTGGTTTTTCATTATCATTACATTCGATAGCATTCTCATTAAATTATGAAGGCAGCCGTGATCCGTTGCCAGAGCAACATAAGCAGTTCTTATTTTATCAACCACGTCAAATTGACCATTCATAGCGAAAAGTTTGAAGAAGTCGAATTGTTTGATTCTGTGTGGACAAAATGGATGTTGCAGACATAGACGAATCAGCGAATATTGCTTGTTTATCTCTACTACCGGAAAAGTCGAAAAAAAGGTATGAAGCAGCATATAAATCCTTTAAGAATTGGTGCCAAAGCAAGACGGCAACTGCAGTCTCAGAAACCTTCTTTTTGGCATATTTCCACGAAAAAAGTGCTATATTGAAGTCCCCATCAAGCTTATGGTGTGAGTATTCGATGTTGAAGTCCACCCTTTTTATAAAGGAAAATATAAATATTTCTAAGTATCCAAAACTTCGAGCATTTTTGAAAAGAAAAAATGATGGTTATAGACTCAAAAAATCGAATGTGTTTAACAGGGAAGATGTGAATAAGTTCATGCTTGAAGCCCCCGATGATATATTGATGAAGGTCGTAATGGTAATGGGAGTTGCTGGAGCGTGCCGTTCTAATGAACTCTGTGAAATGAACATTGGCAATGTTAAAATAAGTCAAGAAGTCATAATTGTGACGACACTCACGTTTGTCTTTTCAAAATAATTCAAAAGTACATTGATACAAGATCCCACATGACGACTATTAATCCCCGCTTCTTTATGCCATATCAAAATGGAATGTGCTTAAACCAGCCTGTCAGGAAAAATACGTTTTCGTCAATTCCAAGTAAAATTGCGAAATTTCTAAAGTTTGAGAACTTCAAAATGTATACTGGACACTCTTTTAGAAGAACGTCGGGAACTTTGTTAACAAATACTGGAGTTGATGTATTAGCTATCAAGCGACATGTTGGATGGAAATCGGTTACTATTGCGGAAAGTTACGTAGCTGAGAGCCTCAATAATAATAAGGAAGTAGCGAATAAAATTTTATACAATAAGACCCAGCCAGAAGTCTCTTGCAGTGCGTCAACAATGACAGAAACATTGGTTAGAAATGAGGGACCTGTGCAGTTAGAAAATGTAATACACATTTAGAAGAAACGAGAAAACGTCTTTCCAAATTTTGTTAATAATATACGATCGATACGCGAAGTAAGTGAGAACGTTCACATACCATTTCTTCCGTGGCATCGCGTTGTTAAATGTAGGGATTTTTCGAGATCGCGATTTTAATCCCGGGTTCTCAAAACTGTAAACTGATTTCGAGATTCCGATATTGAAAACCTTAATTGCAGAAATTATTTTTTCATCAAATATTTAAAAATTACCCTCCTAGGTTTTACATATCTTCACGTTTTAGCGTTCCTACTAATATTTGGTACGAATTTTACTAAAAAACTACTAATTAGATTAATTTCAAATTTTGTGTAAGCATTAAGTGTAATATAAAGATAAATTGGAAAGGTTGTAGTACGAATTTCAGACGACGCGGCAGAACAAAATAGCGGCCAAACACAATTTTGGTTCAAAATGGGGGGTGTGTGTCTATGTAAAAACTACTTGTTGAATTGATTCTAAATTATGCCCAAAAATCTAGTGTGGCATAAGTAGAAACTGATAAAATATTGTTAGAAATCTAATATGAGTGAACAAAATGGCGCCGAAAAAAGTGTTTGAGAAGACAGTTTATATGTGTTGCTCATGACTATGCACTGAACTAAATTGAGTTACACTTCACTATTTCTAATAAAATGAAAGATTTATAAGGAGGCAAATCCCAGGTAAAGGAAATTTAACGATTTTATAATTATTATTTGCATATCATGTAAATACGTATTGTAAAATTAATTAAACGTACATACTTCTGAAAGAAACGAAAAAGCGAATCACACTTTTTTGTATAGTCATTGAACAAAATATATTTTAAGCAAATTACATTATTTTGTACTTTTAGTGTGTTACTGACAAAAGCGTGTTCTCTAGGTATTTCAAGCTATAATTTTTTATTGAAATTGAATTGGATCACATACGGTTTTATTTATTGGGGTTTAGTCTTGCTCGCATTGATAGCATAAACATTCGGTAAAACCCTTTCTACATGATACTAAAACACAAGTTCAGCGATATAACTTATGTAACAATAATATTCAATTTTAACCTTGCCCTTATTCTTTCCTAAATCTATTAAAACTCAAACCACTCTGTACGTGCGTAACTACTATGTATATAGTCGAATGCGGTCTTATCGTGCGGGTCCAAAGGTCACCAACATTATCAAATCAGAAAACACAGTGATTACCAAAATGTTGTGTGATTCTTTTATCGAGCTGTTAAATCTCGATGGTCTATTTACAAATATACAGGGAGAAAGGAAATAGTTTTTTTTATTATATTGCGCGATATTATTAAGATAGCCACTTAATATTATTTTATATATTAAATTCCGAGGGACTAAATAAGAAAATTCGCTAAATATGTATTTGGTAAAAAATTTTTTGGTTGGCAAAAACAAAAATACACAAAATGACAAGTGCCTTAATAAAGTCGGAAGGCGGTTCGAATCAGTGGAACATTCAGGATATGTTCTGTTTATACAGCCACTTAATGAAAGTGAGATTTTTTTATCAATCACCAAAACTTATGAGCCCCTCTTGACCTAAAAAACCTAACCACTTATACAGTGTCATTTATTTAAATGCGGACCACCCCTGTGCAAAGAAAAACTTGTTTTCTTTTTGTATTGTGATAACAAAAAAAAATTTATTTTGCAAAAATATTATACACTGTTGTTAAAAAAACAAGATAATTAGTTATTACTTCCCTCGTGAGATTTTTTCAGATCTTTACGTTTAAGGGTCCCTAGACGCCGGAACACATGTTTTCTCAATTCCGTCTGTCGGTAGGTATGTCTGTCCGTCAGTCTGTCTTTATATATATATATATATATATATATATATATATATATATATATATATACATATATATATATATATATATAAATATAAATATATATAAAATTTTGTCTTATAATTAATAAAAAAATTTTTAAATTAAAATTCACTTGCTAATATCCAGGAGCTAGTTTCAAAAGCTCTGAGAATCGGTATAAGACATGTACAGAAACTTGTGCATGAAAAAGAAACATAATTTACTTCCGAAGAAGATTAAGAAATGTACACGAAAAAATCCAAAGGCAAAAGACTTAAGTTACAATGCAAAAATGGATATTCATAATGCAATTTATGATTTATACACGTCAAAGACTAATATAATCCTTATAAGTTCTTAATATTATAGACTAAAAAAAAAATATAATCATCACTTAAAAAGTCCTCATCTTCTGAGTCGTCCTCTAATGGCGCAATGATCATTGGTGCTATTTCGACATCTAGAACTCGTTCTTGATTCCACCAATCCCATATTAATTTCGCCGTATGTTCCACACATTTCTTCCAGTGTTCCGGCGTAATATAATTTAATGAATCTTGCCAAACAATTTGCACTTCATCGGATGTAAGACCATCGTTCACGTGTTTTTCGTAATATGATTTTGCCCCAGCCCATATTAATTCTATTGCGTTAAACTGGCAATGGTATGGCGCCAGTCGTAAAACCTCATGTCCATTTTCCTGTAATATTTCATCTACGGCATATATAGTTTTTTAATAAATTTTGCCATTTAAAAAAGTTCTAGTTTCAGCGTATTGCGAAAGGATTTTGTTTTTGTTTTATTAGCCAACCATAAATATCACTTTTCTTCCAGATGCATTGTCCAGAATGATTAAAGATGGAGCATCTAAATTTGGAATCAGTTGTTCTTTTAACCACTTTTCAAACAGTTCACAGTTCATATTATCATGATAGTCCATACTTTTGGATGTTGAAGAAAACAGTAAACTTGCACATGGGAGAAATCCTGTTGAAGAACCTGCATGCAGAATGATGAACCGTTTTCCCTCCCACATCCCCTTTTTTCTCTTGACACTTTTTACAGACTCGTCCTGCCAAGATTTCGAACCACTTCCATTAGAAAATATCATGTCTCGTCTAAAAAAAATACGACTTTTCTAAATTTTTAATTAAATTCCGTGTATTTCTTTAAAAACTGGATACGTTGACTTGCTATATATGGCAACTCGCATACAAATCTTCGATTACAGTTCTTTTTATATCGAAAACCCAACATTTTTATTAATTTTGACAACGATTTTAGTCCAATTTCCAATATGCCTCGGTTTTTTAAAGCTTCTTTTAAAACTCAAAAGGTTATATTAGTTTTTGATGTGTATAAATCGTAAATTGCATTACGAACATCCTTTTTTACATTGTCACTTGTCTTCTGTCTTTGGCGTGTACATTGCTTAATCTTCTTCGGTAGTAAATTATGCTTTTTTTCATGTACAATTTTCTGCACAGTCCTTATACCGATTCCCAGATTTAATTTAATTAATATTTTATTAGATTTAGTACCATTTTTTTCGCTTGTGAATGCAAAAAACCCGAAAATTGTTTTCTATTACTCATTTTGTCACTGACTTGTCAATCTGACTTTGAAGTGACGAAAATATCATAGGTCTATCTAATTCATCTTCGGGATTTTATGCGGAGGATCTGATTACACGTAATAAAAGAAAAACAAATTTAAAAAGTTTGTCGTTGATAAATCGTATGACCCGCACGATAACACTGCTTTTGACTATACACAAATTTTTCAATAAAAATATATTAAGCTTGGTTAAACATTAGTCACAGAAATATTTTAATAAGGTCCTAGTCAGAATTAAAAAAAAATATTTCGAGTACATCTCCGAGTTCTCCGCCCAGCTAATGAGGTTAGATTAAACATGTTTATGAACGAAAACTCCAGGAGTGCGGTATCTGATTGGTTATTATTCTCTGGCCAGGACCTACACCTGTGTCTGCTTTTAAACATCGCGGGGCCAAAGCATACACCCGTGTATGCTTTATATTTGCATCTGGGCCAAGGCAGACACCGGTGTCTGACCTGTTTTTTAAAAAAAATACCTACTTAAAAAGAACGGTATTATGCGAAACGGGTGTAAACTAGGCAAAAATTATGTAATATGACAAAAAAATATGTTGGCCCAAAAGAAAATTTTAGCAAATAGCCCCTGGCGCTTAACTGCAAAAAAATATATTTGGAGTCTCACTAAAATTTGACCAGCTTATCACTAGATTACATTACATTAAATTTTTACATAAAATTTGAAATCGAGACGAGAAAAAATTTGTACTGTCGCCTCGTCTCGACCTAATCTCGTCTCGTTTCGGCACCATTTAATCTCGATACTCGAGACGAGACGAGAATGAAGGGGTCGAGACGAGACGAGATTCTTGTCTCGTCTCGACTTTGAGTAATAGAAACCCTCACCTTATCGGTATATATTATGTTTTTCTCCTTCTGTCAAAGGATATTATTGCATCAATAAAATTCTTCAGATTTGTTTTACTAAAAAGATACATAACAAATTTAATATTTACCAAATTTCGGATTGTTTTTAAAACATCAGAGTTTTTTACTTTTAATACGGGAACGACCGCATGCCACACAACTGACCATTTTTTGTACTCATGACAACACAAACTATCAAAAATTACGTTTATAACTCAAAACACAACTCTATAACACAACCCACAACTTATTAATCAACTTTTATATTAGTAGGATGTGAATATTATCTATAAACTCTTAAAACATAAGCTTAAATTTGCAAAAGCCACGGTTTAACAATATATTTCAATAAATCAACACGCAAATATAAAAAAATAAGGCTCCAAAAATGACGATGTTCCGTCAAAACCCTGCTAATTTAAAACAATGCATGGGGCTCCTTCCTGTTGTCTATTTATTCAAAGGTAATACATATACGTGACTATGTACTAAACTAAAGCCGTGGCGGCTCGCGGGTTAATTTTTTTTATATGTGGAAGGGGTAGAATATTTTTTTACAACTTACCTAAATTTTGTATACTAAATCAATTCTCCTATCCTTTATAGCAGCAAATTTATTTATGACATCCTCATAAAATGGATGACTTGAACTAATCTCCTCCAGAAATTCGTTTTGAATTGAAATATTGCTTAAAGAAGTAAGACTTTCTTTTTTTTTTGTTTGTGTCACAAGTCAAAATAAGGGAAAACAATTATATGCTTTGGTTAAAATATCTTTATTTTCATTAATTTTTTTAACTTGCTCTTGCAGCGATATATTCCAATTACTGTCATTGGCAAAAATAAGACCAAGCTCATTTTTAAGTCGTTGACTTTTTGAAAATATTTCCCCATATAACTGTAACAAATTTTCAAACGGGCCAGTCGGAAAATTTAAACTATATTCGGAAAATTTAGCAGAATCTGCCAAACATAAAAATGTAAGTTTTTCACAGTCTTGAAAGCTTAGTGTCATTTCCATCAAAATATGGTCCAATATTTCATAAAAAAGGGTTCTATACTTAGTCCTAATTTCTTCAGGTGAAAGCTTAGCAAGCTCACGTTTGTAATGATTTATTTCTGTAGTAGAATTTGCTTTATCAAACATGGTAATAAAAAATGTTCATTTCTTTTTTTACAGAGCGCCTCACGACAGCGTTTTATATTGCATGCAAAAATGAATGTCAAACGATTTTTTTTGAAGAACGCAAATAGTATGTCCGTGATTGAAAAAATGTCATTAAACACTAATGCCAGAAACGTGAATTCAAAATCGTTCATCTCACCTAAAAATACTTTCGCAAGCTGGATTGATTTTTCATCAGATTTGTTACAGTTTGTAATAAATTCAAAGACGTCTTTTAATTTATTCCAGTCTTGAACAATCACATTTATTAACTTCGAATTTGAAGACCAACGAATTTCTGTAATTGTTGGTATACGCCTCGTGGATGCAGATGTAAGAGCATACGTTCGTTTGGCTGAGTGATGAAAAAATAAGGGAATACCACTAAAGCTTGCAAAAAAAATTCGACATTTAGTAATTTTTTAAACTTTGTTGCATCACAAGGTTAAGACAATGGACAAATACAGCCTGCGGCGCTTTTTCTTTTTTTTTTTGAAGGCCATTTAGATGGCCAGACATCACACTTGTAACATTGCCGTATTAATTTATGTTTATAGTCAAATTGGTCCAAAATTTGATCCAATAAAAAATATAAATTCTCCGACGTTCTATCGCAGTTGACATTATAAAATCCTAAGAATCTCTCGACTACTGTTGAACCTTCTGAATTAACCTATCTTAAAATTATGGAGCACTGGGAGGTTTACTTAATATCAGTGGTGTCTTCCACTTGCACAGAAAAAACTGCGTGTTCATTATTTAATTTTTTACATGATCATTTAAATAATCAGAAATGCATTCAATTATTTCGTTTTGACTAGTTTTCGAGTCACCAGTAAAAACATTTTTAATTTTTTCGTGATGATCTTTTAGTTCTTGGGAACTTCTCGATATTATTAAACCTAAAAGCGTTTTAAAATTTCCCCTATTTATTGACTCGCTGCTCTCATCATTTCCGCGAAAGACTAACTCTTGTTTTGCAAGGTACAAAATTGCGTCAATTACCAAGCACATAAATAGTCTATTTAATCGGACGTTTTCGTTAAAATGTATTTTATATAGTTTAGCATTTTCTTTTAAAGTGTTAGCTATATATTTGATTTTTTACAAATATTTTTAGCATTAATTCGCAATTCAAACGCTCCGCAGAGTCCTCATGTTTATGTAAAGACCTTCAGATATTTAACATACCTGCAAATCCTCCCCTATTCCACACTGAATATTTATTGGAAACTAGTAAACAAGGCCAGCAAAATAATTTTTGTAATATTTGAATATTTGACTACTACATAATCATTTGTACGCCGAAAACCAGGATGAGGATTAAAACTCTGATCTTGCTCCTCACATCGATTAAATGGGGTTTCCAACAAAATGCAAACCACATCCGTGATCGGCTTCATCAATAATGTAAATTAATAAACCCGACACCAAATAAAGTTGTAAGAACAGCATAAATAAATATAACACAAAACAGTCAAGTAAACCGCAAAGGAACTAACCGGTTGCAGCGAAATCCGCGAAAATAAAAGTAAACAACCACCTCAAACTGAATGACACGTATGTGCAGTGTTCTGCGTTAACAATTCACCGAGAACGTTGTATGGCGCTGGTTAACATTATTGTCATGGCAACATAGTAGGTAAATCGTAAACTAACCATAGCACCTCCAGCAAAGTCAAACCGGTTTGCGCCTCTGTTATAGTTGTTATAATAAAGTTCGATTGAAAGTTTTAAAAAGACATGCCGCCAACGGTCAAGTAAAATATTTATTCAAGATGTACAGTTTATTTTTTGCCAATTAGGTGAATAAATGAGTGTAAAAACTTGAATTTTAAGAGATATATAATAAATATAGTTACATGTTTTTCTTGTTTATTTTTCCTGGTGAAGTAGCACTTCATCTACTTCACCTGAATAGCCGCCACTGAACTAAAGTGGGTCGCATTTCACGATTCCTAAAAAATAAAAAAAAATAAAATAATATCAAAACGAGGGAAGTTCCGGGTAGACGAGAATTACTGATTTTTTTCTTTAATTTTGATTTTTACTTTTTTAACATGTCTTCCCAATATTTTCACAACTTTTTTTTAATATTTAGGTATCATTTTGCATAACAAATAAAAACAAAAACAATTTATCAGTGATAACGAGAGCCTAAAATTGTTTTATTTGGCGTTTTTAAATACATTCTTAGTGCAGTGTTATGTACCCTGAAATCTGATTTATTCAGCACATAAATGCAGTTAAGTCTGTTATCAGTAAAAAAATAAAATATTTGTATGAAATACGGAATTTTCCTACTTGTGAGTATTCGGATCTAAATAAAGCACTAAAAATACCAACAAATAGAATACTCTACACAAGAACTGTAATAGTTATTTACCTAACAAGTGCGGAAAGTGGTATTCTTCCGCACGCGACGGCACGTGTGTTAGGTACAAAATTTTTCCTACGATCGGCATAGTCCTAAGTAGGGTTGCCAACCCTCCCGATTTAGGCGGGAGACTCCCGATTTTTCGTCATGCCTCCCGCCGTAAAACTATACTCCCGTTCTTAAACAAAACTCCCGCCCACTCCCGCAAACTCCCGCTTTCCAACAATTTTGGCATTTAGCAGAAGGCAGAAGCAGATTCAGCTAGATGTACTAAAAGTACCTCTTCTTTTTCTTGCATTCTCTTCTTTTTTTTCCGGTTGCATTTGGATTTTTAATATTTAAGACTGGGATTTAAAAAAGCGCCTGAAGCTTGAAATGTACGCTGACAGGATTGACAAATGACATATCAAATATTAGATTGTTTAGATTTGGGATTCCCAGAAAGCAATCGTTATTATTATTATCCCCGAGTGATTTTTAATTTTTTTTTGCAAATAGTTTTGTGGTGAAAGGTGAAAATGTTTTCATCAGATAGTAGTACATCTGATGATATTGATTGGGTCGGCCAGTGCCAGAATGAGATTGATTGTGATGATGATGAAATTTCCCATAAAGCCATGACAGAGCCGAGCACTTCGACATCCCATCAAGAATTAGATTCCCCGCGGCCGCGCGTCAATGTTAAGAAGAGAAAATGGGAAGTTAAATTTAATAAAGAGTGGTGTAAAAAATATCCCAATATAATACAAGGGTCATCACTATCTCAGGCTAGATGCATACCTTGTGGTTCGCAATTTAGTATTAATCATGGTGGAGAGAATGATATCTCGAAACATATGAAAACTGACAAACATAAAAAAAACATTTTAGCAACTTCAAAAGTTCAGAAAATCGATCATGTTTTTAAAAATGATTCTGTTAATGAACTGGCAATGATACATGCAGAATGTAGCTTCATTTTTCACAGTGTGAAGCACTCGCATAGCTACGCATCTACAGACTGCGGTGGAAAATTGTTTAAAACTATATTTTGTGACTCAAAAATAGCACAAAAATATGGTTGCGGTAGAACAAAAGCCACGCAAATTATTACAAGAGTCCTTGGGCCAGAGTCAAAAAATAGAATTTTGAAAGATCTAGTGAATAACAAGTCATTTTCGATTGCGACAGATGCCTCGAATAAAGGAAATGTCAAGTTATTTCCTCTTATCGTGAGATATTTCAATAAAGAGTCGGGGGTTCACACAAAATTGCTAAGCTTTTATTCAAGTGATTCAGAAAAATCAACAGATATTGCTCAGAGTTTGATCAACCATTTAGACGAAGCTGGCCTAAATATTGCGAATGTGATTGCATATTGTGCAGATAACGCATCTGTTAATTTCGGAAAAAAACAGAGTGTGTTCACTGAGCTACGCAAGAGAAATGAAAGACTGATTCCTGTCGGTTGTGTTTGCCATATAATCCATAATGCAGGAAAGTTTGGACAAGTCGCATTAAAATATGACGTGGAGTCTCTCGTTATCAAATGTTTCAACGAATTCAGTAGCAGCACAAAGAAAGTTACTGAGCTCAAAGAATTTTTTATTTTTTGTGACGAAGAATGGTCGCAGCTTTTAAGAAGTGTACCAACAAGATGGCTTTCATTAATTCCTGCAACTGAACGATTTTTGAATCATTTTGCTCCAGTTAAGTCATATTTCCTTTCCCAGGAATCCCCACCTGGAATGCTGAAGAAATTTTTGGAAGACGAATTAGCTGAAGCATATTTAGGTAACCATTTTCAAACCGTTGGGTTCATTTTTGCTTTATCTTATCTTCTTCTGATGTTTCAGGACTCATACTACACGTCGGACATTTGGTGAATGGAATAATTGGGAAATTGGAATCGAGCGAGACGCTGGCGATTGAATTATTTACGATAATGAACAGTTTAAAACTCTCATTAATTAAAAAAAGATAAGAACAATTCTATGGGTCTATTGCAAATTCTTTTTTGCGAAAATGTGAAGACCTCGTGAAAGTAGAATTGTTCAAGCGTGAAGCGGATGCATTCCTAGAAAGAATCATCAACTATTTGGAAAAATGGTAAGAAATCCTTCAAAATATGCTTTGCAAAACATTCAGTTCTATCTACTATTCAAATAATTATTGTTGTGCTGAATTATAAATATTGTAGTCACTGTGGAATATTTTTAATGTATTATCGAGGTATCTAAGACATAATTATTTTTTTGGGTTTTAGGTACAACTACAATGAAGACAACAAATTCAAGTGCCTGAGCGCTATGATCCTAAAGAACAAACCAAAACTAGAAGATTTTTTCAAAATTTGTTCAGATTTCCATATTGAAGTTGATGAGGACGCGCTTTTTGAAGAATATGTTGAACTCTCGGAGTTTTATAAGAACTTACCAGCAAATGTTTCTGATATTTCTATTGATAAGCAGTGGGTTTGCTTTTTTCAAAATCATGTTGCAGCTAATTTTGAAAAAATCGCATCAGTTGCCTTTGCCGTGCCTCATTCAAATGCTATGAGTGAGAGAATTTTCAGTTTGATGACACATGCATGGAGAAAGGACAGAAACAATCTAAGTGTCAAAACTTTAGAAGCTGAGCTAATGGTGAAACATAATTTTACCGAGTCGTGCACAGAATTTGCGAAATATCTCAAAACAGCAGATGGTAAGCAAATACTGGAAAAATGCAAAGGCAGCTGGAAAATGTGAACAAAAAAAAATGTCTTGAAATTGTGTTTGCATACTTATTAGGTTTTATACATAATAAATACCGATGCTATAGACTGCATAATATTGTTTTTTTATTCTTGTATGTACAGGGTTATTGATTATAAATGTCCCCCCCTTTAACTTTTTTGTTTGGCATTTTAGGAAAAAAATTTAAATATAAAAGTTGCTTGGAATAAGTTAAATTTTTAAAATATTATATTTCTAAATATACAGGGTGTGTCACAAATGTGCAGCAACTGCCAACTTTGTTATTTTCAATACAATACCATATTTTTTATTTCATTTTTGGATTCTACGTAAAATTCTAAGCATATTTGATATGGCATATCCTATACCTAACTTGAACTGTTTCCAAACTACAAACAATTGAAAATTGGCACTTTTTTTGCACTTTGACTCATTATAAGTAGTGGCAAAACGGTTAAAGATAGAAAATAAATTTTACATTCCTATCTTAACTTTTTAAAAGCTATCTAATAACAAAAATATACAGTGGGTACCATTGGTACCAAATTTGGTACCTTCGTTGGTACCATCAATTACGACCATCACATAGCTCTTAAAAATTTAAGATGGAAAGTGAATTTTATTTTCCTTTATCTTTAACCGTTTTGCCACTATAATGAGTCAAAGTGCAAAAAGTGCCAATTTTCAATTGTTTATAGTTTGGAGACATCAAATATGCTTAGAATTTTATGTAGAATCAAAAAATGAAATAAAAAATATGGTATCGTATTGAAAATAACAAAGTTGGCAGTTGCTGCACATTTGTGACACACCCTGTATATTTAGAAATATAATATTTTAAAAATTTAACTTATTCCAAGCAACTTTTATATTTAATTTTTTTTCCTAAAATGCCAAACAAAAAAGTTAAAGGGGGGGACATTTATAATCAATAACCCTGTACCTACTTTTAAATAAATAAATAAATAAATGAATAAATAAATAAATATATAAATAAATGAATGAATAAATAATTAATAAAAATTTATTGATAGTTTGTTATAGGCTGTTTTCCCTGGCTGTTTCGTAAAAATTTTTTTGTAGCACTCAAAAATTTTGCCTCAGGTAAGTGAACAGCTTTGTTTTCAAACCTCCCGCTTTTCCATTTCGAAAACTTGGCAACCCTAGTCCTAAGATAAATCTCAATTAGGTTTGAGTTCAATAATAATATACCGTAATTACAAAAATTATTGAGCTTCTTATAAAAAAATACTTACTTTGCAAGTATTTCACGTTATTGAGTTTTTAGAAAAGATATTCATTAATTTAATAAATCGCGCGGAAAAGTTACTTATCAGTGCTAGTAGTCCTGAAAAGTTACTTTACCTCACGAACTAAAAAAAAAATAAAGCAAAATAAATTTTGACTTTTAAATATTGTATTAATTTTCATTTTTAGAGGTTTTGTCGCGTTTACATCAGGTATCCCATTGATAAATATTTTAAATATATTTCTTTTAGAAATCAAGTGAATATCAAAAACAAAATAGTTCGAGAGTATTTGTATTTCAATACCGAAAAATGAAATGTATTTGAATAACATTATTGCATATATCAAAAAGTATTTGAATTATTTTTATAAGTAGAATTATTACTTGACAGCCCTGATTCTTGAGCTTCATATATTTTTCGTATACACCTCTCAGTAGAAGCGACGGTTAATAAACCGCGTTTGATAAATAAAAATACCAGCATTAGAATTCGGAATTATTCGAAAAAAAAAAAGATTCTAATCATTAGATTTGCACCGAATTCAAATTCTTTACTAGGATTCGAATTCGTGATTAAAAACTCTCTTTTACAATTTCACTTCTACATTTATTTATTGGATCACTAAAATCATGACTAAAATTGTTTTTTTTGCAGTGGGCGTGTATACTGGACACTGGATATCAGCAACTAAACACGGGGCTGAGAGTAGTTCTAGTGACTTCGTTTGGATGGCTTCAGGAAAACCAGTGGTTTATAGGAATTTTGTTCCCGGTAAACCAGATAATATTGGGGGAGCAGAACACTGTGTTGAAATATTTAAAAATGCTACTACTGGTCAATATGGATGGAACGATCTACCCTGTGATAGAAAAATCAAACTTGGATTTGTTTGTCAAACGCGATTTGGCTGTTAATAGTTTTATTATTTTTATTTAAATCCCTCGAATTTATTTTGGCTCATCAATTTTCGAAAATCGAGGTAGAATTTTTTGACGTTCCCTAAAATTTTTAGCGTGTGCCTTAAACACGACGTGTTTCATTTTACTCTAAAGTACGTTGTTACTAAAATATAGTTAGATATTTTTGTCAGTTGCACTTATTCCAATAAATTTAATGCGATTTGAAGAAGTTTTTTTTAGTTCCCTCGTAAAAGCGAAGTATTGTAACCGTAAAAAATCACCCTCTAAGATCTTTTCAGATCGTTTCAGAGTCCCTAGATGCCGAAATACATGTTTTCTCAATCCCGTCGATTTGATCGCGGTATAGCTAAAAAACTTCTTACCTGATTGACTTAAAAGATCAGCCTGAAAAACTACTTATTGGATTAATTTCACATTTTGCGCAAGCATTAAGGGTGATATAGAGAAAAAGTGGTAAAGTTGTACGAATTCAGGATGGCGGCCAAATATTTTTTTTTAATAAATCAACGAAAAAAGTTTTTACTCAATTGACTCTAAATTTTGCAGAAAACTTAAATGTGAAAATGGGATAAACTGATACAAATTAAACATGACATAACAAAAGGGGAGTGTGTGTCGATGTAAAAACTACGTATTGAATTTATTTTAAATTATGCTCAAAAATCAAGTGTTCCATAGGTAGAAACTGGTAAAATATTAGAATGAATCCAATATGACAAAACAAAATGGTTCCTAGTAAAAATGTTTGAAAAGACGGTATACTTATATGTGTTACTAAATGACAATGTACTGAACTAAATTGAGTCACATTGCATTATTCCTAATAAAGGGAAGTTCCGGGTAAAGGAAATTTACCGATTTTTTAATATTATCAACTTGTTGGACCATATTTGTAGAAATTTAAAAATATCTTTAAAAAGTATGATTTGTCAATTTTTCGTGTTTTTATGTAAAAGCAAAGTTTAAAATCAAAACTTCTTATAATTAATTGAAGCTTGTATCATCAAGCGAGCAGCTTTTTATATTTGACAACGCTGACATTCGGGGCGATTTGGGCACCTGTTTCTCATGCGTTGGCAAAATACTAGAACTGAATTTAAACTTGGCAAATTATTGGCTCAAATGATTATCTCCGTAAGTGTATTGGATTTGGCTAAGCGTTACAGAACTTGCTTAAAATATGAGACGCTGATTGGTTGAAGCTCTTGGCGCGGTTTAGGAAATTTCTGATACAGCGACAGCCTCCACGCCACCAATGAAAAAAGTCTATGGGCCATACCAGCATATAATTACAAGGGAGTGATTCTCCAATCAAAATACCCGATTGTGTCATATGATGTAACTTACGAGCCGCCATTTAATGAATGTTTTCTAGTATATAGGTTTATTGCCGCGGAGTATAAACAAGGTCGTTAAAATTTCGCTGTACTAGCTAGCTCAGGGGCAGGTGCCCGATTAGTATTGCAAAGGTCGTGTGTTCCAATCCCTTATTAGGTTAGGTATTGACCAGTGGCGGCTCGTGGATTTAAGAACGGGTGAAGCGCAGCGTAGCTAGGTGCATATTCCCATAGGTAAAAATAGAGCTGCAGACGAAAACTTTCGGGGTGCCACGCCCAAAATGGCTATTTTTTTACCTTTTTATGATGTTATTATCCATAGCTTTGGAGTGTTTTTTAATACTCAGGGGAAATAATATAAATTTATAAGATTTTAAATATATTTTTTTGTTCTTAGAAAGTAGATATATACCACGATACACGACAAGATGCAAAACTGCTTCCGCCTCCCAAGATCCGAACGCACTGATTTACATTAGGTCTATAACACGCGAACAGGCGCCTGTAGCGTGCAGCAGCAGTGTTATGCCGCTCCCATCTCTATTCGGCTTACGGATATTCACCATTGCGTTGCCATAACAACTGCCGTAAGCAAATCTAAAGACGAATTTGTTAACTGCTGATTGTGAATCCTCAAGGAGTCGCTCTTATGAAAAGGTGTTCTGCGCGCTACGTTTTAAGTCATTATTATTTTTTAAGTATATAATGTACTAGTTTTGATAGAAAATAATGGTATAATTAAGTAAATAATGTGAATGTAGATTATAAAACGCAGAATATTTTAAAAATACTTTTATTTTTAAGTAAATTGATTGGAAATGTATGTGAAGCGACGCTTCACCCGTGTCCCCTGGCGAGCCGCCATTGGTATTGACCTTTTTTAGTTTATTTTTAACAAAACTTATAATTTTGTATATAGCTGTGTTTTGCGTTTTGGTTAGCTCTGGGTAGGTCTTTTTTTGAGATGATGTAGAAAAGTGAATCGATATTCAAACCAGGAGCCAGACTTTTGAGTTTTCTATTTAACAAAACCTATACTGTTAGGGGGATCCGTCCCGCAACAGCACCAGCTTCGCCAATAAAGCCATAATAAATAATAATAAAGTGTAACTGTAATAAAATATTAAATATTAACAAAAGTTTATCCAGTCAGCTGTTGCGAATCGCTCCGATTGAGAAGAATGAAGATGCCTCATTTTTGTAGTGTGGTGAAATATTCAACGTGTGCTGAAAGAGACGTTCCTTTTTTACCTCCCTCGTAAGAGGGAAGTATTGTAATCGTGAAAAAATCATCCTCCGAGATTTTTCAGATCTTTACGTTTCAGGGTTCATAGATGCCGAAAAACATGTTTTCTCAATTCCGTCGGTCTGCCTGTCTCTCGGGCTGTCTGTTCGCGGCATAGCTAAAAATCTACTTACCCGATTGACTGGTCAAAAATTAAGGGTCATATGGGGATAACCTGGTAACATTTTGGTAAAAATCCAATATGGCAAAACAAAATGGCGGCGTAGCGGATAGAGATGACCTAGAAAAACTGTAGTACTATCTCAAGATGGCAGAACAAAATAGCGGCCAAAGAGTTTGTAATTGTGAAAAAAATCACACTCTCTCTTGTTTCATATATCTTCACGTTTTAGCGTCCCTAGGTGCCAAAAATAAGTTTTAACATTTCCGTCGGTCCGTCTGTCGTTTGTCTATCTGCCTGTCAGTTCGCGGCACAACTTAAAAACTACTTCAAATTTTAGACAAAATTTTAGGGTCATTTGGGGATAACCTGGTAATATTTTGTTAAAAATGCAATATGGCGGAGCAAGATGGTGGCCTAGTAAAAAGTAAAAATATTATTACTAAATAAGAACGAATTATCAAATTTGCCTCAAATTTTGCACCAAAATCAAGTGTTACATGGGAATGAACTGGGAACATTTTGGTATGAATGAAAAAGAGCAAATCATAATGCCGTCCTAATAAATTATTTAAAAAATGAGCCTGAAAAAAACTACTTATTAAATCAATTTCAAATTATGTGCAAGTGTTAATTGTGATATAGCAGGGGCGTGTAGTCCATGGAAGCAAGAGAAGCAGTGCTTCCCTAAAAAAAATTACAAAACATCTTCTAAAATGTAATTTTTGAAATAGGAAACCATTAATTTAGTTTATATTAAAAATGCAAAAATATTATCTTAATTATCAAGCCCATAATAAATGCGGCTTTGACTCCGACCCAGCCACAATAGAATATCGATTGATTGATTTCCTGAGAATCGAGCCAGAGGTTATTGAACTTTTCACCGACTGTTTGCAATTTTTGCATTTCAGTCGCGTGCTTTAAGTGGTGGCTGAAGCTATCGTTGGAGTAGGTTCTTTGTTTGAATGGCTATCCGTGTGTTGTGTGATACGTACGTCGCGTCGTGCCTGGTGCGATATGGAAGACAATAACACGGACGTGGATATGCAAATATCGTCAACTTCGGCTGTCGGTAATAACGTTGAAAATGTTGGAGAATTTAATAAGAAGAGTGTGTGTGAATGTGTGGTATGTGTCTTAATAATTAAGGATTTTCAACATTAAAATTCGCTGATAAGCTTCAAATAATTTCCAAAGGAAGGGCAAAACCGCCTATGAAAAATTTAACCACAAAAATGAAAAACTGTATTAGACATTTTTATCCGGAAAGACAATTCTAACAATTTAAATGGCTAACAGGGTGTGAAAATATAAGTAAATTATTTTGTTGGCCATATTTACTTTTTGAAAATGAGAAAGGTCTCTGGAATGAAACTGGTTTTTCCGATTTAAACAATTTCCATAAAGCTGTAAATATACACATAATGTAAGAAAAAGTCTTCGGCAAAACCAGAATTGAACACGCCCTTAATAAACAGTTGGAATTTAGTCATCGCTAACACAATGAACTAGTCGTTAAAAATAGGCAAATATTAAGAAGACTTATCGATGGTGTTGTTTTCTCCGACAGCACGAATTGGGATTTAGAGGTCATGACGAAACAAGGGTTTCTTCAAATAGAGGAAATTTTCAAGATTTACTTAGTTTAATGGATAAATATGATATTGTTTAAAAAATCATTTAAAGCAGTCTAGCGTTTTTCGCGGAACGTCGAATCGAATCCAGAATGATTTAATTTCCGCTGTTGCAACCATTATTCTAAAAAGAATTAAGCTGGAGATTGGCGAGACGCGCTTCATTGCTATTGTTCTGGACGAAACAACTGATATTACTAATTTTAGCCAATTGTCTGTAGTAATACGCTATGTTAAAACAGACGGAAGTATTCAAGAGCGATTTTTAGGTTTTAAGAATGTGTCCGAAAATCGTACAGCAGGTGCATTATATACCGTAGTTGATAACGTAACTAAAGAAATTAATGGAGAGAAAAAATTAGTTGCTCAAAGCTATGATGGAGCTGCAGTAATGGCAGGACAATTAGGGGGTCTACAAGCTAAAGTTCGAGAAACTTTCCCAAGTGCTGTGTTTGTCCATTGTTTTGCTCATAAATTAAATTTAGTTTTATCTCGGTCCATCAATCACATTAAAGAGTGTAAAGTATTTTTCGTTACTTTAAGTGGCACGGCTGCTTTTTTTTTCCAAGTCAACAAAACGTACACAAGCTTTGGACTCCATTGTCCACAAACGATTGCCCAAAGTAGCGAACGAAACTGATGACGAAACTGATGACGTTAGCGCAAAAAATAACGCTAAGGAACTAATGCAATTTTCAAAAGACAAGGAGCTGGAAGATGCCTACACCGAAGTGTCGAAATTGTGTGAATTATTATTGACAATACTTGCCACAAGTTCATCAGTAGAACGCAATTTTTCAACACTTAAACGTATAAAAAATTTCGTGAGAAATTCAACGGGGCAGGAGAGACTTTCGCATACATCGTTGTTGTCCATTGAAAATAAACTTCTCCAAAATATGTCAGAGCATCGACGTTTTTATGATGACGTCATTGACGAATTTGCAAAAAATGATCGGAGAATCGAATTTCATTACAAATAGGTAAGTTTCTAAAAATTGCTTCCGTTTCTTAAAATTTCACCGTACGCCCCTGTGATATAGAGATAAACTGGTAAAGTTGTGGTACCAATTCAAGATGGCGGAACAAAATAGTGGCTAAAATTTTGTTTTAAATCTTGACTCAATGATCAATTGACTTTAAATTTTGCAGATAAATTAAATGTGATGTAGGGATAAACTGGTACGAATTCAAGATGACTTAACAAAAAGGCGATATGCGTCAATTTAAAAACTACTTATTGGATACATTTTGATAAAAATCCAGTATGGCGAAACAAAATGGCAACCTAGTCAAATGCAAAAAAAATATTTTGCAAAAAACTGTGTTACTAAAATCTACTTAATATAATAAATTGATTTCAAATTGTGTGCAAGAATTAACTGTGGTATAGAGATGAACTGTTAAAGTGTGGTAAAAATTCAAGATGGCGGAACAAAATCGCGGCAAAGTGAAATATTATCGTGAAAAAAATTGCAGAATTTACATATATTTACGATTTAGCGTCTCTAGAAGCCAAACAATATGTTTTCTCAGTTCCATTTGTCTATCTGTCAGTCTGTCTGGCTGTCAGTTCGCAGCGTATCTAAGAACTACTTACACGACTTACTTCAAATTTTGATAAAAAATGAAGGGTTATGTGGGGATGACCTGGTATTATTTTGTTAAAAATCCAATGTGACGGAACAAAATGCCGGCCTAGTGAAATGTTAAAAAAATATTACTAAAAACCAATTGTACAATTTATCCCAAATTTTGCACAAAAGTCAAGGAATCAACCTATAATATTTTGGTATGAATCCAAAACAGCAAATAAAATGGCGGCCCAATAAATTATTTTAAAAGCCACTTTATTAGATAAATTTTCAATTTTGGACATATATTAAGTGTGATAGAGATTAACTGGTAAAATTGTGGTACGTATTCAAGATGGACAAAATAACGGTCAAATAATACGTCTAAAAAAATCAGTTTAAAAATCATCTTATTCAATTGACTTAATATCGTGCAGCAAAATTGAATATGATACAGGGATTCACCAGTACCACGAATTAAAAATGACGATACGAAATGGCGACTTTAAAAGATCAATGTGGAAAATCAAATAATTTGAATCGTACCCAAAAAATAAGTGTGGCATAGGTAGAAACTGGTAAAATATATAACCGGAACCCCATTTGGGTCCATTTCCATCACTGGGAATATTATATTATTATGAATTTCAGGGTCCCTAGATGACGAAAAACATGTTTTCTCAATTCCGTCGGTCTGTCTGTTTCTCTGGCTGTTTGTCTGTTAGCGACGTATCTAAAAAACTACTTATCCGAACGATTGACTTCAAATTTTGACCAAAAATTAAAGGTAATATGGGGATGACTTGGTAACATTTTGGTAAAAATTCAATCTGGCCAAACAAAATGACGGCTTAGTGAAGTATTAAAAAACTGCTCATCCAATTTATCTTAAATTTTGCAAAAACACTAAATAATATGTTGAAATCAAGTGGTAAAATTTTGGTTCGATTCCAAGATGACCGAACAAAATGGCGGCCAAATAAAATGTTTCTAACCGTGAAAAAAAATCACCCTCTCAGGTTTATGTTTTATTAATTCCGTCGGTCCGTCTGTCGGTCTGTCTGTGATTTCGCGGCATAGTTTAAAGACTACTTAACCGATTTTCTTCAAATTTCGTTCAAAAATCAAGGGTCATATGTTGATGACCTGGTAACATCTTGATAAAAATTTAATATGGCGGCGTAGTGAAATATTAAAAAATTATTATGACAAAACTGCTTATCCAATTTATTTTAAATTTTTTAAATACATCAAGTATTATGTTGGAATCAACTGGTAAAATTTTGGTACGACTCCGAGATGGCGAAACAAAATGGCGGTATAATAAAATATTTGAAAATTCAGCCTGAAAAAACTACTTAATGGATTGAATTCAAACTGTGTGCAATAACTAATTGTGGTATAGAGCTCAACTACTAAAACTGTGTTACTAATTCAAGATGGCGGAACAAAATTGTGGCGAAAGAAAATTTATGTAATCGTGAAGAAAATCACCCTCTCAGGATTTACATATCTTCACGTTTTAGCGTCCCTAGATGCTAAAAAAACATGTTTTATCGATTCCGTCGGTCTGTCTGTATGTCAGTTCGCGACATATCCTAAATAATACCCGATTGACTCCGAATTTTGATAAAAAATTAAGGGTCATATGGGGATGGCCTGATAATAGTTTGATAAAAATCCAATATGGCGGAACAATGTTAAAAATGTTTGTTAGAGAGGTTTGATATTTGGGGTTAGGATCCAGTTAAAAAACAAAAGACTATTTTTAAATAGGTAGTCGGAGTTTCGCAACTTTATTGTTGCATCTTTAGGACACATATGTAGATTCTATATCCAGTATGAAACCCTTATTATCTGTCCCTACATATTCCGTTTGTCCGCAGATATTAAGATTCTAAATGGTTTTCGTTAACGATCCTCATGTTTTAGTAAAAAAAAACAAAATACTTTCTCGAAACTTTGTTGTTGCATCCTCAGGACACATATATAGATTCTATATCCTGTATGAAACCCATATTTTCAGTCTTTACTTATTACGTTGGACCGCAGATATTTCCCAGATATTAAGTTTCTAAATGGTTTTCGTTAACGAACTTCTTGTTTTTGTGTTAGAGTGGTGTATTATTTGGGGTTAAGATCCAGTAAAAAAAAACAAATGTCTTTTTTTTAATTATCGACGTTTCACTACTCTACTGTTATATCCTCGGTATATATATTTTTATAGATTGCATATTTTGCATGAAACCCATATTATCAGTCTACCTAATACGTTCGTCCGCAGATAATTCCCAGATATTAGGTTTCGAAATGCTTTTGTTACCGATCCTCTTGGTTTTATGTTAGAATGGTATATTATTTGAGGTTAGTATCCAGTAAAAAAACAATTTTTAAATTGTCGACGTTTTGAAACTTTAATGTTGCATCAGGACACATATATAGATTCTATATCCGGCATGAAGCACAAATTTTTAGTCTTTACCTACTACGTTGGTTCGCAGATATTTCCCAGATATTAAATTTCTGAATGGTTTTCGGTAACGATCTTGTTGTTATGTTAAAGTAGTGTTGAGGTTAGGAAATATCTGCGGACCAATAGGGTAGGTAAAGACTAATATAGGTTTCATGCAGGATATAAAATCTATGTGTCCTGAGGATGTAATAGTAAAGTCGCGAAACGTCGGCAATTTTTAAAAGGCCCTTTTTTTTACTGGATCTTAACCTCAAATAATACACCACTCTAACATAACAACAAGAGGATCGTTAATGGTTTTCACATTCAGAAACTTAATATCTGGGATATCGGCGGACCAACAGAGTAGGTAAAGACTGATAATATGGGTTTCAATTTAAAATGGCGAAAAAAAAATACGGCCAAATAAAATTTTTTAAAAATCAATGTAAAAAAATCTTATTGAATTGATTTTAAATTTTGCAGAAAAATTAAATGTGAATATGGGATTTATTGAATTTATTTCAAATTATGTCGAAAAGTCAAATATGGCATAGGCAGAAAAGAAATGATAAACATATTGGTAGAAATCACGCTTCACTCTTCCCAATAAAAGTAATAATTTATAAAGAGGGAAGTTCCGGGTAAAGGAATTTACCGATTTTTTCAAATAAAATGTTTAGATTAATTGAGGCTTTTTGGGTAGCAAAGAGCGCGAGCACCAACGCACTCACAAAAAAAACCGCCTCTGCTATTGGGATATACTAAAACGAACTTATTTAACAATGAAAAAGACAATCTTTTTTATTAAGCGAGCCTATCACATTTGAAAAACATTAGTGGCGTATACGTTATTCCCAAAAATTGGGAGGATTTTCCCCTACCCACTTCTCTCGTCGAGCCTGATCTTGTTGCCTGCGTGCACTAACTTCAGAAATACGGTAGATACTTAAAAACCCCCTTGTATATAGATTCTATTCAGTTAAATTCAATATTGTATGGTTTATTTACTTTCCTTATCTGTTTTTTTTTCAGGATTAAGCGGACTGGATGGAAGAAAGTAAACAAATTTTATCTCGGATTGTTGATTAATTACATGTAATTAACTAAATTATAAGCGATTTAAAGCAAACAAGTAAAGCGCTTTGACCATTTGAGTACGGTAGTTATCTGTATATCGATTTCTAACGTTATGTTTTCATTTGCTTCGCACAAGCCTAACGAATATTCCTTCTGATTCATATCAGGAGCGTCAATTAAATAAATACTCTGGACAAAATACCTCTTAAACCAAATACGTTAATTCATTTTAGTTTAGACTGTCCAGTGAGCGTAGCCACATTGTTAAACATGGCACCAGAAAGTACTAAACTCGTGAAACCTAAAATCGATCAAGAAGCGGCGAAAAAAGTGGTTTTCGATTTATATGGATTGAAAGTGATTAACATTTCGGAATTAAATGGTTACGATGATAGAAATTTTCACGTTGTAGTGGACGAAAAAATTAATGGCAATAAATATATTAGCACAGTACTCAAGGAAGGATATGTGCTTAAAATAGTTAATTCATTGGAATCACAAGATTCAGAGAAATTCAAAGCACAGAATGAACTTATGCTGTTCTTAAGTAAGTCTTAGGTTTTTTTTTAATCTTTTTACTCTCTAGATTTTTTTCAAAGTGTAGTTAATAAACAGTAGTAGACGGTCGAATTTTAAGTAAATTAAACTAGTTTTATTTTATACAATTTTATTTGTTGAAACAAGCACTACGAAAATATGCACTGAAAAGTCTTTTATTTTGATAAAATAATAAACAGAACAACAAAAAATATAGGGAGAAAATGAGGCGTCCTCTAAAAGAACTATACTAACAACCAGTGGCGGCTCTTACATAGGGTAATTTGGCCAATGACCCCCAAAAATGTTTCAGAAAATAAATTATTCGTTTAACCTTCTCTCCTAATAGTTGTAATAAGACGCGAATCTTGGGAAAAGTTAAATACGCTACACTATTAGCCACGCGCGGCGGTTCGAATGGTCTCGTTGCGTGCCTTAGGCATAATAAAATACGCTATACTAAGCTAGGCTGGGCAGTCCAAATTGCCCTGATTACCTTAAAGCTTGACGGAAGTACTCGAAGATTTCACAGCTACCGAGCGGCAGTCGAACGTGATAGCAAATGAAATATGAAATCGCGATTTGGGTCATCAGCCGGTCTCTTCTCAAAATGCGATCGATCGGCGCGGCATCACGTCGGCATGCGGAAGTTCAATTGTTCAGAGGTCGCGCGGTCGATATTCTAACTCGATATTGTTTTGGACGTTTTTAATCCATGAAAATTTATTTATATACTGTTTTTTGTAATATATATTTTTTTATTTTTATGATCCATGTATGAATTGGAAATATACAGAAAATAAAATATTGGTAGTGACTAGTGCAAAAGAATAAATAACTAAAAAGTGCTTACGAACTTAATTTTGCAAAAATAACCAATTTCAAGGTGATCTATGTTTGAGTTGTGAATCTAGATGAAATAGAATGTCGGTAGTGCGAAAAATTAAACAACTAAAGAGTGCTAATGAACTTAATTTTGAGAAAATAATAAGATAAGTGGTCGCAATTTGCCAGAACTTAGTATACGACAAACTAGTAAAGACAAAAATAAAGTATGTACGATTTAGCTAACTGGATATGTGATTGTGAAGTCTCTAACTCATTTTATTGTTATGTTTGTTTGTTGTTTTCTAAGGACTCGTCGGACTTATTATGCTGCAAAACCGGTGTTAAAGACTTAAAACACAAAAAAAAAGAGAACATGCGACTTCTGCAGATCACATGAAATGCTCGGTGAGCTACGGTCAGAAGTGTTGATATTCGCACTCAGTTAGACACAGTTTATAGAAAATCCCATAGAGATTTTAATGAAAATGTATCCAAAAAACGTTATATTTTAAACAAATTTATAGATTGTGTATAATTTTGTGGCGCATTCGAGCTAGCACTACGTGGCCATGATGAAACGGCTTTGTCTGAAAATCCAGTGGTTTTTCCAGGGTTTATAAATTTTGTTGAGGAGTTGGGCCAAAACAGATTATCCGCTTTAGCAATGTTAAATATCGAGAAATCGTTTATATAAAAGGAATGTGCTTGCAATTTTCACGAATGTGTCATTCAGCATGTTTCCAATTCTAAAGAACGAAGAGTAGACCTGAACTTCAAGAGAATTTAAAGCTCAATTTAAAGATAAGATATTTATTTTTATTTTAAGTATGCTTATTTTTAAATTTGTTATTGACTTCCCAATATAATTCACCACGAGCCGCCACTGCTAACAACAATACCTATATTATCTAGTTAATTAGGTATATATAATAAAACGAAAACATATCCCTATATTTTCTTAATATATATATATATATATATATATATATATATATATATATATATATATATATATATATATATATATATAGAACACGTAATATTTTAAAATAATAACATAAACAAAAGAATAAAGAGCATAAAGATCCTTAAAGCTAAACTAAATATTTCATAAAATGAAAATATCGCCTTTTATTTTGTAAAAACAAAACGTTATAAAACACTAAAACACATAATTTAAAAGAAGAATAAATCAACGGTTATATATTAGGGGGAAAAGGAGAGGTTATGTAAAAATACCAATAACAACAAATATTTACCTAAATCACAAAATCGAGTCTCCTACCTTTTTTATTAACAAATTTATGTATTATTTTATCAGTATTTAATTTCAAATGTCAGGGCATAAATAAGAGAGCTAATCAGTGGCGGCTTGTGGTCAACTTTCCAGGGGGTATATATATATATATATATATATATATATATATATATATATATATATATATATATATATATATATATATATATATATATATATATATATATATATATATATATATATATATATATATATATATATATATATATATATATATATATATATATATATACATATATATATATATATATATATATATATATATATATATATATATATATATATATATATATATATATATATATATATACTATATATATGTATATACTTATATATATGTATATACTTATATATATATATATATATGTATATACTTATATATATATATATATATATATATATATATATATATATATATATATATATATATATATACATCCCTAATTTCCTAATTATTACATTTTGCACCACAAAGAGTCATTTGAAAAAATCATAGACACGAAACAATAAAATACCCTTATCCCTTCGCAATCGCATATCCAGTCATACAAATTGTACATATTTTTATTAAAATAACGATTTCCTATTTTGTCTTTACTGGTTTGCCGAATTTTAAGTTCCAGCAAAGGTCGACAACTGGCCTTAAATTCGAGACGTTTCTCAAAGTTCAGCTGACTAGCGGCTATTAAAGTAAAGTCTTAATATTCTGAACCACTGTGGCTACCATTCTTAGTAGCGACCTCGCTACTGTGATTTTTGAGCTATACATACGTATAAATTAAGACCGGTAAGACCGCCAGTCGAATATCATTCATATATCGAAAAATTATCACAATAATATCTACCAAATATTTCGTTTAATAATTTATTTTTAAAAATATTTTGAATCTTAGGTATTGGGTGTCGGGGGGGGGATTACTCCACTTCCAATGGGAAAATGGAGTTTCTAACAAACTACAAACAATGCTACTAACGGGCCCAAACGAATTCATTTTCAACCACACACACGCCCCACTCTAAGGAATAAAATGAAAGATCGCCGATATAATCCGAATAAAGCGGGATCGCCGCAATCTACTTTCCGTACAATACGAACGGAAGCGTTTAACTCTTACCTAGAGGCGTGGTCTTCGTACATGCGATACTCTCGTTACCATACCAACGATTTGTTTTCAGGGACTGTTTTCGTTTCTTTCTGGAAGATTTTTACCAAGCTCGTACGTGGCTCTTCCGTTGGTGGATCGACACAAACGAGTTTGCTGCCGGTGCGGTGGGCGCACGGTTTGCTTAATACGCGCAAGTATATCATTTCGTTTTGTGTTTGCTTCTAGGTTTCTGACGAGCGGCCAGCGGCAATACTAGGAATGTATTAAATTTAACATTGAAATTATTGATAATTTTTAATGAAATGAATTAAGATTTATTATTGAAACTTAGTATATTGTATTGATTTTTAATGTTTTAAAAAATAATTTGTCAGGTTTCTTTTGGGGAAGAGGCACTTCCCCTACTCCCTCCGAATAGCCGCCACTGAATACCCTTAGCAATAAGTGCTATTACAAGGGATATTTTAATAGTGTTTAATTTAATTTTACGAGGGTTTTATTATTTTGTTCATACAATCCTAAAATTCTGTAGTTATTTTTATACATTGCGCTTCTTTAATATGCCCGTATGGACATTTCCAAAAAATTAAAATACCGGTGGGGGCAAAGTCATACTAATAACTAAAAAATTTTAATGAAAGCCCACGTGGAATGTAAAATACTTTTTTATTCTCCCTTATTTAGGTTATGAACTTATGTCACATTTATGCTGCCATTTTGTTATTCTCATAGGTATTCTGATATGAAATAAGGTAAAATATCATTTTAAAATATGTATCTCCCACTCATTCCCTCTTTTCATTTGAAATTTGTCTTCAAAATGACGTTCAGCTGCCATCTTAAAATCTTTAATTACGAATTATACACAAAAAATGAACCTTTGTTATAATTAAAGCTTTTTGATGATTATATATCTTAAGGACCATGCATATAGGAATGGGCGTTTTATCGATATATCGGTAGTCAGCGACGCAAAAAAATATCGATAGATGAGCAATAATCCCGACAGGTGTCCGATGATACAGACAAGTAACCGGTAATATCAATGTAATAACGGATTACATAATTAAGAAGATGAGGACCCTTTTTTCTTTTATTCAAATATATAAATAGATAGCAATTAACTATAGATAGGTAGAAATACCTATCAATAGGTAAAATCTAATATATACCATCCCTTTACGCTTAAACCTTATGGAAAACCGACTTCAGTGAACATCTTTCGAATCGCCTCGTGGAAGGTCGACCTCTGTGTTTTTAACATATGTTGTTCCACGTGTTCGGTTTTGATGCCTTGTTTCGGGAGGAAGCGGGAGACTCAACTGCTCAGTGTAGAAACACACAATCTCGCTAGGAAGGAAGTAGATGCTATGAACGTGTGCGACCTAGTTGTTCCTGAATTCTATCTTCTTCGTCTGTCCAGTTTCACATAGAATATTAAAGTAATGGCCGCTCTGAGGCGCTAGTAGGAGGGTAGTAGAAACTAAGATGCATTTCAAAGATTTTAAAAAGGAGGTGTTCCAGTTTCCCATCCGATATCGATAACGTCTCCAAACTAGAATAAGGTGTAAATCATCCGGGAGGGTCGCCCCAGGTCTGACTAAGCTCCAGACGAAGAGCATTCTGACTTACGGACTACATCCTGCATTTCTGTCTTTTAGCAAAAATACTTCGTTGTATCTTCTCGGAATTGAAAATTGAACGAATAACGATCGACGGCCGTTTTTTTTCCAATTGCAGTACAAGATGTAGCAAGTGTAGAATTTTAATTGAACAGGGAGTTCGACGTGATATAATACAACATACAAAAATTAACAAACATAGGAATATTTCGAGCGCATCAAATATAAATAAAACAATGACCTCCTTTTTTAAAAATGTCGAACCTACAGGAACCAGATTAAATTTGTGCCTCAAAGGAAGCAGTTTTTGCCTACCATACTGCCAATCATCTCTTTACGATCCAAAATTTTTGTAGTGCTAAGACAAAAACAAAAGCTATTATAGTTAATGTTATTGCTCCTGATATTTTTAACGAATTTCTTGAAAACTTACAGAAATTAAACTTTATCACTGTTATAATTGATTCGTCAAACAGACTAGAAAAGAAACTGGTTCCAAATATAATAAGGTACGCTTCCTATGAACTATGAAATCAACACAAAATTGTTGGAATTTCAAGATTTTCCAGGCGAAACGTCGGAAATATTAACCGTATACATATTTTTAAATGCTTGGAAAAATTTAATTTGATTCAAAAAGTAATTTGTTTTTGTGTAGATAACACCAATACAAATTTTGGTGGCGTCAAACGTAAGGGTACACATAATGTATTTACTAAACTTCAAAATAAATTGGGCTATAATTTAATAGGAATTGGGTGTACGGCATATATTGTGCACAACTGTGTTCAAAATGCAGTTAAGAAACTACCGGCCTTAGATATAGAGTGTGTATTTGTAAAAATGCATTTTTCCATTGATGACAGAAAAATTAAAATATTTTTAAGTCTTCTACCAGCAATTCATCGAACTCTGCAAATTTTTGAAGGCCTAAAATCCTATTTTCTTTCCGAAGAAAACTGCCCTCATCTTTAAAAAACCTTCTTGGAGGACAAAATAAACGAATTTTACTTTTGTTTGGTACATGGAACTTTAGAACGTTTTAATAAAACAATTTTAAAATTGGAGTCAGAAAACCCGACTGTCAACTGCAATCGAAATGTTCACCTTCTACAGAGTTCTAATAAAATAGAAGAAAGAAAAATGGAAAGGTTTGTACAATTTTTTGCACAGCAAATTTTAAACAAAAAGAGTAAGTCAGGTAAATTTGACTCAAAAAAACTCTTGTTAATTATTGATTCTTTTTATGAAAATTGCTTGATATTTTTAACTTTATGCGAAAATTATTTTGAAAAATATAAAAATTTTGATTGGGTTTTTTCAATTAACAGTTCTGCGGAAATAATTAATAAAAAATTACTTAGTAATGTAATATTTTTGAGCAAAGTAAAAATGTTTTAAATGAGTTAAATAGCCTTCAAGAAAAATGGAGGTTAATATGACACGTTATCATTGAAAACTAGAATACAAATACAAACGACAAACGTAAGATAACGCGGCGGCCGTCAGCCATCTATCGATGTAGGGACGAAATACGAGGCAGCTCTACTTTAGACAAGGAACGTACCAAATTAAACCGTGGGAAATGATTTTTATCGTTGATTGTGTCTGTTTTTGTATTGTTTGTGAAATACTCTAAAAATAAACTAAGTTCTTATTTGTATTAATTTTCATTGAAAAAAATCTCTTTGGCTCGTCATACCTACCTACACTACATTGTGACTTTATTATATTTTCCTGGATGAACCGTCCAGCAGAGAAGGAGCAATAGCATAGTAGTCAAGATCTTCGGACCTCCCTCCTTTTGATTTTTTTGTCATAAGGTGTGCTTCACTGATTATGTCAAGAAATAATTAGAAAATAGGTTGAAAAATATAGAAGGGGGCTATAGGAGGGATGTTATAGGAGGAGGAGGGGCCATCGTCCTCTAAATCATTAAAAAAATTGATTGGGGATCTATATTATTTACATAATTAGTAATCTTACAAATATTTCTAAAAATATCATTAGATTCAGTAAAACGTCAAAACATTTTAAAGTACACCAAATATCCTATGTAAATTGCAACTGTTTCGTATTTTAGATGTCAATAATATACGTTGCCCAAAGCCCGTTGCAACCAAAGATCAAAAAGCATTTCGTATAATATCTTTGTCCTCTGGGAAACATCTTGTCAGATTACTTGAGTACATACCGGGGGATACTTTGTTCAAAGTACAGAATCCGTCTGAAGAACTCCTTTTTGAGGTTGGCGTTTTAACTGCTAAACTTGACGCAGTGTTAAAGGTAAGTAGGAATAGTTAGGAAATTTGCAATTTGAAATATCAAGGAATGGAGGAAGAGCGCAATATAATTAGTTTTTACAATAGTTATCTTTTTGTTATCTATTTGTAGCTTCCTATTTATTTCCAGGTGCAGTAATATGCTTATTATCCAAAAATTATTTTCAGATAATTCTACTATTTAAATGAATAACCATTTGTTAGAAACTAAAGATTTCTTTAGGAAGATATCGAAGTAACCAGTTACGGCTCGTCAGAGGCAATAGGGTCGGCCGGGCCATACCAGAAAATATACAGGGAAAATTCTCTTTTTAAAAAAGTAAATATTTTTCAAAGATAGTTTTGCAAACATGCCAAAAACCCACAAAACCAAAATGTAGTCTATTATTTCCTGGGCACATAGCAAATAAGTAGGTATCCCTATTATAATTGCTTGACTAGCATAAAAATAACGCCATTAACAGCAGCCCGCGGGCCACCGTCCACAGATATTCTAATATATTTATTACAGACGGTGGTTCGGCCAGCCGATGCCGATGCCATCATCTCACATGCAATACTTCATCTCCTAGTTCACGCGGTACGTAATACGTTTGCATACATCCCATGCTATTACCTCGGCTGTAACGTTTGTCGTAGCTTATATCACCCAACACCGGCCCGTATCAATGTGGCCGTATTCCCGTTTCCCAATTGAATACTACCATTTTACAGGTGTTAATTGTAATTATTATAAAATAAGGCTACTTATTTTTAAATTAATTTTAGTTAGTTCTTTGCTTTAGTCATGATTAATGATGGTTAATATATTATATTAGCAAGTTTTACTTCATGTTACATTTTTAAATGTGGTGACGAAATAAGCGCAGGTGAATATTTTAAAATATCATTTGCAATTTGTTTTAGAAATCGGCCGGCTACATCGTGATTCTTTCTGAATAATGTGCTTTTTTGGTTACGGATATAGCTTTTACTATGTTTGGCATCTAATTTATTTTCCTCTTCAGAGGAAATTTGTAAAAAATTAAACAAAAGTTATCTTTGGGAATTTAAAAATAAAAAAGTTTTTTCTACCATCATAACAATCGGGGACACCCTGTATAATGATCTATAATTGGAAAATTATAATAAAACAAAATGAAAAAACATCGTGGATATTTATGTACTGCTGGATTTTTACTACTATCTTGGTCTCGATAACTGTATAGGTAAATTTTCTTTTACAAGAACCCCGCTTAGCTGTTCTAATATTCATCAGTATCAAGATTTTACCTTTCACCACAGATTAATTTTAGATTAGTACTTACTGATCAAAGGCGATATACATAAATATATGAATTGTGTATTTCCTCTAGGCAGTAAGAAAGATGAAAATAACCGATTCTGCTTAAATATTTTACTTATGGTTCCCACAATAAAATACTTCTCGAAAATGTTACTAAAATAGGTTATAAACTTTGTTACAATGATAAAAGCACCCAAATAGTTATTTACAGCATAGGAATCGAAATAGCGATCATTATGGGACTAGTTGTGAATATTACCAGACGAGGCATCACCATAACGATTGTTTCAAGACTTTATCTTCTGACGTCAATTGAGTCAAAAACCCAATCCAACAGGTCGCTCTTGTGCTATAGTGTTTGGCAGGCAAGTTTTTAATTGTAATTTCCACGTAAAAATATGCAAATTACACATGATGTTTGACCGGTCTGGGAGGAGGAAAGGGGGGGGGGGGTAATTACCTCATTATCCCTTGACAGTAAAACTGCTTTTGATTGGCCTTGAGCCTCGGCCGATCCTAAATTTCAGAGTACGAACCGTCACTGGAAGTAACTCTAAACCCTGTCGAGTTTTCAACGTCGATTATAGTGGTGGAACTACTATACCGCGAGGGCGCGGGGGGGGGGGTCTAAGATCTCAGGGGATCCCGTTTCTTTTCAGTCATTGATTATTTGCCGGCCCTGAGATTGATTTAGATCCGTTTAGAGGTTAATTTATTTCACATTCGATGGATAGAGGATCGTATTATTCAAGGTATTATCCGTCTTTGATATATGTAGGCTAAAGTTCCCTGGGAGGAAACAACTTTTATGAAAGGAAAAGGCTCACGATCAAGCTTGTATTAAATAACTGCAAATAATTTGATTATTTTGCAGAATTTCGATAATTTAGAATATCATAATACAAAAACTATTCCATGGTGTTTGGGAGCTGCACCAGATATTATTGAACATATACACGCTATTGACGAAAGCAAACGAAGTTTAATAGAAAATACTATTTCTGAATTTTCGTCTAGAGTGAGCAAGGTTGAAGATGGATTAAGTAAAGGTAGGAATAATATAATATTCTGTTCCTATGGACAAACAGACTGTTATCTCACTTCTATATATATATATATATATATATATATATATATATATATATATATATATATATGTGTTTTCATTCCGGGTGTACATCCGTTCACTACTGTTGTTCTGAAAAAAAAACAGTTTTGCTCACGTTTCGCCAAAATCACATTTCGAAGCTTTCTTTCTCGCGTTCGAATAGAGACTCTAGAAACGTTAGCAAAACTGTTCTTTTTCAGAACGACAGTAGTGAATGGATGTACACCCGGAATTAAAACACATCCGTGAAGGACTAAAAATCAACAACAATATATATATATATATATATATATATATATATATATATATATATATATATATATATATATATATATATATATATATATATATATATATATATATATATAATGTAGGCCCCCTTTTTTATTTACATTCCGATAAAGCTTAAAATTATCTGTCACTTCTGCCAGTTTTTAAATTTTTGAAATCGGAAAAAATTGGTGGAGCTTTAGGCATTTGTTTTATTTTGCTTAGTTGGCCATGCCACAAATATCAATGCAATATTAGGCTATTGATTATTTGTGGTCGTAGGAAAAACAGTATACATTACTCATGTGAAAGTGGTAGTTTTCAAACTCGAAGAATTTTTGCACTCTGAAAGTGGTTTAAATAAAAGGCACTTAAACATAAAATTATCTCTAGGGCAACTATGAAACTGACAAAAACGCACTGTCAAGAAAACTACAAAGGCAAAGTTGAATATTAACCTATTTTATTCACAATCAAAGCAATTACTCAGTTTTTCAACATTAGTGTTGAAACAATTTTTTCAACACTAGTCTTGGAGAATAAATAAAAATAACAATAAAAGTCCTACTAACAATAAAACTTTACTACATGAAAATGATTGTTTTCAAACATGAATGATTTCTGCACTATTGTTAAAAGCTGTCATATAATATAATGTAATATTTATTTGCATCGAATAACTCAATTTTTTAACTTTACAGGTATTATTCACGGCGACATAAATGAACAAAATTTATTAGTCGAAACCGTCAAAAATAAGACAGTTGTGAAGGCAGTGTTAGATTTTGGTGATACCCACCATTGTTGCTATTTATATGAATTAGCACTCGCTATGACTTACATGATATTTTTGTCTGGTAACATCGATAGTGGCGGATATGTCTTAGCTGGGTATTGTTCAGTCATGGAAGTAACCGAGGAAGAGATTAATTTGCTAAGGGTAAGCTTACATGAAAACAGCTAAAAAAGTTCTTTTACATTGTCAGCTATATACACGGCATTCTCAAAGTTGAATAATTTATTTTGACAGGTTGTAGAACTCGTGAAGAGAAGTTAATTTTCCAAAAATAATGTATATAAAAGTTGCAGAATAAGAGTTAATAAAACCTTTAAGTTCTAAGTCTAAATAAGAAAAATACTTGATCACCGGTAAAATGCATCCTGATATTATAAAAATTGTCATCACTTGTGCGGTTAGCGCAAAGTCTTGCTACACGCATCAAAAATAAAATCCCGGTGTCTACGAATAACATCACAAACTTTTAAGATTAACTGTTTTAGTTCTTCTACAGTACTTACTTCTCTATCGTGATAAACCAACTGTTTTAAACAGTTCTACAGAAAAAAAATCGCAGGGCGTTAGCTCTGGGGAGGGTGCTGGCCAGGAAATGGGTCCACTGCGCCCTACCCATCTATTATGAGACTCATATTTACATGCTTCAACAATCCTAAGGTATAAAAGCTTATTTTTTTTAACTACCATAAACTCTAGTAATAATTAAGTCCTAACACTGGAACCTGTGTTGGAAGATAAATCAAAATACAAGAGTTCTAACCGCACTACACCACAACTTATATATATATAATCATATATCATCTGCTGATGATGCTAACTTGATTAGCGAAACGCGCGTCCAGAAGGTAACAAGTTGTGGTATAGGGTGGTTAGAACTCTTGTATTTTGATCTAGTAATAATATTTGGAATTTCAGAAAATGCTGAGTAAAGAAGAATTGTTTTCCAATAAATTTAATTTAGGGCCTTTTCTCTACATGAAGGATCTTAAAATCGTCGTTAAACACGATTCTCCTTGATAATATGGCTTCCTAATGTAAGTTATGTTTATTGTGATAAAACTGCGTTTATGTTCATTTATCCGCGTTTTAAAAAGTTCTACTCGTCGGCCCAATGTATGCTTTTGGACATGAACCACATATTAACTGATAGACACTGACTTTTCATTTTTATTACTTTTGGGTTTTGTGTTTTACACAAATTTTGCTAGAGAATTATTAGTTTTGAAATTCTTCCTGTCGACGTTTAATTTTTAAAGAGTGCTTTCTGCAGTATGATATTATTTTAAAATATTTACTATCATCTTTACGATTGGCGCATAATTCATTAATAGTTTAGTGCCTTAACTTGTTATTTTTTTATTTGTTCGACTATTGAAACTAGGTAGCCATTATTTACGGCATTTTGTATAATTAAATTAAGCTTATTATTAAAATTTTCTTCTGATAACGGGACGCTAGTGGAACGGTGCTTATTTATGTTCTATGAGATGTGAAGACTTGTAATGGATGACAGTATCAATATGTGATGGTTTATGGTAAATTTGAAATGAATGTTTATGCAATTCTCTCTTGATTGTTAAATCTGAGCAGTTAATGGAGCCGTTATTATGTCTCAACCAAAACTATTTCTATTTCAATAATATTTACTGTATATACTAGTAGAGAAGAATTGATTATAGGAAGTCCGTTAAGCCCCATACTCGTAGAGATTCTCATAGATAACATGGAAAAATTGATTCACCAGCCTACATTGAGTAATAAATGTATCTATCGGTATCGGTATGTGGATGACATTATTACATATTTTACAGACAGAAATAGACAACTAAATACATTTTCAAATTTTATGAATTCAATTTATAGGAATATTAAATTCACGTTAGAGGTTGAAGATAACGACTCCATTAACTTCTTAGATTTAACAATTAAGAGAGAGCCTTCACATCTCATAGAACATACATTACCAGCGTTTTACAGTATGATCCATAGATTGATTACCGTCCTGTCATCAGAAGAGAGTTTTAATGATGAGCTTAGTTTAATTAAATAAATTGCAGTTAATAATGGCTACCCAGTTTCAACAGAAGTTCAAATAAAAAAATAACAAGTTGAGGCACAAAACTACTTCAATCGTAGACATGATAATAAATGTTTTAAAATAATAAAATACCACGGAAAGCCCTCTTTAAAAATTAAGCGCTGTCTTAACAAGAAGAATATAAAAATCGCATTCAAAACTAATAATTCCCTCACAAAAATTTCTGAAAAACACAAAACTCAAAAGTAATAGAAATGAAAAGTCAGGGTCCATCAGTAAACATGTAATTTATTATAACATCCTTGAAACAAGTGTAAATGTTTCAGAAATATGCATAAACACACTACTTGATCAAGAAATGCCTTTAATATAAATATAGCTAGTAATCATTATAGTCAAAATAATTTGTTTTATAAGTGATTGACGCAGTATAATGAGTTACTTGATCATGTAGAAGCTGGAATGATAAATATGACATTTTGAAATCCATTCTGTTAATAGGTTTGTTTATGCAGTAATAATATTTTCCCCCTCCCTGTATTGTAAGCAACCTATTTTGACACTGCTTTGACAGACGTAAGTGAAAGTTACTCAACAAGGTATTGGTTGACCTTAACGACGTACGTCAACTTACATCCCTAGGGAAGTAATAATCTAAAATTATTACAAGTAGCTTTATTTTTTGATTTCATTAACATATTACAAAAATCCGGACCAACATCCGGTGATATTAATTGAAATGAATATTAATGGTACAATTATTACAATTATTCACATTATTAACAAAATTTGGAAACACGTTTTCTCGTTTCTTCTCGATGTGTATTATATTTTCTGACTCCACAGATCCTTCATTTCTAACCAATGTTTGTGTCTCTGTTGAAGCACTGCAAGAGACTTCTGGCTGAGTGTTATTGTATACAATTTTATTCGCTATTTCCCTTTTATTACTGAGGCTCTCAGCTACGTGAATTTCCGCAATAGTATGATAGCTAATACATCAACTTCAGTATTTGCTAATAAAGTTGCCGACGTTTTTCTAAAAGAGTGTCCAGTATACATTTTGAAGTTCTCAAACTTTAGAAATTTCGCAATTTCACTTTTGAATTATTTTGAAATGACAAACCTGTTGTGTCAAGTGTCGTCACTTTTTGTCACTGTAAATGTACGTGACATTCCATTTTTGGAGTCAGGAATGGTCACAATTATGACTTCTTGACTTATTTTAACATTGTCCGTTTTCATTTCATAGAGTTCATTAGAATGGCACGCTCCAGCAACTCCCATTCACATCTTCCCTGTTAAACACATTCGATTTATTGGGTCTATAACCATCATTTTTTTTTTCAAAAATGCTCGAAGTTTTGGATAAGTCCTAAGAAATATCTATATTTTCCTCTATAAAAAGTGTGGACTTCAACATCGAATACTCATACCATAAGCTTGATGGGGACTTCAATATTTCACTTTTTTCGTGGAAATACGCCAAAAACAAGGTTTCTGAGATTGCAGTAGCCGTCTTGCTTTGACACCAATTCTTAAAGGATTTATATGCTGCTTCATACCTTTTTTTCGACTTTTCAGGTAGTAAAGATAAACAAGCAATATTTGCTGATTCTTCTATATCTGAAACATCCATTTTATCTACACAGAATCAAACAATTCGACTTCTTCAAACTTTTCGCTATGAATTGTCAACTTGACGTTGTTGATAAAATAAAAACTGCTTATGTTGCTCTGGCAACGGATCACGGCTGCCTTCATAATTTAATGAGAATGCTATCGAATGTAATGATAATGAAAATCCAAAAATATATCCAGCATTTTCTTGTAAACATACAATACAGGGAGGGGGAAAATGTTATATACTATATGGGATGTAAGTACATTAACCAGTCTTAAACTTTTTTGCCAGCTCTAGCTATCGCTCGGGCGCAAACTCGTCCTCGACTGGTAAATGTTACTTACATCCCTTATAGTATAAATAACTATTTTATAACCATGCGCATCGTGCGTTCTATCAAACATGTTCCTTTCAGGTCATTGTCGTTCTCCCTCTAAAAGGCTGAACATCTAGAACATGTTTATCAGAAGATCTTCCAAACCTAAACGTGTCCAAAAGTCATTTAGTTTTTCAGGAATAATTAATTATTGATTAAACAGCTTTTTATGGTTTTTAACGTGCTCGCCCTTATAAAAACTTCTAGAGGGGGCAACAATTTCCAATAGTAGATTTAATTTTTGCAATGCGTTTATTTTGCCGTAGAAAATTTTGCTAACCGTTATGTATATGTTTTATTATTTTGACTATTTATTTATATAAATTAACTGACTGGAGATTTTTGATCTTAAGAAAATTGTATAATTTTGTGTGTTTTTATGACCTTAAAAAATGTTTAAAATATACATATAATTGTTCCAGATATGCATCATGGCAAGATTTTGCCAGTCCATTGTATTGGGTGCTTATTCCAGTTTAAAAGACCCAGAAAATGTTTATATTTTAACTACAGCCAAGAAAGGTTATGAGCTTCTCGAAAAACTATCTAATGAGTCTGAAGATGCTGTACTAAGTCGATGGAAAGAAGTAATTAAGCAGACGAAGTATGAACGGTAAACACGCATCCAATAATGAAGAAAGTACAACACCCGAATAAGTTATACATACGATTATAAATTATTTTTTCTATTACTCTCCATTTGTTTAAAACAATATATAATTTATGAATTATTATACATATTGTTTTGACTGCTGTTATGTTATAGTCGAATTTTTATTCTAAAGAGGAGTTTACATTAAGAGATTGCACAGGCAATGCAATGAAAAATTGCCCACAGGGATGCGCATAAGTGATTTTCCGTCTGCTGGAAGCAATTTTATTGCAAATAGCACGCAATTTTAGGATGAAGGAAGTACCATTGTGTGTTGAGAGAACAATTTGCATATCCACTACATTTTCACTTTCAGAAACAAAATTCTTTTTCACGTCTTTTTTTAACAACACAAAGCATCAAGCTGATTAAGCTATCACGCAAAATTAAATTAATCAGCTGTTTAATGTCAAATTCATTTTAGTTGTCACACCTGCTCTTCAAAACGTTGCGTTCAATTGTTTGCACGATATATAAATGATTATGCAATGATATTGTTTGCCTGTGCAATACTTTGCATGACATATTTTTGATTGCATAACATTAAACGCAAACCCCCTTTTATATGTTTAGACCAAATAATCCAAGCAATGAAAATGATTTGGACTTATCATTTTTACTTCCCTCGTCAAAGGGAATTATTGTAATCGTGAAAAAATCACCTCCGAGATTTTTTCAGATGTTTTCTTTTCAGGGTCCTTAGATGCGGAAAAACATATTTTGTCAATTCCGGTGGTCTGTCTGTCCGTGTGTTCGCGTCATAGCTAAAAAACTACTTACCCGATTAACTTTAATTTTTGACGGCCTAGAGAAATGTTAAAAAAAATATTGCTAAAAAGCCTTATCGAATTTGTTTCAAAATTTGTATAAAATGCAAGTATTATGTAGAAATCAACTGGTAAAATCTCGGTACGAATCCAAGATGGCACAAGACGGCTTAATAAAAGATTTAAAAATTCAGCCTAAAAAAACTACTTAATGGACTGATTTGTGGGTTATTACTACTTGTAGTGTAGAGATGAATTAGTAAAACAGAACTAATTCAAGATGGCGGAATCAAATGGCGACCAAATAAAATTGTGAAAAAGTCATCCTTTCAGGTTTTACATATCTTCACGTTTTAACGTCTCTAGATGCCAAAAAATATGTCTTATCAATTCCATTGGTCCGTTTGTCGGTTTGTCAGTTCGCGGCCTAGCTTAAAAACTACTTATCAGATTTACTTTAAATTTTAGTCAAAAATTAAGGTTCATATGGAGATGACGTGGTAATATTTTGATAAAAATCGAATATGCCAGATATGGCGGCCTAGTGAAACGCTACATAGAAATGAACTGGTAACATTTTGGTATGGATATAATATTCCAAACCAAATAGCGGCCTAATAAAATATTTAAAAAATCGGCCTGAAACACTATTAGAATAATTTCAAATTTTGTGCAAGCATTAAAAAATTTGATCTTATATAGGGATAAACTGGTACGAATGCAACATGACGTAACAAAATGGTGAAGTGTGTCAATGTAAAAACTACTTATTGAATTATTTTAAATTATGCCTAAAAAAATCAAGTGTGGCACAGGTAAAGTGCGGGGCACGAAAGAAAACCGGGCGAAGTCAATCGGTTTAGGAAGGTCGGCCAAGAAATCTCTTTAAACCAGTGGTGTCACGTCGTTATTCCTTTTTCACTATTCGCACTTCCGATAATTAAAAAATGTAACTATGCTTAATGACCCTTTATCTATATTTGTCTGTTTTTTTTTCATGTACCGCACTTCTATATCTCTTTTGTGTTGCAAAAACGGCGATATTTTTTCTTGAGTTCTGTCATTAACGGTTGCCGGGCTACTGCCTACGTCCACTATTATTGGAAAACACAGTATAGTGATACACGATTTACAAGTCCAGATTTTACAAGGGCAGCCAACATCAGATCCAGTGAACGAGATTTATCAAAATTTTAATTTATGCAGGTCGGCTTTGGGCTATTCGGGTATGCCAAAAGTGGCGGTCTGTCTCCGTTTGTCATATTACTTTATACAGGGGCCGTCGTTGTGAAGTACTATACAGGGCGTTTCCTAATTGCGTGCTGATGTTAAAGGGGGCGTTTTTATGTCCTAAAAGTCTTAACATTTGAGATACAGGATGGTAAAGTTTAAAAAGAAAACATTTTTTTTTCATCCCAATTCTGATGCTATTGTATATAACTGCATGAAATTTGATACACGTCTTCTATGCATTAAGGAGCACACGGATTTACCCAGGTTAATTACATATGCACGCCACTGGTAGAAATTTCAAAAATTGATTGTTAATAAAAAATGCCCTTTTATGCATAAAAGACGTGTTTCAAATTTCACACAGTTATTTATCTATCTAAACCCTGTATTTACAATGTTAAGATTTTTAGGTTCATATTAAACTTTTTTCTTCAAATGATCCAAGAATCGCCCACCTTTAACATTAGCACGCAATTAGGAAACGCCCTGCATAGTACTTCACAATGACGCCCCCTGTACAAAGTAATATGACAGACGGAGACAAACGGTCACTTTTGGCATACCCGAATAGCCCAAAGTCGAACTGCATAAATTAAAATTTTGATAAATCTTGTTCACTGTAATCAGTGCTGGCTCTCCTACTATAACTACATTGATGTGTTAATTTTGGCAAAATATGAGTTCTGTAGTTTTTCAAATATTAATTGCAATATTAGATATTTTTTGACACCCGGTATTGAACAGCAGTTTATTGACAGCTACTTTATGAACAATTTTACAAAATTTATGAAAAAACTAAGCTATTTTTGAGGTTGACGGCTGTGATTCCAATGCTTCGATTCCTTCTAAATCGTTGTCTTTCTCTGAAAATGATGAGGTTTCGTCGTCACTACTTGAAGATCCCAGTGTGATAACTAAATCATCAATAACCCTTTCAATTTTGCCATCTATTTCCCAGTATTTATCTTCAATAGAACGAACATGTTTAACATATGATTTCCAATTTTCAGTCGATATTTAGTCAATCGCTTCTAATGTTATTTTATTTAAATCTTTAATTGAAAGTTTACCGGTGTTGCGCTCTCGAATATATTTTTTTACTCCTTCCCATGCAAGTTCAATAGGGTTGAGGTCGCACATGTATGGAGGCAGCCTTAAAGGCGTATGACCGAGGTTACGTAAAAGACCGTCAATTTTATACTTTTCTCTCTAAGTTTGTTGGCTGATATTACTTCATATAATTGATATTTGTTGCCTATATTACCTTACACTTGATAGATATTTTACCCGCCAGTGAAAAATATTTGGTCTCTCAATGAGCAATTTTCGTTTATTTTGGCACTTGCGCCAAACAAAACCATTTGATAGTAAAAGCTGATTTAAGGTTTTATACCCGTACGGAAAATCTATTTTGTTCTTTACAGCACGAAGTATGGGTTTGCAGGTCGGAACCTTCTTTAAGTTTATATAAAAATCCTCTATTGTTCGTCGAATTACTTGAAAATTACTATCGTCAATTTTATCTATGTATGATAATCGGGGACTTTTTTTACCAGGATATTTTAAAGGTGAAGTAGAACATGAGCGATCATTATGTTCTCTTTGAATTTTTCTTACACTACTTTCCGAAACACCAGTGTAAAATGCAGCGCGTTCTGCTTGATTTTGAATTGAAATAGTCAAACTATTATTTTCAGCTTCTCTAGTACAGGCCTCTATAACGCTCGCAATAACTTCACGTGCACCGCCTCGAATTGTTTTTCCTCTTTTGCTCGCTATCGTTACTTCGAAATAATAATTCAAATTCAAGTCATCGCATTTATATTGCCCAAATACATAAAATTATTACCAAAATTAAATCTAATGCTGTGGGAGAAGACGGAATTTCATTAAGAGATTTGCAGATTTGCTTACCTTGGAAACCGTGTGGACCCTTTAATACATATTATAAATACCTGTATTTTAAATAACGTGTATCCTACGATCTGGAAACAGGCAATCGTAAAGCCTCTATCAAAGATCTTAGGCCTATAAGTATAATACCGGGACACGAAAGAAAACCGGGCGGTCCTTAAAATAAAGGTTCATAGTCTTAAGCAAGCGGAAAAGTAAAATTTGTGTACGCAAATAAATTTTACGTTATTTTATTTATTGTAATAGTTTGCCGCTTCACCTATAAAGTGCGCCAGCTAAGCTGTACGGAAAATTAATCGAGGATTTAGTAAATTTCGCACTGGTCCACTTGTAATTGGGAAGGTTCTAGCTATTTCCAGCGGCGCCTATACATTTCGAGCATTTGTTTTCATTTCTATATAAATGCGTTGCGTTCAATGTAAATTATTATTTCGAAGTAACGATGGCGAGCAAAAGAGGAAAAACAATTTGATGCGGTGTACGTGAAGTTATTGCGAGCGTTATAGAGGCCTGTACTAGAGCTCAAAATAATAGTTTGACTATTCCAATTCAAAATCGAACAGAACGCGCTGCATTTTACACTGGTGTTTCGGAAAGTAGTGTAAGAAAAATTCAAAGAGAACATAATAATCTACTTCACCTTTAAAATCTCCTGGTAAAAAGACCCCGATTATCATACAAAGATAAAATTGACGAAGGTGATTTTCAAGTAATTCGACGAGCAATAGAGGATTTTTATATAAACTTCTTTTTTATATAAACTATAAGAAGGTTACGACCTGCAAACCCCTACTTCGTGCTGTAAAGAACAAAATAGATTTTCCGTACGGGTATAAAACCTTAAATCGGCTTTTACCATCAAATGGTTTTGTTTGAGGCAAGTGCCAAAACAAACGAAAATTGCTCATTGACAGACCAAATATTTTTCACTGGCAGGTGAAATATCTATCAACTGTAAGGCAATATAAGCAAGAAGGACGCAATATTGTGTATCTAGAAACCTGGGTAGATAATGATATGACAGTGAACAAATGCTGGCAAAGTGAAAGTGTGGTGTTGTTCAGGGAATCCGCTCTAGTAGTCGCTTTATTATAGTTCATGCTCGTTCAGAAGCCGGATTTGTTTCAGGTGCTGCTTTAGTTTTTCGCTCGAGACTTACAACTGGAGACTATTATGGACAGACGAATAGAGATAATTTTGAAAAGTGGTTGCTCGAAAAGCTTCTACCTAACATTCCTCCCAAATCAGTCATGGTAATGGATAATGCGTCTTATCATTCTCACGTAGAAGATAAAGCGCTAACTAAATACTCTACAATGCTCATATGATATCGTGGCTTAAAACGAACAATCTTGTATGTGTTCCAACATGGAGAAAATATCAATTATATGAAGTAATATCAGCCAACAAGCCTAGAGAAAAAAAAGTATAAAATTGACGGTCTTTTACGTAACCTCGGTCATACATCTTTAAGACTGCCTCCATACATGTGCGACCTGAATCCTATCGAACTTGCATGGGCAGGAGTAAAAAAATATATTCGAGAGCGCAACACCGGTGAACTTTCAATTAAAGATTTAAATAAAATAACATTAGAAGCGATTGACTCAATATCGGATGAAAACTGGAAATCGTATTTTAAACATGTTCGTTCTATTGAAGATAAATACTGGGAAGTAGATGGCAAAATTGAAACGGTTACTGATGATTTAGTTATCACACTGAGATCTTCAAGTAGTGACGACGAAACTTCATCATTTTCAGAGGAAGACAACGATTTAGAAGGAATCGAACCATTAGAATCACAGCCGTCAACCTCAAAAATGGATGGCTTAGTTTTTGTTTTTGATATATTTTGTAAAATTGTTCATAAAGTAGCTGTCAATAAACTGCTTCAAAATAATTAATTTTCTGTTGAATACCGGGTGTTAAAAAATATCTAATATTGCAATTAATATTTGAAAAACTACAGAACTCATATTTTTCCAACATTAACACATCAATGTAGTTATAGTAGGGGAGCCAGCACTGATTCCAGTGAACAAGATTTATGAAAATTTTAACTTATGCAGTTCGACCTTGGGCTATTAGGGTATGCCAAAAGTGACCATTTGTCTCCGTCTGTAATAGTACTTTGAACAGGGGGCGTCATTGTGAAGTACTATACAGGGCGTTTCCCAATTGCGTGCTAATGTTAAAGGGGGTAATTCTTGGACTTTTTTAAGAAAAAAGTTTAATATGAACCTAAAAGTCTAAACTTTGGAGATACAAGGTTTTAAAAAAACATTTTTTTAAAATCCTAATTCTGATGCTATTATAGATAAATAACTGTGTGAAATTTGATACACGTCTTTTTTGCATAAAAGGGCATTTTTTATTAACAATCAATTTTTGAGTTTTCTACCAGTGGCGTGCATATGTAATTAACCTGGGTAAATCCGTATGCTCCTTAATGCATAGAAGACGTGTATCAAATTTCATGCAGTTATCTACAATAGCATCAGAATTGGGATGAAAAAAAAAAGGTTTTTTTTTAAACTTTACCATCCTGTATCTCAAAAGTTCAGGCTTTTAGGACATAAAAATACCCCCTTTAACATCAGCACGCAATTAGGAAACGCCCTGTATAGTACTTCACAATAACGGCCCCTGTATAAAGTAATATGACAAACGGAGACAGATGGCCATTTTTGGCATAACCGAGTAGCCCAAAGTCGAACTGCATAAATTAAAATTTTGATAAATTTCAGTGAACGAGATCTGATGCTGGCTGCTCTTGCAAAATTTGGACTTGTAAATCGTGTATCACTATACTGGGTTCTATCTCAACGCTCATATTATAGTGTCAAAGAATATTTTGAGGATCGGTTTTAATTTGTATGTATTTATTTGTGACTCAGACTCTATCTCCCTTTTATGGTCTGAATGTGTTGCCTTTTGATTGTATAACAGTAATTGGTGTGTATGTATGTATATATTAATTTTTATAAAATAATAATTAGCATTTTGTTTTATGTGTATATATAGTTATCATTTTTTTTATTTTTTTTGTATGTGTGTTTTAATTTAGTTTTTCTATACGGTTTTTTCGCTTTGTCGATGAGATCTACATCTTTTGATAAAAAAGCATGTTTGACTTTGACTATCACATTAAATTTTCTGCAAAATTTAATGTCAATTGAATAATTAAGTCGAGTCTAAAAAAATTATCGCAATTAATGCTTGCACAACATTTGAAATTAATCTAATAAGTAGTTTTTTTCAGGCCGATTTTTTAAATATTTTATGAGGCCACCATTTTGTTTTGCTATCTTTTATTCATACCAGTTCATTACTAACACTTGATTGTTGTGCAAAATTTGAGGAAATTGGATAATGAGTGTAATAGTTAATCGTTTTTTTAACGTTTCACTAGTCCACCATCTTATTCCGGCATATTGGATTCTTACCAATGTATTACCAGATCATCTCCATTTAACCCTTAATTTTTGCCTAAAATGGAAGTCAATCTGATGAGTAGCTTTTAAGCTGTGTCGCGAAGTGACAGACCAACAGACGAACCGACGTCATTTAATAAATATTTTTTGGCATCTAGGGATGCTAAAACCTGAAAATATGTAAAACCTGAGAAGGTGATTTTTTTCACGATTACGAATATTTTATTTGGACGCTGTTTTGTTCCGCCATTTTGAATTAGTACCACATATTTACTAGTTTATTGCTATAACACAATTGGTTATTTAGGCTGAATTTTTAAATATTTTATTAAGCCGCCATTTTGTTCCCCCATCTTGGATTAAAATTTTCAACAATTAATTTCCATTTTTACTTAAATTTTATAAATAGTACTTTTTATAACTATATTAAGATCAATCAATTAAACAACTTGACGTTTTCTCCTTTTTTTCTTTTAATATATATATATATATATATATATATATATATATATATATATATATATATAAGCAAAATAGGTCACTATAGTAGAGATGGGACATGTAACTCATTTTAATGATGCGCTTCACTGACTCTGGCTCACTTTACTGAGTCAGCTCACTGAGTCGGCTCAGTTGAACTGCGAAACGTAGGAGCGAAATACACTCCTAACGTCGTTTGACAAGACTCATAACTTATGAATTGACTCCCGGACCACGGTTCTGCCACCCTGGTGGCTCGTAGTTGTAAAGAACAGGGGATGGGATATCGTGCTCGGCTAGTACGGCGAAGAATCACCGCGACGGATTGGTCAAGTTTAGTGTCTTAATTTTTAACTTTATACAGTCTGACTATGCAGAATTTCTGTTGGAGATTTATCAAATAAATTAGGCTCTTATTTATTTCGTTTAATATAGGTATTAAAACGTATAGATATGTGTATAATGTTAGAATAAATAATATTTAAGTTTATTGCATTTTTCAACCTACATTATTTTCTTAAAAAGTAAATTGCCTTTTTTTGTATGCGTATTCACCAATAGGCAGATCCAACCATATGTAATATCTATATTTGTATTTATTTTACATCTAAACAACCGAAAAAAAAAGGTAAAACCTACAGAGTTAAGACCGCTAAGTCGCTCTGCATCGAGAATCTACTAAACAGCACATATTGCAATGCAATTCGACTCTTTCGGCAGTCGGTGACTCTGTGGCTCTTCATTGTCGCAAGTCGTTCCCGCTCCGTTACGCTGTAAGTGAGAGGTGAGTCAAAATCGAAAAAGAATCACGCCGCAGAGCTGCTTCAGTGACTCACTTAACTGAGCTGATTCTTTCAGCCAGCTCACTCCTGAGTTACACAATAGCTATTATCGTTTTTAAATTACCCCGGTAAGTGAACGTTTATTCGTTTTAATCGCTAGTGGTTTACATCAACCTCGTAATAGCGCTGCACAGCCACAGCTGTATGAATTTTTCGGATTCGTCGGCGCGTTATTATAAGCACAACATAAAAGCTCCGACGGACTGTGCTCCTTCTTGTCTTGTTAATGTTCGGTATTAATATGTACTATTTTAAAACAACCAATTTTTAAACTTCTAATATGAAAGAAAATTCAATATCATTTGAGAATATATTTACTGTGCAAGCAAAGTAAGTGTGTTGTTAATTTTGGTTCTGAGGATGTTGTGTGCTTGGGAGAGCATAAGAGTGCTCTGTAGAAGAAAACTTTGTATAGTACAAAAAAATATCTGTATTCTAATTAATTTTAAGCTTATTCTAACACTTAATCGGGTCGCTTGAGGTTGAGTATGGAGTAGAAAGTGCGACTTTCTATATAATATAAATAAAAGTTATCTAATATAATTATCTATTTATTTATTTATAAATATCTAAAATCCGATCTCTTACTACGTTGCCTACACAATGGGACCGACCCAGGTAGTCTTACAGTCATTCAGCCAAAACCATCTAAAGTTAAATTTACTTTACATTCCATATAAACCACATCTAAATTTCGGCTATCGAATTTTAATTAAAATTGTCAGACAATCATTAGTGGAAAATCAATACTCTTTTAAAATTTTCTTACATCTAGCGATTTCTTTCCATCCAACTCTCGACTGTTTTTTGCCTACTATGATTATAAAAAATTATATATGTAGGCAAACTTTGCCAATTGCTGAAGAGTGTAGGATTCAGTAATTGTAAAAATAAGCACTGTTCCACTAAAATGTTTTCAATTTTTATCGCAATAAAAAAACCTTTTTTTTAATTAAATTTTTTTATTAAATAGTAAAATCAACCATGAAAATGTATAAAGAAATATTTCTACATTACTTTCGATTACCAAAAAAATAATTAATTTATTTATATAAATCAATAGGTATGTTAATAATTTTAGGTACAAATAAATATAATATTTATTATTTAACAAACTTGGATTTACCTTTATGTGTTATTCTGCAGAAAAAATCCTTTTTAATACAGTCTGCTTTAAAAGATTGTTTTTTTATAATTTAAACATATTTGACATGCTAAATGATTTGGAAAGAGATTGAAATGAATTTCTTGTTTCGTGTAGGCCTAGCTGCAACTATTTAAATGCAGGCTAATTCAGGGTGTATCTTAATTGCATGGCAGTATTGTTGTTTATTTAAATATGTGCGCAGATGTTTCGGTACAAATATAGATTTTTTCTTGAATTTCCATATGAATATGCCAAAATTTGCTTAAAGTTAGTACATCTTAATATTTAAAGGAACGTTTTGCAAAAATTAGTATTTTTTTTTTAATTTAATCATAGGCGGAACATAAGTTTTTTAAAGAACAAAAGTATTTGACTGCCCGATTACTACACCCATCTGTTTTGGAATCAAAATGTAATTTTTAGAAATTAATTTGCCGGGTTGCCAGTTGAAATATGGCCATAAATTAAAATTTAATTAATTATTTTTTTAAAACAATTTCGGTCACTTGTTGCCACCATTGCTATTTCCGAAACCGTAAATGCTACAAGATCGGTTAAATCCTTTTACCGTGTTGCTGGATTCTGAGATATAACGTGATTTGTGAAAAACACATAAATATATTTCGTCGAATATTTCAAAAACTATTGATTTTCGAGACACAGTCTAGAATTGAAAGTCTTATTATTTTTTTTTCGTTCTACAACATGATGCCTTTAAATTTCACCTCCAACGTTTTCTGCTCGAGCCACCATCAACTTAGTTTTTTTAAATATGGATCTAGGATTGTTATACTCACTTTTACAACCATTTTTACCATATTTACAATCATACAAATATCTTAGGAGATGTTTCGATCAGGTAAAATATCATCATCGGGAATTTTTACAAGTACAGCCCTGGTTTCATAATTTAATACCCTCAGAAACGCTTTATTGCATTTTATTTAATTACCAATTAATTACTAATATGTGAACAAACAACGTTTTACCACAAAGAATCACAAAAATTACATAGTCATTTCTAAAATTGGAATGAATTCCTCCAATTGAGAAAATTCATTTGTAACTACATATTTTATAATTCGTTTTAATTCTTTTTGTTAAAACGTTCTTTGCTCTCATGTTATTATTTAAGTGTTAGTTAATTCATTTCCACTTATATTTTAAACACAAAATCAAATGCAAAATTTAAGTATTTGAGGACTTTAAATTATGAAACCAGGGCTGTAGTTGTAAAAATCCCCGATGATGGCTGTGTACGGGATCGAAGATATTTGCATCATTAGAAAGAGGATAAAAAATTATTTTAAAAGTGATAATAAAAAATCTAGGACTATATTTAAAACAATTAAGTTGATGGTGGTGGTCAAACATGAAACGTCGCAGTTGAAATTTGAAAGCACGGTGTTGAAGAGTGAAAAAAATTATAAAACTTTTTGAAATATTCGACGAAATATATTTAGGTGTTTGTGACTCAGAAACTACCATGAATTTGGCAATACAAAAGAATCTAGAATGGACATCAAAATTGACAACTTTTGCTCTAATTTAACCGACCTCGGAGTTAGCAATAGTGGTGTCACTAAGTCAACAAAATTGTTTTAAAAAAATGAATTAATTCAATCTTAATTAAAAGTACTTGTGGCCATATTTTGAAAGGCATCCCGGCAGAAACGTATTCCTCTATTAATAATTACCTCTAAAAATTACATTTTGATTAAAAAACAGAAGGATGCAATAAGCATGTAATCGGATCTTAGGCTATTGAATATGAGATTTATGATAATAGAAAAAAAGTTTTTATTAATATTCGATTGAAGACGTCTGAGCAGGGTGTCCCATTTTGGGTACTTTTGCGAGGTATCTCGGGTTATTTTTATAGATAGAAAATTGAGGTTAACAAAATTTTCATAGCCCTTTTAGTTTTTAAGATACAGGGCTAAATTGAAAATGTACTTTTTGAGGTACCCCTCGTCCCTCAACTATCAGATAACTTATAGAAAATGTCAAAAAATGCTTCTTATATAACTTTTCCCGTAGAACTCAATTCCGCCATTGGAATTAGTATTCATGGTCAGGTCAAAAAGTTGTCGGATCCTACTTTATTTTTTTAAATGGAACATCCTGTACATTTATAGACTACAAAATTTGTTTTTTTTAACTTTTTCAGAAATATATAATAGTATGCATTTTTCCTTAGAAGCAAGTAAATGACAATTTTTTGAAATTAAATGCACAATTTAATAGTAGGCTATGGCTATTGTTTATGACAACAAATAAAAATAAATGTCAAATATTAAATAAAATAAATCTCATCGGTTTTTGGATCGACTTTTGGTTTATAAAGCAGTTTAAAAACGTTCTTTTGGTATTTTTGTTTAATTGATATTTATTAATTTCTTCTAATAATGGCAGCGTATGAAAATTTTGAAAAATGATGATGTTAGTATAGTTTATACAGAGTAATGAAAATTCTGAAGAAGCCCCGAAATTATATTTCCAAAGGTAAGGTAAGTAAGCTATTATGGCTATGAAAATCTGTATTATTATAAGTTTTTGCCTGTTAGATATTCAGACAGAAGGCAAACGTTTTTTGAGATATTTGTTCGTTTAAAAGCGAATTTAGTTCACCCGTGTTCTAAAACATACAACAAAGAGAACAGGGAAGGAGAAGAGATAGATGTTTTGGGATTTATAGAAGCAACACCTTCGTTATCATGTAAAAATATTGAGAAGGAAATTGCTGTGCCAAAAACTGACGGTCAGGGGATCTTGAAGAAAGTATCATCCATACAAATAGTGTAACATTTGCATCCTGGCGATGCCGAGCGCCGGGCACTGTTTTGCAACAAATCGATGATAACGATTTATTTGGCAGACTTGTTATCTGGTCAGACGAATGTTTTTTTTCAAGTGCGGGAATTTTTAATCGTCACAATACCAGAAATTGACATAGTGAAAATCAGCATTTAATGTTTGAAAGGACATAACAAGGACTCTTTGGAGTTGGGGTGTCATGTTTTATTATGGGCAGACATATAGTTTATAGGATTTTTGAAAGAGGTCTTACAGCACGTAGATACCTAGAAATCCTTGAGAAAGTTAATCCAGAACTGCTCGAAAATATTCCATTAGCCCAATATAATGCTGTTTACTTACAGCAAGATGGTGCTCTAAGTTACAACTCTAGGCTCTTAAGGGAATTTCTTGATAATAACTTTCCTCAAAGATGGATAGGTACCAACGGACCTGTTAGATGGCCTCCACGATCTCAGATCTCTTTTAGATTTTTTTTATGGGGCTATGTACAAAATGTAGTATATAAAACACGACCAATGGTTCTTTTTAACGCTATTCAAAGAATTACAAAAATTGCCAAAACGATTCAAAAACCGATGTGCCAATTTTAATTTAGAGAAAATGGTAGTCAATTTAAACATTACCTTTAAAAATTCGTTTTTTCTTTTTTTTAATAAGATTATTTTTTTGTGTTTGTTATATTGTTACTTTATACTGTAAAACTGTTTACAAAGTTACTGTTTTTAAAAAACTCTATAGGTATTTTTATATAAGAAAATACCTATATGCAAGGTATCCTATTCTTCGTTAGCAATATGTAACTTGAATTGTTTATTATTGATATTCATGGCCTACTATGAAATTATGCATTTAATTTCAGAAAATTGTCATTTATTTGCGTGTTTCTGAGAAAAAGTGCAAACTATTATATATTTTTGAAGAGGTAAAAAAAGACAAATTTTATAGTCTATAAATATACAGGGTCTTCCATTTGAAAAACAAAGTACGGTCCGTTAACTTTTTGACCTGACCCTGTATACTAATCCCGAAGGCGGAATCGAGTTCTATGGGAAAAGTTATATAAGAAACAGTTCTGACATTTTCGGTAAGTTATTTGATAGTTGAGATACGAGGGGTGGCTGAAAATGCAACATTTTCACTTAACTAAAAGGGCTACGATAATTTTGTTAAAGGCATCTTTAGTTTTACGAGAAAGTAGCATGCTGCCGCGAAAATTGCAACCTTCTATCTATGAAAATAAGGGAAATACCCCGCAAAAGTGCCCAAAACGGGACAACCTGTACGTGTACAAAATGCATTAAACTATTTTTTTTTACATAACGATAAGAATGTAATTTAAATAGTTAAAAAAGGTAGTCTCTAAGGTAAAATGGGAGAGGAGGATGCAATATCCTTCATCTCAAATTTGAAACCCTTACAACACATATTTGTATAAACTTATGATCCTAAAATGATCAGATTCAGCAATATCGAGATGTAATTAGGAAACACCTGATAATTTTAATGCAGAATAAAACTAATAAATTATTATAAGGTACATACAGGCAATAAGGGAAATTTAAAACTCAAATAAAACAATTCAGTAGAAGTACACTGTCTACTTGATTATTGAAAATAGCACATGTTTACGCTGAAACATAAAACATTAGAAGAAAACAAAAAAAAATGAACTTCATCATGTATTAAAGATGTGATTCAGTTCAAGTAGCTGAAAATAAGATGTTTGATTTTGGTCGAGATTGACATACGAAATGATATTTATTAAATAACAAGCTAATTTTGCAATTGGCATAGGGATCCAAAAATTGTTGTTAATCTAAAAAAAATGTGGTGATGTAGAACTTGAAATATTTTAATAGTACTCTTTATCATTTTTTTTTACCGCTTTTGATGGTAAATATTTCTCATCTGTCAGTAAATACTATATACAGGGTAGATTTTTTTAATTTTAATTTGCGTTTTCGCTCATTACTTTTTTGAGATATACAAAAGTGTAAATACAAAACTTGTAGATTTTGACGTGGGATATATTTTAGTGATATGACAAAAACAAAAAAGCATCAAGATAGATAGTTTGTAAAATTACTCAACATTTGTTTTTTTTTTTAAATGGGGACACCCTACATTTTGTATGACGGTTGAACATATTTTTTCTGATTTCAATAATATATATGACGACATTTGCTTTAACCGTTTACTTAGCCTTACAAATTGTTAAAAAGTAATTTAAGCAAAATCAAAGCAGTCATGGATAATGTTAAAAAAAATTGGTGATTTATTTCGACAAACATAATTTACGCGGAATCGAAACAGATCCATTTGTTCTTTTTTTGACGTTATCTACGAAAACATTGATATGTAGGTACTTCCCTTGGAGGAGATAAGTATTATATTCTTGAAAAAATTACCCTTCGCGATTTTTTCAAATTTCTTCGTTTCAGGGTTCCTACACTCAAGTTTTGGTTATATATGTTCTATATGAATGACATGGTAACATCCTGGTAAAAATCTAATATGGCGGATCAAAAACGTGGAAAAATTTCGCTTCGAGTTTTTTTCAGACTTTCACGTTTCAGGATCCATAGCAAAAACACTAATCTTTATCAAACAGCGTTTGTTTTTATATACCTAAACAGTTTAACTTTTTTAATGTTTTAGGATATGCTAATTTCAATAATCTTTTTTTTGCATAAATTCAGTTGTCGTTTATGATTCCTAAAACTAAACTGATTTGAAACATTAAATATTTGCAAGAAATTGTGGGCTTCATCCACCCACTCATAAATACATATATATAGAAATTGAATAGTTTTTACAACTCTTTTATGCACGACATAAACATTAGGGCCTCTGCTATAATTTCTTTTAATACATTTTATGTATTGACATTTTCTTATTATAAATATAACATATTTTTTAAGCCATGAATAATTTAGGCGAATATTAACAATAATTGTCTAACAATAATGGTCTAAAAGTTTTTACAATTTACATTTTATGTTAAATATGTTCAGTTTTTACAATTTTTAAGTTTAGTAAGTAAAGCTCTTTTCTCATATAATTAAAATTGTTCGTAACATCGTAACATCTTAATAATTATATCTTACACTAAAATAAAATAACAATGTAATAATTGTCTATTTCTAAATTAATACTGACAAAATATAGGATTATAGTGTGATTATCTAATTATTTACTACTATGCTATTATAAGTTGTTTCCTTACGCTGAAATTGGTTGAACCAGGTTCAAACAATTTCAAAACGGTACATTGCGTTGAGCTAATGACGTCACATAGTCACATTGAAATTGGTTTAAAATGTTTCGAGACACAATCTCTTCTCGTTTCAAAACCACGCATGCGTTGCCAAATTTAAAACGGTTAAGGTGAGTTTTATAAACCCACGATTTTTACGCTTTATTGATATTCTTTTGGAGGATTATTGTAAATTGGACATTTTTAAACATAATTAACCCTGGAAGGGTCAATTTTTTTAATAAAAAATCACTAAAAAACTTGTTTATTCTCCGTCTTCAGATACGATTTTTAACGCCATTTTGGTGATGCATGTATTGGGATCTCGGAAACTATAAGAGTTACAAAAATGATTAAATGAGCAAAGTTTTACAAAATTTTATCGGTGATTTAAAAACGCCAGAGGCGAGCTTTTAAGTTTTTTGGTTTTCGAGATATTTTGAAAAAACTAAAAAGTGGCATTTTCTGTATAGTCCTGTAACTTCTTTATTTGCATTTTGTTTCAAAATCTATGAACACTTTTTCTTAGCCATTTTTTGTGTATATAACGGTTATTGTATTAAATTTTAATTACGACGTGGTTATCCTTCACCATCACCAACTTTATTTTTTCTTATGGACGCCATATTGGATTTTTGTCTCTCTAAAATAAGCAAGAAAAATCCTATTCATTGATGTATAACAAGTTTATATTTCCTAATAGAAAAACCATCAAAATGTCCAAAAATTGATTTTATTCTAGCAGGCTTTGGATCTCCATGATAACAATATTATTTTTTTGTTTTGGACTGTTTGATTTGTTGACGTTTTAAAGGTTGTTAGTTATTTTCTGTTATCCTTTTTTTTTGAATTCTTAAAAATAATTTTGCGTTTGCGTTATACCAATGAAAAGAAATTTGATATGCTGGAGTGTTATATTAAAAACAATAGAAATGCGGTTATAGCCTTCAATAATTACGCTGATACTTACCCAGAGAGGCAACAACCAAAACAAATGTATTTTTCAAAACTTGTGGTTAATTTAAGAACGTGTGGAAGTTTCGAACAGTCAACGCCTAAAAAGTATAACAAAGACAATAACAATCGTGACAATCAAGTCATAAATTACCGAAAACTCAACTTCATCGACAAGAATAAGCAGTACAAAGCTAGAAATTCCTAGGAAAAAAACAGAGATTTTAAAGAAAAATAAGTACCACCAATAGAAGCCGACCATTGTTCAAGGGCTCACTGAAGGAGATTTTCTAAGGAGACTTACCTTTTGTAACTGGTACATAAACAAATGCCAGGAAAATGTAAATTTTAGCAGTTCCATTATAAGGACTGATGAAACATATTTTAGTAACTGTGGAATCTTTAACAAACAGAATCGTCACCATTGGGCAACATTTTTTTTTGCACAACGTAGGTTGCAAACTCGATTTGGCATGAACATTTGGTGTGGCATTTACGGTAAAATAGTTTTTAATATTAGCTGGTTTAACTGCTTTATGCATAATCTTGTATTTTCAGGTAATCAACTTACAGGCCCATTTTTTTACCAGCCTACTTTAACTGGTGAACGATATTTAGATATGCTAGAAAACCAAATTCTACCAGCAATTAGAGATGTAGAATTTCATAATGTTTGGTTTCAGCAGGATGGCTGCCCAGCCCACAATTCCAGGGCTGTCAAAGATTTATTAAGAAGAACTTTTGGGGACAAATTAATTTCCAATGGTTGTACTACATTATGGCCTGTTAGGTTGCCAGATACTACACCATTGGATTTCTTTATGTGGGGGCGCGTTAAAAATGAAGTTTTTGAGTTTGAACCTTCCGAGACATTGGCCGTACCCGAAGAGAGAGCTCAGAAAGTGTTTGCTAATATTAACAGAAACACACTTAGACGAGCGACAAATGTCGTGCTTGCGTTGCTAAAAATGGACAGCATTTTGTTTAATATACCAAATATTATATTCTTTTGTGTACATGTGTATGTTTCTAGTTAAAGCTTGTGATTACTACATTAAATATTTATTAAACATTACAAAGAAATATTGTTACCGTGGCAATCCAAAGCTTACTAGAAAAAAATCGATTTTTGAATATTTTGATGGTTTTTCTTTAGGAAATTTAAACTTGTTATACATCAATGAATAGGACTGTTCTTGCTTATTTTAAAGAGACAAAAATTCAATATGGCGTCCATAAGAAAAAATAAAGTTGGTGATGGCGAAGGATAAACGAAACGTCGTAATTAAAATCTAATGCAATACACAAAAGTGACCATAAAAAAGTGTTCATAGATTTTGAAATAAAATACAAATAAACAATTTACAGGGCTTTACAGAAAATGCCACTTTTTAGTTTTTTCAAAATATCTCGAAAACCAAAAAAGTTAAAAGCAAGCCGCTGACGTTTTTAAATTACCAATAAAATCTGTAAATCTTTGCTTATTTAATCATTTTTGTATCTCTTATAGTTTCCTTGATTCCAATACATGCATCACCAAAATGGCCCACACTGTATACACATAAGTAAATGTAGATATTAAATTTTAGATTATTTTATTATTATAAAAGTTAGATTTCTTTTATATCCAAAGTACAGGGTGGTCGAAATTGGTCTGTTTTAACAGAGAAAACCTATTTCCTGACTAGATAGAGCAAAACTGACTTAGGTGTCATGGGCTCGATTTCTGAGAAATGTTTAATGGCAAAAACCGCCTGCGATATTTTCACTGCCAACTGAGATATAGGGCGTTTTTCAATTTTCGGCCATTTTGAAAATTGTCCATAACTTTTTTATTTTGCGGAATATTAACATTCTGCAAAGACATTCTAAAGGCACTTTTTTATGTGCAATCCAGTGGCATACTCAGATTTTTTCTATAGTTGTCCGTTTTATCATAAATAGGCAAAACTTTTTTTTTTCAAATGGAACTCATAGTTGGCTATAAATTATAAAAAATGCTTATAAAAAATAGCCCTTTTCAGTGATATAAAGTTGTAGGTACTTATTTTCAAAAATAACGAAAATATTAGGTGTTTTTGGTTTACATCGAAGTAGGCTTTGATTTGTGATGACAATATCTCAATTATGTATTGTTAAGATTTATAGTTTGTTAGCAAATTAAACACAACTTTAAATAACACTAGCTAACGTTATTTTAATTATTTATTATTAATTTTTTTTATTTTTTTTTGTTTACATAGCAAAGTTGAACAAAATTAACAAACTAAACTACTATTTACAGCTACAAGTGAAAATAAAAAATAATTATGAAAATCTAGGTATTTAGTTAGATAGGTTTCTGATAAATATATTTAGAGAAGTTGTTCAAATTGAGCCCCTCCCTGTTGAATACAAACTAAGCATCTTTTGCGTACCGAGTTGCAACTATTTATTAGTTCAACTGGGCTAATAGATGCAAAAGCTTGCCTAGTGGCCTCTTGCAATTCTTCTTTTGTGTGAAAGGTTCTTCCTTTAAATATCAAGTCCTTCAAGTCTTCCCCACAAAAAAAAATCTAAGGGAGTTAAGTCACAGGACCTAGCAGGCCAAGGTATGGGGCCCCACGTACCAATCCAATTTTCTCGAAATTCGAAGTTTAAAAGATCAGTTGTGATCCTTGCATTGTGCGGGGGACAACCATCTTGTTGATAGTAGATATTTCTGGCATCAGCTAAAGGTATGTCTTCCAACAAAGGGACAATATATGTGCGCAAAATATTTACATAATCATCTGCAGTTAAATTTCCATCGTAAAAATAAGGTCCCACAAATCTTCCTCGGAATATCCCCACCCATATATTGAATCCACACCGACCTTGCCGGTCTTGTTGCACAACTACGTGTGGATTTTCATGGACCAGTGATATGAATTATATCTATTAAATATACCAAAGTATCTACTCTGGATTCATCACTCCAAATAATATTTAATGGAAAATTCTCATTCTCCATGAATTTTTGCTCATACCACTGACAAAATCTCAATCTTCTAGCGGCGTCCCCTTCACGGAGTTGATGAACTCTTCTCGTTCTGTAAATTTATGTTTTTTGAGTATTTTTAAAACGGTGGTCTTTGGAACATTCGTTATATTAGCCAATGTTCGAGAGGAGGTGCCAGGATGATCTAATACCTCACCAATTATATTTAGCTGCTGGATTTCCTTTTCTTCCTTTAGTTCATAATGTCTTGTTCTTAACTTTTTAAAACTTCCGTAATTTACTAAATTACTTTTTAATGTTTGATAAATTCGGTTATCCGGTTGACGTTCGGGAAATGTATTAAAATATAATTCACTAGCTGCTTCAGGAACTTCGTTAGATAATATGTAACATTTTAACATATCATACTTTTCATAATTCTCAAACATATTTTGTCAGCAACTTAACACAACTTTATAAAGATAACACCAAAACGCAATAATTACACCAGACTACAGTAATCTGACAGCAATATATTCAAAATATTGAACGCGCGTCATTATTCCAAGGCCTACTTCGATGTAAACCAAAAACACCTAATATTTTCGTTATTTTTGAAAATAAGTACCTACAACTTTATATCACTGAAAAGGGCTTTTTTTATAATTTATAGCCAACTATGATTTCCATTTGAAAAAAAAAAGTTTTGCCTATTTATGATAAAACGGACAACTATAGAAAAAATCTGAGTACGCCACTGGATTGCACATAAAAAAGTGCCTTTAGAATGTCTTTGCAGAATGTTAATATTCCGCAAAATAAAAAAGTTATGGACAATTTTCAAAATGGCCGAAAATTGAAAAACGCCCTATATCTCAGTTGGCAGTGAAAATATCGGCAGGCGGTTTTTGCCATTAAACATTTCTCAGAAATCGAGCCCATGACACCTAAGTCAGTTTTGCTCTATCTAGTCAGGAAATAGGTTTTCTCTGTTAAAACAGACCAATTTCGACCACCCGGTACAATTATTAAATGTGCACTGCACGAATGACATGTTCCTTGAACTATTCGGTACAACAGTCGAATTTTCTTGTGTTGAACTGCCGTTGATGTACCTGGTCGCAAATCGGGTATTATTTCAGCACTGCCACACGTTCTAAACACTGTATTAGCTATTTCTGTCCTGTGTGCTACCGATTCATCAACATACCGTTCAGCGAACGTAGATGACTTTCAACCACCACGTTTCTTTGTTGAAAGTTGAAAAAATTTAGCTATTGTCTCAGGTACCTTATAAAACTGATTTTACCCACAACCTGGTTGATACATTTTCCATTGCGATATGCATAGAATAGGCGGCGATCCTTTGCTGCTGCTGGACGAAGGACTATGTACATTCGGTGAAATTTAATATATTCGTCAGTAACTACAAATCTTCTATTTACATCATTCTTTGTTTGCTTAACTTTCACAGTTAAAGACATTCCCGAATCTTCAATATCATCCAATTTTACCTGGATGATTTCACAAATTCGACAAGCCCCTGCAATCCCAAATACAACAAGAACCTTGGTCATTAAATAAACTGTGACATCCTCCAAAACTGTTTTTGGTGACTGATCTATAAATATGCAGGATTATCTCCACGGTTCTCTCGATGTTCTTCTGCCTCACTAGAATTGGAATCGAGTAGTTTTCACTATTTTAGAGATTGGTACAACGTTGTTACTATAATTAAATTTTGAGTAAAGTTATTTGACTTAAATAAATTAGATGAGGCATTGTATATAGAAAGACAGTGTAGTTGTGAGTGAAGTCGTATTGTACTCTCTACGTCTAAATAGATAAAAAAAGAATTGAAACTTAGCTATTACGTAGTACGACAATTGCATTTGGCGAAGTTGGTCCACGTAAAAAACCTATTATATTTATATGAATTTAACAAGAACGTTTAACTATAGTGCTGGGTAATGGTCAGATTGCCACTTTTTTCTTTTTTTTTTTTAAACTAATGTGTTTAATAGACTCACTCACGAGAGAGACTTGACTACATTATTACGTGGAATTATTTTGCTGGAATATCAATTAATTACTTGCAGGATGCTCTTGCCTTTCTCTGTTTTTTTACCTATAATTTTAGCAATACTGAGAGGGTTTGGAGGAAAAATTAGAGAATTTTTAATTTCAGTTTTCTGGCACCATGGGATGATCATAATTTAGTGACTAATTCCATGAAATTTGCATATTAATAAAACCTAAAGTAGCAGAACAACAATATTCAAATGTGCTAGATTCAATCAGCTCGGTGACATCCTACCCTGAAAATTTGAGATCTAAAATATTATCCAGATCAAAATTAAGAGGCTTTAAAAATACGTTGAATCACTTCGAGAAAAAGTACATGTTAGAGCTTTGCCCAACTTGGCGCACTGCACTACCATGCCCCAGATAAAGGAGACAAAAGGCGAGAACTATTATCTATTTTTTCTAAAAAAATGTACCATGTCTCAAAGAGTTCTGTTTTTTTTATGAAAAGCACATTTTATATTTTATTTTATAGATTACTGGCTTCGGTCATACTGATCTCCATCATACCTCCAAAGCTACTACATAAAACAAGAAAACAAAAAGTTTCTATATGTCTGCAATGGTTTATTTTGTTTTATTATGTAATATGTATCTATACAAAATAGTTTTTCATGGTCAATATAACCGAAATCGGAAATCTGTAATATACAGTGACAAACAGAAAGTGTACGAGATAAAAGAAACTTATTTATCGGCTCCATTCAATTCATTACTAACAAAACTTTAAATAGAAAAATTATTTGACTAATTTATGTTTTAAATTAGATGTACAGGGTTTTCCCGTAAATTTTTTCACCCACCTAGAGAGTATATTTGAATAGATACGGAAATGTCGTAAATATAAAAGTTGTTGGGTTTTTTATGAAGATTTAGAATATTATATCATAAGTGCGAAAATATTATTGGAAATGTCAAATTTGGACAGGTTGTCAGTTTTTTTAAATGAAACACCCTGTATATTAAATCATATTCTTGAAGATTTTTTTTTTCTAATTTCAAATATATATACTTTTTATATATTCTGTCAAGTAGTTTTGGATATATAAGCGTTTAAACATTAAAGAAATGGTAAGGTAATTTGCGCTAAAACATAGTGAATCATGGTCAAGACAATTGCAATGAACGACGCCTTTTCGACGTTTACCGGTCAGAAGAAATTATTTACGAGCATTTTTAATATCTAATACGTTGGACGATGGGTTATTCGGAAGAAGAGAAACTCGACATGATAGAATTATTTTATTTACATGGTAAAAATGCATCGATAGCTCGTAACGAATATCATAGACGGTTTCCAGATAGACCAAACCAACTCGTAGCATAATATTAAACATCGTTAAACAATTGAACGAAAGAAAAACACTTAAGCGAGTAGTTAGAATAGTGGAAAGAAACAATACTATAAAAAATCAATAATATAAAGTAGGTAAATAAAAATATTAGCTTAAAGAACCGAAATAAAAATACAATTTTTATGATTTTCAATATTAATTTAAATAATTAATAATTTGTTGGTTTTATCAATTATTATTTGTATAGTCTGTCGCGTCCTGTCCATCTCACGTAAAATTTCAACAGCCGTCTTCATTAAAGAGGTTGAAATTTATACCAGTCTAACTTGACAGCTAAACGTTCAAGACATCTAACAATGTAATACATATATTACATTATACCGGGTGTCAATGATTCTATTAGACAGGCCATGACTTTTGAAGTATCAAAACGAAATTTGGTATAGGTAAATGGAGAGTTTTCGCATATTTTTCACTTTCCGGTCAGTTCCAGTTTCACCATATTTTTGGATTCCTGAGACAATTCTGAATCAGAATGTGACATTTTAAACACTTTTTATGCTTACTTGATTTTTTTATTGCCATTTTTAAAATTGTATCTAGGTGGTCATGACCGGACGCAAATTAATCTAAGGACCTGGAATGTTGACAGAATAATATAATCGCGAAGTTTTAGTGATTAGTCTGATAGCCAGGAACAAGCTCGGGAACAAGAGAACTTGATGAAATCAAATTTTTGTACTTAACTATTTTTTTTTCAAACGGCGACTCTTTTTAGACAAGCACTTTTTGAAAAGAGGATTTTTTTCGAATCTAACGGTACTAACTTCTTTGTGGTTGGATAAAAAACAAGCTCAAAAATTAAATATTACTAAGAAAAATACTCGATAATCAATTATTTACTTTTATCAAGCGTGCCATGGATATAGCCATGCTGGATGGTGACGGGAAAGTGACAACCTGCGAAATGTCCGGTGAAACCGGAAGTGAAAAGTATGCGAAAACTCTCCTCTTTATGTACCATTTTCCTATACAAAATTTCGTTTTGATACATCAAATACTTTAAAAATTATGACATGTCTAATAGATTCGTTGACACCCGATATATCATCTATGCAAAAAGCCAGAAATAAAATTTTCTGAGAAATCGAAATTATTTTTTTCTACACTATGCCGCACAATTTCTGTTCTTACTATATAAATATTTTATGGTTTTGACACTTAGTTTGCTTTTAATTCTTGTATACTTTTTTTGATACTAACGTTAAGTCTTGTAATTAGATACAGTTACTTATACCCAGTATCTGTAATAATTACATCAATTCAATAATGTATTACTTTAGTAAAAAACTCACCAGGTTGAAGGAACTAAGGTATTTTTTAATGCGAGTTTAAACATCAACTTATTATCCATTAAAAAATAGCTTAAGATAAAATTAAAATTTTTGTAGTATAGGAAACTGATTATGTAAAAGGTAACATACTTATGTCACAAACCACCTTCTGGTTCTTGTAAAAAAAAATAATGACAGAAATTGCCTTTTTGAAATCCTAATAACTCTGTTTTAGGTTCACTAATTAATTTACAGCCAGCGTTTCGAAAAAAATTAATAAAAGATATATGTTGACTCATATAAAATCGCAACGCATTGTGCGACTTGAAACTTTTGTGCAGAATACGATGTTGTTCTGCATTTTTTCACTCTTTAAACATACATTTTGTCAGCTAATTCTACCTCTAGCATTTAATTCCTAACTATCTAATGAAATTAGCGCCTACTGCTTATACAAAGTAAACATATTCAATAAAATAGCATCTATTACCAAATTATATATTCTAATATGGCCTCGAATTTACGTCTTCATTGGAAGTCAAGCTTATTTTAATACCTAAGCTTGTCCGGTCATATATTTATGTACAATGGACATTATTTATTTAATATTTGTCTCCATTATAACCTACAGAAAAATAAAGATTTACTATTAATTCTTTTCTTATTGTTTACAAGGGTCATTGTAATCCTCCTAAAATAAAATAACAACTTATATAAGTTTTTCTGTTGTTTAACTAATAAGTAACTTTATTGGAATGATTTATCTCACAAAAAGGTTTTCTTATATTTAATATAAATATGTAAAAAAAAAGAAACTGTTCGCAGGTTCACAGAACAAATACAAACAAAAAACTTAAACTCGGAAAAGTTTCTTGAATATAATACTCGTACTTATTGTAGGTACAAAAATAAACATAACGTATTCCAGGAATTGCTTTAGAAACCGTTTAAACACTTGAGTTTTTAATAATAAAATCAACAACCTCTTTTGAACTAAATAAAACATTAAATAAATTAAAAATTTCATGATTGGTTCTATTGTTTTTAGATTGAAATATAAAACATTTATAAATAGAAACCCAAGGTAGGCGATTTTTTTATAAAAAGGGAAGTTAGCCTCTATATCTATTAAGCATTCCCTAAAACAGGCCCAAGAGATTAAATTTAAATTTGCATGACGTCACCACATCTAGGTTAAGGGACAACATTCAATAGGATACTAAACAAAAAATTGTTGGCCATAGCAAATGTTTTCTTTTTCTAACATCAAGGAACAGTTTGTCTGTAATAGAGTAAAATGAGGCAATCTTGTAGAAGTTCATTTTTTTTGCATTCCTTTATTTCCCTTTTGGGGGAAAAAATATTGATACCTATTATAAATCAACCTGGTCCATTGCTCATAAGGTCGTGTAGTCTGTAGGTGTGCAAAGAAATTTGGGTGACAAAAGAACAAAAAGTTGATAAAATAATTAGAAGACAGGGAGTTAGATTTTAAGATATTTTCGACAGTTATCCCAGCTCCATGCTTTGAATGGAGACTGTCAAATATGAAGTCAAATGGAATGGTATTATTTTGTATCCTTGCATTTGCTTTATTCGAATTGCCTATTTACGAATTAGAAAGAAACACAAAGTAACAATAAACCTAGTATTGAATATTTTAAATTAAACGACGTTCATGCTTAAGAAGGTGTTCAAAATGATGTCCATTCATGTTTTCACATCTTCTGGTGTGGTTACTAATACAACGTTGTTTTCCCTCACGTCTAAAGGGTTCATATTCGATTTTTTATTCCATTAAGCGTGTCTGGTGTGGGGTGTTGCGCACCATATTGCGGTACGACAATTTTTTAAGAGACGAGTTACTCACAAAAAAAACAAGTGTGGCTTCATATCGGGAAACTGACCACTCTCATTGTATGATTATAGATAGGCGGATTGGTCGTGGATGTCCTGCAAACTGGCCTGCTAGGTCTCCTGATATGAACCTTTTAGATTTTTTCTTGTGAGGTATTTCTAGCAAACAAAATTATCGCAATACTGCCAACCACACCAGGAAATACAAAAAATTGAATTCGACAGGCATGTACATTAGTAACCCCCGAAATGTTAAATCGCGTCAGCAACTCCTGTCAAAAAATAATCATAAAAAATGTTTAGAAATCAACGGACATTATTTTGAACACCTTCTTAAGCACATCGTTTAATTTAAGGCATTCAATACTAGCTTTATTATTATTTTGTGTTTCTTTTTTAGTTTGTGACTAGGCAACCAGTAAAGCAAATACAAAAATTTTAGGGGAACTTACGTAGTTTTTGACAGACAATCGAATTTTCAATGTTGACAGCCGGCATTCAAAATATAGAGATGGGGTAACTGTCAAAAATATCTTAAAATCTGACCCCCTGCGTCCCTATGACCTTATCAAATTTTTATTAAAAAATTCCAAAACGTTTTTACGATATCGCTTTGTAACATTTTTGAATTCTCACGCTCTATTTATGGAAAGGGATATAGTTTGTTTGTCGAAAAACTAAAAACAGTAAAGTCATTTTACAAAAAAGATACGGTATTTCTAGAACAGCACACGCGCGAGGACAGAAATGACATTTACATACTTGATAAATTATTTTGCAATTGATAGTGACGGAAGAATATTATTCCATACTATTTTAAAAACGAAACCGATTTTTTTCTCTGGGGTTGATTCTCAACTTCGGTTGAAGTATTTAGTGAACCTGTTTGATACATGTACTTGTGATATCAACAGATTATGGACCCAATTTTACGCAAAAATAAAAAAAACGATTCTTGCTTTTTGTTGGTTCACACAACATAAGCTTAATACCCACACCCTCATGAAAAGTAGCGACGACAAAAAAAAATGATTCACACTAATTATAATAATCCTGGTAAAATAATTTTGACTTTCAAACATTTTGCTTGGGCTATTAACTCTGGGGAAAGCAATTGCCCCCTTTGCCTCCCCCCTAAATACGCCACTGGAAAACTGTAAGTAATGTGGAAATAACAGCCTTATTTAGGAATTTGTAATATATTTTTTTGAAAATACCTCTTAATGTTATTTATTTTATGCATATTTATCGAGTACCTACTCAGTTGGTAGGAAGTAAGTTTTTTATCCATGAATTTTGAAAATGGCTTATTCTTCTTGCTGGCATTACAGTTTATACAGGAAATATATTTTGGTGCGGGACTTTTTGTATAATTTTTTCTGAATTGTTTAGTTCAAAACTATTTTTTGAATATATCTTCACAACTGCCAGTAGTTTAAGCAGTTAAAATCTGCTTAAAACTGGAAATACAAAGAAACCATTGTCACAGTCAGATTGTCACATGGTTGCCGAATGTTGCATCTATTTAAAATAATTAAAGTTAGTTGAATAATAATTACCTATACAGTATCTTTCATTACAAATATTGATAGCTAACGAATATAAATTATAAATTTCAGCATTCCAGATATGAATTATTGTTATGAATAGTATTTGTTTCAAACAATGATTTCTAATCTTATATTTGTGGATACAAATTAGCTTCTGACAACCTTGCGTGCACTTGTGCAGAATACAAAGTCCGATATTTATTTTTACACACCTTTCGGTCATAGCTGTTTTTATCCCCATTCATAAATAAAAGGTCGCAACACTTTTATTGAATTTAAATTTTGTTGAAACACGCATTGTTTTGGTGTTGCCCACATCTGGGGAAAAAATGAACTCTCTAGGGGAAAACAGATTTTTTTGTAATCTAGGGAATTTTTTAGCAAACGTTAAGTTAGCATAATTTTTTAATTTAAATCAAAATCAATAGTTCTTTTAAAAGACAAAAACATAAAAATAGATTATGCATTTATTAATTTATTTTTAAAAAGCTGCCATTTATGGTTAACACATCAAAGTGTGAATTTTCGCAACGGGAATAACTAACCGTATAGATAGATTCTTTTCAATTGAATCAATAAAATGGCATGTCGAGAGTAATTTCCCGGTTTAGAAATTGCGTGTTCACATAAATGGTTTCGGGGAAATACCGCTGTACAGGGAAATGTCGAATTTTGTTTTAGTTTATTTTATATCCATATAGTTCCTGATAAATCGTTGTGTAACTCGACTTAGCTTTGTAATTAGTTTGTAGGCTGCATTTTAAGAAAGGCATGTCATTTATATGTTAATCTGGAAATATTTTAACTATTAGGCTATAGGCTCACAAAACATATTTCAATTATGTATCAAGCATGAGTAACCTTTATAAAAATCATAAAACAACAAACGTTTTGTTTAAAAATTTTAAGGAAATTAACGTTTTTCTGGGGAAATTATAGGGAATTTTCGAAATAAAAGATTTAGGGAAATTCTAGGAAATGTTTTGTGATTTGCTAGAGAAATTTAAAATTTTGAGCTGGCAGCACTGGTTGCGATTGTTACTTTAAACAAAAAAGGGATAGGTATGTCCTTTAAAACTATATGGTTTTATGAGTTTTTATCAAAAAGTATATTTGTTTTTTTTTAGTTCAGATTAACCCAGGGAAAGTATAATGTTGCTTCACGCTAGATTCCTTATAAGACGAGCATCTAAACTTTTGGTCATATAAGATTTTAACTTATTTTGACCTCGAACAAAATGTACCTATATTTTTAATTACAGGTCTATCACTTATGGTAAAGAGGATGTATACAAGGTGTCCCGAAATTTCGTTTCAATATTTGGAAGTTTCTCTAAAAATTTACGAAGCACAACAAAAAAACTAAAGAATATTTAAAAATTAAATGCCCTGTATCTTGAAAATGAAGCGTGTTCATAGGTATATTTTTAAAGAACTCTATACAGTGTGTTAATTCAGTGAATATAATCAATTTAACAGATGATCCTTGGAGTGATTTTAAGATAAAAAGTTTCAAGATATACAAGATGTTAAATAAAAAAAAAATGGTTTTTCGTAAAAATCTTAAATATCCTTTAACCGATTTTGTTGTAATTTGGCAGTATTATTTGCAGTGTTAAGGGGCTAATTTAAACCTAACTTGATTCAATTTATTAAGTCCGCTGGCATCCCGAACTGCACCTTTTCTGTGACAAAATAATGTAAGTCACTAAAGTTTCTGTAATTTTTTACTTTCTTTGGATTAAGCAACTCAAAGTATAACTTTTTCATCTCACGATTTTTTTTCATATCTTACTTACCGCCTGTTGCACAAAATTAAATTGCTGTTTAGAATATTTAACCGAGCTTTCGGATTTGACAAGCTGCTTATAGAAATCTAGGTACTCGCTGTTGACATTCAGCTAAACATTCTAAACTCTAATTGAGCTTTCTGCAACCGGCCGCTAGTTTGTGAGAAAAAAAATTCACTTAATTACATATCTACAAGCAACATGGGGAAAAATAGGAAATAATCAAGGGTTGCCTTGAAAAATGATTGCATCATTTGGTAAACAACCTGGCAGTTGTTGTCAACTTATTTATAACCTAGTAATTTGTAATTTTTATGAAAAGTATTTTTGATGACTATTCAACTCTATTGTTTTACAATGGCAAAATGACATAGCAACAAGTTTTCTACTGCCAAAACTCATACCTGGACTAAATTCTCCCTACCTGGACAAAATCAACAAGATGGTTTTTCAGCGACAAAATTTTGTTGGGTTAAAGTAAAAAAAATAATTTTGACAAGTGTCAGCTAGGTCAAATATCCTTGGGTTATCAATTTAATTACTCTATTTATTACAATACAAACAAATAAAAAGACGCGTTTTTTACAGTTATTTCTTTTGATTTCACTGTTTTGTTTGGTATTATATATGGTAAGACATTGTTCTCGTGAAATAGTGATGTCGAATACCACGGGAGAATAAATTTTGAAGGTAAAATGTTCCTCTTGTATATTCAAGTTTGTTGCTTTCATAAATAATGAAAAAATTTTGCCGACAAAATTTTGTCTCTTGTGGTATTATATACGATTATTTTTCGAGTTATTTTTTGTTCAATATCGATTCAGTTTATTAATAATAGTTTAGACGTTAAGAATATGTATTTAAATTACTGTTTATTTGTCTATCTCTCTTGGAAACGATACGAGACTTTTTGACTACTTTTTGATATTTCCATTTTTTTTTGGGATCAAAGCAACTAAAAATAGAACTTTTTAAAATATAAAAACCTTTGGGTAAAGGATATTTAAGACATTTACGAAATACACATTTTTTAAAAAAAGTTTACCACCTTGTATCTTGAAAACAAAGCGTTTGCGACTCATGTTTATATGAACTAGATTATAGATACATTTTACGAATATATGAACACTTTTTGTAATATTCAGTTCTATTCCTTTTATTAAATGCATATCTTCTATTTTTCAATCTAAATTTATAAGTTCGAAACATAAAAAAATGGTGATGTGATACAAAAAAATAAAAAATTTGTTATAATTTTAACTATATTAAATCGACACTTTTACTTTCTTCTTAGTGCCTGGAAACTGTTTTACCGCCTACTTTTGACGTTTCAGAACTTTTATGTTTCCTAACCTTAGTCTAATCTATACAAATTTATAATTTGCTAAATTTATAGTAAACACCTAATTAACATCCAGAAATAAATAACACACCTGATAAAAGCTTTTTATTAATAATTGTAACAACAACCTCCTTGGGCTTCAATACAACTGTATAGCCGCCTCATCATTGCTTTAAGCAATCTCCCGAAAAAACCTGGCATATTTCTTATTATATCACAAAAATTAATAATTCTATTTCGTAGATCTTATTCACTTTCAATAGGAGTGTTCTATACTAACGCTAAAAGGTTTTCGGAGAACGTAAAATATTTTGCTCATGCCCCTCCATATTCTTGGTATGGTTACGCTAGCGAACACATTCAGAAATTTGCGCAAAAAAACCTTATAAACCGTGAATAAACTTAAACGCCGCTTTTCCATAAAAGCCAGTTAAGTGGGTTTAAACCCTAAAAATCGATTTAAACACAAGAAAGTTTCAATCTCCCCCTCAAAGGTAAGATTGTCATTTTTCCTGCGATCATACATCTTTAACAACTTTTTTATACCAACTAACTAAGGTAAAAATACACTCTCAATTTATTTAAATTTTAAATTATTGGAATTAGCCAACTATATTTATATTGTTTTGCATACTTACTTAACACCCTGTATATTAAAAGTATGGTTAGCTTAGATGTGATGAGGTCACGCTCTGGTACTGAGGGCTTGCCTTTTAGTTTCTATATGAAACACACTTTTGTTGTTGATCATCCGTTAAAACAAAAAAACTTACCTACTTTTTGGTTTAACTCTTTAGATATAAAAGTATTAGCAACATAATTTATAATTTCACTTTTTATTTTGAATATGGTATTTTCCCTCAGGTATTTCTCTAAACAATTTATATTTCATCTCAAAACGCATATAGCTTTAAACTAGTAGTTTTTCAAGATGTCAACTAAACTGATGTCCCTACTTAAATTTCCTTCATTCCTGTGAACGAATTAATGTTAACGTTTTTTTTGTGTATTTGAACGATAAACAATTAAAAAAGTTTGTAAGAAAACTTAAAAGTCAGTCTTTAATCTTGGAGAGTGTCAATAAAACACATGCTGTAAAAATCTAAAATCCCTGATACTAAAATTAATACTAAATTTGTACAAATTTAATTAAAACATAATAATTACACAGTGAGAAAGGATCAGTAAAAAGGACCGTTTTTCCTAAATTTATTTGTTTGTTAGTCACTATAAAACAAAAGTGGAAATACCCTATTGCTAAAAGATGTAGGACTCATGCAATATTCAACATTTCAGTCAGCATTTTAAATTGAGAAAAAAATGGCTTGTTTCCGGCAGAAAACGCTTAACAATTAAACCAGCAATGATTTGCTTGTATTGACAAGACACCTATTTCTTTAGTATAGAAAATCACTGAAAGCTTTCTAGGACTCATAAATAAACCATAAAAAAATTTAAAAAATTTCCGTTTTTTTCTCAATTTTTTTCCATAAACGATCGATCCAGAAGTTAAAAATACAATTTTTTAGATAACAGTTTCTAGTTAAGCACTGAATGGATTATCTTAGTCTTCATCTTTGCAGGTGTGACAACACTGTTGCTTGTATCTTACTATTTTACACAAATTAAGTGACTTGACGTTAGAACAAAACACTGATAGGTCTTTGCAGGCAGTCACTGAAAAACAGACTGGTATTAGGTCCTAACATTTATTGTAAGTACTGTACTAAGATTAGGTTAATAGCAGCAAATATTTGGTTTCTAAAATCATGCAAGTCTTTTTCAGTTTTCCCTAAATTCATTTCAGTCAAGATCCCTAAACAATCACCCGTTACTGGGAAGGTTGAATCTTTTGCCAAACAAAAGTGGCTAGATTTAGAAATTAAAAATCTGTATAGCAAACGAAGTATGCTTGAAATTGAAGCATACGGATTATTTAAAAAACTCACTTATAAGCTTAGTAATTTAGAATTTGAACAGTGGTTAGATTTCCAAAGAAAAATGTTCGTAGTTATCGATGCCAAATTTTTGAAGAAAATGTGTTCACTTAAAAACAAACTGAGAAAGTTGAAACCACAAAAACAAATTTCTTCGGAAGTCGAGAATATTGTAGAAAATCTTTCTTCTCAGTCTTTTGATAATAGAGAAATTACCCTTTTGAATAAAGGTTTGAATTTTGCAGAGCCTCCAGTAAAAAATAGTTTACCAGCTATTATAGGGAATATCGAAAGTTCCATTCAATATGTGCCAGAGTCAACTAAGGGATTCATTAGAGAGGCTTGCAGAAATCAAATCTCAAAAAAACGTGGTTAACAACAAGTCAAAATATGTTTCTCGTAAAAACACTGAAGTTATCCAGGGACTGAAGAAAAAGGAATGTTTTTATTTAAAAGCTGACAAAGGAAATAAGGTTGTTATACTAGACAAAACAGATTATTTTGAAAGAGTAAACAATTTGATTCAAACTGGTCCTTACGATTTAATTGAGAAAAACCCGTTATCAAAAATGATAACAGAAGTAAAAAGTACTTTAAAACAGTGTAAAAACCTTGTGTCCGATAAACTAAAATTCAAACTAACACATAGTAACCCACAGTTATCTAAACTGTATTGCCTTCCCAAAATTCATAAACCTGGGAAGTCCATGAGACCTATTGTTTCAGCTGTTGGATCACCAACGTACAATATTTCAAAATGGTTAGTAGAAGAATTCGGCAAATTAAATATCTCGTATGATAACTTTGAGGTTACTAAGTCGTTAGAATTCTTAGATAAAATTAAGAATGTTCACTTAAAAGAAGGTGAAATTTTAATATATTTTGATGTAAGCTCATTGTTTCTTAGTGTACCCATACCACTAGCTTTAGAGTACCTAAAGGAACTACTTGAAATCAATAATTTGAAGAAAGAAATTATTGATGAGTATTTACTTCTCACAAAATTATGTATGAATCAAAATTTTTTTCAGTACAACAATAAATATTATAAACAACTAGAGGGAACTGCGATGGGCAATTGCTTATCTCCGTTCCTTGCAAATTTGTTTATGGGCAGATTAGAAACCCAATTCAAAAAAGAACTCAAGTATTTCCCAAGGGTGTGGTATAGATACGTAGACGATATATTTGCTATTTTTGATACTAAAACAGAAAATTTGGACACTTTCTTAGAAACATTAAACAATAAATATCCTTCCATTAATTTTACGTACGAAAAGGAGAACAATGGGCAATTACCTTTTCTCGACACGTTAGTTATTAGAAATAACGATAAATTAGAATTTGATATTTATAGGAAATTTACTAATATTGATAGATATATAACATCCGACTCATTTCATTGCCGTCAACACAAAATGGCAGCATTCCATTTCTTAACTCACAGGTTAGTCAATTTTCTACTAAGTAAAGAACGTTTTAACAATGAAATGAATCGGATTAAAAATATAGCTAAAAGTAATGGATATAATGATAATTTTGTACATAAACTAGTAAATAGGCATAAGCATAAGAAAATGTTAAAAGATGCCACTACTCTTCAAATACCTGAGGCTTCCAATAAATTCATAGTAATCCCATATGATCACAGATATATGAGAGGTCTAGAAAAAGGATTTAAAAACGTAGGTTTTAGAGTAGCCTACAAAACGGAGAATAGTTTGAAAAATCTCCTTGGAAACCCCAAAGACACAGTCGACTTGAGGGAGAGGAGTGGCATCTATGAAATTAGCTGTAATGACTGCGCTCTAAAATATGTTGGGCAAACTAAACGCTCCATAAACATTCGTTTTAAAGAACACATGGCACATTTAAGATACGGAAGAACAGAAAAGTCAAGCGTTGCCCAACATGCTTTGGAAAACAATCACCGAATAGGAATAAATAATCTTAAGTTGATTAAAAATGTATCTAATAATAGATTATTGGATGCATTTGAGAGTATAGAAATAGTTAAATGTGGTAAGAAAGCACTAAATAAAGACAGAGGGCCTATTCCCTATAGTCCCCTCTATTGTTTACTTGACAAGGGTGCAGTCGGGTGCAACCAAGTGTGACCACATTTACCTATAAATAGTCTCGGTTAGGATAAGTTACTTTAGTTTATATCATCTGCTGATGATGCTAACTTGTAGTGTAGTGTGGTTAGAACTCTTGTATTTTGAGACTGGTATTAGTATCATATATTAGCAATAATATGTAAACGAGGGTGGACAAAAAAGTGTGTTGAATGGAAACAGAAAAACAAACTATTTTAAAAATACTATTTTAGACTGCAATGGGATTATTATTATTATTCTTGATTTTAGACCTGGGTCAAAATGTATACTTTTCGCTATTTTGCCTTTTATTGTACAAGGAGGCTTAGGGATCTTGTATAAATGAGATCAGAGCATTCGGTAACTAATAACTATAATAATGATAGCATATTCCCTTCTAAAAGGTGGGTTCAGGTAACATGACTTTCTCTTTATCTTTTTCTGTGACTTTAGTAATAAGGATAATTTAACGCTTAAGTTTTAAATATGATCGATCTCAAATAGAATTTCATTTAATTTAATCCAAAAATCCAGAAACAAAAAAGTTTAATTAAGAACGTGTATAAAATAAAATAATATATTAAAGTACAAGTGAATATTCTAGATATTTACCACACAAGTGGGTTAAAAGGGTTATTAACATACGTGTGGAAGTAGCACAAGTTGTGTAATCACACACGTGTATCCTACAAAATTTTACCTACGATGGTTTAAAATCTTTTTCGTGAAAAGATTACCTACCAAATATTTTAAAGAAAATTACCTCTGTTACCTGTACTTACTATACCATAGTAACCAAGTAACTAAGTTTTTGTTAGAAAACATTAGGAAATAATGCTGTCAAACAATTTGTAATTTGTCCTAAAGTTCGAAACGAGTTTCACACATTTTCAACATGAGCGATTCAGATCTTCCATCCGACATCGAAAAAGTGGCAGTCTTCTGTCCGAAATATCACGGGCAAAACATGAGTTGGCTTACTCCCGGTATGAGAAATGGTGTGAAGAAAATAACATAAAAATTATCTCCAATGAGAAAGCATTGTTAGCCTATTTGATCTATCCAAAATTCAAAAACCATCCTCTCTTTGGGCATACTATTCAATGTTGCAGAGTGTGATGTCTATCAGAAAAAATTAGGGTATTAATAAATACTCGCATTAATTGCGTTTAAAAAAAAAAAGAAAGTTGAAAGGATAAAGAACTACAAAAAGCGAAGATATTAAAGAAAAACGATACTGGTGTTTTTCTGCAGAAAGCTGATGATAACAAGTTTTTTTATGACGAAAGCAGCATTTGTTATTGGACTAGCAGGAGCATGTAGAAGAGAAGAGTTGACAAACTTACTCTTGGAAAATGTGAAACATCAAAGTACGTGTTTTCGATTTGTAATACCACTCACGAAGACAAAAATAGCTCGGGAGTTTTTTGTAACATCAGGAGACACTGAAGGTTTAGATATGGTGAAAATTGTCCGAAATTACATCAAGTTATACCCTAAACACGTTGATCATGGTCGTTTCTACGTGTGCTATAAGAACGGTATATGTACAAAACAGTGAGTGGGAATAATCACTTTTGGAGGAATATCTAAGACTATTGCTTTGTTTCTAAAATTATCCAATTCAGAACAATATACCGGCCACTGCTTTAGAAGGTCGTCTCCATCATTATTACACAACACCGGAGTGGATATTTTGACCGTAAAGAGGCACGGGGGATGGCTGTCAAATACAGTTGCAGAAGGATACATTGAGGATTCGGAAGAAGAAGACTGCTTTGAGTATGCTCGGAAGTAAGGAAAATGAAGCAACTAGTATCCAAAAACATCCATGAACATATTTAATTCAAGTTCATCGCTAGTTAACTGAAATTCATTAAGTACATTATTACAGGAATTAATTTAAATAACTGCAATAGTTGTGTAATTAATATTTACAATAAAAATTTGTAGTTTCTTTAATTCTGTTTTAATTTCAATATTCGTAAATATCATTATCGCACTAGTGTGGTAATGGAGTTATTACAGCGGTAACATCTAACATTACCTAACCAAAATCATTGTGGTAATGGCTTCTTATCTCACGATCGTAGATAATAGATATACATTAAATTGGTTATGTGACATAAATATTCCTGTCGTTATCATGGAAATGAGAAAAACAAAAATTAATTTGCAATCTGTCACATAACATTGATTATTTAAATAGTAAAGCAGAATCGCGGTTAATATCGCAAAAAACACGCTTATAAAAAAGAATACAAAAATCAAAAGGATGGAAGAGCACAACGTATCAGATACAGGTAAACGAGTTGCGCTTGCTTATCTTCAGAAAATGTCGGATCAGTACAAGGCTTCGACTAGGTATCCTTTGGTTCCACATGAAGTCAAATGTGAAAGTGCATGCATTCATGAAGGCAATTAGAAAGAATAACGTAGCCAAGAAAGTATACGTATTCAACGAAGACGATTTCCGGAAGTTTTTCATAGATGCAATGGACATTTCGTATTTATTTTTGAAGGTAGTACCTATTTGCGGTGTCTTTGGTTCTTGTAGAAGATGTGAATTGTGCGATTTACGTTTGTACCATTTAAGACAGTGATGGAATTAGATATGTGCGTTTGGTGAAGCAGTATTCATCACTGCGCCCCCAAAATGTAAGTAGAGACCGAGTCTTCTTACGATATGATAAGGGAAAGTGTACCAAACAAGTAGTTGATATTAAAACATTTGGATCATGTCTCTAGCAAATTGCACGTTATCTTAAATTGAACGATCTAGAGAAATACAGGGCACATGCGTTTCGATGTACAGGGTGTCCGGATTTGGTTGCAAAAGCAGGGTATCTCGCTTATTTTTAAAGATAGAACCTTGCGGTTTTCACGAACCAGAGCTAATTTTTTGTGAAACTCATGAAGCCGTAAACAAAATTTTCATAGCCTTCTTCGTTTATGAGATACAGGGCGAAATAGAAAATTTTGCATTTTGGGAACTCCCTCGTATCTCGGTTATCCTTTAACTTAACGCAAAGGGCAAAATTGCTGCTTATGCAGTTTTTTACGCTGGATCCGGTGGTGTAACCATATTTTTCATTTGAGTTGTTATTTTTTAGATATGACCCAAAGTTGTGTTTTTTTAAATAGGACACCCTGTATATTTGCCCAGAAATTGATTTGTCCTTTTAAAAGCTTCTCAAAAATATATAATAGTATGGGTCTATTTTAATAAACAACAACAAAAATCCTAATTTTTATAATTATCATCCCAAATTTTGCAGTAGGCCATGCAAAACAATGCTGCCTTTTATATAAAGTCGTTAACAATATCTACATCCTAACAATAAATCAAAATAAATATGTAATTAAATCTATTTATTAAAATATGTATTGATAATTTCGCACCAAAAAAAGTACCACCTACATAAATTTATGTAACACAAGAACAAAACAGTAATAAATTATTATGTAACAAGCCTTTCAGCAAAAATCAACTGTCGTATAAGAACTACAGTAACCAAGGAAATCAAAAGAACTGTTCAAACTGATTTCCATTTTGTTCTATGCAAGCTTCGTACAATTTTCGTATTCGTTTTAGGGAATTAAGCAAAATAACGGGATGATTTTGTAAATAGCGAAAATTTTCTCTTATTGCATTTCCTAAATCTTGGACATTATCATAGTGGTCTTTGTAAATTCTATTTTCCAGATATCCTCATAGAAAGAAATCTAAAATCGACAAATCTGGGGACCTAGGGGGCCATCTTATAGGTCCATTTGTTCCGATCCATGGATTGGTAAAATTATTGTCCAGAAATAATTTCGTCATTCCAGAATTGTGTGCAGGAGCACCGTCCTGTTGAAAATATATTTCGTTAATTTGCGCTAGAGGAACATCGTCAAGTAATTCAGGTATAGCTGCCTCTAAAATTTCTATATAGCGATTGGCTGTTAGATTTCTCTCAAATATATAAAATTTTATATGTGTTCCTAATATAAAGCAGGACACATTTAGACCAAACCTGCTCTGCTGTCTTCTGGGAAATATTTGGTGTTGATTTTCCTGGGACCAGAATCTACTATTGTGCTTATTGAGTATACCAGAATTACTGAAATGTGCTTCGTCTGACCATATAACCTTCCTTTCAAAATCTCTAACCATATCGCATCTTTCTCGAAACCAATTGCAGAAGACTACCCGACGCTCTGCATCCCCTGGCTGTAAGTGCTCCACGAGCCTAAATTTGTATGGGAGGTATTTGTGCTTCTTTAGAACTCTAGTTTTTGGAATACCTATGCTCTTTTCACTGGCCCTACAAGAGTTTGTAGGGTAAGCTTCTGCATTAGCCAAAACCGTAATTTCCTCAGCCTCCCGATTTTCTTTATTATATGTTTTCGTACGAGGCTTGATAAAGGATCCGTGATTAAGTAAATTTTTTTTTATCCGATAAAAAGTGGATATATTAGGTTGCCTCCTTTCTGGGTATCTAAATAAAAATTAAGCAATAGTATTTCAACATACCTAAAAATTAACTATTTACCTGTTAAAAAACATCTCAGAAGCCGCTTCAACATTTTCATTACTTAATATAAAACAAGCTAACATATCGTACTTTTCATAATGTTCGAAAGTTTGGTTTTCTTCCATAATAATACAAATATATTTTTACACAATAAATAAATACAAAAAACTAGCGCTATATTTTATATACGCGTACAAAATTGGGAAATGTCATTTGCTTCCAAGAAAACAAAAGAAAACGGCATCGTTTTGCATGGCCTACTGCAAAATTTGGGATGATAATTATAAAAATTAGGATTTTTGTTGTTGTTTATTAAAATAGATCCATACTATTATATATTTTTGAGAAGCTTTTAAAAGGACAAATCAATTTCTGGACAAATATACAGGGTGTCCCATTTAAAAAAACAAAACTTTGGGTCATATCTAAAAAATAACAATTCAAATGAAAAATATGACTACGCCACTGAATCAAGGCGTAAAAAACTGCATAAGCAGCAATTTTTCCCTTTGCGTTAAGTTAAAGGATAACCGAGATACGAGGAGGGTCCCAATTTTCTATTTCGCCCTGTATCTCATAAACGAAGAAGGCTATTAAATTTTGTTTACGGCTTCATGAGTTTCATAAGCGGGATACCCTGCTTTTGCAACCTAATCCGGACACCCTGTACGTCCGCTACTATTATGGCGAATAGTGGCATGCCAATAGATCCAGTCCAACGACAAGTAGGATTGAAATCGGCATTGGTTACGTTGAAGAGAGTATTAGCAATAAGAAAAATTTTTCAAACGTCATTGGGATTGCTATAAGAGGAATGATGGCAGTATTAATTTGAGCAGAAGTCGGCCTTAACTTCGTAACTTTAAAAAACGTAAGTATTAATATTTCAAACAATACTGTTATTTTCACATTTATTTAAGAAAGATTGTTGAATATTTGGATAAAGCTATTGAAATATTGGTTAGTAATATTTTATTTGACGGTACAGGGTACTCCTGTCAGATCAATAATTAAAAAGTTGACATTTAGATATTACAGGACATTGGCAAATTTAAAGAAAATTCCAAACCATGGTTCAATCCTCAATTAGTAAAGTTAATTAAATATATCCAACGACGATTCAACATTACCAGTATGAGCCGTGGGAAATTATATTCCAAAAGATGCGAAATTAGTCGTTTTCAGATCTTTCTGATTATTTCTATTATATTTAAACCTTTATTTATAGCAGTCCTAAAAAAAGTTATTACTAAGTTATAAAAAAAGTCAAAAATAAAAAATTATGTTACACCTTAAAATGGCCGACAGTTTGTCACAAATTATGCTCCAATGATAATCCTATTGGGGGGGGGGATAAACCTGAACTATCAACTTAGTAATTTTCTTGTCATGCTATTTTTGTTTGGCAATAGATTTTCTCCCCATAACTTTTCTTAGCCGTTGGTATGAAGGTGTTTAGGCTTATGCAATATTATTACGTGTATAACGAAAAGTGAACACTTTCATCTTTTGTAGTTATTTTTTTAGTCGCCGAATCAGAATTGTAATATAACTCGTAAATAACACTGAATAACATGAAACATAATAATAAATGCAACGACAATACACATGTCAACATATTAGTAACATATAACCTACACACCAACCTGTAGAAATATCACAAGGGGGCCCTTTACAGGATTTACGATTCGGGGGTCGGGGTATATGTTTACAAGCGTCTCCAGCTGGCTTCTTCGTTCCATACCAAACACAATGGAATGTACGGTATTTTTCACCCTGTTTTTCGCACTTTGCACTGCACTAAAAAAGACGCAGAAAACTAGAAAGTGAATAGTTTTTATTAAAATTAGTACGAACAAATTGATTGTCGGGTGTAGGACTATAATTAAATACTTCTTTTTAAAAAGTCATCAAGGTGGTTGGTTGATATTTACCTCGGCGGCTTTGTCGTATTATTACTTATTATTATAGATTAAGGACTACACAATAGCCTTGAGAAAGTGTTACAAAAAGTAGAAACATCTGCAGTTTTTGAGAAATGAAGGTTATTAATTTTAGGTAATACACCCGCCAGCAAACGTGTTAATAGAAAATGAGACTGCGATTAATTCGGTTCAAAGTTTAGAAAGAAGCAATGGCGTAACAAATTGTGAATTGGTCCTTTTCTATGTTATAAGATGGTTTACGTTTAGAAGATGTTGCAATTCTGTAGTAAGAGTTGGTCGAAAACCAAACGAAACAAATCTCTTATTTTTTAATATCACAAAATAAACAAAAAATAATAATTCATGCGGTACCGATACTTTGACACTTAAATTGCCTAAAAGCACACATTGCCTTAACATTTTTGAATTAATATATATTTTTTAGGTTCATTAAATGTAGGCTTGCCATACATTGGTTTTTCCAACGGACTCTTCGGTATTTAAAAGGCATGTTCGGGCCGTTTAGTCTCATGTTCGATTTGAAAAGGGGGCGGGCGGTTTATTAAAGAAATACTTCAAACGGGCATCTTTTATCATATTTGGTAGCTGTTCTTACTTGGTATCACAGAACGAAATTTCGAAAAGCTGAACTCCTTTTGCGTTTCGAGGTCGAGACTTTTTTTAGTTGTCAGATCATATTTGATTGTCGTTTTTCCTATCCCCGATAGCTTGTATTACAAGCAGTTGAGTTTGAAATTATGGCAACCATACTTAAACTATTTTTTTTGTAATTTTTTACGTTTGTAAGTCTACATGTAGAAAGTAGAAAGGCTACAAGTATGAATTTTATTTACAGTTACAGCTTCTAGATTAATGAAAAGGGGTTAAGACTTTAGTACTTCCAGCTAAAGTTCTAACCAGTTTGTAGCAAAAATAAGAACTTTAATAAAGCTATATTAATTTGCAATATAATAAATATAAATATTGAAAAAGTATAAAAGGTGATAAAAATTATAATATTTTAACTAGTTGATACCTATACAGAGGGGGCACCAACATTACTCAAGGTACCATGTATTAAAGGAATATATGGAAGAAATAGAATAGCCAATGATTTTGGTATCAAAACAGCATTTAAATTGGAAAGCAGGTTGATTAGAACTAAGATAAATGATATTGATAAATATCGTATACTAAGGATATCAAACGAGTTTTCAGCATAAAAATAAAACAGGTGACTTTATTTCGATCTAAGGTAAAATATTTCTCCGTGCAATTTTTATGACTGTGAGCTTCATAACTGACATAACATAATATATTCACATCACCTTGTTGATACTTTTATCGACGAAACAATGGTGGGTACAGTTATTATTCAAATCAAGCACCAGATACAAATTTATGTCTGGTTGTGGATGGGTTGCTTTATAATCTCAGTGAGTGCTCAAGGATACGTTGATAATCTTGCCATCATAGTAATGGGCAAGTTCCCAAGTACCGTTAAACATGGAATATCTGGAGAAGACGGAAATGAACCATGAGTGGTTCTCACTCTTTGGGAAGTTGAGTTGAGACCTTCCGCCGTGGGTTGGTGAAATATCTTCTCAATAGACTCCCGACTGACTTGGAGGGATCATATTGAACGGATCACAAAAAGGACCATAGCATGTTAGTGGGCGTGCAGATGGTCCTTTGGATCAATTTGGGGTCTAAAGCCTCGTATTGCGCACTAGCTTTAGACGTCAATGATAAGACCAATGATCACTTATGGCGCTCTTGTGTGGCGGCCTGCCACTCGCAGGACAATATACAGAAAGAAGCTTGACAAACTCCAAAGACTTGCCTGTTTGGGCAGAACTGGAGCCAAAAGAATCACACCGACCCGAGCTATGGAGGCCATTCCCCTACACTTGCTTGTAGAGGATGAGGCTCGGAAGACATCTGTTCGTTTGAAAGACTGGGGTGGTTGGATACACATATATTGGATATGCGTCTGGACTGAACTAATCAGATCCGTCCCTCTCCTTCCTAGAAGAGATGTCATTATTCCGGTCTCAATAGCCTCTAATAGGTTTCGCGTAATTGTTCCTGATAAAGAAAAATGAAGGGATCCTTCTCTTCATTTTTCCCCTCCTTTCTCAAACAAAACGGTCTTGGCTGGTTTACAGACGGGTCTCTAATGGAGGAGGGATTTGGGGTGGGATTCTATGGGAGCAATAATCAATAAGGGCAATAATCAGTCTTGCTCTTGGACGGTTTGCGACTGTATATCAAGCCGAGATTACAGCAATCTTGGACTTCGTATAGGAAAACCTTTCCAGAGGGTATCGCGACGTGCATCTCTATATATGCTGTGATAGTCAAGCGATTAGGGCCAATTCGCTACACTAACACTTGAATGCAGGGGAGCTTTAGAGAGGCCGTGTGAGTTTAATAGGGTTAGCCTCATTTGGGTGAATGACCATCAGGCATTGTGGGTAATTAGGGTAATCAGCTAGCTCTAAAATGTAGCAACACTGCTTTCATTGGGCCGGAACCTTCTCTTGGTATTACTCCTTCAACTATCAAGGCCAGGATTAAGAATCGCACTGCCCAAGAATTCTGTGCTGAATGGCACGAGCTAGCAGAACTCATCCTATATGAACACTGGCTGGTGAAATATTACCTGCATAAGATTGGATTTGGCAACGATCCATACTGCAGGTTTTGTGCGAAGGTAGATGAAACTATTGAGCATCTGGTCTATCGATGTGACACTTTAGTCAACGCCAGACTGCTTTGTTGGGTGACACCTATGCGGAACTCGAACTTGTGAGACGTGCTCGAACTGAAAGGGTCCTCTCCTTTCTAAAAAGGAGTGAACTCCTGTGCTGATACGTATTCTTAGGGGGATAGCTCAATGGGCCCTAGTGAGCCTAAGTGCTGCTCTTGTCTAATATCAAATAAAGTTATGTCAACATAAGGCATTGTAGGACATGTCTTGTCAGAAGAATCTAAAATTCATTAATATATTGTAAACGAAATACATCCGAGTGGTGACAAAAATTTCAGAACTGTTTAGAATGGCGAATCACAAATATAACTAAATACCATGCAAGTATGAAAACAGAATTCTACTACTAATAAAATTAGTTTAGTCAACTCTATTAGGGCAATTTTAACAATTGTATTATAAGAATAAGCTTTTTGAGAATTATTACCTGTGACCAACTGCCAACTTTCCACTTGCCTACACATTTTTGGTTGTTACATTCCTGACGTTGACTTGGTTTCTCTTTAAAAACACACTGGTCGGTATCCACAGTTAGACTGCTAGCTATTTGACATTTTACTATTCGCCTCTGAATCGCTAGAAAATAAAGAATCTATTTAGTTGCAAGACAATTATTTTAACATTTGATCTGGAAAAAAAGGAGGTAAAATAAATTTGACATATTCACGTCTTTTGATATATAGTATTGATTTTGATTGATGTATTTAATTAAAAAATACAAATATCCAAGCAAGTGAAAAATAATTTTGATGTGTTTCACCGTTTTTTAAGCCAAACGCTTCTTAAGTAATTTTTTATTTAAGGGTGCTGCTCCTGTGTAATGGAATAAAATGTAAAAAAAAAGTTGAAAGAAAATTGACGTTTTTCATCGTTTTTAAGCAAGCTAAAAGTTTTTCAAATAATTGTTTTTCTTTTGTTTTAAGGGGGCGTTGCACCTCTTTAGAACATCCATCTATAGTAGTAAAAAAATTATGTAATAAAATAATAGAAATTTGAGATACTACACCGTTTTAAAAAATATTTTCTTAAAGTTCTTTTAAATCTATGTAATAAAAAAAAATCGAGTATCTACGCCAATGACGTCCACTTTTTTCTATGATAAAGCATTTACCCCACGCAACTATTTCTGTTTTCACTTTGACTGAAATCGGTTTGCGAGTTCTCAAAATATGAATTTCACACATTTTTATAGCCCTTAAAAATATCGAAGATCTACGCCCATGCAGGGCCGCATAACTCATTAGACTCGTGAGCCCCGGGCCTATGGCGCGTTAAAAAAAGGGCCGGCTGCAATGTTGCATCAAAAATCGTTTATATAATTTTTCTTATATCATTTTATCAGTAAAGTTGGTAATTTTTGCTTTATATGGAAGAAGGGTATAAGCTTCTGCTATATGAAAATAGGGAATTTTTTTTGTCGACACTTTCCCACGAGCTTGGTGCTCGTAAATATGTTCGGGCCTAGGGCCTCCAGTAATCGTGCGCGAAAATTTTGTTTAGACACACATCCGTAAAAACATTCTCTATATAGGCCAGGTCCTAAATAGTAGTAAGCTCTGGGAGACAAGCTCAGCAACTAGGCCTTGTTCCACCCATCTCACCCCACTAGCTTTTACGCTGATATCGAAATTACTGTTCCGAAACTGGTTCACTAACGATTATAAATTAGATAAATCTCAAAGAGGATCGTTGGCTCCGGGTCGGAACAATAATATCAGTTAAATACTCTCGTAAAAACAAATATAAACGTCAACATCATTGCCCAATGTTAATAAGGAACGGCTAAACATGAAAATAAGTCGTTAAAGAATAATATAAACTGATACTAACCACGTCAGAAAGTAATAATTGTCATCTTAACTTATCAAAAATTATTTCCATTCACATCTTTTATTAATTCATATTTCTCCGTATCATATACACATCTACAAAGATCTGACCTAATTAAATATTGGTAGATCTTTGACCTACAACAACCTGTAAGAAGGAGAGTAGTCTTCCTTGGAGGGGAACTTGCCGCCGAAGGTATTCCAGGGTGGCCTTGCCCGTCTTTCACACGTGCCAACAAGATGATAAAAATGTTTTATCTTTGCCTCACAATGTGCTTGTTAAGTTTTGTCTGTCCTGTCCAAATTCCAATTAGGTACCCAATCACCTGTCGACTCCTTGACATCAACCAAATTCTCCGTTTTCTTACTTCCTTACACTCAGGCACGGCTCTGGCTCCGAGGATTGGAGTATCGATCCGGTTCTGGCCACCTCATCCGCTTTCTTGTTGCCTTGGACACCACTTATGCCCACCATCTTAGTCGTTGCTAGCCCACTTCCTGCTAATCCTGAATTTACCGATTGCTTTAAGACTATGAATGCGGATTTCACTCTCCGCTCCCATCCTGATCTCGTCATTTGTTGCAATTTAAAACATAGTTGTGTTATCTCAGCGGAAGAATCTCTCCGACACCACGGTCTGACCGGTATATTCCCGCTCCGACTGACTCGGAACTAGCCATCCATGAGCCGTCTGTATATTAGGATTAAACTTCAACCCGATGGTATATATAATTTTAGCTTAAAAAGACTTTATGAGCCTAAGATGCCTCTCTGGAATGGAAGGGGGAATCTCCTGGCGCATAGCGTTGATTTTCATGTGGCCCGACCAGGTAATAAATGATTATGTTAATAAATAGAGTATGCTTGTCTTTAAATCATAGTAAATGGTACTTGACATACCTTTGTGTAATGAAAAACATTTAGATTTTTCACAGGGGCTCCAGTCAGAAGCTGTCCATTGAGGACATTCATCAAATCCACATTTTCGACTTTTAATGGGCAATGATATTCCAGCATCTTCACATAGATTATCATCAGCATTTTGGGTTGTATTGTGGAGTCGAACAGTGCATCTAGAAATTAAATAATATTGGATCAAGACATAATTTCAATTTCTAGTTATTAATTGAAATAAAAATATAGCTAGACCTAGCGGAGAAGGCCTGGGGAAGTTTTGTGAATGGCAGATTCATCTTTTACAGGGGAGTCTACCTTAACAAAAAAATAATAATAAATATATTTCTTGTAGAATTTTGTAAACTATATGGTATGTTGATCTCAATCTACTTGATAAATATTTTGAAACAATTAAAGGTTACAGATGTGATGTGTTGTTGCATATTTACTTTTATGGTTGGGACTTGACGTCAACATATACGGATTTCGGCCGTTCATGATAATATATTCAATGCAGAGAATTGGTCAATGTTGCAAGAAAATACAGTAAATATTCAGTTTTATCAAAGTGACTAGGTTAAGCGCCGGAGCGCAACAGAGTTAACTCATCATCGTTAGAGCTATATCACAGGCATTAAAAAATAATAAAAAATGTTTTTTTTCTCAAAAAGTCTATCAGGTTCGTTCCAACACACATATGCACCGTTCTAGAACGGTCGCTGGAATCGCCGAGACTTGTGTTGTGCGCATGCTTTGACAGTTGACTTGTACAGTTCCCTAAAAAATAACAAAATTAAACCAGACTTGGATAGGTTTGTGAACGAAATCTACAATTCATATCATAATTCATTCTAATTGGACGACCACATATGCGCATAATACATACAGGGTGTAAAATAAAACCTTTGCATTTTCCCAAAAGTTTACTACCTCCTAAAATTCTCATTTTTTTGCTTCTGATCAAGATGATCTCTAATAAAGTACAAAAAAAATAATTTTTGGCATCTTTTGATATTTTCGTTTCTTTGCTATATACAGAGTTTTTACGAAAATTTGGACACATCATATAAATGGAGCTTTATCTTAACAACCTGTATACAAAACAAAATTTTATTACCTGAGTTATGGTCAGTAGTTATACCGTTAACGTTACCAATAATAGTTGTAGTAGTAGATACAGGGTGTATCGAAACATAGCTAGAATGTACCTAACACTGATTTGATGTATTCTATAGATGTTTTTATTATTCGATTTTGAAATTAAATTAGACGTAAGACAATTACAATATACCTGTTGATATACAACTTTTGTGAACTATGGACCTTTTTGCCAAAATGGTTTTTTTCATTTTTACTGTAGCAATTTTATTAGTCTAGATACAAGGTATTCGCTTTTAGTTGAAAAAAGGGATATATCAATGCACCCTGAAAACCCAAACATGAGAATTTCATTTAAGAAAGGCAAGAAAAGACAATTTTATTTATTCATTGTACCGGGAATTGATATAAGAAATTTTTTGTTGTAAATTGTAATCGTCTTACGTCTGAAATAATTTCAAAATCGAGTAATAAAAACATCTATAGAATACATCAAATCAGTGTTAGGTAAATTCAAGCAAAGTTTTGATACACCCTGTATCTAAACTTATTATTGGTCACATTAACGGTATAACTAATGATCATAACTCAGGTAATAAAATCTTGTTTTGTATACAGGTTGTTAAGATAAAGCTCCATTCGTAGGGAGATGTCCAAATTTTCGTAAAAACTTTTGAGAATTTTAGGAGGTAACAAACTTTTGGGAAAATGCCAGGGTTTTATTTTATGTATTATTTTTGGAGCGCATATGCGGTCGTGCAATTAGAAGCGCAAACCCAACAGATCGACCAAACGAACACCGAAAACCGCATCTCGATGTTGCCTGTTGCAACTTAAATATCCGTCTTTAACCCTTTTTAGGTCAGTGGGATAATATTTTCCCACTGCTCCTGCGTCAACGAGCTTTGGGTTAAACGCCTCTCACCCAGAAATAAATGTACCGCATGCGTTCTAGCGTCAGTTGCAGAAGTGGCCCGCTTCAGTCGCCTTCGCTTGGTGGAGGAGTACGGTTGGCATCAAAACATTATGACCCTAGATCTAACCACGGCATGGCGAACAATCGACCAATCAAATTCGATGTTCTGTTTTCAGGGTCATAATGTTATTGTACTCCAGATCGAGGGTCAGAATGTTTTTATGACCAATCAAATTCGATGTTCTGTTTTCAGGGTCATAATGTTATTGTACGCCAGATCGAGGGTCAGAAAGTTTTTATGAACTATTAGCATCAAACAGCATATATTATATTAGGTTTGGAATACCTGATGTTAAACAATATTTTAAAAAATTAAAAGAGAAAAGTTATAAGATACAAGTTTTTATTAAATCATGTAAAAAAACGTACATATTTATTATTAAAGACAAAAGAGAAATATTAATTTTCAATGTGCAGAGCCATGTTTAACAGCATTAGGAAGATTTACTCTGCCAAGTTGTGTCGGCTTTTTGGCCTTTTCTTTAAGGGTTCACATTGTGCTGGGCGACCTAAATGAGCTCTTTTGCATCCCCTTTCGGTTGTATATTTTCGCCAAAAGTCAGTTGAGCCATTAAGTACATTGATTCAGTGGCGGCTCCTCCATTAGGTCAAACGTCAATGACCCCCCAATAAATATTTCCAAACAGAAACAAATAAATAAAATAATACTAATTTATATTTTTTTTTTAATTTGGAAATTCCCTCTATTATTCTTAGCCTATAAACTCGTTGACCGTTCTCTTAATTCCGCGACATACTATCCATGCCTCACACCGCGACCTCCGGAGAGGTTTAAACGGAGACTGACCTCGTGGTTATAAACGGAGGCGAGTTTTTCCCGAGTGTTCCCGATCAAATTCGCATAAGGGCGCATAGGTAAGATACATACGGCTTACGTTGGCAAAGTTTGGGTCAACAGCCGCACCAAGGAAACTTAAATATTTTTGTCAATTGATGTCAGTGATTTTATTTTGAAGATTTTACATTTTGTTTGTTGATTTTATAGTTTAAATTAATGTTTTAAAGCAAGGTAGCCACAGTGTTTTAGAATATTAATACTTTATAGTCCGTTTTCAATTATATTGGCGAGCCGAACTTTGAGAAACGACTCGAATTTAAGACCAGTAGTCGACCTTTGCCGAAATTTAAAGTTCAGCAAACAGGTAAAGACAAAAACAAAGAAGTAAGTCGTTATTTTCTTAGAAATATATACGATTTATGTGCCTGGACATGTGTGTCTGATTTTTTCAGATGACTCTATGTGGTTTATATGTATTGACCCCCTGAAAAGTTGACCACGAGCCGCCACTGCCTCGATTCTGTACTATAACTTGGAGCATTTAAAGATGCTCTTTGAAAATAATGCAAAAAGGTCTTCCTACTAAGCAACTGCAAAATCCGTTTGAAAGGTCGATATTATACATTACGTCTGTTTTTTCACTCCAAACACAAAACAATTCATTAGACAATTGTCTAATGTCTTCCATTGCGGTGCAAGAAAAATCAACCAGTGCAACCGCATTATATGCCTTATTCCTTGAAAGTACTATATCCTTAAATAACCTAACGCTTATCTCACTAAAATTATTCGTTTGATGCCCGTGCGTTGTAGTATCTCTATAGGTCAAACTCCAATATTTTTTCCTATTCCAGTAATCTGTTAAATATTATTGCTATGTTGGCAGTGAACTAGCATTTAAAATTGCTGTGTTGAATTCCTTAGTAGCTAAATCTTCTGTAGAAGCGATTAATATATTTTAAAAATTTTGATAAAGGTCTTTTCGACGATTTGGCGGAATATTATGTTTTTTCTCCCACAATTAACGCTATATAGATTATGATACATGGAATCGACAGAGTAGGGTTTACGTAGGGTTAGAAAATCGGTTTACACAGGAATGAAACAGGTATCACTTGTCTGCGAAACTGCTCAGGAGAATCTGACCCTAGATCTGGCACACAGTAACATTATAACCCTAAAAGCACAACGTCGATTCTGATTGCTCGATTCTTCGCAACGTGGTTAGATCAAGGGTCACAATGTTTTAATGCGTACGGTTGAAGCTCGTATGTGGGAAATTATTATCCCAAAGCCTATACAGGGTGTAAATATTTGTGCATTTTCAGAGTTAATTGTTTTGAGTTTTTTTGTTTGTGTGTAATGTAAAAAAGAGTGTTATAACTGGTAAGTATATTTATTTCTAACATATTTAGGCACAATTTGATAATATTTTTCTGTATTCAACTCCTTTTAATCGTCGTTGGAAAATAAATATTTCTAACCGGTACTCAAAAACACATGACCTTAGATTTTTTCAATATTTATTTTTGTATGTTATTTTTGGTTTTTCATATATGTCGTAAATATTTCACCAATAATTATACTCTTATGTAATAATAAATCAATTTTCTGAACCACTCGAATTTTCAGAAAAGATGTTCTTTGAGATTTCTTTGAGTACTTACATGAGAATTTCTAACCAAAATGGACTCCAATCGTTTTTTGAAAGTTGAGCAATGACATAAGGTCTCGGACAAAAATTTTAAATACGAGTATGAGACAAAGATTTTTTTTCAGATAAGAATGGCTGGCTTAGCTCAAGATGAGCTTGAGAAACTGGTCAATGAGGCTGCCAATGAAATTTTCATTGGTATAACGGACGCACAAGCATTTGATTCAGATGAAGGTGGAGATTCGGATGCCGATGACAATTTGAACATCGAGTATTCACGAATACACTCCACACGATTATCAGCTGTCTCTACACTATCACAAGATGTATCTACTTTTTCACCGACTGCCACTACACTATCACTGTCATCTCCCGCCACACCATCATCATCAGTTGAATCTAGCCGATTACCAGCTGTTTATATAGAAACTAATATCTCGGATGTCAATTCATCAGAAGTTGAAAATGATGAGCCATCAACATCACGAGGGCTTAGGCGTCGTTCGATGATGAAGAAGCTATCCAGTTCCAGTGACGACGATAAAGAAAACCTGAACTTTATTGAACCAGAGCCGATAAAAATATCACATATCACAGCTGAAGATGATTATTCATCAAGTTCAGATGAACCAGACGCAGATCCAGTGTTTTCATGGTCAAAAAATCCGAGAGATCCTATCTTATTTTCGCGAAGCAACTTCAACGAGCCACAAGGCCCTACAAATAGCGAACATCTGAAAAATCTTTTTGATTTTTGGTCCTTATTCTTTACCGAGTTTTTTTTATGCGAAATGACTCACCAATCCAACATATATGCAGAACAACGTGGAGTTAATTTAGGCCTACAGGTAAATGAGCTACGTGTTTTCTTGGGAATTTTGATATTTATGGGGTTTCACTACCTACCCAGCGTAAGAGCCTACTGGTCCATGGACGAAAATTTTCACGTCGAACGGATAGCTCGGATCATGCCATTGAAGCGGTTTTTAAAAATTCTCCGTTTTCTCCACTTAGCAGACAATACCAAAATGCCTCCAAGAGACTCGCCGGATTTTGATCGTCTTTACAAGATTCGCCCAATTCTAGATTATTTCGGTGAACATTTCAGAAAATGCTACTCCCATCACGAAATATATCGATAGATGAAAGCATGGTGGCTTTCAAAGGTCGTTCCAGCATGAAGCAGTATATGCCTATGAAACCCATAAAGAGGGGATTCAAGGTATGGGTAATGTGCTGTGCAGCAACTGGATATATATTATCTTTCGATGTATACACCGGAAAAAGCGTTGGAAATGAGTCCTACAGCCTTGGGAGAAAGTCGTATTGAATTTGTCAAAAACTCTTGAAGGGTTATGTTATTGCCTATTTTTTGACAATTTCTTTAGCTCTATTCCCTTATTGGAAACTTTGTTGAAAAAGAAATTATTCGCATGTGGAACTATACGGGCAAACCGAAAATATCTTCCTATAAGGGAAATAGAAGCGGACAAAAAAATGTCAAAACATGATATAGACTATGCCATGAGTGGCGATCTAAGCTACATCAAGTGGATGGACAGAGGAAAAAAGCCGGTCACCATAGTAAGTACCATGCATATCGAGTGGATCAGCTAATAGCGGCTTATTCTGTTGCACGAAAATCACGGAGTTGGTGGATAAAGCTCTTTTATTATTTTTTGGATTGTGCTACAGTAAATAGCTTTATTATTTACAAGGAGACAATGAAAGGAAAACAGGCGTACAGTCATCTACAGTATCGATCAGCTCTTGTAAATGAATTAGTAGGATCGTACACTTCGAAAAAGAAAAGGGGATATCAACCATATAGTGGATATGCTAAAAAACAAAAGAGCGGAAAATCCACTGTTACCAATACCATACGGCTATCCGGCGTAGGAAACCATATGCCTGAAATAATTGATAAATATCGAAGATGCGCAAGGTGTAGCACCAAAGAAAAAGAAAAACGCAGCAATCTCCTTTGCAAAACTTGTAATGTTGCATGTTTTTCATTATTTCATACAGAAAAATGATATTTTTTTTGTTCTGTTGTAAATTAGTTTTTTGCTTGTTGTTTTTAATGTTTTCATTTGCAACTTATATTATTTTGCAAAAACATGTTTTTTTTGTTACTTGTATTTTTTATTTTTTGTTGTTTAGTTCTCTAGAAAATGTGTAGATCATTTCAAAATATTTGGTGTGCTTTGACTTCTTTCATGATTTACCATACTTAAAATTCTGTTTATTTTTGTTTTTCTTACGTTTAGTACACATTTTAAGCTATTTTCTATGTTACTATGTATTTAGGATTAAAAATAAAAGCTTTATTTATATTTAAGATTAAAATGTCCTAAAAAAATAATAAAGACTTTGTGTTCATTTATTTATTAGTCTATTGGTATTTTTTATATTATTGATTTTTGAGGTGGGATCTTAGAATCCCGCTGCACACATAAACAGATTATGCTCTGAAGGTTTCTTTGGGATAAATATTTCCCACCTCAAATTTCCTAAAAAAACTTAAAAATATATAAAAAAAAGCATTTACTATTGTTGTTTATGACCCAAAGTATCTCCTCAGCAAATATAAAGTCAATCTGAGCACTGCAACCCTTTTGCCCTATAAAGGGTTAAAGTTTGATAAAAAATTTTCTTGATGCAATAATAATGGCCAGCAGTTTAGTTTTCAAGTCCATAAATAAGATTACAGGGCAATCTCTATCCACTGATGAAAATGAACTAGGACTTACAAATTCTGCTAGTTTTACATGTAACCTTCATCCATGACTTACATGTTTTTAGTAATGAATGAGAAAATTTGACAAAAGCGCAATACATTATAACTAACAAGTTTATTGCAAGTAGCAGCAGATACAATATTGCTTCAACTAATAAAGTTTTACCTTGCAGTTCTGCTTTGAAGTCCATTACCTCCGCATGTTTCAGAACATTCGGACCATTCCGAAAGCCTCCACTCAAAACTCAAATTTTCTTTTGTTCCCTTTCCCAGTACTACTTCACTAATTTCATCTGATGATGTGGCTGGCACTGCTTGATCAGTAGCCGGAATCTGTTCGGGGTTGACCGGAAATGTCACCATTCTGTGCCCTCGTGAACCCTGAGGTTCAAATTTTAAAATTTGAAAAGGCCAAAAGTCCTAAAGGGAATAAAATATTCAAAATAAAAAAATTGAAAATAAGAAATAAACCGCTTCAATTTAAAGATAATTGAGGATTTTATAAAAACCCTTACGATTAAAACTGATTATATCAGAGAGAAATTATTTGTTGTTTAATAAATAAATGAGATTTGAATTACTTTTCTTTTAATTATCAATATGGTCATGAATTAACCTAAATATCGTTTAGACTAGTGGATTTATTTAGATATTGTCTAGGTAATAACTGGATTCAAAATATCAAATAGGATGTAACTTCCACACAGGGTGTTACTAAGGCGGAACAGAGGGGGGCGGTGCCCATAACATTGTCTTGAAGTAGTTGGCTAAATTGTAATTGTTGAGTTGGGTACATTTTCTTCGACTTAGAAAATTACGAGACACATTTACGAAAAAGCAGAACAGGCATCTACACCTAACTTGCTGTAATATAAAAGCGAGGATCATACTACAATACCAATCTGCAGACCTATTTTTTATCCAGTTGATTTTTCTCATCTCCATGGTGTGGACACCCCTGTGTAAAATAATTTTCAATATTAGGTATTTACTACCATGTTTTTGTACATTTTCATAATTAAAAAATAGGATTAAACCTGTAGGTTTTTGAGATTTTTGAAAATTTTTTGTATGTTCTACTACTACGTAACCTAACCTAATATATTCGAAATGCTCCATTTTACAACTACGCCTTTTTATCTTCTAACTTTGTATTGCCCTTTAGCAATACCCTAATTACAATTTAATAATAAAAAAGAGACTACTGATAATAAGCGTTCCTATTATCAGTAATACATCCCTAAATTATGAAATAAGTTTATCTTCTTAAAGAAATGAAAATAAACAACATTTTGAAAACTTAGTGGTCAAGAAAGGGGTTAAGACAAAAACTGCCGACTAGTTGAGCTGTAGTTCTTAATTTATCACTTTATATTGGACAAGTAGTTCTTTAGTAATTCTTGATATGTTAACATGTTGTTAGGCCGCCATTTTGTTACGTCATTTTGGATTTTTACCAAAATTTTACCGTTCTATCTCCATTTGATGCCTCAGTTTTTTAACAAAATTTGAAGTCACTAGGAATAGTAGCGCACAGCTAGACCGACGGAAATCAGTTTTTGGGGAATCTAGGTACCCAAAAACGCAAAGATACAGTGCGATCATGGATTTTTTCCCGCATGTGTAGGAAATAAAAACAAAACAAAAACGAAGAAATTGCAAACTCCTATTTATATGAGTTTTTTTTTCTTAATTTTATGGGGAAACACCTCCTAATATTTTGACATTAATTAATTAACACTCTGTATAGTGGACTCCTCATACATGACAACTATATTATGCTAATTAAATTCATGAAAAAGATAAGGCAAAGAAACAAAGTGGGCTACGCCATTGTAATAATTTAATGTGGGCATATTTCGCTGAATTATTAAACAAAAGTAAAAAACGACGAAATACAGTAAACGATTGGACTTCTGCAAAACTTTGTTTTTAAACTTCAAAACTTTCCAGACTTTTATAAGACTATTAGAGCATTATTTTTCAGACAAATAAGCATTGGTCTCGAATGTATTGGCGTAAAAAACTCATTTAAAAATAAAATATGTTAAAGTTTTGTAAGCAATAAGATAAGGAAATAATATTATGTAGTCGGAGATATGGTAATGTATAGTACAAGATATATATGTTATGCTTTCTATAATGTAAAAGCATAGAACGAAGGTCACTGTAATTTCAGTCAATGCAATGGATAAACTAAAATTATTTACGGTCCTGGAAATACAGTTAGTCAAAAAAAAACAAATTACTAAACTTTTCCAATTCTAGTTTGAATGGGTATTTTTATTTCAGAGCGTTTTATCAAGGACGTTCAAAACGTAAATCTAAAAAAACGACTATAGACATTCCGCGAGGGGGGTTTATTGTGATTATTTCTATTATTTCGTTGCTCGGATTTTTTCTTCTCAATGATTTTTTTAAATCAAATCGTTTAACCACTTTAGTACGGCAAAATCATAGAGATAATTAAGTTTACTATTATTTTTTTCCTTGAGAGTTGTTAATATATGTCAATAATTCAAATGAAACGCTGCTTATAGCGGATCAGGGAATAAGATTTCCCTAAAATCTCGAAATAGACACCCAACGATTTTTTATGGACTTCGTTTTTGTCATGTAAACAAAAACTGATGTCCCAAAGCGGGGGCGCAGCCCTAAGCAACTTTTTTTTTCAAATTGGAAGACACCTTTTGTGGCAACTTCTTTGAAAGCTTATTGAAAAAGGAATTTGCCATTAATATTTTTTTTGACACCTGTCAAACCATGTGTCAGAAATTTATTAAAAACCAATTTTTAAATATAGTAACATTAATAATAACAATAAAACTAAAATCTTACCTTTCTAGTATAAAAACTGTTGAAAATGTGCCCCATTAACTTGTTGGCACAGAACCAAATGATGTGGTAACCTTACCCGTTTCAAAACTTTTGGCGCGATTAAACGATACCCGAATCCCAACCTTCAAATATCCCAAATTTTTCCAACAAAAACTAAGATTTTCTATGACCATACCTGAATGACTATTTCACGCATTGCTCGCAGTAGCTAAAGTTTGTTTTTAAACGCTAATGCATTTTTTCAAGGATTTACATACTTTATACGTCGGCTCCATAAAAAATGCATTAACCTTCAATAATTCTAGACACCAGCGTTGCTTCAGCCAACGGCACCTGGATAGACTAGTTCCTTAAATTCTTTGGCCGCGGACTGACGTCATTGCGGATGCATATGGCTGCTGGACACAGCCTACTGGGATGTGTTGATGTACGGTAGTTTATGAGTGCAATGCGGAAACGAAGTATTATAAGTATTAGTATCTTAAGGTATAGATCGATGGTTCAATGTAAAAAACTAAATCAGGATTGATCATAGTTAGTCGAGAGATATGCAATGACGTAACAGAAATAAACAATGTATGTTAAGTAGTCTATCCTTTGAACGGCATCAGTAAAAGTTTTAAGTAGGCGGCCGTGCTTAGCAATTTGTATTGTAGTAACGAATTGTCAAAATACCGATACAAACACTGTATAAACAGTGCTTAGTAAATAAGTAAATAGATTAACTTTAATTGGTATTAGCGTTTTTTACGTGAGAAAAGTAAAAATATTATACACTTCTTTGATACTGCGCCCCGGACAAAGGTACTTTTTACATCATATGCTTTTAATATCGTTAATTGTGTAGTGTGTAAAGTAATTTAAAATTCTTAAATGTTTGATTATTTTTTAAAGCTGCATTTAACTGAAACGTTAAAAATCGAAATACTGATGATGATCGGGTATGGAGAAAGAAAACGAAGTCAAGAAGAAGTTGCTCCTTTGTTTCATGAATGGCATCGAGATTTACATCCTTTGTCGCGAAGTACAGTTAGGAAAATTGAAAAGCAATTTAGAGATTTGGGTCTTGTAAGACATGTTCCTCGAAAAAGAACCCCAAAAGTATCAGATGAGACTGAATTAGATATTCTTTTGAGTTATCAAGAAAACCCAAGTACACCAGCAAGGCAATTATCTCGTGACCATAATATTGATTATAAAACAGTGTTAAAGATCACAAAATCTGCTGGCATAAAACCGTTTAAAATGCAGCCAGTACAAGAGTTATTGGAAGATGATTTAGATAGAAGAGTAGAATTTTGCGAAGTCATGATGGCCGCATTGGACAACCGACAAATTGAAATAAGTAAACTAAGTAAGTTTGTTAGACAGAAATGTATTTATGTTCCAAAGGAATTTAACCCTTATTCTAGGCAATCCTTGGGCAAAGTCTTGAACCTCAAACCAGAGTTTCGCGAACTTTTTGACCATTTTTTTGCAGTAGACCCCACACTTACCTAATATTAAATTGTACTAAACTGTGTAACGTCAAATGTGTTTTTTTCACAGCCGACAGTAGTAACACTATATCTCACATTAAAAGTTTTTTTTTTGTAGAACGGTTTGTTCCAAAAAAGTAATTACAATTTTGTTTATACCTCACCTCACACATAGAGAATATTTTGATGGACGAAAACAAAGCAACAATTTTAGCTTTCTTAAAACTCATACCCAAATCAAACGAATATTTTTATTTTGACAAAATAAATCAGAGAAAAAAATATCAGTTTCCAACATTTAGAAAATGAAACGTAAATAATGTTGTTAATGAGAGGGATTAACCTGATGTTCTGATAACATAGGATAACAAAATGAGAACAAAAATTTGGTGCCGGAAATCTAACATCTGATTTTAGATGTTTTTAAAGTGCTGATTCCAAAAATGCCACCAGATTTTTTCTACCAGCTCTAGTTTTTGAGATACAGGTTACAGGTTAATTGATATTTTTTTCTGATAAAGGACAACAGATAAAGATATAAATATGTACTTAATGGTCAAAATAGAAATTTCCCAGAATCTAATTAACCAAATGGATACCTGGAATTGTCCCTGACCCAATGTTCCTATACTAGGAACTACTCAATACACTGCTCTTAATTACTTTTATACCTGTAATTGCCTATGACCCGATCCTTCTATACCTTCTTGGCTGTACTCGATTTAGTATATTACTGAGTTTTCCTAAGTAAAGTTGTGCTTTGTGTAAATTTTGGTCATTTTGTACTATCAAGAGACTCAATGGCATCCACAAGCAGACGTACCTGTGTAAATCATCCCGATGTTATTTGTTACGTGCGTGGTGAATACACTTTGAAAGAGAGCAGAAAAACGATTTGTGACTTTGTGAAAAGAGCTTATCTTGCCTATTTTGGCGTTCATTTGGGAGATCAAGATAAACCTTGGGCCCCACATTTCATATGTAAAACATGTGTTGAACATTTGCGACAGACAACTGGAAAGAGGAAGTGCCTAAAGTCTAGTGTACCAATGGTTTAGAGAGGACCGCGAAACCATCATGACGACTGCTATTTTTGTCTCGTTAATATTAAAGGCATACATAGAAACAATAGACACAAATGGACATATCCTGATCTAGATTCTGCAAGAAGGCCTGTAGCCCATTCGGAAGAAATACCCGTTCCATGATTCAGCAGTCTACCCAAACTGACAGAAGATGATACAGAAACATCAACGTCTGACGAAGTTCAAAGAAACTCCACAATCAAGAAGAACTAAATGATCTTATAAGTGACCTGAATCTCTCAAAGGAATTACTTGCATCCAGATTAAATGAAAAAAATCTACTTTGTCCAGGTAATAATATCACATTTTATCGTAAAAGAGATAAGGATCTGCTGCCTTTTTTCGCTCAGGAAAATGACTTGGTATTCTGTAACAATATAAAAGGGCTCTTAGAAAAAATAGGTTTGCCTGAATACACTGCAGATGATTGGCGCCTTTTTATTGACAGTTCAAAACGTAGTTTAAAATGTGTTCTTTTACATAACGTTAACAAATATGGCTCAATTCCTATTGGTCATTATACTACCATGAAGGAAGAATATGAAACAATTGCATTAGTTTTGAGAAAAATTAAATACGAAGAACATCAGTGTGCAATTTGTGTTGATTTAAAAATAGTTAACTTCCTCCTTGGATAGCAGAGTGGTTATACAAAATATCCCTGTTTTTTGTGCCTTTGGGACAGCAGAGCTAAAAATGAGCACTGGGTTAACAAAAATTGGCCTTCAAAAGATGTCATGATTCAAGTGAAAACAAAACGTGATCAACGAACCTTTGATTTCAAGAGAAAAAATCTTACTTCCGCCCTTGCATATGAAGCTAGGCCTAATGAAGCAATTTGTGAAGGCTTTAAATCGAGATGGAAATTGTTTTGGGTATTTGTCACGTACATTTCCTGGCATTAGCACGGAAAAACTAAAAACTAGTATATTTGATGGTTCTCAAATAAGGAGACTGAATCTAACGCTTGGTGTTCATTTTTTCAAGTAGTACAAAATTTTCTTGGCAATCATAAAGCAGAGAATTACGTAGAGTTAGGGGAAACTATACTTTCAAATTTTAATATTCCCGGCTGTAACATGTGTATAAAAATTCACTACCTCCACAGCCACCTAGATCGTTTTCCAGAAAACTTATGTGATTGTAGTGAAGAACAGGGGGAAAGATTCCATCAGGGTATTAAAACTATGGAAGATCGTTATCAAGGACGATGGGATAGCCACATGATGGCGGACTACTGCTGGAGCCTTCAGCGAGACTGCTCTAGTAAAATCCATTCTGGAAAGTCGTATAAAAGAACATTTTTATGTGATTAGTGACTAATGTAATTATGTAAATTAAATTTTTGCAATAAATACTTAAATCCATGTGTCCATTTGTTTTTTTAACAGGCAATAGTAATATTGTATATTATAACAGTTATAACGTGAAATATATACACAATTAAAAAAAAAAAAACTAGACCTGATAGACAAAATCTGAGAACTTTTTTACATTCTGCATCCAAATATTACCCAGGAACAGTTAAAAAATCGCAGGCACCAAAATGTGTGTTGGCCTGTGTAATAAATGATCGATTGTTTTGACTAACATTTGGCTTCAAATGAGTAAAGTACAATGTCATATATTCATGAATTATTGCAATTGTTGTAAGTTTATCCCTATTAACACCTCACGAACCCCCAAATACCTTTTTCGTTGACAAGGACCTTATGCAAGACGAAATCGACTATATAGATCCAAACCTATTAAGTCCTATTAACTAACCTCCATTTTAGGTTAATCGTCAAAATTGCCAGTATTATGCAGACGAAAATAATAATAATGCAAATCCAGATCCAAGAATATTTTTTTCAACAGGATGGAGCCCCTCGTCACTTTGCAAGAAATGTAAGAGAGTTCTTAAATGTTGCATTTCCAAATAGGTGGATAGGACGGCGAGGATTTATAGAGTGGCCGCTCCGATCCCCGGATGTGACATCCTTAGATTTTTTTTATGAGGTGATTTAAAAAGAACGGTCTATGTAACCAGACCTGAAAATCTAGAAGATTTGAAGGCACGAATTAGAGCAGAGATACGTTTAATCGCGCCAAAAGATTTAAAAAAAAGTTGCTTAAGGCTGCGCCCCCCTTTGGGCACCTATTTCAGGATTTTAGAGAAATCTTATTTCTGAATCCGCCATAAGCAGCGTTCCATTTAAAATCCCCACTCTGTATTTTTAGGTAACGACATTTTGTTTCCTATTAAAAAGTTTGAAGCAATTCATGTAACACCCTCCTGTAAAACCACTAATTAATATGATTCAGTTGAATATACTTATTTTAGGTATAATTAGGTATATTTTAGTTTGGAAGTTATAACACAAATATCAAGTTTTTATCAAATGTTTAATTTCCTATTATATTTAAGTCACAAAGTAAAAAATGATGAACATTAAATGACTTGTAAACTCAAGCTTCAAGTTGTAAACTATTTCGTAAGTGTACAATAGCTGACATAACTTAGGCAAAGTAAACTTTCTAACCTGTATTTTGGAGATTAACGACAGAAAGTTAGGCATAACACGACTTGCAGAACTGCTGGAATCTCCATAATTCGAGGAGCTCGAAGGTAGGTTCCAAAATAATCTATCCTTGATGCATCAAATCGAAAGCAGGCAAATGATAAGTAGGTAGGTGTTAGTACGGTTAGTTAGAAAAAAAATGTTTATATTATTTGTTCTATAGAGGATTAAAATTACCATTACTACTACACTATTTTAAAATGCTAGGTAAAATATATGCCTCCCTTTTGAGACAGAAAGAAAAATTCTAGCTTATCCCATTTTAATGAAATTTGGCACATATAGTATGACTAAGTTCCGTCGGATCATTTTAGTGAAACAAGCACAGGTATTCTCTAAATTCCTGAAAATTTGATATGTTGTAGTTTCCAAACTCCTGATCAAAAGTTCTCATAGACACAACCAATCCTGTGGCTAGTTTTCTATATACAGGGCGTCAAAGTTGCCTGTTTCTTATTTTATGAATTTTTATATATTTTTTTATGGTGCAAATTTTTAGTCACTAGACAGTTTGCAACATTTCGATTTTTTGATATTTAATAAAAGTATTAACTTTCCCACACTCTCATATTATTTATCTTTAAAATACCATTAAAAAGTTGTCTATAATAAATATGTTTTTTTTATTATTTGGGTTAAAAGAACACCTTAAATTAGCAAACATTTTAAGCCGACCTATGCTCTTAATGTAAATGCACAAGAAAACAAATATAGTCAAAATGCTCCATAAACTTACCTTCACTGCTTTTTGAAGAGCTTGTGGCTTTTGTATCATCCTGCCAGGTATTTCTAAAAGACCCTTTACTGAATATCCATGTATCATCAAGGAAGACTGGAGTAAAACCATTTTCTAGTGAATTCATATTTCTTGTGTACTCCCTCAAAATTTTAATTGTTTTATTAAAAATATCTGGTAAATCCACAAGATACTTGCGGTTGTTACTTCTCTTCTTTCGAAAGTTAATTTCTCTTACTAGAACAACTAGTAGAATAGTTGAAATGATTGAACATATCATAATTTAGTTTCTGATGGAGATACTTTATGATAATATGTTCTTTTTGGGCATACATGCGATAAATGGTATAAATGGTAATCTGGATCTTACTTTTTAAGTAGTAGGTTATTTTGATATGCTCTTGTTGATGATTATTCTTTGAAACTTTTGTCCGATTTTAGTCCTTTTTTTCTTAAATTAAATATCGATCTTCAACTTACTTTTGTCGTGGAAGCTGTTCTTTCCACTACATTCTGAAGGTCCAAAGCAATTCCTGCAGCCACTTGTTATTTTCCTGGCTTAAAAAAGGCTAATATATTAAGAATAATAAGCTGGCTTTGCTCACTTAGTCGTCTATTTCCAATTTTTTTCGGCATTTTCAATATTGATTTTGTTTTGACGCATAGATAAACTATTTTAACGTTACGAAATATCACATTTAAGGATTTGTCAACGTGACAAGTTCTAGTTAAAATAAGAAAAGACGTGGCTTTTTTTTTAGTAAATCCATGCTCGAAAGATGCAAACAATGAGATCACCGTATATCCGAAAAGTTTCTACTATACCTATAAGGGCCAAATTATGAATAAGCTGATAATTTTAGCAAACAGATATTTACCATAGTTACCATTGTCTCAACAATGGTATCCTTGACAGTTATCTGCTTGGTAAAGTTACCAGCCTATTCATAATTTGGACCTAAAAGCTTCTGATCAGGATGTCAAAAACTGCAACATAGCAAAATTAAAAAAAAATGAAAACCATTTCCCATAGGGCAGTCCAACAATCTATCATGTCCTACGACAGCATAGGTTGACAACCAAGGTTTTGTTTACAAATTACACCTAATTGCGCAACTTGACCAATGATAAAATAGTAAAACAGCTGCTTGTCCTACGACAGCTATTTGACCAATTTATTGTGGGACTTATCAAACCAATATTTAAGCCTCATTGGCTAAATCAGTTTGTTTGTCCTACGACAACCCAAAAATGACATGACAGTGACAGATCGTTGGAGCGCCTAATTAGGATTGTGCGGGGTCCTTTAGAGTTTGACAGATATAAAATGACATATGCAACAATGGAATATATATAAGGACAATAACCTAACTGGACAAAGCTCCGGATAGTGGAGAAGCACATTGTTTAGATTCACCTTGAGTCGTTTTCCTGATTGAATTGGATTGAATGTTTCCAATTTTTTGGCCAATACTATTGAGTTCTTCTTTACAGAACTATTTTTCCGCCATTACTTCTTCTGCACCTTGCTTCTTTTGCAAACCTTCGGGGGTATTCTATCACCGCTATCCATTAATAACTTTAGCTCCTCATATTTCAAATCTACTTTCCTTTTATTTTCCTGATTCTGCAAAGCATGGCGCTTAGCATCCCTTACTTCCCTCGCCAATTTTAATTCTCTTTGCGCAAAAGTATTTATTTTAATTTTGTATTCCTCGAAGTAGCGTTCAATGAGCATTTCTGCTGTTAGATTCCATGTGGTCTTTACGGTACTCTCTATATAATCTTCTCCGTCTAGTTTTCTTATATTAAAGCTCCAGTCCTTAAGTATTAAGGCTAGCTAGGCAACTAGAGTATTCTGCTGAAAGCTGTAGTAGCCTCTGGATGAACAAAAGTCCATAAACTGGAATATTTGGCTGACGTTTTGCCTGCGTCAGCTCGAAACATCTTCACTGCACGACATCAAAATACTAAATGCCCTCTGGTGGGCAGAGAAGTATTTATACCAGAACACAGGGTTCAGCGACTCGTGATTCACTATAATGAATCAATTTCAACATATGATGTGTAGCACGTAACCTCTGTTTCTACTGAAATTTTCAGGGTGCTTGATTATTTAAATTGATTCTTTCATCTCCCTTATACAGTATCCCAAAACTAATGTTAGTATAATTTACATTCATCATCTGTGGAGTTGAGTGGTGGTATTCAGCGATAACGAATTGAACAATTTTTATTTTACTTATATGAATTTCATGTTCTTTAAGTCTAATAGACACAGATTTACCAGTTTTACCTATTATACAGTATTCTGCAGGATCAAGGAATGTTGCTAACTCCTAATGATTGTAGAGGAATTACATATTTCTGCGACCTTAAGCACTGCTCAATCTGTTTATGCTTCTTATGGATTGCCCGAATCTTAGACACCGTATAAAAGGTAAAACTGCACTACTTGATGTTTATAGAGGAGGTACTAACTAATCCAAGCCCTAATATTTTGTATTCAATTTATCAGTGCAATATCTGTTCGATTTTAATGCTTTAGACGGTTTTTCTGTTTCTTCGTAATCACACAAGATCTAAGGACGATTTAATTGAAAATCGATCTACGTTTTAATTGTGAATTGATTGGAGAATTGTTGACGTCGACCTATTTAAATTTGATTTTTGTTATCAGACACAGATGAAACGACTAACAGAAATTCATATTTGACTATTAGTGATATTTAAATGCATGATTTCTTCATTGACTTCAGCCGCAAAAGCTTTTGTTCTAAGATTTATTTTATTTTGTTCAATGTTTAGATTCTGTCAAAAAAAAATTGAATATTTTTTGGTAAATACACTTTGATCTAAAATATAAAAATCAAAAAACCATTTTATAGTAAATGTAATAGAAATCGAATATGGGTTTAACAGGATATTGCTCCTTCATATTACGCACGGGAAGTTTAGCGACCTCTAGGATATTTCTCAGAAGACTGAGTAGCCAGCTTAAACTGCGGACTTAAATCCATGCGACTTTTCTTGGGAACACTTAAAAAATGTTGTCTACAAAAATTGAATCATGCATTTGAAAAAAATGTAGATTTTATAAATGTATTCCAGTATTTAGCTAATTGTAAAGAAGTTAAAGGGGATGGTATTTTGTCATTTCGAGTTAATTTTGTCGTTCTTTTTGTTTTATTTTTTTTTAATTTAAAGAAAAATCGAAACGTCTAACATTAGTTCACGTTTGTTGATGACCCTGTTGACTTCTTCAAAAAACATTAGGCTTGAATTTTGAATGTTATAAACGACGAAAATATAAAACATCTACATGCAGCTTTTCTGTTCTGTTCACATATTGTTAAAAAATAATGATTTGATGTTACTGGATAAGTATATTTAAAACAAAAAAATAATAAAATGGGAATTATTCTTTCAAATTCGTCTTTATCGCCAATAAAGACATTGACGACTTTAACTTTAAGAAAGGAAAAGTTATATGAGAGAAATTTATCATTTGTGTACCAGCTTTGCTTTCATACATACTAATTAAATTTGAAATCATTTTCAAGCTAGCTAAAGTAATAAATATTAATAGTTTATTCAAATTCAGAATGGATACATAACTACTTTCGACGTTTAGGGAGAAAGTACTGTCTAAATATTAATAAATAATCCACAAAACAGTGAAGATCAAAGTGTGTTTAACAAAATGTATTCAAAATATCAATTATTAATAATATAAATATCTATTTTTATTTAATTAAATATATATTCAAATAGAGTTTAATACCTGAGGTTTGGTGGTTTTAGTATTAGTGTGGTAAACAACTATTTAAATATTCTGTAAATATGGGGACAAAGTGGTCGGGATTTAATTCTCGGGTTTTTACTGCACAACATTAATCTGATAAAAGTATTTTACAGAATTACATTTCTTGTCCTCCAGGCATTTATAAAGAAAAAATAGTACTATACAGTTTTAGGTTTAAGATGACATTTTTAACAACTGAACAAATATTTCTTCTAAATGTCACAATTACAAAATGATAATGACATAAGTGGAACATTAGTGGCGAACTAAGTTTTAAGTACCATGGCAACTAGACCTGATCTAACCCTTAAATCTTTTTAGTGAATACGGGGGTTCAATTTTTACTGTAATCATATGCTACATTAATTAAATTTATTTTTTTCTGTCACATAGAATATAGAACTCATTGAGATTATTTGGAATATATATATATATATATATATATATATATATATATATATATATATATATATATATATATATATATATATATATATATATATATATATATATATATATATATATATATATATATATATATATATATATATATATATATATATATATATATATATATATATATATATATATATATATATATATATATATATATATATATATATATATATCCGTAAAATATTGAGCAAGATAATATGTAATAAAAACATTTTTGAACCGACATTCAAGTTACACAAGAATCTTTTTTGTTACATAACTTTTTTTTAGAAACCCATCAATTGTAACCAGGAGGTTTAGAATTTTCATTCATACATGCAAATTATACGGTTATTATATATCTTCAACTACTACCAATTTACATAATAAATTTCTGTGGAAAAAAAAACATAATTCAGTGAAATATTGCGCATCCTATTGACTCTATGATGTTCTAAATATTTAAGGTAGTTTATCAATCAACTAATTAAAATTACGTTCAGTAAAACGTTACCAAAATTACCGTGGTAAATGGGGCTTCGGTTAGGACTAAAAATTCCAGTTGAGAAGAGAGTAAGCAGTTTAAAAGGACAATTGAGTAATATCTCAGATTGGCCTTTTTACCTATAACCTGTGCACCTATACAAAGCTAACACATTTCAAATCACCATGGACTCGTCAAAATACCATACTCACAGGATAGTACCGAACCAAATTTCATTAAAATAGATATTCGAGAGTACACCAGATTTGTTATTTTCTACATTAAAAAACAAAATGGTTTTGTATACAAAATTTATGTTTATCAATAATATAAATATACAAATTACTTTTAATTAAATATATTTCCAAATATAGGTTAATACCTGAGGTTCGGTGGTTTTAGTGTGCACTTGGTATGCATCCAAAGTCAGACTAGATGAAGATGATGTGGGTGAGAACAATCTGTAATAGAGTATATCAATGTTATATGTATATAAATTTGCAATTATTGTAGTTTAATAATAATATTTATTGCAAATATGGTACTTCATCGTACTCAGCTTTATCTATCCAATAGAAGGAAAATATCTGTTTCAATAACTTTCACAATATAATTGCTCCGATATATTTATCTATATCCCCAAATTAAAGTTTTCTGACGCCTAAAAATAAAAAAAAATGGATTTTATGTTTTTTGTCCATGGAGTTTGTACAATGTATACTGCAGTACAGTATAAGCTATATACAGGGAATGCCTTAATTGGAGAGAGGGAAAGTTTATAAGGCGAGATTTAAAAGCTTACAGATTGGAGGAAGAGGGAAATACTCTTCTTGGTAACAGAATCCGTAATCGAGATGCGAACAAAGGGAGGTTTCCTTGGTCTTTGTAGTTGGACAGAAGAGATTTATGCGTGTCGATGTTAGTGCGTTGCTGACAAGCATAGCTAAATGAGGCATTATAGATTGAAAAGAAGCCATAGTAATTTAATTTATATTGCCTAGTAAATGTATTTACTTGCGGCCGCTAAATCGAACATTCCATTATCTAATACCGTAACGTGTTGCCTAGCAACACTACCATATTATTGTTATTAGGAAGCAATTATATGTAAGGTTTAGTTTCGATATTTTCTCTCTTAAAAATATAAGAAATATAATGGTTTTATTTATTTGATAATGACAAACAAAAGAAAATCGTAGTGAATTATGAAAAACAATGGGTATAACCGTTAAAGTGACTCGAGTCTTACATTATTGCCAACTATATTTCTTAAATTTATTTATTATTTTTGTGTTGTTTATTTTACGGTAAAATTGTATACAGAAATTAATTATACAAATTTGCCAACAAATAAACAGATAATGTAAGTTACAGAGCCAGAGTTTGTGAAGATATTCACTGACTTATTTTTTCTTTTTGTTCCATCGTGTTCGTGGGATTGGTCATCTGCAAATATTGGCTGGTCCTCTGTCTTCGCAATCTTAACTCCCCCTATTGTTTCTGATTTAAATTGCTTTTCAATTTCCTCCGAAGTGGGAAATTCGCCTGGTTTAGTTCGGACGGATATAATAATGTTAGCTGATGATTTACCTGAAAAAAAATCGTAAATTAATCTTTAATTTTCTTTTCTATCATTTTTAAGCTATTTGATTTTCTTGCCCCAACTGACAATTATGTTTTTTGTCTACGTGTCTCAATCTTATATGATCACCAGTCTTAGGCATGTGACGCCACTTTGAAAGAAATCAGTAACGAAAGAGTAAATTATTATCGGGTAACGGAAACTTAAGAAAACTCAATAATTACCAATTTCGTGCACGTAATACACATCTAATTCATTTTCATTTATGCACCAACATCAGTTTTTGTTAGAGTATCAAGATTTTTTCATATCGATGTGAATTGTTCAAATATAATATCTAGTTGATTTTAAAATTTACTAAAAAATAAAGCGTTATCTAGATACAAAATAAATATATATATAAATAAAAGTAAAAAATCTCTATTTTCCTTAAACATAATTTCTAATATAGTGGGACATGTTTATATTTTGAATGGGATTTACAAGTTATTTTAGTCAGTGGGGGCTCTTCTATAGGGTCATTTGGTCAATGACCCTCCAAAAATATTTCAGAAAATAAATTATACGTTTGAGCGTCCCTCCTAATAGTTGTAATAAAACGCGAACCTTGGGAAAAGTTAAATACGCTACACTACTAGCCGCGCGCGGCGCACACTGGTCGATATTTGCCAAATTCTGACAAAAAGTCACTAAAATTAATTTTTAATTACCTTGGTAAGAAGGCACCAAATGAACAGCCAGTACTCCAAATAACCAGTTGGATATGAAAACAAAATCTGAAGCACTTTTTTTTTGTAACAAATACGCGTCAAAACAAAGCGTCATTTTTATTGTGATTAATTTTGTGGATAATGAAATTTATTCACATGAATTATTGTTTTCTTAACTGCGTGTATAAAAAAACGTTTTTCTTTAACGTGGATGTTAATCTTGGGGGTAAGTATTTATTATTTATTTTAGTGAGGATTTGATTTGCATTATTTTGGTATAGGATTTAGTCGATATAATTAAGAGGTAGTTATTTTCCACATAATTTGAACTGTTGGGATAATATAAAAGGTTTTTTGTTTATGTTCCGCACTTCCCAGTTATGTAATTTAGCTTTTTATATTCTACAACTATCTCCCTTGTGAGCCGTGAGGAAAATTTTTGCGCATACTTGCGCTTTTTTTGATAAACCCTAAAATAAAATTGTGTGTAAGTTTGAAAAATATGTATTTTTCCGTATGTCACTTAAATTGATATTTTTTACTTACTGCTTTTACCATCAAGTTTGATATTTTTGAATACAGTGGTAAATTCTAAGATATCCATATTCTTTTTTTATGTCCAACGTTTCGTTTTCAATAGAATCATCATCATCAAACTTTCCATTTTTTGTGTTTACTAGTTCTAGGAGTCATAATTTAAATATCTGCTGTGTCTTTTATTATTTCTTTCTCATAACGGGAGTTTTGTTTTAGCGAAATTCGACATTCCGGGACTTATTTAAAACAAAACGAAAAATTATTTAAAAAAAATATGTTTCTAATATTTATTAGTATATATCCTTGTGAATAACTAAATCGGAAATGATGGGTATCACTTTACACTTTACAAGGAGCAATAATATTGGGTTTATTTACAACTATGGATCAACAAAATGTGAGATTCACCCATAAAGAGCTATTTGATATACTGCAAACCCAGCCTAGTAAAATAATTGATGTAAAGTTTAAATTAATTGGCCAAAAAGAAATTTCAAATAGTGCAAAAAAATACCTTTCCCGATTTAAGGCATAGTTCCCAAGAAAATGGGAGGCAGTGTCTCGAAAAAAAGGCCAGTTTCTAAAAACAAACGAAAACTGGTTAAAAAAAAACTATTAATTTTTCAAAAAAGGGAATACAACAATCAATAATTATTCGCATCTTAAAGGTCGGGCGAGGATTTCTTTTCAAGAAAGTAGTGAGCGGATAAAAATATTAAAGTCTTTTCAATTACGCGATGAAACCAGTGCGCAGCAGCCTGCTTATGCAACACAAATGTGTTTTCAATCCGAAGGCGATAGCAGAGTAGCCAGGATAATAAAAGAAATCAGTAATGTTCCAACCAGAGTGGAAGAATACTGCAAGGCAACTGAAGTCCGAAAAAAATGCGTACTCGAAACTCAATAGTCGAAACTCAATAGCGATGAAGCTCTTTCTCTAATAATTGAAGTTAAATCAAGCAAGAACCAATATAATTTAATTAGGTTGCAAGTTAGGGAAAAAACTGTTTTGAATATCCAGCGTATGATGAGATTCTTAAAGCGAAAAGGAGATACTATCCAGAAGAAATTATAGTCTCTTCAGATACGGAAGCTGAAGTCAGATTACAGCCCTTGCATAATCATTCGAGCCATAGACTAATACAGTTGCAGAAAGAAGTACTTCAGGTTCTTAGCGAAGACAATATAAATTTAGTTTTGGTGTGTAAGTGGGGATTCGATGGATCGTCTGGTCAGTCGGAATACAAGCAAAAGTTTCAAAATTTAAATAATTCTGACTCCAGTGTGTTTTTAACATCCTTAGTACTCATAAAATTTATATGCGAGGACACAAGTGGTTCTGCAATTATCTGGCAAAAGTCAAGAACCTCATCGTCACGATTTTGTCGACCAATCAAGTTGCAATTTATGCACGAGAGAACAGAACATACCTTAAAAGAAAAATATTACATGGATTCTCAAATTCAAAACTTGCTCCTTTTCAATTTAATATTAACAACAAAAATATAACTGTACGTAACATTTAACAAAGCCACCCAGAAATGTTACATTTGTGGCACTACATCAAAGGAATTTAACAATATTGAAGCGGTTGTCTTTCGAAAATTAATTGACAACAACCTGAAATACGGAATTTCAACATTGCATGCCTGGATACGGTTTTTTGAGTGTTTTGTTATATTTAGCTAATAAGATGGATATTGGAAAATGGCAAGCTCATAGTCCTGAAGATAAGCTAAAAGTATCACAGTCTAAAAAACGCATTCAGGAGCTGCTGCGTTCTCGACTAGGATTAATAGTGGATAAACCTAAACCAGGGTTTGGAAGTTCGAATGATGGGAACACCGCACGCAGATTTTTTGAGAACGTCAAAACAGTTTCAGAAATAACTAAAATAGATTTAAATATAATTCGTAGATTTCATGTTGTGTTGCAAACTTTGTCGTCGGGATTTGACATAAACGTCGAAATTTAAACGATATAGTTTAGAAACGGCACACATCCATAAAATTTTTAATACATGGCGCCGAAATAATATATTATTTTCTCCTTCCTATTATCCGAGGAAGGACAGGGGGCGCGGAACAAAGATATAAAAAAATATAGAGAAGATTTTTCTAGGAAAACTTCCAGGCTAGACAATTTAAGAGATATTATAAATCGCCTTGTTTCATCGGATCCTTGTATATCAAGTTTAAGAAAAATGCTACAAAAAAAATTAAAAATCTTTTTCCCGAAGCAATAAATTTGCTAGAATCTCCAAAAATTAATTCTATTGCTAATGTAAAGAATACTATACTATAGATTATTTTGATATAGTTCTGATGAAGAATAATGTTGCTAAACTGTTACCTTGTGCATTTGAGTATCAAATCATTTGCAACTTGATTGGTTGATATATTATGTTTTTTTTGTTTTGTTTATATTAGATGAGCAAAGCAGCCTCATGTATTGACTGAGAAACTTGCGCACAATTATTATTATTATTATTTTTTTTTGTCTCTCGCTTTTGCGGTTAGGTTATGTTCATACATATTGGATTATTAACAAGAAATGTTTGAAGAAAATATAATATTACAATGCTTTAGGAGATATCTCATCATGTACTTGATATACAAAAATAATAAATTATTATTTACGCTCTGTATTTTAGAAATTGAACCGGGTCATGTACGTATATAGAAGTTCTCTAAACTTATTCTAGTCACATCTTTCATCGCTTATACACAAACTGTAAAACACAATGTTTCCTCCAAAGCTACTAAATTATCAATATGTTAGTAATTTAAAAGATATTTTAATGACATCGAAAAATAAAAGTTTGCTAAAATTCAAATTAACTTTTCCTAAAAATGAAATACACCTTGTAGGAATAAAAACATATAAATGTCATTACTTTTTTGTGTAGCTAGTATATTTTCCAAGAAGTTTTTCTATTTTCTGTATATTTATTTTTGGGTTTTAAGATCGATTGAAAATAAAAAAAATCGAATTTTCAGATAAAAATGTAAATACACACAAAAAAAATGTTTTTAATAAGAAACACTCGAAAAATGTTTCTATAATTTATTGAAAATATTATTGATAAATATTACAACACAGTTTTTTGAAGTCCAAAATTCTTTTCTGGTTGTAAATATTTTTTGCCATTTTTTGCCAAAAATCGACCAGTGCGGCGGCTCGAATGGTCTAGTTGCGTTCCTTAATAAAATACGCTATACTATGCTAGGCTGGACAGTCCGAATTGCCCTGATTACCATAAAGCTTGACGAAAGTACTCGAAGATTTCACAGCTCACGAGCAGTAGCCGAACGTGATAGCAAATGAAATATGAAATTGCGATTTGGGTCATCAGCCGAACTCTCTAAAAAAGTTACTAAAAAATAAAGCTCATAATTCGAACTGGATATTGTTTCCACGACATTTTTTATCGATGAAAATTGATTTACAACTGTTTTTTGTAATATACATTTTTTTATTTTTATGATCCATGTGTGAGTTGGAAATATACAGGAAATAAAATGTTGGTAGCGACTAGTGCAAAAAAAAATAAACAACTAAAAAGTGCTTACGAACTTAATTTTGCAAAAATAACCAATTTCGAAGTGGCCTATGTTTGAGTTATGAATGTAGATGAAATAGAATGTCGGTAGTGCAAAAAATTAAACAACCAAGTGCTAACGAACTTAATTTTGAGAAAATAACCAAATTCAAGGTAAATGGTCGCAATTTGCCAGAATTTAGTATACGACAAACTAGTAAAGATAAAAATAAAGAGGTTCATCGAAACTTTCGCAAAAGTATGTACGATTTAGCGAACTGGATATGTGGTTGTGAAGTGTCTAACTCATTTTACTGTTATGTTTGTTTGTTGTTTTCTAAGGACTCGTCGGACTCATTATGGTGCAAAACCGGCGTTAAAGACTTAAAAACACTAAAAAATAGATCACATGAAATGTTCGGTGAACTATGCTACGGTCGGAAGTGTTGATAGCAACGTTAAGCATCGAGAAATCGTGTTTAAAAGGAATGTGCGTGCAATTTTAACGAACGTGTCATTCAGCATTTTTCCAATTCTAAAGAACGAAGAGTAGACCTGAACTTCAAGAGAATTTAAAGCTCAATTTAAAGATAAGATATTTATTTTTATTTTAAGTATGCCTATTTTTAAATTTGTTATTGAGACCTCGCAATATAATTCACCACGAGCCGCCACTGATTTTAGAAGATAGAAAAAAGTTTAGGGTTTTATCTAAACCACCAGATTTCGTTAGGACGTAACCAAATGACAACCGCGAATTAAAATAATGAGCATTAACTTGTTTTTTTTTGTATATAGTTTTCGATATTTCCTTACTTAGCTCAAGAAAATTGGCTCCCGTGCGCGTACGAGAAGTGCCTATGTGAGGCGAAGCCCAGAACGAGAAAAGTAGTTTGTGGACGTATAATGAACGATATTTTTCAATACATCTCTCGGAAAACAAGGTGTAAAAATAAATAGAGAAGTTAAATTCAGGTCACGCATAGACCAGCATTGTTTGGTTTGTACGCTGCCGTGGACATTCCAATGCGATTAACGAGACGCATTCTTAATTCGGTTGGCTGTGACATGTCGTGTTGAATTACGTCAGATAATTATTACAATGAAAAACATGTGGGGTCACCAGGATGATACTTAGTCTGAAATTGAAGGCGGTGTTCACTATCAAGTAAAATTAACCCATACGACTATATTATATTGAAATCTTTGATTGTTTCTTAATTAAATTTACTTTGAAATCAATAATTTTTGACTTTAACATCGCTATTCTGTCATTACTTTTCTTACCTTTTTGTATTTTTATTCGTTGGGGTTTATTGGTTGGTTAGCTTGCTGTCTTTTCTCAAATAGGTGCAATAAGAAAGGAATAGTTTAGAATTTTGTAAATTAACGATCAGCAATTAATAAAACATTACTCATATTTTTGAGGCAAAGAAGGCTAAAGAAAACGAATGTAAGAAATATACTCTCTTGTGTGCAAATATATATATATATATATATATATATATATATATATAAGTATATATATATATATATATATATATATATATATATATATATATATTTATATATATATATATATATAAGCGATGCCACTTTGTTTGTTTTAGTGTTCGGTTAATTCGGAGTTAATACTGTTACATCACAAGGAAACTGCCTCATGGGCCTTGCCGGGGCAGATACCACGGTAGCAGAATTGCTCCTTGGTTCTGAAACAAAACCATGTTTTGGTCGTTTCCTGACACATTGGTAAAGGAGTAATTCTTCATCTTGATTTCAATTATATTATATATATATATATATATATATATATATATAATTTGTATATATATATGTATATATATATATTGTATATATATATATATATATATATATATATATATATATATATGTATATAATATGTATGTATATATATATATATGTATATATATATATATATATATATATATATATATATATATATGCAAGGTCATCAATTCATTGACCATTAAATTTTGTTATTTTAAGAATTAGTTTGACGAATGTAATTTTGTATTTAAGATATTTTGTCGGAATTATTTTGACGGGTCCCCAAGTTTTGATACGAATTCTAGCAGTTATTTTAGATTTTTCATAAAATCAAGTGTGACATAGGGATAAATCGGTTTTACTCATCATTTATTTTTATCAAATCGGTTATCTATAGCTGGGTTTTACTCAATTACCCGAAATTTTACTCCTAATGAATGCTCCTATTTATTAAGGGAATGATAAAAGGAAAGGTTCATAACGGGAAGTCTCTGGGCAAAGCCGATTTACCCATTTTTTAAATTTACATATTGTGTTTGTAAAGCCGAAAATTAAATGTTTCTTGAGTAATCAAGCTTGCCCGAATAAAAATACACCACTAATTCATTTACTATCCGAACAATCACTTAGATTGCAAAAAATATAAATGTTTCAATATGATGTTAATCGGATATGCAGTTTTGAGTTATGCCACGAACAGACAGACCGAAGGAAATGAGAAAACAGAAAAAAATTTCAGGAATTGATTTTTTTTTATGATTATAGTCGGAGAGCTCGTGACCAAAACTTCCAAGAGTTTTGTAATTGGTCATATTTCCATATGATGTACTCTTAAGGGTGTACATAAGTCAGCACCCACTCGCAAGGTCAGGTAGTGAGACAAAGTGGCGTGCTCTCGATATCTGCACTTCGAGCTACGAATGATTGCTTTATCGTTTCATTATTAATAATAATTAAGTAATAAACACATTTTCAGCTATTACAATACTTTTGTACTGACATCATTATCGCGACAAATTATGCTACGTATTCCGCCGCGTTTCACAACTATGCTGTCTGACCACATTCTCAAGTTTTTTAAACTCTAAACAAGTTTAGGGCCAATTTCCAACTATTTCGAAACACTTGTAGTGGAGCATGTAATAATTTAATATACTTCAAAGCGCGCCGCTGCCAGGTATCCCACTGTCTGATCTTCCGAGTCGGTGCTGACTCATGTAAATCCTTATAACTAGATCATATTGAAATATTACAAAACTCTTGAAGTTTTTGTCACGAGCTCCTGGACTATTACGAGAAAGAAGAATATGCAAAAATTACCCAGCTATATTCACTGGTTTTAAAAAACTTGGAAAAAATAAAAACATACAAATATTAAACCGTTGAAAGCTATCAATTTTATCATATCATAAGTTTAAGTAATTTTATTTTCTTATTTTAAGGCAAAACTGAAAAATTATACTCCGGAAAGATGATCTAACAAATGGAAATTAAAAGACCTCCTAACTGATTCCAACTTTCCTGTCTTTCAGTAGACACGCGGTGACCTATAACTAGTAATCCTATTCGTCTTTGTAACACATATCCTCTTTTGGGATTTAATTTCTAATAGCCTTGAGATAGGCATTAAAACACGTTTAAGTAAGTTGACCTAAATTACGCCAATGACAACACAGCGTCAAATCTTGGTGCATGGGCGCTAATAAATAAATTAATGACACTACATGCGATCTATAGTCTCTGATTGAACTTACCAGCGACGCACGTGTAAGTGCCTGTATCCCTCATAGATAAGTTCTGTACTCTTAGAGCTCCTTTTTTGGAACTCTTAAACTTTTTATTTTGCGGTAGAAAGTTATCGTCTTTTTTCCACTGAATTTTCGATCTGTCAAACCTCTTCACCGGACATTTGATTTTGACAGTGGTCCCCGTAAACAGAGTCGCCGCTCCACCAACCTTGACTGTTATTTTGTCTTTCTTTGGATCATGCTGTATGAATGTGCTGTTCGTGACACTTATGTGAGGTTTGTCGCTCTCTATTACGCAACTTTTGGTATTGCATGGTTTGTTTTCTAAAGGTCTGGGCGTGGAACACGATGTAGTCGGTCGATCAACAGTATGGTTTTGCGCCATTACTTGTTTGCACTCTACTTTTCGGGTTTTTTCACCTCCACCACAAGGTTTGGAACATTTTGACCATTCAGATACTTTCCACCTAAAATATTTTAAATTTAAAGAGTTATGAAACATATTTATGAAAGGGGTTGTGAGCAGAATTAATTATGCTACACAGGGCCGGCGCTATGGTTTTTCTCAAGTGAAGCGAATAAGAATTTCGACGCCCCCCCCCCAATCTGCCCATACAAATAATTTTCATTGGGCCAAATGAATAAAGTTGTAGCAAGAGCTTGTACTTAAGTTTTTTGAGAAAGATTTATGTACAACACAAATATCAGAAAGAGTTAGCATTATAATAAAAGCATTTGCTACCTTTTATTCATCTGGGCTATTTTCTGAAAAAAACTTTATTCTCCACTGGTTATATATAAAAAAAACAAGTTAATAATATAACCAAGGAATAACTACTAATTTGTTAGTTCAATTTAGTTTAGTTATAAAATAGAACAAGGTTTAATACATTTAAAAAAACGATCATTGCACATCTTGAATTATAATGTTAAAAGGAACAAAAAGGTATTGACAAAGATATAAGAAAACATTATACTTCAACTTTTTTCAATTTTGCAAAATCGTCTATTACCGCATCAAAACTGATCTAATTTAACGACCCGCATTCAATGGTTAAAAGGGCTAGATCAATCAATCTACCTTGAGGCATTGTGGATCGAAGATAAATTTTTATTAACTTTAGCTTTGCAGAGTCATCAGTATTCTTAAAAAAAATTCTGAACAAAAATAATGGGGTGTTATATGTAGCGTCAAGTAAATATTTTAATTTAATGAGTTCACTGAACAAGTTTACAGGTTCAATGCCATGTGCTAAATGTATAAACAGATCCTGGTAGTTTTTAAGAAATCCCCCTAATTGTACCTTTTTAAAGATGATAAGTCATAAAGAAAGCTAAATATTTTTTCGCGACTGTTCAATTGTAAAAATCTTTCCTCTGTCGAGTTTATACAGATATCTAAAATGTTGTTGAAAGTTGAAAGAAATCAACTTCGAATTTTTTAGTTCATCTGTCCCTTCGTAATTAAATCATTTGGATTTTCTAATTCTAAGTAAGTGAGATGCTGGGAATACTGGATCAATTTCTAAATATTTTCCAAATTTTAAAGCAGAACTTGAGAAAATCCAGTTTTCCTATATTATTTTAAAAAATTAATAGTGTTGTCAAAAATTTTATTACAAATGGACAATCTAATTCCTAAGTTATATATAAGTTCATATATGCATTGCTAATGATGAACTTTTAATTTTTGTCTTATTGTCCTATAGTTGTCTAAAGAAATTTCAAATTCCGCCCGTATTATATCTTAAAGGCAAATTATATCCTAAGTTAGTTCCTAATATTAACGATTGTCTAATTTTCAGTTAAATATAATAATAATAACAACTTTCGCATACTTTGAAGAGATCACTAGAAAATCTGATAAAGGTATATATCCATTTCCGATATAAACATGAAAACACATTTATATCGAGGCGCTTAAATCGTAGAACACATTTATATCGAGGCGTTTAAACTGTAAAATAGTCAAAAATTTACGAAATAATCTAAATTTCCTAAACTAATGGAGTCCTTTATAATTTTTCTGGTTTCTTTACGTCGCGATCAGCCCCCTTACTAAACCGCGAGGAGTGTAAATTATCACTGCGCGACACAATTGCCGACGTACTAAAGTAATTGGAACTTGCCACTCTGAAAAACGACGAAAATTAGTCTCCTGCAGTATTGAACTGATATGAATCTGATTAGACGTCCTCTAAGGCATCTTCAAGTAGCCAGTCACAAATGTATGACTGTACTACTTCCAGATTGTTTGTTTGCTTCCCTATTCCCAGAGTCGAATTTGTTACCAGCAGTTTCAGAATATTTGAAGTCCCGCATAAAGAAACTGTTTACTGATTTCAGGAATCCACGGTCCTTAAATTTCAAGATTTGAACTTTGTCCGTAGATAAATGAAAAAAAGTAACAGAGGGACAGTTCTATTCAGAGAAAAGTGGTGCAAGTCTTATGACTTGAAATGTGATGTAATGACAACAGAAAATAATATTAAAGAAATATTTTCCTAACCTTGCGAATTCATCAATTAGATTTAAATGGACTTTTTACAAATATCATTCTCTAAAAATAATGATTGTTTTCAGGGTAAAGTTTCGAAAGAATCGTTTTAAAATCTCATTTAGTCGATAAGATATTGTAGAAAAAGTAAATTACTATTTTTACGGTATTTAATGGTATATTATTAAGTCATTGACGAAATAGTCTTAAAACCTTCTTTAAAATTTATTTAAAGAAATATTGTTAAAAGGTACAAATACATTTGACCCAGTTAAGGAGGGAATTTCAAAAGAATCAAGAATCTGACTTTTAAATAAAAATGTTTGAAAGCCGTAGACCAAAGAGGCGTTTAACAAAATTCATTTATTACAAAGGAATTGTAAAAATAATAAATAATTTTTTTACGCTTTTGAAGGCGAAATTTCGAATATTATGGTAATTGTTTCTAAATAATTATTTTTAAAAGCCATTGGCAAATGAATTGTCTTAAAATCACATTTAGTTGAATATATATTTTCTAGGAGAAATTTATTATAAATTCTTTAATGAAAAAATCATTCACATTTAGTTGAATATATATATATATATATATATATATATTGTAAAAAAATAAAAACACATTTCGAAAAATCCAGAAGTCGGGTTTTCGATTATTATTTTTGTAAGCTATTGACCGAAGAACTGTCCTAAAATTCCATTTAAAGATATTGTGAAAAAGCTAAAACATAGTTTATTCCTTTAGAAGTAATTTCAAAAAATGTTTTCTTATCTTTCACCTACATTACAAAATCGCCTATGCCAAATATAGGCGATTTCAGAAACAGAATTCTTTTTAAGTATTATGTAGCTAAAGACAAATCAATCACTAAATATTTTTTAATTTTCATTCTAGAAGAATAACAACTAAAACTTTTTTCTGGAATCAAAAATTAACAAAATATCTGTTTTCCTAATAAATAAACCTACTTTGAAAAACAAACCACCTTTAAAATTTATAGTTAATTTAACAAACGACAAAAATATTTAATTCACAATTATCACAAATCACCATTTTATCCTATTTTGGCCTTCCCTAAGAATCGTTCGCCTTTGTGCACGCATAATGTGCACACCCACAAGAATGGCCCTAATTGATGATGAGGAAATAAATACATAGCCAGATTTCAAGCAAGTCTACGATATATTTTAATATAAACAAAAACAAAATTTAAGATGAATAAGAGAAATACTAAAATAAGCAAGAACAATCAACAAGACATCAATAATTAATATTTTATCATAGCGCCTTCTTGGGGGCATTGAGTTTTATTTACCACAATATTGGGTTGAGTTCTTTCCAGCACTTATGGATTGTTTCCTACAGTTCATTAGAATTTGGAGGCCTAAAGTCACGTCTATATATTTGTTTCACTATTAATCACCAAATGTTCTATGTCGGATTCATATCCGGGCTGTAAGAAGGCCAAGGTAATATTTCCACATTATCATTCCATTCAGAAACCACTGTCTTATATTATTGGCAGCATGGACAGGGCAATTATTATGTTGGTAAATAAATGACCATGGACAGGGCAATAATATTTGGATATAATTGGGCGACTGATGGAAGCATTATGTGGTCCAAAATATGTTCATAAAAGTCTGCTTTAAATCTGCCTTCTATGGGATAACATCCGCCTAATCCCTGGACACTCATCCAACCCCATACCTTCACAGAAAATCGTTCAGCTTTGAAAGCTAAGCCGCTCGTATAATTTTCTTGAAATCTGCTGTTGTCTGGCCGGTATACATGAATTTGGCCATTACAGGTAGATTGAAAAGTCTTTTCATCCCTGTTACAAAATTGTGGCTCAAAGTATACATAGTTCAAGGCAAAGATTAGCCTTCCCTGTTTTCGCTTCGGGCAGCAAGATTTTTTGGTTCTGGTACGATTTAATACATCTCGATTTTTGAGTTTTATTAAGAAGCTTACCTCAAATTTACTCCATTTAAGCAAAAAAAAAAAGCGTGGATTCATTACACTTTTTCACAAAATAATACAAATTATAATTGATTTGTCAAGTCGCGCTACGGCGCTTTTAACACATTTTATTTTAAATTCCGTTACATTTTCTGCATGTGACTGTTTTTGTAAGTTAATTTAATGTATTTTGAAAGATTTGTTTTGTATCTAAACGCTGCTTTTTGTATCTAAACTTAACTGCATGTCATTAAGTCAGACGTTAAGCGCTGTTGCCAAAGTAAATTTTGTTATATTCTTTGATGTGTCAGTAATATTTTTTTATATATAGATGGGTTGGTGTAAGTCATAGTGGAAAGGAATTAGGTGGAGTGGTACCGGGTTAGCACCAGGTTAGGCGCCGGAGCGCAGAGGCATCATCGTTAAAGCAAACATATTTAGGGCCAGTTTCATTTTAATTAGGCAACCAGTTGTTCACATATTGTGTCGGAAGGGAAATTGGGCATTTATTTGGTTTTATTATCGTTAGTAATTTTGATATTTTTTGACTTATAATTTTAAAAAATGCGGTTTAGGTTAGGTTAGGATTGGTTAGTTTAAACAATCTAATAATAATATAAATTTTACACAAATTCTACACAAGTCTTTATTTGTCTTTTAATACAGGCAAATAAGTCACAAATACATAGAAGCAAATGTTGACAGAATCAGGTAAATAGAAAATATTAAACTCAACACATGTTTGTAACTGATTTATAACAGTATTTTAATAAACTAAATCAAACGAAACTAGTAAACAAAACATGTGATTTCTTAATAAAAAAAAACAATTAAAACTAAACTAACAAACTAAATAGTCAATTTATCCAACGACTAAACAAAATGGGTATAGCTATAAAACTAGGAATTATGGTAAAGACCATGGGATTGCTTTTTTTGATAGTTTGTGTGTAAATTATATATGAATTGACGATTCTAATAAAGTAATACAGGAATTTCATCCACCATCTCCTACTCTTCCAACTTACGCAGTACGACTCAAGCCTGGTCAAAGCGATCGACACCTCCCATGATTTGATGATCTAGGGCATGCAACAGTCTCTCTTTCGCCAGGTTTATTTGTACGAAGCTCTTGTCCAGCGTCTGCGGCATGATGCCTATTGCTACAAACTGTTACAAACTTGGTTCCTCGGTCTTTCCACTTGGCAATAGAGATCTCTTCACAAACTGCGAAATCCGACTGACCCATCGGTATTTTTTTATCTTCGATTAATTTTCCTTTTGGAAAATGCTTCCTTGTTTGGCGAATAGCTCCAAATAATGATCTCTCAGTTAATTTTTCAGTAGAATTGTTGTGAAAAAATTATCAAAGTAGACCTTTATTTTCTAAAGTTGCAAGCAATATCAAAACAACTCGTACTCCTAGAGTGACTGACCCAGCCTGCTCTTTCCCTTGGTATACCTCAAATGTGTATAAGTAGCCTGTCTCGGAACAAGCCAGGGCCCACACTTTGAAGCCCCTTTTCACAGGTTTTATCGGCATGTACTGCTCTCTTTATAGGAAAAACTTCTATTATTCTATCTTTGTAGATATTTCGATCACGTGACCAATAAAGCCTCAGTGAAGCTTCCAGTTCTTCCACGGTAAGTTGTAAATTTATTTTCATTTGTTCGGCATAGAGATTTGATTGTTGAACAAAGTATTCCATAAAATTTTGAAACTAAACATGATTTCAAAAAAATCGTATGACTTTTCAGACTCAACCTAAAATGAAAATGGTCTTGTTACTTATTTCTATAAAGTGGACAAAGTTATATTACTATACCTCTATCTTGAGACCAGTTTCCTCGGAAAAAATATAATTTATGTACCTTGTAGGAGGCACAGGCATTTTTGACCAGATGGAAAACTCCTCAACTTCTTCTTCTACTTCTTCTACACCTAGGTCGTCATCATTGTCAAAAGATAATAATGTATTTTGCAAAGGAGTTGGAGAATCTGACCTATAGGTTTTTGTCGGCAACTGAATCGTCGGAATCAAAATCTGAGAAATCAGCCGGAGGATCCGGTTTAGCCCTTTTCCTTGTTGTTGTTGGCGTAAAATTTTCAATTACTGGCGACCAACTAACTTCAGAGTACCAACTGGAAGAAGGTGTGTTTGATCCTCTTGAACATTGCATGCTTGAGGAAGGTTGGCAATCAAATTGGTCATCTGCATCCGAATCGCCACCAAAGTCAGAATTTTCCGCTTGCTCCTTAGTTATTTCCAACTCCCCCAGCAACTCCTGTTCAGTCAGTGGCCTTTTCCAGTACCATTTGTCTTTTGGTGCATCCATTATTCTAAAAACAACCCTAGGCATAAAATTATACACACCACCTATAATCATAAAATAATTTCGAAATTACCCTAAAATCTGGTAAGCATAATAAATACGGGACACCTGGTATAGTATAAACTAAATAACGGGACACCTTGTATAGTATAAACTAAATGAGACCATCACCATGATTTATAACAATACATTTCCAAAAAGGCCCCACGAAAACAATAATGACGATGCATTTTATCATTTATTTATTCCTACTAAAGAATTGCAAATTCATAAAATCATACCTTGGTCAATAAAATGATTAAAATTTTCCTAGTGCAACAAAAGAAGAAACATTTTTAACAGGTACCTTATTTGGAAGCATATATAACACTTCTATCGAAAGATGAATGCAAAAAGAAGCGTAGAAATTTTGTAAAAAATCAAATAAAATTTGTATAAAAATTATAAAAAAATCTTATGGTTGCAAAGAAATTATGTTTTTACTCCTAAAATTATGCATTGGGCACTCCAAACTAAACTTATGTTACATAGTAAACATTTATAGATAATACTTACCAATTAAATAAACAAAAAGCAATATTTTTTATAAATATAAACAAAAATATATCCAAAAATATAAAAAAACCTAATTTTTGTTGGCGTTAAAAGTCTTGCTATAAGTATACGTTGCAAAGGGTTAAACTCTAAATAAGTATTATTGCACTCATTTCACCACTCGTGACTGTAAAGCAAATAACTATTACATCATAATAGTAATGTAAATAACTATTATATCATATTCCCAGACTAGAAAAAAACTCTTTAATTGAAGTAACATAAAATATTTATACGCGAAAATGCGACAGACATAAAAAAGCTTAAACATGGTAGCTCAAATTAGACATCGTCTAAAATAATTACCAACAAGAAATAAACCCTCTTAGGGCTTTGGAAAAAAATGTTGTGCTCAGTGGGCGTTAAACAAGTCAAATGAGTCTTAAAATTAGCAAGATGAGAACGAGACATGACAAAAGGAACAGCAGGCAATTTGCTGTCAAATTATTAGTCCCGGGTCGTAGTCGCAAGCTCTATAAGTATGCAAATAATGTCGTAGTTCTAAATGGGGCACAGTATCTGTTTTCGGAATAGTGTTTATTTCGCGAGAATATTCAAAAAGTTTTGCTAAATGTTATATTTTCAATCGTTTTTTTAAAGTGTTTAAAATATCGATGTGTTCTTGACAATACATCGTAAGCGACATAATGGTTTTATTATCTTAAACGCTTTTAAAATAAAAACAAAAATATTCCTGTGAATTTTAAAAATTAATTCGCTAGGGAACAAATTCCAGCTTTTTTATCGTTTCTTGAACAAAATTTATTTTTTTTTGGATTCAACTACACCCAATTAACTAAAAAATACCTATTAAAGAATTTAGTTGGCTCGAAAAAATATGAAATTTAATTTATAGGCATATACAATGAAAATACAAAATAAAGATAACAATATACAGGGTGTTCCACGGAAAAGTAACACATTTCGCTCCTTAATAGCTCGAAAACAAAAAATGATATCGAAATGCGGTTTTCACCGAATGGCTTAAATTTGCTCCGAGCTTTTTCTTGTCAATGTTGCCAAATTTTCTCATTTATCCTAGGATCGCGGAGAACTACCTATTTTTTGGGATTAAATTACTGTTATATTTGAAATTATTTAAAACCCTCTATCTCCAAAGTTAAGACTTTTAGGTTCATATTAAACTTTTTTCTTAAAAAGGTCCAAGAATCACCCCCTTTTAACATTAGCACGCAATTAGGAAACGCCCTGTATAGTACTTCACAATGACGCCCCCTGTACAAAGTAATATGACAGACGGAGACAAACGGCCAATTTTGGCATATCCGAATACCCCAAAGTCGAACTGCATAAATTAAAATTTTGATAAATCTTGTTTACTGGAATCAGTGCTGGTTCCCCTACTATAACTACACTGGTTTGTTAATTTTGGAAAAATATGAGTTCTGTAGTTTTTCAAATATTAATTGCAATATTAGATATTTTTCCTCTGAAAATGATGAAGTTTCGTCGTCTCTACTTGAACATCCCAGTGTGATAACTAAATCATTAAGAACCGTTTCAATTTTGCCATCTACTTCCCAGTATTTATCTTCAATAGAACAAACATGTTTATCATACGATTTCCAATTTTCAGCCTATATTGAGTCAATCGCTTCTAATGTTATTTTATTTAAATCTTTAAATGAAAGTTCACCGGTGTTGCTCTCTCGAATATATTTTTTTACTCCTGCCCATGCAGGTTCAATAGGGTTGATGTCACATATGTATGGAGGAAGCCTTAAAGGTGTATGACCGAGGTTACGTAAAAGACCGTCAATTTTACACTTTTTTTCTCTAGGCTTGTTGACTGATATTACTTCATATAATTGATATTTTCTCCATGTTGGATCACATACAAGATTGTTCGATTTAAACCACGATATAATATGAGCTTTTGTAGAGTATTTAGTTGGCACTTTATCTTCTACGTGAGAATGATAAGACGCATTATCTATTACCACGACTGATTTGGGGGAATGTTTGGTAGAAGCTTCTCGAGCAGCCACTTTTCAAAATTATCTCTACTCATCTGTCCATGATAGTCTTTAGTTGTTAGTCCCGAGGGAAAAACTAAAGCAGCACCTGGAACAAATCCGGCTTCTGAACCAGCATGAACTATAATAAAGCGACTACTAGAGCGGATTCCCCAAACAACACCTGTAACACTTTTACTTTGCCAGGCTTTGTTCACTGTCATATTATTATCTACCCAGGTTCCGTCTAGATACACAATATCGCGTCCTTCTTGCCTATATTGCCTTAGAGTTGATAGATATTTCATCCGCCAGTGAAAAATATTTGGTCTCTCAATGGGCAATTTTCGTTTATTTTGGCACTTGCGCCAAACAAAACCATTTGATCGTAAAAGCCAATTTAAGGTCTTATACCCGTACTTCACCCGTTCTTTACAACACGAAGTAGGGGTTTGCAGGTCGGAACCTTCCTCAAGTTTATATAAAAATCCTCTATTGTTCGTCGAATTACTTGAAAATTACCATCGTCAATTTTATCTTTGTATGATAATCGGGGTCTTTTTTATCAGGAGATTTTAAAGGTGAAGTAGAACATGAGCGATCATTATGTTCTCTTTGAATTTTTCTTACACTACTTTCCGAAAAACCAGTGTAAAATGCAGCGCGTTCTGTTCGATTTTGAATTGAAATAGTCAAACTATTATTTTCAGCTTCTCTAGTACAGGCCTCTATAACGGTCGCAATATCTTCACGTGCACCGCTTCGAATTGTTTTTCCTCTTTTGCTCGCCAACGTTACTTCGAAATAATAATTCAAATTCAACGCAACGCATTTATATAGAAATGAAAACAAATGCTCGAAATGTATAGGCGCCACTGGAAATAGCTAGAACCTTCTAGCGGCAAGTGCATGGAGACTCTAGGCACATCCCAATTACAAGTGGACCAGTGCGAAACTTACTAAATCCTGGATTAATTTTCCGTACCGCTTAGCTGGCGCACTTTATAGGTGAAGCGGCAAACTATTATAACAAATAAAATAACATAAAATTTATTTGCGTACACAAATTTTACTTTTCCGCTTGCTTAAGACCATGAACCTTTATTTTAAGGATCACCCGGTTTTCATTCGTGTCCCGCACTTTTAACAGTCAGTAACGCGGTCTTTCGGTTATCGCCAGTTCATAGAACGATTTTAAAACAAAAACATCTTACGTTTTTTTCTACTTAGCCAGCCGCGAATGTTGGACGCACATTTGTTGCAGCAGTTATGGGGAGTCCAATCTTTATCCTGGTCTCCAACTCTGCAGCGAAAATACCAACGGTAAGCCTTTTTTATTAAAGGGCTAACAGTACGTTTTTGTTTCACAAAAGTCACTTCACCACATAATAATAAAAATGATTCCGGCTTATTTCCACAAATCGTGATATGTTGCTCAAAACTCTCTAATTTCTCAAATACGAACAGCTCTCGATCAACTGTTGTTGATCGAGATTGTGTGAAATCCACCTAACAATTTAGAATTTATGTTATACGTATTTAAATCCCTTATAAAGTACACCTGGTATAATAAATCTAGGTGTTTCTCAATAATAAGCATGTGTATATAAAACCGGTGCCAACTGAGACTTTTGCAAGACAGTTTGTTAATTACTATAATAAAATAAAACTAAATCGTAATTAGCTAAAAGTTTTCAATAATTCAGTTGCAAAAATCGTTTAACAGCAATAATTTAACTTTTAAAAAGCTACATATTTATAGTTGCACTTTCATTATTCGTTAGTTAATAAATAACTAACCTTATAGGGCAATCCAGTACATTGCAATATTGCCTGTCTGGTGGTGGAGGCTGCGGACATCGGTTATTTGGAACGACTACAGTATTACCTCCTCCCTGAGTCAGTTCATGGACACAGTTCACGTCTCTGGTCTGAATTCCGATTCCACAACTTTGAGAACACGGAGAAAATTCAGTGTGGGACCAACGGGGCGGGCAAGAGTGTTCGTTGCATGCCCTGTAAAAATAAAAACATATTTATATATCTTGAAAATGCAATGCTTAAACGAATCACCAATGTTTTTACCTTATAATAACTTCCGGTTTAAGTTCTATTGGACACATGTAAGGTGACGTAACTTTTTGCGTGTCATCACGTACACAGTTCACAATAAGTTCCTGAACGCCACCAAGGCAAGATGCACTACAATGCGTGAATCCTTGCTCCTTCCATGAATAAGATTTAATTGAGCTTCCACTTTCTAGCTAAAAATAAAAGGGTAAAATGCTCTTATTTTATGTAAGTTTTGATTCCGATTTTTGTACGTTGAAGCTTAATTTTTGATTCATGTGTAAAGCTCATTGTCACTCTAACCTGACTAATGATACTTTTTTTACTTCTTTTTGAGTAAGGTACCTTCTTTTTGTATTAGTTAGCCCAGGCGCGCATTTGCGATTTTCTTTCGCAGGATTATCTAGTTGCAAAAATAAAGCCAGAAATTTACAATGGGATTTTTTGTCGATTATCGGAGAGTCCAATTGTAAATCTTTTACCTTAGTAAGTGCATGCCTAGCTTTAAGCTCTATTTTTTTTGTTTCTTTTTATCTACAACCTCGATAGTTCAAATGAACAACTCATCAGGACTTTCAGTCTTATGTTGTCCATCATATAAATATAATCGTTTCTTTACTTTCTTTCTGAGATTAAAAAACGCAAAAATATTTGTTCATTCTATTACTTTTTTTATTTTAAATTAACCGAACATATTTTTTATTCGGAGTGTATATATAGTGACTATATATGGTCTCGGTCTCGAGATTTTGAATTATTTTTCACAATTCAGTTTCACTTAATAACAGAATTTGATTACACAAGAATATTAAATAACTGTTCTTGTGTTTATTACGCATGATGTCTTTTAATAAGTCAGAAGATATGTACTTATTACACTTTTGAAATTTATATAACTATTATCAATTGCCAATATTGGGCATTAATATTATTATATGTAAACACAAGAAATCAAACATAAGATGCTGATTCAACAAAAGAATATTTTTGATAAAATTACAGAAATCAGTCTACCCCTTTGAGAGATACTATTATCTAAAACATTCTAAATAATCTGGCATCCGGTTGTACCGTCGACTTGTTTTAATGATGCGCTATGTTTTATTTTCTTTTAGATTTTATGAAAAATGTCAAAACCTTTTTTTATGTAGCATGTGCTATACTTATCATGAGTATTCTTGAGTAATTTTCGACAAATAAAGAAATAACTTAAAATCGGCATTTTCATGTTTAAAAGGGCCTAGCTTTCAAACAGTTTAAATTGCGTGAAACTTTGCACTTTTTATCTTTTTATTTTTGTTCCTATTGTTATCGTTTGATATCAACTTCCGGTTTGACCAGAAGTATTTAGTAATTGAAAGCTGATGTCAAATGATTCGATTATGAAAACCTAACCGTTAGTCACACTACAATAAACTTAACCTTTCAAAACTAGAAAATGCCGAGCTTCTGTTAATTGCTTGAAAGTCACTCAAAATAAGTCAATTATATGTACCATGCATCGTCACGAAATGTAATTAAGATCGCATCATATTAGCTCTTGTACTGTTATGATTTTTGCTGTCAAATATTTGTCAAATTATGTATTTTAGGTTAAAGACAATGAGTTTATGCAGTATTGAATTGAATAGCTGGCAAAAAGTATGTTTGGCAGCAGCAGTTGTTCTTATTTTTTATTTAATTTTTATTTTATTTTACCTGCTGTATAAACCCACCTTTAGTATCTTGAAAAGTAATCCAATCACACATTTTTATGCTTTTCGACCCACAAAATTTTTAAAATCAAAATTTAAGTAAAACTCATGATTATAGTCAAAAGCAGTGTTATCGTGCGGGTCGTACGATTTATCAACGACAAACTTTTTAAGTTTGTTTTTCTTTTATTACATGTAATCATATCTTCCGCATAAAATCCGGAAGATGAAAAAGATAGACCTATGATATTTTCATATTAAAAAAGAGGATAAACATATAAATGCGAAAAAAATTATATTAAATCCAATAAAATATTACGAAAATGAAAATTCACCGGCCAATTTTCAGGAGACAGTAGCAAAAGCTCTGAAAATCGATATAAGGACTGTGCAGAAAATGTGTGTGTGCATGGAAAAAAGCACAATTTACTACCGAAGAAGATTAAGAAATGTACACGAAAAAAGCCAAAGACAGAAGACTTAAGCGACAATGTAAAAATGGATGTTCGTAATGCAATTTACGATTTATACGCATCAAAAACTAATATAACCCTTCAAGTTTTAAAAGAACCTTTAAAAAATCGAGGCATATTGGAAATTGGACTAAAATCGTTGTCAAAATTAATAAAAATGTTGGGTTTTCGATATAAAAAGGACTGTAATCGAAGATTTTTAGCGAGTTGCCACATATAGCACACATCAGCGTATCCAGTTTTTAAAGAAATACACGGAAAATGTTAATTCAAAATTTAGAAAAGTGGTATTTTTAGACGAGACTTGGATATTGGAAAAAAGGGATGTGCGACGGGAAAACGGTTCATCATTTTGCATGCAGATTTTTCAACACAATTTCTCCCAGGTAGCACCAATGATCATTGCGTCATTTGAGGACGACTCAGAAGATGAAGACTTTTTAAGTGATGATGATATTTTTTAGTCTATAATATTAAAAAGTTTCTGAAGGATTATATTAGTCTTTGACGTATATAAATCATAAATTGGAATATGAATATCCATTTTTACATTGTAACTTAAGTCTTTTGCCTTTGGATTTTTTCGTGTACATTTCTTAACCTTCTTCGCAAGTAAATGAAGATTTTTTTTCATGCACAAATTTCTGTACATTCTTTATACCGATTCCCAGAGCTTTTGCCACTGGCTCCTGGATATTAGCCAGTGAATTTTAATTTAAATTTTTTTTATTAGATTTGACACCATTTTTTTGCTTACTTTTTTAGTACATTTGTAATTTTGTATGTAATAAATAAATAATTATAGAATACTTGTTCCAATTTTAAAGCGTGTTTAAAATAAGCAATTTTTTTATTAATTATAAGACAAAATTTGATGAATATATATATATATATATGTTTATATATATATATATATATATATATATAGGCTGTATTTTTAGCATGCATGGCCCTTAATTTTAGACTGAAATTTGAAGAAATCGGATAAGTAGTTTTTTAGCTATGCTGCGAACAGACAGACTGGCGGACAGACATACCTACAGACAGACAGAATTGAGAAAACATGTTTTCCGGCATCTAGGGACCCTTAAACGTAAGGATCTGAAAAAATCGCACGAGGGAAGTAATATCTAATTATCTTGTGTTTTTATATTATGTATAATATTTTTGCAAAATAAATTTTTTTTGTTATCACAATACAAAAAAAAAACAAGTTTTCTTTACACAGGGGTGGCCCGCATTTAAGTAAATGACACTGTATAAGTGGTTAGATTTTTAGGTCAAGCGGGGCTCATAATTTTTGGTGATTGATAAAAAAATCTCACCTTCATTAAGTGGCTGTATAAACAGAACATATCCTGATTATTCCACTGATTCGAACCGCCTTCCGACTTTATTAAGGCGCTTGCCATTTGGTGTATTTTTGTTTTTGCCAATCAAAAAATTTTAACCAAATACATATTTAGCGAATTTTCTTATTTAGTCCCTCGGCATTTAATATATAAAATAATATTAAGTGGCTATCTTAATAATATTGCGTAATAGAATAAAAAAAACTGTTTTCTTGCTTCCTGTGTATTTGTAAATAGCCCATCGAGATTTAATAGCTCGATAAAAGAATCACACAACATTTTGGTATTCCCTGTATTTTCTGATTTGATTCATAATGTTGGTGACCTTGGGACCCGCACGATAAGACCGCATTCGACTATACTTATCCAACTCCAAATGTTTACAGAAAAACGACCACTTTGGTTTATTTTCCGTGTATATCTCTCAGTATGCCTCATCCCAACAGATCTATACACGCGCAGTGTTCCATTATGGCATGATTGAAAAGTCGTCAAAAAAATACCACATTCTTCCAGAAATTATCTTGATTTTCATATTCCCTTGCAAATTTCAAACTCCTTTACTTATTAAATTCTGTAAGGAATATTTTATTAGAAGTAGCACGATTCTTTAGGTTTGATAACCGTATTTTTCTTGCATTATTTGCAGAACCTAGGAAACTGATTTCTTCTTTAGCCTTACTGCTGTTTGAAAAGGATTGTTTCTAAGGAACTGTACCAATTCATGGTCTTGATTTGGTATTGAAACTTTTGGACGTCCCGCCTTTGGTCTCTCAATGATACCACTATATTCTGCAATTTTTTGCTTGGCTAACAAAGCGATGTTTTTGCTTACATGCACTTCTGCTGCAATTTCTCTAATTTTGTTACCATCCCGAAGTCGAGTAAAAATTATTGGCCTTTGTTTCTTCTTTAGCATCGGCATGATGTATAAAATGTGGACAAATTAGGTATTTGCTTTCAAACAAAGATAAATATTGCTTTCAAATCAAAAGAAAAAGACCGTGTCAAAATAAAAAAAAATGACTTTGACATTCCAATTCTGGGCTAACTTTGGCAGTGCCATTCTAGGTTAACTTGAAATAATAGTTCAGGAGAGTAAAATGGGTAATTTTTATCCCAGTTACTTTTTTTGACGATGTTACCTACCTAAGAAAATAAAATTTCTCGTAGAAACTCAAAATGTAATAACTCACAATGTTTCACGTTCGAAATAAACAAGCGATATAACCGGAATTTCCAGATTTTCCATTTTTTTTGCTGAGGTCGCCGTTGACGTAAATTGCAAATAAAATAAAAATTGGAGAAACTAGTTTTGAAAATTCAACAAATAGATAATATTTTTCGAGACCGAGACCGAGAGTCTTATTACCTTGGTGTCGGTCTCGAGTCTAATTTGCAGATCTCGGTGTCAGTTTAAATGTCGAGACCAAAACAAGACAGAGACCATGGTCTCGGGAACCTCTAGTCACACATGATTTTCAAGCGTGATTGACCGCGTACAACCAAGGGCTTTGACTAAAAACACATGATTTAAAAAGGGCAAGAGAAACGATGTAATGCTGTTCCGAATGTAACCATTCATTCAGTATTGCCAATTTTGACATTGGCATTTCAGCTTTGAAGCTAAAGTACGAAAAATAACGAAAATAACAGTTACAAACAACGTGTTGCGTGTTTTGTTTGCAATTTGCTAAATAGTGTTTTGTTTGCAATTTGCTAAACGGTTGTTATAACAACCGTCGAGCGCCGACTGAAAAAATAAACATTTTTCGATGTCAAACCGGTCAATTCCGCTTGGTCGATCTGATTATAATTGTCATTTTAAAATACTGTTCACATAATTTCCTTTATGTTTAATCGGTTTCTGACTATCGAAAGTAGGCTCCTATACAAGAGGGGGGTAATGGGGGTAATTACCCCCCATATGACAAAATTATTTAAAATTTACGTCCGTGGATAAGTCACATAATATTACCTTCTACGAAGAAGGGTACAAGCCTGTGAGCTATATGAATTTTTTTTGATCGTTGATTTGTTTATTGCATGAAAAACTTACAAATTACCCCTCCTCCAAGCTGTATACGCACCTGATCGAATGCGCTTGTATACGATCGATCTGTGTGACTGCAGCTCAAGTAGGTGAAATATCCAGCACAAAATTTGAACCAGATAGAGAAAAGAAACTAATAAATTTGCAGTAATGAAAAGTGCTATTATAACTTTTTTTTTCAAATCACTCTATTAATTGATCATTAGCATTCCATCTTAACAAATTAATAGTACCGTAAATTTCCAAAGCAGCAAGGATTTTGGTAGGAATTTCTATTATTGCGGTTTTGGTTAAAGAATTATTAAGAATAAGGGAGTACCGCTATTTAGTTATCAAACTAAATTTTGGTTCAGCTCGTCCCAATTACAAACTCTTTTAATTTAAGTTGTTTTCAGGATCAAGTTTGTTGTAGTAGTTGTTGTAAGTAGCCACCCTAATTTCGGAGGGTAATGCAAATGGAAACATGTTTAATATTATCTGTTTTTTTGATTTTTTTTGATTTCGCCATATATTATACTATACTTACCTTAACATTTGATGGATCGTCTTTGATGTCATCCGAGCTCTTCTCAAAACATGGTTCCCTGTAACATTTTTCTACTTCTATAGGTTTCACACCGGTACATTGTTTGTCTGGTAACTTGGCTATAGTTCGAGAAAACTCGAGAAATATTTTACAGTGAACTTCTCGTCTACGTATTCCTTCACCACATGTTTCGCTACATGGTCCCCATTCATCTGGAATAAATCTGGAAATTTTTGTTTAATTGTTAGCTAAAGAAATAATTCCTTAACAATGTACGATGCTAATTAAAAAGTTGTGTATATTCTATATTACCTAAAAAAATTATGTATGAATGAAAAGTATCAGTTATTAACGAAATGAGGAAAAAAGTGCATGCCTTATTACAGATGTACAAGAAATTCAAGATGCCGTATGAATCCCATTCATCGAATTAATAGCATATATTAGATCAATAAACTTGATAAGATATTTTGTAGTTTAAGCATGCGACAAAAACTCATAGGCAAATTATAAACTTTCCATTGATTATATTAAAACAAAAACGTTTACTAGTACCAACAAATGATAACATTTATTAAATATGTCTAAGTTTAAATTAAACTAGCGTGCTCAGATTTTTAAGTGGAAAGCTTTAATTATTTATTTGAATTTTGTAGTGGCAATTGTTTGGTACCTGCCATCACAGAAAATATATGTATAGTATTATTTATGGCTGCTACTGTTATTATGGAATAAAAGTATCCTATCGTCAACTGTGTGTCTGTTCAGTTCCATAACGATGTATCAGTATCATTTTTATCTTCAGTGTTGCTTGATATGCATAATGATACACATTTTATGGAAATGTGAACTATAAATAGAAAAATAATTGAAGAAATTGTATACCTACTGTGACTATATTTTCCGATGTTTGTTACCTTGTTTTATATACCGAAACTTTTGATTTAAATGTTGCCATCGTGTCTATGCCATGATTTCCAAAACAACTATATGTACCATTAGCCACCACTTGAGAGAGGGGTGAACTAATAGGAGCTTGGTTTCAACCCTCTCTTCAGTGATTGCTTTGAAGTTGGTTAATAAATTTAAATTAATTTTAATTAAATGTGTGATATGTCGAAATTAAAAAAAGTCATATGTCATTTCATTCATTCATTCAACTTCCTAGAAAAGGAATTGCTGCACTAACCAGCATAACAAATGCAGTCATGAGACTCGATTACTTCCCCAACAGGTGGAAGCATGCTGAAGTAGTGATGATTGGTAAACCAGAGAAAGACCTAACTTTCCCTCAGAACTATCGACCGATAAGTCTGCTGCCCGCACTCAGTTAAATCGTCGAAAGAGTCCTGAATATCAGGCTCAAAGACGAAACAGACGCCCTAGATATTATCCCTAAGGAGCAATTTGGCTTCAGAAGCGGCCACTCAACAGAATTGCAGTGTCACCAGCGGTTTCAACTTGAAAGAAGCTACCGGCACGGTCTTCCTAGACGTAGCCAGAGCTTTTGACAGAGTATCGCACAAAGGACTTGTGTACAAAATGCAAAACGTAGGTTTTGCAGCAAAGACATGCAAACTGATCGCTTACTATCTGGATGATAGATCGGCAAGCGTCAGAGTCAAACTCTCCAAATCGATACCTAGAAGACTAGAAGCAGGAGTGCCTCAGGGATCTGTGTTAGGGCCGCACTTATATAGCGTGTATACACATGACATCCCCAAGACACACACTACTTCTATAGCCTTATACGCCGACGACTGTGCTATAGCGGCAAAGCACAGAAATGCAGGTATCATTTGTAGGAGACTACAGGAAGAAATGGATCTGATAAGTGACTGGTGTATCACTTGGAGGATCAAAATAAATGCACAAAAAAGCCAGGCCATCCTCTTCCAAAACAGGAGGATGATACCCCCAGAGGCTATAAGCATTGATGGAGATGACATCCCATGGACAAACTTGATAAAATATCTAGGGCTGATAATGGATAAGGGATTAACATGGAAACCCCATATAGAGGCAACAAGAGCAAAGACAAATAAGGCTATACCCTTTTTTGAACCGAAGAAGCCCCATGGCTCTTCATACAAAGCTGACCATAATCGCAAGATCACAATTGACATATGTAGCAGTAGCGTGGGCGTATGCAGCGCCCACCTACATAGACCAACTGGCAGCTACAGAAAATAAGTACTTAAGGACTGCGGTAGACGCACCTTGGTACGTAAGAAATGCCCAGATCCAGCGGGACCTGGACTGGGAGCCTCTCCAGACAACAATCAGGAAGAAAGCCATGAAAGGCATAGAGCGGGCAGCAGCACACCCATTTGAAGAACTCAGGATGCTAGTGGACTATGACCCTCAGGAGGAGCGGCGGATACACCGGGTCTACTACCGTAGGCCCCTCGATCACACACCATTACACTGACAATACACACATTTCTCTCTGTTTTCAGACAACTTTCCTATATTGACCGCGACAATATAGAAGAGGTGCGATGTGAGTACACACATCCGTATGTGTACGAGCTGACACACCTAAGATAGCGATGACTTATGGTTTATTAAGGCCCTAGGCCCGTTAAACCGGTAGTATCTATCATCGAGAGGCGGCTTCCCAGGAGGGAGGTCGGGTGGAACAGTTCATGTGAAACAGTGTTCCATTCTTCAGGAATCGTTTTCTCAACCTCATCAAGTTATTTGCTAGTTAGTCCATATTTCAGTGGCTTATCGGAAAATATAAGCCCCCGCTCCCTCTATAAAGTTAAGACTGAGCCTGGTTGTACAAGAAAATATTGCACTGTTAAATTTCACTTCATTGGCTTTCTGGCATTGGCATTTCAACAAGCAAAAAATTAAAGTTTTTAAAAAGCTGATAAAACCAAAATGTTCAAAATGTAGAGACACCTAAGTGAAAGCCATATGATTTTTCTAGACTGTATTGTACAGATAATTGTGAAAATCACTTGTTCAGAATCGAATATAATATAAATAACAAGCCTTCTTATTTCGTAATAACAGCAACAGATCATTAGATTCACAAAAATATAAGTAATCCACTTAGAATTTTGATCACTGTATGTTAATTCAGAAATCATATTTGTTGTTATTTCCTTTCATATAATACTATTGTTGTTATTCAAAAATACGTGTTAAGGACTTTAGGATTATATTTACAACACATAAGATTTGATAATTTGAACCAGCTGACGTTAAAAATATATTGCATATAGGGAGAATGATAATTATATGTTAGTATGCCTTAAAAAAATGAAATATGGTAGCCACTAGATATGTGTTTATTTTATCAGGCTTTCTTAATACCACTATAATAAGGTTAAAAATAAAGAAAATATGAGAAACACCCTCATTAAAAAACAAGAAACATGTAGACACTGACAGTGTAAAATATGTGAAACTTTCTGGCTGGCTACTGTTTGTGAATCCAAGTTTCTTTTACCTTTTTGTAAGCTCCTTTCATTTTCTAACTTGATTCCATCACTACAAGTCAAAAAGTAGAAACACGAATCTAATGGTTACCATCGTTTACAGACATTGTTTTCGTATTCATTTTAAGAATTAATTCGTTCAATTAACTCAGTCACACTCTATTTATACCGGATGACACTGAGATGGCTGGTAGCTTGCCATTTTATTTCCATTTGAGACAATTTCGGTCATTAACACAGTATGACAGTAAATTTAGATATCTGCCCGGCGAAAAATACACTTGAGCTAAAAATTGGTGAAGATCAAGTGTGCTGAACAACATATCAAAAGTCTTATAACCTCACATTTGCGCCTCATGGTTTTTGCGATCCTGTTTTGCTAGCCTCTGTTTGAAGTGCTCAATAGTCTACACAACGCCCGTATGCATAAGAATTACCTTTTAGGGTAAAATGTAGTTTCATTTTTTAATAATCTGATATATTGTACAGGGTGTATAAAAATGATTGCAAAAAGGTCAATAAAACATCACAGATCGATACTATGCAAAAAGTGGCGCCGCAAGCCCCACTTAAGATATATTTTTTCATTCAGTATGGTTAAATTTTATATTCAGATATGTTATATGTTATAGATATAATAATTAAGTAACACAAAAAGGTGCAAATTAATATATGGCACAACTTAAAAATATGGTTTTTATTCACTTATCGAGAAGATTTTCCTTTGAGGTGAAACTAAAATATCCTTCCTCAATATTCAGATATATTATACAGGGTGTATAAAAGTTACTGCAAAAAAGCGAATAAAATATACTAAGCAGGCCTAAAAAATGGCACCCCGGGCGCCATTTATCTTTTTTACGTATTGATAAGAGTTAACTTGTAAGGTAAAATGTAAAATTGTATGTTCAGATGTTTTACAGGGTGCGACAAAAATATAATAATTGATGCAAAAAAGGTTTTTTTTTAAAATATATTATAATAGCGATAAGATGGGATTATGAGAGACCAAAATGTATATTTAATATTTGGTAACGTTAAATGAATCCGCCCCTGATTAGCACCAGGATTGGCAATAAAGATATAATTAAAGCCATAAGAGAAATCTGACGGTAGTTTTGCCTTATAAATCTTAAACATTTTATGAGCCCCGAAAAGGGTTTTATGTACGAATAAAACATACTATATTTTCTCCAACCCCTAAGTAAGACTTCCGCAAAGGAGCAAATTACCTCATCATAATTTGGAATAGTTGCAACTTTATTTCGATTGAAATTAGTGTTCAGCCAGTAAGGTGTTCTTGAGGCAAAGCTTCGCTACCGCGAAGCTACCGAAACTGGTAAAGTAAGTAAAATCCTTAGTGTTATTACAGTAATTGTTCGATTTCCGTCCAGGTTGTTTGAATAAATAAATTCTAAAATTTTTGTGGATTACTTATTTTTTCATTTTCTTTTTCAAATAAGACATCGAAGTAAGTCAGCTCAAGACCATTCAAATCTTTGCTCTTACCATCAGTTAAATATAACTCCAAATCAAGACAAGACAAGTTTCATAAGATCTTCTTTACTGGTTTTGAGAAGCTCAGGAATATTGTATAAAAATGAAAAGTAGAATGAACTTTCGATAATTCAAATCTCTAGTTGCTAGCAACTGAGTTAATAATTTTATCCAACGATAAAGAAAATCTCAACTTTAAATTTTTGACATGGATCGTTTAATGGTTCATCCTCAAAAAAGCTTGCTTCGATTCTAGGTCCTAACCTGAAGTGACTGCCAAGTAATTCTAAGGATCTAGTAGGCTAAACAATTTTTAGATCGGGACTCTGCAAAAGCTTGTTAACTAAGTTGATCTTATTTAAAACCTAGTACCAAAAAACAACGCACACCATAAAATCAAACCTTTTTAATTTTTTTTGCTAAGCTATCAGCCTCATTCCTAGCAGTTGGATCGAAAGTCAAATCTTCAGAAATGCCTAACTAAACCGTTATATATATGTATATATATATATATATATATATATATATATATATATATCCAATTATCTTAAAGCTTTAACAGATTCTACACGGCTTTCCCAGCGGGTATCACTAAGAGGTTTTTAGAGTTAGGAACTTTATTTTTCTTTTGAGCAAAGCACATCTGTTCGGAAAAAATACATAAATAGCTTGTTTTAAATAATAAGACTTTCAAATGTGCCTTTGATAGCGTCATTAATAAATAGATTTGCCCTGTTTGCTCTTCGTTGCACCCGATTTCAGCTCTGTGCGACATTTTTGAAGAAAGAAATGGCGATATTTGTAAATGATTAGATTGAGGCACTTGGTGTCATTCTACATTCTATCAGGTCAGGATCGTGCTGCGACAGATTAAAAATGTGTTTTAGTGCCAAGTCAGGGTCAAGGCGTCATTTTGCACTTGTTTTGCACCAGGTACTAACCGCCACCGGCGTGTACAGACGAAATTTGTAGACTATTGAGCACTTAAAATAGCGTCTAGGAAAACAGGATCAAAAAAACCATGACACGCACAGGTGACTTCTTATATCGTTCAGCACCCTTTATAAAGCATCTGTATCAATTTTTAGCTCAACGGTATTTTTCGTCGGGTTTTCCTGATATTTTGACTAAATCTAATGGACTATAGTTCCATAGAGTTTTTGGTTCCCAAAACGTCTGAATTCGACTTCCGGTTAAACGTCCAAGTAATTTTAAAATTTTAAATGACCCATTCTAAATATTTTTGATCTTTTAGACTCTACGATTAGTTTTCTATAACTTTCATATAAAACATAAAATGTTAAATGCCAAAGGATTATATGAAAAGAACAAGTGAAAATTTGATATTTTTCGTATTTGAGTGGCTTCTCCGTAAACAAAACTACTATCCAGAGCGATAAACAAGTACTTTACATAAACTTATTTCTAATTGCCATATTTATGGAAACTGTTGTTTGTTTGCTTCAATCGTAGTGCTAGTAGTTATTGCGAACTAATCGTAGAATTTAAAATCTCAAAAATATACACGGAGTTCTATTTATTTATCTAACAAAAGGCTATTATATAATCTTCAATAGCCAAAAAAATGAACTGGGGAGTGAGGCAGAGGTCTGAATTATATTGTCTATTGAGCGTAAATTGTAACACATAGATTCGGGGCCGGTATAAAATAGCTAGTAAAAGCAAGCAACTTTGGCTACAGTGTTATATAGACCTATATTATTGCTCCAAATTTAAAATGGATGTCTCAATCGGGAATAAAATGTCAGTCTGGAAAACGATATGAGTGTCACCAACCCTACAAATATTAAAAATACAACTTTTACGCAAATGTAGAGATATTAAAATTAACGGAATACAAAAGAACATCAAAAGAAAAACGTAAAATTACAACATTGATCATAGCAAAACATTTAAAGAAATACATATACCTGTGTAGCGGAAATAAAATGATAATGAAGTGCAAAAATTCCAGCATTATTAAGGCATTAAATCTTCAGCAAAGTGGAAATGTGCTTCAAACAGCCGGTGCTTAGTTAATTAATTTTAAGACCTATTTTATACTCTTGTTAGTTTGTGAAAAGTTCTGCTTAACCTTTTTCTAATTTAATCCCTATCGCGGATTCTGGATAGGCTAAGAGTAAATTGGGAATAATTGTTTTAATCTTAGTGCTGCGGATAATTTTAAGGAGATGAAAATATCGTTTAATTTTTAATTTTGAATGTTGCTCTTAAATAATGATTAAGTTTGTTGAAAAATACTTTAAAAATCGTTTAATTGGTACTTTTAGGATATACAGGGTGTTTCTTAATTGAGCGCCGATAATTCAGGATGTGATTCTTAGGTCAATTTTATAAAAATTCATATAAACATATCCAAATATTCTTTTTTTCAAGATACAGGGTGGCAAAATTCAATTTTTTTAGTTTTTGTAATTTCTGTTCTACATTTTTAAAGATAATTGAACGCAAATTGTAACATGTATTACTCTCAGTAATTCTTAAAAAGACATTATCATTGGCATTTGAAACAATCTCCAGGAAGATATTTTTTTGGGAGGGACGACCCCTTTTACGAGTTCGTTTTTGCAACGATACTGACTTCTTTATAATAAATATAAGCATAGAAATATTTTATCAGTTTGTTTTTAAACTGTAGAATATTTTTTTCGAAATGTTTAATCAACAGAAAAAGTTATGGTACGAGCGGGGATCGAACCCGCACCTTTGGATCTCCAGCCCATTGCTCTAACCAGTTGAGCTATCGTACGACTGATAGGCAATTCGTTAGAGCATGTACATATTCAAATCCACCTGTATCATAATCATTGTTGATCCTGCCAAATATTCTGAATATATATATAAATTGAATGATACATATATATTTATAATTTTTGACTCAATTGACATCAGAAGATAAAGTTTTGACACAATCATTATGGTGATGCCTCGTCTGGTAATATTCACAACTATTCCCATAACGATCGCTATTTCGATTCCTATGCTGTAAATAACTATTCGGGTGCTTTTATCAATGTAACAAAGTTTATAACCTATTTTTGTAAAATTTTCGAGAAGTATTTTATTGTAGGAACCATAAAAATGTTTAAGCAGAATCGGTTATTTTAACCTTTCTTACGGCCTAGAGGAAATACACAATTCATATATTTATGTATATCGCCTTTGATCAGTAAATACTAATCTATAATTAACCTTTGGTGAAAGGTAAAATATTGATACTGATGTATATTAGAACAGCTAAGCGGGGTTCTTGTAAAAGAAAATTTACCAATTATAGATCATTATACAGGATATCCCCGATTGTTATGATGGTAGAAAAAACTCTTTTATTTTTAAATTCCCAAAAATAACTTTTTTTTTAATTTTTTACAAATTTCAAAAAAGTTGTTTGTAATTTAAAAAATGATAGAGCTCAATGAAATCTAATAAATAATGTTTTAAAAATAAATCTTATAATTTTAATGTACAGAGTGTTCAAAACGTCAAAAAGTTTAAAAAAATGCGAAGTACATTTATTTCCGATGAGCAGAAAAGTAATTAAGAAAAGTTGTTTGGAATTAATTTTTGTGTATAACTATAAAATTACAGCTAACTATCTAAAATTTAACTCTTATAAAAATTTTTTTGTATCACAGAAATTTAAAATGGTTTTAGAAAAAGATATAAAAATAAATAATAAACAACTTTTCTAAATTATTTTACTCTTGACTTTTTTTTTAAATCTTCGTTATTTTAAACACCCTGTACATGAAATGCGAAAAATAAAACTGTATTTGAGAGTATAAAGAAAAGCAAACATTTTTATTAGCACTGAATTTTTTCGTAAAACCAGAAATAAAAAAGACTAAATTAAAAATCTAAAAAAAATTATCGTCGATAAATCATAGCTACAAATACCTCGGAAAATTGTCTAAATTAAAGAGAAATGTAAAAATAACGGTTTCATTTTTAGATATTATTAATGATATATCAGGATCAATTATTTGCGTTTGTAAAGTGAAGACATCATTTTGTAGAAGAAATTTACCAGAAAAAATGTGTTTTAGCTGCTTGAAAAAAAAAAACAAACCTAAAGCAATATTTTTTAAAAATAAGATAAAAAGAACTTCGTTAATATTAGTTGTCGTTTTTCGAGTCATATCAACACTTTATTGTCACTCCCAACTTCCGAGATGTTCTGCTGTAGTCTTTCTAATAATATCTATCGTTACTGGAGTAACTAAATTCAATTGTCCAAATTGCACGCAAAGGATAAGATGCATACTTAGAATATAACTATGAGTGTAAACAATATGAATCTAATCATTTTGAACATTTTATGTGAAAAGATTATTTTTTTAAAAATGCCAGTATTTTATTAAGTTATTTTTTCAATTAAAAAAAAAAGTTTTTTAACATTACTTCTAAGTCTGGCACTCAATTGCAGTGGAGCAGTAAGACTCGATTGGGACCCTAAGCAAAAAAGATCCCCGCCTTTTAGAAATTTTAGTCAGGGATACAAACGCCAACCATAAAAATATAACTGATGATGACAAAGTATTATTATGTATTTATTAGGCCCTTAAAGGCTAGATAACCGAAAAAAACTGTTTTTAGGTTATTTGATTATGACAGATCATTAACAATATCTAACAAATGTGAATTTTGCTTTGCCTTTTGTTAATTTATACATTTAATAATTACAAATAATAAGCTTGACATTTACTGATGTAATGTTAGTGCTAAAAATAAATCCTGGGAAAGTTTAAATCCCAGTTAAAGTTGAAAACGTTAATTTTCAATTAGGTCAAATATAGAGAAGGTTTAGCCTCCGTATTATATTTGTTCAGCTCAGTCAATGGCCAATCCAATCCTATTAGAACATTTTGGCTGGACCGTTAGATAAGCAGAAATTTTCGACATTTTAAAATCAGCGGTGGCAGGCGTGGGAAACACTTTGTTTTATTTAGTTAGTTGCAGCTGAGTGAATTATCATATTGTAATTAGTTAATATATTATTATATATTAGTTAGATATTTAAAGTATTCAAAGCTGAAAAACGCTAATCTATGAATTAAATGCGTATTTGCAAGCTTTTTAAATTAATTTTTTTGTTTTCTAAGGCCTAGTGTACACTTGCGAAAAACAACGGACTAGAACGGATTCCGCAAAAATTAATCTGTTCACACGATGCGCTAAAAATTAAATAATTAGACAAACCAACAACCGATCAAAGTTACTGCATTATATATAAAACGTATGTTTAATATTCGTTAATTGAACTTCAATTCCTTTGTAAGTGAAATAACCAATCATATAGCTTTATTTTCGTTCCATTCAACGCCGGATCGAGAGCAGTGCTTTGGGGAAAAACAATCCATCGAGCGATGAAAAATCCGGTGAAGAGTTCTATTGATATTCATTGTTTCATGGTTGTATGGGCTTGAAGAAGGGCTGCCCCCCTTGGTTCCTTTGTTTTCCTAAGATGCCCAAAGTCAGTGGCGTGTTGTGCCTTTTAGGGTAGGCAAAAATAAATTACTATGTTCTTAACATTACTTACCCATTAAAAGTGCTTCTGTCTTCCATCAATATGTCTATAAACAGTTTCAACTTAATTTATAGTGACTTAAAAATGCTCTCAAAAAAACTGACATTTTTTGTCCAACGAAAAAAATTCATTAGTTGTTTGTAAGGCTTTTTTTAAGTCATATAACACTCTTAGGTAAATTCTTTTAACATGTGTTTCACAAAGAAGTGCGACTTCTTGTTCACCAATCGCTCTGCAGAGTCGCTAACTTTAACAAATAAGAAGATATACGACACATTTCTTTATCTTCACTAAATTTAAGCATTTCATATGAGCTAAGTTTAGAATTTTAGTTTAGAAAATTGGCTCTTATGGGATGCTTTTGTGACGGATTAATTTTAGGTGAATCGGCACTTTTTTAATATCTGATGATAGATGGTGGATTTTATATTATAGAAAAAGGACATAATAATTTAAAATAATTAAGAGAATTCTGACAAAAGAAAAATAGATTACCCAACCATTTTGAGATTAGGCAATGCTTTTTTGCCTATATTGTATGCACGCCACTGCCCAAGGTTTCTGTTTATATTTTGAACGGGGTCTACAAGCTTTATTTTAAAACATAGCAAAAAACGTTAAATACAAACTCTTATCTGAATGGCCAGAGATCGCTAACAAATGCTAATTGAAAAGTAAAAAAATGAGAATCAATATAGTTATTTTAAATGGAACTCCCTCATAATACTGTTTCATTATTGGGGTCTTTTATCTTTAAAAACAATTGACGAAATCCACAAAAACTCTGCCATAAGAGATAATGTGTTAGACAATGGAAAAACGTTCTAGCTAATTAATAAAATATTGAGTCAACAGGAATAATAATACTGCCTTTTATATCATTCCCATGCTTCTATGTAATCTTTAAAGATAAATTAATCAAACCTGCTATGTGCATAATTAGTTAAAAGGAATCCAATGTTCTAAATACGCAAATTATGAACACGCGGCGGACAGCGTGTTCATAATTTGTTAGTAGAATTTTTGGGTATTCAGCCACCTTTGGGCTGTCAAGGGCTAATACAAATTTGCAATTTCATTAAAAACGTTTAATTAAAAGTTCTTATTTTGTATTCATTTAATTTTTAATGATATAACAAAGTTGTGGCTTATTTCCTTATTTTTCAATTGTCTTTTGTATATTTTCCTAGCAGTTTAAATAAAACCTTAAAATGTGTGTATTTAAAATGTGTTTCTATCTTCTAAAGTAAAACTCCATTCAAAATATAAACAGAAACCCTGTACATTAACCCTAAAACTATTACTGTTCCACAAAATATCTTTGTAACATGTAAGCATTTAAATTCCTTTTAACTAAAATATTTCAACATTGACCACTGGAATCAGGGATAAGTTTTTGAAATGGCACAGAACATTACCTGTGGAAAAATGATCTAAATCGGACTCTTAAGGATTAGTTAGCCTCAATATGCAACAATAATAGTGGACTACCTGTAAATAACTAAAGAGAGATTGAGTACAAAATTGACTTACCCTAGAATACACGAAAAAAAAAAAGAATTATTTTCAAATAAAATATAAACTACTATCAACATAACAGAGGGTGTTCAAATTTAAATATTATTTTTATAGTTTTTTGAAATATCTTAAAAACTAATTGAATTATTTGAAAATTTGGTACTGTAATGATTTTAAAGAGAGTTAAATTATCTCTTATACAAAGAAATCACATTTCCTTACGTTTGAATGAGATATAAGGTATAATTATCCGCCGCCACTAGAAAAAAATTAACGAATACTGATAGAACTATACTTCTAAACATAACTGTTATAATCATGGGAGATTGTGTGACTATTAAGCAAAACTGGAGCATGACATCAAGTTTATCACGCCAAAAAAAAAGATGAAAATAATTTGAACCAAATATTTACATTAAACATATTTAATTGGAATTTCGCAATAAACATACTTGATTAATAAATATTGCGTTTTAGTCTAGACGCAAAGAAGATTTAAGCGTGAAAAGTTTTCTACAACTATTTTTGTTTTTCTAAGCCCATAAAATGATAAAATCACCATTTATTCATATTTTGCTTAGTAAGGCAAGTTATTAATTAAAAAAAAAAATTTTCTACATGTTTTTTTTTCTGCAGTGATCCTAGTTTTTGCAACAATTGACTCTAAAAAATAAAGTTTTTTGAGGTTATGTTATGTTATGTAGCCAAGGATGTCTTCTTCCAAACGCATTTTCAATTAAAAATAAAAAATAAATTTTACTAGAGTTATTGCGACATTTTTCCACGCGTTTGCTAATACATTCAAGTCTTCTTTTGGTCCAAAAAGAGGGGAGAGGAAAATCTATATGACTAATTTAAGTTAACTTATCTCGAAAACTTCCGAAAAAAGTCATAATAACCTTTTTTGTAGGCAATGATCTGCCTTACATTTTTTAGTCAAACAATTTTGTTCTATTTGCAATATTTTGGTGATATGATGATTGGACAAAAACTGTTTTATTTCCTTCTTGATCATTTTATTTTAAACCAGATGGCCTACGTGTGAGCACTCTGCGCATTCTTAAACAGATCATTAAGGCGCATCATTGGCACAAAAAAAATTGTTCACTTTAGTATTTTGCACGTCCCCAATCTCCTGATTACTAGACCATTTTGTATACACGAAGTTATTTATGATCAGTGAAGCTAAAGAGGACAGAAAACAAACTCATTAGGATGGCAGCTAACGCCCCATGGTTTATCAGGAATGATGAACTGCAGCGTGATCTTCTATGAACACCTATCGAAGACTTCATGCGGCAAAAGGCTACCCGAGCCTTAAGGGCAGCCGAACATCACCCCAACGAAAACTTACGTGACCTGGTAGACTATGATCCGATGACGGGCTCCTGCACTAATATACTCTAGGATGAAAATAGGCAAATCGTAATTTCTGAGGCTCCGTGCTCCTCAGAAACTAGATCTTGCCCACAGAAACCCTAAGAGTATCAACAAGTAGCCATCAAGCTCCAAGAAGAGGATTCCCAGGTTCCTCAGCTGGCTCCGGCGTGAGTTGCAGCTGAACCTGAGGTTAAAGAAGAGGATCCCAGTTACCTCAACTGGCTCCAGCGTGAGCTGCAGTTGAACCTGGGGTAAAAGAACACCCCACCTCAGCCTCAACACTGCCTGATGACGGAACAGCAGTGTCGCTGAGGGTACAGAAGAGGACCCATAATTTGAAGACCACCAGGCGTACTGACGGAGGGACACTGGCAACGGCAGACTGTACTACGGGAGAGTAGGACGTAGGCAGCGGGAAACCAGACAGACGAAAGGAGGACAGTAGAGAAATATCCCACCTGGTAAGAGGACACTTTCTCTATTAATAATATTTTTTATTTCAGATGTCTACAAGTATCGAGAGGTGGCAAAAACCTCCTGCCAAGCGAGGACCTCCCCCCCCACAACAGTGAGGACCATGATAGGAGTTTCTCCCGAAAGGACGGCATCAACCCCATCGAAGGATCCTTGGCTTGTGATGGTCCATCTGATGGGGGCCCTTTGGGGTTTAGTGGGTATTGTTGACCCCGACAGGTGAAAACCTGACAGAGCAACGAGTCCCACACTGTTTTCCTTTCTACCAGAAGGGAATTCGTACGTAAAAGCATTCCCCATCGTCAAAAAAAAAAAAAAATCAGTGACTAGCTAAAACATGAATTTTACTTTAAATTCAACTCAAATTTTATCTGAAACATTTGAATTAAATTGTAGCTTGTAGGATAAAGAGCGCAGGTAGTGAACTATATAGTATAGATATACCCCTCCCCCAGGACAGACACAAAGAAGATAATAATTCCAATACCTTAAGTTAAAATATCTTGGGCTATCGGTGTGAATTTAAGTTATCGATTCTGTCTGGACGCTCCCGCCCCTTATGAGGAGTAATTTATAACATTCCCTATTATTAAAATTATTATTATTATTCCAAATTCTTTCCCATTTTGGTTTTACTTTGGTATTGTTTTAATAATTAATTGGTTTACAACTATTACAGGGGTAACTATCATACATTTAAGGTTTTCTGACCTATCACACTTATCCCCCTAACTAATTCACTGGCCGACAAAAAAAAATTTTTTGTTGTAACACAAATCAGAATAGCATAATCTAATAGAATAGACCTATCCAAAAACGAAAATGACAAATAGAAAGTTGTAGCACGTAGGGCTTTCTTGTTAGAGTTGTAGAACCATATAGAATATTACGATACTTAATATCTATAGAAAAAATGATTTCAGAAAATTCTTAACCCTGTTTATTGACTATGCTTACAGTTTTCGCCTATTAAACCTACCATATATCTAAGAGAAAAGCAAAGGAAAAAAATATTAACTTAAAACACTAATTAAACTTTATTTTTTCCGTTTATGAGGTGTCCTATCTTCTCTCTTCAAAAACCAACAGTATTCACCTATCATGGCTGGATCCCGTCGTCCTTAGTACCGAATTTCCATTGTTCTGATATCTTGGTGAAAACTTTCACCCTGCTCGTCACTAACAGCTCCCAAATTTTTAGGAAAAAATGATAGATGGGAATGGAGGAAGTGAACTTTTAATGACATTCTGGCACCAAGCGTTTTATAGGCATCTAAGAGTTCATTAACTAATTGTTCATAATTTTCATCCATATTGTTGCCTAAAAATCCTCTTACTACATTAACAAATGAACTCCATGCTCTGAATTCGCGCCTGGTAAGTTTTTCCGTAAAATTGACATCGTCCAACAATTTTCTGATTTGTGGCTCAATAAAAATGCCCTCTTTTAATTTGACATCACTTAACTGGGGAAAGACTTGTCTTAGGTATTTAAATCTATCACCCTCTTTATTCAAAGCCTTCACAAAGTTTTTCATCAGTCCAAGTTTAATGTGAAGAGGAAGCAAAAGGACATTTTTGGGATCAACAAGAGGTATAAATTTAACATTTTGAGATCCCGGTGGAAATTCGCTTCTTTCTGGCCAAATTTTTGTTACATAATGCTGATTTATTGCACGACTGTCCCATAAAAAAAGAAAACAGCAATATTTGATAAATCCCCCTGAAGTCCCACTAAAATCGCTATAACTTTTAAGTCCCCACACATCTGCCATTTATACCTATTGTAGTTTATGTTATCCAAAATCGTGCGCATATTTTGATAATTTTCTTTCATTGCAACTGAATGGGCAACTGGTATAGAGGGTTTTAAATTTCCATTATGCAATAACACAGCTTTCATTTTTAAGCTATATTTAGATGAGTCTATGAATAAGTGCCACTCACGGGGAGAATGTTCAATATCAAGTTCCTGCATTAAACTGTCTATATCAGTACAGTTTTACCACACAGTAGTGTAGTAGTAGCAGCAAAATTAAATTAAATTTTTCGCAGTTGGGATTATTTTAATTTATTAATAGTTATATCGCAAAATATGGAAAAAAAATTAATTTTTACTGCAAATAGATTTTTTGGAGGAGCAAGTTCATATTCGCATTATAAATATTATTTCTGAGTGATTTTCATCAAAGCCTGGGTAAGGTAACGCACATCCATATCATAATGTAATTTAACAGTGTTTTTAATAAACGAAAAACAAAAAATAACACTTTTACTCGGAATACCTTTTTCCTTAGATTTAAATAAGATCTTGTTAAGAAGAGTATCTGCGGTAAAGCTGATTTTGCGTAGTTATTCTGTAGTAATATATAATATAATAATAATATGACAATAGACCACTGCATAAACAGAACACAACAGTACAATAACTAAACATTTATTGCATTTTAATGAACTTAAATATAGGAATTCCCATTGCCACCGCCGATTTACTAGTTTAAATTAGTAAAAAGTGCAGAGTGGAAGGTGAAAGATAAAAATATGTAAAAATAGTGTAAAAGTGTATTATAATGTACCTCACGTACACCCAACCGCAGGCAAAGTACACTTTGTAATCGCTGAAAAGACAACGAAGACAGATGGAAGAGACTGTTTATTTCGTGTTTACAAACTAAGTGGAGTCAATGGAGCAAATGAATATTGATGAGTTGCCTCGTATACTGGGTGTTAAACAAGTTAAGGGTAATTTCCTTAATAAATCGATGAATTAAGACAGAGTGGCTCAAAGCTGTAATACGAATTTTTGTTAATATTTTTAAAATATCATATATGATATCCTGTCTTTCGTCTACAATAATATTTGTAGTTACAAAATCTTATAATAGTTAACAGAAATGTGAGTAGTTAATAATAAATCTTATTAAACACTCAAATAAATTTCTTTTTTGACTGCAATAAAAATGATGGGTTATTATCTATGTACAGGGTGTCCCATTTTGGATACTTTTGCAAGGTACCTTCGTCATTTTTATAGATAGAAAGTTGCGATTTTCGCGACAGTATGCTACTATTTCGTAAACTTAAAGATGCCGTTAACAAACCTTCGTCCTCATGTAAAAAATTGAGAAGGAAATTGGTGTTCCAAAAATTGACTGGTCAGAGGATCTTGAAGAAATATAAGTATCATCCATACAAATTTAATATAGTGCAACATTTGCATCCTGGCGATGCCGAGCGCCGGACACTGTTTTGCCTGTCGTACCTGCAACAAGTTGGGGTGTCATGTTTAATTTTGAGATATAGTTTATAGGATTTTTGATATTTGTCTTACAGCACCTAGATATCTAGAAATCCTTGAGGAAGTTATTCCAGAACTGCTCGAAAATATTCCATTAGCCCACTATAATGCTGTTTACCTACAGCAATGTAATGTTCCATTAGCCCAATATAATGCTGTTTACCTACAGCAACATGGTGCCCACAACTCTAGGGTGTTAAGGGAATTTCTTGATAATAACTTTCCTTAAAGCTGGATAGGTACCAACGGACCTGTCAGATGGCCTCCACGATCTCCATATCTCTCAATTTTAGATTTTTTTATGAGGCTATATATAAAATGAAGTATATAACAGGTAAACAAAACATGCGAATGAGACCAATGGTCCTCTTTAACGCTATTCAAACAATTACAAAAATGTGCAATTTTGCGTTAGAGAAAATGGTCGTCAATTTAAACATCATCTTTAAAAATTTGTTTTTTCTTTTTTTAATAATGTTATTTTTTTGTGTTTGTTATATTGTTACTTTATGCTATAAAACTGTTGTTACAAATATACTGTTATTAAAAAACTCTATAGGTATTTTTATATAAGAAGATACCTATATGCAAGGTATCCAATTCTTCGTTAACAATATGTAACTTTCAAATGTTTATTATTGTTATTCATGGCCTACTATTAAATTATGCATTTAATTTTAGAAAATTGTCATTTGTTTGCGTGTTTTTAAGAAAAAGTGCATACTATTATATATTTTTGAAAAGGTCATTTAAAAATAAAAAAAATAAAATAGGGTCCGATAAGTTTTTGACCTGACCCTGTACACTAATTCCGAACGCGGAACTGAGTTCTACGAGAATAGTTATATAAGACACAGTTTTCAGATTTTCAATAATTTATCTGATAGTTGAGATAAGTGCCTGAAAATGTAACATTTTCAATTTAGCCCTGTATCTTAAAAACTAAACGGGCTATGAAAATTTTGTTAACGGCATCTTTAGTTTTACGAAAAAGTAGCACACTGTCGCGAAAACCGCAACTTTTTGTCTATAAACATAACGGAGATACCTTGTAAAAGTACCCAAAATGGAACACCATGTACTGTACGATATATTTTACAGTGGCGGCTATACAGGTGAAGTGAAGTGGATTAAACAAGCAAACATCTAACTATATTTATAATATATCTCTTAAAATTTAAGTTTTTACATTCATTTATTCACCCAATTGCCAAAAAATAAACTGTACATCTCGAATAAATATTTTACTGGACAGTTGGAGGCATGTCTTCTTAAAACTTTCAATCGAACTTTATTATAACAACTATAACAGTGGCGCAAACCGCTTCGACTTTGCTGGAGATGCTATATTTAGTTTACGATTTTCTTACTACGTTGCCATGACAACGCGTTCGCGATGACGTCGGTACCGCATGGAAGATTAATGTTAACCAGCGCCATACAACGCTCTCGATGAATTGCTAACGCAGTACACTACACCGACGCGTCGGTGTAGTGTACTGCGTTAGCAATACGTGTCGTTCAGTTTGGGGTGGTTGTTTACTTTTATTTTCGCGGATTTCGCTGCCACCGGTTAGTTCCTTCGCAGTTTACTTGACTGTTTTGTGTTATATTTATTTATGGTGTTGTTACAACTTTATTTGGTGTCGGCTTTATTAATTTACATTATTGATGAATCCGATCACGGATGAAGGAACAAGATCAGAGTTTTAATCGTCATACTGGTTTTCGGCGTGCAAATGGTTATGTAGTAGTCAAATATTACAGAAATTGTTTTACTGGCCTTATTTACTAGTTTGCAATAAATATTCAGTGTGGAATAAGGAAGGATTTGCAGGTATGTTAAATATAGGAAGGTCTTTACATGAACATGAAGACTCGGCGGAGCATTTAAAATGCGAATTAATGCTAAAAACATTTGTAAAAAATCAAAGCACTATAGCTGACACTTTAAAAGAAAATGCTAAACTATATAAAATACATTTTAACGAAAACGTCCGAGTAACTAGACTATTTATGTGCTTGGTAATTGACGCATTTTTGTACCTTGCAAAACAAGAGTTAGTCGTAGTTTCGCGGCCATGATCAGAGCAGCGAGTCAATAAATGTTTTTACTGGTGACTATTCAAAACGTAATAATTAATTATTAATTGAATGCATTTCTGATTATTTAAATGATCATGTAAAAAATGAAATAATAAACACACAGTTTTTTTCTGTGCAAGTGGATGACACCACTGATATTACGCACACCTCCCAGTGCTCCATAATTTTAAGATACGTTAATTCAGAAGGTTCAGTAGTCGAGAGATTTTTAGGATCTTATAATGTCAGCTCCGATAGAACGTCGGAGAATTTATAGTCTCTATTGGATCAAATTTTGGACCAATTTGACTATAAACATAAATTAATAGGGCAATGTTACGATGGCGCAAGTGTCTGGCCATCTAAATGGCCTTCAAAAAAAACAAAAAGAGAAAAAGCGTCGCAGGCTCTATTTTTCCTGATGCAGCAAAGTTTAAAACTATTTCTAAAAGTCGAATTTTTTTTCAAGCCTTAGTGGTATTCCCTCATTTTTTCATCACTCAGCCAAACGAACGTATGCTTTTACATCTGCATCTACGAGGCGTATACCAACAATTACAGAAACTCGTTGGTCTTCAAATTCGAAGTTAGTAAATGTGATTGTTTAAGTTGCGTTCTTCAAAAAAAAAATCGTTTGACATTCATTTCTGCATATCCAATATAAACGCTGTCGTGAGGCGCTCTGTAAAAAAAGAAATGAACATTTTTTTAAATACCATGTTTGATAAAGCAAATACTATTACAGAAATAAATCATTACAAACGTGAGCTTGCCAAGCTTTCATCTGAAGAAATTAGGGCTAAGTATAGAACCGTTTTTTATGAAATATTGGACCATATTTTAATGGAAATGACACTAAGTTTTCAAGACAATTTGTTACAGTTATATGGGGAAATATTTTCAAAAAGTCAACGACTTAAAAATGAGCTTGGTCTTATTTTTGCCAAATGACACTAATTGGAATATATCGCTGCAAGAGCAAGTGAAAAAAATTAATGAAAATAAAGATATTTTAACCAAAGCATATAAAGTGTTTTCCTTTATTTTGACAATACCGTCGACAAGTGCTTTAGTGGAAAGAAGTTTTTCTTGCCTCAAACGTGTAAAAACTTATTTAAGAAATACAATATCTCAAAAAAGACTTACTTCTCTAGGCAATATTTCAATTCAAAAGGAATGTCTGGAGGAGATTAGGGCAACTCATCCACTTTATGAGGATGTTATAAATAAATTTGCTGCTATTAAGGATAGGAGAATTGATTTAGTATACAAAATTTAGGTAAGTCGTAAAAAATATTCTACCCCCTCCACATAAAATTCTGGAAAAAAAATTATTGCGATATTTTCTTGCTTCATTTGCACTTCACTTACTTTTTCACCCGCGAGCAGCCACTGACATATTAATAAACATGAAAAATTAAGAATTGCTATGTATTATTTAATTACCTACAAAATTTGGTAAAAACAAATTTATAAATCGATGAACTAATGCATAATTTTTGGGCTGCCTTATATTCGTATACAAAATGTAACAGTTTCTCTTAAACTCTAGAACTTGGTTTCACCTTAATTCAGATATACAACGTTTCGATTTATGGGCGGCTGCAATTGTTTTTAGTGTAAATTGACAACAATCCTAAAGTTACGGTCTTATATTTACTCATTTTATTTAGTATGTTTCCTTATATTTTAGTGACATGCAAGAATAGAAGAAAAATTAAAATTTTGGTATTTAAAAACTTTGGATGTCTGTGAGCAGTTTAACTCCCCATCAATACGTAACTACTTATATTTAGAGCTTAAATGATATGAAAATAAGAAATATTTGATTTTTAAGGCCGATCATCTACAAATCGTCATAATATACTCACTTATCCTACTTCAGTAATAAGTTACAAGGTTTTTGCTTATATTTTCATCGGGATCTAGAAGCTCTATTTTAAAGGATATAAAAAAATGTTAAGAACAAAGGTTTTAAATCTTTATATGAACTGAGAGGATTTGCAAAAACAAACCAAACGAAATATAAGAGTAAAAAAATGAGCTTACACTTCGTTACTTTAAATGGAGAACCCGGTATAATTTTTATTTAATTTTCTCAGTGGTATACATACTTAGTATTTTTATAATGAGCAGGAAGAGACTTATTTAGTGAAACGATGTTATACAGAGTATACCATTTTAAATTCGAAAGTCGATACTCATTTGTTTACTTTTTTCAGCAAATCCTGGCGGTTCAGATGACACCTCAAAAATTTTTGTGTTTAACATTGTATTTTATATTTTAAAATAAAGCTTGTAGACACCATTCAAAATATAAACAAGTTCTCTAATTCGTTATTCGTAGCGGCAATGGTAAAAATCGTTAAATAAAATACGCACGAAATGACAAATTTTATTTATTTTTAAAAAACTTGAACCACCCTGTCTCATCGTCATTCAAAAATAATTTTAGGCAAACAATTTTCGAAACACTATGGTAGGTGTCTTTATTGTTTTTGTTTTTCGTGTAAAACACTCCTTCAAAAGATCCTGTAGAAAAATGGAAAGATCCGTAACACCTAAACACAGAAAAAGAAAAAAACACAAAAGCAGTGTCGTACAAAAAGCTATGAAAATGACAAAATAGTGCAAGATCTAGAATTGCTTTACAAAACCTCAAAACATCAGAATCGTTCATATACCTCTATTTAATGTTCCTTGGTTTTATAAACAGTTTCTTCGATATTACCATAATTTCAGAAACTTTAAGTATCTTTTTAGTAGATAAAGTTTCAGAAATTAGTGTATTGAAGTATTTAGAACCTATTATAGTTTCATTTTACCATATATCGAGGTTTTGTAAAACAACACATGGTGATGAAAGAGTCGATATGTAGGATTTACTTACGTGCTTTCAGAAGGCATTATTTGCTCCCCTATAAGTCTTTCAGGCACGGGTGGTGGGGGGTACGGTTGCTCTAAAGATTGTGTTTGATACAGTCCTGCAAAGTTCATAAAATAACATAATTAAAGTAGTTGGAGAGTTGTCGCAGCCAACGGCCAAATTGGTATGATAAGAATAAAGTATTTGGATATCCTTTGCTAAATAAGAAAATAAATAAAAAGAGCCACAAAACAGCACCCTTAAAAAGTAAAGTGAAATGATAAAAATATGCATTAAGAAAAGCGTCATCTATCGATTGACCGCATAAGTTTTAAAGCTATCCTTTCATCTGCCATTTATATTTATTTTCTTAAAGGGGACTGTTTTGTGAAAATAGTTGTTTTTCAGTTAGAAAAACTTAATACTTCAACTTGGTAGATGTCAGCCTAGAAATTATTCAAGAAGTGTAGAGAAGAGTAAATAAGGAAACAGATTAGATCGTTTACAAAGTTTTTATGTAAGACACAGCTAACATTTATTTGTAATGGTCAAAACAGGGTCTCATGGCACCGTTTCGGCCCCTGAGTGTATAAGGGGAGTCCTGAGGTACTCACATTTTACCTAATCAGATTGATAGCATGTTTATTTTTAAGAACTGAATTTCTTCATTTTGATTTATAAAATAAAGCAGTAAACAAGTAAAATTAACCTCCTAGAGCAGTTCACCTTAATTTTAAGAGTTTTTAAAGTCTATTAGCTGGCCCGGCAGACCTTGTTCTGCCTTTTCCGTTAGATGGCGCGTTGAGTTCTCAGTGGAATTATAAGAATATGGGGCGCATTCACCATATCGTCCAGAAATGTTATTGAAGAAAAATATATTGGTTTTATAGAAAATATATGCAATAAAATAATACAAAAAAATAGTTTTGAAAGGTCTCGGTAAACAGACGGTCATTTCAAAAAAAAAAAATCATGTAAATTGGTGCAGTACGACTCTCAGGAACTTGCTGAAAATCTGGCTTAGTGTTTTGGATATATAGATTAACAACAAAAAGATCGGTTTATCAAATCATGATTTTTTCTAAATGAATAAAGTACGTAGGTGAACATTTTTATTGGCACAATAAAAGGATAAAGCCAGGGGCGCCACCAAGGGAAGAGAACAGGGGGAGGGGGGGTAAGAGGGAATTGTTAATACAATATTACAGCAATTTAAATTGTTCTGAAGTCTGTGCAACAAATATACCATAACCGCTACCAAAGAGTATTATAAACTGCTGGACAGAGCAAACTGGGCAAGAGAATTTTTAGGTAAAATTTAAATCCGAATATTTTTAAGCGTGAATTTTACTTAAGATAAAAATTATTTATATATGGTGTTGATCAAGACTTAAGACAAATTTTCCAATATTCTACTTGTTCCGAAAATTTACAAAAATGATTTTTGAATTATAATTACGATATTAATAATTTTAAGTATTTTTGGAGATATATATTTATTTTTTTATGGAAAAAAAATTAGATTTTTCTTACATATTGAGTTGTACTTTTTTATTAGCTGTTTGATGTAAAGTTTTCTTATTAGAAAGCCTTCAAATCTTAATTTTTTTTATAATTTGTAGGGTCTGCAGTACGCAGAAAATATAAATAAATAAAGAAATATTTTAAAATTAGTGATCCTAAGGATCGTGTACGCATACTTCAAAACTATGTAGCACAAAAACGAATTAGAATTTTTTAAAATCATGTTTTAAGTAGTTCTGAACTTTTTCTCCAAACGGGTTTTTTTCTAACAATTTCTGTATCTCAGTCGGAAAAATAGTTGTATGTTTTCCCAACGGAAAGGCTTCTCTGACACCATGGTCTGACCGGTATATTCCGGCTCTGGCTGACCTGGAATTTGCCATCTATAAAACATATATATACTCAAAATATCGAATTTTTGTACAAGAAACAAATATTTTTCATGGGGACCGATGTCTATTGAAGGTGAAAGTGATGCTTCTAATAATATTAATTCAGATCTAAGACCTCATTTAGATTACGAATATAGTTCGCGGCAGTTACTATCATTTCCATAACCTGCATTATTAGAATATAAAAGATGGCAATTTTCTAAGCATAAGGAGCGAAAACATGTTGTAATGCAACAACAAGGGCTATCACTTTTAAGCTCAGCTTATAAAACGATGTAACAAGAGAACTAACGTTAATGCAGATTACATTAGCGGAATGTTCTAGGTAAAGTAAACATAGATAGTCTCGGTGAACATTGCATTTAGTTAATTTGTTTACATTTGGTGTCGCACAATGTTGCAGTCTTAATGTGTGTTGCACATACCGCTGGTGAAAATAAATATGATCAATCTGTTACAGTCAAGGTGGTGACTGAAACATGACATTTGGTCAATGACCCCCCAAAAATATTTCAGAAAATAAATTATTCGTTTGACCATCCCTCCTAATAGTTGTAATAAAATGCGAACCTTGGGAAGAGTTAAATCGCTACACTATTAGCCACGCGCGGCGGTTCGAATGGTCTCGTTGCGTTCCTTAGGCATAATAAAATATGCTATATTAAGCTAGGCTGGGCAGTCCGAATTGCCCTGATTACCCTAAAGCTTGACGAAAGTACCCGAAGATTTCACGGTTACCGAGCGGCAGCCGAACGTGATAGCAAATGGAATATGAAATCGCGATTTGGGTCATCAGCATTTCACTCTGTTCTCATAATTCGATCGATCGGTCGCGGCATCACGTCGGCATGCGGAAGTTCAATTGTTCAGAGGTCGCGCGGTCGATATTCTGACTCGATATTGTTTCTGGCGTTTTTAATCGATGAAAATTGATTTATATACTGTTTTTTTGTAATATATATTTTTTTGTGAGTGCATGTGTGAGTTGGAAATAAATACAGAAAATAAAATTTTGGTAGTGACTAGTGCAAAAAATAAACAACTAAAAAGTGCTTACGAACTTAATTTTGCAAAATTAATCAATTACCAGGTGGTCTATGTTTGAGTTGTGAATGTAGATGAAATAAAATATTGTTAGTGCAAAAAATTAAACAACTAAAGAGTGCTAACGAACTTAATTTTGAGAAAATAACCGAATTCAAGGTAAGTGGTCGCAATTTGCCAGAACTTAGTATACGACAAACTAGTAAAGACAAAAATAAAGAGGTTCATCGAAACTTTCGCAAAAGTATGTACGATTTATATATAATAGCAGAAATATATAATTTACTCTACCCTCATCAGGCAGGCTTGTACCCAGGGAGATCTGAAATAACAGATTGCTCGATATGACAAAATCGAAAACGAAACGTCTATCATACTGAAACAGTACTACAAGTTAAATGTAACATTTAGCACCACCTATCGGGGCTCCGGTGATTTTCGGCTGCAAACCCGTAGGTAATTTAAAAAGCATGCACTAGCACCATCATGCGGATAGTAGATACTAAAAATCGATAAAAATGCGCTCTCACACATCTTTATCAAAAGTTCTTGGACGGAAAAGATATATATATATATATATATATATATATATATATATATATATATATATATATATATATATAGCAGAAATATATAATTTCTGCAGGTGCAGAACATAATCGAAAGCAATTTTTCTTTTAGGCCGTTCTGCACCTGCAGAAATTATATATTTCTGCTATTATATATATATCTTTTCCGGCCAAGAACTTTTGATAAAGATGCGTGAGAGCGCATTTTTATCGATTTTTAGTATCTACTATCCGCATGATGGTGCTAGTGCATGCTTTTTAAATTACCTACGGGTTTGCAGCAGGAAATCACCGGAGCCCCGATAGGTGGTGCTAAATGTTACATTTAACTTGTAGCACTGTTTCAGTATGATAGACGTTTCGTTTTCGATTTTGTCATATCGAGCAATCTGTTATTTCAGATCTCCCTGGGTACAAGCCTGCCTGATGAGGGTAGAGGCCCAGAAATCATGATCGCAGGAGGGTACCCTGTGACATAATCGAAAGCAATTCTTCTTTTAGGCTGTTCTGCACCTGCAGAAATTATATATTTCTGCTATTATATATATATATATATATATATATATATATATATATATATATATATATCTTTTCCGGCCAAGAACTTTTGATAAAGATGTGTGAGAGCGCATTTTTATCGATTTTTAGTATTTACTATCCGCATGATGGTGCTAGTGCATGCTTTTTAAATTACCTACGGGTTTGCAGCCGGAAATCACCGGAGCCCCGATAGGTGGTGCTAAATGTTACATTTAACTTGTAGTACTGTTTCAGTATGATAGACGTTTCGTTTTCGATTTTGTCATATCGAGCAATCTGTTATTTCAGATCTCCCTGGTTACAAGCCTGCCTGATGAGGGTAGAGGCCCAGAAATCAAGATCGCAGGAGGGTACCCTGTGACATAATCGAAAGCAATTCTTCTTTAAGGCCGTTCTGCACCTGCAGAAATTATATATTTCTGCTATTATATATATATCTTTTCCGGCCAAGAACTTTTGATAAAGATGTGTGAGAGCGCATTTTTATCGATTTTTAGTATCTATGTACGATTTTGTTAACTGGATATGTGGTTGTGAAGTCTCTAATTCACTTTACTGTTATGTTTGTTGTTTTCTAAGGACTCGTCGGACTCATTATGCTGTAAAACCGATGTTAAAGACTTAAAATACTGAAAAGAAAAAATAAAAAAACATGCGTTTTCTGCAGATAACATGAAATGTTTGGTGAACTATGCTACGGTCGGAAGTGTTGATATTCGCACTCAGCTAGACACAGCTTATAGAAAATCCCTTACAGATTTGAATGAAAATGTATCCAAAAATTGTTATATTTGAAACAAAATTATAGCTTGTGTAAAATTTTGTGGGGCATTCGAGCTGGCACTACGTGGCCATGATGAAACGGCTTTGTCTGAAAATCCAGGGGTTTTTCGAGGGCTTATACATTTTGTTGAGGAGTTGGGCCAAGATAGACTATCCGCTTTAAGTATCGAGAAATCGTTTATAAAAGGAATGTGCATGCAATTTTAACGAACGTGTCATTCAGCATTTTTCCAATTCTAAAGAACGAAGAGTAGACCTGAATTTCAAGAAAATTTAAAGCTCAATATAAAGATAAGATATTTATTTTTATTTTAAGTATGCCTATTTATAAATTTGTTATTGACCTCCCAATATAATTCACCACGAGCCGCCACTGATTGAGAGGATATTATGTCCATAAATGAGACCCAGTTTCTCTGACATTTATAATTCGAAGGGGCAAGCACATCGCCAGAAATTTAATATCATTTGGCGAAGAGACAAAAAATAATTTTAATGGGGTTTTAAATCCCGTTAAAAATTCCATCTTTGAGCCATATCTTCGGAATTATAAAAGATAAATAAAAAGTTTTAACACCACTGATTTTTTTATAGAATTTGTTACTTCAAGTTTTTTTTCAATCTCTATTTTTGAGCGCTATATTTGGTATAGCATCAAAACCCGGTGCTTTTTTGTTATTCAAGTTGGAAATAATGTTTTTGTATCAGCAGTATCAATTACAGGGATTTGGTAGTATAGTCAAAAGCAGTGTTATCGTGCGGGTCATACGTTTTATCAACGACAAACTTTTTAAATTCGTTTTTCTTTTATTACGTATAATCATATCGTCCGCATAAAATCCGGAAGATGAATTAGATAGACCTGTGATATTTTCATATGAAAAAAAGAGGATAAACGTATAAATACCAGCAGTTGCAAAAATCTTTGAGCGATGTCATTTCAAAGTCAGATTGACAAGTCAGTGACAAAATGAGTAATACAAAACAATTTTCCGGTTTTTTGAATCCACAAGCGAAAAAAATGTTATTAAAGCTAATAAAATATTACGAAAATGAAAATTCACCGGCCAATATCCAGGAGATAGTAGCAAAAGCTCTGGGAATCGGTACAAGGACTGTGCAGAAAATTGTGCATGAAAAAAAGCATAATTTACTACCGAAGAAGATTAAGAAATGTACACGAAAAAAGCCAAAGACAGAAGACTTAAGTGATAATGTAAAAATGGATGTTCGTAATGCAATTCACGTTTTATACACATCAAAAATTAATATAACCTTTCAAGTTTTAAAAGAAGCTTTAAAAAATCGAGGCATATTGGAAATTGGACTAAAATCAAAAATTAATAAAAATGTTGGGTTTTCGATATAAAAAGGACTGTAATCGAAAATTTTTATGCGAGTTGCAAGATATAGTAAGTCGGCGTATCCAGTTTTTAAAGAAATACACGGAAAATGTTAATTCAAAATTTAGAAAAGTGGTGCTTTTAGACGAGACTTGGATATTTTCTAATGGAAGTGGTTCGAAATCTTGGCAGGACAAATCTCTAAAAAGTGTCAAGAGAAAAAAGGGATGTGGGGCGGGAAAATGGTTCATCATTTTGCATGCAGGTTCTTCAACAGGATTTCTCTTAGGTGCAAGTTTACTGTTTTCTTCAACATCCAAAAGCATGGACTACCATGATAATATGAACTGTGAACTGTTTGAAAAGTGGTTGAAAGAACAACTGATTCCAAATTTAGATGCTCCATCTTTAATCATTCTGGACAATGCATCTTATCATTCAAGAATCTTAAATAAACAACCTACTTCATCCTGGAAGAAAAGTGATATTTATGACTGGCTAATAAAACAAAAACAAAATCCTTTACCCAATATGCTGAAACTAGACCTTCTTTTAATGGCAAAGTCTATTAAAAAACCAACAGTATATGCCGTAGATGAAATATTACGGGAAAATGGACAAGAGGTTTTACGACTGCCGCCATACCATTGCCAGTTTAACGCAATAGAATTAATATGGGCTGGGGCAAAATCACCTTACGAAAAACACGTGAACGATGGTTTTACATCAGATGAAGTGCGAACTGTTTGGCAAGATTCATTAAATTATATTACGCCGGAGTACTGGAAGAATATTGTGGAACATACAGAGAAATTAATACGGGATTGATCATTGCGCCATTTGAGGAGGACTCAGAAGATGAGGACTTTTTAAGTTATGATGATATTTTTTAGTTTATAATATTAAAAAGTTTCTGAAGGATTATATTAGTCTTTGACGTGTATAAATCAAAAATTGCAGAAAATATATATATATATATATAATATATATATATATATATATATATATATATATATATATATATATATATATATATATATATATATATATATATATATATATATATATATATATACATATATATATATATATATATATATATATATATATATATATATATATATATATATATATATATATATATATATATATATATATATATATATATATATATATATATATATATATATATATATATATATATATATATATATATATATATATATATATATACATACATATATATATATATATATATATATATATATATATATATATATATATATATATATATATATATACATATATATGGCCACCTAGATCCCCAGACATAACTCCTCTTGATTTCTATTTTTGGGGGTACGTGAAAAATGAAGTTTATAAGAAGAAATATGCAAATTTGGAAGGACTGAAAATTGAAATAAGGAGAATAATGGCGTCTATTGATGGAAAGACAATTTTAAAGGCGACGAGGCATGTGCTAAAATGTGTCCGAAAATGCATAGAACAAGATGGTGATGTGTTTGCTCATTTACTGTGACAGTTAAATCTAACCAATTAAGTAATATTGTTTTTATTTGGAATTTCATGGCCAACTTGACTGTGAGTAAAAATATCGTTATAACTTTGTTGTTATTAGGTTTAGGCGATTAGTGCATATGAACTTTTTTATTCTTAGGACGATTTGCTAACGTTATGTCGAAAAATATACAGGGTGTTCCATTGAAAAAATATACATTTTTTGGAATAACTCGAAGACGCGATGTTCAATTGTTTTTCTGATTTCACTATCTTAATCAGCAGAAAAAATGCTACTAGTTTGCTAATTTAACCGACCTCATATCTCCAATAATAAGGAAGTTAGCAATGGTGCCGACTTAACCGGAGGCACACTATATATATATATATATATATATATATATATATATATATATACTTCCACTGATTCGAATCGCCTTTCGACTTTATTAAGGCGCTTGCCATTTTGTGTAATTTTGTTTTTGCCATCCAAAAATTTTTAACCAAATACATATTTAGGGAATTTTGTTATTTAGTCCCTCGACATTTAATATATAAAATAAAGTGGCTATCTTAACATTGCGTTATATAATAAAAAAAACTATTTTCTTTCTCCCTGTATATTTGTAAATAGCCCATCGAGATTTAATAGCTCGATAAAAGAATCACACAACATCTTGGTATTCACTGTGTTTTCTGATTTAATTCATAATGTTGGTGACCTTTGGACCCGCACGATAAGACCGCATTCGACTATATCATATTTTTGTAAGTTTGGTTAGTCCTGGCCACCCTAATTTCGTGTTGTTGATCTGTCCATGGGTTTTCACTAAATTGTTCTTGAAGAGAGTCCGCAAACAATTCGCTTTTTTCCCAGGATCAGATACTTTTGTATCCTGACTGTTCAAAAAACCAGGATTATTACCAGTAGGATTTTTTCTAAAGGCCTTTGTTAATTTGCAAACAGAGTTATCAAAAGTGTTTAATGATTGGACTTTGTCCTTCCATTTTTGATCTCGCGGCGCCTTTTAGAATAGCCTTTAGAAAAGAAAAAAAGGACGGAATGATCTAGAAAATTCTAGAATAATCTGAATACTACAGGGGTGAAAAGAAATAAGACTAAGAGAACATTCCAGAAGGATTTTTGACACTATCATGGTCGTTACATGGATAAAAACTAAGGTAAGTCTACTACATTAAAATAACAGATACTAAATAAATCCACCTAAAACTTTACAAATCTATAACTAAGATTAAATCCGCAACAATATGACTAATTAAGAAATCATACTTCTTGGGATGAGACCGGGTCATGACATGTAAATAACTATCCGACGTTTCGCCATCGATTGCACGAGGCATCTTCAGGATCTTTACTCTTGTGTTATGATCGGTTTCCATGTGTGATCTAGACCGTAACTCGTATCTCTATAATACACATAAGAAGATTGGAGAATGTTTGCGATCTCCGAAGGATGTTGTACCTTTTTAAATAGAAGGAGTATATAAAATGCCTTGGTCCTGTGTGAGATACAGGACGCTCGAAATCCACTAAACTTGATCATGAACAATATTAAAAAGAAATAATTTGTTCAATCTGCTATAGTTGAACATCAGGATACCACTGGCTATATCATTTTACAAGAAAAAAATGTTTAGAATTCATTTATATTTGTTTGTGTAAATTATATTAAAATATCTTCAACGTTTACCTGTTTTTTATTTCAATTCATGCCTGGTTTATTCTTTGGCATATTAAATATTATTATTAATAAATATTCGTAACTTTAATAATTATATATCAACAAACAGACACAAAATATATTTAAAATCGACTTTTTGTTAAAATAGATTCACCTATTAATATGAAACGCATTCTTTAAAAATCCAAATGTAATGTTTTAAACGGCATACGTTTAAAAACCCTATTTCGCAGTCTAACAAAATGAAAGGAAAATTCATAAGAATTAATATATTTGAAACGTTTGTCATACAAATTTTGAAAAAACTATTAGAGAGTTATTCAGTAATAAGTCGTCGCCAACTAGAAAAAAAAATTGTTAGTATTTTAGCATTAATAAAAATAAAAGGTTATTAACAAATGGGCAAGAAGAATAACAGGGGCTTTGATATACTTATTTTTAGAACTACGTAATATCATTTTTTTATCGGATGGGAATTGTTTACCAAAAATTTTTACCCACATGTAAAATCGAATTCTAAACTTTTTTCTTATAAAATATTTCGAAATCTCGTTATCTAAACATACTTTTACCATTTTCAAAGTTTGTTTTAAAAACTTTTGTCATGCTGGATAGTGGCGAATTGCATATATCTACAGTTGGTTTTTTAGTTATTCGACATGGAGAAGCGATTGTGTATAAAATTTGTTTGTTGTTTTAATAATAATTTTAAATGAGCTAAGAAGTCCTTTGCGTTATTTTTTGTAAATAGATATTAAAATATCTCCGAAATACATAAAAACCATTAAAAAGTATAAAAAATATTGATTTTCAATGTTTTTATCAATGAATTTTCTTTGAAATAAAACTTTTGTTTACCTGGTAATAACTCTTCACTAGTATCTACTCTAAATGGACATGTTATGCCAGTTGAACATGCCTGTGTAGTTTCAGGTTTGCTTTTTGCATCACAGCGGTCACTTGATTGGCCCCTAGTGTCTTGACATTCGACAACCCTAGTTTGGACTCCTTCACCGCATGATACAGAGCACTGTTAAAAAATAATTGCAGTATATATATGGATGATTTTCATTTATATGCATAATATTAATCCGTTTTATCACATTATCGTGCCTTACATTTCTTATGAAAAACGGACTTCTTCCAACTTTTTTTGAAAAAGTGTTGCTTTCGACGTACTGATCAAAAAATGTTATGAACAACATGTAATTCCATTACTACTCTTTAAGATACATGTTAAACTTAGCCCAAATCCAAAATCGCATATAAAATGCATAAGGAATACACCAAATAAATATGTAATGTATGTATAATTAATGTAAAAAAGTTCAATACCCTGTATCTTAAAAACTAGTTATAGGATTAGATTGTTGCCCTGAGAACTTTTGATCAGGACATCAAGAACTATACTTAATTAAAAATCAGACAAACCACCGAAAGCCATTTTCTGTAAAAAGTATGAGAGGACCTTTGACAGTGTGTTTGACAAAGAACACCTGGTATTTTAGTAGTGCCACATATTTCTTTGGTTGGAACGATTTTAAGTTTTTAACTTTCATTTTTTTATTAATGTAAATTGCAAAATTTTGAAAACTGTAGCATATTATTTAACATCCATAAAACATTAGAGAGGCTTCGATCAAGTGCCCAGCGCCGGTCCTATATTGGACGTGGATAATTAGACATTCGCCGGAATTCAAGATAAGGATGGTATTTGTTTGGTCTTTAAACTATAATTTCGCTAAAGTAGTACAACAAACATTAATGTTAATGTTAATAAACATAGAAAAATAAAAATAACACTTTTACTATTAAAAAGTATAAACATAATTCCTCAAGCTACCACATTTTGTTTATGTATCAATTCAAAGGTTGTAAATTAAAGAAACTAAGTAATATACTTAGCATGTCTACAAATTAAGTTCGGATGGCGGATAAGTTTTAAGCAAATTGCGCGATTGAAGCAAATCTGACCAGAAAAGCTTCCATTATTAAACAAGAAGGCTTTGGATAAGAACTGACTCGTATCTCGTTGACAATGATCTCGTGCTGTTAACATGAACAAAGTTATAAAAAATCCATCCAGTTGTGAAATACGGTCAGCGATTAAGTTTTTAAATGCATAAAATGTTCGACCAGTGGAGATTTTTCGGCAAATTTATGGCAAAAATGCAGTAAGTGGGTAGTTGTAAGAAGGTGGTGCCCACCGTTTAGTCAAGATAACAACAAACGTGCTGTATTAAGTACCATATTTTAACCACATGGCCTGGCTATCTAATATGTCTAGACATTGTTTGAGAGGATATTAGAATGACCCTAAAATGTTGTGGTTAATAAACTTAGGACTTATATATAGGATATATATATATATATATATATATATGTATAAATATATATATATACATATATATATATATATATATATATATATATATATATATATATATATATATATATATATATATATATATATATATATATATATATATATATATATATATATATATATATATATATATATATATATATATATATATATATATATATATATATATATATATATATATATATATATATATATATATATATATCTATATATATATATATTTATTTATATATATATATATATATATATATATATATATATATATATATATATATATATATATATATATATATATATATATATATATATATATATATATATATATATATATATATATATATATATATATATATATATATATATATATATATATATATATATATATAATATAAAAATAAATATATATATATATATATTTATATAAGTTGGCTGCTACATCGCCCGCCGGCAACCCACCGCCACCTTCTCCGCCTTCATAGGGTAGGAATAAGTATTGGGAGTTACCAAATGAGATTTAACATTTAATAGATAGAAAACTCTATCTTTCTACAAGTAGTGACTTGTTTTTACGTTTATAATAGCGCACAAACTTAACGGCTTACTAAAGCAAGTGAACCTATACCGTCTATTAACAAATCTAGCACATTTTCTGCTAAATAAAGTGAATATTCTAAACAATAAATTTTATGATCACAACAAAATTGCGGTAAAGTAATTTATATCCTGTCCCAACGAATGCAGCCTTTTATCTATAAAACTGATCAAGTGATAAGTCGGCATTTGCGTTCAGTTCACCTATCAGCGATCTTAAGAATAAATTATATCTTACCCCGGACCATTTGGTAGGAAACCACGTGGGACAATCCATTTGATTGCAAGCCTCCTGAAACCAGGGTTTATGTCCTCCGCATTTCGATTCATCGACCTATAAAATGAAATTTTATGTTACTAATAAAATAGGATTTCTTTTTAAAGACGAGATAAAAATTCAGTGCTTGGACATACCTAATCAGAATTTAACCGGCTATGAGTTTTTTTGCTAGAACTAAGTAAAATAAGTATGTTATGGTAGTATGTACAGGGTATTCCATTTCGGCACTTTTGTGGGATATCTCCCTTATTTTTTAAGAGAGAAATTAAAGATAGCGCCAGCAGACTTTTCCCTAATAAATAAAGAATATTATACAGGGCGTTTTTGAATATCTTGCAATATCTGATAACTTATCAGAAAGGCGAAAACTGTTTTCTATATGACTTTTTTTGTAGAATTCAGTGCCGCTTTCAGAATAATTATACGGGGTGAGGTCAAAAATTTATCAGACCCTACTTTTTAAATGGGACAGCCTATATAATATTATTTACATTTATTAGGAATAATGTGGGCATTCCAAAAATATATACATAAATGCAGTGATTTTGAAAAATTCATGTGAGTAATAATTATTATACTAAAGATGGAATACTTTCAAAGTTAATTCACAAGATCTTGTTTACTTCTCAACTCTTAATTATTTATTACAGCATTTTAATTAAATTATGATAAAATTATTGAATTTTACTCAAAACAAACAATAATTACCTATTTTATTTAAAACTCAAGTTAGGAAAAACAAAAGAGCAACAACATTTTGAAAATGCAAAAAGTATTCAAAGATGGTTTTAAAAATGACGGCCATTTTCCCGAATTCAAAATTGGCACATTTTCGTTACACTTCTAATAGCGTTCAAAAGAATCATAGCTCTTCTTTGCAAATGTCTGAAAGTTAAATCGATTGCCACACGAAGCTCCACTACAGACTGACATCATGTTTAATTGAGGAAAGTTATTGTCTAAAAATGTCATTAAAAGCTCAGAATTGGTGGTTTGGGGCACCCTCTAGTATCAATGAAAGATTTTCCAACGCTCGGCATCGCCGGGGTGTCAATATTGAACTATGTTGAATTTATTTGTGTACTATTTATATTTTCGCAAAACTCCTTGAAAATCAGACTTTATTTCTTTTCTCCCTTTATCTTGTTTAGTGTACACTTTAGGAAGGGGGTTGATAAATGATTCATGATAAATTTAATTTAAGGCGGGCAAACAGGTCGCGGAAACGTTGCCTTCTCTCTGGATATCTAATATGAACAAAAAGGACTCCTAAGATATTATTCTAACCATAGCCCTCAAAAGGTAAAGTCTTTGTAAATATAATTCAGAAACTTCTTGGAGAACATATCATACTATTCATAATTTTCGTAGACCGCCATTTTTGTAAAAAAAACAACAGAAATATTTCATTAATAATCAAAAACTAACAAAAGCGCAAAGTTTCTGACAATTTACTTTTTGTTCAAAACAAATTAGCCATAGCCTACTACCTACTAATTGAGCACAAAAGATAATGTTAGAAAATCTCGAATTTTGAGAATCAAGTTGTCAATACTTCTGCATTATTCAATTATTAAGTGAAATTTGTAATATGATTTCTAAAATGATAGAAGATTTTATTCAAGGCAAGTTACGATAAGATGGTTTTATGTATCTAAAAGTCAAATCTTACATTTAAGGAAATTAGTTCTATATCAACCTATAACTATACTACACCTAAAATTAGATGACATAAAGATGTCATTGTGCGGTCCAGTAGCGTAGCCATGGTTGCAAGTTGTTGACGGACATTAACCAAAGGGAATAGTGAAAGCCCTAGGGGGATATATCTTCCTATATTTCCCCCGTTGCTACGCTACTTTTACGGTCTGCAAGAAGATAACCTTTGTCCATATGACACTAGTTAGAAATTCGACTTGCAACAATGTCAGAATTTTAAAGGCGGCTTTAAGGATATGTTTATATTAAATAATTTTTAGAAGATCCAGATTCAGTACACGAGGTCGATTGTAAACAATAATAGTCTAAACAAGTATTTTCTTTGGAGGAAAGATCAAATTTTTACGTATAGAAAGGAATAAAAAGTGTATTAAAATAACATTATTACTAATATTGCCTGAAATATTTATTAATAAGCAGATGACAATCTTTTCAGACGAAAACGACGCCATATCATTTTCTTAGAGTAATAAATTGTACCTTGGATGAGTATGCTCCAAGGCCAGAAACCTAATTCCTATTCTTGTTGAGTAATCGTTTTTTAAGAGGTGGCCACACAATTTATACACATTTATTGTTTTATGTATGTATGTATTGTATTTTTTTACAGTCTATGTATTTTATTTAATTACAGTCTATTTAAAATTTAATAACTGTTAAGTTGATGCTAGTTATTTGTCTACTAACAAAAAAAGTTTTTTCGCAAATCTTTAGACGAATTAAAAAAAATGTAATAGTCAAAATAAAACCATCTTGGTTTAACTACTCTCCAGTTAACATTCAATCATTCTAAAGATCGTTTCTGAAACAAGTGGTATTTTGCATATTTAGGTTAGATCATATATATAATGAGAGAAATGCAATTATCTTGTACTAGATGCCTGCCACACCTTTATTTCAATTAAATGCTCTATCGAAATCTCCAACGCTTTTGAATACCGTAGAACTTTTGTATAAGTTATGTGAGTTTAAAGTGGTACATTTCCGCAATTGCAAAACTTTGAGAAGCAATTTATAACAGTTTATTAAAAACGTAATTTTCACAGGCATATTGTAATATTTAGTATATTGTTTAAATTACTAATTATGTAGGGTTATTTATTAGCTCGCTGCGAACTGAATCTTTTTCAGACCTCCAAACATTAGCATTTTGGCGACGATAATTCTTTTATCGTAATTTCTTTCAACCCTAAAAGAAAAAGGAACTTTTTAAGAGAACCGAAAATCCTTAATTAGCTGTCAATTATATTACTTTTAAGAGAGGCGCTGTGTCTAATAAAACTTTCAGCACGTCGAAAGGGTCGAAAATAAAATGGAGTTTTTTCCATTTATTTTACGTGTCTGAATTGTAGTGACTTAGGATTTTAATATAAGAAAGACATTTTTAAAACATAATACTGGTTAAAGACATTTGATAATGGATCTTGGTTTTTAATCAATAAAAACTCTTATACACTAGATAGGTCCTAAGACCTCTTTTCTCCTTTGAAACCGGCAATTTTCATTTGGATTTGATATCGAAGGTTATTCATGTAATGTTCGACTACTAGCATCACCCGAATGTTTGACTAACTAGCATCACAACAGGCATATTTTCCTAGTAAGATTTTTTAAACGTATTCCATGAGTTCTTTGAAAGTAGCGAGATCAATGTAAAAAACCAGAAGGCATAACTTTAAACGTTTGCTCATTTGTTTTTCACCATTATCCTCTGGTCCAGGGGCGTGCAGTCCATGGAAGCAAGGGAAGCAGTGCTTACCCAAAAAAAATTACAAAACATCTTCTAAAATGTAATTTTTGAAATAGGAAACCATTAATTTAGTTTATATTAAAAATGCTAAAATATTATCTTAATTATCAAGCCCATAATAAATACTCCGGCCGAGCAATAGAATCGAATAAAACCTATGCGGGCCGCTAGCCTCTCTGCAGCCAACTCCTGTATGCTTGATTTCCTGTGAATCGAGCCAGAGGTTATTGAACTTTCCGACGGCTGTTTGCAATTTTTGCCTATCATTGGAGTAGGTTCTTTGTTTGAACGTCTATCCGTGTATTGTGTGATACGTACGAACTTCGGCTGTCGGTAATAAGGTTGAAAATGTTGGAGAATTTAGCAAGAAGAGTGTCTGCGAATGTGTCGTGTGCGTCTTAATAATAAAGGGATTTTCAACATTAAACTTTGCTGATAAGCCTCAAATAATTTCCAAAGCAAGGGCAAAACCGCCTATGAAAAATTTAACCATTAGAATGAAAAACTGTATTAGACATTTTTATCCGGAAAAACAATACGAACAATTTAAATGACTAACAGGATATGAAAATATAAGTATTGTTGGCCATGTTTACTTGAAAATGAAAAAGATCTCTGGAATAAAAGTGGTTTATCCGATTTAAACAATTTCCATAAAGCTGTAAAAGACACATTATGTCCAAAGCGCATTTGCAGGCCGTTATAAAAGAAAAAGTCTTCACCAAAATCAGAATCGAACACGCCCTTAATAAACAGTTGGAAATTAGTCACCGCCAACACAATGAACTAGTCGATAAAAATAGGCAAATATTAAGAAGACTTATCGATGTTGTTTGTTTTCTCGGACAGCACGAATTGGAATTTAGAGGTCATAAGGAAACAAGGGCTTCTTCAAATAGAGGAAATTTTCAAGATTTACTTAGTTTAATGGCTAAATATGATGATTGCTTTAAAAAATCATTTAGAGCAGTCTAGCGTTGTTCGCAGAACGTCGAATCGAATCAAAAATGATTTAATTTTCGCTGTTGCGACCATTATTCTAAAAAGAATTAAGCAGGTGATTGGCGAGGAGCGGTTCATTGCTATTGTTCTGGACGAAACAACTGATATCACTAATTTTAGCCAATTATCTATAGTAATACGCTACGTTAAAACAGACGGAAGTATTCAAGAGCGATTTTTAGGTTTTAAAAATGTGTCCGAAAATCGTACAGCAGATGCATTATATACCGTAGTTTATAACGTTATTAAAGAAATTAATAGAGAGAAAAAATTAGTTGCTCAAAGCTATGATGGAGATGCAGTGATGGCAGGACAATTAGGGGTCTGTAAGCTAAAGTTCGAGAAACTTTCCCAAGTGCTGTGTTTGTCCATTGTTTTGCTCATAAATTAAATTTAGTCCATCAATCACATAAAAGAGTGTAAAGTATTTTTCGTTACTTTAAGTGGCATGGCTGCTTTTTTTTCAAACTCAACAAAACGCACACAAGCTTTGGACTCCATTGTCTACAAACGGTTGCCCAAAGTAGCAAACTTGTGTTAACAGTATTTGATAATATAATAATAAAATAATAGCAAATAATGAAACGTACGGACTCAGAAGCAATAAATAGTTTTTGGGGGTTTTTGAACTGTTTGAAACGAGATTTTAATTTTAATTATTTGTTGAACATATTTTCAGAAATATTTCCATTCTCGGACAATGTTTTTAATATATTACAAACTAAAACAAATGATATTGATTTTTGTCTAAAAAAAGTGGATGATTTTAAGTCTATGTTAAACCAAAAAAGAGATGACTTTGACCTATTTTGGGAGAAAACGATAACGTTAAATGTAGAGGCACAAGCCAAGCGTCTTCGAACAGAAAAGGTGGGAGATGTTTAAACATCACACAGACGCCTCTTTTATGAAATAATCGATAAACAAATAAACTATAGATTTAACGATTTAAATGATTTTAAATTCCTCGAGCTCTGCAATTTTAATGCATTTAAAGGAAAAACTTTTCTAGAAGTTGCGTTTAAATATCTTTTTCTTCATTATGACCAGTTCTTCGACCGAGTGTTACTGCGATCTGAACTAAAAGTGATTTACGAAATGCAATTTTTAAAAGTCAAGGAGCTGGAAGATGCCTACACCGAAATGTCGAAATTGTGTGAATTATTATTGACAATACCTGCCACAAGTTCATCAGTAGAACGCAATTTTTCAACACTTAAACGTATAAAAAAATTCGTGAGAAATTCAATGGGGCAGGAGAGACTTTCGCATACATCGCTGTTGTCCATTGAAAATAAACTTCTCCAAAATATGTCGGAGCATCGACGTTATTGACGAATTTGCAAAAAATGATCGAAGAATCGAATTACATTACAAAAAGGTAAGTTTCTAAAAATTGCTTTCCTTTCATAAAATTTCACCGCACCGAAATATCCATTTTTTAAATTCAGCGTTGAAAACTATTTAGAATCTGATAAATTGGTTAAATTGTCATCCATTCTCGGTAATGTTTAGTTGCCTCTTTTAGTGATGTGATTAATTTTTCGGTAGTCTACAAAAAGCCTAATGCTTTCTTCTTTTTTCGGTATACTATAGACTATTTGACTCTTTGATAATCCTTTCAAGAAGCATGGATTTTCAACATCTGTTTTTGCAGTTGACACTCGTCATAGTTTGCACGGTTTCCGGTTCGGGCATCTCGAACCTTAAAGATATTGCGTTCGCTTAACAAAAACTTGTTAAATTTTAGAAACTATGACACATGATCCCATGGTTTCTACATGACTTCAGTTTCCTTCTTTACAATATTTTATAAGATGTTGTTTTGCATCCAGCCCCGTATTTCATATAGTTTGTGTTTATTTCCGTGATCAAAGTTAGAGTTTTCTGGCTAGCATTTTCAGATATATTACATTTTTATTTACTCATTAACCAACGTAATTAAATGTTTAACGACGTAATAAATTAACGACAGTTTTTGATTGACCATCTTCACAACAATTTGAATTATAACTTTCATAATTTCAGTTAATCGATTATTTTTGAAAAATGTTTTGCGTTTCTAATTTCATTCTTCAGTTGCGATTTTTAGATAAAATTTAGCTCATATAACTTTCTGTATCCTTTTTCATGCATACGTTTTTCTCATGTAAGCATTAGGTAACAATTTTTGGTTTCTTTAACACACCACAAGTTTTACATGCTCTTACTTGTTTCTTTAATTGAAAGTTTCGAATTAATTTACTATTCAGCTGCAATATTGCACTTGCAAGAATTTCCCGAGGAGCTTTTAAATAGGTTAATTGCGTTAAACCTATAAGCAAATTATAAACTTTGCTCTTAAACTCAGACACGCTGACGTATTTGAAGTCTTTAGTAAAATGTTCTACTATTTACATTTTCCATGAATTATTCATGCCTCTAGGGAACATTTTAAAAAATTTGCCTAATTGTTGCAGCTAGTAAAATAAAAATTTAAACCTATCATCTTGTTGCGCATATTTTATTCGGAAGGACAGAATTAATTTTCATTGCACTATCAAGCGTCTTTAAATTTGTTTTGGACGTAATAGAAAGAGAATTATCATTTATTATTTAATAGTCTTGCAGCCTTGGTAAAACGTATTGAAATAAAATGATACAAAACTAGCCAGTACGATTCAAGCTTCTTTAACCTCTTTATAATTTTAAAACTCAGAATAAAATTATAAGCATTAATATGCACAGAGAAGGGTTAAAAAGATTTTGCAATTTGCTAAGAAAGTTTATAAACTTATTTTGAAATTGATAAATGTAGGGTGAGGTAATGAAATGCCAAAAAAATACTAGAAACATTTTTAAACAAATTCAGCCCATGAGACATTTTGCCAATGAGTTTCAGTTTCAGGGTTCTTAGTAGGGATGGGCGTATTATCAATAAGTCAGTAAAATATCGAATAACAACAGTTTGAAGATGTGAATTTAATGAACCATAATTTTGGTGGCGATAAATAAAAAATAGCTGATAATATCGATAGCTAGTGTAGAACATCGATAGTTATGGATAAACGGGTTACTTTATAAAAACCAGGACCTTTTTTTTGCTCTTTGATATCTTTGTCTGCCTCTGTCGCAAATATATCGATGGGTAGTAGCAAATACCGATAGGTATCAATGACTATCGGTATGTACGAATAACTATTGTAAAGGAATACACTATAGCAATGGAATAGAGTATATAAATTCTTAATTTATTTTAAAAAATTTTCTAAAGCTGCAGTCGGTTTCTCATGACAAATCTTAAACACGAGTATTACAAAGCAATCTTTAAAGCAAAGCTATGTAATATTAGTTATGAGAGTTTTAAAAGCCAAACAAAATATTAAATAACACATTATTTCTAAAGCTATCTTTTAGATTGACATTGTGTAGGTATATATATAAACTTACTTAAGATAAACCTTTCACTCGACTATACATCTCCCTTAAAAGTTATGGTTATCATATGGCCCTTCTTCGTGAGAAGTTTTCTTTGCCAGCTTTCATTTAAGTTAAAATTTATAATAATTCAAACATTTCATTTGGTTCGATTCAGTTATAACAAATTGTCAATTTACAATATTAAAATACAATAGAATATTTAATAATAGAGGCGTTCTCAAAATGATGTTTTTTTGAAAAGCATTGTTTTCCTTTAGAAAAAATTGGCCGAAAGGTTTTTTCTTTACCTTCCTTTTTTTCGCTATGGTCTTTTTGACCAGAACGCTGATAAGTTAGTTCAAGTTTTAGACATTAATATAGAAGCGCCTTTTTTTAATTTAGTCGAAAATGTAATTAATTATACTTTAATTTAATACAATTCTCACATAAAGTAGAACTGTAGGCGACACTGAAATATTTGTAAATTAAAAGATCAGGATGCATCTATGACGACGCTTTGCGTTCCAGCCAAAAAGAGATTTGTGAGGGGGGCAGTTCTTGTCAAATTACTGTGATGACCTTTTTTCTGATTCCTAAAACAAGAGTTAGTCTGAGTCAAAGTTCTAGTTGTTATGGTTGTCTTTAAATTATTTTTTTGTGGTGGTTTATGGGGATCTACATCTACAGAGGGTTTAACAACAGTATTTTATTTTGATTCTAATATTTATCTTTACACATTTTTAGGAGTTAAATTTATGTTTTTTTAAAGATTTGTTTTATTTTTCTTTGTTCTAAGATTGGCGACTTTAACTAAATTCCGTCAACTTCTAGAATTTAATTTAGGTTTAAATATTTTTTTGGTTATTCATTTCAAGTATTACTTTTTTCTATAGTAATTCTTATCTTTTTATTTTTGTTAATACATGTTTAAGTTGTTTTATTTAAATACATAAATTCCAAACCACCTGTTTGTTAGATTGTTTACATTCAAGAAGAAGATACCAAGATTGCTGCCGGTTGCTGTAGTTCGAGATATAAGTGACCGCTGAATTGGTGAGATAAGATTCAGGTTTTACATGTTTTCAGGTTTTAGAGTTCTTAGATACCGAAAAATATGTTTTATCAATTCCGTCGGTCCGTCTGTCGCTTTGTCCGTCAAATTTTAGTGTCCCTAGATGTCAAAAAATATGTTTTATAAATTCCGTCGTTCCGTCTGTCGGTTTGTGTATCAGATGGCGACATAGTTTAAAATATTCATCAGATTGACTTCAAATTTTACTCAAAAAAGAATGGTCATTTGGGGATGACCTGGTAATATTTTGGTAAAAAACAAATATGGCAAAACAAAATGGCGGCCTAGTAAAATGTTAAAAAATTATTATTAAAAAAACGCTAATCCAATTTATCTCAAATTTTGCATAAAATCAAGTATTATGTAGAAATCAACCGGTAAAAATATTGGTATGAATCCAAGATGGCGGCTTAATAAAATATTTAAAAAATCTGCCTAAAAAAACTCCTTAATGGACTGATTTCAAATTATGTGCCATAACTAGTTGTGGTATAAAGACGAACTAGTGAAACTGTGGTACTAATTCAAAATTTTTAGGTTTTAGGGTCCCTAAATTCCAAAAAATATGTTTTATTAATTCCGTGGGTCTATCTGTCGGTTTGCCTGTATGCCTGTCAGTTCGTGGCATAGTTTAAAAACTACTCATCAGATTGACTTCAAATTTTAGTCAAAAATTAATTGTCATGAGGATGAGCTGGTAATATTTTGGTTAGAATCCAATATTGCAAAATAAAATGTCGGCCTAGTGAAATGTTAAAAAAATTATTACTAAAAAGAGTGATTATTGAATTTATCTCAATTTTTGCACAAACTAAGTATTATTTAGGAATCAACTGGTATAATTTTGGTACGAATCCAAGATGGCGGTCAAATAAAATGTTTTGTTATCGTGAAAAACCACTGTCAGGTTTAACATATTTTCAGGTTTTAGCCTGACTTGTTTGTATTTTGGTAAACATCCAAAATGCCGGAACAAAATGGCGGCCTAGTAAAAAAATGTATTACTAAAAGACTAATTATCCGATTTCCTCAAATTTTAAGTAATTCTTATGTAAATGAACTGGCAATATTTTAGTATGACTATAAGATACCAAAACAAATTGGTGGCCTAATAAAATATTTAAAAAATCAGCCTAAAAACTAATCATTAGATTAACTTCAAATTTTGTGTAAGCATTAAATGTGATATAGGGATAACCTGGTAGGAATTCAACATGACGTAACACAATGGCGGTGTGTGTCAATGTAACTTATTGAATTTATAAATTATGCCCAAAAATCAAGTGTAGCATAGTAGAAACTGGTAAAATATTGGTAGGAATCCAACATGAGGGAACAAAGTGGCGATCAATAAAAATATTTGAAAAGATTGTATATAAGTGACCTAAATGACCACACTTCACTATTCTTAATAAAATGAAAAATTCATAACGAGGGAAGTTCCGATTAAAGGAAATTTACCGATTTTTTTTGCAATGTGTAATCTATCCGAGATACAAAATTTTCAGAAATGCATTTTAAAAAGATAGCGGATTTCGAAAAATTTCTTTGCGGCAACTTTCGTTTTATCAAAAAATAGACAAAGACTGCAAGTCCTTAATTTTGCCAATAACCGAGGTAGCCTACAATGATAAAATCCGGACAACCTGTATAATTTTTAGGGCCTAATAATTTGTTTTGTCACGATTATTGTTTTTCATGGGCAAGACTTTCCAGTTCTCTGTTTCCCCAAAATATATGACGCAGTGTATTGATTCCAATGGTAAATATTGTAATGGTGGTGCCATTCCAAGACTTTCTTTAATTTGTTAAGTACGGGCTCTTAAAAGTTTCTGATCAATTTACGGTCGGACTACGATAGAACTTTTGACGAGAAAAGTTACACAACTTCGGTTCAAATTAGGCAATTCCCAAGAAAAATACCTAAAAGTAATAGTTTAACTTACGCTATTTTCGAAGATATAAAGAAGGTCGAAGTCTTATTACTACTGTAATTTATAAAGAAGTTTCCGCTTATGGGTGTAATAATATGTCTTTTTACAAATTACACCGTGTACGTATGGAGGAGTAAACTATGTTATTGAAGGGGAGCCAGCCAAATGTTAATTATGAAAAACATAATCGCTCTCAAATGTTGTATAAAATGTCTTTTAACCCATTTTAATTTCTATATCACAAAAAGTGACCGATATATTTTGCATATGACGATATTATTTTACAAAAAAAGGAATTGATAAACAAATCTTTGACAATTTAAAATGTGAAGATTTTTTTTTTGAAAATCCTCTCTGAATATTGTCTGTATCTAAATTAGTAGATAACAATATTCCAATTTTATAGCGCGTTCGTGACTTAGGGTAAGCAAGAGTATACGTGATTTAGGGATGCACGATCTTTTGGAAATTGATCTATTTTAACGAAAACCCGATTTTTTTGAAACGATCGTGACATTTGGCATGCCATTTTTTAAGAGAATCATCTCTTTTGTTAAGAATCCTTCTTTCAATCTTCTTTTTATATTCCACTATATTTAAAATGAAAACTATCAAATCAAAAAGATTGTGAAACGCCATTATATGTTTAATCAATACCCTGGAGCGGTCTTTGATAAAAATAATTTTTTTTTGTGTTATACAGAGCGTGAAAAAATATAATGTAAAAATGAAAATGTTTTAACTCTCTGAACCTCTTGCAATAGTTATTCTAGAACTTTCATAGTAATCACATTTAGAAGTTTTGTTGGATATCTCGGGCTGTATTGCACGGTTTTTTATTTTTTTGTTTAGAAAAAAAGTCACAGGGTATTTTCAAAAAGTCTGTATTTTTTAAATTAAAACAATTTAAAAATTTTAGGGGTTCTTTTATTTATGTAAGAACTGAAAGTCTATTGACGGTTATTAACAAAATATATGCTAGGATTGTTAACGTTATTCATTCTCCTGTTTGTTTTCTATTTTACTTAAAAATTTAGTAGTTAATTTTTTTGCTGTATATTTTGTGTCAAATAAGAAAACATTGTTGTAAGGCGTGGAATCTAAAATGCTTTCTAAATTTTTACATTGAGAAAGAAATCAGGCATTTTATAAACCTGATAAATTTTTTAAATGATGATATTATGAATTTACTTACTTTTATCTTTGTATTATTCATTTCTTCAATACAATGGACTTGTCGGAAACGGGAACCCCCCCCACAACTTACAGAACAGAAACTCCACTCCCCAGCGTGCCATCTAAAATAAAAAAGAAATAAATGTTAGTTTACAATATACATGATACTATTTGCTATAGAGTGCTATATTTATTTAATATTCGGGTTGATCAACAAATAGAGATAAGAGAGATAAATTTTATTTGACTACATTTTGATACAATAAATAAAATTGACCTGTTTTCTTATGATAAAAAATTTTACCTGTACAATATATTTAAAAAAAACTCTGATAAAAAGCTATAGATAATGATTTATTTTATTAAAAGATACTGAGAGGCCCATTGTTTAAAAACAAATGTATCGTGATTTGATCATCAAAACTCAACTACCATTTAAAAAAAAAATAAACCCAATATTTTTATCCATATCCATACTTTGCTGCGGTATTCAAAACTTTTATTTGGTTATATTAAATGACATTTTCTTAGGACAACCCTGTAGGACACTTTTGCACAAACAAACGATGTAATTTCAACTGGGGAATTTTATAAAATATGTATGTGCCTCAATGGCTTACGCAACACATCTTATATATATTTATATATATATATATATATATATATATATATATATATATATACCAAGATCTCCTGACATAACTCCATTAGACGAACTTCAACTTAATATTAGGCGCATCGTAATATCGATGGCAGAACACTTTTGAAGGCAACAAAAGCTGTATTACAAAATGCTGAAAAATATATTGAAGAAAATGGAGATATATTTGCCCACTTGCCATAAATTTAAATTGTTCTTATTTCTAACTTAAATAAAACACTAAGTAAAAAAAACGTAAAATACAATTTTATTTTAAAAATACATAGCATCCTTTATCTAAAAGCGAAATATACGAATAACTAGGTCATCTTTAACTTTAGGCCAGTAATGCATATACACTTTTTTGTTCAGCAGAAGAATTGCAATCAAAACAGCAAAATATATACAGTCGATCCCATTTAAAAAATACTATTTTTTAAATTGCTTCAGAAACGTGATGTTCGATTGTTTTTCTCTTTTTACTGTTTTAATCACAATAAAAAATGCTACTAGTTTGCTAATTTAACCGACTAACCGTAATAAACCAGTTAGCAATAGTGCGCACTTAATTTGGTACACTATATATATATATATATATATATATATATATATATATATTATATATCTTAGAACAATTTAAACATGAAATCGAATAAACTACGTTTGATTTCCTTTTTTGTGGAACTTTTCTTTTTAATGGTGGGTACAGAGAATTTAACAAATTTTGTGCTTTATGACAAACATCTATGTTACGTTTTGAAAGAATATATTTTAATTTTTCTGATAGGTTATGTACGCACGTTAGTGCCACGTATTTAGTAATTTGGTTCTTTATTGCTTCTTTGTTTTTGTTGTAATGGAGATAAGTTCTTTGTTTAAAGATTCTTAAAATATTTTTTTCTGGATAATGGTTATCTACTAATGTCTGTTTAACTTTTTCTACAATTTTTAGTCGGTATTCTGGAGTGCTTAGAGCGATTGCGCGGTCCGTTAATCCTGTTATTACTCTATTCTTCTGGTTGTTTGAATGGATAGAATTAAAATTTACATATCGGTCCGACCAGGTTTCTTTGGTATACCATTTAGTTTTTAATTTGTACTGAGCTTATTCTCTGATTAATGTTTATTATTTTATTTCATAATTTTCTACAATTTCCATTGTGAATTTTAACTTTGAATGAAAATTATTAAAGCCATTTAGTAGTTCGTAAATTTTATCTTCTGGAATAGCCGTCAAACAATCATCAATAAATCTTTTGCAAAAAATTATATTAAAATCCATTTTCTCCAAAACACTTTCTTTTAGATACTCCATTACAAGTTGTGCTATTGTAGAGGATATTGGGGAGCTCATAGCACACGCGTTTACCTGTTGATAGAAACTTTCTTCGTATTGAAAGTAATTGTTGTTTAGTGTAATGTTCACAGCCTCTATAAAATCTCTTAATTCAAGTGTTGTGTCTTTTTTTAAGGTGCCCCATTTCTTTGTTATTATCTCAGGAACTAATTCGTTTGGGATGTTGGTATATAAAGAAACAACATCAAGCGATGCAAGTTTGTTATTGTTAGGAATATTAATTTTATCAATAAATTGCTTAAAAGTAAAATAATCTTTTATAAAATAATTGTTTTTACCGGTAATGTTTGACAAGCATTCCGATAAATATTGTGATAGTTTGTAAAATGGAGATTGTATTCATGAAACAATTGGTCCTAATGGAATGCCTATTTTATGTATTTCAGGTAAACCATAAATTAGGAGTAACTGCATTATGTATCCTTAAATTTTTGGATGTGTTTTCCGTTATGACATTTTTTCTTAAAAATTTCTATATTAATGAGATATTTTTGTTTTGAAATATATTTGTAACATTGCTTTTTAGTTTTTTACAATTTTTTGTATAGCCGAATAGTTTTTGTATCGCTTAAATTAAAATACTTATTCCAGGTAAATCCAATAAGACAGTCGTAATGAATTCAAATGATTATAAAAGAAAAATGAATGATACTTCAAAAAATTAGGAATCAGGAGACTAAATAAAGTCCTGATAAAGCTCAACACAATAAGCGAAATGTTGATTCAAAGTAGGATATTTTTGTTTCCATTGTTAACCTAACCCAAGAATATATATATATATATACATATATATATATATATATATATATATATATATATATATATATATATATATATATATATATATATATATATATATATATATATATATATATATATATATATATATATATATATATATATATATATATATATATATATTCAGCAAAGTTTTCTTGGGAATTTTGGTTCAGTAAAATAAACTGCGAGGTAGTGAGCAGTTACATAATTTTATTTTTTTTTCCAGGACGTTTCGTTGACTTTCGTACAACTTTTTCAACTAGTTTATAACGTGTCATCAGAAACAAAGATCCAAAATGTATTATATTTTCACGTTGTGTGTGTTTTTAATGTAATATACAAAATGTCAGCTTCGTGTTATATGTCTCATATGTGTTATACAATTTGTTATCGCATTTAATGCATTTTGGATCTTTGTTTCTGATGACACGTTATAAACCAGTTGAGAAAGTTGTACGAAAGTCAACGAAACGTCCTGGAAAAAAAAATAAAATTATGTAACTGCTCACTACCTCGCAGTTTATTTTACTGAACCAAAATTCCCAAGAAAACTTTGCTGAAACTTATATATTTACAATGGTTCAAGAAACATACAATGATCATATATATATATATATATATATATATATATATATATATATATATATATATATATATATATATATATATATCTATATATAAGCTTTCTAGCAAGTAATCAATTTATAAAAACACACCTACGATTTTTTAAAACTAATTTAAAATTTTATGGGTACTATTTACAAAAAATTATTACAAGATTAATAAAGTTCATTTGTAGTTAGCTGTTTCAATCCCCTAATGCTAGCTTTTATAGTAACAAAAATGTTTTATATACTAGAGATAAAAGAAATTTGATAGTTTCACCAGCTTTGGAAATCAAAAATATTTTCGTGTTTAGGGGGCCCCTGTATCAATCGGTTAAACCTCTTGCAAATTTTGACTACACACACACCCATAGAGGTATTATCTTTGTTTTCAAAAACCTATGTTTTTCCTTTTCTAGGATTCTTCAACCTAATATCTAATCTAACTAAACTTTTAGTTTTAGAAACTCTTCTCGATTATAATACTTTCCTTACATAGCTCATATGTATATGTAATATGTCGGCTGTTTTACAGAGAAGTAAAAATACGCAGAGAAATAATAAATGCGTAATGAACAAGCAGAATTAACAAGTAGCTGCTACCGCCTTGTTATCTTGTCCTATCTGATTCTGGTAATACGCAAAATATCCTAAACAAGTAGACCCGGTTTTATTCTCGCTTTCAGCAAAAAAATCTAATATATTAAGTTGAAATCTTTTTTCAATTCTACATCTGCAACTTAATTTAATATTCGACTGCTAGCTCCCCTATAAGAGTCATCCGTTCCATCATATCAAGGTTAATTCCTCATTCCTTATCCCAATTTTTTCTAAACCAAACAGTAACAAGGGTAGGCACATTTTATCATGATACGAATTTTTTGTTTATGATACGCTGTTTGTTTCGTCAAGCGTTATGCGGGCAAATGAGGGAATTACGGAAAACGGATAAGCATCCAATAAAGGTTTTTGTTTCGATGCGGGAAATGATCTTTCCACAATCCCAATTTTTTTTGTTTTATTTCACATTCCACAAGCATATACATGGTGATCCTAAATACGTTTTAATATTTAAAATACTTTTTTGCAAACACGTCTTGTAAACATTTTATAACAGCTTAGTTTTCGAGATATAGGGGTTATTTTTAAATTTCATTATTTTTTTAAAATATTGTGTACGACATAATATAGTAGTAGTAGTCTATAGTATTTAATTCAGTTTTGATATAGAGCATTTTATTAGCGATGTCTTCGAACCCTGCAAACGATTTGAAAGAAATGTAGTACCTTCTTTCCGTTTTATTCCGTATTATTCTTTTATTTTTTTTGTGAGATTAAGCAGTTCCCTTTCCTAGAGTGAAGGTTTTCTACTGACTTGTTACAGATATTGGCCGAATAATCCAAAAACGAAATGACGCCAAATAAATCTGATTTTGCTTTCGTGATCATAGCCCAAAAATCATTAAAATTGGCAAATGGTGTAAAAAAATTAATATTATCTTTTGCTGTAAATTATGTTAAGCATTGTACTAGGCGAAACTTGGCAGGGTTTTCAACTTCTATTGTCCCCACAAAAGAACTTAGAATAACTCATTTGGTCCGCACCACTCTAATAATTAGATTTTAATTTAATCTTAATCTGTAGGGAGTTTAATATAAAACACGAGTGAATGCTCTCAGTTGGCCCCGCGAAGTTCATGTTTTCCAAAGCCTACTTCAAAAATGTCACTTTGTACCTTTAAAGCAAAAAAGTTAATATACATTTTGGTTTAACCGCACATCAGGCCTTGTTGACTTGAATATACCATGATCGTGCATTTATTTTCTAAGAAAGCAATAGCATTATCTTTATTTCTTTGATTTCACAACGTTTCGAATTGTAACTATTTCCGATCGTTTTCAAATGTTAATTTTAAACCACGGCTTTATATACAAGTCGTCTGCAGTGATGGGTAAAATCCTTGTTTCCTGGTTACCAGAACCGTGAAGTTTTACGATCTTATTTTTGAACAAAAAGACACTAAATAGTTAGCTATTGTTTTGTGACAAGAGATACATTTTAGAAGAATTCAACACGACAGATTTTTTTGAGGTAAGTAGAAACATTCATTTTTTCATTCCTTCTTTTATTTATATTATCTATGTTGCATTAACACGATTATACAAAAAGTGGCTGTTTTGTGGAAGATAATTCTGTAGTGTAAAAAAATTGCAAATAAATATAGTAGAGGCTCGATAATCCTGAAAGAGATAATTCGGATATTTTGCTAGAGCGGTTTGACGCCAAGGTTAAATTATGTACCTTGTAATCCGGATTGCATGATTCGATAATCCGGATAATGCGTTAATATCGTTACATAGTCATTGGTTCTAAGTTGTTTTAAAGCGTTTTTTCAAAGCGGTAACTCACTTATATTTTGATTATTTGACGGCGGGACGTGTTTTAGTATAAAATGGAAAAACGTAAATACCTATATTACTTTGTCTATAAAATAAAAAGGTGAAATTTTAGACAAATTAAAACATGGTGTTAGTGGTAAATTACTTGACCTGTAGTACCCGGTGTTCAATTAAGAATGGTCTCCAACCATAATTATTTTCAAGTTCGAAAAATGGCCGCTAGGGGGCGTAACAGAAACTCAAAAATTATGTCAATTTTGCTATGTATCATTTTATTTTATATTCAGTAATGGTGGGGGAAGGTCAAACTGTTGTTCTTTTAAACGTTTATATCTCCGTTTTGGATAAATCGATTACATTGCACATGGTGTCAGAAAAAGCGCTTTTTTTGCTCTTAACTGTACCGTAATGATTCTATTAGTGACATCTAGTGACTACTAATAGAATCATTACGGTACAGTTAATATCTCTCGTGAGAGAGAGAAAGAAAGAGCAAGAAAAAACGGGTTTTTTGCAAATAATATGAATTTCATATATATATATATATATATATATATATATATATATATATATGTATATATATATATATATATATATATATATATATATATATATATATATATATATATATATATATATATATATATATATATATATATATATATATATATATATATATATATATATATATATATATATATATATATATATATATATATATATATATATATATATATATATATATATATTGAGGATGCAACAATGGAGTAGCGAAACGTGGACTATTTAAAAATAGTCTTTTGTTTTTTTACTGGATCCTAACCTCAAAAAAACACCACTCTAACATAACAATAAAATGATTGTTAAACGAACTTAAGAAACTTAATATCTGAGTAATATATACGGAAGAACGGACTAAAAGTACTGATAATATAGGTTTCATGCAGGATAAAAGATCTATGTATGTGTCCTGAGGATGCAACAATTAAGTTGCGAAACGTCGAGAATTTAAAAAAATATTTGTTTTTTTTTACTGGATCTTAACCCCAAATAATACACACCTCTAACAAACATTTTTTAACATTGTTGGATATTGGATTTTTACCAAAATGTTATCAGGCCATCCCCATATGACCCTTAATTTCTGGTCAAAATTTTAAGTCAATCGGATAAGTAGTATTTAAGCTATGTCGCGAACTGACACACAGAGCGACAGACGTACCGACGGAATTGATAAAACATATTTTTTTGGCATCTAGTGACGCTAAAACATAAAGATCTGTAAAACCTGAGAGGGTGACTTTTTACGATTACAAACTATTTGGCCGGGATTTTGTTCCGGCATTTTGGATTCGTGTAAAATTTTACCACTTGATTTCAACGTAAAACTTGATGTTTTTGTAAAAATTAAGATAAATTAGATAAGTAGTTTTTTCTTCACTACGCCGCCATTTTGTTTCGCCATATTGGATTTTTACCAAAAAATTACAAGGTCATCCCCATATGACTTTTAATTTTTGACCAAAATTTGAAGTGAATCGGATAACAGACAGACCGACGGAATTGAGAAAACATGTTTTTCGACATCTAGAGACCCTGAGATGTGAAGATCTGAAAAAATCTCGGAGAGTGTTTTTTTCACGATTACAATACTTTACAAAAGCTTTATTGTTGATTGATAATGCACCAAGTCACTGCTCTGAGGAGGTCTACTCCTTAGTAAAGATGGCAAAATTTTCACTTTGTTTCTACCACCAAACTGTACAGGTTTGATACAACTAATGTATCAAAATGCTATCAGATTATCAAAGCAAAATGACTGAAAATGCCTTTTAGCACATATTTTTTTCAATACTCCAAGCCGAGAATGATGTCGGTAAATGCGTTGAGAGTATTATTCTTATGGGTGAAGTGTGTTTATTCCATAATTCATGACAAAAGGTGGCAACGAACTCTTTAGGAAAGTGTTGACATAAGCTTTTTACCTAATTATGATCCAAATGATCTCACTCCCTTAAACTTATTACAAAAAAAATTGCAACAAATAAACCATGGCTATCAAGATATTTCAAACATGCTGACAAAAATTGATGGTGAGATTCATACAAATGTTGAAATGAATCAGTGGGTTGAAAATACGGAAAATGTCATAGAGGATGGCGATCTTGAGTATGAGGCTATAGATCGGGGGACCAGCGATGAAGAAGTCGATATCCAGCCAACAATTAAATTAAGCAGGTGGATGCAATTAAAAATTTGCAAAGGGATTACAATGGGCCGTTCAAATGCCAAATCTTTTCATTTGGGATATTCTTGCACTAAAAGATATACAAGAGAAAGCTATAGTTAAGCACTCTTCAATTATTGTACTATAAAAATAAAGTAAAATCTCCGAGTATTCTAAATAATATAGTATGTAACTAGTATCTAGTATGAACCTAGGTTTATCTATATATTATATGTATATACTTATTCTTACTTATATTAAATTCGGTTTGAGATTTTGAGAATAAAGTGTATTTATTTCAATCGTTATTTAAAATGTATCTATACAAAAATGCAAGACACGATAATCCGGATTTGTTATTAATCCGGATTAGCACAAGATTTAATTATCGAGTCTCTTCTGTAAATAAATGAATTAATAGCCAAGCTTATAAATTTGAAAGAGGTCGTCTATATTCCTCAAATAGTATATAAGATCCAAAGTCTCGGTCTCAATCTCAGTTGTTATAACTAAGACTTTGAGAGTCATTTATGAAAAGGAATCTTAAAAATTAATTAGAAAAAAAAACAGATAATAATAAAATTATTGTTAGGGAATGATTAATTACCTACCAGATCATACATTTTAATCCTCAATTGATAAAGTTTTGTCACCACACAGTTTTTTGTTCCACTTATTCTAGTTTTACTAGAAGAAAAAGCTAAAAGTAACTGAATGTTGGAAAAGTTCTTAATGAAATCGGAAATTGGCCTAGTTGGGTGCACAAGCAGGGCAAGACCTGTGAAGTTTCTAATTGGATCACGGTTCTCGGTATGAGGCACTGGAAGCATCAAAAAAGTTATTCGTAATATTCTTGATAAAATATATTTTCTCTTAAAGATTCCATGGTACAAACGGATTTTTAATAAAATGTTTAAAGGATAATCCAAAATGTAGAATAATAATTAATGATTTATTGTTAAAAATAATAATTGATTTATTTTCTTTGTCAATCAAAAAATTAATTTAGCGGACCCTATCTGACTCCTTCATTATTCTACAGACAACAAGAATAAATACCATTAGTAACTTTATTTTCATTTGAATTATGATATAGGTCGTTGAAAACATATCTCGTGTAAAAGTCTAGAAATAATGTGCGTTAATGTGAGAAGTTGAAGACGTATACACGTAGCATAGCTCTTCAAAACATTTTTGCTTTACAAATAACACTCAAATCTGTTTTTAATAATTTAATATTATATTTTGCTAACGCTGTGCTTTATTTTCACACTCTCTATATGATTAGAATTAAAACGTTCATCCCAGTTTAATATATCAAGTACAAATTACACAGGCTAACACACATTTCGGTGCCTGCGATTTTTTAACTATTCATGGGTAATTTTTTGATGCAGAATGTAAAAAAGTTCTCAGATTTTGTCTATCAGATCTAGTTAAAAAAAAACAAATTGTGTATATATTTTAGGGTATAACTGTTATAATATATAATATTACTATTCCCAGTTAAAAAAACAAAGACACATGGATATAAGTATTTATTGCAAAAACTTAATTCACATAATTACATTAGTCACTAATCACATACAAATTTTCTTTTATACGACTCTCTAGAATGGAGTCTAAAGGCTCCAGCAGTAGTCCGCCATCATGTGGCTATCCCATCGTCCTTGATAACGATATTCCATAGTTTTAATATCCTAATGGAATCTTTTCCCCTGTTCTTCACTACAATCACCTCAGTTTTCTGGGAACCGATCTAGGTGGCTGTGGAGGTAGTGAACTTTTATACTCATGTTACAGCCGAGAATATTAAAATTTGAAAGCATAGTTTCCACTAATTCTACGTAATTCTCTGCTTTATGATTGCCAAGAAAATTTTGTACTACTTGAACAAATGAACACCAAGCGTTAGATTCAGTTTCGTTCATTGATGTGGTGAATTGTGGATCTTTAACAAGTTGCTTTATTTGAGGACCATCAAATATACCAGCTTTTAGTTTTTCCGTGCTAATGCCAGGAAATTTACGTGACAAATACCCAAAACAATTTCCATCTCAATTTAAAGCTTTCACAAATTGCTTCATTAGGCCTAGCTTGTTATGCAAGGACGGAAGTAATATTTTTTCTCTTGAAACCAAAGGTTCGTTGATCACGTTTTGTTTTCCTTGAATCATGACATCTCTTGAAGGCCAATTTTTGTTAACCCAGTGCTCATCTTTAGCTCTGCTGTGCCAAAGACACAAAAAAACAAGGATATTTTGTATAACCACTCTGCTGTCCAAGGAGGAAGTTAACCATTTTTAAATCAACACAAATTGCCCACTGATGTTCTTCGTATTTAATTTTTCTCAAAACTAATGCAATTGTTTCATATTCTTCCTTCATGGTAGTAGAATGACTAATAGGAATTGAGCCATATTTGTTACCGTTATGTAAAAGAACACATTTTAAACTACGTTTTGAACTGTCAATAAAAATGCGTCAATTATCTGGAGCGTATTCAGGCAAACCCATTTTTTCTAAGAGCCCTTTTATATTGTTACATAATACCAAGTTATTTTCCTGAGCGAAAAAAGGCAGCAGATTCTTATCTCTTTTACGATAAAATGTAATATTAGTACCTGGACAAAGTAGATTTTTTTTTTAATCTGGATGCAGGTAATTCAGCGGATTCCTTTGAGAGATTCAGGTCTCTTATAAGATCGTTTAGTTCTTCTTGATTGAAACACTGCGGAGTTGCTAAATCTGCTCCAAATCCGCTGTCGTTTTCTGATTGAATTCTTTGAACTTCGTCAGACGTTGATGTTTCTGTATCATCTTCTGTCAGTTCGGGTAGACTGCTGAATGATAGAACGGGTATTTCTTCCGAATGCGCTACGGGTCTTCTTGCAGAATCTAGATCAGGATATGTTCATTTGTGTCTATTGTTTCTATTTATACCTTTAATATTAACGAGAGAAAAATAGCAGTCGTCATGATGGTTTCGCGGTTCTCTCCAAACCATTGGTACACCAAACTTTAGGCACTTCCTCGTTCCAGTTGTTCACTGTCGCAAATGTTCAACACATGTTTTACATATGAAATGTGGGGCCCAAGATTTATCTTGATCTCCTAAATGAACGCCAAAATAGGCAAGATAAGCTCTTTTCACAAAGTCAGAAGTTGTTTTTCTGCACTCTTTCAAAGTGTATTCACCACACACATAACAAACAACATCGGGATGATTTACACAGGTACGTCTACTTGTGGATGCCATTGTTTCAGTTTAGTGTCTTGATACTACAAAACGACCAAAATTTACACAAAATAATAGCACAACTTTACTTGGGAAAACTCAGTAATATACTAAATCGAGTACACCCAAGCAGGTATAGAAGGATCGGGTCATAGGCAATTACAGGTATAAAAGTAATTAAGAGCAGTGTATTGAGTAGTTCCTAGTATAGGAACATTGGGTCAGGAACAATTCCAGGTATCCATTTGGTTAATTAGATTCTGGGAAATTTCTATTTTGACGATTAAGTACATATCGATGGTCTAGTACACAAATGTTGTAAGTGCGAAAATGTTGGTTTTGAGTTATATGAAATTTAAAGTTTATTAGTTCGATGTAATTCACATGATCGTTTTTAGACAACGAAGATGCTTAAATAAATTAGGCTGGAATATAAGCTTAAGCGTGAAAATGCTCATTTGTAATATTTTATTATACAGTATTAAAATTTTTGAAAATTAGTGTGAAATACCTGTACTTACCACATTTGGCGCAATACAATTATTTGTTACAAAAGAAACTACCAACGTAAATTATTTTGAATCAATTTTTATATCAATAAAAAAATTAAATGAAAACAAAAAGTATTTTGGTTTCTTAATCACTATTTTCCATATCAGTTTCATTAAAAATAACTGTGTTTTTTGTTGCTGGTATTTCATTTATAAAGTTTGTGTAATCATCTGGGATAATCTTCTTTTCTAAAAGAAACAACAGGTCCTTTTTCTTTTTTTGGGAGACTGGTAAACGCGACGTGTATTTTTTATTTAATGTGACGTGTTCCCATTTCTTTTTCCTTCCCAGTTTGTGTTTATGAGTGACATCCAATTCAAAAAAACTTTCTTCTGAGAGGTTATACTTGTATTTTATAATGTTAGGATTTTCCTTCTGGAAACGAAGCCACTTGATACGAAGCCAGTTGACTTTTTCGTTATTTGTATTTAGTGTAGTGTTAAATACAGTATCTAAGACGAGTTTTTGCAAATCGAAGAAATCACTAAATTTCATATTCGTGACGTGATATTCTCTAGGTTTTAGTCTGGCCGTTGAGATTAATAAATACCATTCGCGAGTAGAGTAAATTTTCTTATGACGTTTGGCCCTCTCTATCGTGGAGTGCATTGAGTCTGCTTCTAAGTATGAGTGTCCAGTCTCCATAAATTTTAGGTCAATGATTTCCAAATGCTCAATATTATTGACAGCGTACAACATAGCCGCTGCAACGAATTTGTTGCGATTTTGCCCACCGCATGTGTCGAAAAAGGAGGCCACGTGTGTCACAGTTTCTGGCAAGTTGAGCAGATATTTTAATAAACAACTGCCAATTTCAACACTGCCTTTGTTTCCATGGGTTTCGTCCCAAACAAAACAGTGCCCATCAGAATTGGATGCGTCATAAATTGTGAAATTATAGACACTTAATTTATGTTTATAATAAATTTGGTTATCACCTGCGTGAGGAATGGACAAAATAGCTTGCAGATCAAAAGATATTTACCTAAACGTTTTGCCGTTTTCCGCGTGTGATCTTTGTTTATCATCTGCTTTCATTTGCATAGCCTCTTTTTCCCGTTGCTTGTGATTGTCATATTCTTCTTGCAGTGGTCCTTTGTCTTTAGCTGTGTTGTACGTGTTGCATAAAGAACACTGATCTTTTTTTGGTTTGTAAAAATCCAACCTTGGATCATATTCGTGAAATGCTTTTTGGTAAACAAACAGTGATACAGCTTGAACTTTCTTTTGCACACAATAATCATCTTTATACAATCTATACATTTTCGAAATATTGAGATCAGGTGACAGGTACTGCTTTTGTGAATCACGCCTACAATAATGCGATTCTATTCTAGGAAATGAGTCTATGTGCTCCTTGACTAACTGCATGGTTTCCGAAGAAGTGGCATTTGGTGGTTGAACACCAATTCTCTTATCACGTCCAGTATAAAGGCCATTTCCACTCATGTTATTTGCACAGTTTTCGACTACCCTATGAGATATCGCCAATGTGGCACAAAAAAATTTTAAACATACTCTGTGGGTTTCTCCCACAGAGTTTTTTAAGTAATAAACCCGGGATGTCTCTCGATTTTTAGATTTTGGATTGTTTACTTTTCTAGCAACTAGCACCTTTCGCATTAACGATGTCAAATGTATTTTCTGGTGAACATCATCAGCCAGATTATAATACTCTTGACAGATTGCCTCTCTATCTGCTTGTGAAAACTGTTCACCACATTTATATCTGCATTTACTGCAATCGACTTCCTTTAGTTTTTTGGCCGGTATTGATTTCCCACTTCGATTTACATAGTTTTTCCCACTTAATCTTAATTTCTTAACAACGGATCGGTGCCAATTTTTTCTATCTGGCTTTCGTTTCCTTTTATTTTTATAACCTTTAGAAACATTTTGAGTTTGTATTCTTCTCGCGACATTCGCAAGTGTCTCGTTGTCGGAATCAGCCGACGAATCGCCACATCGGAAGAAGGGTGGTAAGAACTGGACGAATATTGAAAGGGTTCATTCAGTTCTTCAGACTCTGCGAGCTCTTCAAAAACGGAAGGTTGTGACATAGCAATTTCGTTATTTTTTAGTTCAGTTCTTACTAAAAAAAGAAAATTATTACTAAAACATGGTTTAAATCAAACTAATTGCTTAGCTTGACCTTCAATGGATAATAAAGGTGGTTGAATACTTTCTTCAGATTGTTCGCCATGTTTCTGACTTGGAACAATAACATCTATACGCTTTGGTACGATAATTTGATCTGATAAAATGCATATCTTCGCTGGACGATCGATTTGAATGGCATTGTCTTGATTACACTGAGCAGAAACACTGGCTAGACTAGATTTTTCATCCAGAGTGTGTATTCCATCCTCTAAATAGAACAATTTTTTGGTACAAAAATATTATGCATTATAGTTCTTTCATACTTGACCGCCCACAATTGAAGTCAAAAAGCCGGCACTCTCAACCACAAGCTATTATCTATAAATAAACTTACCAATATTGCAATTTATATTTCTTGATAATGCTAAATTGACTAGATGTTTGCCCCTAGAACACGACATAATTGCACCGGTATTAAAAACAACAAAAACAGAGAATTAACCTCACTTTTTACAAGACACAAATGTGGTAAATGCAGTTAATGCTATTTAATTTAAGGCACACATGTGTTAAGTACACTTACAACATGTGGAGTAGAATTCTGTAAACTAGAAGCACTTAACACAATCGGAAGATGGCGCTGGCATCAACAAATTTAAATATTTCACTTACCACTTGTGTGCATACGAAAATCCTGGTCTGAAATTATATGTTAGTGTGTTTAACTCATTTTTGCTGAAAAGTGCACTTACCACATTTGTGTACTAGACCATCGATATTTATCTCTTTATTTGTTGTCCTTTATCAGAAAAAAATATCAATTGACCTGTAACCTCTATCTCAAAAACTAGAGCTGATAGAAAAAATCTGGTGGCATTTTTGTAATCAGCAGATTAAAAACATCTAAAATCAGATGTTAGATTTTCGGCACCAAATTTTTGTTTTCATTTTGTTAACCTGTGTTCGAAAAAAACACATTTGTTGTGCCAAGGGGCAGACTTGCTTCAACATCTGTAATTTATAATGAAACTAAGCTACGTAGTCGACATATTTGAGACTAATACACATATCTTGGATATGAGTGACAAATTAAACCTTTTTGCATGAAACTAGAATTATAGAACACAAACGTGAAGCAAAAAAACTAAAGCTGAAAATCAATATATTAAGATTTTATTTTTTCCCACAATTGTCACAAAAGTCATGTTACCTATACATTTTAGGAGGTATTCTCTATCCGAAAAAAAAGATTAATTAAATATCAAGATACGAGTGGGTCAGATGCCCATTTTCAAATACTACGAAAAGTGGTTCAGTTTAAGGACAAGACCTATTCATAAACTTCACGGTAAGTAGCGGCAATTTTCTTCTTTTCTTCTGAAAGGAAAAGCTCTTCGTGTACTTTTACTATTTCCTACAACTTATCTGTGCGAATTTCTGCAGTAGCTGCATTGAAGGCAAAATTTAGGCCCCCAACTAAATATAAAAAGACAACTCAGAGTCTCAATGTATAGTTCCACACCTTCTTATGAAAAGCTCTGATCGACAAGACGCTCTTAAAGAAACTACGAATTAATCGCATTTATTTGTGGTTATCAGATTATCTTTAAAGTTTTTAATTTCTGATTTTGTTTTAAATAATTACCTTTTTCAATTATTGTTTGTAACTGTTACAGACGGCACATAGATTGAGAATAGTCGATATACGAAAAAAAATCAAAGGAGTATTTCGATGCCCTAAAAAAACTAATTTATTACCTCGTTTAGTCAAGTTCTTATAAAATTATGCAGATTAAGCTCTATATAGATCATCTAAAGTTATTATGTTCTATATACAGTGTGTTCAAGATTTGATTTACTTCTTATTGCCATATCGAAAATATTATAGCTAGAAAGATGCTTAAATTAAGAAGTTGAGAATTTCATTACAAATTTGATTTTTTGAAAGAGCTCGTTAAGATCTTCCAAGTGATGTATTACAAGTCAAGATTATTATTTTCCTTAAGATCTAAAAATAAAAATTATTATTTTTTCTATAGTAGGCTTTGATTACGCCTGGCCGCCATAGTGAAACAAAAGAAAGCTGCTTGTTATTATTCGCTTTCTTTGAGTTACTTTTAGATTCTGTGATTTTTACTTTAGTTTGTAAAGTTTGTCTAGTATTATGGCTGGTAATTAATCCAACGAAGAAAAATTAAATATGATAGAAGTCTATTTTAAAGCTAACAGGAATGCATAAGTTGCAGTACGTGAATACGATTACAATTTCCGGAGCGATATCATCAACCCAACGAATGGCATTATACAATCTTAGTTACCAATTTGCTAGCTTATGTTGTTTTTTCGAAACCTAAACATAAGACCTACTTAAATAATGATGATGAAATGCAGTTAGCGTAGAAAACAATATATATATATATATATATATATATATATATATATATATATATAAAAGTTATTAATTAAATAATGAAATATACTCCAATCGTAGAAATGATAATAAATGTTTTAAAATAATAATATACTGTGCAAAGCCCTCGTTAAAAATTAAACGGTATCTTAACAGGATGAATGAAAAATCGCCCTTAAAACTAATAATTCTCTAGGAAAAGTTCTGAAAAACACAAAACCTAAAAGTAAATAGAACTGAAAAGTCAGATGTCTATTTGTTAACATGTGGTTCATGCCCAAAAACATACATTGGACAGACGGGTAGCAGTGACGGCTCGTGGTGAATTATATTGTGAGGTCAATAACAAATTTAAAAATAGGCATACTTAAAATAAAAATTAATATCTTATCTTTAAATTGAGCTTTAAATTCTCTTAAAGTTCATTCAGGTCTACTCTTCGTTCTTTAGAATGGGAAAAATGCTGAATGTCACGTTCGTTAAAATTGCTATCACATTCCTTTTATAAACGATTTTTGGATACTTAACATTGCTAAAGGGGATAGTCTATCTTGGCCTAACTCCTCAACATAATTTATAAGCCCTCGAAAAACACCTGGATTTTCAGACAAACCCGTTTCATCAAAATTTTACACAATCTATAATGTTGTTTAAAATATAACGATTTCTGGATACATTAAAATCTCTAAGGGATTTTCTATAAGCTGTGTCTAGCTGAGTGCGAATATCAACACTTCCGATCGTAGCATAGTTCACGGAACATTTCAGTGATCTGCAGAAAACGCATGGTTTTCTATTTTTTCTTTTAAATGTTTTTAGTCTTTGTTTAGGTTTTGCACCATAATGAGTCCGACGAGTCCTTAGAAAACCACAAACAAACATAACAGTAAAATGAGTTAGAGACTTCACAACCACATATCCAGTTAGCTAAATCGTACATACTTTTGCGAAAGTTTCGATGAACCTCTTTATTTTTGTCTTTACTAGTTTGTCGTATAATAAGTTCTGGCAAATTGCGACCACTTACCTTGAATTCGGTTATTTTCTCAAAATTAAGTTCGTTAGCAGTCTTTAGTAGTTTAAATTTTTGCCCTACCATGCACTATTTTATCTACATTCACAACTCAAACATACACCACCTTGAAATTGGATATTTTTGCAAAATTAAGTTCGTAAGCAATTTTTAGTTGTTTATTTTTTTGCACTACGCATACATGGATCATAAAAATTTAAAAAATATATATTACAAAAAACGGTATATAAATCAATTTTCATCAATTTAAAACGCTCGAAGCAATATCGAGTTAGAATATCGGCCGCGCGACCTCTGAACAATTGAACTTCCGCATGCCGACGTGATGCCGCGACCGATCGATCGAATTATGAGAAGAGACCGGCGCCAAATCGCGATTTCATATTCCATTTGCTATCACGTTCGGCTGCCTCTCGGCTTCGGGTACTCTCGTCAAGCTTTAAGGTAATTAGGGCAATTCAGACTGCCCAGCCTAGCTTAGTATAGCGCATTTTATTATGCTTAAGGAACGCAACAAGACCATTCGAACCGCCGCGAGCGGTTAATATTGTAGTGTATTTAACTTTTCCCAAAGTTCGCGTGTTATTACAACTATTAGGAGGGACGGCCAAACGAATAATTTATAATCTCAACTATTTTTGGGGGTCATTGAACAAATGACTCTATTGAAGAGCCGCCACTGACGGGTAGAACTTTTAAAAAACGCATAATCGAACATAAAGGCAGTTTTGTTCACAATAAACATGACTCAAAATTAGCTAGTGATATTATAAGGGAGGATCATGTGATTAACGACGATTTGAAGATCTTTCATGTAGACCTTAAATTAAGCTTATTGGCAAGTGTAGAAATAAACCCCCTAAAAGATACCAATTTACAACTTAACGACCAAATAGAATTTAACAAATCTTCTTTACTCAATATTCTCTGAAATTCCAAATATTGTTAATAGAGTTTACGGCGATTCAAAAACTCAGCTCGTGTACCTTAGGATAATTAGGTTATAGAATTTAGATACATGCCGTTTAGACAGACATTGTTAATAACAAATGTAGAATTATTTTAAAGATTAGTACATAGTATAAACCAGACAAAGCTACAGTGTTAGCTAATCGCGTCGCGTCGTCTAAAACTTCATTTTATGGAATTTTCTAATTAATATATTAGTATTTCAATTTAGCATTATTTTACCAAATTCAATATGTGCTTGAACGTAATATTACCTCAATTTTTTTTAATTGTAAGACATAAATCACTAAAGTATATAACTATGTTGCTAGACATTTGGTTGTAAACACTTTTTGACTTTCTGGGTTTTGTAATGGGGGTTATCCACTCGTAAGGTCAGTTAGTGGAACACTTGGCGAAGGCGCGCTTTGAAGTGTGTTAAATTATTACATGCACCAATGCAAGTGTATCGTAATATTTTAAAATTGGCTCTAAGCTTGTTTATAGTACAAAAAAACGTAAGAAAGTGGTCAGACTGCATAATTGTGGAATGCGGCGAGTCAACACGCCGAGGCTGTATAAGTTGTCACGATAATGATGTCAGTCCAGGAGTTTTGTATTGACTAAAAATTTGTTTACTACTTAATTATTATTTATAAATAAAGAAAAGAATAGTCAGACCTCAGTTCAATGGAACAGACGCAGTTAGTAATTGGTTAAGGTGCAGATATTGAGCGCATACCATTGCGTTCCACTACCTTGCGAGGTGCTGGCTGATTCATGTGTAATACTACATCATATTAAAATATGAGCCATTACAAATCTCTTGTAGTTTTTTGTTACGGGGTAGCCCTAGCACTTAGACCGCCTGCACATTCTACCTGGGAATATTGCTTATCTTGCGCTCGCCATAGCCTAAACTAGCAAACATAGCAGTTTTATATTCTTGCAGTAATAAGCGCTTTCGCTAATAAATTTTTCACCATATATTAACAGTTATTTGTGTCATAGAGAAAGATATTTTGTAGATAACGGTGTATAGAAGCGACTACTTTGTTTATTACCAAGTCTTCTTTTCAACCAAGCAAGTCAATTTTATCTAGTGCATTTATATAAATTAAAACAAAGTGACACGAATAAATATAATATTTTCGTTGTATAGTAGATTACGTGGAACACTGTTTGACTTATCACAAATTAAAAAGAAGTTTATATTAAGTTTAGAAGAAATTAAGCGAAAAAGGCAAATAAAGTCCTTAATTGCCTTTTCTAATGCTTAAGCAATATTAAAAACTTATAATGGCTTTGAAAACGTCATTAATTTAGGTAAAAGCTTTCGTAAATTCTTAATAATAAGAAACTTCTAAATACATTTTTAGAGGACTTATCGCTCGAGATTTTCCGCTGCTTTCAGTAAGCGAAAAGCCCAACGTAATTATTATAATTTTGTGGAAAAAATTAATGCATATATATATATATATATATATATATATATATATATATATATATATATATATATATATATATATATATATATATATATATATATATATATATATATATATATATACCTGGAAATCTTATTTTCTTAGGTCTAGGTTAATAATGAAACACAATTTTTCACAACAAACAAAGGACTTTATTTGAGCTTGCTTGATTTCTAAAAATGTTTTTTCTTCCATTAAAAGACACAGGAAATTAAATATAAAGACGCAAACATTATTATACATACTAGAAACATTAAAAGGTTTAAAAACTATAAAATTTTCATATTAATAATATTAAATTTAAAACATATTTTTTCTTTATTTTAAATTTTTTTTTTATAGAAGCACACCTTAGTAATAATTAAATAATATCACGTATGGTACGTTTGGGAAATAAAACATTTAGTTTTATTACATTATAAAACACACATATTTAAGGACACAAACTTAAAATACATATATACAATATAACTTTTACGATACGCACCTTGAAGCAGCGATTTACATAATTGTGAGTTTGTACAGTAAATAATATTAGTTCAAAATATATTTGAATTAAACCACAAATATACTTTTTATCATTAACTGCTTCACTTTCTTTTTTTATTTCTATCATATCTTTAAATGTCAATTTTCGATAATTCCTATCTTGTGCTAAAATCTGTCGCATTGAACTCATGTTTTGTTGTTTGTTCATGCTTGCGAAGTCAAATATATTTTAACCTAATTAAATAATCAGAGAATATTTCGAATTTCAAAAATTTTCTTTTCCATGTCTAAATTTTAAGTAGAAAATAAACCTGCCTCTGTATATACATATTAAAAATATTATTTGTTTTTCGCTGGTAGCTAAGCCTCTGATAAATTCTACCATATTTATTATTGCAAAAAAATTATGCTAACCGAAATGCTCCAAACCCAGTTCGTATAATATCATTTACTGTACAAACTCACAATTATGTAAATGGCTACTTCAAGGTGCGTACCGTTAAAATTCAAAATTTATATGTATATATATATATATATATATATATATATATATATATATATATATATATATATATATATATATATATATATATATATATTTTATTTCAATTTTCTTGATTTAAGGTCAATTTAAAAAATTTACACATATACTTTAAATCCTATATTTGCCCATAAACATGATGTAGTTAGATAACGTTTCGACCGCACTTCGGTCTTTTTCAAATCTAAAAATGGAGAAGGGCGTAGAATTCTAATTTAGTATTTTTACATTTAATATTTTATTTTGTTAGTATTACCTTAGAACGTAAACTATTAAGGAAAGTACATTTATTTTTAATTTTATAAAAATGGAAAGTGAAAATTTTCCTTCTTACCTCAATACGTAAGATTATTCAAAACGGCACAAGATGTCACATTTCCACATATATACATACACATCGATACAATTAAAACACACATATTATGTTAAAACATTAAGATAAGACATCACATTGGTTATTCCAGTATTGAAATATAAAATTTACTCAGGTTGTTGACGTCCTTCTTATCGTTGATGGCATTTTTACTTTTTTGTATTTTGACCATCTCAAAAAATTCTCTTTTTTTAGTTTGCGGTTCGGATTTTAAGATTTTGGTGTTACTATAATCAAAGGTATGTTTTTTTGAATTTTCATGATTTGTTAGAGCCGTCGCGTTTTTTTTGTCATACTTGTGACCCTTCAGTCGGTTTTCCAAGTATTGGCTAGTTTGACCTATGTACACACTGTTGCAATCTTTGCAGGGTATTTCATAAATAACATTACTTTTTTTGTTTTTTGGGATTTTGGATTTTAATCTGGAAAAATTATTTGATAGTAGATTGGAAGCCTTGTGACAAGTTTGAATATTATATTGTTTAAATAATTTTTGAAGTGGTTGGGATAAGCCGTTTATAAAGGGTAAAGATATAAATTTTTTTGTGTTTGAAGTCTGATTATTTTTTCTGTCGTTCGAGTTATAAAATTTGTGGATTCTACTTTTAATGGTTTTGTTTATAAGATGTTCGGGATAATTATTTATTTTTAGAGCATTTCTGGCTTTTTCTAAGGCTTGCTTCCGGTATTCAGGATCTGAGAGCATGATGGCGCGATCTGCTAAACCTACAATTACGGATTTTTTTTGGGAATTTGGGTGGTTCGATTTATAGTTTCAGTATCTAGAAGACCAAGTTGATTTTGTATACCATTCAGTTTTTATATTTTCGCCTATATGGTGTATTGTTAAGTCTAAAAAGTTAATTCTGTTATTTTTTTCGACCTCAATTGTAAATTGTAAGCTTTTATGAAATTCGTTAAATGTAGTTAAGACATTATTTACTTGATTTTCTGGTATTGTAGTAATGCAGTCATCAACATAACGGTAAAAAAATGGTATGTCGATGTTTAGATTTTTTAAAACTTTTGTTTCCAGGTCTTCCATTACTATTTGTGCTACAACGCTTGATATGGAGGCACCCATTGCGCATCCCTCTGTTTGTTGATATAACTGATCTTCATATAAAAAATATGTGGAGTTAAGGGTTAATTCAACTGCTTTGATAAATTCCTCTTGTGGTATATCTGTATATTTTTTAATTTCTGACCACTTTTCTTTTATTACTTTTATTGCAAGTGGTATGGGTACATTTGTATATAAGGATATTACGTCTAACGAGATTAGCAGGTAGTTTTTTGGAATTTTTATATTTTTTATTTTTTGTTTAAATTGAAATGAATCTTTTATATAATAGTTGTTTTTGTATATAATATTGCTGAGGATACCTTTTAAGTAATTTGATAGAGGGGTGTATGGGGATTGTATGCAAGAAACTATTGGGCGCAATGGGATATCTTTTTTATGAAGTTTTGGTAATCCGTATATTTTTGGTGGCACGGCGTTTCGAATTTTGAGGTTTTTAGCAGTATTTGGAGAGATAAATTGTTTTTTTTCCCAACAATCAATTAGTTCGTTATTTTTTTTTTGGTATTGGTTTGTGGGGTCCAATTTAATTTTTTTGTATGTTTTTGTATCATTCAATAAGGAATTCATTTTTTTGGAATACTCTGTTGCTTGCATTATTACGGTTTTGTTAGATTTATCGGCTCTAAGTATTTTAATTTCAGGGTTTTCTTTTAAGAATTTTTTAGTTTTCGTTATTTTTGAAGAAAAATTATTATTGTTGTTTTTATGAGCTTTAAGTTTGTTTTTAAAATTAGTAATTATATTGCAAGTTTTTGCCCTGATTTGATCTTTTTCTTCCATTTTTAAATTGTATATACCTGTTTCTATATTACAAATTATGTTTTCTGTTGGTAATTGTTTTTCGTTATTTATTTCTACCGCAAAGTTGGGACCTAAGCTGAGTACATCTGTTGCAAAATCCGGAATATGTTTATCTGTTAAATTTTCAATCCAAGTTGTTGTTGTGATTTGAGCTGAGGGCCTTTGTTTTGTGATTAGGTTAATAATTTTATTTTTATTTTTTTCTTTTATATTTTGAAAATGTTTTTCAATATTGGTCGATGTTTGATGTATGAATTTATTAAATATATTTTCCGGCACATATCCTATTAATTGATCTTTAAGTCTATCTAATTCTCGAATGAGTTCCCTAATATGAAGGGTAGTTTCAGTTATTAGTAAGTTGATCACATTTAAGTGAAATTTTGGTAAAATATATTTTGTAAAAAAATAGTAGAATCCACAAATTTTATAACTCGAACGACAGAAAAAATAATCAGACTTCAAACACAAAAAATTTAAATCTGACTGAGACGGAAATTCCGGAATATGCAGTAGAAATTCTGAGTTTAGGTTCTAATTTTGCGTATCCAATTACAAATTCCAATGAACTCCCTGTTCCTGACATAATATCATCTGTCGAAACATCAATCAGTAACCTTATTAATGATGAAAAAGATACAATAAGGGCAAATTGTTGTAACACTCTCAAAACATATCAAAATAAAATAAAATCTAAACAATATAAAACAAAACATAATAATATAGACCAAGAATTAATTAAAAAAATTAAAAAAACAAACACTTTTCTGAAAAATCATCCAAATCTAAAAATCGTACGCCCAGACAAATCAAATAAAACGGTTATCATGGATACAAAAGAATATGATAATAAAATGCAATTATTTCTGAACGACACAGATACATACAAAAAAATAAATACAGATCCAACAAATATTTTTCAAAAAAGAAACAACGAACTTGTTACACGGTGGGAAAAGAAAAACTATATATCACCTAATTGTGCTAAGAACCTAAAAATGTATAATGCCCAAACACCAAAAATTTACGGTTTGCCAAAATTACATAAAGATGGAATTCCAATGCGCCCAATTATTTCGTGTATACAATCACCATTAAATAACCTTTCTAAATTTTTAAAACAAATTCTAGAAAATATAGTCAACAAAAGTACCACTTACATTAAAGATTCATGGGATTTCAAAGAAAAAATAAATAATTTTCAAGTACCTCAAAACCATATTTTAATCTCACTGGATGTCATCTCTCTATACACAAATGTACCAATTGATTTAGCCCTCCTACTTATAAAAAATAAATGGAACGAAATAAAAAAATTCACGGATATACCTCTGGATGAATTTCTAATAGCCATTGAACTAACTTTAAAATCCACATTTTTTGCATACAACAATAATTTTTATAAACAAATAGAAGGTTGCGCAATGGGTTCCCCAATATCAAGTGTAGTTGCACAACTAGTAATGGAGGAACTAGAGAGCAATGTAATCGGACAACTAGACATATCACTTCCATTTTTCTACAGGTACGTTGATGATTGCATAACTCTAATTCCAAAAGATAAATGTAAATATATCCTAAATGCCTTTAACAACTTCCATGAAAAACTTAAATTCACCATCGAGACTGAAAACAACTCAAAAATAAATTTCCTAGATATGACATTATATAATAAAAACAATATTATTGAAACACAATGGTACACAAAAAAAACGTGGTCTGGCAGATACATAAATTACTTTTCGCAACACCCAATGAACCAAAAAAAGTCGGTAATAATCAGTCTTGCCGATAGAGCAATAAAATTGAGTAATTTAACTTATCAATCCCAGGCAATACAAAAGGCAAAAAACATCTTAATTCCAAATAGTTACCCAAAAAAATTAATAAATTCAATATTTAACTCCAGATTACAGCAAATGAACAATCCCAATCAAAACGTACCAAAGGCAAAAAACATCTTAATTCAAAATAGTTACCCAAAAAAATTAATAAATTCAATATTTAACTCCAGATTACAGCAAATGAACAATCCCAATCAAAACGTACCAAACGAAAAAACTAAAGATAAAAAATTCCTCTCTATTCCTTACATCCAGGGTCTTTCAGAAAGTATCCAAACTATTTTCAAACACCAAAACATATCCGTATGCCACAAAAGCTACAACACTTTTCAAAAGAAATTTTTTACTTGTCTTAAAACACCAACCCCAACCAGTCAAAAAACACACACTATATATCAAATACCATGTAATGATTGCCCAGGAGTATACATCGGACAAACTACTCAATACCTTAAAAACCGCCTAAATGGACATAAATATGACAAAAAAAATAAAACTTCATTAACTAAGCACGAAAATGAAACATCCCATAAATTCAAATATGAAGACACAAAATGAAGAAAATTTTCATTATAATTAACCTCATTTTCTATTATTTCGATTATAATAGAACTATTAAAAACGGAAACCAACCAAAAAAAAAAATAGGGAATTCTTATCTATATTAAGCAAAATAAAAATTCAATAAATGATAGAACTGAAATTAAAAATTTAAACCAAATATATCACAACGTAATAAAATAATTATCATGTTCCGAAATTTTCTCCTTGATTAATAAATAAGAAAAAAAAAAAAAAAATTTTTTTTTTACTTAGTTAAGTGAAACGGGAAAAAAAATACAGTAATTACCAATTGATTATAATAACAAATAGTATAATTAAAGGCCCTCATGCTATACACCAAAACAACAACAACACAATATACAATTTTTTGCTTCAGTAAAAACAATCAGAAACACAAGCAACTGCTTCAAAACGAGGTGCAATTCCAGTCAAAATATATCGGTAGACTAACATGCCACCGTAGTTTTATAAATAAAAATTTTACATGTTTGTTGGCGTCTAATACTGTATACTAAATGTGACGTGACAAAAATTTTATTCTTTTTTGGTTTGCTGAATGCAGGAAGTTACCTTCTTGGGTGAGTTTGAAAGTATAAATTACTAGGAATTTTAGTTAGCGTAACGAATTATTATTATATAAAAAAAAAAAAGGTTATTTTTAATTATGTGTCTATAAGTATATGTATGTAACATTTTGTCTCTACATTTAAAAAAAAAAAAAAAATGTTGACTTCGCATAATATAAAATAGTACTGTTTTTAGTTTCAGTCAAACAGCACTGATGAAGGCATTTAGCCGAAACGTTTGCAATAAACAAAATGAAAAGTAGTGCCGAAAAATAAATTTGTTTTATTTTTCCAAAAAAATAACTTGAGGCCAAAAAAACCAAAGAAAATCTTCCTACGCATATATATATATATATATATATATATATATATATATATATATATATATATATAGTTTATGAAGTGAACATCACGATTTGTTTCCAGCTAAAATAAAATTCTTTTTTTTACTAAAAAGAGGACACAAATTTATTATATATGTTTTGCTTGGATCTTTTCATATTCAAAAATTTGAATAGTAAACCCAAAAATAATCGATTTATATATTTTTGTAGTGTATTAGCCTAAATATTCTATATCTATAATCTTTTTATTAATTTTTAATAAAAGGTTACTTTAGTTTTATGAAATTTTATAATGTTCTATATTTAAAAATTCTTATCCTTGATCAGTTCACAAATTATAGAAAAATGTTTTTCAAAATATTTTATACTAATACCACATTAAGGTTTTAAACTAATTAATCATTATATATAGCAAGATAATACCATAAAAATCACTTTGTGAATTTGATAGGAAGAGCTGTTCAATATGTTAATAAAGCATTTTTTTATTTATACAAATAAGCTTTTTTTTTCAGCAGGCACATAACATTAATATTAACACTTCCTGCATTATTTATTTTAGAAACCATCTGTTTGATAATAAAACGTATAAGCACATTCCCGGAAAGACCACAACACGTATTCCCTACCAGATACTCTAGGCATGGCATATACCTTCCCATTCATTCCACAGAATTAATAAAAAAATCAATTATTTATAACGCCATAAAACTCTACAATCATCTTCCAGAACATTTAAAAACAATCCCTATGTTTGCACTTTTCCGAAAAAAAACCAAAGCGTTTCTCATTGAAAGACCTTTTTACTGCGTTATTGATTTTTATAATAAATAATGTCATCAAAATGTTTTTTATTTGCTTGTTAGTTAAATCATGTTGCTGGCAAGGCATTTGAAAATATTTTATAAGAAATGAACTGTCTTATAGTCCATTAACATTAATTATTTTTGTTACAGATTAGATTCAAGTTATACATTTTCTTTTTTTTCTAATACATTTTTATTACTATACAAGTACAAGGTTCATTACACTTTTTGTTTAACTTCCATTGGTTTGCTTGTATAACGATAACAAAATAGAGTTTAAGGTCGTGTAATTTTAATTTTAATGTCATCGAAATTATTCACCTCGCCTATGTATTGTTTATTTCCTTTTGCTAGGTCACCTGGATTCATTAACCGCTTTACGGCAATGTTACGAATATAACGAATGTTATATTTACAATTTTATCGAAAAATGATTTTTTTTTCGATCAATATTTCGTTTTTTCATTGTTTTTTTTTGTTTTAAGGTAAATTTAGCTTTGTTCATAAAATTGTAACAATTTTCCGGAGACAATAAAGCATACTTTTATTTTGAACCAATTAGAGAAAATTTTAACATTAACTATAGGATATAATATTGAAAAAATATAAAATTATATGCAACAATAATTAACTACTCGTCTATTAATTTGACAATTTGAGAACTGCACGAGATGGACCAAGTCAGGAATGACAGTCAATTCTATCATTGAGTAAAATATAAAGGAACGCCTGAAGGTTCCTATTGTTCCTAAGAACAGCCAAAGGCAACTTGCCAAATATCTACAAGATTTGATAGTTTTCAAATCTCTCATATGGGTAAAAAAATAATGGTCTCTAAATACAAGATACTTATTCTTTGAACGGCTTCTACCTAACCATTATGTCCATTGTATAAAGGATACCATGTGATAAAACCGTAGTTTAACTTGGATCTAACAAAAGAGTAATAAAGCAGATTAATATGGAGAGGGTTGATAAATTGATTACAATTCCTAATCAAAAATCCTAAAATTCTTTAAGCTTCAGATATTATTTATTCAGTATGCGAAATGATTGTAAATTTTTCATCAAATACAATTCTAAGATCCTTTACAGCTCTTGATCTAACTAGAATAATCCCATCCGTGGAATAGTCGGAGGTAATGTGGAGATTTTGTTCTATGTAAGGAAATGGCATGGCATTTAGCGACATTTAGGTTCAGTCTGTCGGTTTTGGACCATTTCGTTTGTAAAAAAATACTATCTGCCACAATGTCGGTTCGTAGGCTTCCATATGTAGACATATTATTAGAAGAAAGAACGCTAGGTATAAGTGGAAGCCATAGAGTACTTTAAACTAGGTACTTTAATATTAAGATTACAAGTAATGTTGTCGATGTTTAATTTGTTCAAAAATTGCCTTTCTTTCGATTCTTTTCGAAAATTGAAATATCTGAGATTAACTAATTTGTCCTTCTTTGTGATACTTCTAAATATCTACTGGATACTTCGAAATATGAATCCTGCATCCCGCTTTTATAAAAAAATATACAATAAAAACCGATTTGGAAGTTTAATCTTTGAAATAAAGACAATTTTTAATAAATTATTATTCTGAAAAGAACTTTTAAAAACAAAAATAAATGTTAAATTCAGAAATTGGATATTGCTAAAAGATTTACAAATCTGTGTTTTTACTGTAAATATTCCTGTGATTCATATATAACATTCATTTTTAAAATGGAAAACTTGTTGATAAGACTGATATTAAAATTTCTAAAATATTAAAACCATACCTGAAATATTTACAAACATTCTGATTTTTATTCTTAATTCATTTTAACTTTTCCAAATGCTAGAGGATTATTTTCATCTGTTAGGATTTTTATCCTTAGTTGTATAATACTTAATTAAATACTAACAAGCTGTATTCTTTCGAGTATTTTATTGTCATAAAAAAATACAAATAAAAAATTTCTCATGAATTTGAGACTAAAGGTTATTAAAAATAACATATATATCTGTATCACTCACTGGCTGGCCCGGCAGACCTGGTTCTGCCTTTTCCGTTAGATGGCGCGATGAGTTTCCAATGGAGTTATAACAATATGGAGTTCATTCACCACATCGTCCAGAAATGTTATTGAAAAAAAAACATATTGGATTTATAGAAAAAATAGGCAATAAAACAATAAAAAATATAGTGTTGAAAGGTGTCGGTAACCAGACGAACATTTCAAAAAAAAATCGTGTAAATTGATGCAGTACAACTCTTTCACGATCTTGCTGAAAAATCTGGCTTAGTGTTTTAAATATATAGAAAATATCATAGCCGCAAAAAAACTTTTCAATAATCATATAAAAAATGGAGCGGTTTTATTTTGGAATACCCTATACCCATGGCGTATGTCTTCCGTTTTTGGTTCAAATGTGTTTTTTATCAGTGCTTTTTTTGCTCTACTCGTGGAGTCATAAATTGTACCGTAATGACTTTGTTAGTGGTTACTAGATGGTGTTGTTTCAGAGTTCTCCAAATAATGCCGATTTTCTCAAAAAAATCAGATGATACTCTATAACTTTGATATCACAGTTTATTTGGTAGTTATGAAGGACACTGAATAGTGAAATAAAAAATCCAGGTCCGCATTTAAATTAAGAAAGTTGATGATGGTCTCTCGAATCCGAAACATTTGTTTGGAAAATAGAACAGAAAAAGTGACAATGGCATAGTGGAAATTGTTTTCTTCTCCCGTTTCAATTAATCCTAAAATTTTAGGAAAACCAGATGACTGGAAAAAACATAGCTCCAATAGAAAGTTTAGATCTGTCAAGAACAAGACTTAACAATGGGACAAAACAAAAAAAAACTAAAATTTAGTCTAATAATCACATAACCTTCGCAATAAAATAGCTAAAGCTAGGGCGAGGCATGGCAGGACCCGGTTAGGGCAAAAAGATTAAACTGAGTTCTTTTTTGCTTCAGTGAAAGAACAAAAGAAAAACGACGAAGTGAACTAGCAACTAACAATGAACTAATAACAAATATATTTAAAATTACTTTCGCAAATGCTCAATACGCCGGCCGTCATTGTCAATACAAAGTTGCAATCTTTCCTATGTCGATTGGACTGCAGCCTCCACTTCTGCTATTGAGATATTTTCAATGGCATTCCTAATACGGTCTACTATATCGTTTCTTGTAATAGGTCGAGTCGCATATACTAGACCTTTTTACCTTAAGTAGTTTTCAGTAATTCTAAATATATTTGTTTAATGTTAAATCGGTTTTTATTGTATATTTTTTTGTAAAAGCGGGATGCAGAACTCATATTTCAAAGTATCATTTCAATACCAGTAGATATTTAAAAGTATCGCAAAGAAGGACAAATTAGTAAATCTCAGATATTTCAATTTTTGAAAACAATAGAAAGAAAGGCAATTTTTGAACAACTATAACATCGACTGTTGCTTGTAATCTTAATATTAAAGTACCTAGTTTAAAGTACTCTATGGCTTTCACTTATACCTAGCGTTTTTTCTTCGAATAATATGTCTACATATGAAAGCCTACGAACCGACATTGTGGCAGATTGTATTTTTTTACAAACGAAATGATCCAAAACCAACAGACTGAACCTAAATGTCGCTAAATGCCATGCCATTTCCTTACATAGAACAAAATCTCCCCATTACCTCTGACTATTCCATGGATGGGATTATTCTAGTTAGATCAAGAGCTGTAAAGGATCTTGGAAGTGTATTTGATGAAAAATTTCTAATCATTTCGCATATTGAATAAATAATATCTGAAGCTTAAAGAATTTTAGGATTTTTGAATAGGAATTGTAAATAATTTATCAACCCTCTCCATATTAATCTGCTTTATTACTCTTTTGTTAGATCCAAATTAAACTACGGTTTTATTATACTATATTAGAATATTTTTTAAGTATCTTGTATTTAGAGAGGATAATTTTTACCCATATAGGAGATTTGAAAACTATCAGATCTTATAGATATTTGGCAAGTTGCTTTTGGCTGTTCTTAGGAACAATAGGAACCTTCAGGCATTCCTTTATATTTTACTCAATGATAGGATTGACTGTCATTCCTGACTTGGTCTATCTCGTGCAGTTCTCAAATTGTCAAATTAATAGACGAGTAGTTAATTATTGTTGTATATAATTTTCTCTAATTGGTTCAAAACAAAAGTATGATTTATTGTCACAGGAAAATTGTTACAATTATTGTTAGTTAGTTCATTTCGTCGTTTTTTTTTTATTATTTCACTGAAGCAAGGTAGAACGCGGTTTAATCGTTTTGCCCAAACCGAGTCCTGCTCTGCCTCGCCCTAGCTACCTACTTTATTGCGAAGCTTATGTGATTATGAAACTGAGTTTTAGCATTTTTTGTTTTGTTCCATTATTAAGTTTTGATCTTTACAGTTATGCCAGATCTAAAGTTTCCTAAAATCTTAGAATTAATTGAATGAGAGATGAAAACAATTTCCACTTTGCCATTGCCACTTTTTCTCCTCTACAAAACGGCAAGGTTATTTTTCCAATCCGACGTTTCGGGTTCGAGAAACCATCATCAACTTTCTTGACCTAAATGCGAACCTGAATTTTTGATTTCACTATTCAAAGCCCTTCATAACTACCAAATAAATTGTGATAAAAAAGTCATAGCGTACCATTTGTTTTTCTTGATAAAATCAGCATTATTTGGAGAACTTCAAAACATCGCCATCTAGTGACGACAACCAAAGTCATTACAATACAGTTTATGTTTCCACGAGTAGAGCAAAAAGGCACTTTTGTTCGACTCCAAATTGAATAAAATCATTTCATCCAAAACAGAGATATCTAGATTTGAAAGTAAACATTTTTGACCTTCTCTCACCACTTTATTTTTGAAAATAGACAAAAAATGTCTCAAGCAAAAAAGTGCGTAATTCATTGAAGAATACAATGCTTGTATTTTGAATATACCTCAATTGTAGAAATTTAAGAGAAAATTGGCATTTATACCTTCGTGTTGCTGTTACTCCCCCTAGCGGCCAACTTTCGAATATAAAAATAATTGACAGTCATTTACCTTGGCCGATTTACCTATAAATATTTTTTCCTTAAGTTCTGTCATTAACGGTCCTCTATTATTGGACCATCCTGTACATACCTATAAATAAATACAAAAAAAAACATGAATGTTAAACACAGTACCCTCCCTTGCATGCTCAATCAGGTAAAAAGGTAATCAAGTATCTTAAATTTTTTGTCAGCTCCTAGGCTATTATACATATTTGGCGGTATTCCAGTTACGCTATTAATCTGTCTCAAGGGCAACGCTATTTATTTCAGAGGATGAGTTTAATTTTAATTCAAGTACAAGTTACGAGTAACAATATATCCAAATAATTCAATTTACATCTCGGGGAGATCTTAATAGTCCTATTTGTCAACTTGATACCATATAATTACAGTTGCAAGCAACAGAGAATAGAGTCGTTTAGCTTCGCCCCAAGGACCGACACACACTTTTAAGCTGGTCGGGTAACCAGGCTCGAATTTCGCTTTCAAGAAACTTTGAGGTTTGGTGACCGTAATTATTTACTTCCAATGTCTACGTGAATGAGTATTGTTGCTTAGGTCCGGACAACGCACTACCATGAACTTTATTTCAAAAGTAATATTGTATTGTTTAATTAAAAAAAATATGTAAACTTTTCTAGTTTTGAAAGGGATGGTGATTTTTCAAGTGGAACGTTGACTTTAAGCAGAAAAGTTAATTCACTGGCTGATTGATAGTTGTAGCACAATAAAGCCTATTATTTTTACAAGGTACCATTTTTTAATGAGCATAATAGGCCATGTTATATTGGCACTTAATGCATTTTATGAGGGGTCACGCATTTTGAAATGGAAAGATAATATTATATGAAATATTTACATTAGTCTTTTCTAACTTTGGAATTCAGTGGTTCCGTGCTGTTAAGAAAGTTTTCCAATTGTATATTTAACTCACAATAACGAAAATGTAAAGACAAACGCGCCGCAGTTGCAAAATGTATGCCCCTGACAAATTCTGTTAGTCTGTGGAGAATTACTTGTGAAGTCACGAGCTAGGCAATTGTCTGAAAATGTAAAAAAGCTCACTTTCTGTATTTCTGTGTTTTAATCGGAGACCAAAACAAGCAGTGGGCTCCCCGTGTGTGTTGTGTAAGTTGTAGCGTATTATTGGCGCAGTGGATGAAAGGGAAGAGAAAAAGTATGGCTTTTGCGGTTCCAATGATTTGGCGAGAACCCACCTACGACTTAATCACCTGTTATATTTGCATCAATCATGTAAGAACTTTCCCTAACAATGCAGACTTACTTCTAAAGTCTAAAGTCTTTTAAAAGAAAAATGATTCAATGACTGCAATAGATGGGTCGATCCGATTATGTAGACAAGAGCTTGGCAATAAACAAACAAAAAATAGTTGAAAGTGCCTGATATGTACTAAATTCTAAGTATAAAAAGATCTACAATTTCTTCTAAAAAGATTTTATGTTTTCAATGTTATTTTAAACAATTTTCGTATAATCACTAATATATTTAATATTTTTATTATACTTCTTAAAAAAGCAAAATTCGGCATGAAATATATGGTAGAACTTTACAAAATATAATTATTTATTCTACTTTTTGATTTATATCAATTTTTACACCCCTTAAAAATATTTGAGGAAAACTTTGCAAATTTATGACCCCATAGCGCATGCTGGTGTCGCGTCGGCAAGGAACACAAGTATCAGGGTTGGTGTCCGGTAAGTTTGTCAGTTTTTTATTTTTATTAATTTACAAATTTGAAGTTTTACTCACTATTTATTATCTAGCACTACCTTAACAGCTGTGCTTTAATTATAATAGACAAGATATGTAATAGGACATAAAGAAAGCTATTCAAATTACACACTATATTTTTTTATAAAGCACAGATATTTCAAATTTACAAAAAACTTTGTTTCATCAGATCTTCTTGAAATAAAAATAAAATTAGAATTATTTAGAAGTCCATATCATTGCGATCAAAACAAACTCTAATTTTAATATTCTTAAATTTATCTAAGATAAGATGCTGCTTATAGCCATTAACAAACTATAAATTAAATACTTTCTAATATTAATTACACGTAACATAATATGTATTTTAAACAAAGCAACTCGATCTGGGGTAATCCGTTTTACGTCTCTTGAATAACCATGTATAGTTTTAAAATTTATAAACAAAAAAATAAAGAAATGGGTGAATTTCTCCAGTTCAGCATTCAGAAAATTTCTGAATTTGTCTTTCAATAAATAAAAATTTGAATTTCTAGAACCGTTTGAGATCTCGATCTCAAGTTTTTAGGGGTTTTATCCAAAATATATCCTAATTTCGTGTCAATGTCTGATCGGCCTAGCAATTATATACTGGGCAATTCCAATAGGAAAGTATATACTATTATATATTTTCGGGAAGCTTATTGTGAACTGATTAATATAAAATAGAAATATACCGGGTGTCCCGTTTAAAAAATTATAAGTTTGCGTTATATCTCAAAAAGGACATCTCACATAACAAATCTGACTACCCCACTGGATTTTACGTGAGAAACTGTATCAGCCAGTTTTTACCTTTTCGATAAGTTAAACAACAACCGAAATACCTGTATCTTAAAAGCGAAGGGGGCTATGAAAATTTTGTTTGGGTCATTTTTCGTTTCACAATAAAGTAGCGCTATGTCGCGAAAACTGGAACCCTCTATCTTCACTACTAAGAGAGATACCCCGTAAAATCAACAAAAATGGGTCACCCTATACTCTGTTGATTTAAGCGGTGTTTAATTAAATTAAAAAATAGTTTTGTATAAGGTTATTTTTAGCCCGACACAGATCAATTGATATGATCAAAAGAGGTAAAATTCCAACTTTTTTTCACGTAGCACTGTAGGAAAGTCCAGTGGTTACATACATAAGTTACATGTTGAAGCTGATCGTCAATAAATCTGAAACGCTGATTCCTAGATCCACTTTATCGGCGAATTTGATTTTAAATACTCTAGAAATATTTATAATCAACTGCAAAAGTTATTTACCTTTGTTGATCCTGCCAAACATTCTTACCTTATGGCGCTGCGTTCCTGACTGGACGTCAAATCTGACATCGCTGTTAGGTAGCATTCATATTAGTAAATTTATAACTTTACGTTATGCCCGTATAAGCCAAATTTTGAATAGAAGTATTTTATTAATGGTTATGACACTGGTAGGTTTGAATATGTACTAGTTCTAACGAATTGCTTATCAGTGGTACGATAGTGCAATTGAGTTGGACCAATGGATAAGTGATCCTGAGGTGCGGGTTCGACCCCCGCTCGAACCATAACTTTTTTTGTAGATTATAAATATTTCTAAAAATATATTTCACAGTTAAAAAAAACATACTGATAAAATACTTCTATTTAAATACTATTAATTAATTAAATAGATTATATGCAGAATGAAACATTGCAACATTTTTTATCTTTCAAACTTGATTACTAGAATGAAACTAACAGTAGACTGTAGAACTAAAAAAATATCTGTAACTTTTTTATCTGTCTCTTATGGTATCTCAAAATCTAACACCCTGCATATATGCAAAAAAAAATAGTTATAAAAAACACTAAAAATATATTCCGATTGAAAAAGCGTATATTCCTGTATTCTATTAGCACCATTATTTAGAAATGACCCAATTGTGAAGGCTTAATTGGGCTAGAAATTAACTCTTGAAGCCATTAGGTAAAAACGAAATAAATTTCCGGTCATTAAATTCAGAATGGTGTGGGCAGCGTTCCAATTACACTCTGTCACAAAATCACTCAATTTGTGAAAAAATAGCGAATAGCCTTCAATTTATTATCAGTTTCCGTGGCATTAGTAGTTATGGATATTGTTTAGTACTTCGGAAAGCATTTTGCATGTGTAGTGGCTACAATATTATTACCATAGATAAACCATTATATTTAACCATTTATCTATGTTATTACGTAGTGTCTCGATCTTAATATAAACATTTTTATACAAAAATTAAACCGATTTAAAAAAAATGCTCTAAAAAGTAATAAATAATATTTTATTTCATTTTGAAAATTTTACTCTGTGAAGTCAGCGCTAAACTAATAAAGACATGAAGACCTTATAGCGTAGTATTGGACATCAAAACACCGAAATGAGTAAAATTTTCAACGTGGAGTAAAATATTAATTCTCACTTTTTAGAGCAATTTTTTGAAGTCGGTTTCATTTTTTTTATACAAATTTTTATTTCAACGTTTTTAGTTTTATCTATACGAGTGTTATTGTAAAAATCATGTTTAACAAATGGTCCACTGCATAGTATTTTTTCTTGATAAAATGGTGAACGCTTAGAATCGAAACGCGTCCGTAGATATTAAAAAACTTCTTGCAATCAGTGGCGGCTTTCCGAGTGTTCCCGATCAAATTTTCAAATGGGCGCATAGGTAAATATAAGGCTTCCGTTGGCAAAATTTGGATCAACAGCCGCGCCGGGGAAACTTAAATATTTTTGTCAGTTTATGCGTTTAATGTGGATCATGTGATAGGTTGTAGTTACGATTGCGTATTTTTATAGATTTTATTTTCAAGACTTTACATTTTGTAGTTTAAATTAATGTTTTAAAGAAAGATAGCCAGTAATAGCTATAGTATTTTAGAATATTAAGATTTTAAAAGCCGTTTTTAATTATTTTGGCGAGCTGAACTTTGAGAAACGACTCGAATTGAAGACCAGTAGTCGACCTTTGCCGAAATTTAAAATTCAGCAAACAAGTAAAGACAAAGACAGAGTAAATCGTTATTTTTGTAAAAAATATCTACGATTTATCTGCCTGGACATGCGGTTGCGATGTATTTTAATACCAATTTTGTTGCTACTCTTGGTTTAACAAGTCTACTCAAAAAATACTCCATCAAAATGTAACGCGTGCAATTTTTTTTTTCTGGAAAAACTGTCTAATTCTACCGAAGTAATATTTGTCCATATGCAGTCCCTTCTTGCTAATTATAAATATGCTAAGTTTGATACCGTTATCTTTGAAAACACCCAAAAAATTTGAAAAACCCTGTCATAAAAAACAATGTATGACTGACTCCACTATGCTATGTAGTAGAACGCTTTCTGTCTCTCTCTCTCTTCATCTCTTTCTACATCCCTCCTTCTATTTCTCTCTTTCTCACTGCCTCTCTCTCTCTCTCTCTCTCTCTCTCTCTCTCTCTCTCTCTCTCTCTCTCTCTCTCTCTCTCTTTTCAACACTCATTGCCTTTAACGACAGGATTTTTCTTAAATTTCTCTGTTATAAATAGATAAAACTATCAAACCTGGTATATTTTTAAAATCAATAGGACGAGATTTGATGGACATATAATATACCTACACGGTTTTACATTAAAAAAAAACAAAATTAATGTTAAATTCTAAAAAACTAAACACGACGCTTATACTACGCATTATAAATACAAAAAAATACTCAATTTGAAAAAACTTATTATTATAAAGTTGGGGTTAATAGTAAATAAGCAGTTTTTTAGCTATTTTTAGCTACGCCGTTAACAGTCAGATAGACTGACAGACCGACGAAATTAAGAAATTATGTTTTTTTGGCATCTAGGGACCATAAAACGGGAAGATCTGTAAAAAACCGAGGGGGGCACTACAATACTTCTTTTTTTACGAGAGTGGCAAAAATACAGGTAACATCATGCAAATGACAATCTGTTGTATACTTTTATTTAGAACTCTTTTAAAGTAGCAGGTGTTGGGTGATTCTTTACAGTTCGCTACCTCTTTAAAACTGTATTTAAATGGATACCAAGAAATATCCAAGGCTTTTTATTTTTCTTTAAAAAAAAATAAAACTTATTATATGGTATTCCTATTATGATATTTTCAGTTAAGCCTATTGCACCTAACTTGATCGGAAAGGGATACCGAATTATTTGAAATAACAAAAAATTTCTGCCAGATAATTTACAAACGAATTTCCAATACCTAAAACCGAATTCCTAGCAGGCTGCCATGCGCCACTTTATTCACAAAATATAAATGATGAATTAAAATATCATTGTCACTGAAGAAACGAGACAAAACATTTCCTAATCATATCGGATTCCATTCGACTGCGCCATGATGCTATTTTAGCCTATATTATTCCCTTTGTCGCCACTTCTTTGGAGCGCCCGAATCATGTATTATATATAATATTCTCATGACTCAACGAGGATGGATAATTAGAGAGAGGAGTTGATGTTTTTTATTAGCCTTTTAGTATAACCTTCTGTTAATATTGATAATACATAAGAATTAAAATTGCGTGTAACGTTATTATTTTTCAGGAATGGCGTGGGGTCGCACGGCCTCAAAGAACAGCCGGCTCTGATTTTTATACATATTTGATGTCCTCGGGAAAAAACACTTTTACTAATTTATGTTCTTGTCAATTCTTCATTGATCAACAAAATAGTCGGTGCACAAAATGTTGAGAGCAAAAACTAATCTTTAAAAAATATATAAAACAAATTATTTTTCAATTTTTTAAAGAGCTACTTTTGTCTTATTTTGCTTTAATTGGGTTTAATTTTAAAGGATAAATGAAAAGCTTCTGATGAGTCTTGTATAATATTAATGAATGATAATAAATGAATATGTCATTTTCATATGCAGTTCTTATTTAATTAAAAAAGAAATGCAACGTTTAGAAGTAGTACTGATGTTATGTACAGGATGTCCAGGTTTTATGTGGTATCTCCGTTATATGAAAAAATATTCATAGCCCTTTTTACGGGTAATATGATTTTAAATTTCTCTATATCAAAACTATTCTATAAGCTAGGGTTGATTAAAGTTTCTAATAATATATTGCATAGCATATATAGAAAATACTTACTTTGGCGGACAATTATGTACATTACATTCCACAACTGTGGAGTCTGGTCTCTGTGAGTCGTTACAAAGTTCTTCTTCTACCTCGTCTCCCGTTACTCTGTTTTGACATACAGGACGAGACATTTTGAAACCTGAAAGAAATGGAATATTCTTATATAAAATGTTGTTGTAAGATCTGTTAGTTATTAAACTCTAGTTTTCATTTTTATGCCTTCAAAGCCTAAGATATGACTGTAAAAGTATTTTTTATGGTACTTTCTTAACTTAGCTAAGCAGACACTGAAGCTACATCTCTATGAGGTGATATAAGTATTGACATTTATTATATTGTTAACATAGTTAAGTACACATCTTTGATTTGAATAAAAAACGGAAGGGGAATTTTTGGTGTAGCCAGTCTACAGAAACTTCGTGAAAAGAGAACTGCTCTTCCCCTCAGGTGGTGTTTTTTGTTGTTGGTAGGCTCACAAAAAAATAAGGTAATCGTGAGTTTTTGCATTGCTCAATGACCAGAAGCTGCATTTTTTAGTTTTGTAGAAAAATGGCTCTTCTGGCATTTTTTAAAAGGACATAAGTTTAGGTTTTATTTGTGTGATCTGAACAAAAAAAAGTTTCTCCGTTTTCAAATATTCGGCTAGTTTCAAACCTCATTATAAAATCTATGAAACAACAAAAACTAAATGACAGAAAAATTTCGATTTTTCTTAATAATTCTACTTTTGACTAATTAATTTTAATAATAAAACTTGTGAAAATATACTTCTAGTAGTTCTATTTAAAAATTTAATCGTCGGTAGTTTTTTTTTTCTGTTAACCATTAAAATCTTATTTTTAATAAAGAAAGGTATTATAACTATTATAATTTTATTTTTAAATAAAATACATTTTATCATCACAAATAATAATCATACTTCTTAGTGAAAAAATATTATTTAAATATCATTGTTTTGTTTCAGTTTTAAATGGATCTTTATAACCATTCGGCCTTCTTTCACATACATACATATCTAAACATAAAAAAAACTTTGCCAATTTTACTTTATTGTTTTTTAATGACGAAAATAAATAGAAATTCTTATTTAATTTATTAAAAGGCAGATAATATCACGTTTAGGGGCTCCAATATTAAATAAAAGACCCGCAAAATGGATTCCCAACTTTGAATTGTGTTCTCTATACTAGGAATCGTCGAGAGATTTTCGCGGAGCTTTAATTTGCACCCCTACTTAACATTATTAGGCTACACTTTCAACTCTGAATCCGGTTTGTTCCCATAAGTTAGGCAACTAGCAAATCAGAAGCAACGCATCTTACAACGTTGGCAATTCCCTTCCTTAAAATATCATGAGTTTATATGTCATGGCTTGCCAGCTATCAGCTGGTAAATTAAATATACAAATGAACAAGGCAATACCTTGGGCTTTCTTTCTGTTTGTGGAGAGATGCGAAAAGAACCCGATGCCCTTTTAATTAATTATTTTGTGAAAAATATATATTTTTTAACTAACTATTACTTCGTGCGGCATAATTGCACGTATAGTTGTTTGTCGAGGCAGTAGTTGTCTGATTATTTTACATTTGTGGCTATATTCATTAGTAATGTTCAAGCTTGTTGCATCCTTTAATTTAAGGGTTCCCCTCCTTACACTTTGCTGATGTAGCTGTCCTGTATAAGTTCCTGCAGCTTTTAGATTAGAGGCCACTTATTTTCCTTTACTTATGTAGAGTATAGGTGAAATAGTTATTAATTTTCCTTCTAGTTTAACTGTATAAAATTTAAGTCTTTCGGGTACATTTCATGATATAAATTTCTTCTTTTTCGTCCATTTAAAATGTCATATATATTCGTTTTTTTATTAAAATGAATCTAGCTACATGTATCTGATCAGTAATGTAAACCCTAATCTGATTAATATGGTTTCGAGCAGTGCATACTAATTGGTTGGGCAATGTATATTTTGTACATATTCACATACCTATTATAGAATTTTTTTATCAAGGAAGTGGTATCTGAATTATTTAATTAATCCGGTCTTTCTTTTAAGAAAGTCTCAATGCGTAAAGTTTAATTTATCACAGTTGTCGGAATCAGAAAAAAGATTAAGTAAACAGATTGACACTTATTTCCAGTGATTTTATTATCATTTATTATATTCCTAGAAGAACAGCTGTTTTAAGGAAATATCACAAGGTACAAAATATTTCTAAATAGACATTCCTAAGTCGTGCTATCGGCAGATAAGCGTGGCGCGCGAGGAAATATTTCGATAAAACGGCCACATAAACAATTAAGGGGAATTTATATTGTGTACTGATGTATTTGATTAGATATAATGGTCTAAAATTAGATACAATGGGCTAAAATTTCGTTAGTATATTTTTTTGTAACCACTAAAAGAAACTGTTCTCAATTTTTTCCAAAATTTATTAAATAAAAGGAAAATTATAAAGAAGATTATAATTTGTCTGCTAAAAATGTACCTCAAATTTCGGCTCATATGCTAATAGATTGCTGGTTTGACACTAAAATAACAACAGAAGATAAAAACGTATTGATAGAGACCTGCTAACAATTTAAAGGTGCGATGTTCGAAAACATAATAAATATTGCCAATATCAATGAAAAAATCTCATATTTTAATTCTTTACTAATAAATATATTTGATGTTTTAGCTCCTTTAAAATCAGTAGTTATAAGAAGACTGAAGTCTCTTTGGCTGACGGACACTGTTCTCACTATGATTAAACTAAGAGATAAAGCTTTTTAAAAGTACAAACGAACAAAAAACCTGAATCACTGGGATTATTATAAACAGTTGCGCAATCAAACAAACATAGCTATAAGAACTGAAAAAAAAAGAAATATTTAGAATACTGCGCTAATAACGTTAACAGTTAAATTTTGTGGCAAAGGCTAAAAAATTTAGATATTATAAATAAAGCAAAAGTTGTGTCTCTCCCTGATTTTTTAGATAATCCTTCAGAAATAAATAAACATTTTCTACAATTTTCCAATAATATACAGCCTGCTGATCCTGATCTACTAGATTACTGCCTTAATAATAGAAAAATAATTTCAGGTGAAATTTTTGAGTTTGTTAGTGTAAATACAGATGAAGTGAAAATATATTTATTTATTATCAAATCATTGGCGTCGGGATCCGACTTAATAAATTTGAAAATGTTATGCTTATGTTGTCTTAGAGTTTTGCCCTTTCTTACTAATATAATTAACTCCTGTATTTTAGAAAGAGCTTTTCCCGATGACTGGAAAATCGCTCGTTTAACGCCTTTACCAAAAAAATCTTATAGAACTTGTTTTAACGAACTTCGGCCCATCAGTATTTTGCCCTGTCTTTTGAAGGTATTAGAAAAAATTATGGATAAACAAGTTAGACGATCCTTAGAGAATAATTCTATTTTACCTTTTAACCAATCGGGATTCAGTAAAGGGTATAGTTGTGCAACAACTCTCTTGGGTCTTGCGGATGAGGTCATCAGGGCTGCCGATATGGGATGCTTTTAGACTACTCGAAGGCATTTGATATGATAAGTCATGATCTTTTGTTGTCAATTTTGAATTATATTGGATTTGCAAATAGCGCTAGAGGCTCTATATTGGGGCCTTTACTGTTCACAATTTATACCAATAATTTTAACTCATGTATAAATCAAGTCACGGCATAATTTTTCGCAGACGATACGCAGTTGCTCTTTTCTTTTTCATTTGATGATTAGCGGGTGGCGGAGACAACCATAAATAATAATTTAAATAATTGAATGATTTTTTCCTAACGCCATGGCTTGCGTGTTAACCCATGTCAAGTCATAAAAATATGGCTTTTGGTAAGCATAACAATCGTATAGAGGTTGAACTTAATATAAATATTGCAGGTTAGGGGAAATTTAGGAAGTGTGAAAGGAAATTGGGTATTAGAATCGACACAGACTTGCTTTTTAAACAGCAAGTAGGAATTAATCTACAAAGGGCATACATGTCTTTAAAAATGTTGTATCCACATCGTCACATCTTGAGTTAATCCCTGAAAATTAGATTATCAGATTCTCTTGTACTTAGTCATCTTAATTATTGTGATGTTTTGTATGGACCTTGTTTATATAAAGAAGATTGAGAAATTACAAAAAAAATGTTTACGTTTTATTTATGGGATACGGAAATTTGAGTCTGTAAGATATAAACTAAAGGATGCAAGATGGCTTAGTATGCAGAATCGACGTAGATTGCATTCTCTGGTATTTTTTCATAATATTATTTTTAACAACTGTCCTCCATACTTAACAAATAAAATTGTATATAGAACGGATGTCCACAGTTTAAATTTGAGATTTCGGGGTTTTATCTCTCCACCACCTCACTGATCAGCACTTTTTAGAAGATGTTTCTGCTATAACGTATACAAACTGTACAATACTGTGCCTGTCTCCTTAAAAACACTTAAGCCTGAAATATTTAAAAGAACTGTAAGGAAAATGTTACTTAATGAATCATATATTTATTGTTTGAATTTTACTATCTTTTTTGCCGATTACTATGCGGCATAGGTAATATATATACATTCTTAAAAATTATAGATATGAAATAGTTTTTTTGCTGTATGTGATCATTTTGCGAACATTTTGCTGTAAAATATGATTTACAAAGAGACTAAACTTTGAACAGTTTTTAAATGCATTTAGCTCCTTTTTTGTAAATAGTTAATAATGTAACAAAAAACTTTAAATGTACTATTTATTGTTATATTTGGAAAATAAATATTATTATTAAATTCTTTATGTCATGTGTTTTTATTGTGTTGTAAATTTTGTGTTAGGCAAAGACATTTGAAACCAGTGCAACCTTGTACGAAACTTAAAAACGAAGAAATTAGTTATTTTTTGGTTCCTATCGGTCATAAAAAACTGCTGTTTGTATAAAATTTGTCAAGAACGCCATTTTTTTATAAAAGATAAAAAGTGGCTTCCAGCCTTTGTGCAGCGCACAAACTCAGGCTTCCTTTATATGTCTATACAAAAAAATTCGAGGAAAAGAGCAGTTCCTTTTTCACGAAAATTTTCGGTAAATTGATTTCTGTATTTCACATTTTTATTTTGTGAATAATATGTGGGACACATTTAAGCTTTCCATATCCAACAAAAAAAAACGTGCTACTATTTAGATTTAAAGCAGGACTTTCTTTTTGCATAAAATCAAAACATCTTAGTTACGAAACAATATAAGGAAACATAAAAGAAAACCCATACAATAATTTCAGATTATTAGCGAACCAGGGCTCGGACTAACTGTTATTCTGTGCGGAACGTGACATTTTCTAGGCCGTAATAACCAGAAAACTTAGCACATTTGTTGCCTGCTGTTGAAAACAGTCACTTTAATATTCCAACTTAATAGGAACTTCCATCACAACTGTTTTGCAAGCTGCATTGCAAGTGTGCCTTATAATTGGAAAATGTAATGGAATCCTGGGGATTAGTTATAATGGCACAAAATCTGTTTACTGGTGAAAAACAATGCTTTGCGTTTCGATAAATGGAAATGTGAAATGTGGTTATTATTGAAATCAAGAGATCATTCATATTTAACGCTATGCAGCGAATTTCATTTAGATTTTAATTAACGCATAGCAGGATACATTTAACGCAACTGGTTATCTAAATTAAATAAGCTTGCTTTTAGAGGGCGTTAGTTTTTATTGCGGTGGCGTATTTGATTTGATCAGCATTTCGTCTTAACTTAATTTTTCTAATGTTTTAAAACCACACTAAACAAAACGCTTTTTTTTTGTCAAAAATATGACCGTATTAGTTAAGCCAAGGCCTAAAAGGAGTTGCATAAAAATTATCTCGACTCGTCATATAGTTTATACAAGGATCCCATGTAAAAGTTCCACCCTACTTTCTCCGTTATTTTTTAGGATATTCCGATACATTTTTGTTCATTTGAAAGCTTACAATCAATACTTTCTAGAGGTATTTGCCACATTTAATCTAATCTGATTACAAAGTATTATTTTTGCAATAAGTTGCCAAAAACTAGGTGTCTTTAATAGCGGGACTTTTATCTACCCGAATGTCAAAAAAGTTTTTTTCAACAAAGCATTTTTAAAATCCACAGATCATTTACACTGAATTTTTTAAAAGCTAACAATAGGCTCAAATTGCCAAGCGCATCCGTGGTAAGCGGAAGCAGAAACAGGTATCCGAGTTTTCGTTGCCATGGTTTTTCATAAAAATAACTATTTTTTTTGTCAAACTGAAAACCACATCAAAATGGCAAAATTTATTTTTATTTATTTATTCAATAATGACAAATGTTCAATTACATAATATAAATACATAGGTACATTATTTTTTTATATCATATAATAAATTTATAAAAAGGTACCTAATTGCAGGTGCATCTAAATGTACCAAATATTGAAAGTTATTGATAAATATCAGTTTTGACAAACAAAATTTGTTTTTTACATCAATTTGTGAAATCTTTCATAGTTTTCATAAGTAAATATTTTACTGATTTTATTGAACTTCTTAGAAGCTTGTTTAGCTTTCATGTAATTAGGAATTAAGTTATATAACTTCAATTTTATGGTTCTGTGTACAATTGGGATTGTTAGATGGTTATTTTTGTTTGCTCTTATAAGGTGATCCTGAGCGATGCGATTTTTTAATTTTTTTCGTGTGTGGATGTAAGTACATAACGGGTGTATATACAATAGGCTTAAACTGCCAATATCTACATTATATAGCTGATTAGTTGGATATAGTCTGTTTTTATCAAATACAATTTTTAAAATATAGTTCTGAATAGTATTTAAAGGATTAATATTACTTTTGTAGGCTCCGATCCATACAACTAGTCCATATTTAAACAACGATAATGCTTTGTATATTTGAATAATTAACTTTTTACTACTTTTAGATACTCAACGTGGTCAGTCCACCTAAGGTATTGATCTATAATGATGCCCAAATACTTGGTTTTTTTAACTTATTGAATTTCAGTTCTTGATTCGTTGATTACAAGACTGTCAAACGTAGGCCTGTTTAAGTTAGTTATGGAAAAAGCTACATAGTTTGTTTTAGTCGTATTCAGGGATAATTTAAAAGTATCCAACCAATCTTGCAACCTACAAAACCCATCAACAGCACTTGCTTTTACCTCATTCCAAGATGTCCTGTCAAAAACCAAAGCTGTATCGTCTGCATAGGATATTATTTTACCATTATTAATTTTCATGGAAAGTAAAGAATGTTGATGTAGGTTATAGATTCCTTGGGGTATTCCTATCTTGATTTTTAGTTGGGCTTAGATACTTATCCCTGCTCTTTAAGTAGCTCTCGAACACCCTCAACACTGCACCCCAGACACCATACTATGATAACATTTCTAGAAGTTGTCCATGTAGTATAGTTTCAAAAGCCTTCGAAAGGTCGAGGAAGAGCAAAGCTTTTTTATTACTATTTAGACTAGTTATAATGTGTGACGTAAGAGTGTACATGGCATCTGTAGTGCTAAAACCCTAGATAAAACCATATTGATTATCAGATAATATATTAAAAATTCCATAAAAGTTTAGTAATTTATCCTTAAGACATTTTTCAAATAATTTTGCAAAATTATTTATGAGGCTTTTAGGGCGATAATTTTGAATATTCTTTTTAGTTCCGGATTTATGAATTGGGATGATTATTGATTCCTTAAAGTAAGCAGATATATTGCCTGTTTTAAAAATTAAATTTATTATGTAAGTTAAGGTTTTTTCAGTTTCAAGATGCACGAATTTAATAAAGCTTAAAGGAACATCATCTTTACCAGGAGCGCTATCGTTTTTTAGAGATGATATTTGTTTTATTATTTCATTATTAGAAACTGGCTTTAAATTTGTGAATCATTTATTTTATCCTTCATCTCCAAACCTATTTTGTATCTGTATCAAAGGACCTCCGATTATTATCAAAAACCTTAAACAGACCATCTCTAGAATTAGTTCCATTATTTGTAGAGTCTTTTATTATTTGATATATCTTCTTAATATTATTACTATTTCTTTGTATTTGTTCATTATAAAATCTACATTTTTGTATTATTATTAATTTATTTAAGTTATTTCAATAAGATTTATATTCAGCCTCTAATGCAGTAGAAAAATAGGTTCTCAACCTTCTTTTTAATTTGTCCCTATGTTTTATTGATAATATTAGACCATGCGTTATTTTTTTATACTTTGCGTTTTTTATTTTTCGATCTATTTTAGATTGTAGTTTTATACTTTAAAATATTTTTATAAAGATACTCATGGCCACCTCAGGATTGTTGCATTCAAGGACATTGTTCCAATCTTGCAGATGCAATTTTTGTTTGACGAGATCATAATTGATAACACTATAAGTTTTTTATCTAAAATTATATCATCGCTAAAGTATTTTACATCCCTAATTATATGAACCATAGTTGGAAGGTGATCAGTAATGTCAGCGTCAAGTCTCAAAGGTTGTATGTTTTGTACACTTAATTCTAAGTTTTTGTGGTGTAAATATGTTTTTAAGACATGATGATGTTTCATGCATTATTCGTGTGGGTGATGTTATGTAAGGTACAAAACCGTGTCTCCCCATCAAAGAAAAATTCGCTTACAATATTATTTTCACTATTTATTAAATTTATATTAATGTCTCCCGTACACATTTTTACACTGGCTGCAAGAGTTCTCTCAAAATAAATTTCCAGATTCTGCAAAAACAAAATTTCAGACCTGGGAGGTGGCATATATTCTGCCGTTATGCCAAAAGTTCAATCATTAATGTTATAAATTATTCTGCTAACTGTAGCTTTACGTAAATTAAATATTTAAGATGAGTTACGTCTGCATTTAGATTTGATTTTACGTAAGTTACTATACCATCATTCCTGTTATAATCCCCGCCATTGTAGTATGCGTAGTAACCCGGGATATTGTAAAGAGCATTTCACAGTTGAAAACATCCACTTAATATTATTATGTCACAGAAGGGAAGATTAAACTGTTCAAAAAGTAATAAGAATTGTTCAAAATTTTTATTTATACTCCTAATATTTAGTTGTAAAATATTCAATACTTTATTCTTTAGTGTAAGTATTCGCTTTAATGCATCAAGATTTTGCTGAAAATTTGATCAGATGTACAACAGTTTGTAAACAATTAGTTTAAAAATTATTAAAACATGTCTCCTCTTCTTTCCAGACATAAATAGACACGTTTTAAGACTTTTCAATGAGTGGAATTTATAACACTAACATATTTTGGCCAGTTGCTGTGGAAGTATAAAGAAGACGGTACCAGAAGAAAGCATTTCGTACTCTTACAGTACAGTCTTTTTTAGTGTGAAATATCCCCAAAGAAAGAAATCGGCTGACGAGAAATTTGGCCTCCATGTTGGCCAGAAAAAGCACAAGTTTATTCCCATTCTCAAATATGATTGATAATTCCGGCCATACCATAATTATGAGCTGGTGCACCATCCTTATGGGACCAAATTTCATTAAATACAGCCAAAGAAACTGTTCCCAGGAAATTGGCCAAAATGCAATTGACAATTTGTTCTATGAACCGCTCGCCAGTCAAATTTTATTTAAAAATTTAAAATTCCATATCAAACGTTAAATCTCCACTTCCCTTAACCAACTCTGATGCGCACCCCGTGTTTATTTTAATGTGCGTAATAACGCTCGTTATGCCGGTTAAACATACCATACCAAAGATTTAAAAAATTGTGTCTTTCTCTCTGGCTTATTATGGGGAAATGGGAAGTACAAATTAAAATATAGATAGAGGGTATTAAGTAAGTGTCACTGAGGTATATTTTTGATTCAAAAACAATTTTCAGAGTTTTCAAAATGGTGGTTGTAACTTCAATCATATTTTTTTTAGGAACCTATCTATTTTTTGCACATTTAAAAAGCTCTTATATTTTTTTGATTAATTTGTGTATTTAAGTCTATTTTTATACCCTTATTGTTTGGTGGTACATATAATTTACCATCCCCAATATATGTAAAAAACTAAGTTAAAAAAAAATATATTTTATTTAACCATTATTACCTTAGTTTAAATGTGTGAAGATTTGTTTATTTTTTTAATAAAAAATGTAATGCGTCACTTGGACTTTTTTTGTCATTATTTATGGGTTCCTTAAAGAGTTAAACATTTCATTAAACCGCCATCTTGGATTCGTACAAAAATTTTACCAGTTAATTTCTATATGAAACTTGAGTTTTGTGAAAAATTTGAGCTAAACTCTATAAGTAGATTTATTGTTTTAATTTTTTCAACATTTCACTAGGCCATCATTTTTTCCGCCATATTAGATTTTTGCCAAAATGTTTCCATATGACCCTTACTTTTTATTCCGAATTTGAAGTCAATTGTGTAAGTAGTTTTTTAGCTATGCCGCAAGCAGATAGACAGACCGACGGAATTGAGGATGTTTTTTGGCATCTAGGGACCCTAGAACGTGAAAATCTGTTAGAGCCGGTGGAGGTGATTTTTTCATATACAGTAAAAAGAAAAATGCAAGCTCTTTAGCAAAATAGTTTATCTATAGTTTAGACCTTGAAAAAACAAATGTATTTGTGTATAGAAGTAGGTGGAAATCGACCTTCTAAATTTCTTTACATACATAGTTATTTAGTAACATATATATGAAGCTAATAAGTTTAAAAAAATATTTAATCTCTCATTCATATTACCAGTACCAGCAAAAAATTTTGTAGTTTCTGTAATTTACAATTCAATATACTAACTATGATAGGCTTGCATATGAATACGCTGCTCAACGATTTGTTTGTCCATAACAGTGCATAGATACCTACATATTTTTTAGAGCGTGTCAACTAACCCAAGAATCAAAAAACACCAATCAAAAAATACACATTTAAAATAATAAAAGTTGATAGTCGCCCCGAATAAACACATCATCCTGTATATAAAAGAACATAATAAAATAAAAGTGTATTATAATATATCAAATCTTACTTGGGTTACCTTGTACACCTAGCTTTATTATTATATTAAATGAATTAAAAAAAATGCCTTAATGCATTAATGGGGAATCCAAAAAACACTTTTGTTAGTAGAATAACATTACTTCTTTTGGCTGAACAAACCAATCCTGTCAATATTTTTCCATAGTACATCCATAGTGAAAATTTTGTAATCACACACTACTCCGCCTAAGAAACTTGACATTTCACGGAATGAAATATTCTAAACCCGCTGCCGCACAGTGGAACAGTTTAGTATAAAATCAGAGACATAGAGGACAGAACTATGTTTACATTTTTACTATTTAACTTGCACATATATTTAGAAAAAAGTCCAATTATTATTATCTTATTCTAATTTTGGAATATAAGTATCCTAATTCGTTAAATTTTTGTTACAAGTGTAACTTATCACGAATTTCGATATTTTTTAAATATGCTGCCAACCTATAGCAAATATAAAAAAAAACTTTAAGTGAAATTCGAAATTAGTGAATATTTCTGTTACATAATTTCCAAACCTTAGTTAATGTTTTCTAAACTTTTTGCATTAATATAATGTTTTGTTTATGAGAAAAATGCTAATAGCATTAACAAACTAGATAAAAACACACAAACATCAAAGTTTTGGAACTAGAAATATTGAGATTTGACAGGATTCGCTCTACCATTAATATCCATATAATTGCTGTAGTATAGCAATCACGAAAAGATAACATTTATCTGCTACGGTCTGCTATCAAAGTGGCCATGGAATAAATAAAAGTTGAGTGTACAGACAAAACATTATTTTTTGATAGTTGATAGAGCAAACGTATTTGTGTTGTCAAATAAATTTTCTAATGCTTTTAGAATCGTAAATTTTTTGATAATTTCACTGTGTAGATCAGTTAAAGTTTTTTTCTTTGGTAAGACTAAGATATTATTCAATAATTTTACTATTATGATCACTGCACTATTTCTTTAAGGTAGTTGATATAGATTTCATTAAAACAAATCGTGACCCATTTCTGATATTGAAAGATGCCAATATAGGTTTTAAAAATGGTTCAACAGCTGTTAAGAAAGTAAAAGAGCTAGCTAATACCGATCATTTACATTTGTAGTCCTGTAGAGCCGAGTCACGCTTTATAGAACAAAATAAGAAATGGTTATACCAGCCCTTTGAGTTTTCGGCAAATCATTTTAAAAGTATTAGATATTATATAATATAATATATATATATAATTATTATATTAAAGGTATTATATTATTAGGTGGTGGACGCGTTAATTCAAGAAAAAAACTCAATTCTCTAAGTGAGCGTCAAAAATGGAGTAACACGAAATATGAGCGAAATTTTCCAAGGGAGCATACAAACTTTATAGCGCAAAAACAATTTAAATCTAAAAATGCTTAGTTTGTCGTAGATTTTTTAAGAGAACATCCAGACGTATATGAATATTTTGTGAAAGCTTAGGAAAACACGAAAAACAGTGCATGAGCAAGGAAGAAGCATTAAATGTCCTGATCACGGCAAAATTAACAAAATGTCAATACAATTTTATTCGGCATGTAACTACAGAAATAGAACGTGAGTGCTTTCCAAGTTATTACCAGGTTCAAAAAGCTAAACATGAATGTTATCCCAGCAAGAAAGCAATAAAAATAACTGATACATCGGTTGATGTAAATCTACAGAGTTTATTAGACAAAACTTCTGAACTTCTTTTTCAAGTTGTAGATCAAAAACAGTTTACTAATTTGGTTTTAATTTCCAAATGGGGTTGTGATGGAGCTTCCGACCAATCACAGTACAAAATTTCTTTTAATAATGAACTTAGTGATGACAAAAGTTTATTTGTTGTTTGGTTCCTATTAAATTATATGATTCGGACACCGGTACAGTTATATGGAATAATGATAAACCATCATCAAATTCTCTCTGTTTGTTCGAAACCCTGAATTCAAACTGCAAGGAGATATTAGAAAAAAAGAGATTCAAAACAAATTTAGAAGCAAGTTAGGCTTATCAGTTGATATTGTAGATGTTAATCTCGTAAACAGAATTTATGTCATTCCTCAAACAATATCTTCAGGGCAAAAAATAAATATAGAAAAATTTAAAAATTACACATATCAGACTGCAGAATTATATGTCAATTTATATAACTGGTATTACATGCCTGCTTCGATGCATAAACTACTTATGCATGGAGCAGAGATAATCCAACACACTATCGTTCCCATTGGCCTTCTGGGTGAAGACCCACAGGAAGCCAATCATAAATTTATTCGAGACTACAGAGAGAATTATTCCAGAAAAATTTCAAGAATTTCAAACAACGAGGATATTATTCGTAATATGTTACTCCAATCCGATCCAGTAATTTCGAGTTTACGGTCAAATAAAACCAATAATCACAAATAACTATTGCCTGAAGCTTTAGAACTTTTGGAGTAATTTATGTTACTTCAAACAGGCAAATTATGGCAAATATGTCGCTAAAAGTCTTTCATACGGACTTTTAAAAAACTGTATTAAATATTCTTACTGTTTTTAAGAAAACCTATAACAATACTTTCGTTGACACCCACTATAGGTTGTATAAAATCTCTTTAGATGGTATTTTTCTTTATAAAACTTCTTATTTCTCACCTCTACGTTTTATACGGATTATTCTCATGCAAAATTTCATTTAAGACCCATCAGTTTAGCCTTTGCGTTGTCTGTCAGTCAGTTACAAGAATTTCATTAATTAGATTTTAGTTTTCATACTCTTTAGTATAAATTGCTCTTAATATTTTTTTCACTCCGCCAAATATTGTTTACATCAAACATTTAAACTTTGTCTATATGTTAACATTTGTACAGTGGTTTTAAACAATTAAAACTAAAAAATAAAACCAAATTATCTAGTAAACTAAACTTTGCTACAGACTGCAGTTTGCACTTATTAGTATCCCAGAGAAACTAATATAAATTATATAACCGACCAACTTACATAGTTGTTATTACACTTGCCTATTCTTAATGCTTCCATGCTGTTAATTTAAGGTTTAAATAATAATAATTAAAATATTATAATAGTGAAAAAAAATTGTACATTTAATAAAAATAAAAACACCCAGTATATATGCCACACTCTAATGTGTAAAAAAAACTTCAATTTGAAGAAAAATATGGTCAATCACATGTGTTTCATTTAACTTTATTTTAAGTGAAACTATCGAAAAATTAATTAATGTCAAGAATCTTTGAAGTTATTAACTGTACATTTGCCGTTTATAAAAAATATTTTTTTATAATTTAAGTCAAATAAATATATAAAGTATTATGTTTTTATGAATAAATTTTTTTTTTATTTAAATCATCAATGTAAATATGAGTAAATTGTAAAATATTACAATGTCCCGGTGTCTTCATATAGCCGTTCCACTGTGTGCCGTCCTGCCCGGTTTATAGGCTTCTAAACCAAAATAGCGTTGTACTGCGAGAACGGTGCGTAACGTGCCCACCAACTAGAGTTAAATTGCTGTTTGTTTTATTATATCACGCTATCTGTGTTTTCCGAACGTAATTCTTAGAAACCTGCGTTTCTGTTCACAGAATCAATAAATATTAAAGTAGAATTTTTAAACATATTTTTACAGATACTGATAACTGGGCAGTTCACACGAAAAACATAAATTCAATTACCTCCTCCGCATGTAGCTGAACATAAAGATGCATATGTAAGTGTCCAATGATACAAAGGTTTAGCACATGACGATCCATCACCTCCACAAACTCCACACTCATCTACTTGCTTATATGATCCTATTTTCAAGTCGCACCCCACTCTCTGAAATAAAAAGGTACGTTTAATATAGACAGAAACAACTTAATAACTTGATTTTAACACTTAGCATAAAGTATTTAACGAAGGACAATAATTTGGGATCAAAATAGTAGATTAATATTATAACGTTCATCATATCCGTGTATGCTAATAATTTTAAATTTCACCGTTGCATCTCATTCATTATTATTTCAATACAGAACTTCACTTCATAAGTTTAGTCATATTAAATTTAAATAAAAACCCGGCTAAATACTTTATTTTGTCTGAAAATGTCCCAAAAACTATATTTCAGACTTACTGAATAAATATCGGATTTTATAACCTGTCGTCCCTACACTCAAAAGTAAAATGAATATTTTTATTCGCGGAGTAGATTTTTTACGACTAGTAAATTAACCAAATTATTAGCTATATTTTTGTTTTGTTCAGTACTATTTCACCACCAAAATATTAATTTTTTTCAAAGCGTGTTGTTAACTTAAAAAAGATTTTTCAAATGTGGCATATCTGCTCTATTTCAGTTATTCAGCTCATTAACAATTACAGTGGATACACAAAGCCGATACTAAGCAAAAATGCTAATACTATTTTGTATATGTTATATATCCTATATTAATACAACATATTGTAAATATGTGCAAATAAAAATAATATATACCGTTTAAAATAAACCGTATACATGTTGCAGAAAGCCAAAAAAGAAAAAAAAATGAATCACTGATTTCAGGCACAGCCTAAGATCAAAAACATAAATTCAGAAATAAATAGATACAAGTAATAAATGTCCTTAATACTCTTTAAATAAATCCTAAATTAAACCATAACATACGTATACAATAAGATATGAAGGAAATAAATTGTTTCTCTATCATATCTTATTATCCAAACGAAAATATGGTTGCGCGGCGAGGGCACATTTTTTTTTTCAAAAACATCCGCACCAGTTCCGCTGCTTACCCAGTCTTTCGTTTGATATAGATACACATTTTTCTGTAGATACGCTTTTTTACAACATTCCAAAAAAGACAACCTAACCAGGGCATACCTAAACGCAATTCGCCTTTTAAAACACAATTTTTTTGCCAACAATAAAAAAAAACTTCAACTAAGATTCGGCAAGCGGAGGCACTCGTTCGGATGTTTAAGAATAGAAAATATGAGCGGCGAGGACGGCGCATAACGTTCCCGTCAACTAGAGTTATATTGCCGTTTGTTTTATCTGCCGTGACCATATCACGCTTATATGTGTTTTCTAAACTTAATTATTAGAAATCTTATTGTTTTTATAATATCTATAAATTTTATAAATACTGTATGTACTTAATTTTTATCTGCATTCTATGAAAAAGTAACGTTGTGGGTTCCACTTCTTGTGTTTTTTTTTCTCTGGATACCTCAAAGCCGAAGATTTTGTACACCAACTAAATATCATTGATGAATAGAAGCCGCTATACTGTCAGAAAATGCAGTAATAACACAGGAAATTACCCACTTAGTGAGGCCAACATTTAGAAATCAGCTACGAATGTGTTTCAGAATAAAAATGCATTTTTTAATTACGTCAACTGAGTGTTTTTTAATAAGAGAGGCTTTTCTGCTAAATCTTATTTATTTAGCATATTAAATTTGGAATCTTTTTTCGCTCAATCGTTAGAGCCTCGGTTTTGAAATGGCATTCTATCTGTAACTCAAATAAGAAACAAATTAGAATTTTGCAGTTTCGCAATTTGCATTATATAATCTGGTAGTCTTATATAATTTAAAGTAAATATTTCGAAAAATAACAAGAAATGTGTATCATAGTCTATAAGATTGTGAAAGAAAACTGCTTAAATGATTTTACTTCCAGATAATTTGATTGTAAATTATCTTAGTTCCGATGATGATTTTGCTTGCTAGTATTCTAAATATTTAATTTTTTTGTGGAATTTTCAAATCAAATGTCAACCCGAAATTAGAAGCAGAAACAACATTACTAACAAATGACTCATTCTGTATCAATAAAACTAAGCATTCGGAATAGGGAAGCTAGATAAAAATAATTTATTCATATAGTGCTGAACACAATATATTGCACAGTAATAGATACTAACGTACAGGGAAAAATATACAATATTTTATTATAAACAGTTTACCAAAAAAAGTAATAAGGATATAACCTTAAAGTTAAATGTATGCAAAATATCAGAAAAAGTGAGTAGGGAAAGTAAAGTAAGTAAAGAACTTTACGAGACATGATAGAAAAATAGAGGACACGTACTTTACGAATGGAAAATATTAAAAGGTATCAATAATGAAGTATCTGGAGCTATCCGATCTGATACAAGACTAACGATACGGAGGCTTGTAGAAGAGAATAAAAAAATAAAAAGGGTTTAAGATGAATATTGTCTGGGAAACTGTAACAACATGCGCAGTCTTACCAGAAGTAATGAGAAACTAAGGACCAAAAACAATAAAATTATTAATATTGTTAAAATTATATACATGCTTCGATACTGCAGAAGAAAAAAGATACATCATCGTTGCAGTAAAAAAAGAAACAGGTTTCTAAGAACATGTAGGATACTACTGTTTATAGGTACAAAAGACACCGGAAGAAATGAAAAACAAAAGCCATGAAGTAGATAGAATAGCAATAGACAGTGATAAAATACGAGTGCCTGTATAGCAGGAAATATGTAAAATCAACTTGTGTTTGATAAAGGAATAACACCAACCAATACTAGAGGTACACAAAATTATCCACCTGTAAGTTTGCTATCTCGCGTTAAAAAAGTCTTTATGAGAATAATGGTAAATACATAAAAACTAGCTTAATATTTACTAATCGAGAGCAAGCTGGGTTTACAATTACCTTAAATTATAAAAACATCTACAACAAAATGCATATATTGCCAGCATTAGTTTGTAGCAATTAATATTTCTCAACAAAACGGCGTCGACAAAGTTAATCAACAAAATAATACAATTCCATGTCGAATCTAAGTATATATATATATATATATATATATATATAAAATATATATATATATATATATATATATATATATATAGTTAAACATATCCACTAAAATGTTTCAATTTGCACGAAAACATTACAGACTTCCGAGATGTGCCTCAAAACGTCATTTAACTAGCATGGACAGCATTAGCTATATCTGGGCTATAAAATCTACTGGGAAGAATCAACTACACTTGCGAGATTGGGAAAAAAATAGGGCTAAAATAATTTATATTTGGCAATTTACATTATGTAAGTCCGATATTAGGTTCCTGCCAGAAAGGTATTTTCGTTTTATTAGCTATTCTGGTTGTTTTTACCTACATGTCATGTCATACTGGATACAGTACGCCAATACGACATTGCTTTCTTTATTGAAGTAGTTGATATACTCTTTTGGCACACATTTACCTAATAAAATGAAAATTCTAATTTTGGTAGATACGGCCTTCTGGCAGGATGCCATCGATATCCCTCTTTCTTTAAGAGTAAAGAAATTTAGTCAGTGTTTTCTCCCTACCGTAACGTAGGGAGCAGGGTCTCTAACTCTTATAGCGAAAAGAACCATGGACAGAAGAATGCTGAAATAAAGTACTACATGATGAAATAAAATGAAGAGTGTAGATGATGTAGAAAAAAATTGCAATGCTAAAATGAAACTAAGTTAAACATGATGTTAAGTCAATGTTATATAGTGCACCACTTTATAAGATGTAAGATAATGATGATGGCTTATATATTCTAATATGACTAGGTATAATTGAGTTAAAAATTGAAAATAATAAAAATGGAAATTACACGATTAGCTAACAATTTATAACACACAAATATATGTAACCTAAAGTGCACTATGGACTTATATTCTTGGTCAATGAGGCGACCCTGGCCTCCTCTATTTGTCCCTTCCATCCTTTCCGACCCTTGTCTCCTCCAGGTTCTGGTATTCACAAACTCTAGGCATATCTGGCAATATCACTAGCTTTGGTCATATATGTAGGTCTAGAAATATATTGTATAGTTTTGATCTGTTGATGTAATCGTATGCTTGTTTAATGTCAACGAATAGATGGTATATGTCATTATCATATTCATTTGTTGATCTGCCTAGCCTAAAACCCAGCTGGTATTCCCAATTATGTTGAATTACTTCAAATGAAAAGCAATGTAAAAAATGCGCCTAAGTCAGTAATATTTTATTTCATCTTTTGTAGGATTTGGAAATAAATGCCTTTTGCAATTAAAATCCATTTTATTATAACTTTAACACGTTTAACGTTATTTTTCTCTGTAACATATAATAAAACAAATACGGAAATACACAACAAACAAAAAGTTGCGATCCTACTAACAAAGTTAGCCGATTCTGCAATAACAAGTTGTAAAAGGTATTTAAGTTAAGTACTGTAAATTCTGTCAATGATTGATGATTTTTAAGAGGAAAATGATTTTTCATGGTTCCGTCATTATTTAAAAGTTTATAAGCTTATTTAATCAATCAATTTGTTTGTTGTGTATTTGCAAGGATTTTCACAGGGATTTTCATGCTACTAAAACTTCTTTCACATTTTCATTATAAGAAATTAAGAAATTTACCTGTTAATATAACTCATGAAGACTGAATTAAATCCACTTCGACATTACAAAGGCAAAAACAATTTTTAAAAGTTGTTAAAAATTAGCAGGCTAAACTTCAACAGAATACTAATAATGTCACCGCTCTAAACATTTACTGTCGTAACTCAAAATATAAACTGGATCAATACTTAAATTGGTTAAAAATGAAACAAATGCATGTGAACATGACATATTTTTTAGGCAGCACGCTTTTTTCTTGAAAATAAACAAGTCGTAAATTGAAATCATATCTTGCAAAAGGTTCTTCCCAAAACGAACTGATTAAAACTTTTTGTAGGGCAATTAGCTGTACTAAGATGGGCCAGTAGACGTGAGACTGCCATTTAATAACCGGGAGTTGCTTGAAAATATTGAGCTATTTTCCTTATTAAAGTCGTTAACCGGGAAGCAATTACAGGACGATTGCAAATCCGAAATTATAGTTTAAGTTTTAACTGCTTACTGAATAACGATTCTCATAAAATATCCTTGTGGCTGCTATGATTTAGTTTTATGTAAATAAAACATTAGGCATATTACTGTTACTAATAGTAATAAAATTGGAAAAGTAATAAAAATATTTTTCTAATTTATAGCAGATGTATCTAATAAACAAAATTTTCATAATATATCAATACAGAGGATTGCTCAAAACTTAACGTAAGAAGAGGAGAATATTTTCTTCATAATAATAGAAAACAACTTACTACAAATATGAGTCAGAAAGGTGAAACAGGTTTTTTACAACTTTATAAAGAAACATTAAAAAAAAACCAAACACTGCAAATATATACTTTAAAGAATGTAGCTGGAAATTATTCACCTCGCATATGTATTGTATAGGTACTTATTATTAAAGTCACTTAGATTCATTAACCGTTTTACAGCAATGTTTCTTTTTTTGTGATGGTTTTACAGTTATCATTACTTGCTATATTTACAATTTATGTATTTGCATTGACCTATCGAAAAATATGATTTTTTTCGATTAATATTTCGTTTTTTCATTGTTTTGTTTTTTAAAGTAAATTTTTCTTCGCCCATAAAATTGTATCAATTTTCCTGCGGAATTAAGCATACTTTTGTTTGTTTGTAAAGTTTTCTCCATTGGCTAATGGCAATAAAGCAATAAATAATTATCTAGTAATAAGAGGCTTATTTTTATATAAAAGTATTATAATTATCTTTTCAAGTGGCTTCTGGGAGTGTAATATAATTGGTATTTATAGCAAAACCATTGTTTTTTTCCTACGTCTTTAGATTAAGCATTTTAGTTAAGGCTCTAGTCTTTTATGTATATCGTAAGTAAAGTATGTATATATATATATATATATATATATATATATATATATAAATACTAAAATACAGTTAGGTTATATCAATTATCATGGAATAATACATTTACCACTAAATAAATTTTGCGTGTTCCAAATATTTTAAAAATTTACACTATGGGCCAAATTAAATTGGAACACAATTGGTAACTTAATAGATTTTTTTGTTTCTTTATGGGGTTTAATGATTTTGGATATGATATTAGACATATGTTCTTGCTCTCATTTTAAAATTATTTTTATTTATTTATATTACAAGTTGATATAACATTAACATATATCACAATCAATAACAAATAATACCTAAGATAGTTTATTAAGCCCCTTCGTAGACATTATCAACCCATAATACATTATAACAAAAAACAAAAACAAAAAAAGAACACGAACAGTAGGAACTATGGGGTTTATAAAACATTTTAGAAACATATCAATGTTTTCATAGATATTTTTCTTTCTCTTTAATTTAAGTGTTCTCTTTGATCTTACATTTCTCAAATCTAGAGTTAAACAATTAAGAGTTTTAGTTGCCAAATAATCAACAAATGTCTTGTTTAAGTTTCGCATGCTACTAGGAACATTTAATAAGCCTTGGGCTTAGCTTCGCGGTCCATAAGGATTTATTACAATATTTGTATTGATTTTATCATTTTTATAATCCTAGAGACAGATATTTGTTATATAGAGGTTCCTTATATTACATACTTCTCTTGAGTAAAGTAATTTGGATGAATACAGCCTGTTTACTTAAATCTTTTTGAGTGTCAGGTTCCAACTGCTAGCATAGAATTTGAAAATCATTTTATAGGGGAATGAACTGTCTGATAGTCGGTAAAAGTTAATTATTTCGTTACGTATTGGATTAAAGTTATACATTTTTCTTTTTTTGAATACCCTTTAATTACTAGATTAGTTCAGTAGACTTTTTATTTAACTTCACTTGATTCCCTGAACAACATAAAAATATAATCAAAATCCAAATGTTTATTACATTAAAAGTAAGAAAAATTTGGGCGTCTTCGGGTAAGAATTTAGTAGCTGGAAACAAAAGAAAAAGAAAAGCCCCCAAAATGAAATTTTTGGGTGCTTTTCTATTACATAAAGCTACATACACAAAATATATGCTATCCAGTCAAATCAGTCACAAAAAATGTCAAACTTCGAGAACTTCCGACCAAACTGGATTTGTAGAAACCATTATTTTGTTGTTTTAACATGTCCTAAAAATATATGGTGGCTTTTACAACTATTTCGAAAGGTATCAATTTTTCGCGGAAAATAGTTATGAGAATGGAGTCAAATTCCATACAAAAACGGTTCAAACATTTGCAATATCTGTTTTTTTTTTTATCAAAAAACAATGTCTTTTTGACCACACGACCGCAACAAATTGGTTAATTAGCAATAAACTTTAACAGCATAGCTGGTTTGAACATTTTAGATAAAGATACTCTTTTTTTTAATGTTCCCTTTGCATTATTTTTAAAAATTCAAAATATCTCAACATTCTGATTAAAATGGTAAAGGCAAGTGAAGCGCCTACCGTAAACAGTCTATATGTGCATCTAATTATTTAGTAATAACTTTATTTTGTATTATTATTTGATAATAAAATATTATTATTATTCTCTTATTTTTCGCTTCGTATGCGATTTTCAAGAGTCATCGGTGCATGGCAAGATGGCTATCACTATCGTATATTTAGACAGGATGACAGATTTCTGTAGTCTAGATATAATGTGTGGATGAAGACCAAGTGAATTCATGTGGTTAGATAACGTTTTAGGGACAATCCCTGTGGATTAAATTACAAGTGGCAAATGTTGACAACTTGACGCTATTGTTGTTTGATCTTGTGAGCAAGATATTAGTTAGCCAGGTCTTTTTTCTCGGCTTATCTATGCAAACGGTATCCGGTCGGTTTATTTCTCTCCGTTATAATACTTCTGTCTCAGCAGATGCGGTTGTTTTCATTTTTCAGAATAATCTCAGGTGTCTATAGTACGCTGTTGATTAGTTTAAGCCTATGAGTCATCCCCTGATGGATAATTTTAGCCACACAGTTATGACGGTATTGGAAAGTACTAGGCGCCCAGCAGTGATGCGTTTATTTATTTATTTATTTACAATTTAGGACACGACAGAACATTGTTCCACAAAGCATCCACTTTATACATTTATGTATTATTGGGTAATAACATTAGATAATTTTAGATAACTTAAATATTAAATTTAGAACATTTTGCAAACAGTAACAACGACAACAACAATGATAATAACAATATCAGTAATATCAATATTATAAATTACAAAATAATATATATTAGCATAAAAAAAAATTGTATTTTTTTTTAATTAAGTTTCAAAAACTTTACAAAAGTACAGTCTTTTTAAATTAATTTTGAATGTAGAGATCTTATCACAAAACAAATCGATATCATCAGACAATTCATTACACGTAATTTGAAATCTAATTAATGGGGCGTTGCGTCCCAAATTGGTTATGCGAAACGGTACATTAAAAAGTGAGTGGTTTCTGAGCTCCCTAGTAGGGATATTAAAGTTCAAAAATGACAAAAGGTGGGGAGAATCTACGTGGTGGTGGATAAGCTTATAAATCATGCAGATATCAGAAATACTACGGCATATTTCAAGGGGTAAGATTTTAAAATTACGGGCTACATTTTCAACTGAACAACCTGCTTTGAAGGCTAGTCCTTTTAACAACTTGTTTTGAATCGCTTGAAACCTATTTATGTGTACTTTATAGTTAGGATTCCATATCACTGAAGCAAACGAAAGCTTACTATGGACAAACGCAAAATACAACGAAAGAATCGTCCTAGGATTTCTGAAAACTCTACAACTTCTAGTAATAAATCCCAGCATCCTACTGGCTTCTGCAATAACTTTGTCGAAATGTAAACGAAAGGACCACTTGTTGTCCAGAATTACATCAAGATCTTTGACATGATCGACATTTTTTACGGATTTATTGCCAATTTTATAATCGTATTTAAATAAATTAATATTTTTGGAAAAGGAAATTAAGAGGCATTTGTCCAAATTTAGGAACAAACTGTTCCTATTACAATAAACAAGCAGTCTGTTCAAATCCTACTGTAGTTTGAGACAGTCTGTCGGGTCCCCTATTTCACGATATACCTTGAAATCGTCTGCATATAAAGTATATTTGCTATTTAAGAAACATCTACTAATATCGTTAATATATACTATGAAGAACAGGGGGCCCAGATGACTACCCTGACGAACACCTGAAGTATTTTCAAACGTATCTGAATGGTACCCGTTGACTACAACAATCTGTTTTCGCTCACAAATGTAAGATGACACCCAATTCAAGATTCCCCCCCAAGATCCCCCTACTTACTCCGACCTCAGCAAGTTTTTCAAGTAACTGTCTATGACTGATTTTATCAAAAGCCTTGCTGAGGTCTGTATAAACGGCGTCAATCTGCGTTCTACTGTCTATAGCCGTACAAATGTCATGGGAATAGCATAATAAATTTGATTCGAGAGACCTTTTTGGGAAGAAGCCATGCTGTTGTTCTATAATTGTATTTTTTACTGTTACTAAAATATCTTCGTAAACTATTTTTTCAAGAATTTTTGCAAATGTATTTATTTTACTTGACTTCTATCTCCACTTTTAAATATGGGTGTCACATGGGATGTCTTCCATTTTTCAGGAAAACACCCATTTTTCAACGACAAACTGTAAATAAAGTGCAAAGGCACACACAGCTTTAATGCACAATTGTTTATAAATCCAGGAGGTATCTCATCAGGCCCTGCACATTTTTTTATGTCTAAGTTTTTTATAATATTTAAAATTAAGGTTTTGGTGACGGTAATAGGAAGCTCGCTACATGGTGTATGTACAGAGTTTGTATTACCTACACCAGTGGAACTATCCACGTACACGCTTTTGAAAAATGTTGCAAATAAATTACTTATGTCCCTTCCGTTAGCAGCAACAAAATTTTCATGGTACAGAACCAGAGGTACATCCAGTTTTGTTTTCTTTTTATTTGATACGTAGTTCCAGAATTTTTTACTATTTTTAGAGATTTCCGATTCCATATTATTGACATATTCTTGAAAATCATTTTTAATTAGTTGTTTGGAAAGGCGTCTTAAACAAGAGAAATTATAATATGATATTTGATCTTTGTATTTTTTATATTTTTTGTGAAGCTAATTTTTTTCTGTTATTATTTTTATTGTCTCTACCTTAAAGTATATTGGGTACTTGCCGTTTATTTTAAATGATGGAACAAATTGTTCTATAAGCTTGTTAATTTCTAAGTAAAAATAATCTATTACATTGTCTAAGGATTTTTCAAAAAACAATGTTTCCCATTACACCTCGCCCAAGCCAATATTTATGGACTCGTAATCTGCCCTATTAAAATTAAAAATCTTTCTATTTTCTTGTGTAAGAGGTTTTACTTCAACAGTAGAAATTGATAATTCCAAAGCTGGATGGTGTAAGTCTTCATTCACAAGGCAATTGCTGGAACGACTGACCTCAGATGTTAAGTTTTTGTTGTTTAATACTAGATCTAATGTTTTGTTACATTAGGTATACCATTAAACTGCATTAATTCCAAGTAAGAAAAGACGTCAACCATAGGAGAGAACTTCTCATCTATTTGTGTAGGTTGAAAGAAATTTTCATTTTTTAAGCTATTCTATTATATATTGGATAAATTAAAGTCCCCTACTATAGTGACAGCCCTCTCCGAAACAATATTTTCGATGGCGTAGAGCTTATTAATAAAAGATGCAAAAGCATAAGTGTCACCTGGAGGGATGTACACGCAGCACATATACATTTTTTCACCGCTGATATTATTCAGAGAGACCCAGACATCCTCAGCTTCAGATTCTAGTTCACAGCTCCTTTTTGCCTGCCACACTTCTTTAACTGCGAGAAGTACCCCGCCGTCATCCACTTTAGAGGATGACGTTGTTTCCCGATTACGCCGAAAAACACTATATCCGTCATCAAACAGTTCCGAAGATAAGACCTCTTTTTTCAGCCATGTTTTGAATTATCTCCGTACCAGCCAGATACATGCAGCTTGCAGCCAATAGTGCGATACATATGTGTCGACATCTCCAGAGCTAAGCTGATGTGGGTGCCTCCCATCTGCTTCCAGGTCTACATCTCAAGGAAATGTTTCTGTAAGTTGAGGAATTGTTTTTCAAGCAAAAGGTTTAAATCTGAAATTCCTCTACCCCCATATATCCTTGGTAACGTTATTCTTCTCATCATCGTTCTGGTACATTTTATTGGACTGCTATTTTGTTTTGCTATACAGGATTACCACTAAAAATTTAGCAGTATATGCCCTGATTTTTGTACAAAAGTCCAAGTTAATTGGTTAAGCAGTTTTTCGGTACTGAATTTTTAAATATATTTCGTTCGGTCGCCATTTTATTCCGCCATAATTGATTTGCACAAAAAAAATTTGCCAGTCTATCATTATATCAAGCGCATTCGATAAATAATTTCTTAAAAATGATTTTTTTTGCATTTCATGAGGCCGCCATATTGAATTTTTTACCAAAATGTAACCATTTGAAGTCAATCGGATATCCTTGACCGACCGACTGACGGAAATGGGAGAACATGTTTTTGAGACCTAGGGATTCGAGTGAGGGTGATTTTTTCGCGTTTACAATATTTCCCTCTTATAAGGGAAGTTTACACATATGTTATACAGTTTATGAAGGCATATAATTATTTGGTAATAACTGATAATATATTATGTAAATTGAAATTATTTTACTTTTTTTGATAATAGGAAAGAAAATAATAATTAATATAAAAAATATTCCTTTAAAAAGGCTTTACCTATTTTTACAATCGTAGCCCAAACTTTTGTCATAATGAAACTATCCTTTTATTTAAAAGTGTGAAATATATTAAAATGTATATATTTTTATATATAAAGTTGACTATATGGATATACAAACGGTTTTATCTGAGTGCCGTGAAATTCGTTAAGTGAAAGGTCAATTTACTAATTTTTTAAATGGAGATATTACCATGTCCATGACAATGTCCTCAAACATAAAAACAGCGGACTTCTATTTTTCTGCAGCTGCGACTTGCATTACAGCCTTTAAAATAAAAGTTTTTAAATGGATTTCTATTTATTGTTTTAATCGTCCACCCCCAGTCTTCAGGATTTAACTTATTATTGGATCTGAAAACAGACTGCAAATAATTGTTCTTATTATGATGTGTCCCGGGTAAATCAGTGAAAATAGGTTCTTTTCAAAGAGCAATTCTTATATTGAAGCTTTCTATTATGATAAAAAGTAAAATAAATACAATTAATATACTATTCATTAAGTTATTGCCAAATAGATATATGATTTCCAAAAAAGCGATTTTTTACATGTAAGTATGATATATTAATTTATGTATCATTTTTGCCTATTGTTTTAGTTTTAATGATAAAATCTAAAGCTTCCTGTTAATTTTTCCCTATTGGTCAGACAGACTGTAACAAGAGTCTGGAACGCATCGAATATCTGGCGAATCACTTATCTATTTTTTTCTAAACTGGTAGGTTTAGGTTCGAAATTACGGCAGATCCGTTAGTGATACCCGCGATGTTGCCAAGTCTACAGATTTTCAGAATCTTATAACAACTTTTGTTTTTCATATGGAACGCTCTAAATTTTATTCGATATTTGGAATCTGAGAAAAATTCTGAATACTCTTTATTGAACATACTTTAATGTAAACCACATAATTTTCGAAATATTCTAGCGGCGACTTATGTCGAAAGAAGTTTTGACTCATTTTTGCCATTCAAAAGTCCATTGAGTTTTATTAGTAGACTTAATAAAAATATGACATTTTTAACTGATATCGGGAGGAGAGAAATTCTAATGACTCTGGGTTATGGCGATCGATGACGAATACAGCAAGAAGTTTGCGATATTTTTAAATGATAAATATCCCAAAAGAATCCAATAACAAGGTCTACTGTTGGCAAAATTTTGAGGAAATTTGAAGAAACGGGACATGTGAAGGATGTTCTACGATCTGGACAGCATAACAGAAAATCCCCATTCTTCAACCAGGAAATTTGGCCAAGATGACAAAACGTTTCATATGTCTATGGAACGCCTTTTGAAGGCGGAAAATTTGCATCCTTACAGAGTCAGCTTGGTTAAAGAACTATCGGATGTTGCTTTTGACAGGCGTTTGCGATTCTGCGAGACCATGATGGAAATCTATATAGTATTTACTCAGAATCCATTAACGAATGAAGTCTAGAGCGTTCCATAAGAAAAACAAAAAGGTGCTATCAGATTCTGGAAAACTGTAGCCTTGGCAACATGGCGGATTTCACTAACGGCTCCGCCGTAATTTCATGCCCAATGCTACTAATAAAAAAAATAGATAAGTAATTCACCAGATATTCGGTGCGTCCAGACTTTTGTTAGAGTCCCCAAAAAAGCAAAGATTGCCGAAATTGATTCTAAAAGAAAAATCTACCAAATTTTTTGTTCAGAACTTTATGTTGCTCATAACTGTTTTTCTAATATTCACTCTTTTTTACTTTGTACGGTGTGATTGGGACATTAAAATGAAGGACTCCACCCAAATCCAAATCCAATTTTTTTGGAAGTCAAAATCTAACTTTATTAAGACTAACAAAAACCCCTATCGACTTTACAAAATTGCAGAATTTATGTCATTACGTTTATTTAATAATAAACTAATTGTTTATCAATGAAACCGCATAAGTATTATTAGAATATAAATCATTAGAATTACCGCGCAGTTTAACATAGCCTGTTTCTGACTGCCATTCCACCGGCATCAATACTTTCATAATTATCTGTTTAGTTCATTTAACACCCTGAATGATGGAGCATTAAATGACAGTGTTCCATATATTCATAACGATCCATTATGTCATTAATTCTTCTGTGAAGCCAATATTTATGATAATTTATAGTTAAGTACTTGTATTTATTATTATGATTTGTTACCACCTCATATGCTGATAATCTGCAACGTAGTGTCAATAAAAATGGGTATCCACTAGTTCTAATAAAAATTAAAAATTAATGCTTACGTAACATTATGTAAAAAAGTTATTGCTTAAATTATTAACATACACAGGCATTTCATTGCTTAAATTATTGACATTCGCATTCTTTGTTTCTTATATTGGAACACTGCCTGAAACCTTTGAAACTTATTTCTGATACATTTTTAACAAACAAATTTTAACGTACTTTTCTTTTTCAATGCTCACTATGCCACGGCATCGCGATTGGTTAAAGGCAAAAATTTACTTGTCGTTAATTCCCAGATATTTAGAGTACCTGCGGGCTTATTTCCAAAACATTCAGGCAAAACCGAGTCCAGATTTATGCATAGTTTACAGTGTGCAGCAAAAGTCTGGAAACCGCCAAATATCTCGAGGACCCCCAACAAATTTTAATTAAATTTAGACTGGTCATGTATGGAATTGCGACGAGGCCGCGGATGACCTTTGCAACATTGCCAAGCTTACCGTTTTTCAGTAAATAATAGGAATTTTTTATTTTTTTAAATGGAATACCCTGTATTTTATTACAAATTATCCGATTCTAATGATTATTGTAAAGATGTTTTCTAAGATACATTTAATTCTTAAATTTAACAGTTTTTTAGTAAAAGATTATTTTTTAAAAGTTGTTATTGGTTACCTCAACAGAAACCAGTATTTAAATACCAGTTGAGTCTTGTCAACGTCAAATTTGAATTAATTGATTCGTTAACTGAAATTCTAATGATAGTGGGTTAAGGAGACCAAAGAAGAATGTTTCAGCAAGTCTATAAAATGTTTAATTTAATAGCAAAGCGAATACTGTCCAAAATATCGATTAAATACAATGTAGTTGAATTCTGCAAGTATTAGTTTCCTAAGATATATTTATTTCCAAAATTCGACTTTTTAAATACCTAATAAAAATATGAAATACCTAATCGAAATACTAATTGCAGCTAAAGAAAGTAGATTTCAAGAAAATCATATAAGTACCTACTTAAACTGTTGTTCATTTACTTCTGGACATATTTCTACATTCATTTTCGGTTCATCGTCTCAGAATCTCCAGGTTTAACGGTTTAGTTAGAAAAAAATATTTTCGAGGTGTCCCCACAAAAAATAATTGAGGAGCCTCAAGTGTGGTGACCGAGTTCATCATTTAATACTGCCCCTTCTCCCTAGCTACCTTCCAAAAAATGCAGTATTTTGCAGTGGTAAAAATGCATGAAATTTGGATTGGGGTTATAAAGTTCATCATCTCACAGATTGCTAACCGCCTATTGTAATCATCATCACTTGTAAATCATCATCACTAGTAGTCGATGCACGGATATGTGGGATCTGTTGTGATTTAGAACAATTTGTCTAGTGGAAAGATGGGAGTTCTCCTCCAAAGTAGCACATATAATCATATATGGGCTAAAATGTTGTGATATTTTCTAATATCTCTGGCTAATTAGCTAAAATTGCTAGCCAAGATACACTATGACTTATTGTGTAAAATATTTATTTGACGGTTGGTGGGGACAAGAACACTTGCGTAGGAACTTTTACTGTTAAAATAATCTAAGATAAGCACATAAAACACGCGCCCATTCTTGAAACGAAAAATTTTGTTTTTCACAATTTTTTTTTGGAGATGTAATTTACTAAGAAAATCCATTCCTAACGTAAGAAAACATGCATGAAAATACGTTTTTATAGGTAGAAAGAATATGTTTGTTTAAAGTGATCTAGTAATGGTTCCTAGGAAATTAGTTTAATTTTAACTTCAATCATGGCGGATCATAAAAAGTTTTGGGTTATTTTTTAAGCAAATATTTGTTGAAATTGGCCACCTTGTAAGCAAATACTTATCAAATGGCAATAGTTTTCAAATGTAGCAATATTCACTAAAATGTTGCCAATAAAAATGCTTACTTGGTTTGCCTTTAGTACTCGCTAAAAAATGGCTAATTTAAGACTCAGGAGCCAGAGTAACAAAATTAAACGACGATTACCCCAAGTCGGCGTTTTTTCTATAATATGTGGTGAAATATTTAATTTTTTTATTAGACATGTTGTATATAATTTATATTTCGTTTTTCTAAATAAATCTTCAGTTTGGTTAAGTATAGTTTTATAGGTTATAAATGTAAATTTGAAAATGTGGCTTTTTTTGGCAATATTAAAGGAAAAATAAACGAAATAAAACTACCCAATTTTAGTTTAATTTTAAAACAAAAATGTGATAATAAAAGCCATATTTTTTCCTCTCAATTTTTGTTCTCTTAAAATGTCATAATCTGGCATTCTTATGTACCTATTATTACTATAATTAAACTTACATACTTGCTAAAATATGTTTGGTTGGCATTTGGGGAAAATGCCTACTTATTGATTATATTTCGATTTCTATTGATTAAAAATGCCATATTCTGGCATTTTAAACAGCTATGCTTACTATAATTTAACTTCAATACTTACTAGAATATATGTGGTAATATTGTGGCAACAAAATTGACAGATATTTCTAGTTTTTGGCCATCCAATATTACAAAAAAAAAGTTGGAGGTTTAATTATCCTATAAAAGATATTTTTTGGCCAAGTAATTATGCTATAGCCTATCTACATTAAAAACTGCTACTTTTGGAGCCAAAAAATCTAATTTGAAGCGAGCTTTCATGGCTAGAAAACAAACCAAGAATCATTTGCCAAAATTTGACCAATCTCTGGTTTTTATGGATAACTGTTAGGCAAAAAAGCTCATTAACTAATTTGTGCTACTTGGGAGACGAACATTGTTTTGTTATAAAAAATTAAATAACAGAAGTTTCGCCGTTTTTTGGAATATCACCTCAATTTGATTTTAAATATGTATAGTCGAGAAAGATTAAGTATTTACATCAATCACTTCTATGATTTTTCAACGTTAGAACATTTTCCCCACCTATTTCTGTTTTCAGTTTGACTATTATCGGTTTTGCGTAAACAAAATATCAATTTTTTTTACTCTTTTAAACCCCTTAAAAAATATCGCTTACACTTTTCACTATTTTTCAAACTTTTATGATCCATAACTTCAAAATAAGCGCGCCCTTACCTTTTTGTAAGCCCAGATAGTGTCGAATTAAATTGGTCAAAAGTATACAAAACCTATGTTTATTTCTTAACTAAAAAACGGAAGATGCAAGAGAAAAATAAACTATGCTACGGAAAAATACCTTCTTACCCATTTTTACAAACAAAATGGAGTGTTTTGGTTGGTCCTCGCCAATCGCCTGGTGGGGGGGCTAAGCTCCCCCTAGCCCCCCCCTAGTTGCGCCACTGACGACCAGACCTCGCAGTATTCTACACATGTCCTGGTGCATCTAGTTTTGTCGAAATCTTGCACATAGTAGACTTAGCTATTGGATTTCGATAAGGTTATTTATCATTAAATATTGCAAACACTAACTGCAATGTTCTTCGATCCCCATAACCTAGTATTATCGGAATTTCTATTTTTTGAGTTTCCCTTAACGAATTCATTATTTCAAATCTGACGTTTACAAAACTATTTTTAAATAATTTTATAATTTAAAAAAATGATCCTTTCCTCAAAAACCGTTGAATTGAAAGTCTTTAGAATAATTAGTAGAATCGGAACATATTATAAAATGCAGGGAAGTCCATTTAAAAAATAAAATATCCTAATAGTTACTAGAAAATGCTAAACTTGGCAATGTTGTAAACATCCTAGCGGCTTTGTCGCATTTACATACATGGTTCGTCTAAATTTAATTACAATGAAATTCTCGAGATATTTGGAGGTTTCCAGACTTTTGTTACACACTGTATATGCAGCTTGCGTTACCCTAGCCCTAGTCAGCTACTCCTTGCACATGAATGCTGCTCTATTGCACATCGTCGTATCAAACTTCAAATAGCTTGTTCTTGAAATTTTCACAATTTTAACAATATTTGTCAACTATCTTCCCTGTTCATTTTGTCTACCCAAACTTCCCCTCCCCCTCCTTTCTTAAAAAGTATTTTTCTCATTTTCTACCTTCAAAAAAATAAATACATCATACTTTGTGATATTCCTCCTTCTTTTCAAAAACTTAAGCTAGTTACAATATTTCAAATCTAATGTTCAATAGCTAATTAAAGTATTTTTTCTATGACATATTTCTAAATTTATTATTATTATTTATTACTTTCAAAAAATATTTCTTAATTTGTCAAATTTTAAAAAGATTACTTAATCCTCCTTTTTATTTTTAAATATTTATAGTACTTATATTTAATTTTCGTTATGGACCCTAGTCTGTTCTTGTTGAGAAGGGCAGTAAATATTACACATTACTGCGTATCTTTGCTATTGACTTTTAAATCCTTTTGGTTACGATTTACTGTACTGACCTTCAATAATTTTCGTGTAACACATACTCTTATGGTCAACTATTTTCTTTTATCTACCTGCCCACAAGGAGTTGCTTTGGGTTTCTCATATTTTTAGTTTGGTTTACATTTCACTTTAAAATAAAATTTAAAATAAAATAAAACACTTCAACCATTTCATTGTTTTCATCATACCTGTGTAAAAGCTGTTTTTAAATAATTATAGTTTTAAAATCTGATTTCGTGTTCGTTAGCGTCTGTTTTGTCTTTGTTACATGTTGAATTTTAAATTACACTGATTTACAATCATGTTTCCTTCTGTTTGTTTATTGACAAGTAAGGATATTGTTTGATTCAAACTTTTTCCTTTCCCTTACCGGCCTGGTGCATTTTTAGAATTAAAGGGTTTCATTGTTCGATATACTTATTTGCAGGTACTATTGAGGATGACCAGTTAGTCCAAAGGATTCTGCTATGATATTTGATTTGGATATTTTACAGACAGACTTTTTTGTTTCATTACTTCCACACTTGTTCAACAGCCCTCAAGTTACTGATAAATTATATCATCATATATACAATTTTGGTCACAAAATTACATACCGTTCCTTTAGCAGTTGTTCTTCGCAAAGGAAAATCAATACGGATTCGAGATTATTTAGAATTCCGACAAATAGAACAAACATACTAAGCAGTTATGCGCCTTGAAACCTAAATTAACTCCAACTTCACCGAACAAAATTACACCTTTGGGATAGTTAGGTAACGTAAACATAACACTAAAAAAAGTATATTGTCGAGCCCTCCGAAAAGGCATTGTATAAATATTTAAGACTTTCATGAGCGTAAGGTACAAAAATGTGATTATATGGTATAAAACATTTGACTAGCAGAAAGTGAATTTAAAGTAATTAAACAAGTATTCATTTGAGAAAAAAAAATTAAATTTAGGTAAACCTCAGTAAAACATTTTTTGTGGTACCAAATTACTTTTTAGAAGCCTTATCCTTTTTCTGTTATAAAAAAAAATAATTTTTTTCTTAATGGAAAAACCTATATTATATTACTTTTTTAAAATCAGCGTAAAATTCTTAATACTTTCTCTTAAGAGCACTTTTCTTTCATGAAAGTCAATTGCGAAAATAAATGTCTAATATCCATAATTTAATGTATTACTTTTTATTAAAACACCTGTATACAAAGGGCTACCTGATATGTTTAACAATATCGGTTTTGTGGATTTACAAAACTGGATCGTTTAACTGAAACCCAAAGAATTGAAATTTTAATTAAACTGGGTTATGGGGATGTGAGACCTGCAACAGGATTCTCTTTTTCAAAATGACCATCCCGTAGAGGATGGCCTGGTGGAGAGATCCATAAGAAAGAGCTGTGTTTTCTATCGGTCAAACTGAACAAAATATATTTATCTCAAAAATATTCCTGGGTGTGTTATGGTTGTCCAGACAAGGGGATAAGTCTTAGTTTAGACACCCTGTATAAGTGATCCAATGAGGTTAAGTGCACTATGTAGGATAAGCCACCCTACCCTCACTAAAGAATATAAATACAGAGAAAGGGAAACTTTCGCTTCTTGCGGTCTTAGAATCCTATAAATTAAAGATTTGAGAGTCTATGTAAGTTTTGATCCAACATGATTAGGGATGAGAATTATGTATTTTAACACTCTATTCAGCTAGCTAAGTTAGGAAAATAAGCTAATTCAAAAACTCTTCTCAGTTGAATTCGGTAAAGGATTGGGAGTTGCCTTCATCGGGCGATTCGAATCAGATTCGCTTTTAGTTTAAGCATGAAATGACAAATCAATACAAAGATCAATGGAACTATCTGTACCTTTTGAGCGAAGATTAAAAAAATGAAGCTTGTTTCATACCTGTTAGCTAGCTAAGCTAGGAAGAAGAGCTCCCTCTCTCTTCTCAGTCGGTAAAAGATTGGGAATTAGCTTAAAAATTTAAAAAAGTGAAGCTGGTTAGAATATAATTTTACCCATCACGGTTTTGTTACTCCAACTCTGCCTGAAACCTTGAAGAGTTTATTAATTCAGTGTTCGGGTCTCATAAAATAAAAACGATTCCTGAAGATCCCTAGTGTAATTAAATGTGAAATATCGATGAGTATTCTCACCAGTCACCAAAAATTATATTTTTTTAAATATATGAATCACGAATCAACCGACTTCAGGCATATGCCTGCAGTTTCTTATGCTTTTAACTAGCTCCATTAAACTATTAGACTGAATCAAAAAACATAAATAATAATTTAATGTACTTAATTTTTTAACTCTTACCATTTCAAACGATACCTTTCCCCTGAAATATTTTTAAGTGCATAATAGACAACATTGTCGGCATATTTCAAGAATTACACGTAAAGCCTTTATAACTTTTGTTAAAGTTTGACACACTTTTACGGTTTGAAAAACTAGCTGAAGTTTATAAGCCTTTATAGCGTGGTTAAATAAAAACTAGTTACGGCTCTATTAGGTTTACAACACTTTAAATGAAGTTGAAAACTTTCTCGTTTTAGTCAACATTCGTGCACATCGTATGCCCGATTTGGGAATAGACCGTGCAATAAAACTAAATTTCGCTAATAAATGAAATTAACATGCGAGTATTTAAATAAATATCTTATAATATGTCTTGTTATAATTTAATGGTTCTTCCACACAATGCGGTGTGGGTGGTTTAATGAGAGCGATTAAATGACAGAAATGACAATGGTCTAGCTTCGACATCGACTCCAAAAAAGTTTTTTTATGTGTAATAGGATAACATACAATAAAAACTTTCACAGTTTTGGCTAATTAACAAGTCATGGAACTTGGGATTAGCGTGTTAAAGTGGCATTACTATTCCGCCTTTGATTGCACAGCTTTAGAGATCTTGTTCGCGTTAATAACTCTGAGAATTCAAGCTCTTTGCTGATGAAACGTCTGTGGTCTGGCACAGTAAAAGTATTGAGGGTCTTAAGTCTAGTATATTAACTTATTTACTTTAATGTTGGAAAAACAAACATACTTGGATTTAGGTGTAACATGCAGGGTTTGTATTTAGAGAATGATCCGCTGCAAGAAAAGCCTGCAGCCAAATTCTTGGGAATTCTTGTTAACGTGGACTTCCCATTTGGGATTATATTATGTTATTGGAAAGAAAAAAAATCAGTGTGCTTTGTTATTAGAATCGCGAGGAAAGAATTTGGTCCTGCGTTGGCTCGGATGGTCTATTTTGCAGTTTTTGGGTCATATTTCAGATATGCTATACCATTTTGGTGTTTTAGTAGCCAGTATCTACTTAACATCTTGTTCGTACTGCAGATGAAGTCTGTTTGTTTCATTGTTGATTTTAATCGGAGGAATCTTGCAAATACCTCTTACTCTCTTAGAAAATTCTTACTTTCACATCCTTGTTTGTTCCCGAGACCTCTTCGTTGGTCACGAGTCACCTTGGCGTCCAGCGCTCAGATTCCCGGAAACTAGAAATTTATTTCGGGGGGGAAGGAGGTCCAAACGGTTAAACCTCAGGAAAATTAGTAAAAAGCATGTCTATACCAAAATACTTTCAAAGTGCTCGTGTCTTGTTTCTCCCACATGCAATTCTCTACAGGGGCAAGATATTTCAAAGACTTCTTCTCTTTGAAAAAGTCCAATATCATTCGGCGATTCCAAGAATTGTCCATTCTTCTTATGTGTGTATTGGGAATTTTATGTAAGTTGGATCGCTGAAATAATCGCTTTATTTTATCTGTATACTATCCAATAGTATAGTAATTCTTATCTGGCACGATTCAAACCCAAAAACCATGATTTCTCAATTGGGAAAGCTTCCTTCTATGACACTATGAAGAGAAAACCAAGAATGAAGTCAAAACTTTCGGCGATCTCCGGAACAGCAAAAAGAAATTACTCTGCTAGTTGGCCTTCCTTCCTATATGTCGAACTGAGGATGTAGTACAGAAATCATTACAGACATCAAGTCCCATCGAGAACCGAAAATATTTATAAGCGTGACAGTATTGCATTAGTGTGAAAAAAGGTTTCGTAACGTTAACATGATTTAGATAGAAATGCTTGTAAACTACTTACTAATTCATCTGAAATTAGCTAGCTACAGTAACCAACATCGTTTAAGCCACTAAGCGCAATAGAATATTCCACTCTCTCCCAAAAATTCCATAACAGTGCCGAGAAGAATGTCCATAGAAGCTGTAATAAGAAGGTTACCAGTGGAACAAGCTGATGAAGTCAAATATGAGACAGCGAGGGTTATTGAGAGTGAGAGTTAAAAACTACCGAAGTCTAATCTCTCAGTACTCGAAAAAACAGCGATAAAAACTTTAAATGAAACTCCAGATATTTCAGCAGCTAACGGTAACCCACCGTCGTCATGGACACAACGGAAAACGACGAAAAGATAACTCATTTTTTGAACAACAGTACATATAATCAAAAGTAGAAAAATATTAATGCGGCAAGAACTAGTATATAGTACAAAATGTATTTTTTTTTTAACTAGTTGATTGTACTGATGAATATATATATATATATATATATATATATATATATATATATATATATAATGAAAAGAACATATATATATATATATATATATAACGACAGTAATGAACGGATGTACACCCGGAATGAAAACACATTGTATTTTTCCATCCGTGAAGGAGTAAAAATCAACACATATATATATATATATATATACAGGGTGGCAATATAAAAACTTGAAATGGCCATATCTTAGGAAGGAAAAACTTAATCAAAAAACGCTCAAAACACTTTCTATAAAATGAAGAGGGAACAAATAAAAGCAACCCCTTGGGCAGGGTGAGATACACCCCTAAAATCTTAAATAGAAAGGGGGGTCGAGTGACCCATCATCTTAAAGCTCTTGAAAAATGCTTTCCAATGGTACCATAAAAAGCTGTTTTTCGTGAAATTCTTCTGTGTTTATTAAAGGAAACAATAAATTAAAACACAATTGTGAAATTTTTTATAATTATTTAATTAAATGTACAAAATGGTTCCCGTTGTTTTGAAGATAATAATAAAGCCTTTGTTCAAATTCTTCGCGTCCATTTGCAAATGTTTCTCTGGATATAGCACGGTATTCCTGAACTATGCTGTCCTTGAGTTGCTCTATTCACTCAGGTTGCGTTTTAAACACCACAGATTTAAGGTGACCCCACAAAATTAAGTCAAGAGGTGTTAGGTCCGGGGATCTAAGTGGCTATTCAGCAGGACCAATCTTCTGGTTGGGATAATTATCATCCAACCATTGCCTGACGGGAACTATATAACATACCCCATCCTGTTGAAAATGTAGTAAGCGTTCTTCTAATGCTAAATTTCCTCGTATGTCCCTCTGATTTTCTAATTCCCGCACTATTAGTGGTTTAATAGACCTCTGTAGCATTTCAGCATAGATGTCGCCATTTAAACTCCCTTCTATAAATATTGGGCCGATAATTACGTCTCCCAATATACCCGCCCAAACATTAATTTTCTGGGGGTACTGGGTATGCCCTTCTCTAAATACGTGTGGGTTCTCGTCATTCTAGTAACGACAGTTTTGCTTATTAACATGTCCATTCAAGGTACATTCGTCACTGAAACAAATATTTTTAACTAGTCGAGGTTCTGCCGTAATTCTATCTGTCATTGTTTCACAAAACTGGATTCTTCTATCCGGGTTGTCGTCACCAAGTTCTTGCAGTATGCGCAGTTTATAGGGATGAAACTTATGCAATTTAAGTACCTTTGTTATTGTTTCACGAGATAAGCCAGTTGCTACAGCTGCTTGACGAGTTGATAAAGTTGAATTAATTGCAAACTGCCACAGAATTTCAATTTCCGCTGCTTCGTCAACTAGTCTCGGTTGATTTCTCTTTTTATTCGCGACAGAGCCAGTTTCTTCAAATTTGGCTACTAGTTGGCGAACGTACTCTCGACTTACATTTTGGGCTGTCCTTAAGAAACATTGATCCTGAGAACCATAAATGAAAATCATTTCTACACGTTCAGCTGTGTTGTACAACATTATTTAAGATAAGTGCTGCTTTTCGTTTAAACTGAACCAAAAGTCAACTGTTAAAATATCAATACTAATAGTACTTTTAAAGTAAATATTGTGATAATAAAATGCGAATATTCATAAACAAATAAAATACCAGGCTTAAAATGTTTAGAATTCTTAAGAGACATGCCAGGATATCGGTACCAATCATTGAACATTTATTTAAATAAAAATAAAAATGTTCAAATGTTTTTATTTATTGTTTCCTTTAATAAATACAGAAGAATTTCACGAAAAGTTGCTTTCTAAGGTATCAATGAAAAGCATTTTTCAAGACCTTTAAGATGATGTATCACTCGACCCCCTTTCTATTTAAGATTTCAGGGTGTATCTCACCCTGTCCAAGGGGTTACAGATAAGGGTCGAATTATACGCTTTTATTTGTTCCCTCTTCATTTTATAGAAAGTGTTTTGAGCGTGTTTTGATTAAGTTTTTCCTTCCTAAGAAATGGCCATTTCAAGTTTTTAAATTGTCACCCTGTGTATATATGTATACATACTCGTACTATTTCTTGCCGCGTTAACATTTTCCCACTGATTTACTACTCTCAGGTTATGTGTTTCGCCACAGGTGGCTATATGCTGCACCGTGGTAATAGAGTATCAAGTCCCACAAAGATTTCGAGTGTTCTCTTATTAATCATAAATGTCGGTTTTGCTCCTGTTGGTGATTCTGGTATGGTTTAGTAAATTAATTTTGGTGCTAGTTGTAGTGGTCTTTTAACTAGTTGATTGTACTGATAAAGAAGAAAATGTTATCATGACATCCCCATATGACATTTCATTTTTTTGTTCATGTTCGCGTTATACGGACCCTAAAACGAAAAGACAAATACCTCAGAGGATTTTTTGTCACCGATGATGCTTTGCGTTTACGAGGAAAGTAAAAAGAAGTTTGTGGTATTTGACCATTTTTCGATTTTTTTTTCGTTTTTGTTGCTACCCTAAATTTTAAGCGATTTTCTATTTGTACTTCTCTCGTAAAAGGGAAATAAATAAAGTTTTTCAGATCATTACATTTCAGGGTCCCTAGATGCTGAAAAACATGTTTTCTCAATCCCGTCGGTCTGTCTGTTTGTTTGTTTGTCGGTCTGTATGTTCGAGGCATAACTAAAAACTACTTACCAGATTGACTTCAAATTTTGGTCAAAATATAAGGGTCATATGGGGATGATTATGTAGGAATCAACTGGCGAAATTTCGGTATGAATTCAAGATGGCGGAACAAAGCAGCGGCTCAATAAAATATTTCAAAATTCAGCCTGAAAATCTACTGAACGGACTGATTTTAAATTGTGTGCCATAAGTAATTGTGGAATAGAGATGAACTAGTAAAACTGTGGTACTAATTGAAGATGGAGTAACAAAATATTTAACTCTGTATTAATAATTCGAATATTTTACCTATGCCATTATTTCTTAAATGTATACCTGTATGTATGTTTTATTAGTACTATAAATATTTTTTTTATTTTAATAATAATATGTATTGTGTACCATTTGGGATGTTCTGTACTGTGTACCTAGTTATAACTAAATAAATTGAAATTGATTTTTTCTAATTTTAAGTGTGACACAAGTGAGCTTGTCCCTTATGATCAACTTTAATTTATGGTAAGAAATTTCTATTATTTGGAAGCTTTTAAGTAGCGAGATTATGATTTTTTTTATCTATACCTAAAAAGCAAGTTTTCATATCTATTTATTTTATGTTTCTTATATCATGTTATACTATTACCGTCGCTGGGCTATTCTGATATCTCAAACGAGAATAAAATGGCAGGCTAGGAAACCACCTCCGTGTCATCCGTTGTCTATCAGAGTTATATCAATTCGTATAAAGTTGAACATCGAGTTCAAAGATATGTATTGGTTCTCGCACAATAGACATTTTTATTTCATTCTTTTCCCACAATATGGTGAAATATCTGTATGCAATGTGCATGTGTCGAACAAATCAATATCAAAAGGAATACGGAGAGTGGAAAATCGACGTAAAATATTGGTGATTATAAGCCGAACGAAAAATATGAATGGCGACATTTTTATCTTACGCGTTTCCTCAACTAAACATTACTATACAGGCTGTATTGACAAGGGTACAGTGGAAAGTGTTTTCAGTATGTGCGCTATATTATCTATTATCAGAGCAAATTAACAATAAATGTCGGTTCATATAACATAAACGAAAAACCGTATACCTGCAGCTTTTAACTTTAAGAAAACTATGTAGTTTAAAATAAATAAATTCAGTTTTACATTGCAATCTTACAAATGCCATCAGATGTGTGATTATTAAAAATAAAAATAATCATTATAAAAAGAATGCGAACACTATTAAAAGTTATTGCTAAAATTACAAATACATTTTAAGAAAAATTACGTACAAAACTTTTGACATGAACTCTCTTTAACTTCACTGACTTTAGCTCCAAAATGTTTTGCAAAAATTTGCTATAACTGCAGGAACATTAGACATTGTATATCCATAAAGACAGTTTGTGAATTATCCAGTAGTTAGTAATTTTCCACATGAAAATATGGAAAAAAGTTTAGATGAATATTAATTTTTTTTTCGACATACAGTTATCTGCTAGTAATAGCCGGGATACATAATGAAAATGAATTAATATTAAAACATAAAAACTGATACAACATTAAAATGAACAGATCGAAATCTTACACTATAAAACAAGGAACAAATTACTGTAATTTTATAGTAATCAAAAATATAATTAAGATACCAGAGTAGTAAGTAACCAAAGGATTTTTTTTAAATGGACGACCCTTATTCATTTTATTGATTGCACATAATGATTTCTCATCGATATTTGAGCTGCTTCTAATTACGTGGATTTTCCAGATCATTTCTTATTGGTGAAGATTAAAATAATGCCGCTAAATAACAAAAAAAAAATAATCTAGGGAAATGAATGAGATCTGGAAAATAAGAAAGCCAAGAAACCGTACTACAACAATCTGCCCACTTTTCTCCATATCTTTGGTTCAAATATCACCGTACCACAATATTAAAATGGCATGAAGCTCAGCCATGCATATATACAGTGACGGCAAACTAATTGGAACCGTTGCTGGTAAGAAATTGGTTTAAGATATTTCGAATATTATAAATTGTTGCTATTTTTAGGGTGTACATCTATTAGTATCGGACTAAACAACCTTATTAAGTTTAAAAAATAATTTATTCATTACAAAATTCGAAGAACACAACATTTTTAAGGGGCAAACTAATTAGAAACGTATTTCAGAATCAACATTTTCTAACAAGTAGGCCCATTTTAACATTGAAAATCAATATTTTTTAACAAGAAGTCTTACTTTAAAATTGACAATCGCTACCATAGAGGTTTAGTGGGTTGTTGACTTTGTTCCTGTCAATAATTTAATTTTAGTCCTCATTCGAATTTTTACAAATATGGGTTCATGAAAAAGTTGTAACGAAAATGAACGACAAGTCATTATTAATTTTCATAGGAAAGGCTATTCGTATTAATATATTGCAGAAATGGTTAATCGTTCCAAAAAGGCGGTGTTCATCATGTTAGGATTCATGGAACCACTAGAACTATTCCTTGGCAGCGACGTCCGAGAAAAAAGAAGATGGAAACAGATCGTCAAATTGTTCCTCACAAATGAGCAGTTGATATTTGGCAAGAAATTTTTGTTGAAAATCCAAGGGACTTTACTGTTTGTAATCGTTTGAACGAGACACAAGTTTTTGGCAGGCTACCAAGGAAGAAGCTTCACCTGTCTGAAGTGAATTGAAAGAGCCGTTTGGAATTGGCTAGAAATCACCTTCCTTGGAACGTCCAATAATGAAAGCAGATATCATGGTCAGATGAATCCAAGATAAATAAATTTGGTTCTGATGGAAAATGTTTCGTTTGGCGTCCACCAAATAAAGAATTTGACCTGCGCTGCACCATTAAAACAATGAAATTTGGTGGTCGCTGTATTATGGTATAGGGCTGCTTCTCTTAGAATGGTGTTGGCCCTCTTTTTAAAATAACTGGTACTATGGATCAGCATGAATATATTAACATACTGGAAAACGTGATGCAACCATATGCAGAAGAAAATTTATCAGTACTTTTGAAATTCCAACACGATAATGATCCAAAGAAATCTGCTAAGATGGTGACTGTCTGGATTCAAGATAATCATGTAGATATTTTATAATGGTCTTTGTAAAAAATTGAATCGTTCACAAAGGTTTTTGAATTTGCATATTGCATATTTCAAATTTCAAATCACTCTGATGAGTAGTTTTTAAGCTTTGCCGCGAACTGACAGACAAACAGAGAGATCGACGGAATTTTACGGTTACAAATATTTTATTTGGCCGCTATTTTCTTCCGCCATCTTGAATTAGAATCAAAGTTTTAGTAGCTTATCTCTATACCACAATTAGTTATAGCACACAATTGGAAATCAGTCCATTAGGTAGTTTTTTCAGACTGGATTTTTAAATATTTTATTAAGCCGCCATTTTGTTCCGCCATCTTGTATTCATACAAGAAATTTACCGGTTTATTGTCACCTAATACTTGATTTTTGTACAAAATTTGAGATAAGTTGGGTCACTGGTTTTTTAATATTTTATTAGTACGCCATTCTGTTTTGCCATTTTGGATTTTCACCAAAATATTACCAGGTCATCTATATTTGACTCTTAGTTTTTGACTAAAATTTTAGGTTGATCTGCTGAGTAATTTTTAAGCTATGCCGTGAACTGACATACAGACAGACAAACCGACGGAATTGATGAAACGTATTTTTTTGACATCTAAGAGCGGTAAATCCTGAAAATATGTAAAACCTGAGAGATTGTTTTTTTCACGATTACAAATATTATATTATCATTTTGTTCCGCCATCTTGAATTCGAACCACAGCTTTACTCGTTCATCTTTATACCACAATTAATTATGGCACACAATTTGAAATCAGTCCGTTAAGTGGTTTTTCAAGCTGAATTTTTAAATATTTTATTAAACCGCCAATTCGTCCCGCCATCTTGGATTCGCATCAAAACTTTACTAGTTGATTTCTACATAACACTACTTGATTTTTGTACAAAATTTGATAAGTGGTTTTTTAGTAATAATTTTTTTAATATTTCACCAGGCCGCCATTTTGTTTTGCCATATTGGATTTTTACCAAAATATTACCAGGTTATTCCCATATGACCCTTTATTTTTTACTAAAATCTGATCTGATCTAAGTAGTTTCTAAACAATGTCGCGAACTGTTAGATAGACAGACAAACCGACGGATGGACTGGCGGAATTGATAAAACATATTTTTTGGCATCTAGGGGCGCTAAAACCTGAAAATATCTAAAATCTGAGAAATCTATTTTTGTCACGATTACAAATATTTTATTTGGTTGGCTACCATTTTGTTCTGCCATTTTGAATTAGTACTACAATTTTACTAGTTCTTTTCCATACCGCAATTAGTTGTGGCACACAATTTAAAAATGAAATTAAGTATTTCTTTCATGCTGAATTTTTAAATATTTTATTAAGCCGCCATTTTGTTCCGCCATCTTGGATTCATCAAAATTTTAGACAAATTGGGTAAGTAGTTTTTTCGTAATAATTTTTTTAGCATTTCATTACGCCGCCATTTTGTTTTGCCATATTTGATTTTTTCCAAAATGTTACCAGGTTATCCCGATATGATCCTTAATGTTTGACTAAAATTTGAAGTCAATCGGTTAAGTAGTTTTTTAGCTATGCGGCGAACAGACAGTTCGACAGACAGACCGACGCAATTGAGAAAAAAATGTTTATCTAGGGACCCTGAAACGTAAAGATCAGAAAAAATCTCGAAGGGTAATTTTTTCACGATTACAATACTTCCCTTTCACAAGGTAGGTAAAAACATTGGATAGAATAAAAAGAAATTTTTATTCTACTGCATTGACACTGACCAAGTGCAGGCGACGCAAATATTTTAAAATATATCTTTTTTGTGCATTTTTTGTTAAATCAACGTCTCCAAAAATTTAACCAATTGAATTACGGATATAACCAATCAAAGTGTTTAACTCTGATTCTCCGCCCACAAATTTTATAATGAGTCCACGTTGACTGTGTCGCGAAGGTCCGCTGTTTGTTCGGGGACCTGTCAACTGAAAAAAAAAATAAATCTATTTGATATAAATGGTGTAGTAGATTGAGCGTACTCCAAATTTTCGGCTGTCTCAATTGACTTTAGATACACTATACCTTCTATATAAATATCTAAAACTTAAACTAACTTATCAGCGTTCTGGCAAATGGCAAAGGAAAATCCTCTCAGCCAATCTTTTCCGAGGGAAACAATGCTTTCCAAAAAAAAACAGTTTTTGAAACGCTTCCTATTATAAAATATTCAACATAGTACGTTGACAATTTATTATAATTGAATCGAACCAAATAAAATGCTTCAATTATTATTAGCTTTAACTTAAATGACCTACGCCACAGGTCCATATGGGATCATGAAGGAAGGGAGACATAAGAAAGACCACTTAAGAAAGTTTATCTATACATAAATCCGTCTATACATTCTAGAAGATAGGGTTTCAGATATATGATATTTTAATTTTTTGTTTCAAAATTCTCGAAACTAATATTAGACAAATCCACTTATAATTCCTTTGGAACAATCAAGCCGGTTTAAGCGTTAACGTGAGAACCAAAAGTTTTAGTAAAATATTGTTTGAATTACATATAGAATATATAAAAATACATACTCTATACCGTTGTTATAGTTTGTTATAGTCTATTTTGTTACAGATGTTTGCTACAACATGCTCTAAAACTCTCCCATGCCCTTCCTAGTTCCAGGTAGTACGAGGCATTCCACAATCCAAACTTTTTGGTGTAAACGTGCCGTTTCCTATCAAGGAAGGTATTAGACGATTTTTAAAAATGTATTGATATATTTTGTGAAAGGCATATCGGCCGTTTCCGAAATGGTTAAACTGGATTTGTTTTATTTTCTCTTAGCAAAACGACTCTTAAAGAAGACGTACAACTGCAGTAGAGAGAAAGTAATTTTTGGCATTAGTAAATACTTCTTATAAGTCCTTTTGCTTTGTGGCCCGTCTTTCATAGTTATTAAGTTTAGGCACCTTTAATTTAATGCGATAACTGCTTTGGACCAATTTATCTTAGGAACAGTCAATCTTACGAGTCAGCACTGATACTTTTTTACGTTGGAAATATCAGAGAAACATAATATCTTTTGAAAATATGATAAAAACTGGATGTTAAACAGAATGAGTAAATTTATTCATCAGTCTGTCTGCCCCTGCAGAAGATAGTAAGGCATATCTGGACTGAACGTGGATTAAGATATATAAAATAAAAATATTTTATTTGGGCGGCGTGTTCATTGAGCAATCGCTGCGAAATTTTCGAAAACTCTGTAAATGTGTAACATACGCTTTGTGTAATTTTACTCTCTATTTTTTAGTATTAAAATTATATTTTATTTAAAACAAACGACGAAATGCGGATCATGAGATAACCAATTGTCAAATGTAATGCCTTCCGAAAAAAATCTTTTAATACACTGCTCAACAATTGAATTGTTCCTCAAATTTGTTGTTAAAAATATTTTCGCGTTGTATACTACCAATAAACACATTTTATAGCGGATATTTTTTGCATGTTTTAATTTTTTTCTCTGTACTATTATCTCTTTTGTAAGCAGATAAAGGAATGTGGTCCCAAAATGATAATGTTTTAGTCATAGAGAAGTACTTGTTCGAATTTTATTTCTGTTATTGTAGGAACAAATCTATTTCACATTTACATTATGCCTCTGAGAAGGTTAAAAGCAGTGCAAATCGGGCAATTAGTGCGTTGGATCCGAAAAGGTTTGTCGCAAGAAGTGGCTAGAAGGCCGATTGTGTCGCAAAGTGTCGTAACTAGAGCGTGGAATCAGTACACAGCAACTGGATCTGCAGTATACACTCATGGGGAGGATGAGAGAGAGCCACAAGTCCTGCCCAAGACCATTTCATACTCCTGACTGCAAGAAGAAACCGAAACTCACAGGTTCAAGAATTAACAGCTTCTTCAGGCAAGCTACTAGACTGGGTAACTTGAGAGCAAGAGGTTGCGCTACATACCCATGTTTGATGGAGAACATCGTGCATGCAGATATAGGTGGGCGAGAGAACGCAGCCATTGGAATTTTCAAAATTGGAGGAATTGCCTTTTCATCGACGAGTCGAGATTTCGTTTGTCCACATGTGATGGTGGAATATTAGTATGGAGAGAAACAAGACAGTGATGCATTGAAAATTTAATGGCTCCAATCACTCTATTGGTGGCGGATCGGTGTGGTGGGGAGGCATATGTTACAATGGCCGCACTGACTTCGTAATCTTAATCATTGAGACAATGACTGCCATATCGGTACATGGATATAAAGCCAATAATTTTTCAATTTTTTGGTGCAGCAGGTGAAGTAAAAAAAAATCATGGAAAAATCATTTCAAGTAGTGGCTACTCCATTAGCATTGGCTAATAGGTTGCAGGTAATTTGGGATGCCATTCCACAGTAATTTATCAATGATTTGATAATGAGTTTTTCAAACAAAGTAACAGCACTAAGATGAACCAGGGGAGGTCCCACACAATATTAATTTTTTATAGGGATGTTGTGAATTCCACAATAAAGTAATTTTCCTTTCATTTATCGGGTATCTTGTAATAGTTAATTTTTTCATAGAAAAATTGTTTGATTTTTTTGGCTGTATCAGGAATGAATAAACATTTATTTATTATAGCTTGTTTTATTCAGTTTCAAATATTCGCGCATAAACCTTCCAATATCCACTTCAATTGTTGAGCAGTGTATAACAAATCTAAAAATAGCCCTAACCAAAAGCCAAAATCCAATACTAGAAAATAAAGGCAAATATAGACCAAACAAAGGCTACAGTGTTTGAAAACAAAATAATGCTTTTATGCCGCGAACCGAATAAGAATGGCTCGTTTCATATATCTGATTTCAAAATAGTTCCCATTTAACAAAGAATTTATAAAAAAAGTCTGCATTTAAAACTTCTGATATTGAGTTTCCAATTTTAAAACCATTAGTTAGGTATTTAATAAAAGAACCCTATAATCTATATTTTTAAAGGAAAATAAATAATTCATTTCGTAATTTGTAGATTGCACTGAATTCAAATAATACTATTTTGATTTCATTTCTACATAATCTACAAAACGTAAACGTTTTTAATGATATTTTGCATTACATAAAAACTAAGTTACCAGATATTTAATACTAGGTATGACGAAAATAAACAGGTAATCAATATTTAGAAAGGTATATATACTTTAATATTCTCCATCAACTTACTTTTTATTGAGGAGAATAATATAGAGGTTTCCTATTTTTGATCTTGCTGTACACACAAATCTAACTGTCCCAGATATTTTATTTAGATATATGAGCAGTAGCGGCTCGTGGTTTAGAAAGGCGGGAGTTCGTAAAATTTAAAGGAGGAAATACATTTTTAATATAAAACATGATATCCGCTGATGCACAATGTTTAAAAGTAAATTCCATTTTTCTATTTTCGTCTTCAGCAAACTTGTCAATAACAGCTTCATTCAGTGTGTCTAAATTGGATAACATTGCTAACGCCGATAGTCTTTCCTGGCCCAAAAAACTTCTCAAAATATTTTTATGTAATGTTGAAAATCATCTTTGCGTTTTAATCGTGGTTCTTGTCGTAGTAAAGGGTAAAAATGTCACTAAATATGTTTTGGGCGTTATTATCCACGATAAAATTTAAAAGATTAACAGCTCCATACAGATTTCCAAAATAAGGTCTTTTGTAGATTAGTTGAAATTCGGTATGTAATCGCACTTTATCTAAAAATGGGTACCTGCCTCTACCGTTGCGTCTAAATGATATGGAAACACCTTTTCGAATTCAGAAAACTATTTTGAATCAAAAAGTGTTGCGGCATTCCAATATTTCTTAAAAAACAATCTCGTATATGTGTAAATATGATATCACAAACATTTTTAATAGCTGCAGTTCTTTAACCAGCAAATAGACACCATTCAAATAAAAAGGGGAATGAAGTATATTATAAATTCACACCAGTACAAGTAATAGAAAATAAAACCCAGAAAATATACTGAGACAACCCAATATGAACTGACAAAATAATAGCAACAGACAGATCAGATATCACAACAGATAAGCCAAATAAAATTACGTATTTAATAGATATAGCCATAGCCAGTGACCAAAATACTAAAACAAAATATCAAAAAAATAGAAAAATACACCCCACTGGTATAGGAGATCAGGAGTATATGGAAACAAGAAAAAATTGTGAAAGTACCAATCTTCTTATCCGCCACGGGCATAACATCGGAAACAATTGAGGGGTTTTACGGAAGAACCCCACTTGTCAAAAAAGTAAAAATCTCGAAAATTGAAAAAACAATGTTTCGTTAAGGTCGTTAAACAGTCAATAGCTATATTTTTTCTGCGAATGTATTAAATGTAAATACTTTATTTTCTGACAATTGTCACAAAATAAATTTAGGAGCAAAAGAAAAAAAAAATAAAAAAACATTGACATATGTGTTTATTGCGAAATTTTTAGGTATGCAAATAAAATTATAACAAAAATAATGTATAAAAAACGTTTAATAGAAGATGGGTTGATACATACTTAAAGAAAAATATATCTATTTAGTAATTATTAATAAACTGAAGTTAAAAGACCTATTACAGAATGTATATATCATTTTCGCCACTACGGTAATTGTCATCCAACAGTTCTATATTATTTGGGTCTGTACCTGAGGCAGATTCATTTTTATTAATGATATTTGCTTTTAAAGGAATGGGATCAAAATAGTTTGGAAGAAAGTTGATTTCTTTAGGAAGCGGTCTTTTGTTTCTTATGTAGCTGCGTTGCCACAAGTTTGCCTAGATAAAACATATCCTGTTTCATTTATAGAATAATTCAACATTCTAACAGTTTTTATCTTAATAGGGGGCCGAGGCTGTTGTAGAAAATATGGGGCTGTAGTGTCAGCAATATTAAATATTAAGTTCTGCGTAACATTAATGACGTTATATGGTGTCGGATTTTCACGAGCCTTTTTTATTATATTGCCTCATTCTTGTTGTACCTCAACAGTAGCACAGAACCGAATCTAACGTCGCAAAACTAAATAAATTTAACACCTCGCATATTAGACATTGACAAATGTGGTTTTTACGGGAATATTTGGTTGACTTATGAGGTTCTTACGGACTCGCACAAATTTTAAACGCCTCTAGTACTGATAACTGGGAATCTTTCAGGAAATTATCAAAGTCGTTATTTAAAACGGGCTCCTAAGATTCTAACCGTGTTGCCAACTCATTTTCAGGAAAATTTGACGTGTGTGGTTTTTACGGGAAGCCCCTCAATTATCCAGAGCTTACAAACTCTCAATTTGCCACCAAACATCCACGCCCGTATACAGAAAGTAGTAATATTAAACACTGCCTCTATAGTCAGAAAATTCCTACAATAGATGCCAACTCATTTTCAGGAAAATTTGACGTGTGTGGTTTTTAAAGAGAAATTGGTAAATTCGCCTTTACTCACAACTCACCTCATACAGAATTCCACTACACAGATAACTCATTTTATGAATCTATATAGTTGTTTTGAAATAATTATAGTATTTGTATAAAAAATGTATATGTATATAAACTTCCTAGAGAAATTCTATACGAGGGAAATTGTGGGTAAAGGCGAATTTATAATAATAATTTATTTAAACAAATGACAGTAAGAGGTAGTTCAGAGTTTCTTCGATATTAATCTGAATACTGCCTTCATTTTTTTCTTTTATTCATAAACCTTCTAGTGGAAAATAATGATAATAAAAAGCCGATACCCAATATTGGAAAACACACGCAAACAAAGGCAAATATAGACCGAATAAAAGCCTCGAGTTTTTGGCAAAGATTTATTTGACGTGTTTGTGGCGCAAAGTTTTCAGTCTCGACAACAATTGAACCAAACCAGATTTGCCTTTAAAATCGAAATGGGCCCCTTTATATCTTAGATTTCGGAATAGGCCTTATTTACAAAAGACTCTTAATAAACGAAATTGAATTGTAGATTCTGCTATTTAAAAGATATTGCATTTTCAGTTTTAGAAGAATCATTTACTCTTAGATATTAAGAAAATGTAATAATTCACACATACGGATGTTAAGTCATTTAGACTGAATTTTAATTAATGATATTAATATACAATCTATATTTAATCAAATTAAAAACAATTTTCCCTTAACAATAATACTATTATATACTAAAACACTAGACAAAGCTATACCCATCTGAAATTCATGAATATTAATATTAAGAGTGTGCCATTATGTATTCATTTTTTATTACATTACACACTTTAGCATATTGGCATTGGCTATGTAGCACTGACTATCTGGTATTATTGGAAGAGGCTTCACATATAATCACATATAATTAGCATACTTAAAATAAGCTTTTTCTAAGCTTACCACTTAAGCTTTTTGTAAATAAGTATAAGACGTTCATGAAAAAAGATCAACCATCAACATGGGTTTGAGACTTTAATTATCATTTGATACATCACTATTACCTATGAAGAAAATTATATTTATTTGCTTTTTCTGTGTTTTATTATTCAAATATTTTAAATACTGAACTAAAAGTTTTTACATTTGTTATAAACTCTCGACGGGACGGGAGTATATTATGTGCTAGCCAGGATTCAAAAAGTATGTCCTCGTAGTCGCGGTCGTCCTGTCGCAGTATGTCGGAAACGCTTTCAGAAAAACTTGAAATTTGGTAAGTCTCTAAAGCGCAGTTGGGTCTTTGGAACGGCACCAAACGGATTTTCGTATCATTTTTTGGTTTTCGATCTTTTGGAGTGTGAATTTTTTTTTTCGAGATTTTTAGAATGTTGTTTAATAACCGATAATAATTGTCGAAAAAAATGAAATACAAATTTGAAATTTTTAGAAAACCTTTTTTTACGGTCCCGGAGAATTAATTTTTTTAATATTTTTGAACTTCGTTTTATGTTCAAGAACAAGGGTCCATTGTACGCCCTTTGCGGGGCAAACAATTCAATATTTTGACAAATTCTGAAAGAGCATAAATAAGAAAAAAAATTCTTATAGACCCATTTATCTTCAAACAAATCCCATTGGATAAAAACTAAAAAAAAATGATTTTTTAATTCCAAAAAGTCCCTTTACTTTGAATCCGAAAATAACCAAAGTCGTTTACTTTTAACATCTGGTGTGAATTTTTTCAGGTTCATTCAATGAACGCAAAACCGATAGTATTCAAATTGAAAATAGACATAGTTGGAGTAAATGTTCTAACTTATTTAATTTTTTTTCGAAATTGAAAAGAGCTAATTTTTTTTGGTTTAGAAGCTGTATTTTTTCTTAGTGAAACATTTCACTATAAGCCATCGGTTTAGGTGGTGTGGGTAATAAATTGCCAAAATTTTGTTTTCGCAGCCGTCATCTTCTTTCTTTACTAAAACTTTTATAGGATCTAAAGTATCGATTTGTGGTTTTCGATAATAGGATATTATGTAACTTTTAGAGGCGTAATTTATTAAGACAAAACTACCAAAAAATTGTTTTTCCTCGTAATTTCTAAACTGCCTAAAATTTTTAAATACGGTTTAGTAGTTTATATTTTGTTTCTAATAGTTTGACAGCGGTCAGAAAATCGTTTTTTCGTTGTCACTTTTCGATGGGTTAAAATTTTTAAATACAGTTTTCACAGTTCCATATAACTTTTAGTGGCGTAATTTATTTCAGAAAAATATTTTGCAGCTCTCAAAAAAATTATTAAAAAAGAAATATTTATCAGCTGTCAAAAAATTTGTTTTTTCTTGTAACTTTTGAACTGCACAAAAAAATTTTAAATACTATCTTCAATATAATTTTTATTGCCGCAGTTTCTTAAAAAAATTTTTTGTTATCTGTCAATAAAAATATTTCCTCTCCCTAACTTTAAGAAAATTTAAGAAAAGAATTGACCTCTGTAAAAAAATGCTTTTCCCAATAAATTCTGAATTGCTTAAAATTTTTAGATACGGTTTACACAATTCGATGTAACTTTTAATGACGTAATTTTGCAAAAAAATATTTACCAGCTGTCAATAACACGTTTAGTCTTCTTAACTTTTGAACTGCTAATTTTTTTAAATTGTAATTCTTTAAAACAGATGGATATAACTTAATTTATATAAAGTCATAGCCGAAAACAATCAAAAGTAAAAAAGGTAGATAAAACATCATCACGTGACATATAGCTTGCTTATTTCCTGACTTTTTGCTTACTAGCTACTATTTAACTTACATACAAGGTAGGGCAGCGAATTTTGAAAGCAACAAGTATGATGTTAGTGCAACTATGCTATCCTACTCAAAAACAAAATGAGATGATCTTACAATTTTTTATTCTAAAAACTATTTGTCTATCTTCTTTATTTTCAGCTCTATATAAAAATAATTACTAAAGTTAAAAAAACTTCATAATCCGACGAAACTAGGTCAAAAAGCAAACCTTAATCAGACCGACTTTAACCAGATTTAGAATAAACTCTGGCGCTAAACCCTAAGAACAACAAAACACTTAATTTTATTAAATTTCCTATACGAATTTGCCTGAAATTTCCATTTTGGCAACTACTTTAAACGTAATATAAAAAGGAGATTAAATTAAACAAGCCAATTTGCTTGTAAAAAACACGTTATATTAAAAATTTAAGGTTAATGCGCTTTAAGGTAAAATTAATTTTATAATAAATCAATTTAATAATAAATTAAAACTAATTAGCAAGCATGGAAATTTATATCTACGCTCTTTTGAGCCTACTGTTTGTAATTCTATGAACTTCCTGAAAATAAAGATTTTATTTCGAATAGATTAAGAATCCGTCATATACAAATACTTTAACCTCATTTGTTCCCTTCGCCCTTCAATTAAATTGAAGGCAACTATATTTGGCTCGATGTTTCCAGAAGCAAGTAAGTCTACTTGTTCGGAAATAAAATACGAAAATTATGCTTTAGACACGAATAAGATATTTAGGATAATAGTGGAAAATAGTGGAATAATCGCATAAAGGTATTAAAAATATATTATGTAAAAAATATCCGCATTAAAATTGCGCAAAATGTCGTACTTTAGATTATTACTATTATAAATATCGTGCAAGAATTAATATGGTCGAGATAGGATTCTTTTTTCTGCAGGAAGATGATTTATTACCCAGTTAAGGTCTTTTCTAGACAGGTGACCAATATAAACTTGAAATTGCACAACCTCATATTAATTTTTTTGACTCTTTTGAAAAGCGACCCGTAAAAAACCTGTAAACCGAAGAGGAGTAAGACAAGGATGCGTGTTTGCGCTTCTATTTAGTGTATACTCGGAGGAAATATGTGCCAAAGTTTTCGAAAATATAACAGATGGCATAAACATCAATGGAACAATAATTAATTACTTACGATATGCCAACGATACTGTCCTTTTGGCCGATTCTCTGGATGGTCTGCAGCGACTGATTGATAGAGTGATGGAAGTGGGAGAAGAATATGGAATACAACTAAATACGGATAAAATCAAATACATAAAAGTATCAAAGAATGAGAACATAGTAGATGGATTACATGCTGGAGAGAGTAGAACACATCACCTATCTGGGATGTTTGTTGAATGATTAGTGGGACCATAGTAGAGAGATAGCCCAGAGGATTGAAAAAGCAAGAGCAGTCTTTTTAACATGCCTAATGTTCTGGATGGTAATAACCTGAGTCTACCACTCCGTCTGAGGATTGTGAAATGCTATTTATAATTTTGTTTTGCTGTATGGTGTGGAGGCATGGACGTTCACAGAAGTGACAATAAAAAGAATTGAAGCGTGGGTGGGTGACGTGGGTTTTTCGAAGAATCTTGAAGATAAAACATTAATAATATACGGGTTTCAAAGAGATTGGATTCAGAAAGAAAATTAATGAAAACAATTAAAATAAGAAAACTCACATATTTATATCATGCGTAATCAGAACATCAAACGAGCTATTCCGAGCAGCTGCTAACAAAGTCAAAATCGCGATGATGTTAGCCAACGTTCTCTGAGCGGACAAGGCACAAGAAAGAAGAAGAAGAAATAACCTGTTTTGATTCTTTCATACACAAGGGTGAGTGAATTAATATGTAGCAATGGCCTGCCCAGCTCTTTAATTTATCGGTTAATGAAAAACTGTCGAAATATGTTTGCATACGTTACAGTATTCATATTGTCACTTAAGCTTTTTACACTTAGCTCGATCAGAAAATAATCCCAAAATAACAAATTATTCACAATACCAATAACTCAATAAACATAAATCACAATGTAAAGCATGTTTCTCGCTGGGGATGTGCGACAAAACTGTTCCGTATAATCGGATCACCTCGGATGTCATTAATATGTAAAAATGTTACTTAATATTGTGTGTGCATGTATAACTAAAACCGATTTCTTTTTAAGTGGCAATGGTAGACCAGCTATCTCCTAGAATATATTCTTTGACTGATGACGCATTAGCCCAATTACAGAGTAAATGTTATCATTTTTCGCTAATACGTGATATTATGGGCTAAAACCTCAGATAAACCTACACCAGATGCGAAAAAGTGCCTATCTAACGCATGCATAGCGATTTATGTGAAACTCCGTCTCCTACGGATGTCCAGCCATCTGAGACATAGTCAGATGTCCAGTTGATATTGTAAATCCGCACGGTTATTACTTAATTTTTCAAACATTTATTTTTTAAACAGTTTTATTTTTGTGGTTGTAAAAATGCCTGGTTGTAAGTGCCTTTATTTGTATTGTTCAAATAGAAGTGGGTGCAATAAATCACTGTTCAAATTACCTTAAGATCCCGTAAGGCATGTTGGTTTTATTATTAACATTTATAATTTTTTACGCCTGATAGTAAGTTTAATAGGTTCACGCAAAATATGTTTTAACATGTAGGTTAACTTTATAAGTAGCCTAATTTTTAGTTTTTTTATAGTATAAAAATATAATAATTTTTAGATTTAACAGTTGGCTTAGAGCCGACGGGAAGATCTTTTAGAAAAAAGTTGTTGTAATTACAAGTTATGCGAAGATCACTTTGAAAGTAGATGTTTTGCGGTATCTACAAGCTGTGTAAAGCGCCTTTATGATACCGCTATGCCGACAATTTTTCCTGGACCAAAGCGCAGATCTGATTTTTTATTCGAAGAACCTCCGAAAATGGCCATAATTTTATCAAGTAGGTAATTTTATTACATTGTTAAAATAGCGGTACCTAAAATCATATTAATCCCGGTAAGATTGAAATAACCCAACTGACGTGGATCAGGGGCAGGGAAAATCAAATCTTAGACGTTATGAAGGTGAACACGGTCATCTATTACGCAAAAAGTTTATTACTATAGTTACGGATAAAATTAAAGAAAATGTAAACATTAAAGTTAATGGGCTTTAAATATATGAAAATAACTGGTTTTTATAAAGAATAAAAAGTAATTTTAAAATATTGTAACGCAACTACCTATTATAATCTATAAATATTAGAAAGATAATAAAATAGTAGAAAAAATAGAATAAGTAATAAAAGAGTTTATATATTAAGTTTGTGTTGGAGGAGCAGCCATGGTATACACAAAAAAAAGCATTTTTTTAACAATATATATGCTCATACTAACTCCATAACATAACACTCAGTAATTAAATAAATCCGCTCAACAAATCGAATTGACATACCGACCGGTATTAACAAGACTATTTCGTGCGACCGTTGGCTTTGGTTTAGCTACCGGCTATCTCGGTCGGACTAGATTCTTGTTACTTGTACAAAACAGATAATCGAAAAACGTATTTTCTAACAACTGAGAACATTTATTCGAAAATGTTTACAATAGTTTTTTTACGGGACAGGTAAAAGTAGTTTATGGCGCTTCTATTTGATTTGATTTTCTCCGTTATAGCACGTTATACTAATGCATCGTTTTTTGTCATTAAATTATTTATTTTATTTTTGTTTTAGATGCTTAGATATTACCCAAAAATGTTGTTTGTTGATGCCGATAATATTGGTTTTACTTAAAAAAATCATAAAATGACATTTTACAATATAATTCCTTAATAAAAGAGATGATATTTTTAATCAACTAGTTACATAAATAATGTTCAGATATTTTTTATAATGTTGTGTATAAATAAATATATTTGTGAAAGTTAAAAATGTGTTTTTTTTTCGTACCATTTTCTGAATAGTGCAAGAAAATCAGCATTTGGCATTTTTTTAAAACACTGTTATAATTAGTTTTTCATTTTAATGAAATTAGATTAAAACAAATTTATATTGCAGTAAAAGCAAAAATAAGGACCTTACAAAACCGGTAATTCACATATTGTAATACCCAAATATTCATAACATTTTGTTTCCAAAAAATTTGAATTGGTGCGGGTAATGCTATTTTTAATTTATTAATTATTTTTAATATCCGACAAAATTTTTGGTGCGGGCCATACATGTCTCTCGCGGCGAGGCCAAAGAAAATTGACGCGCTACTTGTCTAACTTTCGTATATGGTGTAGGGTTATCTGGGCTAAAACATCAACATTAGGCTTGTGAGGGAGGCATTTCAGATCGTGAAGCTGTTCTTTGGAACTGTAATACCTACTGGGAATTAACGGCTTCTAATCAAACTTAGCTGCTTTATCGAAGCTCATAGCAGATATCACGAGCTTAAAATAGCACAGTTAGAAGGACCAAAAGTTGATGAATTTTGAATAGAAACTGAGCGTCAAATTTTAAAAAGCAAAGGAATTTTCAATGGATTTGCCGGGTTCACACAGAACTGTAATAAAATAGGATAAATCTAGAAAAATTTTACCCTTTACCAAGGAAAACTCAACTCTGTTTATAAATTTGATAACCTACAATCACACAATTGAGGATTTTATAAAAAAAGGTTAGTTGTCCCAGAACGTCTACAGAGAAAAAAAATCTATGAGTTGTTACGGAGATATAATAAAATAAAAACTAAGTAAATTTGTTGAAGTTATAACCGTTTTCTCGAAATCACTGAAACCGCTTTGTAAGGTTTAATGTTGGAATCCTTTACGAAAATGTTTTCGTAGAAAATATATTAGCAATCATGAAACAACTGCTGAGGGGATATAAACCTACAGAAGAGTGTTTCATCACGCTGCCTTTGGAAAGTATGATGAAGTCAACGACAATTTTCTGATTAATTTTTCTCTTCTTCTCTCTCTCTCTCTCCGGTAGTCACCAATACATTAATGGCATGGTTCGAAACTTATAAAATGAAATAAGCTAATATAGAACCTAGACCTGAAGCGGAGTGAGGTGGATGGGACCGCGGTAAGCGAAAAGGGCCTTTCAGGCCTAGTTGCTGAACTTGTCCCCTCACCTTACTACTGCTACTAGACTTTGGTTGGGATATATCGATAACACTTTCGCCATATGGGATAAAGAAGACATAAAACTTGAGGACTTCCTAGGAAAGTTGCTGGGTATTATTCACAGGGAACAGATTCTAGCTGCCAAATTATTATCATTAAAATTTTGTATAATAGAATAGTAGCATGCTGTCACTAAGTTTCCAATTGTGAAGATGTTTTTTTACCTAATAATGTGCAGTCAAAATTTATATTGCAAATTGCAGGTTTCTCCTCGTAGTTGGCAAATACGTTATTGCCACAGATTATACCAAACAGACGCGAATCTTTTCGATGCAGCACGGGACCAGGTTTCGTCGTTTTTTCAGTTGGCAAACCCCAATGGGCATTATATTATAAATATGGGTTTTGACGAATATTAATGCTTTTGCCTTTGATCTCCTTGCCGAAATATTCGCTGCTATTAATCTCACGCCACAACTAAAATTCATTGCAGCTGTTTGCCTTAGTGGCCTATATGATTTTAATACAATTTATACAGAAGTGTTTTTTACAAAACTGTAGATTCTAAATCTCCCCTTACTGCACGCTACTGTTACCAATTATTGCCATATTACGTCATTTAAGGAAAACCTTTAGGTTGAAACGAAACCTCTTTGGATTCGCCAAAGACAGTTGCTGTCAGTCGCAGACCGAACCGAAAACTCTCAATCGTTACAGTAGCGTTAGATACATATATCTTAGTCAAAATCCGCGCCTTTGCTTCGACCGCTCTCTGCCCATATTTTTCTGATGATTTTTCCGATATTCGTTTTCGTATTCTTGTATTTACATTTATATTATTTTCCAGTGTGACGCGAAGTGCATATTTTTCGGATTGTCGACTCCAGACGAGATAAGAATATTGCTTACTTCAAAAGAAAAATTGAATTTAAGGTCAATGCGAAAAGAATTTTTTAGGTTTTACACAGATTTATCTTTGGATAAGTGCGAAATTTGACTATTCGAACCGAAAATAATTCATTTTTCGTGAACAAAATTCAATTTTTTATAGTCATGTATATCCGTATACCGGGTGGCAAGGGAACTACTACCCAGGGCGCCATTTGAAAACGGCTAGAGATAAAAATATGGAATCTGGTGTGATGATAGGGTTGAATATTGTGAACATTTGTAACATAAAAACAATTGAATGTCGTTTTCGGTTTCTCCGGAAATTACCGCGATTTCGTTATTTTAAATAGAATACCCTGTATATTTTATGGTTTTTAAACTCTCTTAACAATTCTAAACTACTTTTGTATAACATAATCTATGTCTAAAATGTATAATTTTCTAAATAAAGCCACTTCAAAATGTGTCATAATTCCCACTTAATCGTATTTTATCGAAAAATTGAGTAGGCCAGGATAAAAACAATAACGGTTATTTACTCTTTATTCAAGCCTTCACCAACAAAATATAAAAAAAGAAAATGTTCCGAGTTTAAAAAAATGTGTTTTTCGCAAATCAATTTTTCAAGTTTTTATCAGAGTCTGTACCATAACGGGTCAACTGACTGTTTTTCACTTTGGATAAATATTAACATCATAAAAATAGGGTACCTGATTTTCAATTTTGCAGTTGTTTATGAAAGTTAAGTTAATGATAACTAGTGTGCTAACTACTTATAAACAAAGTTTTGCTAAAATTAAAATAAACTTGTTAGCCTTAAGAGAGGTTGACAATTGAATTTTGACAAGTAACTTTTATCACTTATGGACTTGGCAGATTGTTGCACTTTTTGTAAATTCTCGTGCTTTATTTCGGGTCTCTATTGGTGTAGACTAAAAGTTCTTTGTAATCTCTTTATAGTGGCAAGGTTTACAAGGGCGGAAAAAATAGATATGCTTCTCGTTTATGGCGAGTACTTGCAAAATAAAAGGCAGGCTCAAACAATCTACGCAGAGCGATACCCCGACAGAAATCAACCCTGCTATGCCTATTTTTCGTAATTAGTGCAAAGTTTATTTAGAGAAGGATCTTTCCAAGAACGCTTTGGTGTTAATGTGTGGCTAGGTGTTCTAGGAACGAGAATTGTGGGTCTAATATGTTTTAATGAGCCCCTTACAGCACAAACTTATTTGAACTTTCTAGAAACAACAGTAACCGATTTTTTGGACAATTTACCTCTTGCAGAAATTCTCATCGCATCTACTTTCAAAACCATGGGCCGCCATAATGCTCGAATTTGTGTAAATTATTTACATGACAGCTTTGGGAAAGTTTTTAACTCAACCTGAAAATTTGGACATTTTAAGAAATCGAATTAATAGTGCTCTTAATAATGTTAATAAAACTCAAAAAGAAAATGTATTACGGAAAATTGCTGAAAAATGTGAGACCTGTATTGAATAAGGTTGTGTTTTTGAGAATCTTAACTATGATTAAGTGCATTCTTTTTTCTATTTTTTTTTATTATTAATATTAATCATCTCTAGGTATAATAAAGTTCATTTGTTTTCCCCTTTTCATACTCGTTTCTTTTTTAAAATTTAAATGAATTAAACGAGGATTCCTTTGAACAGTAGATTATTTTGAATCCATGGCCAACTTTGCCGGTGGTATAATTAAATAAGTGCTAGTAATATTGATTTTCGCTCTAGATGAGAATTAACAACATGAAAATAGGGTATCAAATTTTCAAGTTTGCAGCAGTCTATGGAAGTCGAATTTGTCATATAAAGGATAAAAAAGTAGGATTGTTCCAGTCAGTTGACCCGTTATGGTACAGGGTCTGATCAAAACTTGAAAAACCGATTTGCGAAAAATACATTTTTTTTATAACTCGGAACATTCTGTTGGATGAAAGCTTGAATAAAGTGTAAATAACCGTGACTGTTGTTATCCTTGCCTACTCCGTTTTCCATAAAATACAAGTAAGTGGGAATTATGGCACATTTTTAAGTGGCTTTATTTGGAAAACTATACATTTTAGACATAAGTTATGTTATACAAAAGTTGTTTAGAATTGTTAAGAGAGTCGTGGTCATTTCCGGGGAAACCGGAAACGATATTCAATTGTTTTTATGTTACAAATCTTCACATATTCAACCCCATCAACACATCACATTCCATATTTTTATCTCTAGCCGTTGTCAAATGGGGCCTTGGTTAGTAGTTTCATTATCACCGGGCATATGCATGTCTAAATGCCTGGACTGATTTTCTTCCGTATGATATTAAAAATTTCGTCTGTATCTCGCGAGTGTTCTTAGCTGGGTTTGCTTAAAATAACAGGGTGTCTCATATATACGAAATAGCTTCACGCTCAACCCTGTATCATCTAAATGGCTGATCTTGGGCGAAAGAAACTTCCGTACTCCCTCTAGAGATTGATACAACATTTAGCTCGATCGGTGTAATGATTTTTGAGAAAGTTTTGAAATGTGGCGTGCTCGAACTTTTTTTGCTTGGTTGAGCCTTCATGCCGGTTGGTCGGTACCATCTGGAATAAAAATAATTGGGCAGGTTAAAAGCTTCATACTTTTGCTACAAGACATAGATTTACATTTTTGTCCTAGATAAAAACTGTTACTTTTTTAGCTACAACTTTCAACAACTTTTTACTAGCATGATGTCAGAATAAAGATTTTAACAAGACAGTCTTATTAACCCAATATAGGATCAGAAATTTGCTAATATCTCCTCAAATGCTTTTAGAGGTCGTGAAAATGGAGAGAGATCGCAAAGTAGAATACATTTCATGGATCCTACCCAAATTTTGCAATGTTTTAATTTTTAATTATAAAAAAGTAATTAAAATGTGAGTCCTGTCAAACATGACGTCGGAGTGGATGATTTTTTTGGTATACGGATGATTCAGAATTCTATTTTTATTTTTTGCTTTATACTGAATATTGATATTTTATTTTTCCATATTATTATACGGAGTGGCAAAGCAATTACGTCCAAAGGAGTTGCATTTTCGGCGATTAAGGAGTAGTTTTAATTTCATGTTTTGAATTAATTCCTATACACATGCAAATATGGTAAACAGGATACGCAGAATGCATGAAATTCATTTAAAAAATATAAGACATTTGATTAATACCTGATTGAGATGGATAGAAGGGAAATGTCTTTTACAGGTATACCTCCGTTATTCAGTTTTAAGCAGTCGGATTTTTGTTTTTTTTTTAATAATTTATAATTGTTTGGCATAATAATGTTTTCTCTTTGTGTAAACTAATAGGATCTTTTTACGTTTCCAAATATAGCAGTATTTTAATGAAATTATTTTAATATGTTTCAGAAATATAGATCGAAGTAAATCAGATAAATGTGTGTTGTTCATTTTATTACTCTTACTTAGAATAAACTAAATTGTCTCTGTAAGAAGCTTTTATGCAATATTGCACCTACCTAAACCTAAACCTGAATCTAAATATATAAATGTTTAGTTTTTGTTCTGGTATGAAGTGAAATAGTTTTTTCTTTAAATTAGTTAGAATTTTTGATTTTGTTTCTGCGAAAGCAAAATAATAAAGTTGTTATTCTTAACGCTTTTAATGCCTTTAAACAACAAAACCTAACAACCGGTGCTGTAAAATTATTTAAAATGGGTTAATAAATACATACTATAATGTGAGGGAAAAAGTGACATAATCATTATGACGATATTTAAGAAATGTAAGAGAGTGTCAGGAAGGTAATCTAAATATACATATTACTTTAAATTTTGCTGATGAAATGGCGAAATATTATAGTACTTCTACTTTCACTGTGACATTGTGAACCTAATATAATAGAATTGGATTTCATTCAAGAAAAAGGTTTGGATGCACTCATAATACTAATGATGTTGAAAATATTTTTCAAGAGACGTTAAAGTAAGCCAATTCTCAAAAATGGAGTAAATGTGTGGAGCATGTATTTAGAAGAATTATTTCTTTGGATCCCAGTGACGAAAGTACAACCAACTAATCAGAAGACGATTAGGATGTAAAAACCCTGTTGCAAACACGGTCCTTTTTAAGGTCAAAATAATAACATTAAAGAAGTTTGATTTTTATTATCCACATATTTTCGCAACTGCAAATGGACTATAGAAACGACACTGGTTTATCAATTTGCTTTAGAAATAATAAAATCGATTTGTTTGAAGATTAGTTTTAAATGGTATCTAGCATCTATATAAGTCACTTAAGTGTGTCAGTCTATAAACCAACAATGTAACTTAATATATGTATAAAGATATTAAAATTTGTGATTACATTAAATGTAAGAAATTTTCTTATGTGGCTTCCTCCGGCTCTGATCACGCCAGTACTCAATTCGATTTTAGCCTATTTCTTGACCTAGCACAAAAAAAATGTAAATCTATGTCTTTTAACAAAAGAATGGAACTTTTGATGTTCCCAAGCGTTTTTGTTCCAGGAGGTACTGTTAAGAAAATTTTGTTGATAATTGCATTAATTGGCATTATATTCCCAAATTGGAAGGAAAATAATAATTACAAACATCGACTCTATGACTCTATTTCTCAAAAAATAATGACTCCTCGTTCACAATTCAATTATTCGACACGATTTAGCATTGTCAAATGCGGCGTTGCCGGCTTGACTCAATTATAATACAACTAAATAGCTAATTAGTCATTAACAGGTACCAATACACCGATATAAAGGCTCAAACGAAAAAAAAAACGTGCACCCAACATTTAAAAAATTTCTCAAGAATGAGCTTTACCACCATTCGGTATACATTAATCAGAGGGAATGTCGACTTTCCTTCAGTACATTTTCTTTTTCTTCGTTATGAATCCTTTCTTTTATTAGGAATAATGAAGTGTAACCCAATTTAGTTGAAACATTTTTATTGGGTGCCATTTTGTTCCATCATATTGGATTCCAACCAACAGTTTATCAATTTCTATCTACGCACACTTGATTTTTGGGGATACTTTAAAATAAATTCAATAAGTAGTTTTTACATAGACACACCCCGCCATTTTGTTACGTTATATTGAATTCGTACCATTTTATCTCCATATCACATTTAATTTTTTTGCAAAATTTAAAGTCACTTGACTGAGATTTTTATACGTTGATTTTAAAAATTTTATTTGGTCGCTATTTTGTTCCGCTATGCTGAATTCGTACCACAACTTTACCACTTTATCTCCATATTAGACTTAATAAGGTGGAATAACTATTTATATTTGGGACACCCTGAACACTCAGTGAGTTTTCTAATTTGATACCCATCATGATAAATTATAAAGAAAATATTTTTCTTATGTTGAACAAAATGTCGCACTACTTCCGCCAGTTTGACTTTTCAGGCAAACTTAGCTAAAAAAAAACAATCGAAGGATACCGAGGAATCTTTTGATGCTTCACTCATGAAAATCCGTCCAGGTGTTTAGTCTGTAGTAAGTAACAAACAATAGACACATGCATGAACGTTAAACATATCAACCTCCTTCCCATGCGCAATTGGGTAAAAATGGGATAATTTGAAAATAGACTCTACATAACTTACCTGACATCTGCCATCAATACACATATCCAGACTACCAGGTCGGCATCGCGTACCATCATGAACCTTGTCTTTTAGTCTTGCTACTACAAGGATGGAATCCTCATCGGCACCTTCCGGTTTTCCTTTACACGTCAAAGCGCAAGGTTCATCGTCGTCGTAAAATGGCATCCATTGATAGAGGCCCCCTTCGTACGGAATGACGTCAAATGCAGAACACTGTTCTTCCCGAAATTCTGGTGGCAAGTCTGGACAAGGCTAGAAAAAATTAAACATTTAAAATGAGAGCTTCGGTTATGTTTTAATAATTATAATATTTACTAGAGGTTTTAATGAAATCTAAGTACCCAGCACTGGCAACTTATTATACTTGTAGTAAATAGGGAAAACTCATTTATTTAGGATGTTTAACAAATAGAAGTTGCTATAAATATATATTTTCACTTTGAAATACCCACCCAGTGCCAATATGTAAGCGTCCAATTGGATTGAAACGCAAACTAGGTACGCATTGATCTATTACGTGAAAGTGACTGAAAAATCCATTTTACTGGATTCAATTGTAATAGAAATTTTCGTTAAAAGGGACTGCTCTTTCCCTCGAGTTGTTCTTGTAAACATGTTGATGATGACATTACACAGGAAAGAAGGAAAGAAATCCTGAGTTTGATTGGAACTAAAGAAGGAATTTATTGATTGTGAAATTTTCCAAAAATTGTCCAATAAATAACATACAAAAAATGATGACATGGGGATTTTTAATTTTCTTTCTACATTTTATTGTGCATAATAAATTTTATTAAGAAGTTTCTTGTGAAAGGTAACTAATAAATATAAATACCAAAACAAATGTCTCTATCTTATCTAATAGAACAGCGAAAAACTGCAATTGAGTTTGAAAATTGAATTGTTGGTATTTTTGGGTCAACCGGCCAGTCTGAATATAATATAAAATTAAAGGTTAAATATGTAATTCTAGTTTATTTATTTTCTTATTTAAAAATACAGTAGCTATTAGTAATTATCTTTTATTTGTTTCTATTTAAAATTAAACTTTTGTAATTATTTCATTTTTCTTTGAGTATAGTCGCTTTTTCTCTTCCATTTAATTATACAAAATTAATAATTATAACAAAAAAAAAATAAGTTTTGTCAAGATTTTGATTTTTTTTATTTAACTGCATTCCTTATTTAAATATTTTTAATGCAATTTAAAAAAGAATAAAAAAATCTATCTTTAAAAAAACGAACAACAAAAACTACACCTGAGTCAATTTTTAAATTGAGTTTTTAGCTGTTCTGTTGTATAAAGTCTTAAAATTTGATATGCTTATTAGTGACCACCTGTAATATTATGAAGGAAACCGTATTATGTCTTGCGGTTTTTGTCGGTTTTGTATTGGACGTACACATCTAAAACCTAGTGTTATCAGAAATTTGAGAACAAAAAAATTACCCTATATTGCGCTTTTGTTAAAAAAATATGAAAACGCCATTTTTCTATCAAAATAAAAAAATATATATAAGCTCACTTCTTTATCTCTGTCATGCCACCACAATAACGTGTTCATACCAAAAAACTCGAGGGGAAGAATAGTTCCCTTTATGCGAGAATTTCCGGTAGACTAACACTCATATTACAAGATAACTAAATAAACATATTTTGTAAATTTTATATATAATCAGAATAAAAATATATTATATGAGAGTATTAGGGAATCCAACAACCTGTCAAAAAGGTTATGTCATTGGGCTTGAAGGGCAAACTAAGTTTTTACATTTTATAAGACTCGTGAATTAATAGGTTTGAATTAGTTTATAAAAAATACCTTCCTATTTTTCTATTATGACCGTATTTTACTGTTAGGCTGGAGTAAAAAAGTTTGGTTACGAAAAGTTCAGTTAGTTGGAGAACCGAAAAAACATAAATAAAGTGAGTTTTAACTGGGTTCCCGATGACCTGAATTATAAATATTTTGTTCATGTAAATAAGATTTCAAGAAAAAGTAAAGAAAGAAGGATAGCTATTAAAAGCGATAATTTGAGGGAATCAATATTAAGAAACTTGAAAGCATGTATAATAGCACATATTTTGTTACCGGTATGTTCAACTAGATTGTTTTTATGTATTTTCATTTTGCAGTAAAGATTGCAGTAACGAATGCCCCTGTTCGAATTTAGACGCTGGTCGTTTTTTAAGTGCATACTAGTAAACTTACAGATAGTTAAAACAAATATTCGCTTCTCCATTATTCTAAATTTATTAGAAATAGTTCTGTTATTAGTAGAACCTAAATTATTAAAAATTCTCTCACATAGCACTAAGCATACAGATCTAGGGCAATTTGTAATCTAAAACGTTAAATAGACCGATTTGTCAAAATCAACTCTGGTGCGCATACATCACATGCTTTGGATACCCTAATACCACCGTTAGAGTGCAGAAGAATGAAGAATTTCTTAAGAATGTTGACGACATATATTAAAACAATAAAACTGTAGATAGTGAATGGAGACCATACATAATATTAATAAGACGCCAAGAAAATTAATATCCACGATGGATAAATATCTAAAGACATCCATAATACAATTTATAGCTTGCAATATTTTACTCATCAATAAAATAATAATAAACTTATGATAAAGAACTGTTATTAAATAAAATATTACTTTTTAACATACATTTTATTTCCCAATGTCGCCTGTGCATTGTGTTATGCGAAAATCAGAATGTTTCCACCATCAAATGTCTAACACTCCATTAACTTTTCAGTTTTATGCCCCTGTTGTAACTTAGATAAAGCTATTATGTCATGTCATGGAAACATTATTGTATATTTTAAGAGCTGTTAAAGGTAACATGATGTCGAGCAGACTACATGAAAAAAATCGTTTGTGTTTTAGATAGTGCAAAATTAAATTAGGTTTTTAGGTAATTGTCTTACTGAAATATGCTAGCCTCAAATTATCACAATATAGGGAATGATTCAAGCAATATCTGCATATATTTATTTTACCGGAATAAATGTAGATTCAGTTCAATTTTAAGGCTGGTGGCGTATATGGAAATTGGTTTTGGGGGCCCTTTTTTAAACTGTCCTCTGAAAATCTATATGAAAATATTATATTTGCATTAAAATCATTAGAGATTTAACATATAGTCACAAGCAGTGTTATCGTGCGGGTCCTACGATTTATCAACGACAAACTTTTTAAGTTTGTTTTTCTTTTATTACGTGTAATCATATCCTCCGCATAAAATCCGGAAGATGAATTAGATAGACTTATGATATTTTCATATGAAAAAGAGGATAAACATATAAATACCAGCAGTTGCAAAAATCTTTGAGCGATGTCACTTCAAAGTCAGATTGAAAAGTCAGTGACAAAATGAGTAATAGAAAACAATTTTGAATTTTTTGCATCGATAAGCGAAAAAAATTTTATCAAATCTAATAAAATATTACGAAAAAAAATTCACCGACCAATATCCAGGAGACAGTAGCCAAAGCTCTGGGAATCGGTATAACGACTGTGCAGAAAATTGTGCATGAAAAATGAGTGATAATGTAAAAATGGACGTTCGTAATGCAATTTACGATTTATACACATCAAAAACTAATATAACCCTTTAAGTTTTAAAAGAAGTTTTAAAAAATCGAGGCATATTTGAAATTGGACTAAAATCGTCAAAATTAATAAACATGTTGGGTTTTCGTTATAAAAAGGACTGTAATCGAAGATTTTTAGCGAGTTGTCACATATAGCAAGTCAGCGTATCCAGTTTTTAAAGAAATACACGGAAAATGTTAATTCAAACTTTAGAAAAGAGGTATTTTTAGACAAGACTTGGATATTTTCTAACGGAAGTGGTTCGAAATCTTGGCAGGACGAGTCTGTAAAAAGTGTCAAGAGAAAAAGGGATGTGGGACGGGAAAACGGTTCATCATTACGTGGGAAACTTGCAAAAATAATAAAAATCAGAAGTCGTTTCCACTATTTTTGTGTAAATAAATGCCAAAAAGACCCAGGTCTATATTGAAAATATTTAACTTTAAATATTCAATAAAAAAAGTTATGAAACACTCAGAATAACCAGCAGTGTATTTTTGATATCACTTCTATTTTTCAGATTAAATCATTTTCTTCTTTTAGATCGACACGATAACACGAGAAAGGCAAACCTCCTAATTCCTCTTTTGAGTTCATTGAAAAGCTTCTTTTGTGTGGGCATAGCTTTTACATTTCCGATAAATTTTACCGATTTCAACCTCATTTTTATCGTTCTCTAAAGAATGTTTTAAACTGCCTCTTTTGGGGATACACCAATATTAATATAAATAAATTATTAGTGGTCTTGACAGGTTACATTTTTTGGAGTGGATTTTTAGCTCGAGCGATTAGATTATTAAATTAAAACCAACATTGCTTTTTCTATAAAAAAGTACCTTTCTATTTTTCACTATTATTTACAAATGTTTTTTTTTGCAGATGAATCAAAAACAGAACAATTAATTAATATCGAAAATAAAAGAAATCAGACTGATTTTAGCCGACTGCGAAAAATATACTGACTAGCAAACAAAAATGCACACAGCAAACTAGCAAATTTATTACTCTATAGAAAATCTCTATTCATTCTTTTATTTTCATAAATTTTATTTAATCTATTTTGATTTCAATTGTTTCATTTAATTATGAGATAACTATTGAAAGTATGTTTTGATATTAAAAGTTTCTTATAAAAAATTGAAATGTTACATAACATATTTTAAAAATTATTGTAATCGTGAAAAAATGATCCTCCGAGATTTTTGAAGATCTTTGCTTTTTTGGGTTCCTAAGGAATAACACATTTTTAAACAAAACTATGCAATTCTTAATAAGGCACATAAAATAAAGACAACTTTATTTATAAAGTAGGCTTGTTCTTTCTGTTATGACAGTTTCCGTGGCTTGTCAAACAAATTCTTGTCAACAAAAAACACATTTGTTTGCTGTACTTATAGCGTTTAGTTGATTATGTTTCTGTATTGTGTGTTTTGAAACTGTTCTGTATACGATAAGTGTTTTTTAATATTAAAAATTTAATGATGACAGCAGAAGAAGAAGTGCAGGCCGTTGCTTTACAAGATAATGATAGGCCAATTCGGTATATTGCTGAAAGGCTTGCCCGTCCTCACAGCACAATAACCGATGCGAAACAAAGATTTAGGGAAACTGGTTCTTACTTAAGAAAACCTGGGCAGGAAAGACCGAGAGCCACAACTGGAATTTGCTTAAGCTTATGCATATTGGAACATGGATGATTGGTGAAACGTTCTTTTTACGGACGAGTCTCGTTTTACAAGGGATTTACCTGATGAACGGCAAAGGGTGTGTATAAGACCCGGGGAACGATACGCTCATTGTTGTTTCTCCCCTAGAGTACAATTTGGTGGTGGTGGAGTGATAATATGGGGCGGCATTTCCTTGGAAGCCCACATAAACATTGTTACGCTTTAGGCAGGTATAATTAACTCAGATATATACATTAGGCAGTGTTTGGAAGAACATGTAGTTCCTTATATGCCATTTATAGGAGAAAATTTCCTGAATGCAAGATAATGCTCGTCCGCACATAGCCCGAATGGCAGAACATGGTGAGTTTCAAACTTTAGTTGCATTGGAACGGGCCCTAATACCCTAAGACGCAGAAGCTGCTTTAATTCAATCCATGCCAGAAATTTGAATACTGTATGTAATATTGCTAGTGTAATTCTTCAAATGTTCAGATTATTGCATGGTTTTGTTTAAAAGTTTGTTATTCCTTTAAGGATTCAGATATCGGATTGACTCAAAAAACAAGTTGTTAATAAAAAATGTGGCTTAAAAATATCCTACAAATACTCATCATTCAGGTAAAAAAAATTTCTACAGGGTATTCAGAAATTCAGGTCAAAATTCAATTTTTGGTTCTACCCTTTATATTACTATAACCATCTAAACTTTTCTTAAAATCGATTAAAAAAAATGCTGAACATGCAAGCTCCTACAATCTTGACAAAATATTATCGAAATTGATGAAAGACCGAAAAGTTATTAAGGATTGAATTTGAATACAATTTTTTTTGTCCGGTTAATTTTGTATTGTCCATTCCTATAACAAAACTTTTTTTTATGGAGGAAAATAATAATGGGCATACTTTATTATTGTAGAATACGTAAATGTTATGAAATATAAATAATAATAACAATAATACAAAACTGAAGAAATTGAAATAAATTATAGTTTATTGGATTTGTATAAAGTTATATCCAAGTAATTTATTGTCTATGCACAAAATTATTATTACCTTATGTTATATATTAAACTATTTTAATTCCTTCGTTCTCAGGTTGTTCTTATTGTTAAAACAGGTCCCTAAAAACGATTTAGCTATGCCCATTTATGTATAAAACTTTCTACGCCGACACGTCTGTTTAACCTTATTTTTTAGATATAAAAATTGTCGAATTTAGAAGAAAAATATTTTTATATTGAAAATCATCAAAGATAGAATGTTTGTTTTTATATTTCAGACATCTGAAATAAACAGTTTGGTGTACAAGTCTGGTGAAAAAATTAGGAAAATTTCGTAACTTTTCAGATGTCTTGTTAATGACATATCATCCTTGTGTTAATTTTGGCTAAAAAGTAAAGAGGATTTAAATTAAAGCAAATACCTCAAAATGCATACCATGATTTCCAATTTTTGTTTTTCTGCATATGTGTAATACAATGTGCTAAAAAATACGATATTTCTAAACATAATTTTAAGTAAGAAGACTACACATGGAACTCTACACATCGAGAATTTTCCTAATTTTAAATATGCTGTTCAACAGATCAGTAAGTTCATGTACAAATTTAAGACTATTACCACCTATTACTCGCATCCGAGCCACTTAATCTATGCAATGCTTATTTAAAAAAAATCAACTTTTTTAATAATGTTGTAAAATATGAAGGACATTGCTATGAGAAGGTTAGGTGAAGAAGAATATGATGAATATGAATAGTTGATATGGCAGAACTCAAGCGAAATGAAGGGCAGCGTTCAAGTTCCTTTGCTAAACAAATGGAAAATTCTTTGCAAAATATGAAAAAATCGCTATAAGAATTTTAGGTGAAAAAGAAGCCACAGACACAGTAAAGAAAATCAATACCAAGGATTCTCCTAATACAAGCCAAGGTATTGAAACTGAAAATCATTGTATTGTCATCAGAGTTCCTTGCAAAATTTCAAATCGAAATGAGAATTAGAACTAGATTTGTTTACTTTTGTTAACAAAAGCGAATTAAAAAGTAATTTGTTAATATTCATATTCCATGCGTTTTTCTTAGGCGAATTGCATATTTAATTACCTATAGAAAATCGTCCAAATTGATTGTATTATTGCAGTCAACAAAAGTAGAAAATTATCTGACGAAATTACAAATGATATCAGGTTCTTTCTTACAAACCGGTAACTTTATCGATTACCCACAGATGCAGAACTTGACATAAAACAATCCACCAAGAGTGTATTAACAAAGGAATGTGATTTCAATGTGAGCTAGCGTAAAATGTACAAGATACAGAGGCAAGAAACAAGGACGTCAAGTCGCGCGACATTGTGCCCCGAGCGAAGGCGGTCCGACTCAGAGGTCCGGACTATTTTTGATTTTATAGACTGGCCTAGGACGGACAACACGTTTGGCCAAGAATCATATAGTATATATACGAATATATATATATATATATATATATATATATATATATATATATATATATATATATCATATAATAATAAAAACATTCGTAAATAACTATATAGGCATGCATTTTTTGATAAATAAATATACAGTACTGTTTTAAGTGTGTAGTCTTTATGTGTGACTTGTTTTTTTAAAACTTTTTAAACATAAATGTAAATAGATTAAGGTAAGCTGAAAAAGATTATTATTTTAAACTTTTATAGTTTGTATACCTCACTTTTACTATATATATATATATATATATATATATATATATATATATATATATATATATATATATATATATATATATATATATACATATATATATATATATATATATATATATATATATATATAATATATATAGCCCAAATCTTTGTTAGATATTTCTTTTTCTGAAATATGTTGTCCTTGAACTATCAGAATGTAAAGCATGATTCAATATAAGATTACATTTGTATTATATTATTATATTTTTTCAGATTTATATCTCCGGATTCACTAAAACTATATATATATATATATATATATATATATATATATATATATATATTTATATTATATATAGGTTTAACGTGATTGGATATTTATCTTTTCAACAGTTTCCTAGTATGTCCTTGAATCCCAGAATGTAAAGTTCCTAACGTCCTCCTTCTTTTTGTGAGCACTCGTTTCTATTGAGAAATTTAATTAACCAGAACTTCTTCCGGAGCTGGTTACCTTTTCCTCTTTTCAATCTTATCGCCATATAAATAAAGTTTTTAACTAAAAATATTCAGTTTGAATATATATTAGAACATAGAAGTTTCTTCGCCACATTGCTGTTTCTTTGTGGGGTATTTTTGGATTCTCTAGCAAATTCGCAGATTTTAGTTTAATTCAACAACATTTTATATGTTACATGGTTTAATTATTATTAACGACGTGAAGCAAATATATCTTTCACACCAATTTAGAACTTATTAGGCTTTTTTAGTGTTTCTAGTTTTACCGTATTTAATATATCTAATTCCTCTAACAATTTACACAAAATATTAATTGTTCAATTAATTATTGTTTATTAATATCATTAGTGATACAATAATTGGTGTTGCAGAGAATGTCGATGTAAGCTTGAATCATGGTAGTTTGAGTTATGAACATGAGAGTATGCCTGTAAACAATACGTCTTTTTTAGTATAGCCATCCGAAATAATATCTCCTTAATGTTATTGGATATTCAATCTCTCAGATCAAAACTTGATGAATTGTCTTTATTTTTGAACACATTAAAGTAGCCTGATATTTTGGTACTTGTTGAACACTAGTTCAAGGTACGTGAACTATTTGATTTGTCTGAATATGTCTTGGTATCAGTATATTGTCGAGCACTGAGTATGCATGGAGGTACATTGATTATGGTTAAGAAAGGTTATTTGGAATATGAATATATTGAATATGTTTGCGATGATAAATTTAATAATTTATTAGAAGAAAAGGTATTTGAGTTTTCAATTCTACACTGTTCTGAACAGAATCTTTATATTATCGAAATGTATAGATATAAATATAATAATTATTATATTATAATAATTTCTTGGGAAAACTAGAGAAGTGAGATACCGCTTAATGCAACAGTGGTGTTATCTGGTGATCTAAACATACATCTTATTAACAAGGTTGACAGAAATACTCAACTTTAATTAAATCTTTTTAATTCATTTAATTTGGTTATGCACATCGATCAACCAACTAGATTTTCCTCTCTTTCTGCATCCTTATTAGATTACATATGTTCAAATTGTGAAATCCCCTTATTACAATGTTGAGTGCTTAATGCCGGATAATCCGATCATGAAGCAGTCCTTTATTCTTTTCCTATTAAGAATACTAGTAAGGCTATCAGGTATAGTGTTAGACGTGATATATTGTTTACCAAGAGAAATTATAACCAATTTGTAAAATTATGTGAACTGACAAACTGAAATAATGTTATGGGCACCGACGACCCCTTACAAGCATTTCATTCTGTATTAACAAGTGTATTTAACAAAACTTTCCTATCGTCAATATTAAAAAAAAGAGGCCAAAACTTTGATATACTAAAGGATTAAGTATATCTGATAAAAATATGCACACTACATTACGAAATATGTAAATAATAATATTAACTTTTTAAATTAATTTAATACCCATCGTAGAATTTATCAGATCACTATAAAACTAGCAAAAAAGAAATATTTTAGCTATCGAATTACAAAATCTTCTAATAAATCAAAAGAAACGTAGAAAATTATCAATGATTTGAGAGGCAAACAGAACATCACTCCTGTCCACAGTAGTTTGAGTGCTGATGAATTAAACTCCTTTTACTGTAGTATAGCTGGCAGTTTGTCTCAAAACTTAACACAGGTTCGAGATCCTAAAACTTACCTAACCCATGTGTCAATTTTCGTTTTCAGTTCAGTTTTATTTCATGCCCACAAGTACCGTGGAGATTAGGAGTTTTTTTAGCCAAATCAAAAATTTGAATTCTTCTGGGTGGGAAAAGCTGTCTCTACAAATATTTCAAGAGGAACAATCATTCCCTCAAAAGGGCAGTGATTTTTCCTCTTTTTAAGGGTGGTGATCACGACAGTCATTCTAACTTTCGACCTGTCGCCTACACTAGGTACAGCCTTTTGAGTTCACAGCAATACGGGTTTCAAACGGGGAAACGTACGGACGATGCCGTTTTTGGTTTCCTGGAGCATCTATATTTCCACCTGAACCTGGTGAGGTGGCAACGGCAGTGTTTTGCGATCTATCGAAAGCATTGGATTGTGTGGATCACCAGATACTACTTTTGAAGCTGGAGATGTATGCATTCAGAGGCTCCTCTTTGGAGTGGCTACGTTCCTATCTGATGGGCCGTGTTCAGTCTGTCTCTTTCAACAGCAAAAACTCAAATGAACTGACCATCAATGCGAGTGTTTAACAGTTCTGTGCTTGGTCTCCTGCTATTTTTACTTTATATAAATGACCTTCCCATCTTTCAATTCAGGGTAGATTTACTATCTTTGCGGATGACACTACCATTCTTTGGCATGATACAGATGTTGCGAGACTAAAATTGAATGTTACTGCTGATTTAATTAAAATAAAAGAGTGGTGTGATTCTAACATGCTGTCATTTAATACATCTAAAACGAAAATATTAAATTTTAAGTGTGAGATAGATAATATTTGTCTTGCTAATAGCACAATTGACATATACTAATGACACAAAGTTCCTGGGATTATGGATAGACAACTCTCTAAGATTCCATAGTCACATAATTAATTAACTTAGGTGCGAAAATTTCATCAGGCTGTTATTGTTTGCGAGTTATCTCAAATAGTCTAGGTATCTCTATTTCTAGAGATGCTTATTTTGCCTTGATTGAATCACACTTGAAATATGGCATTTGTTTCTGGGAAGGGAACAAATTATATGTTCAAGTCCCTTTTTGTGCTACAAAAAAAGAGCTTAGATATATGTGTCAAGCAGGATTGCGTGATACATGTCGTCCACTATTTGTCAGGTATTCAGTGTTAACCTTATGTTGTATTTACATTTTAGAAATGGCATGTTTGATCTACCAAAAATTCAGACGTGAACTGGATTAACATACCCACGATTATAACACTTGCCAACTTTATATGCTAACATTGCCATTGCCAAGAACTGAGCAATTTAGAAATTCTTTTGCGTATAGTGGTAAAAAATTGTTTAACCATCTTCCTGCTGGCCTTAAAAAAGAGTAATGCTTTATTAAATTTAAGAAAAAAACAAAAAAGTTATTAGTTCAGAAGGCATATTACAGCCCTGACGAATATTAAGCTGAGAGATTGAACTGTAATTGTTATAAATACGTAAGTTTTTCTTTTTATGTATGATATATTCGTGTTGCCTGAATTTGTAAATCGTATTGTATGTATGCCAATGTATATGAATGTGTGTATTATGTATGTATGTATGTATGCATGTATGTATATATATATATATATATATATATATATATATATATATATATATGTATCAGTTGCTTATATAGTTTTAAACAGGACCTTGAACAAATGTAATCTTTCTTTAATGTTAAGTATTTTTCTTTTTTTCCTTTAGTAAAACTTTTTTTTTTAAATTTTGGCTTATTATAATTGATGACTTTGTCAACACTTTTTGTATTTGATCATAAAGCTATATTTTAACTTTGACTTTAATTTAATGTTTGACTAATGATTTAAGTGATTCCAACCATAATTTACCTAAAAAATAAAAATACAAGGAATTTCACTTGATTAATACCAATTTAATGTTATAAGTAAATTCTCAATTTTTTTCCTGGCTTTGTATCATATAATAACATACCGCGAAGTTTTAAATTCTCTTAAAAGTGAATAGATGTTACCTTTTTCTTCTTGAATTTAAGCAGTGGTATAAAAAGTAAGACAAGGTGCAGTTTGTTCGAAACCATGTTGGAATATAATCCTTGCTCTTGAAATTTAACACCGCGGAAAACTTTCACTTACGGGCGATGTTTTCAAGTTCACGGGCGAAGGCAGCAAAAGTGTTTTACAATTAGCATGTTTTACGAGTGACGATTCGAAGAGAATTCGAATATCATAACAATTTTAGTTTGACATAATACTTTATTTCGATTCATACCGAGACAAGAGAAAACATGTCGTCTCCCCCTCTTAAGCTTTTTAAATTTTTATTAAAAAAAATTTTATCTACGAAATGACATGCAAGATAAGAATTTATTACATGACTCATTTTAAGGTGTTTGAGCTAAATTCGTTTCATTACTTCACCAGTGGTGTAATAATTTGTATTACATAACTAGAGATGCAACGAGTTCATTATTTAACTCATTAAAAAAACTAAAAATGTTAACAATTATTTATTTCATATAATAATATTAATGTATTAATTCTTTTGAAAAGATGCGTGAAAAATGTAAATTTTTAATGGCAAAAATATTATTTTTACATTTAAATTGTTATTTTGTAGACAAAATGCGCAATAAGGCATATTACTGCGCTCGGGTGATATCACGGATCGGTCTGTGTCCTCGTCGTGGCAATATTCACTACTTATGATGGTACTATTATTTGTCGGTCTATTAATCTAAAACTATTATTATTATTATTATTATTATTATTATTATTATTATTATCGAAATTGACAATCAGTTTCTCAACGAATGATGGATTAGCCCATCCCGGAGGCATATTCAGTAACGGCAGACGTGCTACAAAACTCAACATCGCTTCGGCGACGACGCGACGCTCGGATTTTAAACAGTAGGTAGGTATATACCGTCTAGAGTCAAGCAACCAAGGATACAGCTGGAACGGCAGGCAGGCTGGTTATGTAGTATGCATTTTTTGTTATGTTACTATGTTAGCCGTCTACTGTAAATTGGATGCAATAATTTTATAAGTATTATTTAAAAAATGGAACGATTATTAAAGAATTATAGCTATAAGGAAATAAATAAAAACACTATAAGATCTAATTTATATTAAAAAACTGACGTAGAGGTAAGTACGTTTTAGTATTAAAAAGATAATTTATAGCTTTGGCAAAGTAGGAGCAAAGGAAAGTAAGGATATAAATCAGTGCTCAGTGGCACTCAGTGCCTATCCAAATTTCACAGGCAACTTTGCAAAGCTGGAGGTGTTTAAATTATAATAATCCATTTGTCTAAATAAAATTACTTAACTTGTACGTTAGACTTGTCAAACCCAATATTAAACGCTCGATACGATTAAACTTTTCAGTATGATCTTTTTTTAATTACACTTATTTATACGGAATTAAAAGGAAAGGACCAAATTAAAAAATATACTTAAATAGTCAAATGCAAATGTATGGTACATATACTACCAAAATTATATTATATTTTCCGACTGCCTATTTTTAGTTTACAGTGCTCGTCGATTGAAGCGTTCTCATTTATCAAGCCTAGTAGAGTAGTACCTTTTACCCATTATTATGCTGTAATTGCTATACCTTGATAGTTGGTCACGTACGAGGTTACTTTCAAAATAAAATAGTTTTATGTTTGTAGTTTGTACGTAGTGCAGAGGGTGGCTTAAATATAGCTATAATAGTTTACTCCATTTAAAATTACAATTACTCTGAATTACTTCCAGATATTTGCTTTCAATTTACATAATTTTAATATTAAATTAATATTCAGTATAGTATTTTAAAATGTATCTGGGTATCCTAAAAATATAGGCTGCTCCGAATAAAATATAATAATTTTTAATACAACTTGACTTATTTTTTGGGGATTATACCTAACTAGGTACTTAATTTTGAAGATGATCGACTATTTTCATGTTGATAATATACAGGATAGAGAAAAAATAAAATTAACAATATGCTCCATCTAAATTTCAATTTTAATTGATTTTCAACTATTCATTTTTACGGCAAATTAATAAATTTATGTCGATCACGTACAGAGTAAACCAAAAAATAAACAGGCTTGTCTTAATAACTTTATTAATTCTTTAGTTTGTTATCCTAATTATTGACACTTGAAATAGTACTTACACGTAAGTCATCAGGCTTTTATATTTATTAGTTCGCTTTATTCTTAGATTAGAATACAATTTCTGTTTAAATGAGTTCTTAGATAGTATACAGAGTGTTGCAAATTCAGTGGAATAGAACTAGTATTATCTATAAAACCGTAAAGAGATACGAAATTGGTTAAATTATGGTAAAGTTTGACCGTTTAATGTCGAATAAATAATTTTGCGTTGATAAAATTGGAAAATTCCAACTACTTCCGAAGATATCTGCAAAAAAAAACCAAATCAGCATTTTCTTTCTATTCTTCTCAAGGTGCATTAGGAAAGATATTACAAAATAAATTTTAAATCTTTAAAGCCACTTTTACTCTTATACAAAATAACGTATTAGGATTTAAAACATGACGTTTCGTCCTCGAGGTCTCATAATTAACTTAATTTTTTAAAATATGAACGTGAATTTTTTATTTTATTTTAACAAGCGTATGCCAAATTCACAAAGAAGAATTTCAGATACACTGTACGTGTGAGTGCATGTCCATTACATCATTGAGGTCAACGGTTGTTAAAATGGAATAAAAAATCCAGGTAGACTTTAAGAAAATTAAGTTAATGATAAGAACTCAAAGATTGAAAATGCCAGCAGAAAAAAAATAAAAACAAAAATTACTATTATTGTTTTTTCACGGATATCTTCGGATGTCAGGCACGTCGGAAAAATGGGTCAGCGGGGCGCTTCGCCTACCAGGTTTATTAGGGAGGGGGTAGCACCCCCTGTATGTGTCCTCAAAAAGCGAAAATATTCAAAATGTCGCCGGGTGCGACCCTAAAAAAAATTAATTTGCAAATAGATTCTCAATATGGCCAACACAATATGCATTAGTTTACATAAAAGAAAGAGAATGTATAAAAACCAGTCTAAAATTTCACCTAAGTACTTGTTTTAGTAGAGCCAATCTCTCCTCTCCGGATTTTTGTATGAAAATGTAGGTAGCATCATTCACAGAGGAAGGGAGTTGTTTTAAGTAGTAAGTTTTCGCATTGTTTGATGAAAAATTACATTTTTGAAAATCTTTTTAACAAAATCGTACGTATAGCTCCCTATATCTATCTTATACCAGATTAAGAGGACAACAAAAACCGCATGTCACAAAGAATGTTTGTATTTTTTCAAAATGCTACTTGTGTTCAATTGATTTTGTCAAAAAAATCATGTCAAAAGATTTAACTAAAATTCATGTTTTTGGATTTTGACTTTGACATGTGTATGAATTATTTTTTATGCGCATATGCATCAGCAAGAAAAATCACATTCTCAACAGATCGACCAAATGAACACCAAAATCCGCGTATCGATATTGAGTTTCGCAATTAAAATATCTGAATTATTATTCTTTAAACTTTGATAAAAAACAATCTTGATGCACTATTTATAGCCAGCACAGCAGTTTAGTTTTTGATTGTAATTTGCAGTTTTCAGACCTTTTATTTGATGAAAAGACTTATATGTTTATTGTTGATCAACAAATAATATTTATTCTTACAAATTTATTAAACACAAATAAAAGTATTAAAAAAGTTCGGAATATCACGCGGTTTTTGTTGTTTTTTTGTTAGGTATGTATTGTTGTTAATAATAAAATACCCCAGTATTTCATAGTACTTATTTTTAATAAAAGTTCTTAAAACAAAATATATCGACCAAATTATTTTAGTTTGTTAATTTCCTCTTTTTCGAAATGAAGGGCACTTCCGACGTCCCTGTCGGAATCAACGACATATTAATTCAGGGTTGAATTTCGCAGGTTTGGTCTAATTTAAACAACTTTGCATCTGTTACGGGTTTTGAAAGTCAATGTTATCCCTTAGATTTTGGAGAACCCTGTAGACTTTATGTAGAATACTTATTTGTTTTAGCAGAAATGGATAAGCGAGCTAGAAAGCTTAAAGAAAGAGACATGGAGTGTTGTAAAAACATGATTGAAGACAGGTAATAAACATGGACGAAACGTGTAAAATAATTTATAAATGCCACAGGAAAGGAAGAACTAATGTTGCAAAAGCAAAGAAAAACACACGAAATATAAATAGCTCAGCAGAATTAATTTCCACTGTAAAAAATATATTCCAGGTAGTAAATCTACCTCTGCAGACCCATTTCTTCCTGACTGGCCTTGGGTAACAATAACGCTCAAAACTCGCATAAAAATGAACTAAAAAACCCCTAAAAATTATTACACCTAAAACTAAAACCAACACCCAGAGTCATCGACCCAGCCTGCTAGTGCTCTAAATTTTAAATAAATCGGAATAGGTATTCCCAAATTGAAGGAATAAAAAAAAAGCATATTAAAAAGACTAAACATTAGGTGTTTAGTAGTGATTAAGAGTAGCGTGTTCACCAAAGTAAAAAAAAATGCGCACCTCTCGCGTGCACGGTAAGAGTTTAGTAATAGCAGACGTGCTAGCTCTAGAGCGTCTGCCGTTACTGGACGTCTAGGTAGTGTAGCCAATCCGAGCCGAACGCGAGCCGATCGTCTAGCGCGTCTGCTGTTACTGAATATGCATCCCGGATGAATGCATCAAAATGAGTGGGCTGGTTTCTATTACTATATGTGTTGCACTGTAAGAATTTCCTCACAATGTAGCAAGTACTGAGCAGGACTGCCTTCTGGATGTCGATGAAGTTGTAAGTATGCAGTCTTATGATTTTCAGACTCTGTTCTAGTATTTTTGGAACTAACCCGGTTGATGATACGATGATGGGTATCGCATGAATCTTATTCAGTCGGCACATCTGCTGTATCTCGATGATATTTATCCAACACTTTGTTACTGTTGGGTACAGCGACATCTACCAAATAAGCTGTATTTGTTTCCTTATTTAACAGTACCACAGCAGGCCGATTATTCGTCACCCGTCTGTCGGTGATAATTGCACGGTCGTAATAACAGTTTATTAACAGGCATTACTTTCAAGCACTAAACTTGGTCGGTATTTATAATAGGGCACAAAGTTGTTCAGGAGCAAGTATTTATTGGCAAGCTTCTGATGTATGATGTTACACACCTGGTTATGTCGCTGGAGGTAGTCCGTGCTTGCTAGGTAAGTGCAGCCAGATGTTGTATAGTCTCTGATCTCTCGCTACATTTTCAAGACTTATCGTATTCAACGGACCGGTCTTTGATGATGAATTTCATGTAATTCCGTGTGTTAATAACTTGGTCCCGTATTGCCATCACAAATCTTTCTGTCTCTGGAAATAGTTGTCCGTCTTTTAGCCATCTATTGGATGCCTCCTTATCTATGTGTAGCTGATTCAAGTCATTGTAATGTCGGCCATGCAGTGCCATTTGAGCCCACTGTTCTTGCTTGTCGGGGTCTGAAAGTAACTTTAGGATGATGTTGTTACTTGCGAGATTTAGCGGAGAGTATGAGTTGTCACTTAGGATCACTATGCGGCGGAGGCTTGATGTTTGTGCCTTGTTGGTGAAGAAATCTCTCAAGTTTTGCAGCTGTCGGGAGTGCCAATTGTTCAAGTCAACAAGAAATCTTCCACCTTCTCTGTGTGTTAAGGTCCTGCGGAGAGTTGATGACCTGTACTTGGTCAACATTAGGCGAGTAGTTTGTTGTAGCCCTTCTAGCTCCGTGTTAGTCCATTTCAAGATTCCGAAACTGTGCAAGAGCAGAGCATAGGTGTTAATTCCTATAATGCGATGATTTCCGTCGTTCAATTCTGTCTTCAGTATAAGAAAATTAGAGCCTGCTCTAATTGCTCTAATTAGCAGAATCAAATATTTTCAGATAGCTAGCCAGCTCTAAGCGAACTTAAGTGATAGATAGAAAGGAAAAATACATTTTAAAATTTAAACGAAAATTGGACAAAAACAGGAACACAAATTGGTACATACCTCGAAAAATGTTTATTGTTTACTTCTCGGTTGCTAATCTGCTTGCCAACTAATTTGTTTAAAAATCAACACTTGAGGAATATATTTTTTTCCCTTTTTTTTAAGGCTTAGTCAAAGTAGAATCAGTAATTCGAGATGACAATTTAAATCTATTGTAAATTAATTAATATAGGTGATGAAGAAATTATTTATATTTTGTTTTAATGAATGTATTAAATTATGGTAAATTTGGATTAGATTTTTTACGTTTTGCTTGTCATTAACAGCGTATTTTTTTATATGAAGCATTTCTTTTATAATAAGTTTATGATGTTTATTGTCAGTATCTAATATTTTGGTACTGGCGTAATCAAATTCATGTTTTTCTGTTTTTTTGTGTTTGTGTAAGGCTGTTGATGCATTTTTTGTATACTTGTGTCCCTTCAACCTATTCTCCAATAGTTGAGTAGTCATGCCTATATATTTTGTTTAAACTGTCCAGCAGAATTACTGATTCTACCTTGACTAAGCCTTAAAAAAAAGGGAAAAAAATATATTCTTCAAGTTTTTGTCCCATTTTCGTTTAAATTTTAAAATTTATTGTTCCTTTTTACTCTAAGATATACGATATTCTAAATGTAAGTTTTATATTAATGTTAACAATTTGTAAAGTTTCAAAATTATTTTAGGTTTAACATGTAATTTCAAAATGTTAAAAAACTTAAATAATAAACAAGACCTTTTGAAAAAGCCTACTAAGACGGGCGAAACGTCAAGCAAATAGCAAGTTTCAATATAAAAAATAAACCTATACCCAACACAACAACAAACACTATATTATATATATATATATATATATATATATATATATATATATATATATATATATATATATATATATATATATATATATATATATATATATATATATATATATATATATATATATATATATATAGTACAATATTTTCTAATATTTAAAAGTTAATAACTATATGCAAATAAACTGTGATATTTTCTTTGTTAAAAGGAATGAATAAGGGAAACCTTTTCATCAAAAGTTCTAGTTACTTTGGCAAAAAATTGGCAAAGCTCTTGAATCAGAACTTCCCTTACTAATTAATTCCTTCTTTTATCAAAGAATCAAAGGAAAGATGTACATAGTTGCCACCAAATAAAAATTTTAAAAATTTATTAATTTTTTTTTAAAGAATTTTATTTCAGGCGGATAAAAATCTAAATATGGTTGTATTATTTATTCACATTCTTTCCCAAAGTATTAAGAAGGCAAATACCATAAGTAAATTTATGATTTTAAACATTAAATGGTTTAGTACATGTTAAAGCAAACAAATGTATATTATGTGGGTGAAAAAAAAAACGAAAAATAAATAAAAACTATATTCTCAGTGTCTTATAAAATTCTGAACAGACTGTGAGACTTATTAAATTAGATTGCACCTTGTTTAATAGAATGATGCTACATTTTAGAACAAAATAGGGCATTAATACAGGAGGATATATACATTTCCTTATTTTTTAGAAACCAGGAAACTTATTATAGATATGATTTTGGGCTGTTTATGAATGACAGTGGCGGACTAAGAGTATTTGTGGCCCCGAGCAGTTTTTCATTTTAAGGCCACCCTTTTTTTATAGGATGACTGTTTTTATAAAGAAGAAGAATAACAAACAAATAAAAAAAATCCTATAAAAAAGATTAATACTTTTTATTATTAACTTATCTCTGGAAATACTTTGGCAACATTTAGAAAATATATTTTTCTTCGTTCTTAATATATAAATGGCTTGCTTGGTACACTAAAAGTAAAACAAAGATATAATTAAAATAATGATTTTTGATAAGATTCGTTGCTGGGGGAATTTTCCGACTTGCATTCGTTTTTCTATTAAATGTTTATATTAGAAGAGAGTTTCTCCTGTATTCGTAAATTTGTATGCAGGTTGTATTCTGATTGCACACTTATGTTATTTGTTTTAAAAAATATATTCTAATTTCGATCAAGTTGCCATCCATCCATAATTGGTTGCACTGCTGGTTTCAAAGTTGGTAATGCCAGTAATACATTATCACTGAAATATTGTTTTTGAAGATCCCCTAGTTTATTTGTTTTCTGTTGGAGGAAAATTATTCAAAGCAAATTAAAGATTCAATCTCCTTAAAAACCAAAACATCTATTGTACGTTTTCACGAACGGCTCCAAAACCAATAAAGGTGTAGAAGCTGGAATACATGGGGTAAAATCGAAGGTTGATCTGTCAGTAAGCCTGGGAAATAACACCTCAATATTCCAAGCAGAAGTCCATGCTATCGAATTGTGTGTTAGAATATTGCAGGATCAACAAAGAACACATAAAACGATAAAAATATTCTCGGATAGTCAAGAGGCTCTTAAAGCACTTGAAGCGAGTACATCCAAAACAGTCTGGAACTGACAAAAGGCACTTGCTGTCCTGCGGAGCGACAATAAAATTGCCCTTATCTGGATAACAGAATTAAGCTCAAAACAGCAGTAGGCCTATATACTGGCCATTGTGGTCTAAAACATCACATGCATAGGATGGGGCTTGAAGACGAATCCGAGTGTCTATGAGACATGTGCTATGGGAATGCCCGGCAGCTACCAGGATCAGGTTCTTGATTTTCGGTAGAGATATCCTGCTGCCCGAGGACTAGAAGAATACCTCCCCAAAGGCAATAATAAGACTCATTGAGGACTTAGAGTTGCTCGGGGAAGTGTAAACATAGGTGTGAGCTACAATAGACCACAGAGTCGCAGTGGAGGGTCGGTTTGATCCACTTACTTTTAACCTAACCTAACCTATTGTACGTTTATATTCAAGGAAGCTCGAACGTAGATTGAAAAGATTTTAATTTTTTTAATGATCCAGTAATATGTACCCCAGATATAACACACAAAAGTGGTGTTAGTCGAGAACAAATCTATCCACCGAAGAGCTAATACTTACAATTTTTTGTAGCCTTTAAAACTGCCGTCATAAAAAAATTATTTTTTAAAATCCACTTTATCGTATTTTTTGAAAGCCTGATCTGACCTAAAATTTAATGCTGTCAAAATTATTTTTTCTTTAAGCATCAACTCTTATCAAGAATTACACTTTATGAAAAATTAATAATAGAAAAGTTTCCCATATGTTGCTTACTTTTTTGGACACATTGTATGTGGTGGTACTTGGTTCATGGTTTATTTCGGTGGACTATAAGTAAGTTTCAATAAATTTTCGGTGTCACCCTCGAGGCTCAGTGTTAGGGTTCTCTAGTTTCATTGCAATGGATGTATGTTCGACTCTTCGTTCAGACAATGACTTTTTTTAGTTTTTTTTATCAAAACTTTTGGGTTGCGTTTTGGTTAGCCTGGTTAGGCCCTTTTTTGGAGTTTATGTAAAAAAGTGTATCTATATTAAAACATGTAAGTAGGCTCGTTCAAAATCCATTAGTTTGTGTTGAAACTGAAACATTTCGCATATGTGACGGGACCAGTCCATATAACCTGTTAAAATTGGTTCCACATATGAAAAAAAGCCGAATAGCGCAATTGCACAGAGTTTAGCCGAAGATCCCTGTTGATGATTATCAGAAACCCACAAAGTCCACCTTTGTACTTTATGTACTATACAGGGTTATTCACGCAACCCGTTCATTAAAATTTTTTGATGATGCCATTTAGATAAAAATTTCAAATTTTGGGATTAAGGTAAGGTCAAGAAGTACTTCTTTTCTGAAATATTTTCAACTTCCTGTCACTTCCGGTTTAACCGGAAGTTGGTATCAACTTGCTTATTTTAAATAGAACACCCTGTATTTTATGATATTTTTGGATTCTACGGAGAATTTTAATGTTATTTTATGTAGCATGTCCTATACCTTGGTTCAAGCGTTCTTAAGATACTTGACCTTGAACCAAAAATGAGCCTTCGGGGTACCAAATTTTAAAATCTCATATTTTTGTCAGTTTTGAAGATATAATCTTCATATTTTGCAGACGATCGGTAAATAATCTTAGGTTTCTATTTTTTTATTGAATTTGTCTATTTTTATAAGGGGTGTCCTAAATTCAGCGGCAAACATTCACATTTTCATAGCCGCTAAAGTCCGTTTTTTTAAATGGGACACCGTATAACTTTATGCACTATTAAATGTAGAATTTAGTTTTCTATCGAACTGTATTAAGGTTCCCTATACCTATTCGTAAACATTTTTGAAATAATCGGGTTTTTATTAAACTATCATATGTATTTGCTAAATGCTTACACCTTCCCGTAGTAAGCCATGGAAAAACAATTGTTGCTTTTCTATTCAACATGACAGCTGATTTGAAACTTTTAAATTAAAATAAAATAACACTCAAAAGCTGATATTCTCAAGTTATTTTATATTCGCGGAGAATGTTACAAAATATTGGAGAGAACGTGCCATGTTTTTAATGAAAACCATCCTCATTTATCGCCAATGAACAAGAGAAAATTGAAGAGGATTGAAACGAAATTTTTTCGTTTCGGAAAAGTTAAAGTTATAAAAAATGTAACAAATGGTTTAGCTATTTTTAACCATATCTACTAAGTTCGAGACTGTTCTAAACTTGTTTTAGTGAACTTAAAAATTATAGCAATCTAACAATCAACAATAAATAAAATAATAAAACTGAATTATAACAAATGTTCTATATGCTGTCCGTTCATTTGAAGACACATTTCAATTCTTCTTTGTACAGTTGCTGTGGCCCGTTGAATTTGTATCGTATCCTGTCCAGTAAATCTTGTTGGTTATTTACTGGGGAAGCATAGACTTTAATAGATAAATCCCCATAAATAAATGTCTAGGGGTGTTAAATCAGGCGATCGCGGGGGCCATCTCCAAGGGCCATTGGGACCAATCCAGCGATCTTCAAAAAATTCGAGATAATTGGAGATAAACTGCAGCGGAATTATGTGCTGGTGCCCCATCTAATTGATACCAATAATTTTGCAGCTCACCAATAGGAATTTCTTCTATACATTCGGAAACCGTCCCTTGTAGAATTTCCAAATACTTATCACTGTTTAAATTGTCTTCATAAATACAGTACCGCACCTGATCATTTAATACTATACCGAAAACATTGAAGCTAAACCTCTCTTGAGAACGCGTTTCGCGTAAAGCGTGCGGATTTTCTGCTGACCAAAAAATGTTCGTTTCTTCTATTTGTTATTCCTTCTCCAGAAAATTTCGCTTCATCGGTCCAAAATATTTTTGAAAGGAATTGAGAGTCCTCTTGAATTTTCAAAAACATGAATTCGCAAAATTCTACTCGTCGGACATCATCACCAGGTCTCAAGGCTTGCACGTTTTGGAAGGAATAAGGGTGCATATGATGTTCGCTCAAGATTTTTTGGACAGATGAAGAAGAAATTCCCAAATCGTTTTCTGCAGACGGTATTGAACTTTGCGGGTTTGCCTGGAAATAAGCTAATATGTTTATTACGTTATCCTCGGCATTTGTGACTGGTTTCGGAACATTTTTTGTAACTTTAACCTTAACAAAACGCAAAAAGTTCGTTTCAATCCTCTTGAATTTTGACTTGTTCATTGGCGGCAAGTCAGGGTGGCGTTCATTAAACACACGACACGTTCTCTCCAAAATTTTATAACATTCTCCATGAATATAAAATAGATTGAGAACATCAGCGTTTGAGTATTCTTCCATTTCGATTTAGAAGATTTAGTTTATCACTGACAGCTTTCGATAAATAACGCATACTAATCATCTGTCATATTGGATATTGGATCTCAATTGTGTTTCCATGGCTCACCATTGGAACATGTAAACATTTAAGCAAATACATACGATATTTTTATAAAACCCAATTATTTTGAAAATGGTTACGAATAGGTATAGAGAACCTTAATACAGTTCGATAGAAAATGAAATTCTATATTTGATAGTGCATAAAGTTATAGGGTGTCCCGTTTAAAAAAATGGACTTTAGCGGCTTTGAAAATGAATGAATGTTTGCCGCTGAATTTAGGACACCCTTTATAAAAATAGACAAATTCAACAAAAAAAATAGAAACCTAAGATTATTTACCGATCGTCTGCAAAATATGAAGATTATATTTTCAAAACTTACAAAAATATGAGATTTTAAAATTTGGTAAATTTTCGTTGAACGCTTGAACCTACATGCTACGCAAAATAGCATTAAAATTCTCCGTAGAATTATCATAAAATACAGGGTGTTCCATTTAAAATAAGCAAGGAAGTTAAACCGAAGTGACAGGAAGTTGAAAATATTTCAGAAAAGAAGTACCCCTTGACCTTACCTTAATCCCAAAATTTGAAATTTTTATTTAAATGGCATCATCAAAAACTTTTAATGAACGGGCTGCTTGAATAACCCTGTATAAGGCAAAAACGTCTAAAAATTGTAGAGATGTTTTCCAACTAAGTCTCGAAGAGTTCAATTTTGAGCTATAGGTGATGTACTTCTGATAATTAATATCTTTAAATTTTCTAAAAATTGTAATTTTCATGCTCCTGAGCTTTATTTTTAGTTTAACTAAGTTCTATGAACTTAATATTCTAGTTAGTAAAAACCTAAAAACTTTACTTCTGCATGTGTAAGCTTAGCAAAGCTGAAACTGATAATTATTTAACCAAATATTTCAAAAATAAATAATTGGATTGCGGGTGTTTCTTTTCACTTCTCTCGAAAAAGGGAAGTATTATAATCGTGAAAAAGTCACCCTCCGAGATTTTTCAGATCTTTACATGCCAGGGTCCTTAGATGGCGAAAAACATGTTTTCTCAATTCCATCGGCTTGTCTTTCTGTCTGTCGGTCTGTCTGTTCGCGGCATAGCTAAAAAACTACTTACCCGATTGACATCAAATTGTGGTCAAAATTAAAAATCATATAGGAATCATCTGGGAACATTTTGGTAAAAATCCAATATGGCAAAATAAAATGACCTAGTGAAGTAAAAAAGTTATTATACGACAATACACAATAACATGACTACGAAGTTGAGGTACTACGAAACGGACCAACCGCATTTAGTGTCAACAAATTCATTAACTTCAAACAAAAAATAAACTGCGTGGGAAAGTGAGGGTAAACAGTTTTTTTTGCCACAGGCGCCAGCTACGCTAGTTTTGCAGCTGCAGTAGATAGTCCGATGGAAAACTCCGCTAAAACAGGAAACAAATGAATTAAAATATATCAAACATTTTCTTAATTCTTAATCGTAGGAACATAATTAGCCACAAACTAAAAGAACGCGGCTGACTGAATCACAAAAACATTCTGTAAATAATGTTATAACACTTTTATCACTAGCGACATTACAATGCATTCTTATAAATAATACATTATTCCGTAAATGGAGAAATAAGCTTGTTGCTCTTTGCAGTTTGTGAAATATCATTTTGCAGCGTCGTATCGTTATATATATTATTCTCGAGTTTTATTGGAAATAATGGGAAACTTATTTTTCTTTCTGAATGTCGACTTCTTCAGAGCGATATGTTTCATTTTACTAGTGCTTAGTTAAAGTTACCTACTTAGTTTTTATAGGGAAACATAATGTTAGGATAGATTAGCGCATAAAATTAAATCAGATTTTTCATAAGTAAGTGATTTAAATCAGTAAACAAATGACAATAAAGAATTAAAAAATGAATAAGATCGATAAACATATAAAATATAACAAAAAGAAATCATCTTTCTTAATAACAAGTTAATTACAAGATCCTGTGAAATCCAACAATGTGTCCAAAAGTTATTTTATCAAAGTTTTTCAGTTAAAAATTAAATCTGACAACTTACTTCTGATATGTTAAAATATATCGTTTTTTTTTAAAATCATATACAAACGATCTGATGCCAAAGTAAGTCAACGTGACAGATTAGGTTATTTTTAAAATACAAAATTGACCTGTGCTAGGTGCCACAAGAATTGCATCAGACCTAACAAGATTTTTAACCGAAAAGTTGTGATGGAGAATTATATATCAGCTGATTATTGATTTATCCTTTTTGGATTGTTAAGCTTCGTGTTTCAGATTTTTATTTGTAGTGAGTATAGTGTTTAAGATTTTATTTTAAACCAATTTACTTTATTAAAGACTGTTACTTCTATCCTATATTAAATATAAAAATGAAAAATGCAGTTCAAGCATATACACTTATCGAAAACTTTTTTGTTATTATTGATTTCTCAGAAAAAAAATTTCTTGATAAGAGTTGGCATAAAAAAAAATGTTGAGAGTATTTCAGAAAAAAAAATAATTTTTTCGATTTTTCAATGTAAATATATCCGTAATTATAACTGACATAAAAAAACATAACTTAATTTTTAATTGCAATTTTGTTGCCCTTAAAACTGCTGCAAAAATAACTTATTTTTTGAAATTTCTAGATTATGGAATCCACTTTTTAGTATTTTTTAAATACCCTGTATACCTGACCTAAAAATTAATACTGTTAAAACTATTTTTCTTCAAGTTCTAATTTTTGTCAAAAATAAAATTTTCTGAGAAAAGAATAATAAAAAAGTTTGCCTACTTGTTCTGGGGGGAGGCGGTGTTTCTAAACTTTCCCTTGAAAAATGCATATGTAGTTATTAGATTTGCATTAAAATTATCAGAGATTCAACTAATCTAGGGCCAAAAGTACGATAAAGAATTAAAAAAAAAAGGTTTTTGCTTTCTACTTTTACGTAATTGGACCACGGCTATTTAGCCACGATTTTGTATTCAGACATTACTAAAAAATGATACACAAGTTGTGCCCTCGGCATCTCGAGTACTTACCTCAAAATGTTGGACTATATTGTTTGAGGAGATGATTAAAGTTAAATATTCCGATAAGAGTCGGGGTTTCGTTAGCCACGTATTACTATCTACAACATTTAGACGCTAAGATATTGTACGCTAACATAACAGCACATTATAGTGTGATATCTAATCTGAGTCACGAAACTATAGAAATAGCGGGCTTATATTTCAAAGGTATTTCAACATTTTTATTTTGTTAGATTTATATGCACTCATACTTTGTTTATTCAACTTTTATTAACACCATTATCATCACTACATAATTTTTAATATTAATACATATACATATATATATATATATATATATATATATATATATATATATATATATATATATATATATATATATATATATATATATATATATATATATATATATATATATATATATATATATATATATATATATATATATATATATATATATATATATATATATATATATATATATATATATATATATATATATATATATATATATATATATATATATATATATATATATATATATATATATATATATATATATATGTTGCTCCGTGGTCATAGTCAAGTCCGGCGAAGATTTGGTAACTACAAACGGAGGTTTTGCTCTATATATATATATATATATATATATATATATATATATATATATATATAGTTCTTGAATTCGGTTTTACCCCACAAGGAAACTGCCTGATGAGCCTTGCCGGGGCAGATACCACGGTAGCAGAATGGCTCCTTGGTTCTGAAACAAACAGAGTGTCATCTTTTGGTAGTTTCTTGATACATTAATGAAACAGTAACTCCTTATCTTGAGTTCTTTCGTATAAGCATCAAGTCCGGCGAAGATTTGGTAACTACAAATGGAGGTTTTCCTCCTGGTGTGGTTCTGTTGTATTAAGATTTGGCGCTAGTCTTACTCGTCTTTACTGTACTGATGAATACCTATATATATATATATATATATATATATATATATATAGTTCTTGGGTAATTCGGTTTTAATACTGATACCCACAAGGAAACTGCCTGATGAGCCTTGCCGGGGCAGATACCACGGTAGCAGAATGGCTCCTTAGTTCTGAAACAAACAGAGTGTCATCTTTTGGTCTTTTGGTAGTTTCTTGATACATTAATGAAAGAGTAACTCCTTATCTTGAGTTCTTTCGTGTAAGCCTTTACGACCAAGAATCGCAGAAATTGATATTTTTGTTTTGCATAGATGCGTGTGGTCTTGTGCTCCCATGTAGGTCGCATCTAAAGTGATTTAGTGCACCATAGTACCTACAGATGGCGCCACCGGTTGCCTATTTCATGCATCATCTTTCACAGTCGAAGGACAAGCCACTTTGCTTCAGTGTTCGGGGTAATTCGGTACATTTTGTTTATTTTATATCACCTGTTACAAATCTTTAATCCAAACATATTCCTCCAAAGAAACGTTTTATAAAATCAACCTAAATATTTTATTCCAAATAACCTTTCTTGAGAAAATGTTTCAACAACTATAGAAATAAGGGTTAGATTTTAATAAATGTTTACCTAATTCATATTTTATTAGTTTTCGGCGTTTCAAGGCTAGCAAAAACTTTCTTTATATAATATTTCAATAAAATAAGGATACAGTTACGTCTATCCGGCGACTGTACACGTTTGAAAAAATCTGAACTTATCTTTTTGCAAATACCGTTTTCATTCAGTTAAAAATAAGAAACAGATGATTAATGCAAAATATTTATTAGTATATTCTTCCAACCACTTTTAACAGGTAGTGATGAACTTTCTCTGATTTTTAACTTAAATAAAATTAAGTGGCTCCTTTTATAAAAAAAACTCATAACGTCCCAGCTTACAGGCTGAAATTTGGATTGACCTATACGTACATATAAAAGTAACATAACATCTAATTATTTTCTAGAATTTTCTTCTGCAGGCCGACTTGACAATTAATTATTCCTTTTAAAACGTAGGAAAACGGATATCTTTAATGCAGTATTATGCATTATTATTTATAGTAATTTATTAGTACATTTAGGGCTTGGCACACAAGGTTATAAGACGATATATAATAGTAAGTGCTATGGAATAATGTATAATAGTTCGTTGGTGTCATACCGCCTATAGCAAGAGTTGCAAAAATGGCTTGCAAGGTATGTACAGCGTATGGTAAAAACCATAATTGATAATTTAAATCCGATTTATAAAATTTATTTTCTATCGAAAATGAAAAAAAATGCATGAAACCAAGGTTTTATTTTACATTTCTTTACAAGTCTCTACTATGCTATTCTAGTACACTGCTTTGTCGGGGTTAGGATTATTCAATGACAAAGGATATGAAACATGTTTTATAGTTAGAATTTTGTGTAGAATTCAAAAATAAAACAATATATAGGGTGTTCCGGTTAAACCGGAAAATACAGGCAATAATTTTGTTTATAATTTTAAACTTACTTTTTTAATTAAACTTTATTTGCTGACTTTTATTTTATTTTTATGTTTAATCTATCGAAAAGTATTAATTCATTTTTTTATTCTGTATCAAAAAAGTTCAAATTTTGGGATTTTTTAAATTGATTAGTTTTATTTCATTTGTATCTTAAAGTGGATCGTGCGGAAATTCTCTTCAACTATATATTGCTTCTTATATTTGAAGTGCACTAACTCAACTTCATTACTTATTATCGTTAAGTACCCTTTTCATGCATAATTAAACCAGTTTGTCAGATATTAAGGTTTTTCCACACATTTTCTGTTGCTGCGCATGCACCTTATTACTGTTTTTAGTACTAAAATCATTCTGGATTGTTACTTTAGAACGTGATATAAACCCCATTGAAATCCATTCAGTAGTTGCAGAGATCGAGAACATACACTCATACCACACATACACACATACAGATCGAAAAAACACCCTTCTTCTTTTGATAAAAAAGTGCGATACGAATTAGGTTTTTGCCAATTTTTTTGAAATAGCTCTATTGCAAACCAAAATTGTTATTAAAAAGCTGAGTATATGAATAACCGAGAGAGAGCCAGTAACAAACGTAAAACAATATCCTTTCAAAATGATAAGTAACTACGTAATGATTATGCAAATACTATATTTATCATATCTATCATTTCACAAGTCAGCTTAATAAAAAGGTTTAAAATTAACTTATAATCTAATAATATAGCACAGAACAATACATATAACAAAGAATAAATTAACAAATCAATACAAAAGGAATATGTTTGAGTTTGAAAAGATTAGAGGGTCCTATGAATTCTTTAAAAGAATAAAACGCTTTGTCGCACCAATATTTTTTGAGGGAGTTTCTAAAACCGTTGTTTGTTTGGTTCATTCGATATCTTGTTGGATATTGAAGACATGCAGTGCACATTTCAATATGTAGATCTATGTCAACGTTAGTATTTTATGTTGTTTAAAGACATCTCTGCATGTTTCCATTCTCTTAAGACCAAATATACCTAAGTCTTAGCACTCGTTTTTGCCATACAAATATTCTGTGAACATTCACCGCTTGACCCCAGGGTATAATATTGTAGACAAGGTACACCAGTGCATAATAGATATATACACAAGTATGAAAGTTAGAGGAGCTAGTACTAATCCCTGCGCTGCATCTATGTTAATATCATATTCCTCCGATACAAGAGTTTCAATTTTTACTTGTAGTTTTCTATGGGATTAGAATGATGTTATTAGTGACAGTATGTTTCCTCTGATCCCAATGTTGTAGAGTTTTTGACTCACAAAATCTAGATTTATTAACAATATATAACGACATACTATTTTGATAATATCCAAAATAGGTAATAAACATGATTTTTCAATATTCCACAAACCTACACATACTGACATGACTATACATCATCTATCGATACATCCAATAGCACATAAACTAGCAGCATTTCACAGTATGGTATACAGACTAATTAGTATACCCCTAAATAAACAAAATTACTAAAAAGAACTTAACATAATTAAACAAATCGCAGTGAACAATGGGTATTCAGTCTCTGTTATTGAATCCATTTTAAAACATAAAAATAATAAACAATCACTTTTAGAAATTTTCCCAGAACATATTAAAGAAGTAGTAGCAACATTACGTAAAAACAATATTAAAATTTCATTTAAAACCAACAATAGTTTAGGAAAATACGTAAAAAACAACATAGAAAAAACTCAAAAAGATAATATGTCCGGGGTATACAAATTAAACTGTGGATCAAGCCCAAAAGTTTATATAGGTCAGACAGGCAGAAGTTTTAGACAAAGGATTCAAGAACATAAAAAAAGTTTTATTAAAAACAAAACCGATTCCACATACGCCTTACATTTGTTGGAATATAAACATACGTTTAATGATGAACTTAAGATTTAGCACACTATAAACAAAAGCAAAAAATTAACCCTTTTAGAATCCTTAGAAATCAATAAAATTAAAAACACTCAGTATATCCTAAATGACCAAACAGAGACAAATGATTAACCTCTGTTGAATTTATTTACGTAAAACACTTGTATTTTTCTAAAGCTTTAAACTCTCAGACCCAGTATTGTAAAAATAGGTCAGTAGTTTTAGATTCATAAAAAATATGTATTTATTAGTCTCGAAATTCATTTTGGTTCATTTCTGTTAATGTAAGTAGAAGTACCTCTTGTCTGAAGAAGCTACAGTGTTAGCGAAACGATCGTCATAAGTTGTGAATATATGTGAAAATTTAAAACATACTGAGTGTTTTATTATCTATTTGATAACGAATTTTCATCAAGTAGCGATCCAGTCAGTTAAATTATTAAAACATACAATATAGTTTATTAACTTTAAAGATTCATTTGCTGTTCTACTAATGAACATTGAAATATTTTAATTTTAACAAGTTTCTTGGCTCTGACACTAGTCAGTCTGCCAGCACAATTTGAGAGGAATATCCCGTAGAACGAGTGTGGACTCCTGAATACTCAATTCTTCTAAAAGAAAATTCGGAACTTTTGAAAGGCATCAAGTGTTATGTCTCTTCCAAACCAATTTCTGCGTCTGCGCATCAAATAATGTCAAATTTCTTCAAAAATTTCCGATGGGTATCAGTACAATGAAGTGCGAGTACAGGCAGACAGAACAGTAAATGCCCGGAAAAACTAGGAAACTTCACATTTGCGGCACTTCGTCCTTTCTAGTGGGGAGATTATCCACTTAAAGCTTATTGAGTGATCCGCAAATCCCTGAAAATGAATGGCCGATCGCTGAACATTTAGATTTATTTTTGAACTCTAGTTCTGATTCTATTACGGATTAATGAGTCAACAATTTTGTGAAAAGGGCTGTGCTTATATGTATGAAGTCGTTTCCAAAATGTATTAAGGTGAGTTGATGTTCGAAAATCGCCAAAAATATAACTTTTCTCTAAAAACCTTTTTCAAAAATCATGATGGTTTATTACGATATTTTCTATGAATTGTGATATATTTTGACAATTAAAAATGAAAACAAAAAAAATATTTTCTATTTTTTAAAAGTCTGTCAATATATGGCATTTGCCCCAACAAATGGGGTAAATGTAATATGCTAGTTTTATTTCGTATATAAAGGTATTATAATTTGTTGTGGGGTGAATGTAAAAGAATGGGCTTATTATATTTAATTGGGTTTTTACAAAATTAAAATAACATTTTTTTAGAAATTACACTCTTTTATGTAGGAAGTGAGAAAAGCTCATGAAATTTGACCTAAATCAAATTAAGTCTTAACATATATATTTAATATAATTTGATACTCTTTTAAGTAATTACTGAATATATGTAAAAACTGGATACACAAACTTTAATAAATGTTTATTGATGAAAGTACAGATATAAATATGCATACAAAAAACTTTACAAAAATATCTGAGTGTTTTGCAGATTATATAAATAAAGAATTCGAAAATATTTTAACACCAACGTAAATACTAAACACAATTACTGCAAAGACAAAGAAAAGCTATCAAAATTTAAATCAAAACTCATTCCACTTCCTCGTCTGTTTAGAATGGGGTCAGCTAATACTCTCAAAATATCTCTTTCTTGGACTGTATCTATGTCCTCTTCAGCAGGCCAGGTGAACATGTTCTTATATATTTTCGTGTATTTTACTACCCATTCACCATCTTCAGTTTTTTTTCTAATATTTTTCCAATAAAATGTTTTACAGTCGAATGCTGAACGATTACCCACTTTCCAACCTTAAGTATGTAGTGAAGAGGCTCATTTTTTTCTTCTCCCATTTGCTGCCAAAATTCTTCCTCATTGTCTGATTCTTGATAGATAGGCGATCCACAGCTTTCATCTTCACTACTAGATAAGTCATGACTTGATTTTGGCTTAGGTGAAGGCTTCATTTTCAGATTTTTTTCCTTTGGTTTTTTCTTTTTTTTGGAATTTTTTTATTTTTTAAATGTAATAAGACCTCCTCGGTTGTAATAATTTCTGATCCCGATATAACCTTTCGCCTTACTTGCTTCTCAGGTAAATGTTTTTGTTGGATTGTCGATAGTAAAATTTCATCGAAGGTAAAACTTGTACTCGGTATAGCTGGTGGTAGATTTGTTTGATGACTCGAAGGTGTAACGGAAATGTTGTCCAAACTCTCAATAGGGTGTTTCTGTCGTTGCTGCTCGTCCGGTTTAGGTACATTTTCTTCAGGTGTTTTAGTGGTACCTTCAGGCTGTTGTTTATTTTGTGCCTCATTCCAACGTTTCAATGCATAAGGACAAAATTTATCTGCAGGAATGACGTCTCTATTAAATGGTACAATTCCACCTTTTCGAAAGCTACTTTGAATAACTTCTGCTTCTATGAGTTTCCAAGTGTCCCTTAGAAACTAGGAAAATAGTTTTTTTGGTAACTTGTGTCCCACATGCAGCCTCTGTTAAGCTATAAGTTTTGCATCCCATTTAACCTTTAACGATTTAAAAACTGATAAGTTCAAAGGTTGCAGCAAATGGCTACAATGTGGTGGCAATTTAAGAATAGTTATGTTCTGTTCTATTAGGCACTCCATGTCACTGTCATGTCATTTTTGGGTTGTCGTAGGACAAACAAACTGATTTAGCCAATGAGGCTTAAATATTGGTTTGATAAGTCCCACAATATTGGTACTAAAAATCGATAAAAATGCGCTCTCACACATCTTTATCAAAAGTTCTTGGCCGGAAAAGATATATGTATAATAGCAGAAATATATAATTTCTGCAGGTGCAAAACGGCCTAAAAGAAGAATTGCTTTCGATTATGTCACAGGGTACCCTCCTGCGATCATGATTTTTGGGCCTCTACCCTCATCAGGCAGGCTTGTACCCAGGGAGCAATTCTTCTTTTAGGCCGTTTTGCACCTGCAGAAATTATATATTTCTGCTATTATCCCACAATATTGGTTAAATAGCTGTCGTAGAACAAGCAGTTGTTTTGTTGGACTGCCTAATGCTACTGAAACAATATCAACATCTACATGGGTCGCATGTCCATCGTAGATAATAAGCTGCGGTCGCTTATCACCTATGAATGGAAGTAAAGTTTTCATAAAATAATTTCTGAAAATATCAGTTTCCATCCAGCCGTTTTTGCTAGCCGCGTAGATTGTGCCAGGAAACTCAGTACCTTCGGGTGCCACCCATTGATCCCAAACATTTATTCCTTTAAATATTATCAGTGGAGGTGCCTGATGGACTACATAACATAAGCACAGTGGTATTTTCTCTACCCGGTGTACTTATCGTACGAGTACAAACTTTTCCCTTAAAACCTGTTCTTGAAGGATCGATTAACATGGATGTTTCATCCAAATTCCATATTTGGCCAGGTTTGTCGTGAATATCCAGTTGATCCAAAGTTAATGTTAATGTGTCAAAATAATTATAAATTAAAAAAGGACCCGTAGCTTTTTTACGGGCATATTCCACATTTTGAGGGACTTTTATTTTATTTCGTCGCTTAAAAGAGATAAACCAGTATATACTCCATCCTTAATAAGGGATCTTTACCTTCTTATTAAAGTTAACATACTTCACTAGTTCTAACAATTTTTTTCTAGTTAGAGCAAAGCCCCAATTTTCTAATGCTGCCAAACCTCTAACTAGTTTTGCCTCATCTTCTTTGCGTAAAGCAGTTGCGCGTCCTTTAGTTTTTTTAACTTTACCACGAGTACCGGTACCTTGACAGTAACGGGTGCTGTAGGGTACGGAATATACACGAACTGCTCTGTAAAATGTCATCGGTCCTTGCTTTAGGTCAGCTTCCGAGTAATTTGTCTGATAATGTTTTTTTCGGTGATAATTTCTTACCATAGTAAACAGCTGAAAAAAGGGACAAATGCAATATACTGTTTATCACCTATATCGCATTTGCCCCATAAAGTTTATTTCAAGGGGTAAATGCAATATACGTTGTGTTTTTTTAGGAAATTAATCATTCCAATCGAAAGATAAAACGAAATATACCGATGTAGCAATACAAGTAAAAATCTTACCTTAAAAATATTTATTTTGTCTCAACGAAACATTTTCATATACACTCGTAAAGCAACCTTAAATACGCCGCCACGAACAGGACATTTTGCCGCGACAACTTGTCGATCTAGCTGATTTGTTTTATGGTGGAGGGGTTTAGAATGCGTTAGCGTGTAGTGTATATTTGGTTGCGGGCCTTCAATTGCATAATTTAGGGATTAATAAGTAACTGTCGCATTTGCCCCGTTTTTGCATTTGCCCCAACTCACCTTATATACGTTGTGCTGGTCAAACCTATTCACTAGTCTCTTATGTAAATATATCGGATAATACACAGTTATTTTTTTGTGTATTAAACACGCAAACTATAGTTGTTTCCGGTTTGGAATATTGATCCAGCCGATACTTTTAATAAGCCGAGATATGATAGATAGACAGATAGATAATGATTTATTAGTTCCAAAAAAAAAATTAAAGTTAAGGGAACATGGCTAAATTAAAATGAATAATCTTAAGTAATATAAAAAACTACTAAATACAAGAGTAGCAAGCGTAAAAAGTATTGAAATCTTGTTTTAACCACAGAAAAGTGAAATAAGGTTATATATCAATTATAATATATTCCATATAAACTATTATAATTAAACTTAACAAAACAACATTCCAAAGTATAATAATAATTCTAATTACACGACTGACTTTTGTCTACAATTTAAAAAAATTGTCTATTTTCACATGCTGTTTCAATTTTGCTTCGTTTTCCGCAGCTTTTGTTTTAGCTGCTCCAGATTGGTATTGAAATTGATTTTATCATACAAAACAAAATATAAAATCAGTATTACTGCAATTATACACCTGTTTTAGTCTAGTACCCAACACAGAACACAAAAAATTAGCACCCAAAGCCATTACGGCATCTATAACTTTTGGGACCCTAGGCCCGCTTGAGATTACGGATTTCTATCTGCCCTATCCCCTAAAAGCATTGCAGCCAGTGTCGGATTAATTATTTTCGCTCAAACGTATTTACGGGCCTCAAGCTCGTGGGAAAAATGACGACCAAAAAAAAGTCCTCTCTTCCATATAACAAACGCTTATCTCCTTTAATATAATAATATATAAAAATTACCTACTTACTGATAAAATGAAACAAGGAAAATTATATAAACAATTTTTGTTGCCACGAAGCGGTGGCGGGCCCTCTTTTCGACGGGCCCTAGGCCCGGGCCTCACAGGCATTGTGCTCTTCTGATATAGCAGCACCTCCCTTATTAAATTTAGTAACTGAAATTGAATAATGGCTAATGCGGCCCTGCCAAAGCAAATTGCAAATAACATAAAATAAACCATCAGTTCAGTAATTATTTTGCATCTTCGCTCCCTGTAGACATTTTGTTGGATTGATTTTTACCGACGTAAACGCTCTGCTGCGACCGAAATGAACCTGCTGGTTAAGGCCAAGTAAAAATAAAAGGCTGTTTGTCTGTTTGAGGCGCGTTAAAGTCTATACGCATGGGGAATTTCCTTACTCAAATATGCGCTTTTATATAAATCTATTGTTTTTAGTTCTATCGATGGTTTTTTTTGTACCTTTTAACCGGGCCGTGCCCTGGTAACCGTACCACTGTAGTTAGGCCAATCTTAAAAATGGGACCTTTAAATAACAATATTTGCTTTACTAGTTTCAACATGCACTCTCCAGTCCAATCTTTGAGGCGCGTTTCTGAAGAATCTAAAAAAAAATTATAGGTTATTGACACATTTAAAAGAAGATCATTGACTGGACAGTACCTGTCAAGAGCATCAGATGCACTTTGTACACTAGCCAACATTCCGTGTTGGGTTATATAACAAAATTCGTTAGTGTACAGAATATACAACAAGAGCCCCAGAATAGATCCTTGGGGTACACCCTTAGAAACCTCAATTTTATCTGAAGTGATTAACCTATCATAAGAGTCGTTCTCTATTACTTGTTTAGTTTGGTCTTAGATAAGACTTGACTAATTCAGGAGCATTTCCTCTAAATCCATAATTTTTAGGTTTTACACACAGAGTTTTGCAATTAACACTGTCAAAAGCTTGGGATAAGTACATACACATGGTCATGATTATCTTATTATTCAAGAAATCTATTATATTTGAAAGAGACTAATAGATAGCTCTTATGGCAGATTTCCCTTCTAAAACCATTTTGATTTCTAGCCAACAGCGAATGTTTCAATAGATCAATATTTTTTTTCGTCACTATATGCACTCTTCTTATGCAATGGCGTATATAGACTTTGCATCTGGGGGTCTTTACTTATTTTTATGTACTTAAAACACATTAACACTGTTTCTGGAGGGAGGAGGGGTTGCCTGCCAATCCCGAAGTCCCTATTTTATACTATTTGTATCATTTAAACGTAAATAATAGAGGCTCTGGGGGTGGTTTTAACCCCCAAATCCCCCTTAAATACGTCACTCCAATCTTATGTATCTTATCTTTTATAAATGCATTTTTTAAAAGATCTGGTTAGACGCCCGCAGCAAAACAAAGACTGATAATATGTGACAAGCGTTTACATACAGATTCTGCTATTTTCTTTAATATAGATATTGGAATGCTGTCGTCACCAACAGATTTTTTGTTTTTGGCAGTTTGATTGTTTTATGTGGTCGTATTTTCTGAAACTACACACAAATCTGAAACATGATTTTTTTTTAAATTCGAGATTGGTCCTAAATATTATGTTATTCTGTGTTGATATATACTATTTGAGTCTTTATTCTATTTCCCTTTTCTTTTATTTGATGTTTTTGAACTTGAAGCTTAGTGTAGAAGCAGCCGATGATATGTTTTTTTAAATAAAACATTCTTATTATTCTTTTTGCTTTTTTTGCTTAACTCCTTTTTCTGCCTTTTATTAGTTGTAACTTTTGCTTCAAAAGCTATTTTATTTTCTTTGCCAATTTATGAGCTATGATTGTATAATTAGAATTCCCGAACTTCTGTCAATCATCTCTTGGTATTTCCGATTTTTTTCTTTTTGATTTACAAAATAGGTTTTTACGCGTTTCTCTCACCGGCTTTTTTTGATTTGCATTTAATATGCACTTCTAATTATAATCTTATGGTCTCTACCAGTCGTGAAATGTCAACAACATCGTCGTAACAATGTGTTTTTTAAATATCTTTTAATATAAATTTCCTTAAGTGTTACTGCTTCTAGTAATTTTATGTTTTGTTTTTTAATTTTACATGCAGATTGTGTTTATCTTTTTTAATAGACTGTATTTATAAATCATTATTTTAAATATACATGTTTATTGTTTATGTTAAGATAAGTCGGTGACAAGACAAAATTACTTTTTTATCTTGTTTTTGATAAAATTAATCTTAAGGGATACTTATTCCACTAGGTCAGAACACTGCATAATTTAAAATTCCATGGCCACCGTTGCTCGTATTGTTATGAGAATTATAAAATAGATCCAAATATTTTTCACCTCGGCGCTAAGACTCGAACTAGGTGTTGCTACACTTTAATTTTGCAATCGGTTCTGACTTCTAGACTTGCCTTCTAACAAATATCTACAAACCTAAAGTAAAAACTAACTATACGTGCTACATGCTAAATTTATGTGTATTTTTAACGTTGGCTAACATTTTTTTGAAGATATGATTTTTTTCCAGAATATTTCCATTTGCATTGCTTTTGTTACTCTTGCTAGTGCATCAGTTATTCCAACAGTCAAGGTTCTTCAAGGACCTGGAACTAGAACCGCATTGTATGGACCAGATGGCAGTGCGCTGAAAGCTGCTGCCCCTGGCGGCACCCTGGTGACGGATACTGCAGGATCCGCAGGATTAGTAGCCGCAGGTAGTTATAGTTCAGTTAACATTTTGACTTTAACCAGATGGTGTCCAGTTCTTGTTATCTTTACAGAATATCTGCTTTTTTTAAAGAGGAGAAAACGGTAACCATTTTGGAGAGTTTGTACAGTTTAAAAAAGGTGATTTTTAAAAATATCTATATATTTAAAATACAAAGTCAGATTTTTCAGCAAGTTCTTGAGAGAGCTGTACTGCACCAATTTGCGTGATTTTATTTTAAATGATCGTCTGGTTATCGCGACCTTTCAACACTATTTTTTGTATCGTTTTATTGCCTATTTTTTCTATAAAACCAATATGTTTTTCTTCAACAACGGACGATGTGGTGAATGGGCCCCATATTTTTATAATTCCACTGGAAACTCAACCCACCATCTAACGGAAAAGGCAGAACAAAGTCTGGCGGGCTACCTAGTTCAGTATTATAACCACAGCCAATTTGTAAAAATGTTATTATATTAATAATAATTTTAAATTGCAGGAGCAATATTAAGAATAAATATTAAGTATATTTTAAAAACCGTGCTTTTAGCTGCTTTAAGATATACAACATGTCCCATTTAAAAAAATACATGTTTGGTCTCTAACTAAATATTTCAGGTCCATAGAAAAAAAAACTAACTACGCCATCGTATTCTATGTAGAAAACTCAATAACAATCCGTTTTTACTTTTTAATTGGCTTGTATTATAGCTGAGATTCAAAGGGTGCCGGAAAGTGCAAAAATTCGCCTTGTATTTCAAAAACGAAGAAGGCCATTCAAATTACACCTTGAACATATACAAATTATATTATCTTTCATCCTCTAAATAAATGGGAGGATTCGCTATGAGGTAAAGGCAATTTTCCGATTTTTTTATTTTTATTATTGTTTTTAGGTCCAGCAATCCTTCCAGCTTCACCCGACGTTGTCATTGGTGGGGGACCAGCTGGTAAAATAGTAACCAGCTACACACTTGCTGGGCCTGCAGTGGTACCGGCAGTAGCACCAAGCGCCGCCGTTGTAGCCACTCCATCAGCATTTTCTTCTCCAGCCTTAGCTGCTCCTTTGATTGCTGGGCTTAGGGTACCATTGGGCAACTTTGGAACTATAACGGGATTATATGATGACGGGTCTTATATACCAGGAAAATATTAGTATTATTTAATAAAAAAACCTAAAAAAGAATTCCTATCTATTATTCACAACAAGACGCGTTAAGCAACTGCCCCTTCTACCTACCGGTTCCTATGATTCTGGATCTCAGAAAATCAGATGCTTTATAAGACCAAAGACAGATAATAATTTGAAGAGATATTCCATCTAATATTAAATAAGTTACACCTAAATGGATCCCAATTTTGTATTGTATTTCTTAGAGTAGGGACCCATCAAGAGATTTCCGCGTAGCACAACGTTAGGCATTTTGTGAAAACAATGTATTTTGGTATGCTCCAAAAATAAAACACAACTTGTTAAATCGTTTATTTTAAAATAAAAATTAAATACAATACAAGGTAAAATACACGAGACACAATACACAGCGTTCGGATAGGTTTAAAAAATGGATTTTTAAAACTCATGTTACAACTTAAAAGATCATTTACACTTTCTTGAGGTACAGACTGCATTCACAGATTTTTTCCAACACAATACAAAGCATTTACATTTTTAATAATATATTGATTCTATATATATATATATATATATATATATATACATATATATATATATATATATATATATATATATAAGAGTTGCATTTTACTCAACTTTCACAAGCGACTGAACACGATGGACTGACATATAGGTGTGTAAATGACTACAGTAACAGAAGCTATATTTTCAGATATATTGGTATTACGCACTTTTGCCGAGCCGAAGTTCGAAACAGCAAAAGCACCTGCGCTAGAAGTAGTGCACAGTAACAGCATCTCAACTAAAAGGGTTTTCTCCGATTCTGCCTGAAGTTGTGTTCACTAAACCTTAGGTAAATGATATAATTTCTTATGCTTGCTTAAATAATATTATTTATATTATGTATCGAAACATTCCGTAGACAGACTAGTCTACATGTTGAGGTATGTAATTATATTAAATATCTGCTTCAATTAATTTAAAGTTAAATATTTTTATTCAGTTGCGAAAAAGCCAAAAAAGATTTTTGTTTGTCAATTTAAACGCAACAAATAATCTGAACACATTTAAAAATAACCTTTTTTACTGCAATGCAGTCCATTGTATTTAGAACATGTATATAACCCTCTAACTAGACTATATTCAGTCTTGGCATACCTATTTTTATTACTCAAGAATTGTTTTACGGCTGGACTACATGTAGTTGGATCTTCATCAATTTTTTTGTAATATATGAAATAGTGTTTCTTCCACTCTTATTTTATGTCATTTATTTCCTGGGGTGATTGTGCCCTTTTATATTTTAATTTTAATTTTAAATTAAGATTTTTGCTTGGTTGTATCTAGTGAGGTCATTCGGAAAGTTTTCTGGCAATCTTCTTCCTTCCATGCTATCTCTTATATTACTTTGCGTATAAAAGCGAAGTATTATAATAGAGAAAAAATTACCTTCTGAGTTTTCCATAAAAATCAAATATTATGTAGAAATCAACTTGTAAAATTTTAGCGTCCCTAGGTAGCCAAAAAATATGTTATCAACTCCGTCGGTCCGTCTGTCTGTCTGTTTATTTGTCAATCAGTTCGCGGCATATCTTAAAAACGACTAAACAGATTCTTCATTTAATGAATTCAAATTTTAGTCCAAAATTATGGGTCATATGTGGATGACCTGGTAATATTTTGGTAAAAATCTAACATGCCGGAACAAGATGGCGGCCTAACGTGAAACGTTAAAAAAACTATTACTAAAAAAATAATTATCCAGTTTACCTCAAATTTTGTACAAAAATCAAGTGTTAGATAAAAATGAACTGGTAACATTTTGGTCTGAATCCAAGATAGCAAAATAAAATGGCGGCCTAATAAAATATTTAAAAAATCAGCCTAAATAATTACCTACTAAATTAATTTCATCAAATTTTGTGCAAGCATTAAATGTGATATTGAGATAAACTGGTAAAGTTATGGTACGAATTTAAGAAGGCGAAACAAAATAGCGTCCAAATAAAATTTAAAAAGAATCAACGTAAAAAATTTTATTTTACAGAAAACTTGTATATGATATAAGGATAAATTGGTACGAATTCAACATGACGAAACAAAATGTTGGTGTGTATCAATGTAAAAACTACTTATTGAATTTATTTTAAATTATGCCCAAAAATAGTGCGGCATAGGTAGAAACCGTTAAAATATTGGAATCCAATATGTACGGTTGGTATAAAACAAATGAATTTATAGATTAATATTTTATGATCATGTCTCTCTCTCTAGCAATCTAGAGTGGGTGTCGTTTCTAGAACGTTCGCGTAGCGCAGGTGCCGTTACTGGCATAAAGTTCGGGATGCCGAAGTTGAACCGATATTCTAGGACGGGTCCTGTTACTGTATTGAGTGTATATGTTGCCCGGAGCCGACGCTTTTGATCTCGGATGCGATATACCGCATCCGATAGGCTGGTACTGTTAAATTCTATTCTAGATAAGCATTTTTTTATTGTGTTACTAAACAAGTAGGTGGGCAACACCGAGTACATATTTTAAAGCGAGTTATAAAGAAACTGCAATACAAATATTTGATGGTATTACTTTTTTGTATCTCATTGACCGTTTCTTCGAATATTGTCGGTGTTTGCTAAGACTAACTGAGCTTAATATTATTAATCAAAAAATTATATTCAGTAGATAGTATGTGCATTTTCAATAACAAGCCGAGATATTATTCTGAATAAAATTATTGTACCACAGATGCATATCTTATTTATTTCACATGCCACTCCCTACCTTGATTATGCAAACGTATAAAAAAAGCATAAAAATGTCTCCAAGATACGTGCGTTAGTCACTGCTCGGTAACTGCATATCATGTATAAGTGTAGAAATATTTTTTTGTAAATAAATTGTAACAGTATCTCCCGTTGAAGTTTTTTTTCTAATTGCGCGTTTATACAACACAAGTTATTTCATTGTATTTGAAGGTCGTTTCTAGAAAAGTATTTCTCTTTTGCCTGGTTTTCTTTGCGTTCCAAATAAAAATAGAAATCGAACGGTCATCGGTTCAATTACGTACTTGCAGGAATTCCAGATTTATTTAAAATGGGAGATTCTTAAGCAAAAATAAGACGGAAATATCGTATATACATAAAATCACAACTGCTTAATTTTCAATACACAGGGTGTTATTTTTATGTATTTTTTCGGATTTTCCCTGTACATTCAAAACCGATTATTAGTTTTAATGAAACTTGGTTTAGTAAGGACATATAAGAGGTTCATATTTTCAAGATACACTTCCCCTAGAATTACTGACCAGTGGCGTACAAACGGTGATAACATTTTTTACAATTTGAAATATACTACTTAGTGATTATTTTTACACAAAAAAGGTATTCTTACTTAATTATTAAAAATATCAAAAACATTACAACGCAGTCTTCAATATTTTTACATTTGACTTGATCTTAATAATGTTCGGCATTATTTAAAATTTGGAATATCTCGGACACGATTGGATAAATGATTTTTTTTTGTGTAAGAATAAGCAGAGAATAGCTTCCATATATCAAACTGTCAAAAATGCCAATATCAAATAAATTATACCCGGATAATTGTGAAAAAAAGTAAAATCTTACCGGTTTCTACGCCACTGGTAGAAATACTGATAAAAATAAATTTTTGTACATGATCTTACCATGCTGTGCGTGTTTTTACTTTTAAAATTAAAAAAAATCTTTAACACTCTGTATCTTGGGCCTAAGTTTACATAATATTTATTATACAGGGTGTCCCAGCTGAGAGTGATCAATTGATTAGGTTAATTATTTCTAAACGGTTATAGTTAGAACCGAGCGTTTTGTTTTGAACGAATTCTGTAACCCATAACATTTTTTATGTACATTAATGATTTTGTTTCACGTCTAAACAGTGGCCGATAAAAATCCTATTTTATAATTTGAACAATCTCATTTATTTTAAATGGAACACCCTGTACATCTTAATGTCAAAGAAATAGTTCATGTTTAACGTCTTCAAAAATTAATAAGAATCATACCAGGTGGTCAACGTTTGACAAATAAAAAATTAATAATTCGACCAATGATATTCCCACAAATGAAGTAAAGTAGAAAATTATCATGTTTTTATTAATCAACCTAATTATGAACGTAAATTATGCATATGATGTCCACTCTGTCCAGTACATTTATAAATCCGATGGTTGAAGAAATCCTGTAGCAACTTCTGGCGAATCTTTTCAATTACATTACGGATATTTCTTTTAAGATTCTGGATATTTTCTGGAACGGGATTATACCACCTGTTCTTGACATATCCCCATAGGAAAAAATCCGGAACTGTCAAATCTGGAGAATAAGACGCCCATTCAGTGGGACCAGCTCCTCCTATCCACCTTGCTCTAAATGTCACATCTAGTGATTCCCTTTCTATAAGATAATAACGTGATGGGGTACCATCCTGTTGGAAATATGTTTAATTTAAATGAATATCTTTATGAAATTGTGTAAAAAAAAAGATCTCCAACATATCTGTGTAGTTTGACTCCGTCACTGTAGCCTCATCAGACATAATCAAATTGATATTTGGGTGAGTTCTAAATAAATTTAATAGAATTTTTCGTGGTAGTGGCGAGGTGAGATGAGACTTGTAGTCCTCCTTATGCAGCTTTTGAAACGTTTGAATTTTATAGGGAAAGAGATTTAAAATTTTTGTGCATATCTGACATTCACTTTTTGACAAACTTAGGGTAGACACCATTTTTGGCAATGATATTTTGCGTATTTATTAAATATTATTTCATGAACATAAACAGCTAAAAGCCTTCATGATAAAAATTTCTTCTTCGTCTTTCTACCTCCAAAGATCCCCTAGTATAATTTTGTTATATTAAACAACCACTTAGTGAAATTAAATATCGAGACGACAGTCAATTAAACAAATCGATGTTTCATCCCAGCAAAGTAAGACGAGATTCACCTGTTCTGGGTAAATTCCTGCCTGTACCCTTAGAAATTATTTAAATTTTAATATTTCAGCAGTATTTTAATTGTTATATGAAGTACTTTGCTACCTAACTTATTTGTTTAAGAAATGAGAGATTTTTTTTTGTAAAAATGGTTATCACTTTTAGATAAACTACCACAACCACAAAAAATATTAAATTTTACCTGCTCTGAAATCAAAATGAAACTATGCGTCGATTATTTTGTTTGTTGAAGGAAAAATAAACATATACCAACTGAACTGAAGTAACTAATAAGAATTTAATGCAATAATTGCTCGATAATGTGACGTAGTCACTATGACATGACATCATTCTGCCTCGTTGGAACAATAGTTGCATGGCAGAAAGTTCATATGGTAATATCACACCCATTACATAGACGAGCAGATTTTTTCACAGAAAATACCCTGGATTAATTATATGAACTAATGGAAAAAGCTCAAACCAAAAGTTAATAATTTTTACTTTTAATTTTATTTTCCACAGATTGATTCATTATATTACTAAACAAGTTTTTTGCATTTATAAAGGATGTTTTTACTCTCTAAAATGTTACTTATATCTTCAGATTGCAGGTCCTCAAAACCAAAAAAATAACCGAGAAAATCTGAAGATTAATCGACTTACCTGAAGGAAGATTATTCATAATTTTCCGAGCTTGTCCGAAAATATAATTACTATGTAGATATCTCGATAGCCTACCAGCGTAGTTAGTCACATGTGCGAACAACAATTTCCTCATAGTAATTATATCAAGGACAAGTGAAGGAAAATTTAAAGATTAATCGACTTATCTGAAGGAAGATTAATCATAATTTTCCGAGCTTGTCCGAAGATATAATTACTATGAGGAAATTGTTGTTCGCACATGTGAGTAGGACAAGCGAAGGAAAATAACTCTTGAAAGTGGGATTTTCGATCCTTTGAAGTGCCAAACGACTTAAATGTTAAATGTTTCCACTTTTCTATCTTATTTTTCAGATATCTATCTTCTGACTGTAGTTTTTAATTTAGTATGGGAAAGAGATTCGTAAAAACTGAGATAGGAATGTGCAAATCGTTTGGCAGCTACAGTGCTATAAAGGATTAAAAATGTTAATTTCCTAGCGTTATTTTCTCAAAAACCGTTAAACTTAAGTATACGAAATATATATAAAAAGTATTTAGAATGTCTAGGACATTACAAAAATGTAGTAATATACAGGACATTCCATTTACATTATTGCTACCTGTTTAGGGTAGCAATAGCAGGGTAGAAGTGGTAATACCATATAATTAATATAATTAAAAATATTCTAGAAAGATAATTTAGGTTCACCTGTGTCCTAAGTCAAACTTTTAATTTTTTTTCAGTGATCTATTGATCATTAAGATGCTTCTAATAGGCCAGTGGGATTGGCGCAGCCCGTATATTAACAACATCGATGTTAAATCATCAATTGTTTGTAACTTTTACAAACATTTTAACTCGATGCATGGGCGTAGTCAGGTCAGCAAATCATTTTTTTAGTTAGAGACCTGAAAAGAAGGTGGTGCAGACCAAGATTTTTACGTTGGGACCCAGATATCTGCAATCTTATAGCAGTAAGAATTGATGAAGCCAAGAATGAACAGGAAGGAATATTGACAATCAAACTCTTTTAAATCTGGACATTAAATAGTAGGTGGTCATAAGTAGGAGAAATTTGTATGTATTCGGTTTTAGATTTCGTTTCCGGTTCTCTAATAATTCTCTAATAATATACAAGAAAGAAACTTTTTAAAAATTAATTTTTTCGGCATATTTTTCTTATCCGAACGTCAATTTAATCGTTTTTTGATATCAAATTCCGATAACCCGGAAAAAAAATTGGAAGTGAAGCTTTATTTCAGTTGCTCCACAAAAAAATCAACATGGAGGATACAAGGACTTTAAACTAGAACTGATATAAAATAATGGCCACATTTTTTCTAAAGCAATTATTTAACGGACCATTTATTCTCATATTTTTATTTCAGTGCAAGGTGAGTTACTTGTCTCCAAGTTTATCGAGACAAAATACATGCAAGCGGATTCGAAAAGAAAGGTCAGACAGTTTACTAATTATAAATTAATACTATCTAATTTATGGTATTCTATTCTTTAGCCATTTAGTGCTATTTTTATTAAGAAGAAAGGAAAAAAAAGACTGAATAAAGATATTTAATTTTGTATAAAATATTGTACCACAACTCCTGGACAATATTCCTATAAATGAAAGGCAGCAGATGTAGTTATCGTAACATATATGATATCAATTAAAATACGAATGCCTCCCCTAAAATTAAATGGCCTGCGAGTTCCCTTTCCCTGTCACCACTTGACTTTTTTTTGTGGAAAATTCTAAACGACATGGTTTACCTGATAAAATCAAAGTATCTCAAAAGAATTATTTGAATTCTGTATTGTTGCAGAAGGACTGCATTTCGAGCATTTAATAAAGTAATAAGTAGGGTAATACAATTAGTTTGCTGAGTTTGTCGTGATCTGTATTTTTTATAACATGGCCAACTTGCCACAAAAACATAAAAAATGTAACATACCTACGTTATTTGTGGACCGGCCAGTCAAAACTGTACCAAAATAAGCGAAAAATATACGTCTAATTGAAAAATTTCGATGTCACGTGACCTAGACTGTAGGAGCCAAAAACAGTTACAGACGGAAAAAATCTTTTTTATGTTATTTAAATCACCCAAATTAAATTTTTGCCGTCCTCCCGTTTCTGAGATATCGCTGGTCAAATCAGTTTGAGACACTTTGTACTACAATAGACAGTCCGAATAAAAGTATAAATGGCCGTTATCTTTAATATTTCGCATTGTCAGTGGCGGCTCCTCCATTAGGTCAAATGAACAATGACCCCCCAATAAATATTTCCAAACAGAAAGAAATAAATAAAATAATACATAATTTATATTTTTCCATTTTTTTTTTAAATTTGGAATTTCCCTCTATTATTCTAAGCGTATAAACTGGTTGACCGTTCTCCTAATTCCGCGACACACCATCGATGCCTCGTATCGCGATCTCCGGAACTCCCGAGAGGTTTCGTTTCATTTGGAATATTTTGGAATCGATCACGGCTGGCGGCCTGCGTTGACCTCGTGGTTATAAACATAGGGGCGCATAGGTAATATACAGCTTACTTTGACAAAGTTTCGATCAACAGCGGCGCCGAGGAAACTTAAATATTTTTGTCAGTTGATGTATTTAATGTGGATCGTGTGATAGGTTGTGGTTACGATTGCGAATTTTTATAGAATTTATTTTGAAGACTTTACATTTTATTTGTTGATTTTGTGGTTTAAATTAATGTTTTAAAGAAAGGTAGCCCCTAAGTGTTTTAGAATATTAAAACTTTATAATCCGTTTTCAATTATTTTGGCAAGCTCAACTTTTAGAAACGACTCGAATTTAAGAACAGTGATCGACCTTTGCCGAAATTTAAAATTCAGCAAACAAGTAAAGACAAAAACAAAGAAGTAAATCGTTATTTTCGTAGAAATATGTACGATTTATGTGCCTGGACATGCGATTGCGAAGTAACAAGGACATTTTATTGTTTCGTGTGTCTAATTTTTTTCAGATGACTCTTTGTGGTTTATATGTATTGACCCCCCTGAAAAGTTGACCACGAGCCGCCACTGTGCATTGTATGCCTAATCTTAATATTTGTTTCGATCACTTTCTTCGCGAGAAAAGCAATCAAAAATAGTAATAACAATAATAATCGAAAGACGTCTCTCGACTAAACCTACATTTTTCTATGGAAAATTGAGATATAAAACTTTTACAACCGATAACGTGGATTTTCCTCATTTTAAAAGAAAGACGACCCAATTTATATGTCTTATAATTATTGGATTTCTCTCGTAAAAGACTAAACTCTTAAAAGTTGTTCCCCTTTATATCCCATCGACAAATTAATTTTGTTTTAAGAATTTTACGATTCTGAAGGGAATACACTTGGCGATATAGAGTTTATTTCTTGCTCAACATTGGCTAACTGTATAAATATTTTTGTTTAGATTTCAAATTTTCATTTTTTAGATAGCACCTCGGAATTATTTAGACAGAACCTCAGGATAAATTAACCGATTGAATTCAAATTTTGGTTAAAAATCAAGGATCAAAAGGGAACGAAACTGTTAAATTTTGGTAAAAATCCAATATGGCGGAACAAAATGGTGGAGTCATATAATTCAAAAAAATAATTACTAATTGCTTATGATGTGATATAGGGATAAACTGGTAAATCTATTATAGCGGAACAAAGTGGCGACTTTCTGAAATGTTAAAAAATGCAGTACCAAGAAATACTTATCCAATTGATTTGAAATTTTGCATACAAATCGAGTGTTAAACAAGGATAGACTGGCAAATTTTTAGTGACAAAACAAAATGGCAGCTTAATAAAATGTTTGATAACTCGGTAAAATAACATTTCTTGGAATAGATCCTTCCTTTGATGGATTGCCTGAAGATATCAGATTTTTGCCAATTTTCTGCATTTAACTTACAAACTATCTAGCTATATAAACCAATATACAAAAATCAAAAATCCTTGCTACCCATTTTTTATGAGGTGACTGGACTAATACTCTACTGTTTGGATTGTCCCAAAAATAAATTCTGATTATAGGAAAAGGAAAAAAGTATGTTTTAATATCTAATAATGGCACGAAATATACTTTGACTGTGGATAATGTTAACTTTGGAGTACCTCAGGGTTCTATTCTGGGACCCCTGCTCTTCAATATTTTCATAAAGGATCTTGCCAGACATGTTTCGGGCACAACTGTTATGTATGCAGATGACACAACATGCAATGTTAGTGACCAAAACACCGAAATCGCTAAGTCTAAACTGGTAAATGCAATAAAAGAAATATCAGATTGGTTTGATGCCAACAGGCTTAAATTGAACTACGATAAGATCAATTTTATAGTCCTCAAAAACAGGAACCTAACTTTTGACCATGACATCTTGATTGAAAATGTTAAAATTATTTGTGTATTTGAGACTAAAATTCTAACAATAAGGATGATCAATTTAAATATAAATCTAAGCTATATAGTTTTAGGTTAGCTCCTGCTGCTGCTTTGCTTGTGGGCTCATAAACTTGTACATTTACCCATATTCTAATTGTTCCTGGATGTTCGGAACTGATCGGGTAACGTGACCCTACCCGAACATCCGATTGTTACACATGGTACACTTTTTGTTCAGACAAGTACATATAGTGGGGAATGGAAGGGTGCGCGGAAAGGGGGACAAGAATCACTCTTCAAGGATGGGGGAAGGAATTTACATGTGGGGAATATCAGCCAGACGGGCCCTACAGTTTATCGAGGAGTCGGCCATCCCCTCCACCTGAGAGGATATGTGATGGCGGGGAGTGAATTTATCCCTAAACTACCACAGGAACATTCGGTTCCCCCCGGCCTAGTTACCGGCGTGAATGGCAGCGTGGAGAGTGAAATTCATTTTACACTCTTCCTCTGTTGGATTTTTAATAACTAATATTACCCAGGACCTGCGACACCAACTCCGGTATAAATCTAAAGCTGTACGCTCTCATCCACCGGCTCGCCCCGAGTTTTAGGTTAGGTCAAGGGTCTTCAACCTTTTTAGTGCAAGGGCCAAAAATCGATTTAACATCGTCCGAAAGGTCACAAAATTCCACGTCACTTTACCACCATATCAATAAAATAAAAAACATATAATTTCAAAGTTTAATAATCCTTATTGGCTAAACAGTTCAATCAATCAATAATACATTATTTAGTTTTCGGAAGTGTGTCGATATTTGGTTTTTTTTTGTAGTTGCAACCCGCAAACTTCCTTGTGCGTCTATAACTCTCGAACTTGTTTTTGGCTCCACATTCTTCCGAGAAAACAGCTGCTCGCACACATATGTGTTCCCAAACAGAGACATCATTTTCTGGGCATGTTTTCGGATTTCAGGAAACGAGTTTTGATCGACATATTTTGAAACCTAAAATCAAGAAGACCCTATGTCGAACTTGTTTTTCAGTTCAGAATTACACTGCAAATCGATAAGCTCCATTTGACAATTTTCTGGCATCTCTTCAACGGATACACTGAATGGTCGGGCATAGAGACTGATGTAATTTTCATTATCTCTGAACTCAGAGAACCTTGATTGGAACTCTTTTTTGAGTAAATCTAGTGCTCCGACATATTTAACCACACGTGTACATTCGCAACTCTTCAGTTTAGGAAAGTGCTCTTTTTTCAACAACTGATTTTTCCATAAATCCAGTTTAAACTCAAGTGCCTTCACAGTGTCAAGTAGGTTGTTGATGAGATTTTCTTTTCCTTGTAGTTTGGTGTTCAAGCCATTGATGAGCGTGATGTCCGTTAGAAATCCAAAGTCGCGCAGCCAGTCGGGGTAACTAAATTGAGGAACTGGTTTCCTTTTGGTTTCCGTGCAAGAGGCGATTTCCTTCTTGAGTTCAAAAACGCGTTTTAGCATTTTTCCTCACATCATCATACTCGGCATTAATTTCGGGTGAAAAATTTTGGAATTAATTGTCTGCGGTTGAGGCAGCGTGATTTAATGAAGTTCACAGTTTTTACGACCAGTTTCATCATCTCATCAATATTTGTGGATTTTGCACAAATATTTTGTTGATGAACAATACAATGCATCACGCATCAAAGGAAGATCTTTCTGCTGTTTTTTCATTAAACCCACGAGCCCTTCATTTTTTCCTACCATGGATGGTGCACCGTCTGTTACAACTGCAGAAAGGTGTGTCAACAGAATAGGATACGAACTTCGATTTAGTGAATTTTCAATGTCTGTCGCTAACTCTTCGATTCTTCTGGTGACAGTAACACCAGACAAACTAACTTTAGAAAAAAGTTTTTTTTGAGACGGGCACAATACTTCAGCGGCAGCCTCCATGCATTCCTTGATAAATTCACCATCAGTAACAAGTTTTGATTTCAAAGCTATTTTTTCGGATATAATGTAGCTAACCTTAACGCATGCTTTATTGCAATGTTCTTCTTCTGAAAACTATCTTGCTTTCGTTGAAGTTGCCGTAATTGTCCTTTGAATGTCTTAAACTTTTTGGCATGTTGTGTATCGTAACGTCTTTTTAAGTTGTATTCTTTCAAGGCTGAAAGGGATTCAGGATAGACCAAACAGATGGGTTTTCATTAACACTATCGAACAAGTAGAACTCAGTCCACTTTTCTTGAAATATGTGCTTTTCTTCACTAATTTTTCGTTTTTTACCCGAAGTAGAAGCCATTTTTAATGTCAAGGTAGAAGAAAAGAGTTTAATTCTTTAATAAAAATGTCCACGACAAAACGAAACTTACGCGACTCAACTCACTATAATCACTTATCGTAGAGGTTGCAACTTCACTACTAGTTGGCACTCTTTTGCTTGTATCGCTTCGTTCGCTCTTGAAATTAGAACTGGCCGCTACCGTGTGATGCCGGCTTTATATAAGCCGAGCGCATCAACTTTGAATCTCTCGAAATTTTGAGCAGCTACGAGGCTGGACTAGTAGGTCCCTCTAGTAATGATAATATCTAGAATCATTAGAAAGATTCAATAGAACATGCAACGCCATCTAGTGGCCTTGTGGGTAGTCGTGATCGCGACTTCACAGAGTGGATCTCTTCAAGTTAGGTGGCGGTAGCGTCCTCGGCGAGAGAAAATATTTTCTTTGGCATGTGGGAGACGCAAGAAATTAAAAGGCACGCCGAATGTGGTCCGAGGGTTGAAGATCCTTGGGTTAGGTGAAGGAGGCAGCATGTCATCATGGACATAAAAAAGATGATTATAAATCATGACCCTTCCGTTTTGTTATATCTACTGTATTTTGCTTACAATACATAAAAATCAATAAAACATCTTCAGCAATAATGAAAATCTGTCGTATACTTTCTGTAAGGATCAAATTCGACCTATACTTTGCAGAACCGCCAAATTGTTGAATAGGCCCTCTTATACTGGCCTAACTCTATACAGTCTGCTGTTGAAAACAATGAGAAATGTCCTCAGCAACAATAACATAAAAAAAAGCTAAAGACGATTCTGATATGAGGTACCTTTTATGACCTGCAGGAGTTTGATAATCACACATTACTACTTAGAGACAACTGACGATGTTTTTGTTTTTATTGCATACTAGGTCTGTTTTGGTTTCTTTGCGTTACCTCGGAATATTTTTATTAATAATTATATTTACACTTTTCTATTTCGAATTGATTTATATTATTATATGTTGACAAATTTTATATTTGTGTTTGTTACGATATTTTTTTTATATATTTTTTGTTCCTCATAAGTATACGCTTTTATATTTTTTTGTAAAGCTATTTACCTATTTTATTTAATTGTCTAATACAATGTAAATTGTGAAATAGACAGCAAAAGTTTTTCTAGTCTTAGAGTTAGAATTATAGACCGACCCCTGTAGACAATTTATAACAAGAAACATTCTTTGATTAGCAGTTTTAATTTAAACATTTAAAAGAGATACTTTTACCATCTTTGCTGGCATAGTATACTGGCTTTTGTAAGAAATAAACAACAAAACAGGTTTCGTTTTATTTTGTGTTTTGCAAATTATATTAGTGCAATCAAACATATTGTTGTACCTTTTAGGTAGAACGAAAATAAACCTGGTTGTAAAAAATAATAGTAACAAATTAAATATAAACATGACTAAGGGCTAAAATTATATGGTTTCTGAAGAAAATTTTGTAACCCATATAGTGCAAGTTCACCTTAAATTAACCACTTTAGACTCAAAAGCTCTATCATAAACCGCAAAATCCAGGCTCCCACAGTTTATCTAAAAAAAGAAGAAGTTAAAAATATTCGATAGACAGTCCTTGACATTTTATGTTGGTAAATGTATCGGTTCAGATAATAAATCTGGTTTTCCACGCACGACAACAATATGAGATGTTTGTATATAATAAGAAACTAAAAGGCCATTAAAAAAAACAAACGCAAACAGGTATTATGAAAAATATATATTGTATTCGTTCTTTGTAACGAATGTATTGTATATCAACGCATGTTTTTATTGTCAACTTATCATTCCAAACAGTAGTGTTTTGATAATGACTAGGCAGATATTCTACCTACACAGTCCTTAATAAGAAACAGATATATCTAAATATATCAGAATAGCGCCCCCCTTTCATAAGACTAAGAAATTCTGTTTTATTTTACTAAAAAAAAAACAAGTTTAGACTTGCTGCATTAATTAAAAATACACAATATTCTTATGCCTCAAAAATTATCTTAATTTAAATTGTGCGCAATATAGATATAATTGATTTTTAGTCCTTTTTAAATTGTAATGAGTGAGGCTTTAAATGAAACCCCTGCAAAATACACTTAATTCCAGAAAAAGTGACGCACTTGATTTTTGGCAAGTTCAATGTCTTATATCTTTTAAACCAGTGAACCGATTTTAAAGATTTTTTTTTCGTAGGTAGATAATACCTTTGTCTTCCAGCAGAAATGAAACAAATGAAAATATTTTCAAAGATTCTTGGATAATAATGAAAAAGCTCGAACCATGTTTTTTTTGCTATTTTTTGTCTTGTCCTGTGTATTTGTTGACACCCTATATGAAAGAATCTCTCTGGAGAGCATTTTGTTTTTTTATTCAACTACTTATCTCTAAAATTGACCGAATTACAGCTTTTTAGCTCAAACTTTGTCAAGCTACGTAAATGTTAATGGAAAAACTTAAACTAATCCTGTGTATTATTCGTATAGAAAATTCTTACACTCTAGATGAAAGACCCTTCTTCAATTTTTTTATTCTGTTTATTAATTTGTCTTGAAAATGTCTGAATTACAACTTTTTTATTGTAACCTTGCACTTTCCCAAGATACCGACTTGATTTTTCAGAAGTGATATTCTAATGAAGTAAAAATAATATGAATTTTATAAAACTTTTTTATTAACGCAAAATAACAATAACTGGATAAAAAAGAACTTGAAGAATGTGCTTAGTACCGAGTGTTGCCTCCTCTAGCAACTCTGAGAGCTTCTCATCTGCGGGCATACTTGAAATGTTCTATTGCATTCGTATCGGGGCTTCTCGCACGCCACTGTAATGTAGCGATACCCGCAGTTTCTTTGAAGTTCTGTACTATTGCTGCGGTATGCGATCGGGTATTATCCTGCATCAGAATAAAATTGTTACCAACTAAATCAGTAAGAGGTAATAAATACTGCTCTAAAATATCATTGAAGTAAATTTAGGCTATCATTGACTGTATAATGGGAAAAAAGACCGTGATTCATTAGTAAACAGGACATTTGACCATTCATGATTAGTCCATTCTTCATAATTTTGTACCTCCACACCACACAACTTTTGCATTCTAACTTAACCAAACCACTAAAATTATCGCATAAGATTGATTGAATCCTTCGCTAGTTTTTCTAATTCATTAGAGCATAATCTTTTGTATCCCATCCTAAAACCTTTTTTTCATATAAAAAATGTCAATCATAAAGTTAGTGAAATACATAAATGACAAATATGGCGGACTATAACAAATTAATTGCCATGGCGATGGCAACTGTTTTTTCAAAGTCGATTATGATCCGATTTTCATTAATTTTTAATACATAATTTCCAATTCCATTAAGAAGACTTACCTGCAAAAGTCTAAAATTATTGTCATACCTGAATATCGTTTTGCAATTCTGACATAGGATAATGCCCAGTCGTATACCTAGCAATAGTGCGAAACTGCGGGTATCGCCACATTATAGGGCCTGCGAGAAACCCCCATGTGAATGCAGTAAAACATTTGTGGAATAAATTAAGAAGAGTACGTTCTCGCGAACCGTCTGCTTGGCAGATCACTATAACATCTCGAATTTGGCGAAGATCTTCTTGAACTTTCACAGTCGTATTCGATCGATTCCAACCCAACTTCCAAACAATGCCTCCTGTTTGTTCATAATTCAGGATCGCTCTACGAGCTGTTTAATTTTTGCAAAAGGTATTACCTATCTACGAAAAAAAATTGTTCAAAATCGATCTACTGACACGCAGCTTATAAGTAACATACACTCACAGCGGCGTAGCGTTCCTACCATAATTTTATCAGTTCTCTATAGCACACTTAACACATGCATTTGATTCAAAAAGTAGTTCTTTTAGCAAAATAATCGTGCCTGTTTGTTCGGGATTCCTATGTAACAGTGTGTAAAATTTGAGGTAAATTGGATTATTTCTTTTTAAAATATATTTTTCTAAAACCTTTTTTTTATATAAAAAAACCTGACAATCATGAAGTTAGTGAAATACATAAATGACAAATATGGCGGACTATAACAAATTAATTACCATGGCGGCGGCAATTGTTTTTTCAAAGCCGATTATGATCCGACATAGTTCATCCGCTAGTTAATTTCCAATTCCATTAACAAGACTTACCTGCAAATTATTGTCATACCTGAATATCGTTTTGCATATTCTGACGTAGGATAATGCCCAGTCGTATACCTAGCAATAGTGCGAAACTGCGTTTCCAAGGTATCGCCACATTATAGGACATCCTGAACTGAATGCTGCGAAAAGAAACCTGAAGGCTTCTTATTATGAATGCAGTAAAACCTATTTGTGGTCAATAAATTAATAAAAGCGTACGTTCTCGCGAACGGTGGATTTTTGGGAGGTAATTCAGGACATACCTAACATAATTTTATAACTATGGCAGATACAATATCAAAAGAATGGGACGTTAAATTTCTAATTGAAAAAAAGTAAGACATATTATAAAACATTCGTTTTTCTATGTATGCTATAAGATAAAAAATGTTTTATCTCAGGCACTGTTGCGAGAACAAATAAACTTAACATTTATTTAGAAGCAATATTTTAATACCGTGTTTTTTAAAATCTTAGAATTTATTGATATTATTGAAGTTGTGAAAAAAAGTATTGTAGAAAATCATAAGTTTTTCCATTTTTTCTTGTAACAACTATACATTTACATTACATTTTGACACTTTCATTGGAAAATTCGGTTAATTTTATAAGATATAGTTGGGGCCTGAAAATAAAATTAATATATAGAATTTAAAATGCTCACAAATATAGAGTGTAAATAGTTTCTATAGAAATCCTCAACTAATACACAGAGCAACTCAAGAGATAGCAGAAAAGCGTAGTTCTAGTTTTATTTTTAAATGTGTTCAGATTATTTGTTTTTGATTTATTGGGGTTTGAAAATTGTTTTGCAGAACGACTTGACAAAATAACCAAATTTTTTTTTGTTTTTTTGCCAGTCAAACAAAAAACGGAAATTATTTTGCTACCTATTTAAATGAATATATTCACACGAAATGCAGGTGATGACGTTTTTTTGTTTAACTAGCATCATAAGATAAGAATGTGAAAGCTATTTTGCTCTAGGTCCAACCGTTCAGGTATTATGACGGCTCAAATAAGCAAAAATGTCAATTTTCAAACATCAATAAATCAAACAATTGATGATAGACATATAGTACTCCTATTAAAAAACACTTAGAATTGATTATAGAATCCAAAAATGTAATAATATATAAAGTATTCCATTTAAAAAACGCAACATCCTTGGAGTAAGTTTTTGTTTCTCATTCAAATGTTTTTTTTGTTACGATTTTCGAATTCTCTGAGCTAAAATATATCGTAACAAAAAAAAAACATATTTTTTATTGTTATGATTTTCGAATTCTCCGAGCTAAAATACATCGATTGGTTATTTTAAATTTCTTGAGAAAAATGGGTGAAGTAAAATAAAATACCGTTTTCCTCTCAATGGAAGACTCTGTACATGTATAATAAATAATAGAATAAAAAAATTATCTAATTGCTGCACTTCTTTTTTTGGGTAGCCAAGAAGATCGTATGCGCAAAAAAATAAGTCCATCTGGGCTAGTTTGTAAGTTGGTAGATTCTAGCACCAAAATATTTAACAGTCGATTTTATTTTAATTAATTTTAAGAAAATTTAAAAATATTCTAATATTTTTATTAATTTCGACCTTCTTTGCGAATATTCTCTGTTTTTTTTATGAAATAATCTGTTTAGGAAAAAATTGTAATGACAGCTTACCTTTGTCATTACAATTTGATAGTTAAGGAATAACGTTACCTTAGAAAAAATAGCTAATTAAGTATAAATTAGTGTTTAAAACTGTCAATATATTTTAAGAATGTAAAATTCCTAAGGAAAAGCAGTGAACCTACAAATATTGGTCTGTTATCACTAACCTCTACTATATATATCCAACAAATTCAAAAGTTATTTCCCATTTACAATAATATTATTATTAAACAGACTACTATCTAAATATAGTCGTGCTTTATATTTATAAGATTCATTATATTGAATACCGTAGTAGTACAATGACTCGGAAAGATCCACCGACGATGCTACTATGATGTTACTCTCACTTTCAATGAACGTAACCTGAATAGTAATTTTCATTCATTCATAAATTCAATGGTATTTAACAAGAAATGAGTAATAAGATATAATGCTAAACAGCGTTTGTTGTTCGAAGGCGTTTCTCTAGTATTTGTAGTATTGTAATAGATAGTACGTTATCTCTACAAGTACTTATATGTTCTTCAAATTACTCAGCAGATGATAGGTTTAAATGCTATAAAGTTTAATCATCAATCAAATTAAGTTATTACCATATGCTCCTTAAAAATGTAATCGTATTTCACTTTCCTGTAGACTTCTTCGGCATAAGAGTGTCACCTAGCGTCAGACTGCTAAGATGAAGGATCATTTAGATCCTTATCAGCAATAGCGATGTGCATTGTCGCTCTGTCAATGATGTAAATTCTAACTACCAGCTTTGTAGCTAATAATTTGGCAATATCCGTAGCCATTCAGGAAAACGTATAACGATTTGATAATATGTAAAATATGATTTTTTTAACCTGGAAAGACGCAACGTGGTAGCTGGACCACGGGGGTGCTTTATTCAAAGTCGAACTCTGGCGTTTGAACGTCACGTTGGCAATCTTCCGTATATAAATAATGCGCGAAAAAACCTGGGGGTATAGAACCGATTTCACACTTATTCGAGTTTAAACCCACTTGACAATATTAACAATCCTCAAAAACTTCAAAAAACCACGGAGATATGAATAGCAACGATATTGTTGACCAACACTGGATTATTGGGATACTACTTTGTATGGAGAAAATAGACGTCATCCAAATGAAATTAGAAAATGAGAAAAATTTACTAGACAAGTGTCACACAATTATTAAGACATGCAAAGTCATAAAAGATCAACCCAGTTATTCGCTTGCTGACAGAACACGGTGCTTTTAACTGTTATTTTTAAATATTGAGAGAAACTGCAGTGAGATGGTGAATGCAAATAAGAATTTCCCGGTTAAAACACTTTAAAATAAAAATATAGTATGCCAATTAAATTCCTTAGCTTAGTTAATTTGCTAACAAAAAATATATTTGTAATTTTTCTTAAACTTGCGAGAAATCAGCCATTCGGATGAGGGAAATATGCTCTTTAAACCTTATTTTAAACCACTCTGTATATTTAGAAGTCTATAGATAGCTATAGCATGTTATATTTTGTAATCTAAACACTATAACATTACTTTTTTGAAAAAAATGAAGTTAACTGGTAGTCCACTGACCGAAACGAAAGTCCAATGTTTTTTGTTGGCATAAAAGATGACTTTTCTTAGAATATTGAGCCATGAACATATGAAATAGCCCTTCAGGGTTAAATATAATCTTGATTATATTAGACAAATTAATTATTGTTCAGAAAATTTATTATTTTCAGATTATTTATAAGTTTTATATAAAAACTAAATAAGACAGGATTAACAATTCTGTCAACTGATCCGGAAATACTCGAAAAGCCTAAATTGGCGCGCAAATTTTTGGGCGTGGGGAAAGGGCAAGGTTGTCAAAATCATATAAATTGGAAAAGTGACTAAATTAGGTATCACTTGTTCGGGTTTGTACACAACAGCAACAAGGTCTATCAAAATGAACGCATTCGTCAGCGTAAGTGGCCTACCTACGTAATATTTATTGGTTCTTGTCTTGGTTACGGTGTTGAATACGGTGCGGATTATCATTTGAACGAGTTTCAAACCGGATGTGTTAAAAAAAAATGTCCTTTGCATGTGGTTTGGCATTGCCGATTTAAGTAATTGGGCGTGTATTTAGAATATTTTTTATAATTTTTTCTTCACTTGCAAGTTGCAATATAATTTTTGTCATCATTTAAATTAATTTATATAAAAAATAGAACTGCATTCTTAAGTATTGCAAAATGAAATGTGAATGTTGTACACATAAATTTCTAAGGTAAGGTGTCACACCTAAATATCAGTAGGCTTCTCATAAGAGCAAATTCAAGAATCTTTCTTTTTAAACATATCTCTTCTAGGGATACATATCAAGTTAAAATTAAAGCTACTGTCTTTTATATTAATATTTTTTTAGTTTACAAAGTGTACTATAACGCTTTGTTATCTACAGTTTTATTTTTGATTTCTCAGATAATTTTATTCTTGATAAAAGTTGATGCATGGAAAAAAATTACCAGTTCTAAACCTAAGGTTAGATGACAAAATACAGAATTAATGTGAAGATCATTTGCAAAATTTGGAATAAAAATTATAGCTAGTAAGAAATACCGTATGTACCGATAGCTTTATTAAACTAATATTTATCGTTTAGTTGTAAAATAATTTAAGAATAATTTCTAGGATCAGAAATAAAAACTACAATAATAGAGTTCCGTGTGCAAAACGGTAATTGTTATTTAATAAGTAATTTTACAGCTAAATCATAAATATTCCCTTATGAAACTATTCGAATTAAAAAATCTACATTATGTTGCTTAATAGATGTGCTATGACATAAAATATGATAATTCTTATTTGTTCACATTTTAGTTTAAATTTTTGCACGTCTTTAAATTCTAAGTAACAAATAATTTTCTTTAATATTATTTTATCTAACACCATTTTTAATAGTGAAATAGTTTTACCGATGTCAAAACTATTTTTTTCTTCATGTACCAACTTATAGCAAATTTTTTTTAAGGAGTTAATATTAATGTTATAAAAATCTTAACTCACATGGACTTTAAAGTTCTCACCATTAATAGAGATACTCATAAATTGATCATTTTTATTTAATTACTGAAAAATGATTCTTAAATATAGTTTTTAATTGAATGACTACAGATATGACAAATAAATATCATATTGTCATTAATGTAGTTTCTATATAATAGTTCTTCATTATTTGTTACCATTTAATCCAGTTTTGTTCACAGTTCCAACATAAAAACTGAATAAACATGTAAAATGTGCAATAAATATTGCACAAAGAAAATTCCGCCGGGTTAACACACCCAGTCGACATTGTCACTTAAGGATATAGCTGTGTGTGAACTTTACCATGGTTTATTGTTTTTATAATGAAAAAAATATGCAGATTATAGAAATAGGTGTTGATTTATATGTATAAAATGCCTTCACCTATTTATTTATCCACATGTTTTTTACTATGTTGTGAAAGGTCGGGAGTATCGGGTTGACACTAGCGGTTCAAAACTTATTTTCTTATTTTACATTACAGGGAGTTGTTGTCTTGGGAGCCCTAGCCATGGCTAGTGCTGGAATCGTTGGTCCAGCTATCAGCTATGTAGCCGCCCCACACGCCGGCATCGCCTATGGCATCGCTCCACATTCCGCTATTGCCTACGGTGCTGCTCCCGTTCTCCTTAAAACTGTGCTTCCCGCAGCTGAAGGAGAATACATTCATGACAACACTGAAAAACTCTATGACGACGGATCCTACAAGCCAGAATTGCGAGCTATTCCATTGGCAGCCTCTCCTTATGGATTAACTCCTGCAGGATCTGGCCTTGAAGGAGCCTACGTTCACGACATCACCGAAAAATTGTACGACGATGGTAGCTACAAACCAGAATTGAGAGCCATCCCCTTGGCAGAATCTCCCTATGGCTTGACCCCAGCTGGATCTGGTCTTGAAGGTGCTTACGTCCATGATATCAACGAAAAATTGTACGACGATGGATCATACAAACCCGAACTCCACCATTAGTATTAAATTTTAGGTTAGGCTGTAAATAAATTAATAAATTCTAAAACAAACTGAATCTTTTTATTATCTTTAATTTTGATTAACTAGGTACGTTTTTTACGTTTACTAGTAAAAGAAAAAAAGCTCAAATTTCTTTTAACGTAATAAACAAATGAATAACTTTCGACAATTTAATGTATATAAATAATAAAAATGTAACATGTGGTTTTCGGGAGTTATTAGAGAATTTCCTTTAAATTCTGCTAACATATTCACTTTACTATCTCCTTAAAGAAAATTGCTATATACAGGGCGTTAAATAAGACCTGTGCAAATTCCGCAAAAAACGTATTGCTTCCGAAAATAAAAAATAATAAGTCTAAGATATTTCTGGTCTTACTAAAAGGATTAGGGACTAAAACAAAAAAAAACGGTTTCGGCGATTTCTTGATATCTCATCTTAGCTTCATTTCAGCAACAAATAAATCTCACTTAGTGGCACAAAATTTATACGGCTGCAGTACAGGGTTGCGGTTTTCACACTATGCTATTTTTTGTGAAATGAATAAGATACAGGGTGAAATTAAAAATGTTGTATTTTGGGACCCCCCTCGTATCTTGGTTATCATTTAACTTATCAGAAAAGTAAAAAGTGTTCCTAAATAAGTTTTTTAAGTAGAATCCAGTGGTGTATTTCGATTTTTGCTGTGGGTAGTCATTTTAACGATATGATCCAAAGTTAGTTTTTTTTAAATGGGGCATCTTACATAATTTTAAATATTCTGTTTTTGTTTTTTAAGAGCTTTTTTTCACTACTTATTAACAACTTAAATTATTTACAACTACTTACAACTATTACAGTACCTACTAATTCAATTACAAAGCTAAAAACCTAACACAAAACTAAAAACAATTAAACATATAAATATGAACCTAAAAGTACTAATAGCTTTTTTTTTTATAAATGTTGTTCAAATTGTTGGCCGCCATATTTCACACAATTTGCCTATTCACCTCAAGGCATTCAAAATAATAAATGGCTGAGAAACTCTCTGAAGGCTACTTCAGGAGCATGTTTCAACTCATCTGTGGTTTGATACTGTCTAGTATAAATTCTATTTTGAAGGTATCCCCACAAAAAGAAATCCAGAACCGATAAATCGGGTGACCTAGGTGGCCATTATCCCCACAAAAAGAAATCCAGAACCGATAAATCGGGTGATCTAGGTGACCATTTTACAAGTCCGTTGGTTCCAATTTAGTGGCTGGAAAGTTTGCGTCTAGACAGTCTCTCACTATTTGAGCGTTATGACCAGGAGCTCCGTCTGCAAATACAGATCATTGAGTCGCGCCAAAGGAATATTTTCGGTTATTTTGTTGATGTCTCTGTTTTGAACGAACCGATTTTATTGAACTTGGTCTTAAAAAAAGGGCATTTTTCGCTCTATTTGCGGTGCTATTAACGGTCACCAAATTTATTCTGCTACTGGTCGCTAGATGGCGTTTTTCTGGAATTTCTCAAAAAATACGGATTTTCTCAAAAAAATCAAATGGTATTTATTTTGTGGTTATGAAGGGTATAAGATAGTGAATTAAGTAAACCAGATCTGTATTTAAATTAAGAAAACTGATGATTGATGCTCGAATTCGAAACGTCGGATTAAAAAATTAACTACACCGAATTGCAGAGGAGAAAAAGTGCCGATGGTAAAGTGAAAGTTATTTTCATCCATTATTTAAATTTAACCAAAAATTTGAAAAATTTTGAGAAAAAATTATGCAAACTAAATCATTACTTCCACATCATCTTTAGATCTCCATAAAACATTAAATTAACTCAAAAATTGGAATCTGTATACCCGAGAATCCATAAATTCACATATTATTTATTATATAGCTACTTTCCGCTCCGATAGGAAAGTGAACTTGCATAACCTGCATTATTGGTCGGACCACAATCCTCTCTGGATGCGAGAAGTCTAGAGTCAAGGTTGTAAACAACCGAATTATCGGCCCAGTAATTTTCAATAATCCACTAGAAAATCAGCTGCCAGTTTTGCTTGAGGGCATCGACTTAGACACCATATTCTTCCAACGTGATGGCTGCCCAGCTCACTACTCAAACAATGTCAGACGGTTCCTAGATGTTCGTTTCCCCTGGATAGGCAGGGGCAGTATATTTTCCTGGCCCCCTCGTTCCCCCGATTTGACGTGTCTAGACTTTTATGTACCAAAATAGACCAACAACAAGGGAGGACTTCATCAACCGAATTAGAAAGGCAATCCAGATGATACCAGCTGCAGAAATAGAAGCTGCAGTAAATTCTACAGTAGAAAGGCTCCGTCTATGTATCGAGTATGACTGTAGACATTTCCAACAGTTCACTTGACACCAATAGTTAATTAATAAACAATTAAATTGAAAAAGGACTTGCATTTTACGACATTTTTTTTGTTTCTTTGTTATTTATAGCATTTTTTTTAGATCATACCGGCTTTTTTACAATAAATGGAGTAGCAGGAAATAGCACAGCAAATAATAAAGCATAAACTCTTTCTTTGGTGTCCTATTTCCTGCTAATTCTTTTACTGCTTAGCTTTTTATGTTCTGGCTTACAATAAATATAATATCACTTAATTTCAATATATTTTTTCTAAAATATTAGTCAAATTTAAACCATGGATAAAAATAGCTCTCCCTTCACCAATGGGCACTTTTCCTCCTCTAAAAGTTCAACTTTCTTGATTTAAAAAAAAATGGGTAACATGTTGATTTATAGGTTTTCGGGGATCTTATTTTTTTATATATTTATAAAGTAGAGGGAATATGTCGATTTGGTTTTCGGGTATATCTACAGTTATTGTATTATATCTCCTAAAGATGATGCGGAAGTAGTGATTCAATTTGCAGCGTTTTTTCTCGAAATTTCTCAAATTTAAGGTTGAATTGAAATGATAGATGAAAATAACTTTTACTTTACCATTCGCACTTTTTCTCATCTACAATTCGGTGTAGTTAGTTTTTTAATCGGACGTTTCGGATTCGAACATCCATCATCAATTTTCTTAATTTAAATACAGATCCGTTTTTTTTATTTCACTATCTTATGCCCTTCATAACCACAAAATAAAGCGCGACAAAAAAGTCATATCACACCATTTGATTTTTTTGATAAAATACGTATTATTTGAGGAATTCCAGAAAAACGCCATCTAGCGACCAGTAGCAGAATAAATTTGGTGACCGGTAATAGCACCGCAAATCGAGCGAAAAAAACCCTTTTTAAAGACCAAGTTCAATAAAATAAGTTCATTCAAAACAGAGATATCAACGTTTGAAACAAAAAATGTTTGACCTTCCACCACCACTTTATTATTAAAAATAGAAAAAAATTGTACATAGCAAAAAGTTGCGTAACTTTTTGAAGAATACTATGCTTATATTTTCAACACACCTTAACTATGCAAATTTAATAAAAAATTGACATTTACGATATAAAGTTCTTATGGTGCCCCATAGCGGAAATTTTTCGAGGTTAAAAATAATTTCCAGCGATTTCTCTTTGCCGATTTACTATATTTAAATTGTTTTTTCCGAAACCGTAAGACAAGTGGTTCCTGAGATACGACCGGCCTCCCTACTTAGTTGTACACCCGGTATGTTAGTATAAACTATTCAGTCTATTCTACTCATTTACATGTTCAGGTGCACAATAGACTCTCAAATGGAAAGTCCTTTGGTTCAATGCTTCTTAAACTCGTGTTCGATATACACATAAAATATTTTTAATTTTATACTACGTAACAATCACATAACTATCTGTTTTTCAAAATCCGGGAACAAGGACCACTATGTTGCATCGTAATAAAATTGTTGAACGTTAATAAAAATATTAAAAAAACTCATATTTTTCTAATAAATAATTTATTTATTCACAAAATAATCTAAAATTTAAACCTAGTGGTAAAGTTCGGGTTTGTAAGATCCGTCATCGTACAATTTCTCGTTGATATCACGAACGTAGGTCCCTTCAAGTCCAGATCCAGCTGGAGTCAAACCGTAGGGAGAGTTTGCTAGGGGAATGGCTCTTAATTCTGGTTTGTAGCTACCATCGTCGAACAATTTTTCGTTGATGTCGGGAACGTAGGTTCCTTCCAGTCCAGATCCAGCTGGGGTCAAGCCGTAAGGAGAGTTTGCCAAGGGGATAGCTCTCAATTCTGGTTTGTAGCTACCATCGTCGTATAATTTTTCGTTGATGTCGGGAACGTAAGATCCTTCAAGTCCAGATCCTGCAGGGGTTAATCCGTAGGGAGAAGCTGCCAATGGGATTGCTCGCAATTCTGGCTTGTAGGATCCATCGTCATAGAGTTTTTCGAGATTATCTGGAGAATACTGTCCTTCAGCTGCCTGTGATACAGTTCTAAGGACAACGGGAGCGGCACCATAGGCGAATGCAGCGTGAGGAGCAGCTACGTATCTGACAGCTGCAGGAGCGACAAATCCAGCACTGGCCATAGCGAGGGCTCCCAAGAGAAAAACTCCCTTTAATATGTAAACAAAATTAGCGAAAATGTTAAACTAGTTCTATAAAACAAAACCGTATAAGTAATCAAGATATTAAAATCTAAATTGAAAAGTTTATCTTAAAGAAACATTTACTACAATTGAATAAATCATGTTAAGTATATCGATTTCTGACTCCACCTTTACATAGGTAAATATTTCCTTGAATGACATTGTCGTTTAGGTGTGTTGATCTAACTGCAATTGTGCAATATATATTATGTTGTAATAGGAGTACAACTTATCTATTATTGATCTGTATAGTTTTTTAAACGACCATACGAAATCACATGCGTTTCTTAAATAAATGGATTTTAATAAGCATACATTTTAAAATCTAAATATTTTTAAAAGATAGGAATTTTGTGTTCTTATTGGAATAATCAATATTAAATCATCAAAAAAAACTAATAATAAGAAATAGTTTAAATTACACCTCAATATTTTTAACAGTTTTGTTTCATGCAAGCACCTGGATCACCTTAACCAAGGTAGAAAGAACCAAGAAATAAGTTGATTAACCACTTACACTGACGAATGCGTTCATTTTGATAGACCTTGTCGCTGTTATTTGCAAACCCGAACAAGTGATGTTAATTTTGATTATTTTCTCCAATTTATATGATTTTAACAACCTTGCCGTTTCTTCACTCCCAAAAATTATAGATATGTGAATATGTATATATATTTCTATATCGGAAGAAATGTTACTTTTAATCTATACCCTCCTACATTTTTTTATTGGTTAATTTTATAAAGATAATAATGTACATTAGCCGACAAGATTTTTCTAACACAGGCCAGCTCATTATTTTCACAATGGAAATACCCTCCCAATAATAAAAAAATATTCGAAAAGACCTAATACCTACCATTTTTTAATAGCCTAATTAGCACCTTTTACATCGGCAGGTAAACAATTTTATTGTGGGGCGGCTAAAACGGGTCCATTTTACAATGGAAAAATTACCTAGACTGGGTTGTTTATAACATTAGACATAAAATAAACGTTAAACATCACTCTTCTGTTGAGTTGTGAATTGAGTGGTTCTCTGTGTATCGATAAGCAAGTGTATGTGAAGACGAGAATGTCGAGTCAAACGCGCCGAAGTTTTCTCCTGACAAATTTTGTTATATTTGTGGAGAATTTTTGGTAAAATCACAAGCCAGGTTATTTTCCAAAAATGTAAAAAAGTCTACTTTAAATATTTTGGTGTGTTAATTGGGGATCAAGATAAGCGGTGGGCTCCCCATGTGTGCTGGGTTAGTTGTAGTGTATCATTGGTGCAGTAGATGAAGGGAAAAAGAAAAAGTATGCCTTTTGCAGTTCCAATGGTATGGCGAGAACCCACCAATCATTCTGACGATTGTTATTTTTGCCTGACAAAGACTGAAGGTTATTCCAAAAAGGGAAAGCACAATATAGAATATCCAAATTTGCAATCTGCCATACGACCTGTTCCTCATAATGCAAATTTGCCAGTGCCGATTGCGCCTTTAAATTGGCAAGGTATTGATTTGGAAGATAATGGAGACAACGCATCATCAGGCAGCTCAGAACAACAGTGCACCGATCCCACTTTTACCACAGGCTCCAGTTTCGGCGAGCCACATTTGATTGTTCAAAGTGAATTAAATAATTTAGTACGTGATTTGGGGTTATCCGATCAACAGTCAGAACTTCTGGGTTCCCGTCTTAAGGAATGGAACCTATTGGCCAAAGAAACAAAAATTACGAATTTCAGAAAAAGAAATGCTATGTTTTCTGAATTCTATAGAATAGAAAATTCGTTGTGCGCGTGTACTGATATAGACAGTTTAATGCAGGAACTTGATACTGAACATTCTCCCCGTGAGTAGCGCTTTTTCAAAGATTCATCTAAATATACCTTAAAAGCTGTGTTATTGCATAATGGAAATTTAAAACCCTCTATACTAGTTGCCCATTCAGTTGCAATGAAAGAAAATTATGAAAATATGCAGATATGTGAGGACTTAAAAGTTATACCGATTTTAGTGGGACTTCAGAGGGGATTTACAAAATATTGTTGTTCTTGGACAGTCGTGCAATAAATCAGCATTATGTAACAAAAATTTGGCCAGAAAGAAGCGAATTTCAACCGGGGTCTCAAATCGTTAAACTTATGCCTCTTGTTGATCCCAAAAATGTCCTTTTGCCTCCTCTTCACATTAAACTTGGGCTGATGAAAAACTTTGTGAAGGCTTTGAATAAAGATGGTGATGGATTTAAATACCTAAGACAAGTCTTTCCCCAGTTAAGTGATGCCAAATTAAAAGAAAGCATTTTTATTGTGTCACAAATCAGAAAATTGCTGGACGATGTCAATTTTACGGAAAAGCTTACCAGGCAGGAACTTAGAGCATGGATTTTATTTGTTAATATAGTAAGAGGATTTTTAGGCAACAATGTGGATGAAAATTATAAACAATTAGTTAATGAACTCTTAGATGCCTATAAAACGCTTGGTGCCAGAATGTCATTAAAAATTCACTTGCTCCATTCCTGTCTGTCATTTAATTTAGTTTAATTAGTGTTTTAAGTTAATATTTTTCTCGTTTGCTTTTCTCTTAGATTTATGGTATGTTTAATAGGCGAAAACTGTAAACATAGTCAACAAACAGGGTTAAGAATTTTCTGAAATAATTTTTTCTGTAGATATTAAGTATCGTAACATTCGATATGGTTCTACAACTCTCACAAGAAGACCCTACGTGCTACAACTTTCTATTTGTCATTTTCGTATTTGGATAGGTCCATTCTATTAGATTATGCTATGCTGATTTGTGTTACAACAAAAAAAATTTGTTTTGTCGCCCAGTGAATCTTTTAATTTTTTTTTTATCTTCTATAAATACTGAACAGATGCCTAACTCTAGCCAATTTTGTTCACAAAAGCGATACAACAAAAATTTTACTACTTTGTTTTGCCGACTCATTTTAAAATTTTAGAATATTTATTAATATAATTAAATTATAAGTACACAGCTTTGTTTTTTTTGCCTAAGTATTAATTATCTCTTGATATATTGTAATTAAAAACTTAAATATAGCTGTCTTATATTTTAGCGTTATATTGAATGTAAATAAAATTGCAATATTTTATTTAAATTACCTGAATATATATATCTAAAAATGTGTTGTGTATATTTGCATAATTTGCTGAACAAGTTTCATTAATTTTCCATTATAAGAATGGATATTCTGTTACATACATACTAGATTTTTTATACCTTCACAAAAATTATACTTTTGTTAAGACTTTCTATGGAATATTTAAGAAATAACCAATCCTTATTTATAAATAAAACAACGTCAGCGCTCTTTGTATTAAATACGTGGCAGAAGGTTATTTCTATATTTCGACACCCGATTACCAAGTCTACCAAGTCTGTTATAAGAAGTTACCAGTTCATCCTTATATCACACTTATTTTTTTGCACACATTTTAAAGTCTATTCGATAAATAGTTTTTAAGCCAGGTCGCGAGCAGAGAGACTGACAGACTGACAGACATGGTAGAACATGTTTTTAGGGGTCGAGAGACCCGAAAATGCAAAGATCTGCAAACATCTCGGATTCTAAAACTGTTCCGAAACAATATTTGAAACCTATGTTATTCCTAAAATGCCTTTTTAGAGTATTAATTCACATTCCAAGGTTTAACCACATCCCGAAAAGTAATACGCTTTTACTCAAAATAATTGGATTTTTTTTTATTTCAGCTTTCGATAACGCCTTAATGAAGTATTTAAGACTAAAGTAGGTTAGCTTAAATCTTTTTGTTTTGACATCAGTACCATGTGGCGTCATTTTGAATATTCTTTTGCAGAATTTTCCAAATTATCCATGGGATTATTAAGAGTCAATACTGTAGCCAAACTTAAAAATATTTCGGAAATATTAACAAGAGATCAAAAGTGCTTGAAATTAAATTATTTACTCAATGTTAAGTAAAAATACGAACTTTTATGCTTTGCTCTAACCTTCGCTCCACTAAAACCAAAATACTGGTTCAGATATGTAGATGATATTTTTGTTGTTTGGCCTCATGGAGCATCTTAATTAACAACATCATCATGTTCACAATGGAAATGGAATCTAATGGAACGATTCCTTTTCTAGATGTATATATTTAAAGGAAGAAAAATGGTACATTAGGACATTCTGTGTATAGAAATCGACGCATACAAATAGACACTTAAATGCAAATTCCCATTACCATCCAGCACAAAAGAAAACGGTTATTAACTTACTAGTATTCAAAGTTATTTCGATTCGGAAACATCGAAACTGACCGAAGCACTCAGAAAAACTATTCCACTGAAGATATTACGCGTTCAATTAAAGGATATAGAAATCCAACTCCGTCAAAGGAGAATGATAAGGAGCCACAGTTAGGTTATGTTGTTCTGCTCTAGATACATGGCACTGCAGACAAAATAGGACGATTACTTCGGTGGTCCAACATACCTACAATCTTCAATACACATAAAAAGATCGGACAATGCTTGCGATCCCCGAAAGATATTGTACCTATCCAAACAAAAGGAGTATATAAAATTGCTTGCTATTGTAGAGACGTGGGAGAAACAGGACGCTCAATATCAACTAGACTTAAGGAAAATGAACGATGTATTAAAAAGAAACAAATTGTTCAATTTGCTGTAGCTGAACAACAGCATACCATTGGCCATAGTATAAATGAAAAGGAAACCAAGGTTCTCTCATCGGTTCTAGGATTTTATATACGAAAACTTAGAGAATTTATTGAAATATTTAAACATACAAAAATTTCAAAAGAGATACGGGTTACGGTCTACATCACACGTGGATGTCGATCTTAACACACGGTCACGATTCAGCGAGCACAAGTCGGGTACAAAAGCCCGCTTGAATCTCTTCGAGCTCATGCGGTATTCAGATCTCGTGAAGTAATGATCCCTGAAAATGCCTCGTGCAATCGAAGGCGAAACGTCGGATAGTAATTTCAATTTGACACGGTCTAATCCCAAGAACCATGATTTCTTATACGAACTTTTTTGAGTACGACGGAACAATATTTGAACAATTACGTAACTCCTACAATCCAAAAAAAAATGTTAAAAAGCACTTTATACAGAACTTATATCTATATACCAAATTTCATTCTCTTCGCTAAAATCAACAATCCTTTATTCAAAAAAAATATTTTTTTTTCAATTTTGACGTTAGATAATGTCCTTAGGAAGGACATTCGGACTACCGCAAGTACCTTAAATCGTCCTATTTCGGTCTAAGGGCTACGTGGTACCATTTTGTACAGATTTTTTAGCTACACCCTGTATTAAGTTAAATTTTAATTTAAAAATTCCAATAAGTTCTCATTCGAATTAGGTATGATAGTAACTATATTTCGGGCTCTAAAAATATTTGTATATTAATTTAAATGTGAAAATATATTACAATGTACTGTGTACAACTATATGAAAATCTATAATTTTTGAAGTTAGTTATCTAGCTTAATATTAGTAAAACATATTGTATACCATAAAAACGAAAAAATTCATTCCGCAAAGAAATTAAACAACAATGCCGCTTACATAATAGAAATTATTTTTCTTAACATATCAAACGTGTTTAGAACAAAGATCTAATTTTAATGCAAAATTGTGTCATATTATGCAAGAATATTAACATTTTACAAAAATATACTAGACGTTGCCTTCAGATGATTCACGAGAACTGAGGGGTGTTAATATCACTAGCAAAAAATATATTTTAACTAAGTCAGTGGCGTCCTAAGCAAATTCCAAAATGTCAGATTTTCATTGAAATTTTAGTTCTGGTGGTTTAGAGTTTTTAATAATTTTTGCCGTCTCAGTCTTAACTATCAAATCTTGCAGCCGCCAAAAAACGATTGGAAATTTGAATGTAAATATGGACATTTTGTTATTCTTAGAACATAAACACAAAGTCTTGATGGATAAAACAGGAAAACAGCTACAATGTGGCCCAGGTAGACGAAAAATGAGAATGCAGAAGGTAAAATTAAAGCCAAGTAGCTCCAATATAGCTAGACTCTTCTCAAAAGACAAAAACCATAAATTCAAACTAGGTAAATATATATATTTTTAAATCATTTAAAGGAAAAACAGGTTATTTATAAAGAACTGTAACTGAAAAAACTTAAGCCAATTCACTTATATCCCCGAAATATTTTGTCAGTTCTGATGTAGAGTCACTAAATATGAACGATTTAATTTTCATGTTATAGAATATTTCAACATAGAAACATTCAACTATTTGAGTATTCCTAATTGAGGCATGTTATACTTTATTGATTTTATTTTAACCCTCAATGATTTGTTTTACAAATCTCAGGTCTTGGAATTTTTCCGTTGAAACTTGGGTGTTACTTAGTCATTTGGCCTCATGACTGGGAAAATCTTCTCTTCCCGCGCCCCCTAAACCAACAAAACCAGATCTTAAATTTACAGTGATAATTGAACCATAGGATCAATTTCCCAAATTGTAGATTCACTGAGTTAAAAGAAAAAGAGAACCTGATGACATTCGGTATTTATGAGGACTGACACAGACGGCGGTGGTGACACATCGTTCAGAAAAAAATGTAAAACATTCATTTGTGTATAGAATTCGGTCTGTTTCTTTTCTGGACTATTTTTTTATCGCAAAAAGAGAAATTGACAGAAGTTTTAAGAGTGCATGATTATTGCACTGAAGGTATTGAAATGAATCAGAGAATATGAAATCTGACTTCACGATAAGGGAATGACGTCAAAAATAATTTCAAATAAATGACGCCCTTAAAAGTTACATGGAACTGTGAAACCCGTACATAAAAATTTTAAGTAGTTCAGAAGTTACAGGAAAAATACAATTTTTTTGATAGCTGTCACAATATTTTTTCAAAATAAATCACTACCCTAAAAGATACATCGAATTTTGAAATCCGTATTTAAAAAAATTAAGCAGTTTTAAAGTTAAGGAATAAAACAGTTTTTTTTTGGTGTAAAACTTTGCTCTAATTTAACCGTCCTTGTATCTCTTACAGTTTCCGGGATTTCAATGCTCGCACATCAAATTTGTAACACCCTGTATATGTCTGTATTTGAAGCTGTCTAATTTAGTCGGTGCCATGGGTACTATTACTCATCTGATCAGACATTATAAGAAAATACTCTGAAAAGCTCATTATGTGTACCCCTGATAATACATGCATAATTTTAAGATTTTTTAGAAATAATCGGTAGAAGTAGAGACCAAAAAAAATCAAAAAGCTCGAAAATCTACCCATTCCGGTGTGAGTATACAAAATTTAATAGTACAGTTCAAACATTGACTAAATCAGTAACCGAAATGAGAATTTCAAAAGCCGATAATTTCTTCCAAAGAACTTTTACACCGATTATTAAAAAAAAACGGTTCAAAATACAATAAATAAATACAACGCCGTTATCAAAAATATGTATAAGAATATGATACTAGGATATTACTAATCGCAAAACTTCGATTTTTGTTTAAAAAAAAATTAATAACCAAACATTTACATTATAAAACGGAGATGGTGATCACTTCACAGAAATTGCCAACCTAACCTAACCTATCATTTCGCGTCTTATATGGATCGGTATCTATCGATTTTTGACAGATACGTGCACGTTTTACTTTTAATCAAATTCTGAGTAGTTAGAGGGAAATGTTATTAAGGCTTTTTTGTAGGCAAATAAATGCTCAATGGATTTGGAAATAATTTTGATTATTATTCGTAGTAAGCGGCCAAATGAGGCTAAAGTTGGAATTTAAATTATCAACTTCAAAAAAATTGCAGTAATTTAAAGTAATTTAACCGTTAAAGTTAAAAATATCTTGTTTCGTAGATAAATACCCTGCGGGCTTAAATATATTACTTTGCTTGAAACTTTGGTGCAAACTTCACCTCGTTAGTACACCCCCTGTATATAATCTAGGGCCCTTCCTAAATAGTCTACTTTATATAGCTTTTTAAGCAATTTCTAGTGCCGTAATTTGTTTTCTGACCAGATGCCTAATCTTTTTTTATAAAAAAGAAAAAGTTATTAAAAACAATTCATTTTTTATGAAATTTCTATTTTCTCCCAATTTTTCCGACAGAGATGCCTTTAGATTTTTGTTCTCCTAGACATTTCCGATAGGACTCACCCACTGTGAGATATAAGCGCCCCAAAACACCCTTATTTCGAACGAAAAAAATTCGTAAAATCGTCAAACAAAATCGAAACCCAACCAAAAATAATAGGGTTCTGACCTGACGTGAACTTCGTCTCCCATTTTAAATTAACTTCAAGAGGTTCGTGGGTTCGGGAGGGGTTTAAAAGACACAATTATATTCTGTGCAACGTTTCGTAGATGTATTTCTACTTTATCAAGCACTAAAAGACACAAAGCACATTTAAAAATCAAAATTATAGAAAACAAATAATACTCCTACCTGAAACCTTTTAGCATCCATGCACCCATATTTTTACCTTCATTGTACAATAATAAATATAAACTTTGTTTTTACGTACTTGAATGAGACATAAACTGTTGTAAATACTCGAGCACTGCGTGTTGTCGAGGAACTGAGCAGATGGTAATTTCAAAATATTTGCAAAATAAATAGATGTTATACTTTTTTTTGCGATCCCATTCAAATTTAAGAGCCTTGACTCTTTATGACAATGTACGGGTAAATTGATGCTTTGGGGTTGGTTACACAGAAATTATAACATATACAAACAATGACTAATACATATAAAATAATTTAAAAAAAAATATACAATACCGAACAAAATAATAAATATTGATATACATTGTAAGTATTTTTCAATTAAAATTCAATAAAAATGAAATTAAAAATCATGTAGTAGGAATAAAAGATTTTCCCATTATATCTAGACATAAAATACTTTTTGTTTTACATGTTTTTGTATATAACACATTACTATATATAACACTTAAATCTTGTGTGTCCGATCTTAGATTTATTGTATCATTTAAATAAATGTAAATCATTTATATATCCAAAATGGTTGTATTGTCTTTTGACCAGTGTTAAAACGCAATTTTATCTTTTTTTGTTTGATTATGTTTTTGCAGTCATTTTTGTGTTGGTTTAATTTTTAGTTTTCTATATACTGTTTTCCACAAGAACAAGGGATGTTGTAAATGACATTGGACTAATCTTTTTTTTGGTATAAAAAATTGAAAAAGTTATTTTAAAAAAAAAATTTTTTGTGACAAACCATAATTTTTTTTTGATTGATTGATTCAGTTGGGATTTTTTTGATTTCCTATGTTTGAAAAAAGTCTCTTTAGAAAATATTCTTAATAATTTTTATGGTCATCTCACCCACTTTGAGATATAAGCGCCCTACCGGAGCAAAACACCCTTATTTCGAACGAAAAAATATCCATTAAAATCGTCAAACAAAATCGAAACCCAACCAAAAATAATAGGTCGTTCATTAGAAGTTAAGTCCTATCTTAGCTAACATTCTAATGAACGAACCATCGTTCAAAAAAGTTGACTTAATTCTAAACTACTTTAATGGATATCACTCTAATATTCAAAATTGATTGAAAAAAACAAAAAACTTGGCGACCTTTAGAAATGACGACGTTTAAAAACCAATTGGTTTCGAAAACCCACCAGTTTAATTAAAACATATTTCAAAAATATCACAGGAATGCTACATAGAGCTATAACCCTCTCCCCGTCTTTCCACGATGACAACATAAAAATTATTAAGAATATTTTAAAATTAAATAACTATCCGTCTAATTTTTCAAACATTTGCATCAATAAATTCAAAAAAATCCCAACTGAATCAATCAATCAAAAATCTGACAAGAAGTTTTTTAAGTTTCCCTTTATTAATGGTTTGTCACAAAAAATTGAAAGTTGTTTCAATAAGACTAACGTAAAACTAGCTTTTTACAACTACAAAACAACCAATTTCCTTTATACCAAAATCAAAGCTCAAACAGCTTTTAATAAACAGTCCAATGTCATTTACAACGTCCCTTGTTCTTGTGGAAAACAGTATATAGGTCAAACTAAACAATATTTGGGCGACAGAATAAACCAACACAAAAATGACTGCAAAAACCATAATCAAACAAAAAAAGATAAAACTGCGTTAGGTTTTTTTAACACTGGTCACATTTTTCAATGACAATACAACCATTTTGTATAGACATTTATTTAAATGATACAATAAATCTAAGCCACACAAAATTTAAGTGTTATATATAGTAATGTGTTAGACAAATATAAAGCAACCAAAAACATGTAAAACAAAAAGTATTTTATGTCTAGATATAATGGGAAAATCTTTTATTCCTACTACATGGTTTTTAATTTCATTTTTATTGAATTTTAATTGAAAAATCTACATATTTATTATTTTGTTCGGTATTGTATATTTTTTTTTTAAAATTTTATGTGTATTAGTCATTGTTTGTATCATGTTATAATTTCTGTGTAACCAACCCCAAAGCATCAATTTACCCGTACATTGTCATAAAGAGTCAAGGCTCTTAAATTTGAATGGGATCGTAAAAAAAGATATATTTATTTTGCAAATATTTTGAAATTACCATCTGTCAGTTCCTCGACAACACGCAGTGCGCGAATTTACAACACCCTAAAAACAAAGTTTATATTTATTATTGTACAATGAAGGTAAAAATATGGGTGCATGGATGCTAAAAGGTTTCAGTAATTTTTTAAATGTGCTTTGTGTCTTTTAATGCTTGATAAAGCATCTACGAAACGTTGCACAGAATATAATTGTGTCTTTTAAACCCCTCCCGAACCCACGAACCTCTTGAAGATAATAGGGTTCTGTTCTGTTCGGAAGAACCATCGTTCAAAAAGTTTCGTCAGAAAAATATTAAAATTGCGACCTTAAACGCGTTATATCGAAGTTTATTAACATATTTCAAATATCGAGATTCACGTCTCCTCTAAAAGTACATACTAAATTCAATGTTCTATCTCTAATAGTTTCTGAAATATACCAGCCGAATATACTAGGTTTTCGTCCCTGACTGTGAGAGCCATAGTAACAAAGAAGAACGATGTATTAACGATAATCTATATAAAAACAAAAACAATTGTCCAGTGTACCAGAATCCAACTAGATATATTACAAATGTAAATGAAACTCAGTACCAACTAAGATTCTATAGATGAAGAATTACGGAGTCTGTAATTAAATACCTAATTGCAATAGAGACAAGTATTACAATGAGCAAAAAACTATAGACAATTGAAATTTTTTTTTAACTAGATTTTTGATCCGAACCTTCCTTCCTTTGTAATCATCATCAACTTGCACTGATGAAGTTTTTTTCTAGTTCGAAACTGTGGAAAGTGTTTCCGATAATACATACATTTGGCTTTTTCTAAAAATTATTTTTAGCAAAAAAATACCAATATTGCGTATTGGATAAAAAGGCGCGACATAATTAAAAATCACGGCATTCCTTTATTTTTTACATTTTTGAAATATGCTTTTTATAAGACAACTCCTGTAATATCTTGAACCTTCTCGGAGTAATCGATGTACAGGGTCTTCCATTGAGGAGCAAAAACGGATTTTTTTTTACTTTCCCCGTATTTCCCAAGAAATCCAAAATAGCCAATCGATGTATTTTAGCTCGGAGAATTCGAAAATTGTAACAAAAAAACAATTTAATTAGAAACAAAAGACTTACGCCAAGGATGTTGGGTTTTTTAAACGGAAAACACTACATATTAATACATTTTTAGATTCTTTAGTCAATTCTTAGTTTTTTTTTAATAAGGGTACTATATATCTATCTTCAACTGTTTTTGATTTATTGATGTTTGAAAATTGACATTTTTGCTTTTTTGAGCCGTCATAGCACCCGAACGGTTAGACCTAGAGCAAAATAACTTTCACATTCTTATCTTAGTTTTTGATAAACTATCTTATGATGCCAGTAGATACTATATTAGTTTGCCGTAATGAGATGTTCATAAAATGAAAAACTACACAATGTAAAGCTGTATTATAACTGTCAAAAAAACGCCAGTGAACTAAGAAGAATATATATTGCCAATTTTCATAGAAATATATCCGTAAAAACAATTATAAGGATTAAACACCTATTTGAAGAAACTAAATCATTACATAACAAAAAAAGAAACTCAGGACGAAAAGTATTTTAAATTATTTTATAAGAAATCTCACCAAGTTAATTTCGGATGCAGTTCAGGACATTCGGTATGGCCGTCTACCTCTACGTCGAAGGGTTAGCCAGGGAACCGCTCACAGAACTTTACAAATTTATAAACTCAGGCCTTTTCACATACTTCCGCTTCAGCGTTTAACAGCTGCACAGAAAGAAAGTCGCTTTCAATTTGTGTTTCAAATTATAATACGGCAACAAAACGACCCTGATTTGTTTAAAAAAATTCTTTGGACAAACAAGGCCACATTTACCTCGTCAGGAATATTTAATAGGCACAATACGGATCACTGGCCTGTAGAAAATCCGAGAATATTTCAAACCATTAAATTTCAAGGGAGAAGTTTCATTCATGTTTGGTGTGGTGTAAAAAATAATAAAATTTTGGGTCCAATATTTTATAATGAATCACTAAGTGGTGCACGATATCATAATTTCTTTCAAAACCAAATTGAAAATCTTTTGGAAGAATTTCTTTGAAGGAATTTTGGAATTTAATTTGGCAACAAAATAGAGCCCCTCGACATGCCACGCGGGATGTCAGAGACTTTTTGAACCGAGACGCCTAATAACTGGATTGGAAGGAATGGAACCGCTTGGCCAGCCAATAGCCCTGATCTTTCTCTTTTGGATACCTTTCTTTGGGGGCGTTTCAAGAACGTGGCATACCAAAGTAGAAACGAAAATATTGATGAAATTATGACAAAAATCGTGAACGAAATTAATAGACTTAATCAAGAAAATGAAATTATAACTTCAAGTTTGCAATGGCTGCAAAGCGGATACCAATGTGCTTCGAAAATAATGGGGTACACATTGAGCATTTAAATTATTATGTTTTGTTAGTTTATTGTTAATATCATATAACTATTGTTCTTTTGTTGTGTAATGATTTAGTTTCTTCAAATAGGTTTTTAATCCTCATAATTACTATTACGGATATATTTCTATGAAAATTGGCAATATGTGGTTCTTGCTTGAATGTCGTTTTCTTGACACTTATAATACAGCGTTACAATCTGTAGTTTTTCATTACGTATAATATGTACTAATATGTCAGAATTACAGTGATTTTGAAGTAAGATGATCACCTACATCACCTACATTTCATATGAATATATTCAATTAAATAGGCAGTTTTTTGTTTGACTGACATCATAAGATTATTAAAAACGAAGATAGGAATGTGAAAGTTATTTTGCTCTAAATCAGCCATGTCAAACATGTGGCCTGCGGGCCGTATGCGGCCCAGTGAGTATATTTCTGCGGTCCAAATCAATTTTGAAAACAGCCAGATAATGCGGCCCGCGAACAAGTTGAAAACCGTTTTTGAAAGCGCGCTGCAACAACGATTGGTATAATAAAATGTAGAATTGTACATAGTGCCATCTATGTTATATAACTACACATATTCATAAAACCAAACGTTATCTGGCTTGTTCGATGAAATTCTATCGCGCAAAAACACAGATGACGCTATCTGAACATTCTGGAAAGAACTCGAGAAATCACAATCCGTATATAAGCCGTGTTCGTGTTCAGTGTTGAGTCAGTTATGAGTCAGTTGCGATAGAGTTTCGAGTTGAGTGGAGCACTTATTGTTACACTTAACTGTACTTATTATAATTTATTTCGGATACAGTTTTTAACATGTCTCTTTCAAAACCAAGTGGAAGTAACAGGAAACTTGTAGATGAGCATCGTATCTTTCAAGAAAAGTGGGAATTAGAGTTTTTTGCCGTGAAGTTAAAGAAAAAATTATTTATTTGATTTGTAATAGTACAGTCGGTGTCCCAAAATTATATAATATAAACGTCACTATGATATTCATAAAACTATGTTTGACAATATATAGGCATGGTCAGAAACGAAAATTTAAATAAGTTTAAATCACTGTCGAAAGATCAGCAGCTTATGTTTACACGTCCACAAGCAAGAAAATGAATCTGTTCTTCAAGCGAACTACGTACTGTCGGAGTTGATCGCGAAACACTCAAAACCATTTGTTGAAGGGGGATTTATAAGAGAGTGCCTTGTAAAGGCCGTGGAAATTGTAAGTCCCGGGAGCGTAAAGGCATTTCAAAATATATCCTTGTCCCGGAATACTGTAGCTGAAAGAGTTACTGAGTTGGCTGCCAATATAAGTGATCAGATAAAAACAAAATCACGCTCTTTCATTGCATTTCCTATTGCCTGTCCAAAGTACTGATGTGTGTAGTGTGGCGCAACTCGCTGTTTTTCTTCGTGCGGTTGATACAGATATCAATGTGTATGAAGAATTACTAGAATTAGTACCATTGCATGATACAACAACTGGGAAGGATATTTTCAATGCTGTTTATGGACTTCTGCAAAAGTACAATTTAGATTTGTCAAAACTGGTCGGACTTTAATACGAAATCGCAAGGACCACGTCAAGTTATTACAGATATGCATGATCATGTGAAAGCTTTCAAGTGCACGATGATGTTGTGCAAAAAACAATTAGCAGAGGATAATCTGTCACATTTTCTGACTTGTAAGGCATATCAGGAATCATTTGAGAAGCGTTTCTAGGATTTTAAGACCCAAGAAAACATTTTTTCTCTATTTACTGTTTTTTCACTATCGATATTGATAAAGTTCCCCCTCACTTGCAAATGGAAGTAATTGCGATTCAGTGTCAGACCCATTTAAAACAAAAATTTGATAGTGTTGGTACATTCGAATTTTATAAGTACTTGCCTGTTCAATACCACGAAATTAGAAAATTTGCCTGTAAAATCCTGTCAATGTTTGGAAGTACCCTTATTAAAAACACTTAGATTTGACCATAGAATCCAAAAATGCAATAATGTATAGCGTGTTCCGTTTAAAAAACGTAATATCCTTGGCGTAAGTCTTTTGTTTCTCATTCAGATGTTTTTTGTTACGAATTTCGAATTCTCCGAGCTGAAATACATCGCTTGGCTATTTTGAGTTTCTTGAGAAATACGGGGGAAGTCAAAAAATACCGTTTTTCCTCCTCAATGGAAGACCCTGTACATATATAAAAAATACATAGGGTCAAATTAATAACCTCTTCCTTTTTTGAATTCGGCTAAATTAGATCAAAATAGGATCGTGCCTTCCATTACTTCGCAGCAAACTGGATATTATTTAGATTCATTTTGGGCATCCCTAATAAGAGTAATATGAATTTGCGACAGCTTGTGAGGTGAGCTAAAATTTTGGGAGTCAGAAAACCGCGAAATATTTGGTACTTTTTCAGATTTTGACTTATAACATCTAAAGAGTCAAATGTTAAAAAAATATTACTCTTATTTGGAATGCCCAACGGGAAACTAAAAGTCTAATTTGACTGGGCTATTTCAAAACTGGAATGTATGTTTTGGATCTTGCTAATCGTGCCTTGTAAAAGTCTATATAAAAAAACCCCAACATTTTAAAAAAATGTCCTCTTTTAATGTTATAAAGAAATATGTACAAAATCAATATTTCATTATTTTTTCCAACACATTTTGGGTAGATTTTCATTTCTGTGGAGCATGAAAACATGCAATAAAATGTAAAGAAAACAGGGAGAAGACAATTTCCATGTAAAGATTTTGCTGAAAATTTAATTCCCGAGAAAGACGCCCGTGATCGGAAAATCTATTACAAGAGGAAATGCTACACAGGGAGCAATTGGGCGTGCAAGGTTATCGCGCGAACTATAAAATCGATTGCAATTTGCAGTTTGTTATCACTTGTTCAACTGCAGTAAAACAAGAAAAGAAAATAATGAATTCATTGGTGAGTACACACCCCTAAAGCAGAAAAGTATTTTTAAACAGTTGGTGAGTGATACGACACACTAGAGTACGGGTAAAAAGTATTCGGATAAATTATATAGACTGATTCTTTTAATGTTATATTTGGTGTTATTTAATTAACTAGTGCCTCTGTCCTGTGGATAAAGTGTGGATTTTATTTCGAAATAATTTGTAAATTTCTTTTTAAACTTTTAACAGTTGTACTTGAACCATGTCGTCGTGAAGGCTGTTGCGTCTTACGCTGCGTTTGTTTTATGTTTTTGACGTCATAAAACTTTAGGGGAAGATATTATGTTTAATTATTTTTTCAATAAAAAGTCTTATTAACAAAATCAAACATTTATTGCAGGAAAAACTATCACATACAAACAAATTTTATCACCTGATTTTTAATAGTCAATTTGAACTCCAACATTTCGAAAACCAAAAGGGTTATAGGCATGCACCTGCTAGCAATCAATAGAAAAATTTTTTGTGAATAAAGTAGTGTCATAATGTTTTCCAAAATATTAGCTGAATTTTGTATACAGGGTCCATAATCCATATTTCGAGATGATAACTTAAAAGAAAAAAAGTTTCCCAATTTTTGAAAATATATTTTCTTTTTTGAATTATTCCGATTTTTCCCAAAAATTTACAATTTTTTAAAAAAGTTGGTAAATACCCTTTACTCGGATCTCCCCTAGTTATAAATCTTTCTTTTTATTAGGTATAATAATATGTGACCCAATTTAGTCTGTCTGTACTCATTTAGTAACACAAGTACATATACCGTTTTCAAACATTTTTATTGTGCGCTATTTTGTTCCACCATAAAGATTTCGTATCAATATTTTACCAGTTTTTACCTAGGTCCCATTTGATTTTTGGGCTTAATAAGTAGTTTTCACATTTATTTTTTTAAGACAGTTATTTTGTTTCGTCATGTTCAATTTGTATCAATTTTTGTGCAAAATTTAAAAAGAACAAGACGATTTTTTTTACGTTAATTTCTTAAATATTTTATTTGGCTGCCATCTTGAATTAGTACCACAATTTTATTAGTCTATCACACTTAATGTTTATACATAAACTGAAATTAATCTAATATGTTGTGTTTTCTGGCTGATTTTTTAAATATTTTATTCGACCGCCATCTTGGATTTGTACCAAAATGTGACCAGTTAATTTCTATGTAACATTTGATTTTTGTGCAAAAGTTGAGATAAAAATAAATATTTATTTTTTAATTTCACCTCTCCGCCATTTTATTCAGGCATATTAGATTTTTTTAACCTCTATATGACCCTTAATTTTTCACCAAAAGTCAATCGGGCGAGATATGTAAAGCGGGGATCAAATGATTTCTTCACACAATTACAAACATTTTATTTGGACGCCATTTTGTTCTGTCATCTCGAATTCATACCAAGTTCATCTCTATATCACCCTTAATTCTTGGACAAAATTTGAAATCAATCTAACAAGTAGTTTTTTCAAGCTGATTTTTTAAATATTTTATCAAGCCGCCATTTTTTTTGCCATCTTACATTTATACCAAATTTTACCAGTTAGTTCCTACGTAATACTTGATTTTAGTGCAAAATTTCAGGAAAATTGTACAAGTAGATTTTAAGAAATAGTATTTTTATTTCACTAGGCCACCATTTTGTTTCGCCATATTTAATATTTACCGAAATGTTATCAGATTATCTCTATATGACACTCAATTTTTGACTAAAATTTGAAGTCAATCGGAGTAGTTTTTCAGCTACGCCGCTAATAGACAGATCGACAGGCATGTTTTTTGGCATTTAGGGACCCTAAAACGTGAAGATCTATAAAAACCTGAAAAGTTGATTTTTTCACAATTACAATGCTTCCTTTTTACGATGGAAGTAAACACCCTTTTAGCTCTATGAATTAGTCTTTCAAATTTATTTGTGTGTGCAGTAACGATTAGAGATGTTTTTTTATACAACACAATGGATAAATGCTGGTTCTCAACCACAAACAGAATAAGTAACTTATGCCCTCCAAATGGTTGTGTAACTTTTTTTTTAAACTAGTTATATATGTGCAATTTAACATCTGGGATTTTAAATCCTTTTCTTTTGCTATGTAATTGAGTCTCGTATCTTAAAAAAATTGACCGAAGCAAACTCTTATGGAACTAATCTCTGCGGCACGAAAACAGTGGCTATAAGATACACAAACTAAATAGGTTCGAAAAATTGCTTTTTAGGTAGTCAAACAATATGGAACTAATCATAATTCAGTTATCAGCTATTTTTTTTTGTAAAATGAAAGTAGCCACATGAAGGCGCATAAACATGAAATTGTTTTGTTTAATAAGCCAATTTCTCAATATACATATTCAAACATTTTTATTGTGCTCTATTTTGTTCCACCACACTGAATTTGTACCAATATTTTACCAGTTTCTACCTATGTCCCATTTAATTTTTGGGCTTAATTTAAAATAAATTATATAAGTACTTTTCACACTGATTTTTTTTAAGACCGCCATTTAGTTCCGTCCTGATCAATTCGTATCAATTTTTGTGCAAAATGTGAAGTCAATTGAATAAGACGATTTTTTACGTTGATTTTTTATACATTTTATTATCTTGAATTAGTACCACAATTTTACTATTTTATCACACTTAATGCTCATACAAAATAACGCCGTCATTTTATTCCGGCGTATTAGATTTTTCCCAGGTCACCTCGATATGACCTTTAATTTTTTACCAAGTCAATTGGGCGAGATATGTAAATCCTGGGAGAATGAATTTTTTCAAAAAATACAAACATTTTATTTGTACGCCATTTTGTTCTGCCATCTTGAATTCGTAGTAGTTTTTCAAGCTGATTTTCTAAATATTTTATCAAGCCACTATTAGGTTTTGCCATCTTGCATTCCTACCAAAATTTTATCAGTTAATTCCTATATAATACTTGATTTTTGTGCAAAATTTCAGATAAATTAAACATTAGTAGATTTTTAGAAATACTTTTTAATTTTACTGGGCAACCATTTTATTTCGCCGTACTGAATTTTTACCAAATATTACCATCCCCATATGACCCTTAATTTTTTTACCAAAATTTGAAGTCAACCGGAATAATTTTTCAGCTACGCAACCAATAGGCACACCAACGGAATTGAGAAAACTTGTTTTTGGCGTCTAGAGGGCCTAAAACGTGAAGATCTGAAAAAACCTGGGAGGTCGATTTTTTCACAATTATAATACTTCCCTTTTACGAGGGAAGTAAAAACCCTTTTAGCTCTATGAACTAGTGTTTCAAAATTGTTTCTACGGTCAGTAAAGACTACAGCTGTTTTTTTAATGGAACGAAATGGATAAATGTTAGTTCTCAACCTCAAACAGAATAAGTAACGTATGCTTTCAAAACCCTTGTGCAATTTGTTTTTTACATAATTAAATTTGCGCAATTTGGCTCGTTTATTACGCGAAGCTATATTATTTCAGAATTTGTAAGAGTGTTTGAAAAATTTAAATATGGAAGGTCCTTGATGTATCTGTACTGATAATATATCTAACTTTTTATACACAAGGTGTTTGGTCTAGGAGATAATTCTTTAAGTTAGTAATAATATAGGTTGCAAAATAATTTTTATCTTTTAGAGATTACCTATTTCATGAAAATAAAAAAAATGTTTATATAAACAGGGGTTGTTAATAAGAGCTCTTTTTCTTATTTTCATAAGGTAAAACATCTTCCAGAGTTCTACATATAATTTACTACTTATCCGATTGGTTTCACATTTTGGTCAAAAATCAAGGATCATAGGGGAATGGCATGGCAATGGAAAAAAACCAGTATAGTGGTACAAAATTGCAACCTAGAATGTTAAAAAAATAAAATATGATATAGAGATAAACTAAAAATATGTTTTTCGTGTTTTAGGGACTGTAATTATTTTATTAATATTAAAGCACCTCAGTCTATTGATACCAAATATACTCAACAACGTGAAAAAAAATCAAAACACATACAATTAACATTTGAATTCTTGCTAAATGACAAAAGCGAAGGAAAAAATCTAGAAAAATTCAGTAAATTCCATAAATACGCAAACATATTACTTTGTATCTTCACAAATCATGTATCAGTAAAAAGATTAATAATTGTTCGAAATAATCTGTTAAATACCTAAAATCCTAATAAGATTTTTAAATCCTAATAAAAAAATTTAAACTCCCAAAAATCCCCACAAATTCAGAAAACTCCCATAAATACATCTGGGATTTTACACTCTTATGAAACTAATCTCATAGGCGTAGCGACGGCGACACGAAAACACTGGTCATAACATTCACAAACTAAATAGTAGTAATAAAGTAGCCATATGAAGGCGCATAAATGTGAAATTATTTTATTTAATAAACCAATTTCTCAATATTTGTGCTTGTGATGTCAAGAGTCCTAATGTTTTGGCAACGGATAAAATGGAAAACGAAATTATCTAGGAATGTCAGCTATTAGTGTTAACCTTAGTTTGAAGTTTTTCTTAAATTTATTTTTACGTCTATCTATAAAACGATAAAAAAGAAGGTGGACAGGAACGCTAAGAGTTGTTTTGAAGAATACTAGAAAAATACATTGGAAAACTGGACTGAAAAAAATGTTATCTTTGTTCCTAGATCAGGTGATAAAAGGAAATTGTAGTAGCGAAGCAATTAAAAGAGACTTTTCAAATAACAAAACTTGGTTTTACTGTTATCCTCCAAAACTTTTATATTTTTATGTAGCAATAAATTCGTTTTAATTACAAGAATTTTTGTTCCATGAAATATTTGATAAGTAGCGATACAAATACCAGAATTGAAAATTACTTTAGAGCTTTGTTTAAAGCGTTTGCTCTTTTTGCATTTATATTTCCTTAATATAATATTAAATATATATAAATATTTCAACACCAGCCATGTTAGGGAAAAACCTCGAACGCCTCGACGCTTGTATTTAAATGCGCTAAAGTCGTAGATTTTCATTAAAAAATTAAGAATTTATAGAAGGTATTTGTTTTTAAATTTATAATAATCTTGCAACCAATAAACAACTCACCAGATTTCTTTTTAGTTTCAATTTCTCCTATTTGAATGTGTAACAACTTTGCAATAAACTGGCGTTTAGGTATGAGCTTTTTATTCGTATAGGTATTATCTTTGTAACTTTCCTATTCAGAATTAAAAAAAAATATGTTTTTAAAGGACTGCTAAACAGGAAAAATTTCTTATTTGTAGAAATTTGAGAAAACTAGATGTTATGAAAAATATTTGTTACGACTGTAAATTACTTTATTATTTTGGTTATGGTAAGCATTTGCTTTCATTCCTTGGACTTCTACAATATTAAGGGAATCGTATAGCTTTAAAAAATCATGCACCAAAACCTCTCTACTTTTTATATTCTATACTGTAGGTCTAAAAATTTGCAAGAAGGACAAGAGTCCTTCTGTTCTGATAACTAAAAACCAGCGAGTACCCGCGACTTCATTCGCGTATGATGATAAAGAAAGGGATATAAAGAGAACTTATATCACCTTATTTAAATATGTCTTTATAAACAGCATTTTTTTCTTGTTTGTTATTTCAATTTTTGTCAACAGGGGCTTGGAAGATGTTTGTTTATAAATTATATCCGATTTTTTAGATTACCCTGTATATATTTTTAAAAAATATATAAAAAAATATGTTAAATAATCAAATAAAATACACGAATTTAAGCGATTTTCCAAAAAAAAAATTATAAAATTTAAGGGGCTATTCCACCCCTTTGAAATTTGAGTTTTGAAAAACCTCTTCTTTTCAAGCCTCTACTTCCCACAGCCAACCTGTATGCCAAAATTCAGCTTTTTACGTCAAGTGGTTTGAGCAGAATCGTAATTAATTAGTGACCCAATTTTTTGAAACATACTGTATACATTTTTAAGAAATTTTAAAAAAAAATTTTACACATAAAAAATGTAACAAAGCAGTTTCACCCCCTTGAAAATTAAGTTTTGAAAAATAAAAAACTTGTGGGCCAAAATGTAGCTTTTAATGTCAAGTGGTTTGAGGAGAATCGTGATTAATTATTTATTAACCCAATTTATTGAAACATCCTCTATAAATTTACAATACAAAAAATAGTGTTGAAAGGTCTCGGTCACCAAACGATCATTTAAAACAAAAAAAATTATATAAATCGGTGTAGTACAGCTCTCTCACGAACTTGCCGAAAAATTCGGCTAGTGTTTTAAATATATAGATATCAATTTTGGATTGTTAGTTTTACTTATTTAGTTATCAAAACAGAAGAACTCTTGTCCAATCTTTGTTTTTATCATCGTTTTATCGTAATACAAGCCATCATATAAAAAATCATTCGGGTAACTGATAATCCATTTTTAGGTATTTTTTTCGACAAACTGACTTCAAATTGCAACAATAGTACGAATCCACTAGCGCCCAATAAAAATGTTGGAAAACACAGTATATGTGTTGCAAAATATCTATGTGCTGAACTAATTTGGAGCATGCTTCACTATTCCTAATAAAATGAAAGATTAATGACTAGCAAAGATCCGAGCAATTTTCTTTAATTTTTCATGACTATAGAATACATTTTTATATAGGGTCTAGCCGTTTTCTTGGTGGCAGTTACCGCGGCCAGTGCCGGTCTTCATGCCGGGATTGGTGCACCAGCTGTGATCAGGGGCCCTGCAGGTGCTATTATTACAAGTGGAGTTGCCCATGGAGGAGTGTATGCTCCAGGAATCTATGGCGCTGGTCTTGGATATGGAGCTGCTGGTGGTAAGTTGTTTGGTCACATTTTAGTCACATTGAACTAACATTAATTGACACTTTTAATTTCCAAGACATATTCCTCACTGAAGCTTAAGGTAATATTTTGCAACTCTGAATCCCTGGCAGGGTTGATTTTTTTATTTTTAAACAAAACATATGTGTCAAAGAGTTTGTCCAACGTGAGCTTTTGAAATATTTAAAAAAATTTAGAAAAATTCATAGAAATTGCAACATTTTCTGTAAAGCTTTGTAACTTCTTTGTTTGTAAATTTCAGAATCTGTAAAAACTATTTAAAAGCCATTTTTTATGTAGAAAACAGTTATTGCATCAGATTTGTATTTGGATGTTTCGATTATTCTTCACCACCATCAACTATATTTTTCTCTTAGACGGCATATTGGATTTATGCTTTCTTAAACTAATCTTGAGAATCAATTCTATACTTTTTAAAGAAAAACTATCAAATTTTACGAAAGTAGATTTTATTCTAGTAGGCTTTAGATCGCAATGGTGACAATATTATTTTTTTTAATATTTAATAAATATTTGATGTAGTGATCACAATTTGTTCGAAAAAATAGTAATAAGCTTTAATAGAAACATACATATGTTTGATAGTTTTTCTTTAAGAAGTATACACTTGTTATACGTCAATGAATAGGAGCTCTCATGCTTAGTTCCAGAAAGCAAAAATCCAATATAGCGCCCATAAGAAAAAATAAAGTTGATGATGGTGAATAATAACCGAAATGTCGAAATAAAAATCTGATGCAATAACTGTGTGCTACAAAAAAGGGGCTTTAAGAAAGTTTTTATAGAGAAAATTTACAAACAAAGAAGTTACAGAGCTTTATAAAAATGTCCTGTTTCTAGTTTTTTTCAAAATATCTCAAAAACCAGAAAAGTTAAAAGTACGCAGGCCGACGTCTTTAAATTACCAACAGAATTCTCTAAAACCCACATTGTATATCCTAAAGATGGAAACCCCAGACCATTCATCCAGATACATTTTATATTACCCTGGAAAGGTTCTCCAAATGGTAAATATAGTTGAGTAGAGGTATCAAAAAACAAGTTCCTCACATCTGATCATCTGACGGTTGTGTGCAATTCTATCAGGTTATCTATTTTGTATAGACAACATGTTTTGTGTCATTTTTATTAAATAGTTCTCATCCCAATAACATGTTATTCCTAAAACTAACTTAAGCGTATTGTTCCTCTAGCAACATCCATCTTGGCATGCTTATTTGATAAACCTTTTAAGGAACATCACTTAGGCGAGGCATAATAATCGTGCTAAAGGGAATTGATGAATTCTTTATTTCTTAACTTTACATATTTTAAATCTACAATAAATCAGCTTTGCAAGAAAACTTTTTCAAATTCATGAATTATTTTGACAAGTTAAGCTTTCCAGAGAAGAAATAAATTTCATGAGGATATAAAGTTTTTATCCATTTCGCCGAAAGAAAAATCTCATTTTTAGGAAAGCAAAGTTTTTTTTTAACAAATATATTGAATAAAAATATTCTTAAAAACCCTTTAATTTAAGGGCCTCGGGGAAAATAATGTAAAAACCATGGATTATCTCCAACTTTTGTAAAGGTGCGAAAAGTAAAAATAATATAAGACGACAAAATATATGAAAATAAAGACCTTATTTTGACTACACTTTTTTTGTTTGTTTACCGGTTTTGAGCGCTTCTTTTATTGTGCTCCTTTCCAGAATCCCTACTTAAGTTAAAAAAAAATCATCACATCAAACATTCACAATTTGTATATTAATACAATTTGTCATATTAAAAAATCTTTGTTATTAGCCGAAGTAAAAGTTTGCTATGTTTTACATGATTGTATGTATATATAAATTTAAAGTAAAAAAATAAATGTTTTTATATTTCATCGTAATTTTTTCCAAATACATCCCGATGAATATCAATTTAAAAAACTTGTTACTATGTACTATACAGGGTGTCCGAAATACATCAGCAGGCGAATTTTTCTATTTTTGATAACTTTGATAATATTTGTCTTATGTACGGGGTGTCCTATTTTAAGTAATTTTGCGGGGTATCTCCGTTATTTTTATAGATAGAAAGGTGCAGTTTTCGCGACAGGGCGCTACTTTTTCGTAAAAAAGATACAGGGCTAAATTGAAAATGTTGCATTTTCAGGCACCTCTCGTATCATATACCTTATCGAAATTGTAAAAACTGTTTCATATATAACTTTCCCCGTGGAACTCAATTCCGCCTTCGAAATTAGTGTACAGAGCCATGTCAAAAAGTTATCGGACTCTACTTTATTGTTTTAAATGGAACACCATGTATATTTATAAACTATAAAATTTGTCTTTTTTTTACCTTTTCAAAAATATATAATAGTATGTAATTTTCCTCAGAAAGACGCAAATAAATGACAATTTCCTAAAATGAAATTCATAATTTAATAGTAGGCCATGAATAACAATAACAAACCATTGAAATCTACATATTGCTAACGAAGAATAGGATACCTTGCATATAGGCATCTTCTGATATGAAAATACCTATAGAGTTTTTTAATAAAAGTAAGTTTATATATACAATATAACACAAAAAAATAACATCATTAAAAAAAAGAAAAAACAAATTCTTAAAGGTGATGTTTAAATTGACAACGATTTTCTTTAATGCAAAATTGGCACGTTTGCCGTCATATCATATATTCATTTTGTATATAGCCCCATAAACAAAAACTAAAATTGAGAGATCTGGAGGTTGTGGAGGCCATCTAACAAGTCCGTTGGTACCTATCCATCTTTGAGGAAAGTTATTATCAAGAAATTCTCTTAAGAGCCTAGAGTTGTGACTGCTGTTGTTAAACAGCATTATATTGGGCTAATGGAATATTTTCGAGCAGTTCTTGAATAACTTCCCCAAGGATTTCTAGGTATCTACGTGCTGTAAGACCTCCTTCAAAAATTTCTATAAACTATATGTCTGCCCAAAATAAAACATGACACCTCAACTCCAAAGCGTCCTTGTTGTACCCATTCAAACATTAAATGCACATTTTCACTATGTCATTTGCTGGTATTGTAACGATTAAAAATTCCCGCATTTGAAAAAAAGCATTCATCTGACCAGATAACAAGTCTTCCAAATAAATGGTTAGCATCGATTTGTCGCAAATAGCACTGGCAAAACAGTGCCGGGCGCTCAGCATCGCCAGGGTGCAAATGTTGCACTATAATAAATTTGTATGGATGATACTTATATTTCTTCAAGATCCTCTGACCGTCAGTTTTTGGCACACTAATTTTCTTCTCAATTTTTTCACATGAGGAAGAAGGTGTTGCTTCTATATATAATAAAACATCTATCTCTCTTCTTTCCCTGTTCTCTTTGCTGTATGTTTTAGGACGCGGGTGAACAAATGATCCGTACTCAAGTAAATTTTCTATTAAACGAGCAAATATCTCAAAAAAACGGTTGCCTTCTTTCTGGATATCTAACAAGCAAAAATGTATAATGATAATACAGATTTTCCTAGCTATAATAGCTTCCTTACCTTTGGAAATATAATTCCGAGGCTTCTTCAGAATTTGCATTACTCTGTATAAAAAATACCAGCATATCATATTTTTTAAATAAAAATACCAAAAGAACGTTTTTAAACTGCTTTATAAACCAAAAGTCGATCCAAAAACCGATGAGATAGACAAATATTTGATATTTATTTTTGTTTGTTGTCACAAACGACAGCCATAGCCTACTATAAAATTATGCATTTATCGTATATCTTTGAACAGGTAAAAAAGACAAATTTTATAGTCTATAAATATACAGGGTGTTAAAAAAATAAAGTAAGGTCCGATAACCTTGACCTGACCCTATATACTAATTCCGAAGGCGGAATTGAGGAGTTCTGCGGGAAAAGTTATATAACAAAACGGTTTTCACATTTTAGATAAATTATCTGATAGTTGAGATACGAGGGGTACCTGAAAATGCAACATTTTCAATTTAGAGGGCTAATCTTAAAAACTAAAACACTGTCGCGAAAACTCAACTTTCTATCTATAAAAATAACAAAGATACCCCGCAAAAGTACCCAAAATGAGACACCCTTTACAGTCATACCGAGAAAATTCTGTGATGAAATGTTCTCTTAGCACCTAGACTTTTAGAAAAAAAAAATCTTTGGTGTCTGGTAATCAGGTAACCTATCAAGTTGTCAAGTATTTTTAGTTGTCATCGACGTGTCAGTAATATTAATTAAACTTGTCCATGTACGAAATATTGCGGCAGAACTCTTAAGTAGCGAAAACATTGTCCTTTTGACGAAAAAAAAAAAAAATGATGAATATAGTGATACATATAGGAAACTGTGTTTTGGTCGGAAAATGATATCCCCCGATGGCGAAGATGAAATATTAAGAAATTATTTAAGAGCTCGTCAAAGAAGTCAACGAAGTCAAAGAAGAAACGGATTTTCTCGGTTCTGCAAACACTGCAAGAAGTATAGTGTGAGATTCGATCTGCTGCCAACAAAATATTTTTTTCGAATGAAAATAAGCGAAAAAGGGTAGCATATACTCATGAATACGCAAATCAACATAATTTGTGGGAATCTGTCAAATTTTCCGATGAAAAAACATTCCAGTGGTGCAGTAGTGGAAGAATCCGTGTACAGAGGCCTAGTAATACAAGGTATGATGATAGATACACCCATAAAACAAACCATAGCGGACGTTTTTCTGTTAATATTTGGGGCTGAATCAGTTTGAGGTGCGCAGTGGTTTAACGAGGTGTTGAGGGAAGACTAAAGCTGTGCTATATTGTGATCTGTTAAACCAAGTCATGATCCCAAGTAGCATTTGATATTTTATAGGGGTAAAGGAATTGTTTCCATTCCCATCATATAAAACCTAACGTTTTATATTTAGGCCACAGTAACTTCATCGTACCTACTATATAACCCTTAAAGCGCTTAAATGGAGAATCCTATAATAGCAATGGTTACCTAAATAAAAACCTCTAAAAAACTAAAGGTTTTCTTATGAGGTTACCATGTATTTTCCATCACTGCTACAAATCCCTTATATAAATTACATTAGTTATATTATATTTACCAGAAAGTTACGATTACTTTTATGTTTCTAACTATATTCTATAGGTAAAATTATATAAACATTACATCATCATTGTTTATATAGTATTACCTATATACATCATCAAGTCTCATCTGCTTACTTGTTGATCTTTTTTCTTTGTCTGTTACACTATCGAGAATGTACAAATTATACTCCTCTGTCCTCGCCGTCGACTTTCTGTTTGACATTTTATTTTGATGGACGCCATGCACAGCAGATAGGAATGAATTATATGTTTGATATATTATTATTTTCATATGTTGCTAGAAGTGTCCGGACCATTAAAAATGCATGCGGCGTATTATTTACTGTTAATATTACATGATCTACCCCCTCTAAAACTCAAGGGCCATCAAAAAAGTGAGAAATTAGCATTTATTAAATAAACTTTAAAAATATTTAAAAAAAAAAAATATTTTCTTTTCCTGCAAATAAACTTTATTTCCGAACAAATATAATACATAAAAACCAGAAAATCATAATTTTAAAGAGCAAAAGTGCCTAATCGGCCTAAAAACTAAAATTTCTTTTTCCATTTCAAACATGGCGGAGAAAGCGTCATTTTTCTAGTTCGTAAATTTCTCTTCAGTATCGCCATTTTTGGTTCATTATAAAAGATAACGATTTATAACGGGGTTTGGTAATTTTATAAAACATTGAATTCTTTATATCACCATAAGGTACTAGTTTAAAACTTTAACGCACCATATAAAACTAAAGGAGTAATCTTATAAAACCTATGGTAGCATTTTGGACTATTAGAAACACTTTATCACTAGTAGTTTTATTAAAATCCAGGTAAGAGGTAATTTTCACGGCTAACGGTAACGTTATATTACTATAGCTCCCTAAAATATCCGTTGGTCGACAAATGTCAAAATTTTCAATAACATAACCTAAAATTGTTTTCTGTTTTCATTCATTCATTTAAGACAATCTTTCTTTGAAGTATATGCAAAAATTTTCATTTGGTTTTTCACACACCTCCTGTAAAAAGAACTGCTATATTTGGCATGTTTCCAAGCACTAATTATGGAGGAGTTTTTATCGTTTTTATTCATTATTAATGCCCATATATTGTTGCAAAATTAAAAATATTATGAAAAAAGTGAGGTTGGAAATATAAAATTTTGTATAAGAGAATATAGAGGTTTTTTTGTGGCTGTATGGTTTTTTAAAATTTTCCGTATGATACTCTAATGTACCTTTAATATTCATAAAGGTATTTAGGCAAGTTAATATATTTACATGATATATAACATATGTTTAAAGCATACTATAAAGTTTGGTTACCAATGGGTATATAATTAGGTGATAAATACCTTTATAAAGTTTGTTTATATAACTTCTGGCAAACAACACTTTAAGGTATATACCGAATCTTTTAAAAATACTTTTTTGGTAATGTAATATAACTTTAGGTATATTGGGCAGTATAAATACTTTTATAAACTACATTTTACTAATGGTAATTCCATAAAACCTGGTAAACCTATATATAAACGTTGACTTGCTAAATAACTCTTATAAAAACTTCGTCACCATTTTATATACCTATTGGTAATCAAAAATGTTACTTGGGATACTATCTGTTAGAGCGGTTTAAGACGTTCATTTTATTTTCCAGCAAGTTCAGAACTCGTAGAGTAAATACCGTGGAGTAAAGATCCTTGAAGATACCTCGGGCAATCTAAGGCGAAACATTTTTTAAAAGGAACTTATGAACATACAAAACTATTTTTGTAGCGGATAAACGTTGTATGTTTATGAGTAAAATGTTATAAATAATTAAGTGTTCACTTTCTCAAAACTGTGGGCTAATAAATGGAAACTATATAAAGATCATATGCAGAATTTGCCGGTAAAATATTATATTTATAAGTTTTATTTTCAAATATTGGTAGCAAAAGCAGTAACGTCAAAAGTAATAAAACATATATTAAGTTAATAGCATATATTCCTTTATGTGCATTCATAGCAACAAATATATCTCAGAAGTTTGGACACACATGTTTGGTGACAATGATAAAATTTGAAATTGTCTTTGAAGTCAAAAATTCTTTTATGGCTTGCCTTTATTTTGACAGTTTAACAATAATTTATTCGAGCGGATGCAGAAAGCGGAAATACTTCGCATGCTTGAAAACCAAAATATTAAGTGTAAGCAAAATATACCATCCTCAATATATCAGAAAGTGGAACGCCCACCATTTTGTACCCAGAGCAAACAGACTGGTGAGAATGGCCATTCTTAGAGTTCAATTCTCAGTCAGGAAATTGGGATTTAGTTTTTTCTGCTATTTTCACTGTAGGGATATACTTGCCTTATATGAGGAAAGTAAGGGATGAAGCACTAAATAGTCAGCTATGTATTCATAATTGTCTGGTCAACCTGATGAAGTTAATCAAGAGCAGCATGCTGAAAACGACATAATATTTTGAACAGATTTAACATTACTTTACTTATCAGAACATACCATTTCTACCCAGAAACGATAACAAGCCTAATATACCACATGCTCTTGAATCGAAGAATTTTAAGTGAAAAGTGTCGATGGAGGATGGAAAGCTGAAAATAAACAGCAGTTAGTCCAAAGAATTTATCCAAAAAGTTGAGAAGTGGATGTTGAAGCCGCCCAAAACCTAATGGGTGATGATCGTAAAAATACGTTAGTTATGACACGTAATGAAAAATTAAATAAAATTGCTTTTGGTTATAATAATTTCCTAAAATAATTTGTGCCAAAAGTTTTGAGGGTTGCATTTTCTTCCAGTTTTGCTGGGGTAACGGGTGTTTTTCTTTATCGCTAGACAAATTAATTTTTCCAAATCATTAAAGTCCACTTACGTCATTTATTATATTTTTATTGATAGCTTTTTGTATTGATACAATATCTTCATTTATTGGAATAAAAATATGACATATTTTTATTTTACAGCTATTATCGCACCTGCCACTGCTGGAGCCGTCATCGCTCCTGGTCTAGGACTTGCTGGACATGGACTTTTAGCTGCTGGTTCTGGACTTGAAGGACAGTACATTCATGATCACAGCGAACTTTTATACGATGACGGATCATACAAACCATACCTGTACGGTCATTAGGGCTTAAATATACATTAGGAACTGATGTAAATATTTGTTGAACTTTTTATGTATAAGTTATTTTTGTGAAGAGACATTAAATTCTTATTGAACGCCATGTGTAAATTTCATTCTTCGTCCTGTTCACCAACTTATACATTCTGCTTCCAGGAATATGATAACAGCACGATTAAAAAAACATCTTTTTTCTGAGAATAATAGTTTATGCACCAAAATTTGTTTTTGATTATTTTTGACCTTTGTAATGGGTAGTTTCACCAGCGTTCAACACAGTAAATGCGGCTATTGCTGACTAATTTTCGCTAAAGTCTAGTTCAGTTAAACTTGTATTGTCATTATTTATTTTATTTTACCACGTTTTGAATGGTAAGTATAAGCTATAGTTTTCAAGTGTAAGCTAAAAACCCAGTTATATTAAAGAGAGCATCAAGTGTATTTTAAATTTGATTAGAAAAAAAAGGATGGTGTTTGAAATTCAATAAAAAAGAGTATTACCAAATGTTTTTCAGAAAATTGAATGAACTGTTCGTATAACAAAAAGAAGAGGTTTACAAAATTATAACGCATAAACAAGGAAATTTACTTTTAAAAATTGTAAAACTTCAAAACAAACGACGCCTGGTAGAGTTTTTGTATTTTAGTATAAATATTATTGATGGTGACAAAACAAAAACATTCAATCCTGAATCCTTGGTCAGTCCCTTAGCTTAGTAAATGGGCTAGAATCCTATTAAAAAATGTAAGAGGGAAAGTGGGTGTTGGACTTCTCATTAACGTAGCAAAATTGCATTCAGGAAATACAATGTATCCTCATCGGTACAGATTTTTGTTGCACTAATGTTTGCCGGCCAAGTGGAATACATCTGGCTTCTTTATATGGTTATTGTTTATGGGGTTATTATCCATCCGCTCTCTAGACCATTCGTCATTAAGCCAAAAATTGGTGATTTTCTCATGGGCGGCTTTGAAGGGAGGATTTCGTGCAAAAACAGACACTTGGGGTAAGCCCTTCGGTAAATTTTTAAAAATGCTAGTTTTTCCACCTAGATGAATTTAATTGAATAATTAGTATAATTTACATAGCAGGCCCTCTTCCTATACCAGTCATACGACGCGCTAAGATCAATGAATACAGCACAAGTTTTTAATTTGTTTTCAAACTGTAGTTGATAGGACTTAAGCACAGCAGCTTCGTCCAGACATACACCAAGCTTGTTCTTTTGGAATGATTTGTTTGACCCGAGATTCGTCGCGAACTATAAGCACCATCTGCTATATTAAGTACGCTACTATGCACATTTGATTTATTCGCTTTTTATACGTCCTTCAAACGTGAAGTGTATTCATACAAAAATCAAGGCATAGTAAAAAAACTACTGATTTCAAAATTTGCTCAAAAATTAAGGGTCATGTAGGTATGAAATTGTAACATGTTATTAAAAATTTTTAATAAATGCCTCTGCAAATTTCGTTCTCAGTGTACATCTGATCGGTGTATTTTACATTTAAGTATGTACCAAAAAATAATAAGTTTTTACGCCACTGAATTCCACAAACGAATGACATCAAGTTACTCGAATTAGATGGTTTACGAGTATAAAATCTAGCCAATGCTCCTGTTGACCTCTTGATATCTAAGATGTTTAAATACAAAATGTTTGTTTATCATGATATTTAAAAAATATCCCAATTTTATTAAAGTCATCCTGAGTGTTTCCAAGATGTGATTCTTAATAGTTATTTACAATATAAGTGTTGTAAAACGAGATATTAAAGTTACCAAACGAGGCGTCATCAATCAATTATTAAACATCGAGTTTAGTAATATAAACATACAACAAGAATATTGTTCAAAATTTTATCTACTTACTTACTCCTCTATTTAATATCACGAAGAAAATATATTTGGCAAAAAGTGTAAAATGACGCGACAAGATGCTGAAAAATGTTAAAAACTTTTTTTACAGCACTAGTATTGTAATGAATGTCATTGTAGCACTAGTGCTGCAATAGACGCCCTATTACAACACTAGTGTTGTAATGAATGCCATTACAATACTAGTGCTCGAGTATCGACACACAAGTAATAAGGATGTATCACACGTGTATCGTACAACATTTTTTCTTATCTTTATCTTATACGAGTTATAATATAATTGACATTTTTGTGAAAAGATTACCTATCAAATATTATTTTCCCCCTCCCTGTATTGTAAGCAACCTATTTTGACACTGCTTTGACAGACGTAAGTGAAAGTTACAACAAGGTATTGGTTACCCTTAACGACAGGATGTAAGTCAACTTACATCCCTAGGGAAATAATCTAAAATTATTATAAGTAGCTTTAATTTTTGATTTCATCAACATATTACACAAATCCGGACAAAAATCCGGTGATATTAATTGAAATGAATATTAATGGTACAATTATTACAATTATTCACATTATTAACAAAATTTGGAAACACGTTTTCTCGTTTCTTCTGGATGTGTATTACATTTTCTGACTCCACAGATCCTTCATTTCTAACCAATATTTCTGTCACTGTTGAAGCACTGCAAGAGACTTCTGGCTGGGTCTTATTGTATAAAATTTTATTCGCTACTTCCTTTTTATTATTGAGGGACTCAGCTACGTAACTTTCCGCAATAGTAGCGGATTTCCATCCACCATTTCGCTTGATAGCTAATACATCAACTCCAGTATTTGCTAAAAAAGTTGCCGACGTTCTTCTAAAAGAGTGTCCAGTATACATTTTGAAGTTCTCAAACTTTAGAAATTTCGCAATTTTACTTGGAATTGACGAAAACGTATTTTCCCGGCAGTCTGGTTTAAGCACTTTCCATTTTAATATCGGATAAAGAAGCGCGGATTAATAGTCGTCATGTGGGATCTTGTATCAATGTACTTTTGAATTATTTTGAAATGACAAACCTGAGTGTCGTCACTTTTTGTCACTGTAAATGTACGTAACATTCCATTTTTGGAGTCAGGAATCGTCCCAATTATGACTTCTTGACTTATTTTAACATTGTCCATTTTCATTTCACAGAGTTCATTAGAACGGCGGCTCCAGCAACTCCCATTACCACTACGACCTTTATCAATAAGTATATATCATCGGTCGCTTCAAGCATGAACTTATTCACATCTTCCCTGTTAAACACATTCAATTTTTTGGGTCTATAACCATAATTTTTTCTTTTCAAAAATGCTCGAAGTTTTGGATACTTAGAAATACCTATATTTTCTTCTATAAAAAGGGTGGACTTCGACATCGAATACTCACACCATAAGCTTCAATATAGCTCTTTTTTCGTGGAAATACGCCAAAAACAAGGTTTCTGAGACTGCAGTAGCCGTCTTGCTTTGGTACCAATTCTTAAAGGATTTATATGCTGCTTTATACCTTTTTTTCGACTTTTCCGGTAGTAGAGATAAACAAGCAATATTCGTTGATTCTTCTATCTCTGAAACATCCATTTTGTCCACACAAAATCAAACAATTCGACTTCTTTAAACTTTTCGCTATGGATTGCCAACTTGACGTTGTTGATAAAACAAAAACTGCTTATGTTGCTCTGGCAACGGATCACGGTTGTGTTCATAATTTAATGAGAATGCTATCGAATGTAATGATAATGAAAATCCAAAAATATTTTCCTGTAAACATACAATACAGGGAGGGGAAAAATGTTATGTATTATATGGGATGTAAGTACATTAACCAGTCTCCAACATTTTTGACAGCCCTCGCTATCGCTCAAGCGCAAACTCGTCTTCGACTGGTAAATGTTACTTACATCCCTTATAGTATAAATAACTATTAAAAACATATTAGTTGTGTTACTGTTCTGTACTTACTATACTATTGCAACCAAGTACAAATTTTTTTAGAAAACATTAGAAAAGAATGCTGTCAAACAATTTGTAATTTGCCACAAAGTTCGGAACAAGTTTCATACATTTTCAACATGAGCGGTTCAGATCTTCCATCCGACATCGAAAAAGTGGCTACTGGCGTAATTTCCAGTCTTCCTGCTCGAAAAATCACGGGCAAAATATGAGTTGGCCTACTCACGGTATCAGAAATGATGTGAAGAAAAGAACATAAAAACTAACTCCAGTAAAAAGGTATTGTTAGCCTATTTTAATGATCTATCCAAAATTAAAAAACCATCCTCTCTTTGGGCATACTATTCAATGTGGCGGAGTGTGATGTCTCTTAGAAGAAATGTGGATATTAATAAATGCTCTCATTTAATTGAGTTTTTAAAAAGAAAGTGGAATGGATATAGACTACAAAATCGAAGAAATTAACGAAAAACGATATCGGTGCTGATGAATAACTGATGCTGATGATAACAAGTTTTTTATGGCGAAAGTAGCATTTATTGTTGGACTAGCAGGAGCATGTAGGAGAGAAGAGCTGACAAACAAGAACGGCAAATGTACAAAACAGCCGCCAATGGAAATAAACACTTTTGGAGATATGCTGAAGACTATTGCTTTGTTTTTAAAATTATCCAATCCAGAACAATATACTGGCCACTACTTTAGAAAGTCTTCTACATCGCTATACATTAGCCAACACCAGAGTGGACATTTTGACCGTAAAGAAGCACGGGGGATGGCAGTCAAATACAGGAAATAAGGAAAATGAAGCAAGTAGTATCCAAAAACTGAATATATTTAATGCAAGTTAAGTCAATTTCATCAAGTACACCTGGTATTAATTTAAATAACTGCAATAGTTGTGTAATTAATATTTGCAATAAATAATTTGTAATGCTGTATTTTAAACCAAGCTAGTGCAGTAATATCTAACATTACCTAACTAAAATCAGTGCGGTAACGGCTTCTTATCTCTCGATCGTAGATAAAATGTCTGAAATAAGGCTTGTTAAATTTATGTTTCAAAAAGACAATGAGATCTTTTCTGATAAATGAAGAAAATACCTGCTGTTTTGAAAACCAATTTTTTTATAAAGTAACCTTAACGACAGGGGATGGCGATCGTCGACTACTGCAGAGGGATATGTTGTAAATTCCCTGGAAAACAAGAAGCAATTAGCAAAAAGGATCATGGGAACAAGCATGGCACTGACTGTTCAGAATTCAAACTTGTCTTCTGGGATACAACATTTTAATTGTAAAAAATGTATTGTTAATGTTTACAATGAATAAATGATTGTTTTAGACACATTTTCGATTTGGGTATTTCAAAAAATTCTAGAATTGAATGAATCGCTACAGAGCTGAATTTTTTAAATTATCTGGTCATTCCTCTTTGAAAAACGTACTCCACCTTTATTTTGATTTAGCCGTTTCCGAAAAAAATCTTTTGTCTTTTTGCTAAACACGTTACTGAAATAATAAATCAGAATACTATAATAAAACACCAGTCGTTTTAATTTCCTTACCAATGTGTTATTGACTATACTTGTCAAATTGTCATATCGATCGAGTATGCAAGAAACAATTAATGGAGCATTATTTATATAGCGAATAAGCTGACATGAATCTAATTCATCACATATCCAAAGTCAAGTAAAAAATGCTAAAAGTAGGTAATCTTTTGCTAATCCTTCTTAGACAGATTTTGTTTCATCGTAATAGACATGACCCTCCAAGAAGAGCAAGGAACCCTCAGTTAGAGGAGGAAATTCAGGATGAGGTTACTGAAAGCTTGTGTAAAGCTGTCGGTCCAAGTTCATGCGCTAAACTGGGTTGTTCCTGATACCCTTCAAGAATATCTGCTATAAATCTTTACCACGTCCAAAATATGCGTTCCACGTCTCCTGCTGATTAGTCAATTACGCAAATCCAAATTTTAATAGTATTGTAGGTACGGTATAATAAATAGTCAGAATTAGAAAATTCTTTGTTGAAGACAGACTTAAAGGATTTTTTAGAATATGCGCCCTTGGAAATTAAAAATCTAGCATGGCGTATGCACGATGTTTCACCGCACCATTTTAGCATTTCGAAAGTTAATCCTTAAACGTGATATATAAAAATCCGATTTTTTCGAAAAAAGTTAATTTTGTAAAAATAAATGTAAAGCAGATAAAGTTTTTAAAAAAATCAGCTCAACTCTGTAAAATGACACATTTGTCCAAATTTTGACCCAACAAAAATGGTGTCCACTTCTGACTTCCCTGACCATACAGAACATCTACTGTAGAATAGTTTCATGTCTGTTTATTTCCTACATAAAATATTAAAATGTTATTAAATAATATAAGTCAGTTCAAAAATTAGTGCTGGAAAGATTATTCGCTGGGTAACCCATTGGGGACCTTCTATCTTCGTTAAAGGACACTTTGATTTTTTGTTTGATGTCGGATTTAAATTTTGAAGAATATTGTAGATATACTAATGGGAAATCGCTCTCGTGTTAAAAATTTACTAAAAGAACAGAACGTATGTTTATAACATATGGGTTTAAAGAAAAAATTGTTTTTTACTATAAGTTTAAGAGACTGTGTGGAATGGCGTAACAGTAAATTGTTCTAAATTAAGCTTTAAACTTCAAGTCACATGTATTCTTAACACTTTCGTTTTTAGTTCATCTCGATATCTTATATATTTTTCTGAAATGTATGTATTTTTTAAAAAACATTGCAATTTGTATCAATTTTTATGTACGAAGAACTAAGGTTGCTATGAAGATGACAGTGAAAGTTTCAGCTACAAATATAATTAAAAAAAAAACAAACAGTTACAGTAACAAATAGCTCAGTAACGGGTGTTTCCTACCCGTGCCCGAATGACGGCCTCGATACGTCTTGGCATCTTTTCAATCTGATTCTTTCACGAGCATCCGGTGATTTTAAACAAAACCTAGATTCGTGAATAGCATTTTTTCCATTCATTAGTGCCCCAATTCTGATATTCCCTAGCAAATCTAGGTGGTTGAACCCTATGATTTCTCTGCAACTCGGGAGTGGTTGCAAGTCCTTTTGCGTGTAATCCATCGTCAGATAACCTCCTTCTTATCGTTTTCTCGCTTACTTGGATCTGTTGCACATACTCCAATCAGTTTATTACCCCCACAGAAATTAAAATCTTCAATCACGTAAAACATTTAGTGCAATAAAACGATCATCTCGTTTATTTTTTACGACTCTTCCTACAACAATAAGTCCTTATACTGTACTCGCCATGCCGATTAAACCGATTTACATCCCTTTGTACTTTATTTCTTGTGATATTTAAAACTTTTGGCACGTAATACTGAGTCCTTCCATCCTGAATTAAAGCGATAGTTCTGGCTGCATTAGTTGGAGACATATCCATTTTAAAGTTAAAAAGAAGCAACCTCAAGAAGTAATGCACTTTCATTTACAAAAAACAATTTCATAAATTTTCAAAGTCATGAATATAAATGTTCAGATATGGGGTGAATTTACGCAAATGTCACTGTTACCTTCATAGCAATTTTTATAAAGCAAAACTGATAAAAATTACAATGTTTTTCTTTTAAATCCATATATTCCAGAAAAATAAAGATCTCGAAGTAAACCAAAAACAAAAATGTTAAGAATAGATGTGACCTGAAAACCCGGACCTTCATTCATTATAAACCCTTTTTTTATCAGAGAATGTGAAGTGTGACCCTTTAAGTTCCACACATAGTTACTTAGTAATATGTGGACTGTATGCAGATTAAGTTACCTTGCACTTTCCTGCATAAAAGAAATAATTTAATAGAAGGGAGGTTCCGGTGTTAAATTTATTTATAGATCGGTTTTATCCATTTCCCTGAAATTTTCCTCGTAATGAATACCTTTTTGCATTTAGGAAAGATGACACATTGTGTATAGGTTGATATCACCAAATAACTATGTGCCAAAAATACTTTCTGGAATAGTAAAATTTATTTATAAGTAGGAAGTTGTTTATGATCTAATTATTTCTGGTACAAGAATTTTTTCTTAACTACGTAAAAATCTTGAAATAATAAATATCTAATTGTGTTTGTCTTGACAAAATGGTGTATATCATTTGTTTTGTTTGATAATAATTAGCTCAAGCATTAGAAATAAAAACTTTGAAACTTATTGTTTTTACAGTTGATTTAAGAGTACTTCGAAACAATGCTAAATATAAAAAAATTAGTGGACCTTAAAATATGTATTGTATATTTTTGAGTGATAGTAAATATACATAAAAAATAAACGCACTAGGGTGGTCAATATTTAAACATCATTATATTGATTAAAATTTATTTTAATCCTGCAGATATAGAATGCCTACTGCAGAAATCATTCGTTTTGCCTTTGATTACACGAGGCATCTTCAGGGATCTAAACCCTTACTGCAGGGGCGTGCGGTGAAATTTTAAGAAAGGGAAGCAATTTTTGCAAATTCGTCAATGACGTCATCATAAAAACGTCGATGCTCCGACAGATTTTGGAGAAGTTTATTTTCAATAGACAACAGCGATGTATGAGAAAGTCTCTCCTCCTCCCGAAAAAATGCGTTCTACTGACGAACTTGTGGCAGGTATTGTCAATACTAATTCACACAATTTCTTTGTCTTTTAAAATTGCATTAGTTCCTTAGCGTTATTTTTTGCGCTAATGTCATCAGTTTCGTAAATCACTTTTAGTTCAGATCGCAGTAACACTCGGTCGAAGAACTGGCCATAATGAAGAAGAAGAGATTTAAGCGCATCTTGTGGAAAAGTTTTTCCTTTAAATGCATCAAAATTGAAGAGCTCGACGAAATTAATTTGTTGCTGAATTTGATCGATTATTTCATAAAAGAGGCGTCTGTATGATGTTTGAACATCTCCCACCTTGTCTGTTCGAAGACGCTTGGCTAGTGGCTCTACATTTAACGTCATCGTTTTCTCCCAAAATAGGTCAAAGTCATCTCTCTTTTGGCTTAACATGGACTTAAAATCATCCACTTTTTTTAGGCAAAAAGCAATATCATTTGTTTTAGTTTGTAATATATTAAAAACATTATCCGAGAATGGAAATATTTCTGAAAATATGTTCAACAAATAATTAAAATTAAAATCTCGTTTCAAACAGTTCAAAAACTCCCTCGAACTATTTATTTCTTCTGAGTCCCACGTTTCATTATTTTCTATTATATTCTCAAATAGTTCAATCAGTGATTCACGATTTTCAGATACTGTTAACACACGTCTTCCATTATAGTTCCACCTGGTAGGAGCTACTTTGGGCGATCGTTTGTGGACAATGGAGTCCAAAGCTTGTGTACGTTTTGTTGACTAAAAAAAAGCAGCCATGCTACTTAAAGTATCGAAAAATACTTTACACTCTTTATGTGATTGATGGACTGGGATAAAACTAAATTTAATTTATGAGCAAAACAATGGACAAAAACAACACTTGGGAAAGTTTCTCGAACTTTAGCTTAGGGGGTCTTAATTGTCCTGCCATCACTGCAGCTCCATCATAGCTTTGAGCAACTAATTTTTTCTCTCCATTAATTTCTTTAGTAACGTTATAAACTACGGTATATAATGCATCTGCTGTACGATTTTCGGACACATTCTTAAAACCTAAAAATCGCTCTTGGATACTTCTGCCTATTTTAACGTAGCGTATTACTATAGATAATTGGCTAAAATTAGTGATATCAGTTGTTTCGTCCAGAACAATAGCAGTGAACCGCACCTCGACAATCTCCTGCTTAATTCTTTTTAGAATTATGGTTGCAACAGCGGAAATTAAATCATTCTGGTCTCAATTCGACGTTCCGCGTTAGCCATTTAACTAAGTAAATTTTGAATATTTCCTCTATTTGAAGAAACCCTTGTTTCGTCATGACCTCTAAATCCCAATTCGTGCTGTCCGAGAAAACAAACAACATCAATAAGTCTTCTTAATATTTGCCTATTCTTATAGATTAGTTCATTGTGTTGGCGGTGACTAATTTCTTTTTCTTTTATGACGGCCTGCAAATGCGTTTTTTACAGCTTTATGGAAATTGTTTAAATCGGAAAAACCAGTTTTATTCCAGAGACCTTTTTCATTTTCAAAAAGTAAACATGGCCAACAAAATAATTTACTTATATTTTCACACCCTGTTAGTCATTTAAATTGTTCGTATTATTTTTCAGGATAAAAATGTCTAATACAGTTTTTCATTTTTGTGGTTAAATTTTTCATCGGCGGTTTTGCCCTTTGGAAATTATTTGAAGCAGCTTATCAAGTTTAATGTTGAAAATCCCTTTATTATTAAGACACACACTACACATTCACACACACTCTTCTTACTAAATTCTCCAACATTTACAACGTTATTACCGACGAAGTTGTCGTCCGTATTATTGTCTTCCATATCGCACCAGGCACGATGCCACGTACGTACCACACAACACACGGATAGCCGTTTAAACAAAGAACCTACTCCAACGATAGCTTCCCGCCCACTTAAAGCACGCGACTGAAATGCAAAAATTGCAAACAGCCTGTCGAAAGTTCAAGTTTATTTTTTGGCGGCCAAAAACGGTTGGCTTTTATCCAAACCCTGGTCGTGCTTATCAATTAATTTACACTATCTTTGAAGATTTATAATCCTGATTTTTGCGGCATGTGAAATAGTTATTTTAATCCTTAAAAAAGTAATATAAATATTTTTTATGGTGCAAAATTTACTGATTTTTAGCCATTTCCGACAGCTTGTAACATTTCTATTTTTTGTAATTTAATAAAAATAATAACTCTCTCACGCTCTCATATTATTTATCTTTGAAATGCCGTTAAAAAGTTGTCTATAATAAACTTAGATTTTTTTTATCATTTGGGTTAAAAGAACACCTTAAATTAGCAAAAATTTTAAGCCGACCGATGGATGCTCTTAATGTAAATGCACAAGAAAACTATATTAAACAAAAAACAAATTTAGTCAAAATGCTCTATAAACTTACCTTCACCGTTTTCTAGTGAATTCATATTTTTTGTGTACTTCCTCAAACATGTAATTTATTTATTAAAAACATCTGGCAAATCCACGAGATACATGCGGTTGTTCCTTCTCTTCCATCGAAAGCCAGTTTCTCTTACCCACTTTTTCAGAAAACTAATATAATAGTTGAAATGATTGGACATATCATAATTTAGTTTCTGATAGAGAGACTTAATGGTAATATGTTCTTTTTGGGCATACGTGCGATAAATGGTATCCCGTATCTTATTTTTTAAGTAGTTAGTTATCTTGATATGCTCTTTATTTCTTGTTGATGATAGTTCTTTGAATCTTTTGAACGATTTTAGTCCATTTTTTCTTAAATTAAATATCGATCTTAAATTTACTTTTCTTGTGTTGTTGTTTTTTCCACCACATTCTGAAGGGCCAAGGAAATTCCTGCAGCTACTTGTTCTTTTTCTAGCTCAAAAAAAGCTAATATATTAAGAATAATAAGCTGGCTTTGCTCACTTAATCGTTTATGTCCAGTTTTTTTCGATATTTTCAATATTGACTTTGTTTTGATACATAGATATTTTAACGTTTCGAAATGTCACATTTAAGAATTTTTCAACGTGACAAGTTTAAGTTGAAATAAGAATAAACGTGACTTTTTTTAGTAAATTCACTGTTACAAAGATGCAAAAAATGACGTCACTGCATATCCGAAAAATGTCTATTATACTTATGTAGTTGGCTTCTAGAACTGCACTAAATCAAGTGTGAAAATGATGAACAGGTATAATTTTGGCGTGAACGAAGATGGCGAAACTAATAATGTTCGTTTAACAATAGATATAAAAAATTAGGTACCAGTCTATATCTATATATGTGTAGAACTAAACATTTACATTTACTACTTTACCACACCTTATAGATAGAATGATTCATTTATAACTAGAGAATTTCCATTTCGAAGCCAATTTATTTATTTCCTTATTATTGTTTAGCTCAAAAAACAGAAGATGTATATTCTTATATGGATGTGCTATGCAATACCCATACATTCATCTAATAGAAACAAACAAATGACTGATTGAAGCTGAGAATATCTATGGTACATTTGAGACTGATAAAAAAATAAAAACTGCAAATACTAATGCTTTAAAACTATAGTCGAATGCGGTCTTATCGTACGGGTTCAAAAGTCACCAACATTATAAATCAAATCAGAAAACACAGTGAACACCAAAATGTTGTGTGATTCTTTTATCGAGCTATTAAATCTCGATGGGCTATTTACAAATATATAGGGAGAAAGAAAATAGTTTTTTTTATTATATTACGCAATATTATTAAGATAGCCACTTAATATTATTTTATATATTAAATGCCGAGGGACTAAATAAGAAAATTCGCTAAATATCTATTTGGTTAAAATTTTTTGGTTGGCAAAAACAAAAATACACAAAATGGCAAGCGCCTTAATAAAGTCGGAAGGCGGTTCGAATCAGTGGAACAACCAGGATATGTTCTGTTTATACAGCCACTTAATGAAAGTGAGATTTTTTTTATAAATTACCAAAAATTATGAGCCCGCTTGACTTAAAAATCTAACCACCTATACAATGTTATTTATTTGAATGCAGGCCACCCCTGTGCAAAGAAAACTTTTTATACATACAAAGCAAAATAGGTCATCGTAAGAATTATGGCTAGGTGATTTTTAACTCGTTTTTAAATCACCCCGGTAAGTGAACGTTTATTCGTTTTAATCGCTAAAACCTCATAATAGCTTGTGCAGCTTCATGAATTTCTCGGATTCGTTGGCGCGTTGTTGTAAGCACAACGTAAAAGTTCCGACGAACTGTGATCCTTCTTGTTTTGTTAGTGTTAGGTGATAATACTTTATGCCAGTAATCAGAAGGTAAAAAGCACAACTTGGAACACTTAAAACATATGTTTGACATTGTGAGGTTGGAACTGTTTGGAAAGTAAATAATTCAAAACTGGTACTATAAGGTACAAAATTATTATACAGGGGTTAAAATATGGCTTAATATATATAGCTTTTTTTTTGCATTGTGATAACAAAAAAAAATTATTTTGCAAACATTTTATACACTTTTGTTAAACACACAAGTTAAGTAGTTATTACTTGCCTCGTGAGATTTTTTCAGGTCTTTACGTTTAAGGGTCCCTAGATGCTGGAAAACATGTTTTCTCAATTCCGTCTGTCTGGAGGTATGTCTATATCCGTCAGTCTGTCTGTTCGCGGCATAGCTAAAAACTACTTGCATGCGAAAAATACAGGCTATATATTATATATATAGCATGTATGTTTCGTTAGCCCCGAGTTTCTGGTAAAGCGATTTACCGATTTTTATATATCAAATTTTGTCTTATTAATAAAAAATGTATTTATTTTAAACACGCTTTAAAATTGGTATTCTATAATTATTTATTTAACGCCTACAATATTACAAATTAAAAAGTAAGCAAGAAAATGGTGTCAAATCTAATAAAAACAATTTTTAAATTAACATTCACTGGCTAATATCCACGAGCCAGTGGCAAAAGCTCTGAGAATCGGTATAAGGAATGTACAGAAACTTGTGCACGAAAAAAAAACATAATTTACTTCCGAATAAGATTAAGAAATGTACACGAAAAAATCCAAAGGCAAAAGACTTAAGTTACAATGCAAAAATGGATATTCATAATGCAATTTATGATTTATACATTTCAAAGACTAATATAATCCTTCAGAAATTTTTTAATATTATAGACCAAAATATATTATCATCACTTAAATAGTCCTCATCTTCTGAGTCGTCCTCAAATGGCGCAATGATCATTGGTGCTATTTCGACATCTAGAACTCGTTCTCGATTCCACCAATCCCATATAAATTTCTCCGTATGTTTCACAGATTTCTTCCAGTACTCCGGCTTAATATAATTTAATGAATCTTGCCAAACAATTTGCACTTCAACTGATGTAAGACCATTGTTCAGTGGCAATGGTATGGCAGCAATCGTAAAACCTCATTGCCATTAAAAAAGTTTTACTTTCAGCATATTGGGTAAAGGATTTTGTTTTTGTTTTATTAGCCAGTCATAAATATCACTCTTCTTCCAGGATGAAGTAGGTTGTTTATTTAAGATTCTTGAATGATAAGATGCATTGTCCAGAATGATTAAAGATGGAGCATCTAAATTTGGAATCAGTTGTTCTTTTAACCACTTTTCAAACAACTCACAGTTCATATTATCATGGTAGTCCATACTTTTGGATGTTGAAGAAAACAGTAAACTTGCACCTGGGAGAAATCCTGTTGAAGAACCTGTATGTAAAATGATGAACCGTTTTCCCGCCCCACATCCCTTTTTTCTCTTGACACTTTTTACAAACTCATCCTGCCAAGATTTCGAACCACTTCCATTAGAAAATATGTAAGTCTCGTCTAAAAATACCACTTTTCTAGTTTTTTAATTAGCATTTTCCGTGTATTTCTTTAAAAACTGGATACGCTGACTTGCTATATGTGGCATCTCGCATAAAAATCTTCGATTACAGTTCTTTTTATATCGAAAACCGAAGATTTTTATCAATTTTGACAACGATTTTTGTCCAATTTCCAATATGCCTCGATTTTTTAAAGCTTCTTTTAAAACTTGAAGGGTTATATTAGTTTTTGATGTGTATAAATCGAAAATTGCATTACGAACATCCGTTTTTACACTGTCACTTAAGTCTTCTGTCTTTAGCTTTTTTCGTGTACATTTCTTAATCTTCTTCGGCAGTAAATTGTGCTTTTTTTCATGCACAATTTTCTGCACCGTCCTTATAGCGATTCACAGAGCTTTTGCTACTGTCTCCTGGATATTGGCCTGTGAATTTTCATTTTGGTAATATTTTATTAGATTTAATACCATTTTTTTCGCTTGTGGATGCAAAAAACCCGAAAATTGCTTTCTATTACTCATTTTGTCACTGACTTGTCAATCTGACTTTGAAGTGACATCGCTCAAAGATTTTTGCAACTTCTGGTATTTATATGTTTATCCTCTTTTTTCATATGAAAATATCATAGGTCTATCTAATTCATCTTCCGGATTTTATGCGGAGGATATGATTACACGTAATAAAAGAAAAACGTCGTTGATAAATCGTATGACACGATAACACTGGTTTTAACTATAGCTACATTTTTCTGATAATTCGGTTACAGAATATCTTTCATATTTGTTAATTTCACACATAAGGCTTAAAATTCACAATTATTGTTATATTGAGTTTGAAGAGACTTAGACCAAAAACATCCCGTTAAGGACAATTATAAAAAATTTGCTATAATTAACTTACCAAAATTATATAGTACTACCTGTAGAAAGTAAAATAAGTCAAAACCCTTATACGACATTGACAAATGTATTGGTGTCCACTAATTCATATTATACTAATACTATTATTGTAATTTTTCCACACGTGTATAATGAGTAAAAAACTGTAAAAATCTTTCCTTTATACTATAAGAGGCAAGTGCTATTCTAAAAATATATTGCAACTGTATTATGTCACAAAATGCAGTGATATTTTAAACTTTACTATAAATTTCATCATACCTTCTATCCATATATTAAGATAAGAAAAATATCACTCATAATCTATTTTTCTACGTGGGGTGTGGACTTATTGGCAAGGTTAACAGTTAATATAAAATAGGTTACGGCCTTTGGTATTGCACTAGTCTCATTTGTGAAACCTACAGTAAACAACATGTTTTCCCTGGTAAGTAAAAATTCTAAATTCTTCTGTTGAAAAATAATATATCTATGTAGGTAAGCAAGACATTTTTTGGTTATTTTCAATATTTTTAGAAAGATAACACAATCAATATTTTTCAGACTTTATAAAAGTTATTAATATTAACGCCGTTTATTACTTGATATACATTAGTAGGTAAATATTTATACAGCCTGGAGTCTTTTATATACAGGGTGTGTCGAAATACGTGGGCAATCTTTTAGCTCTCAGATCAAGCAAAAATAATGCTAGTTATTTTAGTAAACTGCATATCAGTTGAGATATTCGGTCTGAAACAGAGACCATAGAAAAACACTTTTTAAAAATAATTTGGCATTGTTGAACTTGTTGGAAGTAATAGTCTAAAAAGTCAACAAGTAACAGGCCAGGAAGGTTGGGAATAGAAATGTGCCACCCAGTTATCTATAAGCAAGAAAGGTATTTATCGATTTTTAAAAAATTGAAATGATTTAAAGAAAAATGGTCTTTTATGTACACTGTAATCATAACTACAATAAATGTATCCACTAGTTAAGAATGTCTTTCTTCCCTTAGACCTTGTCTCATTTTTTTTTGCCTTTACAGATCTATTTGACAAAATCTATTTAGAAAGTATTGACGTTTGCCAGTTTCATCAACTTAATCTAGTATGACTACCGTCTTTCATTAAGGGGCGTTTTTCTCGCAAACGTTTTAATTTTTAGAAAATAATAAAGAGTAATTTCTATCTATAAAAACATCGATGGGACAAGAACTTTGTTCTGTTTGGTCAAAAAAACTATTTGTTTAAATTAACAAAAATAGTGAAGAAGTTTTTCAAAACAGTTTATACCGAAAAGTCTGTAAATTCTTTTTTTGTAAAAAATTATATAGAAGTTGATTCAAACAGGATATATTGAGGAACAAATTATTGTTAATTTAAGTTAATATGGATAGGTAAGTCATAAGAGTTTGATCATTATCGGCAGCATTTCAAAAATATTTGGATATATTTTTCTGCAGTATAATATCAATTTATGATATAACAAATATAATTTCAAGTTAATTTTTTTGAGCAATCCTGTATCTTGTTCTGTAGAACAACATATCCAAAAATTTGGAAAATCCACCTGTGCGTAGAAGAATGCCATGTGAGTATTCAGAATAATTTGTTTGCAAATATCACCTTTTTGATCACTCTGTACACAAAAGAAAAATTAGAATTCATTGTATGTACTTTGAAGGGTTAGTTTTAATTTAAAGCATGTTTACTTTTCGATCAATTTTAACAGAATGGGCTGCATATAACCATTAAAAAATATATGTACATTATATATATATATATATATATATATATATATATATATATATATATATATCTGCTAAGAGATAGAGGTTTCAGCAATGGTATGTTCGAACTAAATAAGGAAAACATTTCAGTATTAGAATTGGAGGCTAGTTGAAATTTTCGCAATTATGCGATATATTTTTTAATTCTCTGTGTAATAGGTGGTGACATTTTTATTTAGAATCCACTTTACCTCAGGCTTAAGGAATATAACAGATTATCCAAAGAGAAAACCAGATTTGATTTGTTTTGTCTACTAGATATATTAGGCTTTAAAAAAGGTATCAACATTTCAATTATTCAGGACAAATTGTCTGTAGTTTTTCATTAATTTTGCATTCACTCTTGACGATAATATAATATACAGGGTGCATTTTCTTTCGTAGGTATTATAAGGGTAGAGGCTGAACAGTAAGAGATACTAAAAACCAAAATACGTTTCCCGTTCTCTTTTTTACTGTTTAGTTTAATGGCGCAGTCAGATCTACGCTAACTGGATTGGCTTAAAAAATACAGGGTGATTCTCAAAAGCTCCGGTTTCTTATTATCTTTTAATACTCGGTTATTTATGGACATAAAAAAAAATTAATACAAAATTTTATGACTTTTTATGTAGAATCCAGCGGCGTACTTAGAAAAAAATATAGATGTTTTCATTTTTGATATATTATCAAAAGTAGCATTTCTTAAATGGGGCACAATTTATCTAAGTTTTTGGGTTTGTAACAATATATAATAATTAATATTTTGCTTTGTCCTAAATAGCTAAAATACCAAACAAAAATTTATTTTTAGTTGGCCATGGACTGAATTCTTTAGGCGTTTGTTTTTGTTTGTTCACATGTAACAATTAAATATTGATTGTCAAATTCTGTTTTCGATTATATTTTTTAAAAAAATTTGTCCAAATTGAATGTTTTTTTAAAACTACGAAAAGTTAAACATGTTTGAGTGCTATATTCAGAGTAATAAAAACAAAAACGCCACTTTAGACCTATATTTTGAGCGTTACACGGAACCACGACAGCCAGACAAACAAACATTTCAAAGATTATATGACCATTTAAGTGCATATAGATCATATGCAAAACCACGAGGTAACATTGAGGTTACAATAAGGAAAATAGAGAGAGATGAAATAAATATATTAAATGTAATAATGACAAAGACATTGGCATAAGTAAATCTAAAGTTCTAAAAACGTTAAAACAGCATAAGAATAAACCGTATAAAATAAGGAAAGTTCATAACTTACACAAACAGATTAGTCGGAATCCCAATTTTTTTCAAAATGGAATATGGACTAACAAAGCTTTTATATCTAGCGAAGGAATTTTTAATCGACATAACAATCGATATTGGTCAAACATAAATCCTTATCAGACCTCAGTTAGTGTACAATAAGGACGCTTTGAGTTTCATGTGTGGGTGGCATTATATCAAAATACAGTCCTTAACTACAGGATTTATAATGAAAATTTGAATGTTGGAGGATTCATCTAAATTTTGGAAGACTACCACAAGATGATGCCCAGCCCATAAAAGCCATATGGTAAGGCACTTACTAACTGTCATTTTCGGGAAAAATTGGCTTGGTACATATTGAACAAACAAATGGCCTCCACGTTCCCCCGACCTGACGCCACTAGACTTTTAGTTTTGGGGATTTATCAAGAATGAAGTATATAAAACCCGAAGTAATACTTTAGAAGAACTTAGAGCAACTTTTATTAATTGCATTGTAAGAGTGCCAAATATTCATATTTATAACGCCACTCGTTCAGTTGCTAGCCAAGTCCAAAAATGCATCAAACAGAATGGAAATCTATTTTAGCACCTTTTGTGAATAAACAACTATGCTAATCGTTAAGTATTCAAGATAATTGTTGAGTTGTTATTATAATTTTTTGTTGTTTTTTGTAGATGTTTTGGTTTATCAATGTTTTAATATTCTTGGTAACTGAGTTTTTAAGATACCTATTATAAAATAAAAAATGATTCAATCCATGGCCATCTAAAAAAAATGTTTTTGGGTATTTTGGCTATTTGGGACAAAGAAAAATATTAGGTATTATATATTGTTGCAATCGCAAGAAAAAATGCAATTTTTGCTAGATACTTAGATATAGGTTGTCCCGTATAAGAAAATGCTACTTTTGGTAATATCTCCAAAATTAAAACATTTATATTTTCATAAGTACGCCGCTGGATTCTACGTAAAAAGTCATAACATTTTTGTATTTCACCCTGTATTTTCTAATCCAGTTAGCGTAGATCTGATCACGCCATCAAAATTAAATTAAAGTAAAGAAGAGAACGAGACACATATCTTAGTTTTTTTTGTATCTCTTGCCGTTCAGCCTATACCCTATAATATCAACGAAAAACACCACCCTATTCATTGTTTAAATTAAATATAGGTTGTTACAATCGGATTATATGAAAAACTATCTAAGCAAATATCAAAAAAATCATTTTTTTGAGTTTTTTTACGAAAAAATAATAACTTTTAAAAATTACCTTTTGAACAAATAATATAATTAACATCTAAAGTTCACATAGTTTAATGTGCAATTCCAAATGTTCCCATTTGCCACTATGCAACGTCCTTAGGTTCCCTAAAACTTTTTCATAGCTCCAAAGACTGAATCCTGTTTCCGAGCGTTTAAATTTTTTTATATTTTGAAGTCTTGTAAAAATCTTCTCGTTAAAAGTATCCTATAAAAATGAAAAAAGCTTCTAAAGGGGTCTTTGATCCGAAATTTTCCAATCCATAAAAGAAAAAGATTGCTTAAACTATTTTGTACATTTTAAATGTAACAACTATATAATACGAGCTCTAATGATTTTCTCATCTCATTCCCAACGATGTACAGTGCTCATGGGTCAATGCAAATTAATACAATTTTAAATCCAAATATTTCGAAAATTATTAATTTGAAATATATAATATTGGCACAATCAATATTTCATTCTAGCATATAGAATGTTGCATTTAAAAAACCCAAGGTGATGTTAATTTCAGAAAAACAAAATACCCTGTATATCTGCAAAAAATACAATTCGAAGAATGTTTTACATGTTTTATTCCTATTAAAATACATACGTTAATTGAAGGGAGGGGGGTTCTAGTTAGCATTCTCTCAATTTTGTTGAAAGCTTTATTTTACACTATAAATAAGAACTTTTTTTTAAACAACATTAACAAACATAACTCATCTCATGTAAGCATATCCCTGAGAGGGCTTACATTTTAGCATCACCCATACTCCTAGTTAGCAGTTCCTAGTTCCTTGGGTTAACAAGTTTGTAAAGTCCTTAGGTTAACCTGGAATGCATTGTAGTTAAACTGAAGTGTTTAATTAGATCTTTGGGTTTCAGTTTTAGTTAAGTGGTATCTGCAAATATTTTACTGGGTAGGTTACGTACGAGCTGGAGTATAATCAGATATTGTCTAGAATATAATGTGAAGTAAAGTTTTATAACCTGTTCGCAATAATTATTTACAAATTTATAGCTTTACATTTTCAGCTCAATCATATTTAGTATTTTAAAATAGAATTTTCGACGTATCGTTTTTTTAACCATGATTATTATAAATTTTTTCCAACTATAACTTGGTAGGCGATGGGTATGTAGAGGGTTCTCAGGAAAGAAGGCGTACTACCTTATCTCAGAAGTTGTACAATGTACATCCAAAAAATTTTTGATTTAAAATGAATTGTTTAATTATAATGTTGTTACCGTCTCTCTAGACCATGATCTTCGGGGTACGTAGCTCAGATGGTTTTATGGAACGAAAATCCCAGTTTATAAACTAATGGTAGAGCTGTGTGTTGGCTTCGCTGCTGATACATTTAATTATAGAGACTAGGCTAGCATATTCTCCCTCCTTTGGAACTTTAAGATAAATAATAACTTAACGGGGTCTTAAATAATAGACGTTACTTATGGAACTTTACGAATAATAAACGTTATACTAATTAATACCTATGAGTTTTTAGAAAAATAAATAGTTATAGAGCTCTAATGGCTCGAGTATTTAATTTAGGTTATAGACAGGCCTAGGTTAGGATATGTGAGGATAGGGAGTTATCCGCAAGGAGGTTTACAGCAGGTCTGTACTTTATCCAAGTATAACTTAGAAATGGAGATGAGACTGAAGTTAAGTCTGAAGCTAATGGAAGCCGTGTCGCTATTTATAATAGGAAAAGTGCCTTCTGAAGGCAAGTTCAATGGTAATGAATTTATATTAATAAAATAATTAATTCACTTAATAGTCTGAGCAAAATATAGTTGAGAAATTCTTAGTCTGGGAGGTATTGACCGGATTTTTCTAGGATGTTACAGGATGTTTATAATGCTCTGACCGGGTATCAACTTTTCTATTTTAAGTGTAACTCCCTGCATATTTATAGATATTTGTGCAGATCCACTAAAGTCAAGCCCGACAATTTTTAATGGTATGTCTCAAACTCTACTTTTCCAATATTTATCATTTAGCATCTATCTTCGGGATTACAACTATATTTAAAGAGATGCTACTACGACACTTGAGTAATTTTTAAATATCTGTTGCCCTGGTGCAGTGATGCCAACCTTGGAGTTTTGATAATTTCCTTTTTTTAACCGCTTATCTGAAATTTAAATTGATCAATTAAAGATATATTCAGTGATATATAATATAATGAGTTTACCACTCAATATTTCTGACCGTTACCTTCAGAAAGTTTTATACATATTTTTAAGTGTACAAATACGAAATATTATGAAAGCTAGATATATTATCTCAACGTATAAGCGATAACATTTTTGTATTTGATTCTTTTACCTGATAAGTATTTAAGATTTTTTTGGGAGTCATATAAATTCTGAGACAAGACAGTACGTCATTTTACATTGGACACCCTGTACACGACTTCGGGAACTTTGAAGGCGCATTTAAACACTCCCGAAGTAGCGACTAAAATAATTCTTTTGCGATCTTAGAGTAAGCGTTTCAATGATCCTGAATCAAAAATGCACTGCATTGTTTTTTTGACCTAACACTCGTTCTGACAATAGTTATAGGAAACAAAATCAGTAAGGTTACACAAATATCTTTATTAAATATTATTAGAAAAGTTTTCAATTTTTTTATCATCATTACTTTGCTGCACAACAGAGTTTTTATATTGATTTCTTTTATTTTATATTTTCTTAATTTTGTAAAACAAAAACTAAAAATATTAGTTTAAACACAAAGAAATTTTATTACTAATATATAAATTTAAGGATTTTGTGACTATCGAGGACCTAAACTCCAAATGCAGTTGCTATAAAATATCAAAAGCCCTCCAAACCCATTCCACTAGTAAAATCGCACTTTTCATGCTTGAGGCTTTGTATTCACAAAGCTAAAGTTGCTTCTGAGAGAAATAAATATAATATTTTGTGGAAACATTTTCACTTCCTTATCTTTGCTCTTTTATGAAGCTACAATAACCTGCATAACTTCAAAATAAACGCGGTTTAAAATTTTCTATAAAATTTTATTACTTAATACTGCTCCAAGACATTTTATACAATGATATGTTGATAATAAATAAAATTGTTTTACAGTTTAGAGAGTGTGTTGTTTTGAATACAAAAAATTCAACATTATGAACTTTACTTTCTTTGTAAAAAGTAAGTGTTGTAATTAAAAAAAAGCTCTATCAATCTTGCAGATCTTTGCGTTTTAGGGTCTCTAGGCATTAAAATATTTTAATTTTTTCCAATTTTTCAGATTGATTTCAAATTTTGCTCAAAAATCAATGGTCAAATGGATAAAGTGTTTTAAAAAATAGTACAAACACTACTTATCTCGTAGGCCTCAAATTTTACACAGAAATCAAATGTTGCATACAGACAAACTGGTAAAATATTGGTGCCAGATTATTATAAAATCAGTAAATTCTTCTTTATCCAGAACTTTCCACGTAAAGAATTCCGCTATGTACAGGTAACTCATTTTACATACGCATTTTTTTATCTATGAGCATTCCACGAAGGCTGAAAGTCTAAGTACTGGGTACCGTGGTTGCTCTAAGTGAAGACAGGAAAATATATTCATGGAGGATATAAAGATTTGCAGATTAGAATAAAGGACCGAATAAAGTGGGAGGTTCTTGGTCTTTACAGTTGGACGATGAAAGGATGGTTGTAGGTCGACACAGATCGCCCACAGTTCGACGATGCTCTAGCTCGATTATCTGTCAATCGAATTCTTTAAGCAAAATTAATGATATTAAGCATTGAAGGAGAAACTGCTTCCCGTATATGCCAGCAATACTCGAATCTGGGTCTGATTTTCGAGCTCGGAAAAGGAAACTCAATTTCTTCGAGGATGCCCTGGTGATTTGATCATGTTTGTGACATTTCTGAAAAGTGATATCAGTCAAACTGAAATAATCTTTGGCTTTAAGCATTTCATTATTCATTTGAATCGTGTGGGTATTATGAGAAAGTTTGTGAGAGAGTAAATATGATTTTGTCTTGGTGGCGTTAAATAGGACAAGATTCTTAGGTACCCATTTTACGATTTTAATGAGGTTCTCGGTCCTCCTGCACGTATCTTAATTTCAATCCTGAAAAACGGTTTGGGAAAATGTATGTTAGAGTAAACAGGACTGCTGGTAGAAAAAAACAGATCATTGATGTGCAGAGAACTCCTGCGTTGTTTTGGTGAGTTTAGATGAATGGCCATCAACCACTACAGAAATATTTCTGTTGAAAAGAAAACTGGAAATCCAAGTACAAAGTTTTGGAGGAAGACCATAGCCAGGATGTTTGTTAAGATATGTATCATGCCCAACTTGATCAAATGGTTTGGATATATTCAGGGAAATCGTGGACATCGATGGATTTATTCCATTGGTGATGGAAGTCGTTTTGGCGGTCATGGTTACATTTACATTTTTCAATGTAATTTAAAAGATCATTTCTAATATACTTCTTCATTGCGTTATTCATAATTGGGAGTAGGGATATGGATCTGCAATTAGCGGACAGAGTTTTGAATCTCTTTTTGGGAACAGACTATACATGAACAGATTTCCAGCTTTAGGGCACTTGGAATAACCTAGGATAGGATAGGGGCCTGTTTAGAAGCGCCCTTTTTTGGAACTATAGTCGGAATGCCATTAAGGCCAGAGTATTTTTTGTGTTTTGAAAATTTTTTGAATCTTGAAAGTAATTTCGTGCATATTATGGCAAAGCTGGTATTGATAGAAGGGGGAAGTGAAGAGGAGGGATTAAAGTTATATCTGCGACGAATTATTTTGCAAAGAGCCCATTATTTGTTAATAACTTTATACAAATCATATAAACTGTAGTTTAGCTCATTTTCTTTAAGGAAGGAAAGTTTTACGGAATTTTACCGAATAGTTAAACATTTTTTAAGCCGCCGTTTTGTTTTTACCAGTTAATCCCTATTTCCCATTTAATCTTTGTACATAATTTCAGTGATTTGGATAAGTACTTTTTTGATACTGAACATTTCATTAGTCAGCCATTTTGTTCTGCCATAATGGCCTTTCGCCAAAATTTTACCTGTTTGAAGGCAATCAGATAAAGAGTTTTGAAGCTATGCCACGCATAGATAGAACGACAGAGCCACAGACCGTGATAAAGTTAAGAGAGCATGTTTTTCTAGGAACCCTAAAAAGCAAAGATCTGCAAAAATATTGGAGAATCATTTTTTTATGCTACTTTCCTCTTATGAGGGAAATAAAAATTAAGTAAAAAATCCCTATTGAGCGAAGTTCAGGTACTTTAGTGGAAAAATGCGTAAAGCCCTTTTGACAGGACTTTCCTTAAACAAAGTGAAATAAATTACAATTTATGTAACATAAAACCAAAAAACTAAATATATGTCTATGTAAACTGCATTTTCTGTGTGTGGGGGAATTTGTTACGAGGGAGGTTCCAGAGAAAGCTAACTTACCATATACAGAATGTTCCTTAATGACATGCTAATATTTAAGGGGGTGATTCTTGGACCCATTTTAAGAAAAAATCTTCATATGAACTTATGTCCTAAACGTCTTAACTTTTGAGATACAGGGTGCTAAAGTTTTCAGAAAAAAAAATATTTTTTTTAATAACTGTGATACTACTGTAGATATCTTTATGAAATTTGGTACACGTGTTTTATGCATCAAGATACATTTTCTAATGTACAAGCAATTTTATTCTTTTTACCAGTGGCGTCCGTACGCGTTTTGCTTAGAATATTTTTGGAGAAAAAAATGGTACGCCACTGCTTTATCTTAAAATAAAAATTATTTTTGGAATTCTCATTCATTTCTAAGCAAAGTCGATCTCTTGATTTTCTTTCGGCCGACGCATAGTTTTCGCTTAAAAAAATAAAAATCGTTTTACTTCAGGGTCAAATCGTTAAAAATCTGATGTGGTGACTGTTGTGTGGAAAGCGTTTTTTTTCTTTTTTCGTGCTATTCAGTTCATTTAATAATAAATATTAATTAATTTAGAAATAAGTAATTGATTTACTTTACTTTATGATTGATTACTTTAGGAAACAATTTTCAAAAAACTTTCATGTGCCAATAAATTACAGCGGGGATTTCAGCTTGCAGAAAACAAAGTTTACAGAAACGGCTTAATTTTATCAATTATTAACAATACTAACATTAATTATAAAAATTGTTGGAAGTGGTCACCTTCACTTAATATGCATGCTTCCGCCCATCTACGCATGGAATTGCGCACTCGTTCAAATATTCCCGGCGTATTCCGTATAGTTTCACACGAGGCAACTATTCGCTCTCTTAAATCTTCTACAGTGTTAACGGGAGTTTTGTACACTAGAGTTTTAATAAAAAGAAATCCAAACTATTGAGATCGGGGGATCTTGTTGGCCATTGCTGAGGTCCTCCGCGACCTATCCAACGATCAGGATAAACTGTATCTAAATGATTTCGGACAATTACGCTGAAATGAGCCGGTGCTCCATCGTGCATGTACCATATGCGGTGCCTTAACGCAACTGGTACATCTTCAAGCAACCCAGGTAGTTCTTCTTCGAGAAAATGCAAATAAGACCGTCCATCAAGACGTCCTGGTAGGAAAAATGGGCCTATGAGATGATTACTAATAATTCCTGCCCAAACATTAAGCGAAAATTGTTCTTGAAAATGGGTTTCGGTTATGGCATGCGGGTTTTCTTCCGCCCACACATGATTGTTATGGAAATTTTGAATAGCATTCCTAGAAAAAGTTGCTTCGTCTGTGAACAAAATTTGTGACTCAAACTGCGGATTTAGTGTAATACTCTGAAGATACCACTGAGAGAAGTTCACACGCTGTGGGAAATCCCTGGGGAGTAATGCCTGTACTCTTAGAATATGATATGGATATAACAAAAAGTCAACTAAAATACGCCAAACAATTTGGTGACAAATATTCAAAGCTCTAGCGATCTTCCTCGTACTCGTCTCAGGATGTTCGTCGATTTCTTGCAGCACCGCTTCCTCAACTTCAGGTGTTCTGACAGTTCGAGGTCTGCCTTCCGAAGTACCTTTATTGAAACTACCTGTTTCGCTAAGTCGGCGATGAATATTCGAAAAGGTTCGGCTATCTGGCAAGGCACGATTAGGATATCTTTCCTGATAAATGCGCCTGGCTTCTGTTGCATTACCATCTGCGAGGCCATATGCGTAATGCATTGCCGCCATTTCCGCATTCGTATAATTTACCATATTTAATGATATTATTCGAAAAAACGGCGAAAATAACTTCCATAACTTCAATGAAACACTAAAAACCAAAGAGATGACACACTGAGATGGTTTTGAACACCAACAGCTTACTTTAAGTCATTTGACATCGACGTTTGTAAAAACGTAATTTATTCCAGGACTACTAGATTTATGGGTTTAAAAATTATTATTAGTTGGTATTGAGATAATATGAAGCAATTTTAACTCAATTATTTAATCAAGAACGGACCATCAGACGAGAAAACTTTTTCGTTTATGAACACATTCGATGTCATAATTTTCTTTCACCCGATAAATAAGCGATTTCCACACAACAGTCACCCTATCAGATTTTTAACAATTTGACCCTGAAGTAAAACGATTTTTATTTTTTTAAGCGAAAACTATGCGTCGGCCGAAAGAAAATCAAGAGATCGAATTTGCTCAGAAATGAATGAGAATTCCAAAAATAATTTTTATTTTAAGATAAAGCAGTGGCGTACCATTTTTTTCTCCAAAAATATTCTAAGCAAAACGCGTACGGACGCCCCTGGTAAAAAGAATAAAATTGCTTGTATATTAGAAAATGCATCTTGATGCATAGAACACGTGTACCAAATTTCATAAAGATATCTACAGTAGTATCACAGTTATTAAAAAAATAATTTTTTTTCTGAAAACTTTAGCACCCTATATCTCAAAAGTTAAGACGTTTAGGATATCAGTTCATATGAAGATTTTTTCTTAAAATGGGTCCAAGAATCACCCCCTTAAATATTAGCATGTCATTAAGGAACACCCTGTATTATAAGATAGAGGGTTGCGCGACACGATGCTACTTTTTTGTGAAACAAAAGAAGACCCAAACAATATTTTCATAGCCCCCTTCGTTTTTAAGATACAGTGTGAAATTGGAAATATCGCATTTTTGGGCCCCCTCGTATTTCGGTTGTTGTTTAACTTATCGAAAAGATAAAAACTGGCCCTAATACAATTTTTCACGTAGAATCCAGTGGCCTAGTCAGATTTTTTATGTGAGCTGTCATTTTTGAGATATAATACAAAATTTAAATTTTTTAAATGGAACGCCCCGTAAATTTTTATTTTATATTATTCAGTTCACAATAAGCTTGTCGAAAATATATAATAGTATATACTTTTCTATTGGAATCGCCCAGTAATTTGCATTTTTTGGAGTTCAAAATCGGACCGAAAACTCGGTTTTATAGTAAAAAAGATTAATACTAACCTGTTTTTTGCTGCTAAATCCTTGAATCGATCAATCTTGAAAAGTATTATTAATTGAATAAAATGAACATGTTAATAATTCTACCTCTAATACAACAACAAAAACTAATCCTACGACTAAAGATCACTAAAATAAAAAGAAAACTAAATCTATACCCTAAAGATATTGCTCGAAGTGATATCCATTTTGCCTACATTATTTCCGTATTCTTCTTAAGGCATTAAAAATACTGACCGGTCGTTGTTGCATTCAATTCATATCTTGTCCTATATAGTTTGTTTTCTAAAGTACTCCACAGGAAGTTATCCAAAACAGAGATATCTGGAGATCTCGCAGGTTATCTTACAGGACCATTGGTCCCTATCCATTTTCCAAGAAAATTATTTATTCTACCGGAATTATGAGCAGGTACTCCTTCCTGCTGAAAATATATGTCGCGTAAATAGGTCAAAGGCAGATCATCGAGTAATTCTGGTAGCATAAGTTCCAGTATTTGAAAATAACGATCTGTATCCAAGCTCCCCTGCTATATACGATACACTATTTTTGAACTCAATATGAAACAAGAAATATTAAACCCAGACCTATCCTGTCGTTCGAGAGGAAATATTCGGATACGAAATCAACTAGATTTCTTTTCAATATAAGACATGTAATATCACAGGATTGTCTTCTTTCTGGATCCCTATGTCTAAAACGTCAACAGCATCATTAAAATGTATTTATTATAAAATACGACGAATGTTAAGCATACCTTAATAAATATAGTTCTGAAGCCTCTTTAACATCTTCGTAATATTGTGCAAAGCAGAGCAACATGTCGTATTTTTCTTTATTAGAAAACGTTTGTTTTCTAGCCATTATTTATTATAAAATTTAAAATAATTGTTGCGATTATCTAATCTAGCTTCAAAACGAACCAGAGGTTTTGGACAAGTAATTTATTTAACATGACTACAATTTTCTTTTGTTTTGTTTAGGCAATTACAGCCTGCTACCAAAAACTGATTTTATCTCTAGAAAAATTCAAATTACTTTGCGATTCGAATAGAAAAGTATATACAATTAAAAATATACGGGGTGTCCCTTTTAAAAAAATTATAAGTTTGTATTATATCTCAAAAACGACAGCTCACATAAAAAATCTGACTGCACCACTGGATTCTACGTGAAAAACTATATCAGAGTCAGTTTTTACCTTTTCGATAAGTCAACCGAAATACGAGGGAGGCCCAAAAATGCAATGTTTTCAATTTCACACTGTATCTTAAAAACGAATGGGTTTATGAAAATTCTGTTTTGTTCATCTTTCGTTTCAGAAAAAAAACAACGAAAACGGGACACCCTGTACACGATGTTAAATGATTCTTTGTGAAGTATTTTAGCTTTTGGTTATTGGATTATATAACTGTTATTCTAAGGTTCAGAGGTACTCGATCTTGATGTTTCTCCTTTCTCTGTATGCTTTCGACGTTCTTCAATTCCAAGATCCATGTATCTCTCAGATTTAATTCTCTATATTAAATTAGTTGAACTAAGTATATTGTAGAGGAAAATATCAATCAGACTTTAATTTAAACCACATTACTTTCAACTTACCACCATGTCTGGGTAGTTTTTTCTAATGTTTACCTGAAACAAGAAAGTATATTTAATATATTTTAATCATAATATTAATTTGTTTATGTGTTATATCTGCTCTATTAAATAAGGGCAGATTATGATTTGATAACAGTGAAAATTAGTGACGCCTACGAGACGAGAAAATCTCGATTTGTCCCGCAAGAAAAGGGGAATATCTCGTCTCACAATAAAAGTCTCGCAAATTTTTTGTTTCCTTTCTAAATCAAATACACAAACAAAATCAGGTCTAATTTTTATTTTAGTGAACCAAAACATAATAATCTAACAAGATAAATAAAAAAACGAAAATCAATCATAGATATATGAAATACAAATAATAAAATCGATTCTAATTTTCATTCCAACGAACAAAAGCAAAATAAAAGACAGAGAAAAATGCAATCTGTACTTCTGAATACACAAACTGCTTAATTTTAAAAAAATATGATAACCTTTAAATATTATGAAATTCGAAATATTATGATAGACAAAGTTATTATAAAGTATAATTCCTAATATAGTCAAATTTATAGGAAAATGATGATTATTTTAAACTCAATGGCAAGTAACCAAATCTAAAAAATATTCCAGCCTAATCAAAATTTAAAACACAGATTTAAACACTGGCATCGGTCGTTTAGTAACGTCGTTTAGTCGTCCTGAGGAACACCCTGTATATGAGGAAATAATGCTATAAAATTAACCACTTGTTTATAGTTATTCACAGGAAATATATTTGGAAGGACTTAAGTCACTTAAAATCTTCTAGATGACTTAAATTTAGACTTAAACGTGATCGCAAGTTATATTAAAAACTTTAAAATCACTTAAAAATCTTACTAAAGACTTAAAATTCACCTAAAAAAGACATCATAAATCCTTTAGTCTTTTATAAGTCTCTTCAAAGTCTTATCATTCATTCACAGGTAAATTATAATTCACAAAGACTATAAGTCCGTATACAAATTTTTTTGGAGTTATCCGCTCCTCGACCTGATCCCCATCAGGGACATACGCAAACAACAATGTTCAAATTAGCTAAGACCTAACCGCTTCTTGTTATTTTTTATCTAGCATGTAGCGTGTGTTTTGAATCTTTATTTTATCTTTTGATATGTATTTGGACATTTAATTTTATTAATTTTAAGGAAACTATAGCGAGAGTTAATTGTATGAACATCGATATATTAGGTTTTTCATTTATTGAAGATCCGATGATGCTTGCAGGGGCGAAACGCGCGTGTCATCTTTTTAATATTCGTGATTTTATTTTTGTATTACCAACTTAAACCAACCAAAACCACAAAAACAAGCTCTAACCGTCTTTGTTGACAGATCTATAACTAAAACGGCTTTTTATAAATTAAAAAAAAAACTCGTCTAAAAAAATAATGACAACAAAAAGAATAAGAGATTTGTTTGTTCGAGGCAATGTTATTGTAAACACAGACTGTTCGCTATAATGCGGATTTAAAAAATATGTATCAATAACATTTGCGATAATTAGAATAATTAATTATTATTTGGCATTTTTATCTGCGATACTTCGAGACTTTTGCGAGACCCTCGTGCGAGATTTGAGACGAGACTTTTTAAAAGCCTCGTCTTGTCCCGCAAGGAACATTTAAAGTATCATCTCGAGTCTCGTCTCGAAAGCGAGACGAGACGAGACGAGACGAGAATATCGTGGCCGTCACTAGTCAAAATAGATTTTAAAACTGTCTTTAAACCAAGGATAAAACAGAACAAAAACCGTTCCAAGTTAAAGAGCAGTTTTATATACTGCTATTTTCTATATGCACAATATTTTTTAATCAGAAGGAGAGCTTGTTAGAAATTATATATCTTTAGTCTTTAGGTTAAATGTCAAATAAGTAAAAAGAACGCATGGTAATATAATGATACTTTTTTTTCAGACCGCAATCACCCTCTTAGGCGCTTTTGCTTACGTCCAAGCCGGAGGAATTGGACTGGCAGGAAGTGTTGATAGTGCGGCTATTATTGCCGGCCCATCTGGAACTATCAAAAGAACCGGTTTATCTGCCCTAGGACCAATTGCTGCCCCCGGTGCTATTATTGCTGGACCAGCCGCTTTAGCTGCTCCTGGTAAGTATTTAGGTATTGAAATGGAAATTTAGTTGCAAGATAAACTGATCAATGAAATTGTCCTAATATTTTATGCATTGCAACTTCACGTATTTTAAATAATAGTAGTTTAAAATAAAAATTATTTATAATTTAATAGCAAATCAGATCAGCGATTTCGATGTAACTCAATCAATATACAGATTGCTACAAAAGTATGTTAATAAATCAATAACATTTAAATTATATTTTTTAAAAACTACAATTTGAATAAATCATCATTTTTGCTTCCAGAAATTTTATATGGCTTTCATTTTTACTAGGCTTTTATTAGCTTGTGGTGGCCCCATTAAAATGAAACAATTATGCATATATGAATTTTTTTTATCTATGAAAGGCCGAGAAGAACGAAGGTCTAAGTGGTTGCTTTAAGTGAAGAGAGGGAAAGTTTATTAATGCGGGATTTAAAGCCTTACAGATTAGGAGAAGAGGGAGAGGTCTCTGCTGATAACATTTTCCATAATCAGAAAAGTATAGAAGCGAAGAAAATGGGAGGTCTTTGGTTTTTGCAGTCGGACGGTGAAAGATGCTTGTAGGTCGATGCTCCCTGACAGAAATGACTAGGAAGGCATAATAGCTGATAATTCACCAGAATACAATTGGTCGTAGTATCTGTAAAACAGATGTTCTAGTGATGGAGGTCATGTTTGAATCATCAGTTAAAAGAAGACAGAATCAAGCATGTTAAGGATTGAAGGGGATGCTGCTCAACATATATATGAGCAATACTCAAGACTAAGTTTGACTAAGTCAGAAGAAAATTAATTTCGATCTCGGAAAAGGAAACCCAATTTTATCGCAGCTGTTGTGACAATATGATTATGCCAGCAAAGATATTTCTGAAAAATGATATCAACTAGACTAAAGGAATCTTTTGAGGGCGTTTGATTATGCATTTAAATGGTGTGGATATTGGGAGGCAATTTGTGAGATGGTAAACATATGTCTTGATCCTACGATTTTATTTAGATTCTCAGTTAGGGACAAATTCATTTCGGTAAGCCTATCATTAATTTCAGTCTTGGAAACAGGTTTGGGATTTGTATGTTGGAGTGGAGTGTACTATCGTCAGCATAGTTGTGATTTGCTAGTAGATCAATGGTATGTAGGAGGAATAAGGTAGATGCCAACACTGAACTGTGTGGAAGGCTTGAGTTGATTTTGTGAAACTGGAAAGAAAAATTGCAATCCAAAAGTTTTGAAAGAAGACCATATGCAGGAAGTTTGTTAAGAAGTGCGTCATGCCAGACTTGATCAAATACTTTGATATGCCGAGGACAATGAGCTTTTCTAAAGGAATTCGATATATTTTTTCCAGTTGTGAGTTAGAAAGGTGGGCTGTAGACCATTGGTGACGGAAGCCATATTGCCTCTCGTGGATAAGTTTATACCTCGCCAGTTAATTTAAAAGATCGGTATTGGTATTCCCTATTGCCTTACTCATGACGGGTGTAGGGATATATGTCTGTAGTTAGAGGATGAGTTTTGGATCTCTTTTTGGTAGCAGGTTTGGCATAAACTGGTAAGGATAGAAGCCAGCTCAGAAGCACACTTTTTTAGGACTATGGTCGGAATATCTTTGAGGCCAGAGTACTATTTTCTTAAAGTGTTTCGAAAATAGGTCGTATCTTTTTAACAATGAAAAATGGCAAATATTATACAGGATATCCGAAAAATCTTTGTATGAGGTAATAATCTCGAGTACTGATAAAGCTAACCAGTTCAAAATTTGGAAGGTGCATGTGTACCTACGAATCTACTTTCTTGGGTATTAAAGCTTTTTCCATTCTTTTAAGTTCGCGTAAAATGCAAACCTATAATATATAGTTTTTCCCAATTTTGGACATCATTAAAAGGTAAAGTTATTTCGAGTAGTGGCTGCTGATGTGGATGTAGGTAAATCAGCAGTTTACGAAATTAGAAAAAAAAACATTTATTTCACCCCTATAAAGTTCACCTTGTACAAGGACTTACTAAAGACCCGGATCGCAGATTACAGTTTTATAAAGAAATGTTACATTTAATTGAAACGTAACCAAATTAACAGTATCGTACATGCTTTAGTGATAAAGCAACTTTTTTTTGAACAGCACAATCAATAGACATAATTGGCTATACACAACATCCGCAGAAACTTAACGGGGGCTCGAATTTTGACTTATAAGGTAAATAATTCTTTTTTTATTAATGAAACTCTTACCAAACCCTTATACTTGCCCCTATTGGGAGAAATCCTGCATTTGTAGCAACTATTGAAGAAGACGATATTGATTATGACTCAGCTTTTCAGAAGGAGAGAGCGTTTCTGCAGTTTTATTTACCCGTTAGAAAGTTATTTTAAAATGAATTTCCTGGGCACAGAATTTGACGTAGTGGAGCTGTTTTATGGCCAGCACGATCCCTGGCCCTGGCTCTACTTTATTTCTTGATTTCTTTCTTTGTGGTTAGTTAAAAAAGCCAGTATTTCTTACAAAACCCAATTACTACAACAAAAATAATGTAACGCCTGAAATACCCCAATAGTCTAAAACGTTAGATGGAAAATTAAAAGCAGATTTTATTCTGGTCAGAAAGTTAAACATTTTTTTATTTATTAAATATTTAATTAGGTATTTAATATTGAAATCGAGCAAAATAGAGAGCTCCGATTTCAACAGAAATTAGATTTTAGACGTCTCCAGCTAAAATGTGATATAGAGTTGCATTAAAAACCTAAAAGTTCAACCCCCTCTCGCCACCTCCATAAGGAGTGAAAAAAGAATGAAATAGCCAAAAAAGCTAATTTGGTAGTACTCATGTCACTTCCAAATTTAAATCTTTTTATCTTTATTAGTACTCCAGATATTAGCTCATACTAAGACTTTTCAGACATGCTGCATATATCTTTTAATAATAAAAGAAATACATAAGTTATAATAATGCTCAATGCCGAACATATATTCATATTAAAATATTTTTTTAGGACTTATTTCCGCTGGCGTAGCTCCTGGCTCTGTGCTGGTTGGTCCTTCTTTGGGCGTTCCAGGTTTGGGTTTGGGACTGGGTTTGGCCGGGCCTGGATTGGCCGCTCGAGCATTGGGGCTGGAAGGATCTGGTATTGAAGGTCAATATGTCCCCGATCTTACCGAGAAGTTATACGACGATGGATCTTACAAACCTGGTCTCTACGGACTCTAGGAAACATAGGATAGAAAATTACATTGACTGATATTCCTAATGCTGTGTACCGTAATTTTATAAGTGTTATTAAGAGTCAATAAACATAAAAGTGATATATAGTTATTTATTGAAGTTTTATAAGCTACCGAAAATCTGAAGTTCGTAGTTCAGACTAAAAGTCCTTACAGACACACGTACATGTTCTTATACATGAACGGGGTTAGATGTACGCGCGTTCTTGTATGTGATTTCACTTATCTCTACCGACACAGGAAAACATACTTGTACGTTAGTCAAACTAGTATTCAAGATTCTTGTAATTTTTACGGCTCATAGAAACGTCGGCACCAATGCCATTTTTAAAATTAAGTTGATGACCATTTACATCCATTTGAACCATCCAAAGTTAAACACATGTATGTTTAGATGAACTACTTAGAGTTTTCAAAATTACTCCTTCAATTCCGGTATCTGACAAAGAATCACAACGATTTTTTTTTTAATTTCGCTTATCTTGTTTTCCTTGTTGGCATCTTCCGCATTGCAGATATTCAGTCGATTTCTCTTCTTCATTTTATTCATTTCTGTCGCTTTTCCCTTCAAGGAATAAAACCCTATTTTGTACCTTGATTGCTTCAGTTGAAATTAATTTTTTGCGCTGATGCGGCAACGCTCAACTTTCAATGATAGGTTCGTTTTCCGTTTTTACCAAATTTTTAAATTCTGTAAAAATGCTGTATGTTGTCCCTTATGTTCAGGAAATCATGATGTAAAGCGGCTAAAGAGCAGTATAAATGCATTAATTGTTTTAACGTCAAAGATAAACAAAAATTAGATATTCCAACCAATCACGCGATATGGGATGTTAAAGGTTGCTTTGCGTACAAGCAAAGCAGTTAATTGAAAAAGTTAGATCCGACATTTTTCAAATAAACCAATAGCAATCACTGAATCGTTCATATGAAACAACCTCTATGGCGCCCATTTCTTTAAATCGTTTAAACATTGGCAGTGCCCATTCACATGTCCATTCCCTTTCTCACTCTCATTCAAACCTAAGTAATTCGTCCTTTAATCTACAGACCAACAACAAAATAACATTTTATTATTATTTTTATTAGAATGTGCGAGGCTTCAGAACTAAAACGGGTGACTTGCTGAATTCGATTTCGGCTGCCGATTTTGATGTACTCGCGTTTGCCGAAATTATTGGTGTTAAAGTAAACATGTTTTCTTGCATTTATTATTTATTTTAAGTTTATATACCACCTAAAACTAGTATAGATGAATATAATCAAGTATTTGAAGAAATAAGTGCACTGGATTTTTATACGAATCGAAAATTTTATTTTTAGGTAATTTTAATTTGCCTGACTTCTCGAATACATTATCTGGTGAGAATATTGATGATAACACCTTTTGTTTGTCAAATTTTATGGAATTTTTCAGCCTAAAACAGTATAACCTTCTAAAAATTTAAATAATCTTTTGCTAGATCTTGTGCTATGTAACTCTGATACTTTTTAATGTGAAGTTGAAAAGGCTGAGGATTTTTTGCTTCCTGAAGATGTACATCATCCAGCTCTGTTAGTTCACTGTAGCGTGACATAAAAAATAAATTAATAAGCAAAAGACCACTAACATTTTTTATAACTTTAAAAAAGCTGATTTTATAAATCTTTACTCGCATATGACTAATATTAACTGGGACTTTTTGTGCATCGCCAATGACGTAAATTCTGCTTGTGAAATGTTTTATTTTAAAATTTATGAAATCCTGGATCTTTTTCTTCCAAAAACACGAAAGCATCGCAGAAACTATCCACCTTGGTTCAATTCTCAAATAATACGAAAAATTAGACAAAAATTCAGGGCGTGGAAGAGGTTTAAAAGAACTAAGAATCTTACTGATTTGCAGGCATTAAGGGAACTTGGGACTCAGGTTAAATTGGACATAGGGAATGCTTATAAATATTACTGCCAAAGTATCGAAAATGATATTACGACTAATCCCTCAAAATTTTGGCAATTAATTAACAGTAAAAAAAATAATAAGCAGTTTCCAGAAATAATGACATTAGGCGAAGACAGTTTTAAAGATCACACATCGATTGCAAATGCATTTGCCAATTTTTTCCGGTCTTCGAATATTGTGTCTGATAGTGATGGACTAATTCCTGAGAGAATCAGCGGTATTGTGGACAGCGTTTTTATAAACTGCGCTACTGAGGACGATATTTTATGCTGTTTAAAAAAAATGAAACCGAAAGGGACGTTAGGTCCAGATAAAATACCATCATTTTTATTATGAGACAGTGCATGTCTTCTTGCAAAGCCTCTTACAATGCTTTTTAATTTATCAATTAAAATATCGCAGTTTCCAGATTGTTGGAAATTATCTAAAATAATTCCTGTTTTTAGAAAAGGAGATACAAATAAAATCGAAAACTATCGTCCAGTAAGTATAATTAACAACTTTTCTAAATGTTTTGAAATATTCCTGAATAGAAATTTGTACTTTCAGGTTTAAAATAAACTCGCGAATAATTAGCATGGTTTGGTCAAGGGAAATTCAACAGTCTCCAACCTTGTTTGTGTTACGCAATTTATAGTAGAAGCTTTTGATAATAATTGGCAAGTGGACGTAATATATACAGATTTTTCGAAAGCTTTCGACAGGCTTGACCAGAATATTTTGCTAGATAAACTTAATTCGCTTGGCTTTTCTGACAATCTGATTGGGTTTTTCCAATCTTATATAACCGGTAGAACGCAAATAGTGGAATGCTCTGGTCAATCATCCGTGTAGTTGGAGGCTACTTCGGGGGTGCCACAAGGGTCTATTTTGGGTCCTTTAATGTTTAACTTATTAATCAGTAGCATTATTAATAATATGGATAATCACACGCTTCTTTACGCAGATGATATGTAGATGTATGCCCGTATAAAAAGCTCAGAAGATTCTAATACTTTGCAGCTGTCAATTGACAAAATTTTTGATTGGTGTAATAAAAATAAATTACCGATAAATATAAAAAATGTAGTGTAATAACATTCTCTTTAAAGCATAGTACTATACTGTATGAATATAAAATTAATAACGAAATGTTGGAAAGAGTGGAGTATTTTCGTGATCTTGGTGTTGTATATGACAGAAAGCTTTCTTTTGTTCCTCATATAAATGATCTTATAAAAACATGTTTTAAATCACTGGGTTTTATCATAAGAAACTCGACGGATTTTAAGAATCAAAGTGTCTTAAAATTACTTTATTACGCTTTCGTGAGGTCAAGACTTGAGTATGCCTCTGTGATATGGTCGCCTTACTATCAGGTACATGTAGGCCGTATTGAATGAGTCCAGCGTAGTTTTCTAAAATATTTAAGTTTAAAAATTGACGATCGGTATCTTGAAGTCGGCATCCCCGAAAGAGAATTATTGCGTAGGCATTCGTTTCACTCCTTGGCTGATCGGCGCACTGTGTTGCAGCTAAAGTTTCTTCATAAAATCTTACAGAACAGGATTAAATGTAGTGATATTTTGAGCCAGCTGCAGTTTCTGGTACCTAGAACGTCAGCTCGCCATTCTCAAACTTTCTATGTGCCAACACCGCACACAAATATCTATAAGTACTCTCCAATAAATAGTATGTGTAATGCATACAATTTTCATCAAGACAAATTTGACATATTTAACTGTGGTTTGGTCCATGTAAGTTTGATATAAAATTTCTTTGTGGTGCGCCTTCGTATTGCATTATTTTTGTACATACGTATATATTTTTGCATTTCTTAAGTCGTAGTTGTAGGTAGTAAAATTGTATTATTTTCATGTGATACTTCTTTACATACATAGAAATTTACTTACAAATACTGTTGTGCTTGTAACCATTAGTTAATTAGTTTTTGTAACTGTATAATGGGATTAATGAATAAATAAATAAAAAGTTTCATTCTTCACTATTGAAGTCACATTGTATTATAGCTGATAAATTAATTATATTTTTGGATGCTTTTATTATTATTATTATTATTATTTGATATTATTGCTATCAAATAATTTTCACTTTTTTTCAATTCTATATGCCTTCTTCGTTTCATATAATTCCTCAAATATACTTTATGATTAGTAATAATATGTAATGTAATGTTTTCAACTGTATACATGGACTGTGAAGCTGAGAATAATACTTGAGGGTGGTTTTTGTCAGTTTATTCGATTGGAAAGTAGCCTTTTTTATGTTTTTCGTATATTAGGTAGTTCTCGGTTGACTACTGACAATATCGTCTTTTATAAGGATATTGGGTTTTTTATGGAGAGAATTCTAAGACAGAATCTTTATTTTTAAATTTGTAACAATAAAACTGAATACTTCATGTATTAGACATAAGACACTCAATTTATTTACTCGACGACGCTTGTAACAAAAGGTAATGCTTTTAACAGCACAATGTATGTGAGTACATGATTTTTATGTACCCAGTCCTTATTACCTCCTACAGGCTAAACGCCTGCATCGATTTTCATGAGAGAGGTTTCAAAATGACGTAGAGTAGTACACAATATGCTAAATACCTATATATACATACGCTATTGATTTAGCATACAGACTGTCTCAAATATAGGCAATAATTTAAGGTTCATTTTCGTATCATATAAACGGTTAATGTTGGCAGAAAGAAGTAAAAACACGAAGAAACCTTTATATCGCAATTAGAAATAAAATTCAGCCCGATCAGTACTAAGACCAAGGACACACCGCAGAGAGAAAAACTTTAGGGGGGGGGGGGTAAGCAAGAAAAACCCCAAAAAAAGGTTCACAGTTCTGTGTAGGTACCTAGTATCATTCATATCTTGTTATTTTGTATTCTAAGTCTGGACCCTTCGGCTTTGAACAAACATTTTTAAACAATTTATTGAAAAATGAAATAATTCCAATAATTTCGGCAACAGAATAAGCTTACTTCCCATCCCCCCAATATGTCCGTTTCTGACTAAGGCTGAGAAATCTTTGAACTGTAGGATGTGCGATGTTTTTGCTTGATTTTAAACCTCGGAAAAGACGTATCGGCACCCTTTAGAATAAAAAAAAAATAGGTCAAAAGCCTCATATTTTGACTCTAAGCCATACATTTACATTTTTTATCTCCTAGGTTATGAAACGGGTAAAGTCGATTTGGAAAAAAATCCACAAATTTTTCGTTTGTAAAGAACTGTCACTATACCTCTTTAAATGCATTTAGGAGCGGTACAAATTTATATGGATGAAACAGTAGCCAGATAAAGTAAAGTTTTAACATATATTTCATGCCGAACTTTGTTTACCAAATAAAGTAATTATAACAAAAATAATCAATAAGCGAGTCGCGTCAACCATGACATGGAAGTAAATTCATTTTTCGGTATAAGGGTGATTCAGAAGTAGTTTTATTTTATTTTTTGCTTAATACGGGGTACCGGGAATAAAATATTAGAGACTTTTTGGGCCACTTATTTAACGTAGGCGATACGCTATCGGTTGTTGTGATCACGCACAGTAGTGAAAAAATAACCGATCCGCCTAATAACCGATAACGGGTCCCGTTAGTTTAGTCAAGTTTAATTGGTTTTCCTATGTGCCTACTGAAAACATTTTTAAACTCACAAAAGTTAAGCGACAGAAACATATTTGATGGTAAAATTTCTGAATAGTTTTATACGTTCTAGGATATAAACAAAATGTGTGGAACATCTTTCTCAATAGTGTTAATACATTCTCGGATATAGTGAAAATGCGTGGCAAAAATCCATGAGAATCGAAACAACCGACATCCCTGTTTTGACATCGATTTTGGCATTTTGTCTTTCATGTTTTCTTTAACTTTACTTTTTTCGTTCTGTTTGATTTGTGTAATTGTGATTAGGATATGCTAATCGTCTAAGTAGGATGCATAAACCTTCAATGACTGTAACAAAAATTTTTAATATATATAGTAATAATATAGAGAGACACTGATTCACCTACCACTGCATTGATGATTTGATCGAGTCAGTCTTAATCTTGCCTGGTATTTGCAGCATCTATATCTTCTAGATTACAAATATGTCTTAATGTAGGCACGTATACAGCTTGGAGTTATAAGAGAGATAATTTATAAGTTTTTCATACATTACACAAACCTGACAAGCAAAAAAAAACAAGATACTTAATATAATAAGGTAATTAGGTAATTACCCTCATTACCTCCCTTGTATACGCGCCTGTCTTACGGGAACGTTTCTGTCCTCTAGGACAGCCACGTCAAACTCAAAGTCACTGGTGGGCCAAAAGCATGAAGACCATCGACTAGGCCCGCAAAACCTTATCTTAAAGAAGACAAACTACTGAAAATCTTAAGAAAAACTACTATTATGGGACAAGTCTGTTTACTAAATTTCCCATAAAAAGGACATTACAAAAAACTACAAACATTAAATTCTTTTGCCAGATATTTGACATCTTTTGTCTTTGAATTGTGAATCTCAATAATTTCCATTTGCAAGTGAGGGGGAACTTTATCAATATCTATAGTGAAAAGACCAGTAAATAGAGAAAAATTGTTTTCTTGGGCCTTAAAATCCTGAAAACGCTTCTCAAATTCTGCCAGAAGGCTTCTCATTTTCTCTGAATATATTTTGTATGATATTGGGACAATCGTGCTTTACTGATATGCCTTACAAGTTAGAAAATGTGACAGATTATCCTCTGCTAACTGTTTTTCCAACAACATCATTTTACACTTGAAAGCTTTCACATGATCATGCATATCTGTAATAACTTGACGTGGTCCTTGCAATTTCGTTTTTAAGCCCGACAAGTGTTTTGTGATATCTACCATAAATGAAAGATCTTGTAAAAAAGGTACATCGCATAATAAGCTGACATCTTCTCCTTTTGTTTCCATGAAAACGCGTATTTCTTCTTTGAGTTTCCAAAACCGGTCGAGTACCATAGAACACGAAAGCCATTGCACATCTGCATAATATGGTAAACCAGTGTATTAGCTTTCTAAATCACGTCGGCCTCGTGACCTTATGAAGCTTATAATTTATTGCACTGACTTTAACACTTTCCAACATGATCACTTTTGAGCATAAAACTTCTTGGTAGATTATACAATGAATATCATGAAAATCTGGTTTATCACTGCCCGTTTCTCTGATCTTTTTCTGTAATATTTTAATGAAGCTATTTTTTACTCCAGTCATTTAAGGAGCTCCGTCTGTTGCAACGGAACACAGTTTTGACAAATCTAAACTGTACTTTTGCAGAAGTCCATAAACAGCATTGAAAATATCTTTCCCAGTTGTTGTATCATGCAATGGTACTAATTCCAGTAATTCTTCATACACATTGATATCTGTATCAACCGCCCGAAGAAAAACAGCGAGTTGCGCCACACCACACACATCCGTATTTTGGACAGGCAATAGAAAATGCAATGAAAGAGTCTGATTTTGTTTTTATCGGATCACTTATATTGGCAGCCAACTCAGTAACTCTTTCAGCGACAGTATTCCGGGACAAGGATATATTTTGAAATGCCTTCACGCTCCCGGGACTTTTCCGCGGCCTTTACAAGACACTCTTTTGAGTGTTTCGCTATCAACTTCGACAGTACGTAGCTCGCTTGAATGATAGATTCATTATCTTGCTTTGGGCGTGTAAACATAAGCTTGCAACCGTGATTTTAACTTGTTTAACTTTTTGTTTCTGACCATGCCTGTATACTTGTCAAGCATAGTTTTATGAATATCATAGTGACGTTTTATATTATATAATTTTGGGACACCGACTGTACTATTACAAATCAAACAAATAATTTTTTCTTTCACTTCACAGCAAAAAAACTCTAATTCCCACTTTTCTTGAAAGGTACGATGCTCATCTACAAGTTTCCTCTTACTTCCACTTGGTTTTGAAAGAGACATGTTAAAAACTGTATCCGAAATAAATTATAATAAGTACTGTTAAGTGTTGTAACAATAAGTGCGCAACTCAACTCGAAACTCTATCGCAACTGACTCATAACTGACTAAACACGGAACAACTGAACTCAATCGAACCCGGCTTATATATGGATTGTGATGTCTCGAGTTCTTTCCAGAATATTCAGATAGCGTCATCTGTGTTTTTACGCGATAGAACTTCATGGAACAAGCCAGATAACATTTGGCTTTAGGTTTTAGGTTGAGTATGTGTAGTTCATCCTCCTAAACATAGATGGCACTATGTACAATTGTACATTTTATTATAGCAATCGTTGTTGCAGAGGCGCGTGCTTTCAAAAACGGTTTTCAATTTCTTCGCGGGCCTCATTATCTGGCTGTTTTCAAAATTGATTTGGGCCGCAGAAAAATGCTCACTGGCCCACATGTTTGACATGGCTGCTCTAGAGAATGATCCAAAATGTCATGAAGAATTATGCCCCTGATCAAATTATGATCTATTCCTATGCTTTATATTATTTTCCAACATATTTTCCATATTTCTAGATAATTTTATTCTCAGTACTAGAATCCGAATAAATCTAATAAAACTAACCCAATTAAATTTAAAGCGATAACTATCGACAATGGAAAAGACAGACTAGGTTATGGTTACGCCAAAGAGAGCTTTATTTATAATGCATAAAATCTCCTTATCGCTTATGCAACGTTATTGTCACATTTCGGCACTGCACCTGCTCATTATAAGCGACAAGTTATTAACGGTGCGAAAAATTAAGTGACCCAAAAAGTCTTTAATGTCTTCTAATTTTCAGTGTATTTTTGTGAAATTGGCTTAACTTTTTTAATATATTTTTGAATTTAGTTTAATTACCATAATATTTGAAATATCTCAGGATGTTGTTGATATTTCTTTCCTTAAGTCTTACGAATATGACGAACTTTTTAACTACTAGTAAAATTAATGTTTACTCGAAACTTAAAAGGAAATGGGGAGCGGGAGAAATAAAGTAAAAATATTTGAGAGTAACTTTTTTAATATTTAATCAACAAAATGCAAAACTAATATTATTTTATAAATCATTTACGAGTCAAAAGTGTATAATGGCCTTTACTGTAAAATAATATTCCAATGTTCAAGATAGTTATAGATAAAGTCGATATTTAACAACGGGACAATAAGTGCAATAAATTGCTAAATATATATAAAATGATTATTTTTTTAAAGTTTATTAAATACAAGTTTTAAATACGATATAAATATCTCAGTCTTTAAATAGTTAGTAATGCTCAGGCCTATAGCTTCCGTCATCATACAACTTCTCAATTCGATCGGGAATATAAACCCCACTTAATTCATCGTTGGTAGTTTGTACATTCTCAGTCGTGGCAGAAAATTCGGTGGTACCTACAGACGTTTCTTCAGTTTCTTCTGTAATGGGCACAGATTCTCTACTTTCAACTCTTGGTGGGGTACCTGGGTGAAGAAATACCTTTTGCCCATCTTCGGAAATGCGAGCGATTTTTGACGCTTCAATGCTAACGCTGTCAGCTGCTACCTGTTGAACTGGGGCTACGGCTTCGAGAGAGTTCACTACAGGTTCAGCTAAAACTATTTGTTGGAGTTCTAAAGAAGAATAGGTTTGGGGTTCGACCACGGCAGCTTGCGCAAGAACTACTGGAGCTGGCTGGAGAAGAGGTCCAGCGTTGTCTTCGAGAGCAATCTTGCCACCAGGTGCGTAAGCATCGATTATGCTTCCATCTGGTCCAATGACTTTAGTTCTGGTGCTGGGTCCCTCCAAGAACTTAGCTGATGGGATGGATATGAGCCCGGCGTTGGCCAGAGCGACGCACGAAAGGATGACGCAAGCTACCTAAAACACGTAAAACAAAATAAGAAAAAACAGTGTGCCTCGGATAGACAGATGAATATGAGAGAAATTAATCGTTGAAACTTGGTGTTTTGTAGTTGAGCCCTGCCTGGCTATAAACCAATGTGTGCCATAATTTTGCATTCCATAAATCAAGTATGCTTTGGATATTTACAAAAAAGTTTTTTTCCTCGCAAGTAAAGGGCTTTCCATGTGAGAATACAAAACAACATTTGTAAGAAGTTGGCCACAAAAGAAAATTGAATAAGAATACAAAATTTCAAATTTCTCTGTCAACTCTGATATTTCCGCACGCATTTTCGGTTTTGTGAAACCTATTTTAATATTTTACTGTATTATTGCCGATACTATAAGAAATATTTTTTGCCAGTGTATTATACCTCGTAAACTACAGGATGAGTCAGAAATCGAGGACGAAAAGTTGTATATTTTCAATTAATAATTTTTGCATACATACATTTTGAATATCGCAAGTTGTTTTTGAATATATTTTAATATGATTTTTTACTTAAAAAAAATACAAAAAAAATTATTATTTAAATAAGTTATTAGTAGTAACATTTTATATAGGTCAAACAAAAAGTTAACAAACAAAAATATTTTTTGGCATTTTAAGGCTTTTTTATATGATAGCGTTCTTGAGCTGGGGTTTAAGTTTTAGTTATACAGAAAAGATATTAGTCTTCAGCATTCTATCTATATCCACTATATAATTAATTATAATATTAATTAATTATTTTTGAAACTTATTGACGAAATATTCGTCTAAAAATCTCATTTGGTTAAAGATGTATTGTAAATTAGGTAAAAACGTATTTCACTCCCCTAAGTTCGAATTTAAAAAAAAATCTTCTCTTGTTTCGCACCTACATCAAAGAAAGAAGGTGTATGATAAGTTTGAACGTTTTATTTTTAATGCTTGCAGATATAAGGTGAACAATGAGTCCGTGTGTTTTTTTTTATATGTATACGAGAGATATCAGCAATAAAAAATATTTTCCATATTTTTTATTTTTTTATCCGCTATAAACAAATATGTAAAATAACAAATAATAAAACAAACACAACTTAACGCACTTTTATACATATCAACTGAATTATTATGTAGAATGCCAGGCTGATTATGTATTCAAATAAAACACTAAAGGTTAGGAAAGAGTTAAAACATATTAAGATGTAATCTTAAAAATATGGTATTACATTTGTTATTATCGGAAAATCTCTGCAATTTAGATTCTAAAAATAATTTGATTTAAATAACGACCTTCACAGTATTGCACAAAAATGTGTAAAGATGTAAAAAGAATTGTTATTACATAAACGTCCAGAAGCATGTACTAATACAGTATAATTTAAAAAAAAATTACTTACTTTTTTGTCCATTGCGCCACCTTTGCTGAGATTAAGCACAATGATATTAAGATTTCAAATCGTACTTTTTATATTGAGAGACGTCCTTGCGGTTTTCGATCATAAGGTTCAACAACCAATTCGGTATCCGACAATATTCAAGATCAAGTAGTTCTTTGATGGTTCATAAACTTTAATTTCGTGAGTCACAACTTCGATGTAACTCTGCTATCAGGATTTTTATTAATGAAATTCATTTTATTTAAGAAATGATAGTTGAGGAGTAGTTATATAAAGTTACTCAATATACATAATGTGATTAGTTTTCTTTTCTGATAAAGGTGTATCGTAATAAATACAAAGTATATAGTATTTTCTATATATTGAGAAGGTAAAGGTTGGAGTAAAATTCATAAAAGATACAGGGTTGTAATAATTATTTAAGATGTAAAAAAATAACTATTTTTTACACCACTATATTAGTTTACTGAAAATGTTTCGCTAACACAGTAGCTTCATCGGACGTTACATCTCGAATGAACAATTTAAAGAGTAAAATCATATTTTTATAACTAGGTGTAATAAAAAGATTTGGAAAATTTTTTAACAATATAAAATGGTCTGGGAATTTTCACCTACAAGCCATAAACGAGAATAATCTAAAACTAAAATATATTTAATAAGGGTGACGTGTTAAGTTCTACTTGGTCATTTAACAAGCGGTTTGATCGTTTGAGCTTATTTGTTTCTAGAGACTCCAGCAAATTTAGTTTATGACCCTTGTTTTCCTTGTGCAATATTTTAAAATTGTTATCAAAGGCATGGCCCGTCTCAATTAAGTGATTAGCATAATTGGATTCGGTCTTTTCCTTAATAAAGCGTTTATAATGTTCATCTTCAGATATTTTGGTAAAAGAATGTTACCAAAATATCTGCCGGTTTGACCTATATACGTTTTGTCACAGTCTCCACAATTTAGTTGGTATACACCTGAATGTTTAAGTTTGTCAAATTTCTTTTTATTATTTTTAATGAACTTACTTAAAGAATTATTAGTTTTATACGCTATCCTAATCTCTAAACTGTTAAGAAATTTACCTACTTTATATCTTGGATCACCTATAAATGATATAACTTTATATGTATTTGTTTCTTCATTGAAATTAGGATAAACCATATTTATAGATTTTTTATATAGCTTTTTCTGCAGAGTTTTATCTATTATATTTACGGAATATCCATTGTTTATAGCGATTTGTTTTATAATGTTGAGCTCAGTCTTAAAATTAGTTTTGCTAAGGGGTAGAGATATTAGTCTATGAATCATACTATGAAAAGCGGCTAGTTTATGTTGCATTGGATGACATGAGGAATTATGTATGGTAGTGTCCGTATGTGAAGGTTTATGATATACAGAAAAATCACGTTTATTATTAACTCTTTTAATGGTTAAATCTAGAAAATTTATGCTGCTGTTAGATTCTACTTCAATTATAAATTTTATATTAGGATGAAGGTTACTAATATATTCAAGAAACATATTTAATTGTCGTTCAGTTCCTGTAAAACAAGTTAAAACATCATCAACATATCTGTGCCAATATATGAAATGTTTAAAAAGAGGGTGTTTATTAATTTGATTTTTTAGACTATCCAAAGATATTTCAGCAAGTAAGGGGCTTAATGGCTTAAAAAATAATTAAACCTTCAGTGCTCGTGTAAAGTTTATTATTGAATTCAAAGTAATTTTGTTCTGAACATTCGGTAAGTTAGTACAATAATTCTTGTTTTTTTTTTCGGAAAACCTCGGATATGTTAATTTTTAATTTTAGTTGCCGGTTTTATTTCCCTCATATATAGGAAATATTGTAATCGTGAAAAAATCACCCTCCGAGTTTTTTTTCAGATCTTTACATTTCAGGGTCCCCAGATGTCGAAAAATATGTTTTCTCGATTCTGTCGGTCTGTCTGTGTGTCTGTTCGCGGCATAGCTAAAAAACTATTTATCCGATTGACTTCAAATTTTGGTCAAAAATTAAAGCTAATATTTAGATAAAAATGCAATATAACAAAATAAAATGGCGGCCTAGTGAAATGTTAAAAAAATTATTACTAAGAAAGTGTTTATCCAATTTATATCAAATTTTGCACAAAAATCAAGTACGATGTAGTAATCAACTGGTACGATTTTGGTACTAATCCCCGATGGCGGAACAAAACGGATGTTTGATAAAATATTTAAACATGCAGCCTGAAAAAACTACTTAATGAACTGATTTCAAATTGTGTGCCTTAACTAATTGTAGTATAGACATGAACTAGTAAAACTGTGGTTCAAAATGGCGGCCAAATAAATTTTTCATCAGATCTGCCAAACAACCGTCCTCAAGTACATATTTAAAAATAAATAAATGGCATTCTTTCAAAGTCCAGTTGGATCAAGAATTAAATGAAGATGACGATCGTCTGGCTACCGAGATCTTTTAACACTGTTTTTTATATTGTTTTATTGCGTATTTTTTCTATAAAACCAATATGTTTTTCTTCAAAAACATTTTTGGACCATGTAGTGAATACGTGCAATATTCTTATAATTCCACTGGAGTCTCATCGCGCCATCTAATGGACATGGCAGAACAAGATCTGCCGGGTAAGCTAGTTTATGTTTATGCCAGGGACTCTTAGAATTTAATTAATATTGTCGAAACATTGATACAACCATTTACGTTACAAGCTGCAAGTTTGAAATGATTGGCTTAACCTTAGTGCACGTAAATTTGCTTACTCACACTAGCCCACACAAAAAGGCGCTTCTTTTTAAAAACACATTTTTCGTTTAAGGCAGTAAAGATCCAACAAACTCAATTTATATTTTTCACTGAACACTTGAACCTACATTTGAAATTTAAATTGCATTTTCCTCGCTATGTCTCATGATCTGGCAATTCATTCAATTTTGCACATTTTGAAATAAATCCAGGGGTTGGCTCATTATCAATTTAAAATAACAAACAATTGTATAATTTTTACCGTGTGAAAGTGTAGAAATTAATTTATTGAATTTGATTCAGTAAATCAATCAGATGTTGTTTTTTTACACATTATGCAGAAGTACCTCTGCCTACTTAATTAAATTGTAAAATATTCAAATAGATCGAATGATTTTTATATTCATAGTTTTATCCTTAGGTTTAAGTATTAAGTACAAAGTAGTGGTTTTCATCGTTTTGAAGAAAATGGGTAAATTTCCTTTGCCCGGAACTTTCCTCATTATGAATATTTTCTCTTTACTACAAATAGTGAAGTGTGAACCAATTGAGTTCAGTACAGAGTATTTGAGAACCCACATATATATATATATATATATATATATATATATATATATATATATATATATATATATATATATATATATATATATATATATATATATATATATATATATATATATATATATATATATATATATATATATATATATATACAGTCTTTTCAAATATTTTTATTGGATGCCATTTTGTTCCAATATATTGGATCACTATATTTTGCCAGTTTCTACTTGATTTTGGATATACTTTAAAATGTATTCACTAGGTAGTTTTTACATTGACACACACCGCGATTTTGTTACGTCATGTCGAATTCGTTTATTTTTAACTTTATCCTTATATTATATTTAATGGTTCTCCAAAATTTGCAATCAATTGAATAAGAAGATTTTTTTACGTTTATTTCTTTAATATGTTATTTGGACGCCATTTTGTTCCGCCATCTTGAATTTGTAACACAACTTTACCAACTTATCTCTATATCACACAATTTCAAGTTAATTTAATAAGTAGTTTTTTTTCAGACTGATTTTTTAAATATTTTATTAGACCGCCATGTCAAAGTTCACTGAATATAATATAAGTTCCCGCACTTCGACGAAAATTCCGATCTACCTATACCATTCCCCTCGCCGCAGCTGGTTCTCGGCAGTCCACCGTTTTCAGTTGTGCGAGGCGCTGCGCGCTGGTGTGTACACAGTGGATTTTGTTTTTCAAAACGTGGAGGTGGATTATCGTTTTTTCGCTGTCCAAAGGATGAACCAACCTATTTTGGAATATAAAATTATAACATTATAATTTTTGTGTAATTTTAAAAATATTAAAAAATATATGAATATCCTTTGTAGAGTACCCATTTTTTTGGTATTTAAATTGAAATATAATATCTCTGCAGATGTCAAGCTTGGAAGTCGCATAGGATTTACTGGGGACCACAAATATGCAGACATTAATTCTGAGTTCTCCTATCAAAAAAATTAGGATTTGCAGCCGTTATTTAACGGACGAAAGCTTTATGTCACCTTTAAAGCAACGCCTCCAGTACAATGCGATTCCCACATTATACCTATCCAAAAATTAGCTAAAATTTGGGGGGTAATATCTCCAGTGTGTCTGATTTTTCCGGACAAAATCCGAAAAACTAGTTTATAAGGAATTTGTTTCATAAATAGTGTATGAGCGCTACTGGTTTTAAAAATCCTAGCCGAAGACGAGGATTTTTACTTCCCTCGTAAAATGAAAGTATTGTAATGGTGAAAAATCACCCTCCGAGATTTTTTCAGATATTTACGTTTCAGGGGATCTCTAGATACCGACAAACATGTTTTCTCCACTCCGTCGGTCTCTGTCCGTTCCCGGTATAACTAGAAAACTAGCTACTTATGCCATTGATTTCAAATTTTGGTCAAAAATTAATGGTCATTATGAGATAATCTGGTAACATTTTGGTGAAAATCCAAAATGGCTGTAAAAATGGCGGCCTAGTAAATTGTTAAAAAAATATTACTAAAAACTACACCTCAAATTCTGCACAAAGTGTTACGTAGTAATCGACGGGTAGACTTTTGGTACGAATCCGATATGGCGTAACAAAATGGCGACCTAATAAAATATTTAAGTAAGAATTGATTTTGGTTTAGAAGTTAACTGTTAAAATTGTGAAACGAATATAAGATGGCGAAACAAAATGGCGGTTAAATTATTACTTCTATATCTCTAAGAGATGGAAAACTATAATATCGGCAAAAAGAATTATTTTTTTCGCTAAATTGATTTAAAACGACCCAAAAAGTGTAAAAACATAATTTCGGCGAAATCTATTTTCTGTCTATCTGTTAGTTTATGTGATAAATTTCAAAGGAATAATTGTGCTATAGAATTTAAATTTGGTATATAGGTAGTAATCCATATGATATTGAGTAAAATCGGTTGAGAAGAAGGGGGTGAAGTGGGGGATTAATTGATAAAAAACAACAATTTTTTGATAATAATTCCGTAATATGCCTTTTTATGGGTTTTGGGGTACTCAGATTTGAATCATAACACTTTGGTAAATAATAAGGGATAAGGGAAATAATAAATATAAAAAAGTTTTGTCTTGTTCTGGCAGCAAGAGCAAGAAATTTGCAAGAGTCTTCTGAAACACTATTCAACTTAAGTCCAATTTGAAAAAAATGTATATCAGCAAAATTCAAACCACATCAACTTGAAATGGTGAATATACAGGGTGTCCCATGAAATTTTGACTAGGGAATATCTCAGTTGTCATTCATAAGATACATGGTCTTAGCATAGCTTTGATCATCACAATTCACAAAGCCATAGCAAACCAAACTTCTTTTCTATTTTAATCTGACACCCAGTGCATTTGTTGTATTTTGGAAAGTTTATTCGAAAAGCGGTTGGGTAATTTCATATTTTATGCTATATTTACATATACATGGTTTCATTGGTTTCCAAGTTGTCCATGCGTACTTCTGAATGTGTACTTTTTAGTACCCTGTATAAGCTAAACCAAAAAATATGGTGTTTTCGAATTGGCCTTTAGATAAGCTTAACAAAATAAAACGAATATACTCTGTGTCTTATTGAAAATAGAAAGATTGGTTTGATACGGTTTTGTGAACTACCTTGTATGATCAAAGTTATGTTTAAATTATGCACCTCATAGATCGCACAGAAAGTCCTTAAGACACTATGTCCATGTACTCTGTTATAAACAAATAATATTAAGAACTCATTTCTTACACTGTTATAACTTTTATAGTTTACCAATAAAAAAACTTAAAACAAAAACGAACATGCTTTTGTATTACCGGCTTAATTTAGCTAAAACTTCTACTCTCCATTAAAAATCAATATTCCAGGAAGGGAAATATTTATGTATTCGGACACCAGAAAGTACCTTTCGTAAACGTAAACGAAAAATCCAGGCTATTGCATTATGACATGGCAATGCTTGTTATAAACATATAATATTATATCATTTATAAATAAAAGAATGTAAAAAATGGTGATGCTTTTCGACTGTGATATTTTTCTTTTCTCCATCTCGTACGAATAGTCACGTCCATAGAACGGATTGTTTAAATATCAAATTAATTTCCTTAAATTTTTATTTAAATTAATGACTGTCGGATACCAGTAAATATTAAACTTTATTACTATTATTATTTTACAATCGAACACCGCCTGACATCGCCTTCCCCACAATATGCAACTGAGGAGAAAACGATTACATTTTTTATTTTATTACTCTAATCTCCCCTGGAAGTTTTTTGATCAAGGCGGCACGGGCTTTGTCCCAGTCGGCAGGCTTGTCTAGCCCGTTCGACAAAGTTCCGACTCGGAGTGAAGGAACTTATATATTATATTCAGTAAACTTTGGCCATGTTGTTTTGCTATCTTATATTCATACCAAAATGTTAATTTTTTTTTGCGTAATTTGAGGTAAATTGGATAATCAGTTTTTTACCAATAATTTTTTAACGTTTCACTAGGCCGCCATCCAGCATATTTGATTTTCACCAAAATATTACCAGGTCATCCCCATACGAACCTTAACCGACTTTTACTAGTTCATCTCTATACTACAATTAGTTATGGCCCACAAGTTGAAATCAGTTCATTAAGCAGTTTTTTTATTCATTCATACCGAATTTTTAAATATTTTATGTAGCCGTCATTTTGTTCCGCCGTCTTGGATTCGGGCTAAAATTTTACCAGTTGATTCTTACATATTACTTGATTTTTGTGCAAAATGTGAGATAAATTGGATAAGTACTTTCTTAGCAATAATTTTTTTAACATTTCACTAGACTGCCATTTTGTTGTGCCATATTGGATTTTTACCAAAATGTTACCAGGTCATGCCCATATGAACCTTCATTTTTAACCAAAATTTGAAGTTAATCGGGTAAGTAGTTTTTGAGATTTGCCGCGAACAGACAGACCGACAGACAGCCAGACAGACAAACCGACAGACAAACAGACCGACGGAATCGAGAAAACATGTTTTTCGTCATCTAGAGACCCTGAAACCTACAGCTCTAAAAAAATCTCGGAGGGTGATTTTTTCACGATTACAATTCTTTCCTTTTATTAGGGAAATAAAAACCTATTATTACATTTAAAAATTGAAGAAACTTATACCGGAATAATTCATTCATAAATTGAAATATTGATATCGTCTTATACCGAAAATCTGATAGAGTTGCGTAAGCTAATACCGAAACCGCAAATCAATTCCTATGACGTCATTTACATATTATAGTGGAGATCCTTCAAAACACTTACCTACGTCTAAAATTTAGCAACTCCGATGTAGGATACAATCTCAGGGTGTGTACGTTCTAAAACAGACGACCTTGTCAGCCTGCCAACGCCCAATTTCTTTTCAATTTCCTTGTTTTGTTTATAGGTTCGAGCAAGTTTTGCTGTCGTCATCGAAATATATTTTCGTTGGTAAATGTAAAAGGATATAGAAGTGAATTCAAATTCTCGATTTTGCTGCTGCATATAAATCACTTGATATATGTAGTGTGACAGGTCGATGTGAGTTACCGCTAGACACATCATTGGTGTAGCAAACGAGCTGTATATTCAGGCGAGAACAACAAACGCGTCGACTTTCCGATGTCTTATTTACAGACGCAGAAAATAATCTCCCTACTAAAAGTATGCTGTTTTCACGGTAAGATTACCAAAAAGTCTACAGTTCTTTAATAACACATCGGTAAATTGGTTTTTATCCAGAACTTCCTTCGTAACGCATTCTCTCACACACATAACACGTACAAGATTAGTTTAAATGCATATAGTTATTTGTAATATCATTATACACACTAGTCGGCCAGGTAGACCTTGTTCTGCCTTTTGCGTTAAATGGCGAGATGAGTTTCCAGTCAAATTATAAGAATATGGGGCGCATTCACCACATCGTCCAGAAATGTTATTGAAGAAAAACATACTGGTTTTAAATAAAAAATACGCAATAAAACATTACATTACAAGCCTGCCGCCCGTGCGGCCTTGATCAAAAAACTTCCAGGGGAGATTAGAGTAACAAAATAAAAAATGTAATCGTGTTCTCCTCAGTTGCATATTGTGGGGAAGGCGAAGTCAGGCGGTGTTCGATTGTAAAATAATAATAGTAATGAAGTTTAATATTTATTACTGGTATCCGACAGACATTAATTTAAATAAAAATTTAAGGAAATTAATTTGATATTTAAATATCCGTTCTATGGACGTGACTATTCGTACGAGATGGAGAAAAGAAAAATATCACAGTCGAAAAGCAACACCATTTTTTACATTCTTTTATTTATAAATGATATAATATTATATGTTTATAACAAGCATTGCCACGTCATAATGCAATAGACTGGATTTTTCTAACGTTTACGAAAGGTACTTTCTGGTGTCCGAATACATAAATATTTCCCTTCCTGGAATATTGATTTTTAATGGAGAGTAGAAGTTTTAGCTAAATTAAGCCGGTAATACAAAAGCATGTTCCTTTTTGTTTTAAGTTTTTTTATTGGTAAACTATAAAAGTTATAACAGTGTAAGAAATGAGTTCTTAATATTATTTGTTTATAACAGAGTACATGGACATAGTGTCTTAAGAACTTTCTGTGCGATCTATGAGGTGCATAATTTAAACATAACTTTGATCATACAGGGTAGCTCACAAAACCGTATCAAACCAATCTTTCTATTTTCAATAAGACACAGAGTATATTCGTTTTATTTTGTTAAGCTTATCTAAAGGCCAATTCGAAAACACCATATTTTTTGGTTTAGCTTATACAGGGTACTAAAAAGTACACATTCTGAAGTACGCATGGACAACTTGGAAACCAATGAAACCATGTATATGTATATATATATATATATATATATATATATATATATATATATATATATATATATATATATATATATATATATATATATATATATATATATATATATATATATATATATATATATATATATATATATATATATATATATATATATATATATATATATATATATATATATATATATATATATATATATATATATATATATATATATATATATATATATATATATATATATATATATATATATATATATATATATATATATATATATATATATATATATATATATATATATATATATATATATATATATATATATATATATATATATATATATATATATATATATATATATATATATATATATATATATATATATATATATATATATATATATATATATATATATATATATATATATATATATATATATATATATATATATATATATATATATATATATATATATATATATATATATATATATATATTATATATATATATATATATATATATATATATATATATATATATATATATATATATATATATATATATATATATATATATATATATATATATATATATATATATATATATATATATATATATATATATATATATATATATATATATATATATATATATATATATATATATATATATATATATATATATATATATATATATATATATATATATATATATATATATATATATATATATATATGTATATATAAATATATATATATATATATATATATATATATATATATATATATATATATATATATATATATATATATATATATATATATACATTTTAACGTCCGTAGATACATAAATAAGAGAGAAATTAACGACAAAATATTCTGCCTATGGTAAGCATATTGAAGTATAGGGTCCAAAAATCGTGGACCATTATGCTGACAAGCCTTTAAGCGCTTTCCATCATGTCTACCGGCATAATTAACGACGTTTCGCGCTATATGGGACTCATCAGGCCAATGCAGCTGTGTGGAAGAGATGATGGAAAACACTCAACGGTATGTTGAATAAGAACGATGAAAATATTAGGCAGTGAGATATTAACCCATAGAGCATTTGTTCCCATAGATGGCATGTCTTATTGTATGGGTTCACTGCCTAATATTTTAATCGTTTTTATTCAACATGCCGTTGATTATTTTATATCATCTCTACCACACCACTGCGTTGGCCTGATGTGTCCCATATAGCGCGAAACGTCGTTAATTATGCCGGTAGAGATGATGGAAAGCGCTTAAAGGCTTGTCAGTATATTGGTCTATGATTTTTGGACCCTCTACTTGAATAAGCTTACTACAGGCAGACTATATATCTACGGACGTTATAATTTTGCACAACAAGTACATTATATATATAAATTTTAATATATATTTATATATAATATATATTATATATAAATATATATTAAATAAAATTTAATATATATTTATATATAATATATATATATATATATATATATATATACAATGAGGGCATAAAGTCTGGAAACCTTGAGATATGTCAAAAACTATACAAGTTGGGTAAAAAAGTTTCATATAAAAGTTGTATAGTTCCTTACGATTAATGATTCAAATATGTCTTAAAATATAAAGGGTGTTTTAAAATCAAGTAACACGCCAAAACTTCAGAATCTCTGATGGAACACCCTGTATATTATTTCATTTTAAGAATCTACATGAAATTCTGATCCTATTTTATTAAGCATACTCTATCCCTAACGTCAACTGTTTTTGAGATAAAAAAATGAGAAAATGGAAATTTGGCTTTAAACAAAATTAACTCATTTCCCTATGCATAGTGAAACCTGGTGGATTATTTTAGAACTCCCATAGAAACTGTCATGTACTGACAATAAACTGTGTCAATTTTTAACATATTGTTGGAGAGTTACTTTTTTCCTGATAAAAATGCTTTCAGAAAGAGAAAGAATAGAGATTCTTATGATGTTTGGATGGGGAGATCGCCAAAGAAATCTTGACGAAGTATGTGAACTTTTTAATAATACGCATCCCGAGCGAGGAAAAGCAATTGCAAAATCCACAGTTAGCAAAATTATCAAAAAATTTCGTGATCATGGTTGTGTAAAAGATCTTCCCAGGACAGGTAGGCCAAAACTAGATGATGGTATGAAATTGAATGTTTTACTCAGTTATAACGAAAATCCACATTTACCTACAAGTCAAGTAGCATTAGATTTAAACCTTAGTCAATCATCGGTAAAAAATATTCTGCACACGGCAAAGTATCATCCCTACAAAATAAGATTAATCCATGAATTAAATGAAGACGACTTTTACCGCCGACTTGAGTTTTGCGAAAGTATGCAAGAGCGGTGCAACCTGGATCCATTCTTTTGTAGAAATATTTTATTTTCCGATGAAGCCACCTTTTTTCTTAATGGTACGGTCAACCGACAAAACTGTAGATATTGGTCTACAGAGAATCCCCATTGGGCTCAAGTGGCTCATACGCAATATCCCGAGAAAATCAATGTTTTGGGCTGGAATATTTCAAGATAGAATTATAGGTCCCTACTTTTTCGACGTAAATTTAATCGGCGAAATTTATCTTGATCGACTCGAGTCGAATCCTGCCTTAGCTCAATTGTATCCAGGTAATGAGCCCGATATGCCTACTGCAGCAATGTGGTTCCAACAAGATGGAGCACCACCTCACTACGCGCTACCTGTTCGGCAGTATCTCAGTGAAATATTTCCTAACAGGTGGATAGGACGTCGTGGTCCCTACGAATGGCCGGCCAGGTCCCCGGACTTAACTCCCCTAGATTATTTTCTGTGGGGATATTTAAAGAGCAAAGTTTATTTGAACAGACCTCCTAATATCGATGCGCTGATAAATCGTATAAGAGATGAAATCCGACAAATCCCACCTACTTTCATTCGAAATCTACAACAAGAGTTCATCAATCGATTAGGATATTGTCAGGAAGTGAACGGACAACAGTTCCAGCATTTATTACGTTAAAACGCATCATTTAGAATTTTAGACTATCGTTGTTAATCGTTATTAAAAAAATTTTGTAAAACAGTTTTCTCATTTTTTTATCTCAAAAACAGTTGACTTTAGGGATAGGGTATGCTTAATAAAATATGATTAGAATTTCATGTAGATTCTTAAAATGAAATAATATACAGGGTGTTCCATTAGAGATTCTGAAGTTTTGGCGTGTAACTTGATTTTAAAACACCCTATATATATTAAGACATTTTTGAATCATAAATCGTAAGGAACTATACAACTTTTATATAAAACTTTTTTACCCAACTTGTATAGTTTTTGACATATCTCAAGGTTTCCAGACTTTATGCCCTCATTGTATATATATACAGGGTGTTAAAAAAGTACGCTGCCAAACTTCAAGGGACGATTCCTCGCATTATTCTAAGACAAAAAATTTATATAAACATAGTTCTGAAAACGAATAGTTTTCAAGATACAGGGTGTTAAATTTCTATGAAAAAAAATGTTTTTCTATCATAACTTTTATACCACTCTAGATATTTTTATTAAATTTGGTGTACATCTTTTACCTATTAAAGAGCAGTTTTTGATGCAAAAGTATTTTTTAAATTTCTACCAGTGGCGTTCGTACGGAGTTTGGACAGAATGTTTATTAAGAAAAAAATGATACGCCACTGCTTTTTTTAAAAACAAAAATTATTTTTGAAATTCCCATTTAATTTTAAGCAAATTTGGTCTCTAGACTTACCTTCGTACGACGCACAATTTTTATGTAAAAAAATAAAAACAATTTTCATACATCTACTGCAATCCGAATCCAATTTGCAAGGATAATTTTTTGTAAAATCCGCTACTGTTTAATTTTTATGAAACATACCTATTTGGAAGTGGGCACGCGTAATGCTGTGGTTAGAATAAAACATTAAATAAATAAAAAAAAACTAAACAACACCAAGACGTTTATTAATAAAATAATTGTAAACCAAACATAACTTAACCAACCTTACAAATAATAATTTCACAGAATTTAATTTTAAAGTAACTGCTGGAAATGGCCTCCCCCGACTTCAATACATGCGTTTGTACGCCTTATTAGCGACTGGCGAACCCTTTCGAAAATACCAGGAGTGTTCCTAATAATTTCACAGGACTCTTCTATCCGATTTCGTAGATCGTCTTCGCTTCGAACTGGTGTTGTGTAAACTAATGCTTTAAGGTGTCCCCAGAGAAAGAAATCTATCGGATTAATATCAGGTGACCTGGGTGGCCAAAATTGTGGTCCTGCACGCCCAATCCAGCGATCGGTATAATTTTGATCTAGGTACTGACGTGCCACTAAACTGAAGTGCGGTGGAGCACCGTCATGCATAAACCACATAGAAAGCCTTTGCCTTAGTGGAACATCTTCCAAAAGTTCAGGTAAAACATGTTCAATAAATTGTCTATACTCCTCACCAGTAAGCCTGCTAGGCAGAAAGTGAGGCCCGATAAGGAAATCTCCTACAACTCCAATCCAAACATTTACAGAAAACTGCTCTTGGAAATGATTTTCAATTATGGCGTGAGGATTTTCATCGGCCCACACATGATTGTTATGAAAGTTTATGATTGCGTTACGGGAAAAACATGCCTCGTCCGTAAACAACACCTGAGATAAAAACCTTGGATTTTGCATTAACTTATTTCCTACCCATCTACAAAAAGCCACTCTTAGCGGAAAATCTCTTGGCAAAAGAGCTTGGACACGTTGCGAATGATATGGATAAAGTTGTTGATCCTTTAAAATTTGCCATACTAATACGTGAGTAATGTTTAATTCAGTCGCAATTTTTCTCGTACTAGTTTCTGGGTTTTCATCAATTGCATTTAGGACAGCTTCCTCTATCTGAACCGTTCTTACTGTTCTTGGTCTCCCTATAAGGGCAGCAGACTTCTTAAAACTACCCGTTTCACAAAGTTTGGAGTGAATATTTGCAAAAAATTGTCTGTTAGGTAGTGGACGGTCAGGATATCTTTCTTGATACATCCGTCTAGCGGCGCGAGCGTTACCATCAGCCATTCACGAAATGCATGTCTGCCATTTCACGGTTTGTAAACTGAACCAACAAGTGCACCTTTATTAATAGTTTTGACAACTGTCATGTTATTGTTATAAACAAACGAAGAACTGTCGTTTAGCAAAGCAAAGCCCACCTTGACAATTTAGGTTTCTTTGACTACTGAATTAAATTGCAGTTTGTTTCTTAAATTTTCCTACCAAATTGTTAGTTCTATTAAAAAAAATACATTTAGAAATGAGGGTTTAATAGTGAATTGTAATAAATTAAAAAAAGGAAAATTAAGCTCGCGAATGGCAAATACAAATCACAAGTGTTGGCGCAAAAAAGTTTGGGAGATAAAAGGGGACATGACCCAGAGTCACTCAGTAGATTATTCCAAATTTATAATTATTTCTTTTTATGGGTACTACTAACAGCATTACGCGTGCCAACTTTCAAATAATATGTTTAATAAAAATAAACAGAAGCGGATTTTACATAAAATTACCATTGCAAAATTGCATTTGGATTGCAATGATTTTTATTTTTTTACGCGAAAACCGTGTGTCGTACAAAAGTAAGTCTAGAGATCAAATTTTCTTTAAATTAAACGGAGATTTCAAAAATAATTTTTGTTTTCAAAAGAAGCAGTGGCGTATCTTTTTTTTCTTAAAAAATATTAATTTCAAACCCCGTAGGGACGCCACTGGAAGAAATAAAAAAAAAACCTTTTGCATCAAACACTGTCCTTTAATGGGTAAAAGATGCACACCAAATTTGATAAACATACCTAGAGTGTTATAAAAGCTATAATAGAAAAACAAGTTTTTTCTTAGAACTTTAACACCCTGTATCTTGAAAACTATTCGTTTTCAGAACTATGTTTATATAAACTTTTTGTCTTAGAATAATGCGAGGAATCGTCCCTTGAAGTTTGGCAGCGTACTTTTTTAACACCCTGTATATGTAATTATATATATATATATATATATATATATATATATATATATATATATATATATATACTTCGAAAATATTTCTTGGGTCTAGGTTTATGCATTGAAACAATAGTGGTTATATTTCGCTCGACGTTTCGCTTTTGATTAAAAGCATTTTCAAGAGCATTTATTTTAACTAAAAAGAGAAAAAAAAAACAATGTCAGTTCGATACAAACTGGTTTGTTAAAATTGCCGTTTTGTCAATTATAAAAACACTGATAAAGTAAAATTTTTTTTTTTTTTTAAAAAATTTTACTTTATCAGTGTTTTTATAATTGACAAAACGGCAATTTTAACAAACCAGTTTGTATCGAACTGACATTGTTTTTTTTTCTCTTTTTAGTTAAAATAAATGCTTTTAATCAAAAGCGAAACGTCGAGCGAAATATAACCACTATTGTTTCAATGCATAAACCTAGACCCAAGAAATATTTTCGAAGTAATTATAAATAAAAGGTTTAAGAAACAAATTATATATATATATATATATATATATATATATATATATATATATATATATATATATATATATCGGATAGAAGAAGAGTAGAATTTCTTTCTACAAATCTACTTTTTTAATATTTCTGCGATAGTGAGCAACCTAAAAAGTGTTATGGCAACGATAAGTTGGAATTAAATGAATATTAATAATTAAAAATCCTCTTCGCTCTAATAGTATTTGCTAGCTAATTACTCATGAACGTTTCCATTAAACTTCATAATTCAAAGTAATTATTGCTGACAAAGTTCTAATAAATTATCAATGAATCATCCAACAATAATCCTGTAAATCCATTAATTGAAATAGGATTTTCCCCAACAAATAGATATCGCGCTGATGACAATTTGAAATTTGATCTTTTTAAATTGCCTCTACAGAAAATAACAATAATGTTAAACACAAAGAAAATAATTACCTAATGGATTTTTGTGGTAGTATTTATAGATAAACATTTTTATTTAACTTAAGTTGATACTTGTGACCATTATTTTACTTTCGGTGATATAGTTCTAAGTTCCAATCATGTCGGGTTTAGATTATTTTTCGGTTCATGTGATAAGTAAATTTTTGGTAAGTAAAAACACTTTTCCAAACAAAGAAAAGGCCATTCGTTTCTTAATTTTATTTTTATCTTGCTTTATTGCCGTTTTCTTATTAACTGTATTTTACCATAAAATGAACAACTCAAAATTCCTCACTTCTTCTATAAAAAGTAGGTATAAATTATACCTACTAAAAATATTTTAAAAACAACTTTTTTTTCGAAAAAAAAAATTCTCCCTTTATATTCTTGCCTCTATTCAAAAAGAGTTATTTACCAGTTTTATGAAGCAAATTGCATAAGAAATCTTCTCTCGTTGCATTCTGGGGAACCTGTCTCTGTTTTACAAATACTATCATGGATTTTATTTTGACAATTATCATTTATTATGCCTTTCTTATCCATTCCTGACACGAAGATTCCAGCATCTATCCGTCTCAACCGCAAATCAAAAATCAACTTTCCCTGTGTTCATTTAGGGTACCCACGGTATCCAGTATTTAGGCCTTTGATCTTTGTGGTTTACCCGTAGGTAAAGAAAGCTTATCCTAGGCTTTACGATTGCCCCAAGGGCTGCTTGACGCTCGGAACAAAAAGCGGTTTACTAAATAGAAAACATTAAACCCACGTTCAAATGAAAAATTTTAGGACAATTTCCATGACTAAAATGGTTAAATTGAAGCATTGTGCTGTGCTTGGAAATTCCAAAATTGTTAACTAGAACCATGAACGAGATCCTAAGCGACACTTCAGGCATTAACAGAAGAGCAGATTTAATAAAAATATATTTTAGTTTTATTCTTTACCATTGGTATTTTGCATAGTTCTACCCACTAAAGTTAAAGTATTCCTACGCAAATAGCCATTGATTTTAGAATCAACTTGCTTTGATTGTAAATATAAAAAAACTCCACATTAATTAATACTTTTTATTATTAACATTTTTCAAAAATATCTGATTCAATTAAATCTAGTATAATCATATACAGGGTGTTTCCTAAGTGAGAGATAGAAAGAAAAAATCAAAAGGTGTTTCTTTGGGGCATTTACTTACAAAAAGTTTCTAGGAAAATACGCCGTAAAATTTTATGTTTCCAAGATACAGGGTGTTAAAAGTATTGATTTTTTTAATTTCTAAACTATTTCTAAACGACAGAATCTATAGATCTGAGACTTGGCATATGTGTATGCACGTTGTTCGTATCAACAGCGCCAGTGGCGTGCTCCTGCGTATTTGCAATGGACAAGAAACTATTCTACTGACTTATTTTAGACATTTTTTAACCTGATTTATGAAAGTTTGAAAAGGTATTTTACCGTTTTGTCGTAAAGTAGATCGTTTTTGAGGAAAACGAAATCAAACACTTTATAGCAAAAAATTAAGCTGAACAATGTCAAGGCGCCAAATATCAGCAAATACCTACATTTTGTAATTTGGTATTTTAAATTACATTATCTCAAACAATTATGCCTGAGTTTACAAATACAAAGAAAGCCGATATAGATGTATCGCATCCTATAGTATGTTTGGAGTATGTTAAGATCAATCCGTATCATACAGAGTATCCAAGCATTGCTAGTCCAAGATTTTGCCCTAGGTCTCGAATCGTGTCAATATGTTCTTCAAATACTCGCCCAAAAAGATTCTTGAAAAAATCACTTTACACCGACGAAGCCAGTTTTTCGAGAAACTCAACAAATGAATTTCCATAATAACCCCTTGTGGGCTGAAGCAAATCCATATGCCATAGTAGAGTCTAGATTCCAGCACCAATTTTCATTCAACATATAGGCTGGAATTATTGAAAGGTGGGTCGTACTTAAATTTTCTCCAGATTAAATTGCCAGTTTTATTAGATGTACCAATAAATTTAAGGCATAATATGTTTTATATTAAGCGCTGTAGTGAGGCAATGCTTAAATAAATAAATTGCTTATCGGTGGATAGCCAGAATTCGATAAAAGGATATTAAGATCTAGCAGCGCCAGCATTCGCCGGATATTGATCCCTTGGACTATTTTGTCGCAGTTACTTAAAATCATTAGTCTTTACAAGACCAATTGCTAACTAAAAGTATTTGCGGAACCGAATTATTGAATATTTTGAAATTATTAGGCACACGCCAAATATTTTCCAAAATCTTAGGAAGGCAATGATTAGGAGAATGACAGCAGGTGTATTAGCACGTTGTCAAAATATAGGGGAGAGTGGGCATGAAAGAGCCGTTTTTTTCTTTACTAAAAAATCTACTAATTATTATTATTTTTTTAATTCGCCAAGTAAATTCTTGGATAATATAGTTATTTGCGAACATATTTGGATAATAATAAAACAAATACTTTAACAAACAAATATTTTATTTTCAAACTTAAAAAAAGTGTTTTTTGGCTTTTTCATAACATGTTAGTAATGAAAGAGACGCATTCTGTTTTGAAAGAGCCAGTCATAAAAATTCCACTAACAAAATGATAATTTGTAACTTTAACAAATAAACAGTATAAGGAGTGTTAAACTTAAATTTTACTAATAGTTTCTGCAACTTTTTAGGCAAACACGGTAAATTAAAAAAAAATAAAAAAAGACTTTAAAAAACACGAGTTACAAAAAAAAATTAATTTTCCTTTTTGACCGCAAGATTCATGTGCCCATTCGTTGCATAATTTACATTGGTACCAATCCTCTTCACTTTTGCTATAATCTTTACCACAACATTTACAAATGTCCTTAAGATTAGTCTGGACAACACCAGGGATAGAAGCCTTTTTGTCCTTTTTTGCCTTTTGGTTATGGCAAATAGATCGCATTTTCGACTTACGGATGTTCTTATTCGAAGTCGGATCTTTCAACGAATCATCACTATCATCGTGAAGTGACATCTCCCCATCGCTTTCACTAGAGTCAGAGGAAACTCTTAGCGATTTTATCAATGGTTTTGTTTTTATTTTTTGTAATATTGTTTTATTCTTTTTTCCTTTATTTAATTCTAATTCTTCAATTCTGTCCTTTTCAGGTGTTTCCGTTATGATTGCGGAACGCATTTTTCTACAAGATGTTTTTACCTGTTTTCTGGGTCCAGATTTTGGAAACGGCCGAACCATTTCAGGCGATACCATCACGCATTCCTTTGAAGTGCTAGCTACTGGATTATCACTCGAGGTAGTCGGAGCTGATTGTAAACTTAAAGGCTCTAGTGAAGTGCTTGCGATTGCTTGTGGTAAATCAGCATTTTCAGCAGAATTCTTAGGCCTATCAGTAACGAAAGAAGGAAGAAAATCATCTTCTTTAAATATACATGAGTTCAAGGGATATATTCCAGTTTTGTAAAATCCCTGTGTTATATTATGTGGTGAAATCATGCATTATTAACAAATTGAGATATGTGGTATATTGTCACCGTTGTTCCCGCATTTGTTAACATCCATTCATTCATGGCTATTTTGTATCTGGTTTTAAATGGTGAGTAAACACCGACATCTAAAGGCTGGAGTCGGTGGCTACAATGGGGTGGAAATGTTAAAATTACAATTCCATTTTCACGTGCAAATGTGATTACTTTCAAATTTATATGAGTGGCATGATTGTCCATTAAAAGTAAGGCAGGATTTTCCCTCGAGGGTTTTACAATACTAGCAAAATGTTTAAGGGATGCTATAAAGCCGTCTTCATACATCCAACCACTTGGATTCGCTGGTCCTAAGCTTCCCGCAGGAGCTCCTATTAACATGTTCTCTCTGAAGTTTACCCTGGGAAAAACGAAGACTGGTGGTAAAGACGTCCCTGCTGCATTAACGAAAAACAATAACGTCACTAAGCTTCCCCTCTCCGCTGACGTTACCTGACCCACTTGTTTACACCCCCGTTCAGCAATAACTTTTGGAGGATTTGAAACAGTTGTGCATCCTGTTTCGTCGCAGTTAAAAATCATGTGAGGTGGAAATCTATATTTCTCGAAAACTTTCTGTAACTGGGAGAAAAAGTTTTGAACATTTGTTTTATTAAAACTGGTTGCTCTGGACAAAGATGTGCTTTCCGGTGTCCTAACAGATAAATCATTATGGCGCTGCATAAAACCCCTTAACCAGTCCAAACTAGCCTCTTTTTTCTTGTCCCAGTTGTCAGTTGGAATAGAGTTCGCTTGAGCATAATCGAATGCTAATTTTCTAACCTGACTTCGAGTTAACCCATGACACATTTTGGAAGCCGTTTTGAGATATTCAGCAAGGGCCTTTTCCTGATCCGTAGAAAATATTCGTCTATTTCCTATATTAGGGCGGTGAACATAATTTTGAGTTTGTTCATTTTTTACCTTCTTTACTATCTTTGCCAAATATGCTCTCGAAATTTTAAAAGAAATTGCTGTCGGATTAATCTTTTGGCCATGATCTAAGACTTCTCGCACCGCTTCTTCCACCCCAGCTGGATCCGGTCTTTCCCGCTTTTTTGTTGTCTTTTTAATTGGTGGTTCCATTATTCTAATAACAAAAAAAAACTAATTTGCATATGTAGGTTATGAAAGAGCCAGTCACATAGGCATGAAAGAGCCGGCTCTTTCATGACACATTCCTGCGGCTCTTTCAACGCAAGTGCATTTATGAAACATAACCTAACCTATCCTAACTATTCCGGTTTAAATAAATTTTATGCATGCTAGAATATCAAAAGAAATACTTACAGATATTCGATAAAATAACAAAAGTCGACTTTGATAAACTTAGCGAGACAAAAAATCAAATAATGTTCAACACGATTTATTTTGAATTGCTTAAGAAAATCAACAGATCAGTACTGCGCATTTGTTTACCGGCCGATTCATTTGACACTTCTGTGGATAACCGACAACTAGGGGTGCTACAAATAACTAATTGTACTAAATCTAAATTTGCTGTGGTTTTAGTACAATGGCAAACGGCTCTTTCATGCCCACTCTCCCATATAACACTTGATTTAAGCATTTAAGTATATTACTGAATTTTGAGTTCTGTTATATTATTAAATTATTATCAAAGTTTATGGCTTTCAGTGTTTTATTTTCTTTTTCCTCGAAAACTGTTTATTTTACGGCAAAACTGTAAAATACCTTTCAAACATAAAAAATGCAGCTTTTAACACCCTGTATCTCGCAAACAAATAATTTAAGGGCATATTTTTATAGGAATATTTGTCATGAAATGACGCAAAGAATCGCTTCTTGAATTCCTCGACATCACTTTGGACACACCCTGTATAGAGTAAACTTTTACCCGGTGCGGTTGGTGCCAACGATTGGTTGAACATTCATTGCACAACCGAAAAAGGCAGACACAAAATCTTGTAATGAATATAGAACTAGCTGCCTTATGAGTCAATCTCCTGAAAATATTCTTGAAGGTCATTGGATTCCGTATATCACAAGTCTGAATATTATCTTGGCGAATAACAGCTTTTCGAAACTGTTTTAACACCAGGGGGGTTTTTTCGGGATTAATGCTGGATTTGAGATGTCGCGAACAGAAGTTCTTCTAAACTAAATGGCAAAGACATTCGTCTCAAAGTAAATCTGTATTAGAACCAGTCATATATATCTATAAGAATATATGGCAAATGCTCTAAACAAATTGACATTAAACTTGGGCTGTATCTTATCACCAATTTTATGTAATAGGCATCAGAGAAGCCAAACATAATAGAGGACACAATCATAGAACAAGTCAACTATAAATATTTCGCCTGTCAGGTCAATAAAAACTGGGACAATACAACGGAGATAAGAGCCCACATCGAACATCGATTCTCTTAAACCCGCATGAGTAAATTTTCTCTCTCTTCACTTAAAGCAACCGCGGTACCTAGTACTTAGGCCTTTTTTTTCTGGCAAAGTTAACAGTGCTTTTTTAACTAACGAGCTTAAATCGACATTTAAATATTACATGGGTTCAGATTAGAATTACCTGAACTGCTTTGCAAAATATTTTATACTTAGTTCTATAAATTATTGGGAAATTGATAGCCATCACTTGTATCAAGGATCGATTATTCCCCGGATAACGATGCAAGAGTTGAAATCCGTCTAAAACTTTGCCAGTCCGCGGCGCTCTTCGACCTATAATTAGCAGTTCTATATGTCTCTGTAAAGCATAATTTTGTATTGTATTTACAACACTCCCAAAATATGCTTTAAAATATTTCTCTTATTATTAAGTAGACCGAAATGCATTGCAATTAGAATTATTATTACAATTAACAATTAACAAGAGCTATTGATTTGATGGATTTATTATAAGATCGCTTGACGGTCTGTCAGTGTTAAATATCATTTACCAAATGTTTCATTGAGTTTTCAAGAATTATTACAAACTCAACGACCATTTTTGAGGCTCAAAACATGATTTTAATTTTAGGTTTTAGTACCGGTTTTAATGTGTTTAAGTCTTTCTCAGGCAGCAGTTTTGCCAGACAGTGGTACCGTAACTAATATACAAGGGCCCAGTACTCAATCCAAAATAATGGGCCCTGATGGAAGTGTTATTGAGGCTCATTCACCAGGGGGTCAAATTGTACATCAAGAAAGTCCAGGAGTTTTTGAACCAGCCGGTCGTTTTTTAGGTAGGTAGGTATGTAATATTTTCTCTAATAATAACGTTAATTACAATTATGACATCCTTAAGTCTAGGTAAATTTTGAATCTGCGTTTTGGTTATCTGCCATAACCTTGCTTCAACTGAGAGTTGTTTGAAAAAATGTGATTTGTAAAAATAATATAATACATACATAAATACCGCTTTTCTTTTAAAATTCGAATTGATCAATTAATGGCATTAATTAATTATTTATAAAAATCTTATTGTAAACTTCTATTTTTTTAATAAGTTCAACGGTCAGGAGCATTTTTTTTGAAAATTTCTAAAAATTTTCGGCAACTTATTTTTTTAAGTAATAGAAATATTACATTTATTTATGTAACGATGAGAAACTAAGACGCTAAGTTGGGTTAAACGTCATTTAAATAAGTAGCCTATGACAAACAAAGTGCAGATTTTGTATACTGTTAAATAAATGAGTAGGATTTATGGTGCAATAGAAAAAGCCACTGTTTAAATTTTATCTTTAAAAATCAGTGGCGGTTCATGGATAACTTTTCAGGGGGTCAATATATATATATATATATATATATATATATATATATATATATATATATATATATATATATATATATATATATATATATATATATATATATATATATATATATATATATATATATATATATATATATATATATATATATATATATATATATATATATATATATATATATATATATATATATATATATATATATATATATATATATATATATATATATATATATATATATATATATATATATATATATATATATATATATATATATATATATATATATATATATATATATATATATATATATATATATATATATATATATATATATATATATATATATATATATATATATATATATATATATATATATATATATATATATATATATATATATATATATATATATATATATATATATATATATATATATATATATATATATATATATATATATATATATATATATATATATATATATATATATATATATATATATATATATATATATATATATATATTTTATTTCATCATTCACATTTCTCAAAGTTCAGCTCACTGGCGGCTTTTGTCTCTGTGTCTGAGTTTTTTTTCAATTTATTTGAATCACAAAATCAATAAATAAGCTTTGAAAATAAATTCTGTAAAAGTACGGAATCGTAACCACAACCTATCACACGATTTACATTAAACGCATCAACTGACAAAAATTTTACGTTTACTCGGCGCGGTTGCTGACCCAAAATTTGCCAACGAAAGCCGTATATTACCTATACGAATTCAATCGGTAACACTCGGAAAACACTCGCCTCCGTTTATAACAACAAGGACATTGCGAGCCGCCAGTCTCGTGGTTCAACGAAACGAAACTTTCGGAGATCGCTGTGCTAGGCATCGATAGGGCGAACTACCGCGGAATCAACATGAATATTCAACGAGTTTACACGCTTAGAATAATAGAAGGAATTTCCAAATTTAAAAGAAATTAAAAAAATATTAATTATTTATTATTTTCTGCTTAGAAATATTTATTGGGGGGTCATTGACCATATGACATAATGGAGGAGCCGCCACTGTTAAAAATGTTAGGCTTAATTTAGTTAGCAATAAACGAAAATTTTACCCTGTGAAATATACATTAAAATAATTAATATTTTGTGTCAATTAGTGAAATGTATAGCGGGGGAGGGGAGGACTACGTATAAAAGGGAAAATATCGTGTTATATTGTTTTCGGCCTTCTTAATGGACAAAGTTTATTTTTACTAATCATTTTAGTTTCTGCCAATCCATCATTCAAAATTTTAATTTAGGTTTAGATCTCCTCGAACACTTTAAAACCGGCCTTTGCGATACATGTTTGTAAAAATAGTCTGAAAAGTATGAAATTAAAAAATGTACAAAAAATAAAACCGACCTCAAAGATAATATTTGATTCCATCTTGAAAATTTGATTTTATGAAGTGGGCGTCAAACTAATAAAGAGAACAAAAAGCCATTAAACTCATGGTATAAATAGACACTCGATATATAAATGTCTTTTTGTGATTAAGTCATTAAGAAATTCTTTGTGGCCGACTTAATAAAGTTAAATTTTTAAGATGGTAAATTGGTATTGTTTTTGTGGTACGAAAATGGTGGACCTAAATGGCGACCAAATAAAATGTTATTCAATTGACTTCAAATGTTCCACAAAAACTAAATATGACATGGAACTGGTACGAATACAGTTTGGTGGAACAAAATGTCTATACATATACATATATATATATATATATATATATATATATATATATATATATATAAATATATATAAACATATAAAAAAATATATATTTATTATTTTTATTTGTTTTCGAGTTTTACCCATGCATACTACATGCCTTCGCCAAATCCTATGGGTTGCAGCCGGAACTCTCCGGAGCCCCAATAGGTGACGCTAAGTGTTATGCTTAGCCTCTAGAACTTTTCTGTTTTGAAATACGTTTTTGTTTTTGGTTGTGTCACATTGATGATTTCTGAGCATTTAAGATCTCCTTGGATACAAGCCTGCCTGATGAGGGTAGAGGCCTAGAAATCGATCGCAGGAGACTGTCCTGTGACATAATCAAAAGCGATTTCTTCTTGCAGGCCGCTTTCCTACAAAAATGAAATATTTTTGCTTTTCTACAAAATACAACAGTTTTTAATTTTTGTCTAAACTGGAACACAAATAGACGATTCTTGTAATAAAATTTTTCAATTCCTTTCAAGTTAATTAATACATTGTAAGTAAAAAGATATCCAAGAAAACTAAGCTTTTAAATGTCATAATTTTTTTCCATAAAACTTTTTGGACCCACTCTGTCGAAGTTTTTAAATTTGATGGAACTTGAAGCATAAAAAAATAAGGGAAACAAGGCGTTCGGGAATTTTAATTGGCGGACCCTATACATCAGAAATTAATACTGAAAATCCGTATAATTGTTGCTTTACATTAATTTTAAATTTTGGTAAATATCAAATAATTCAAAATATATCGACTGTTAATTAAAAACCAATATTATTCTCAGATTCGTTCCTTCCAGGCCCAGCAGCACCACTCCTCAACCCGACTGTCCCTGGAATAGCCGCTAACAGGGCTGCTAACGCCGCTCTTGCGGGACCCTCAGGACTCATTGGGACCGGTAGTTATGCGGCTCAGGCAGCTCAAGATGGTACCCAATCAGTTATAGGAGGTATAGGATCTCCAAATGGATATAACGCAGCAGTAGATTTAGAGGCCCAATAGAATGTAGCAAATACTATTTCCCTATTTAATTACTTAGGTTATGTTATTGTAAATAAGCAACATATAGATTAAGCTTCAAGGAAGGCTGAGGCCTGTAGTTTATATATATATATATATATATATATATATATATATATATATACATATAGTGTTATATATATATATATATATATATATATATATATATATAGCGTTATATATATTTTATATAATTTAAATAAAAGCAATAATTATGAAAAAAACGTATTAGTTTTTTTGTTTTATAAGTCAGTAGGTTGTGTTAGAAACAAACTTGTCAAAATATTTATTAAAATCAGGAATTTCTATCACCATCGAGTTTTCGGTTTCTTGGAAACCTGTATGGTGACCGTATACATAATTTTAAAGTTATGATTATATGCTATTTAAAACGCCTTACGCTTCTCAGTTTTTAAGAAATATTTTAATAATTATATGAGCTAACAAAAATGGGTTGTCAAGTAGGAAGACAACATTTCACTCATATCTGCTTGTGAGGTCGAAGCTGCTTTAATCTTAAAGCGTTCATGATGAGCCCCGTCGTGTTACTTTCAAATTCAAGATTAACTTTTTCCGATTTTTTTTTGAAAATCAGAAAGACCAGAATTGATTCCCATAAGAATCTTACGTCGAACCGGTTAGATTTTATAACTTAGAAATTATCCATTTCCAGACGTGAATATATCTGAAACCATTGATGATAGTCTTAGGGTATATTGTACAGGGTGCCCAATTTTGGGTACTTTTGCGGGGTACCTCCGTTATTTTTATAGATAGAAAGTTTTCGAAGCAGTATGCTACTTTTTCGTAAAACTAAAGATGCTGTTAACAAAATTATCATAGCCCTTTTAGTTTTTAAGATACAGGGCTAAATTGAAAATATTGCATGAAAATGGGAAAACTCTTTCTTTTATAACTATTCCCGTAGAACACTATTCCGCCTTTCGGAATTAGTATACAAGGACAGGTCAATAAGTTATCGGACCGTACTTTATTTTTTTAAATGGAATACCCTGTATATTTATAGACTATAAAATTTGCCCTTTTTTATAATAGTATGCCTTTTTTCTCAGAAATATCAATTTTCTGAAATTAACTGCATAATTATATAGTAGGCCATGAATAACAAAAATAAACAATTGAAAGTTACATATTGCTAACGTAGAAATAGATACCTTGCATAAAGGTATCTTCTTATATAAAAATACCTATAGAGTTTTTTAATAACAGTAAGTTTGTAACAACAGTTTTATAGCACAAAGTAACAATATAACAAGCACAAAAAATTACACTATTAAAAAAAAACGACAAATGAATTGCCTCTCGAAGTTCCCTTAAGAGGTAAACAGCATTATATTGGGCTAATGGAATATTTTCGAGCAGTTCTGGAATAACTTCCTCAAGGATTTCTAGGTATCTACGTGCTGTAAGACCTCCTTCAAAAATCCTTTAAACTATGTGTCTGCCCGAAATAAAACATGACACCCCATCTCTACACCGTCCTTGTTAAGCCTTTTCAAACATTTAATGCTGATTTTCACTACGCCAGTCCCTGGTATTGTGATGATTAGAAATTCCCGCACTTGAATAAAAGCTGGACGATACTTATATTTCTTCAAGATCCTCTGACCGGCAGTTTTTGGTATATATTTTTTGCTTTATAAACCAAAAGTCGATCTAAAAACGGATAAGATAACAATAGCCGTAGCCTACTATTAAATTATGCATTTAATTTCAGATTATTGTCATTTATTAGCGTGTTTCTGAGAAATAGTGCATACTATTATATATTTTTGAAAAGGTATATAAAAGACAAATTTTATAGTCTATAAATATACAGGGCGTTCTGTTGTAATAATGTAGGGTCTGATAACTTTTTGACCTGACCCTGTATACTAATTCCGAAGAATTACACAGGGTAACAAAATGAAAACAAAAATTTGGTGCCGGAAATCTAACATCTGATTTTTAGATGTTTTTAATGTGCTGATTCCAAAAATGCCACCAGATTTTTTCTATCAGCTCTAGTTTTTGAGATACAGGTTACAGGTTAATTGATATTTTTTTCTGATAAAGGACAACCAATAAAGAGATAAATATGTACTTAATCGTCAAAATAGAAATTTCCCAGAATCTAATTAACCAAATGGATACCTGGAATTGTCCCTGACCCAATGTTCCTATACTAGGAACTACTCAATACACTGCTCTTAATTACTTTTATACCTGTAATTGCCTATGACCCGATCCTTCTATACCTGCTTAGCTGTACTCGATTTAGTATATTACTGAGTTTTCCGAAGTAAAGTTGTGCTATCATTTCGTGTAAATTTTGGTCGTTTTGTAGTATCAAGACACTAAACTGAAACAATGGCATCCACAAGCAGAAGTACCTGTGTAAATCATCCCGATGTTTTTTGTTATGTGTGTGGTGAATATACTTTGAAAGAGAGCAGAAAAACGATTTCTGACTTTGTAAAAAGAGCTTATCTTGCCTATTTTGGCATTGATTTAGGAGATCAAAATAAATCTTGGTCCTCACATTTCATATGTAAAACATGTGTTGAACATTTGCGACAGCGGACAACTGGAAAGAAGAAGTGCCTAAAGTTTGGTGTACCAATGGTTTGGAGAGAACCGCGAAACCATCGTGACGACTGCTATTTTTGTCTCGTTAATATTAAAGGCATAAATAGAAACAATAGACACAAATGAACATATCCTGATCTAGATTCTGCAAGAAGGCTTGTAGAGCATTCGGAAGAAATACGCGTTCCATCATTCAGCAGTCTACCCGAACTGACAGGAGATGATACAGAAACATCAACGTCTGACGAAGTTCAAAGAATTCAATCAGAAAACGACAGCGAATTTGAAGCAGATTTAGCAACTCCGCAATGTTTCAATCAAGAAGAACTAAACGATCTTATAAGAGACCTGAATCTCTCAAAGGAATCCGCTGAATTACTTGCATCCAGATTAAAAGAAAAAAATCTACTTTGTCCAGGTACTAATATTACATTTTATCGTAAAAGAGATAAGGATCTGCTGCCTTTTTTCGCTCAGGAAAATGACTTGGTATTCTGTAACAATATAAAAGGGCTCTTAGAAAAAATGGGTTTGCCTGAATACACTCTAGATGATTGGCGCCTTTTTATGAAGTTCAAAACGTAGTTTAAAATGTGTTCTTTTACATAACGGTAACAAATATGGCTCAATTCGTATTGGTCATTCTACTACCATGAAGGAAGAATATGAAAGAATTGCATTAGTTTTGAGAAAAATTAAATACGAAGAACATCAGTGGGCAATTTGTATTGATTTAAAAATAGTTAACTTCCTCCTCGAACAGCAGAGTGGTTATACAAAATATCCTTGTTTTTTGCCTTTGGGACAGCAGAGCACTGGGTTAACAAAAATTGGCCTTCAAGAGATGTCATGATTCAAGGATAACAAAACGTGATCAACGAACCTTTGGTTTCAAGAGAAAAAATCTTACTTCCGCCCTTGCAAATCTAGATGGAAATTGTTTTGGGTATTTGTCACGTAAATTTCCTGGCATTAGCACGGAAAAACTGAAAGCTGGTATATTTGATGGTCCTCAAATAAGGCAACTTGTTAAAGATCCACAATTCACGAAATCAATGAACGAGACTGAATCTAACGCTTGGTGTTCATTTGTTCAAGTAGTACAAAATTTTCGTGTGTAGTAGATTTGGGTAACATATGGACAACTTTCTATTTGTGATATGAGGCAAAAAAGTTGTTATTCATAAAAAGTTTTGCTTATTAAAATAAGTTTGTTCGCAAAAAAATTGCTAAATAATGTACAAGTTGGGCAAAAAATACACAAAACTAGAAAATTGGGAAATCAAATTTACTAAGATTGCCAAATTGGAGAGCATAAAAATATGAGATAAGAAGTAATTTAAAGTTTTTATGTACTAGGTGTAATTTTAAGGTAATTTAATGGTCAATAATTCGAAAATGGGTAAATAACTTATGTACAACTTTTTTCCTTGGTTTGCTTATCTGAATTGTGGGGTCTCGGTCACGCAGTTGTTTTTCCTTAACAGACTTGGCTTAAAAAATTACAGTGGAGCGTAAACGCGAGATTTTTGCAGATCTTGAGGATCCATGGATTGAAAAAAATATGATTTTTAATTTTCGTGGGTCTGTCGTTTTGTTTGCGAGCGGCATAGCTCACCAAAAATCAAGGGTCATATTGGTATGGAGTCTTAATTTTCATAAAAATCCATTATAGCGAAACAAAACGGCGGCCTTGCAAAAAAAGTTATTATTAAAAAAACTACTTATCGATTGAACTTCAAATTTTGCACAGAAATCTATTGTGACATAAGCATAAACTGGGAAAATTTTGGTGTAAAGACATTATGGCGGAACAAAATTGGCACCTAATCAAATGTTTAAAAGTTCGATGCCAAAAAACTATTATCCAATTGACTTGCACAGACATCAAGTGTAAAACAAAGATAAACTCGTAAAATATTAATACGAATCCTCTATGGGAAAACAAAATGGCGGCCTAATAAAATTTTTGAAGCCCCAGAAAAGCTCCATTTCCTGGAATACAACTTGCCTTTTATGTGGAAAATAATAAAGGAAATACCTCAATGTTTATAGACTATGTATATAAAGTATATATAAATATATATATATATATATATATATATATATATATATATATATATATATATATATATATATATATATATATATATATATATATATATATATATATATATATATATATATATATATATATATATATATATATATATATATATATATATATATATATATATATACATACATACGTTTTGTATTTCAGTATGATGTGGTATTAAAAGTGTACATGAGTCAGAACTCAGTTGTAACGTCAGATAGAGGGACACTTGGTGGCGGCGCGCTTTGAAATACGTCTTATTGGCTAAAAACTCTCAGGTTTGTTTTTTAATCGACCAGTGATGTCTCTGAAATTTGAATTCTCCCTTACATACATATTTTCGCAAACATTTTTCGACAGATCGATAGAGAAGTTAACGTCACCTCGTTAACGCCCTAATTGCAAAAAACTTTATCTTATGAACGGTGTGGCCGATAGACGCCAAACTTCTATAAAATGCTTATGACATCATCTTGCCTCAGTTTCTGGTGGTTTTTGACACTGACAGGTGACACTCTCCGATGACATGTGGTCCCAACAATGCTCCGAGCAACCGCTGCTGATTGCGCCTGTTCCATTAAACTGAGGTGTGACTGTTTTTTTCTTTAATTTTATATTAATTAAGTAGTCAATAAATGTTTAGTCATTATAAAACATTATAAAACTCTTCAACGATATCATTATTGTCCAACTACCTGATCTTGCGCATGGGTGCTGACTCATGTGCACCCTTAATACTACATCATACTTAAATGTGAGCCATTACAAAACTCTTGCAGTTTTTTTGTCATGACCTCTCGGCCCAATAGTTTTTCATAGTATTGAAACAGAGTTGAAAACAAATCACAGGATTTGTATAGTTATTGCCAAATAATATAATGCATATATAAATTGCGTTATCTGTACGTAGTGGATTGGAAGTCTAAGTAAAGTCGAATTTACCCATTTTTCGTTATTTGGTTGAAATTATTTATTAAAAAAATAATAAAAAATGGCAATAAACAGATTACGTATTAGGCACACCTTTTAGACAAAAAAACCAACGTTGTTACAAACTCAATTCAAATAAACGCGGAACATAAAAATCATCGCAAGGGGGCAAGGCTATTAATTAACTTGGTATATAAACTCAGGTGATCTGTCAGAGAATTATTATTTACTAATTTTATATTAAGAACAATGAACTCGCTTGTAAGTATATTAGATTTTTAACAGACGTTATAACTATATTATCAATCGTAGCAAATTTTGCTTAAAGTTGCATATTCTTTTCCTTTTCTTATATTATGACTGCAACTCTAAATAACAAAAATAATATTTAACTAAATAATTGAAAAAAAAAACGAAAACTACACCTGTTAAAAAATTAAATTATTACCATTTATTTAAACATTCTAACGGTTGTATGTAACACTTAAATGCATGATATATACACTTGATCTGTCTTCACCTCTTCTTCGTAGATAAAATAACTATTTTCTATAGCCCTTTAAAAATGATTCTAGTTCTAATTCTAAACTCCCTTGTCAAAAATATTTTTTTTAAGTAAAAACTAGATATCAACGAATGAAAAAATATGCACCACATTATCATAATTCACCTACATTTTAATTCATTTCAGGTTGTCATAACTTTTGTCGCCTGCGTTTCTGCCGCTCAAGCTGGTTATCTCCATGGTCCTTCTACACATATCCTGCAAGGACCTAGTAGCAAAACTGCCTTGGCAGGACCAGAGGGTAGCGTTATTTCAGCAGCTGCTCCAGGAGGACACGTCGTACATGAAGAGCATTCGGGAGTCATCGCTCATGCCGCTCCAGTATATGATCATATTGCTCCAGTAGTTGCTCATGCTGCTCCAGTACTTGCTCATTCATCTCCTCTAGTTGCTTATGACAGTCCCGTTGGATCTCACCATGGTGCCCCATCCACTGTCGTGGCTCATTCTCCTGCCTACGGATATGACAGTGCCGTTGTAGCTGGACCTTCAGGAACTATTGCTACTGGACACGCTGCCGCTCATGCGCCAGTTTTAGCTCATACTGCACCAGTTCTGGCTCATGCTGCCCCTGTTGTAGCCCACTCTGTACCAGTTCTTGCTCATCATAGTCTCAGTCCTCATGGTTATGAAGGTCAATACGTCCACGATCATAGTGAAACATTGTATGACGATGGATCATACAAACCTCACTTATATCATCATTAAGCGTTTTAATAATTTGGTTGTAAATGTCTATTCGGTTTAAAATAAGTGTGGCATTTAATAAGTTAAAATAAGAAGTATTTAGTAATATGTTACGAAAATGGTAAGTAAGACTTAGAAAGCCCGTAATTAATTTAATGATTCTGATAAAGCAAATAAATTGAATAATGTGCGTTGTATATTTTGTAAATAAAATAAATATGTTATTAGTGAGAGTAATAATTACTTTTTTATTTCGAAAATAGGTGCCGTTTTATTTTGTATCTGAATTAATGAACAAATTAGAAGTAAAATTTCGGAAAGACTGGTTATTTTAGTATTATTGCATTAAACAGTTGTTGTTTAATTCACCAATATAATTTAGCCCTTTGCATTAAGGTTTGTGACAGAAAATATTCTTCTTTTTAAGTCAAAGGAAATTCCCATAATATTTACGAAAATGCTGAATGGTTTGAACGTAAATAATAGTAGAAATAAAAATGATAATTTAGGGTTTCAATAATGGCCAAATTAGCACAACCATATATATTATAAGTTTTTCATAAATAATCAACGCAGATCGAAGAGAGCTTTTATTGTTTTCAATAGGCGTTTCAGTGAAACAAATGTGTTAAAGGACAGAAATTAAGTTTTTGAGAAAAGCAGTATTTATACTAGTTTTTTTTAGAACAGAATTCAATACGAAATGAAATCATTCACTATAATAATTGTTTTGATTTATTAAAATAGGCAGCAAGATAAATCAAATGTTTAAATCAAGTTTTGCTTTCACAAATTAGTCTACATCTTATTTTTAATTTTTTAAAATTTTCTATTTCCGACATAAATAGATTAAGTATATTTTGGAAACAATTTTCCAACTCTCCCGAAAATAACTTTAATATGTAATTTTTGCGATGCCCCTGAACTATTAAACAAATTAAATTTTACGCTGCAGCATTTTTCCGTTCAATGGAGAAATTCGAACGTAACGAACGAGTTTTATTGTAAAAATCATGTTTAACAAATGGCCCACTGCATAAATGTTTTCGTTATGTTATGATGAAGGCGTAGAATTGAGACGCGAGAGTAGAATTTCAAAAAACTTCTTGCAAAATATCTTGGCTCAAAAAACAAAATGGCGCCATTCCGCCATTTTAAAGATTTTTTTAAATATCCTCGCCTTGGGACCACTCCGGCAATATCCTGAATATCCTTTGAAAATTTCATCTAAATTGGTCAAACCATGGCAGAATAATCAATGTACAAACAAACAAAAAAACACAAAATGGCCGCCATTCCGCGGCTTGGTCAAACCATCGCGGAGTAATCGATGTATAAACATAAAAAAAAACATAGGGTCAAATTGGTGATTTCCTTCATTTTTGAAGTCGGTTAAAAATTATCATGGATATAGTCGAACGCGGTCTTATCGTGCGGGTCAGGTCACCAACATTATGAATCAAATCAGAAAACACAGTGAATACCAAAATGTTGTGAGGTTCTTTTATCGAGCTCTTAAATCTCGATGGGCTATTTACAAATATACAGGGAGAAAGAAAATAGTTTTTTTTTATTATATTACGCAGTATTATTAAGATAGCCACTTAATATTATGTTTATTAATACGTATTTGGTTAAAATTTTTTGGTTGGCACAATACACAAAAAGCTCCTTAATAAAGTCTGAAGGCGGTTCGAATCAGTGGAACAATCAGGATCAGTTCTGTTTATACAGCCACTTAATGAAAGTGAGATTTTTTTACCAATCACCAAAAATTATGAGCCCCGTTTGACCTAAAAATCTAACCACTTATACAGTGTCATTTATTTAAATGCGGGACGCCCCTGTGCAAAGAAAACTTGTTTTTTTTTGTATTGTGCTTACAAAAAAATTTTATTTTGTAAAAACATTATACACTTTTGTTAAAAACACAAGATAATTAGTTATTACTTCCCTCGTGAGATTTTTTCAGATCTTTGCGTTTAAGGGTCCCTAGATGCCGAAAAATATGTTTTCTCAATTCCGTCTGTCTGTAGGTATGTCTGTCCGTCAGACTGTGTGTTCGCGGCATATCTTAAAAACTACTTATCCGATTTCTCCAAATTTCAGTCTAAAATTAAGGGCCATGCACGCGAAAAATACAGAAAAATACAGACTATATATATATATATATATATATATATATATATATATATATATATATATATATATATATATATATATATATATATATATATATATATATATATATATATATATATATATATATATATATATATATATATATATATATATATATATATATATATATATATATATATATATATATATATATATATATATATATATATATATATATATATATATATATATATATATATATATATATATATATATATATATATATATATATATATACATATATATATATATACATATATATATATATATATATATATATATATATATATATATATATATATATATATATATATATATATAGCCTGTATTTTTTGTTAGCCCTGAGTTTCTGGTAAAGCGATTTTATATATCAAAATTGTCTTGTAAAAAAATTTACTTATTTTAAACACGCTTTAAAATTAAAACAAGTACTCTATAATTATTTATTTATTTCCTACAAAATTACAAATGTACTAAAAGAGAAAGCAAGAAAATGGTGTCAAATCTAATAAAAACATTTTTAAATTAAAATTCACTGGCTAATATCCAGGAGCCAGTAGCAAATGCTCTGAGAATCGGTATAAAGAATGTACAGAAACTTGTGCATGAAAAAAAAAAACATAATTTAATTCCGAAGAAGATTAAGAAATGTACACGAAAAAATCCAAAGGCAAAAGACTTAAGTTACTTAATGCAAAAATGGATATTCATAATGAAATTTTTGATATATACACGTCAAAGACTAATATAATCCTTTCTTAATATTATAGAATAGAAAATATCATCATCACTTAAAAAGTCCTTATCTTCTGAGTCGTCCTCAAATGGCGCAATGGTGCTATTTCGACATCTAGAAATCCACCAATCCCCTATTAATTTCTCCGTATGTTCCACAGATTTCTTCCAGTAATCCGGCGTAATATAATTTAATAAATCTTGCCAAACAATTTGCACTTCATTTGATGTAAGACCATCGTTCATGTGTTTTTCGTAATATGATTTTGCCCCAGCCCATATTAATTCTATTGCGTTAAACTGGCAATGCTATGGCGGCATGTCCATTTTCCCGTAATATTTCATCTACGGCATATATTGTTGGTTTTTTAATAGATTTTGCCATTAAAAGAAGTTCTAGTTTCAGCATATTGGTTAAAGGATTTTGTTTTTGTTTTATTAGCCAGTCATAAATATCACTTTTCTTCCAGGAGGAAGTAGGGTGTTTATTTAAGATTCTTGAATGATAAGATGCATTTTCCAGAATGATTAAAGATGGAGCATCTAAATTTGGAATCAGTTGTTCTTTTAACCACTTTTCAAACAATTCACAGTTCATATTATCATGGTAGTCCATACTTTTGGATATTGAAGAAAACAGTAAACTTGCACCTGGGAGAAATCCTGTTGAAGAACCTGCATGCAAAATGATGAACCGTTTTCCCGTCCCACATCCCTTTTTTCTCTTGACACTTTTTACAGACTCGTCCTGCCAAGATTTTGAATCACTTCCATTAGAAAATATCTCGTCTAAAAATACCACTTTTCTATATTTTCCGTGTATTTCTTTAAAAACTGGATACGCTGACTTGCTATATGTGGCAACTCGCATAAAAATCTTCGATTACAGTCCTTTTTATATCGAAAACCAAACATTTGTATTAATTTTGACAACGATTTTAGTCCAATTTCCAACACTGCTTTTGACTATAGTTAAAAAATGTAAATGTACTTATAAAACTAGCTGCCTTTATCGCTCTTATACATGTGTTTTTTTTTAATTATTATTATTACAAAAAACGAATGAACGGATTTCAAATCAAAATACATACGTCATAGATTAAAAATGAAGACAGGTTAAAAAATCGGTAAATTTGCTTTAGGAATAGTGAATAGTCATTTAGTACCACATAGGCATATATAGTCTTTCCAAATTTTTTTATTATGCGACATTTTGTTCCACCATATTGGATTCGTATCAATGATTTATCAATTTCTACCTCACTTGATTTTTGGACATAATTTAAAATAAATTGAGCAAGTATTTTTTATACCGATTTTTTTAAGAACCGCCAGTTTCTTCCATCATGTTGAATTCGTACCAGTTTATGTTCATATCACATTTAATTTCTGTGGAAAATTTGAAGCCAATTGAATCAAAAAATTTTACGTTAATTTTTTAAATATTTTATTTGGTTGGCATTTTGTTTCGCTATTCTGAAATCCTACCAGAATTTTACTAGTTTATTCTATCACACTTATTATCTGCACAAAACCTGAAATTATTTTAATATGTATTTTTTTCAGACTGATTTTTTAATTATTTTATTAGGCTGCCATCTTGGTTTCATACCAAAATGTTATAAGTTGCTTTTTATGTAACACTTGATTTTTGTGCCAAATTTGAGGTTATTTGGTTAATTAATTTTTTAGTGATACTTTTTTTAACATTTCACCAGGCCTTCATTTCGTCTGCCATATTGTATATTTACCAAAATATTACCAGGTCTCTCCATAAAACATCTAATTTTTTTCCAAAATCGAAGTCAATAGGGTAAGTAATTTGATAGACACACAGACCGACAGACAGACCGACGGAATTAAAAAAAACATGTTTGTTGAGTATCTAGAAACGCTAAAACTTGAAGCTATGTAAAACCTTGTACATGTATGGGGATTCTTTTCCCGATTACAAACATTTTATTTGGTCGCCATTTTGTTCCGCCCTCTGGAATTTGTACCAGAAATTTACTAGTTCATGAATATATCATCATCATGCACAAAATTTGAAATCAATCTAACAAGTAGTTTTTTCAAGCTGATTTTTTTAATATTTTATGAAGCAGCCATGTTGCTTCCCCATTTTTGATTCGTACTAAAATTTTACCAGTTAATTTTTATGTAATACTTGATTTTTGTGCAAAATCTGAAGTAAATTGGTTAAGTAATTTTTTTAGTAATAGTTTTTTTAACATTTCACTAGGCCGCTATTTTGATTTTCCACCTTGGATTCGCACCACAATGTTTTCAGATGATTTTTACATAACACTTAATTTTCGTGCGAAATTTTGCAAAGTTTCTGAGTAATATTTCTTTAGCATTTCACTAGGCCGCCCTTTTGTTTCGCCATATTGGAATTTTATAATTTTAGATTGGTAAAAACAAGAGCAGTTATCAAAAAAACCATTAAATTATTTACTGATGATGCCAACCTTCTCTATACTTCAGAAAATTATGCAAAAATAAATGTTATCATTAATAAAGACCTAAATTTAATTATTAATTGGTTACAATACTTTTCTTATAATCAAATTAATTATTCAAAATGTATTAAATTTTCAGGCTTATATATAGATAAAAATTTAGCTTGGAAGCTACATATAGGATATTTAAGATTACAAATATCTCCAATATTTGGAATTTTGTTTAAAATTCGTAATTATAATTCTCTTAATTGGTTAAAATATATATATTTTGCTTTTATTTATTCTAAATATCAGTATGGGACTCGGCTTGTAAAAAAAAACAATAAATCCATTAGAAAAATTACATTGGAGCTCAAAATTAACCTATATAAGCCTAAAAATATTTTAAACATTTTTACGATATATAAAACTAAATTGTGTTCATTTATCAGCAATAATAAATTATTAGACATAATAATATCCATGACCATAATACAAGGCAAACTGATTGCTTTTCCACCATAAAATTTAAAAATAATTTTGGCAATCAATGTATATTACATAGAGGGATTAGTTATTACAATAATCTACCAAATCTATTAAAAAATATTAACAAAATCGATACTTTCAAAAATCACTTAAGGGAGAACTGCACGCAAAAAGTGAAAAACCAGAGACAAGGTCTAGTCAAGTTCAAAGTAAGATGCAAAGGTACCTACGTATTAGAGAAAACCTCCTGCACCTCCGACCTCAAAAAAATGTGTTATGGAAATTTAAATTACATTCCATTTAAAAATGGGTTCAAAAGGGTTCACGCGCTGCAGAAATACAAAGACATGAGTACGATTTACCATTTCAATTTTTGCAGTTACGTAGACAAAGGATCAATGCAAGGCGGTAAAGAGCCATTTTGTGGAAAAAAAATTAAATGCGACGGCATTTGCGTCAAAAAGTGGTCAAAAAATGGTCGAAAATGGACAAATCTACTTCTATTTTATAATTCTAGATTTGATTTTTTTTATAAAAAATCGCATTTAGCGCCCAGCTATACATATTTCCCTATTAAAATCACATTGAAGTTAATTGCAGCGGCGGAAGGCTTGCAAATGATCCATAATGATCTATAATACTGCGTGTAGTTCCCCCTTAAAGAAACATTTTTTGCAGATTTAATATCTTCACGTTTAATATGTTTTTCAAACGTTTACAATTTTTAATTTATTTGTAGTTAAAATAATGTTTATATGTTAATATGTTTTATATTTATTGCTAATTAGTTTCCTACTAGAAATAATATTATTTCTCGGGAATAAATGGTTGATTAATATAACAAAAAAAATTCTCTGACGTCACTGGCCATTTTTACAGAAAATTTAAATTACTTATCCCATTCTGTAACTTTTTGGTCCCTTAGATCTTTTGGATATTTTGCACTGTTTAGAAATTGTTTAGCAATTGTTAGTCTATTCATGCCTACCTAATTTTAAGGTCATAATGCATTAACCATTTTCTCTGTGTTCTATGTACCATGCATGAATGGACATTTTTCTAAATAAGTTCGAAACGGTACATAATATCGAAAAAATCTAAGAAGCCAAAAAGTTACAGAGAAGAATAAGGAATTTAAATTTGCTGTAAAAACGACCAGTCGCGTCGCTATAAAAAAATCGAGGGAAAAAGTAACACCCGGTAGATTTTTCTAAAATATATTTTAGCTATTTTAAAGGCCCTGCCTACAGCATATAGTACATACAATTTGAATGATTTAATGAATAAACTAAAAAAATAAGAATTTTAACACCCTGTATCTCAGAAACGAAGGCTTTGCTGACACAGGCTTATATACATATAATATATAGCCCTAAAATGAGCTAAAAAATTACGACCTAAAATTTTAGCCATCAACTGAAGAACACCCTGTATAACTCTTTTGGGACTCAAAATGAATACCCTATATCAACAAAAGTTTTTTTTTACAAGCGTGCGGAAAACTTTTCCGCACTCATTTTAGTGTGGAAAGAGCTACAGTGCGGAAAAGTAAATAACCCCATTTTTTAAAATATACTTACTGATTTTAAATATTTAAAAATATATTGATACACTGATAGTTAGAAAAATGATTTAAGAACACAAATTTGCTAGAATCCTGCTATAATATTCAAGAAAATAGTAAAAAATATATAAAACGTGTTTCAAAAAATTATTTAATGGCTCTTGTATTAAGTCTTATATCAATGTTAAACAATAATAATCACCTGGTTTTTTATTGGTTTTTATATTTTTTATTTCTCCGAACTTTCCGAAACATGTAAGCCAAACGCGCTTTGCTCTAGGTACTCAATGTTAAAAAGTATGATCAAACTCAATGAAAACATGGATTTACGCAAGTTTTTCAAAGTCACGGCCTATTTCAAAAAACAAAACGTTGGATTTAGACCAAAGAAGGCGAACATTTTTTCAAAAGAGGAAATTTCTAAATTTATAGATGAAGCGCCTGACGAAATTTAACTCCATATTAAAGTAGCTACTATAGTTTGGTTTGGCGACCACATCTCGCCGAGAAAAACTAAAAAATGTCATTGGATCATATTGAAGACAAAGGAAATATTTTATTAATAAATATTCCAGGCACAAAAAATTTTCGTTCTAGAAGCTTTGTACTATCTGATAAAGCTGAAAGAGCGGAGAATATTTAAAATTGAATACCTCACATAGGGGTTTTTTTTGTTAACTAGAAGAAAGGAGCTTGCACAGTAGAATGCCTCGGAATAAACACCGTTGGAAAAATGCCATCAAATATTGCAGGTTATCTGAAGCTCCCAAATCGTGAAATATATACAGGCCACAGTTTCCGACGTTCAGTCGCCACAATGCTTGCAGATTCCGGAGAAAGAATAACAAGTATCAAACGCCTCGGGTGATGGAAATCTTCAACCGTGGCAGAAGGTTATTTAGAAAGCTCAACAAGTTTTCAAAACAATCTATTCAATAAAGTATTGAAACCCAGTACAGTCTACCAAATCGACGTCTTCCAACCAAAAAGTTACCCCCTCGGCTACGGTTACAACAATAAGTACTCGTGAAAGAGAACTGGAAAATCCAAACCCAACCTACAGGTCCCCGAGTTCCTTAGAAAAAAATCTAGCCTCTGCAATTAATTTACAAAATTCTATAAACTGCACGTTTACTATTCATGCTGTTAATAATAATTAATTTGCGATTATGTATAAATAAACGATTCTTTTTAACTTTTGGGTTTTTCCGCACGCTTGTAGAAAAAATAGCGTACCTTACACGTGCGTAAAGTGACTTTTCCGCACGCGATTAATGGCCGAAACGGCCAACTTCAATTGCGTGCGAAAAAGTAGCACTTTCCGCTCTTGTTAGGTGAACCATTATATCACAAGTGGTATATCGTAATTATCTTACGTCTGACATAATTCCAAAAGCGAATTACAGTAAAATTTATAGAATATATTAAATTACTCTTTTGTAAATTTTAGCTTGACACACGCTGTATAAAAACTTCTTAATTCTAAAGATATCCGTATACCTAGTGATCATAAATTACGTGATAAAGATTTGTTTTGCAAACAGGTTGCTAAGATAACGTTCCAATTGTATGAATATGTCAAAATTTTCGTAAAAACGCTGTAAATTGCAAACCGACGAAAATAACAAAAATCGCTACAACAAAATAAAAAAATGTTTTGGGCATTTTAGGCGTTAACAAACATTTTTAAAATGCCCATACCTAAAAAATCGGTCAAACGAACACCAAACAATCCTTCTTTAAATTTTGGTAAAAAACATTCCTGATGCACTATTTATGGCAGCAGTTTATTTTACAAATTATATATCTCACGTATTGGCCAGACTGTCTAAACCAAATAAATTAGTAAATCGCATTTATTTAAAAGTAAATTTTTTATTCAATAACAGTTAAAGATCTAACGAATTAATAGGCGTGTTTACGATAATTCTGTTCAAATAAAGTTCTAAAATATATTTATAACAACAAGAGGTAAATGTGCAGACCAACACACCTTCTAGGCAAAAAAACCATTACATCGTGGTTACAAGCAAAATTGAAATAAATGCGGAACTGAAAAACCATCATAAGGGACAAGGTTGTTAAAATAGATATATAAACGCGGGTGCCATATTTGAGGTTTATTATTTGCCTATTACCATTATCAAATTAAGAGCCATGAACTCGTTTGTAAGTATAACAAATTTTTAACAAAATTCAATATATTTTTTACCATATTACGAGTCAAGATTTCATTTTCTAAATGGCGAAATTTATACAGTAATAAAATTACAATTATTATTTACGCATAAAAGTTAAAAAAAATAGATATAAATTATTTACGTAGAAAACATAAATAAACAAAAAATAAACTGAAATAGTGGCATCTTCCTCACTAGAAGTTAATAACATTTTTAAGTTGTTCTGTCACTTTATTGAAAATTGTATAATTTTTATTTAAACACTCCGAATGTTGTATACAAAATCTTGTATATACCACAAAATGAAGGATTTACTTAACAAAATAGCTTTATTTTGCGATTCGTATATTAAGTAGCCATTCTAAATGGCTAATTCAGAATGTTTTATTTTTTTCCCGGTTTTAATAAACTTAAGAAATAAAATAACCAAAATATTAAACAAATGTTTGGCAACAAAATGCAGCATGGAATTTAGACATTAACTTGCATTTATTTTGAAAAATAGAAATACTATAATATAATAATTCATATGTATATATATATATTCAATTCCAGGCTGTCATAACTTTTGTCGCCTGCGTGGCTGCTGCTCAAGCTGGTTATCTCCATGGTCCATCTGCACATATTCTACAAGGACCCAGCAGTAAAACTACCTTAGTAGGACCAGAGGGTAGCATCATTTCAGCAGTAGCTCCAGGAGGACACGTCGTACATGAAGAACATCCGGGAGTCATCGCTCATGCCGCTCCAGTATATGATCATATTGCTCCAGTAGCTGCTCATGCTGCTCCAGTACTTGCTTATGCATCCCCAGTAGTTGCTCATGCCGCTCCAATAATATCTCACCATGGTGCCCCATCAACTGTCGTAGCCCATTCCTCTGCCTACGGACATGACAGTGCCCTTGTATCTGGGCCTTCAGGAAAAATTGCTACTGGACACGCTGCCGCTCATGGCCCAGCTGTAGCTCACGCTGCTCCAGTTCTGGCTCATGCTGCCCCTATTGTAGCTCACTCTGAACCAGTTCTTGCTCATTATAGTTTGGGTCCTCACGGCCATGAAGGTCAATACATCCACGATCACAGTGAATCTTTGTATGACGATGGATCATACAAACCTCATTTATATCATCATTAAGTGTTTTAGATGTAATTTCTGTATGTTTCTTCAGTTTAAAGTTAGTGTGGCATTGTCTAAATTAAAAAGACATTTCATTTAATGATTTTAGAGGGAATGATGAATAATGGATGTATTCGGTGCCGTTATTGAATATTTTGTATATATTATAAACTATATCATTAGTGAGAGTAACATTATAGTTTCATTTTAAGAATATGAATGATACATTTCTTACGTCATTCTACACCTAACGCAGAATGTTATATAGTATATTGATACAAAAAGTAAAAAATTAACAAGATTCGAATAGAGCTTTTGGAATACCTACAAAAAATCTATGTACCCAACTTGATCTGGTTTCAATTTTTTCTAAGGACCATTGAAAATGCTTAAAATGAGTTTGACCTGCTAAGAAAAGTAGATTTTTATACTTTTTTTTCCAGAATAAAAAGCATCAACAAGAAAATGTATTTTCGATGTAATTTAGAATTATTTTGCTTTATTAGTTCTAGGACGTAATATAATTCATATGATTAAATAGGCCTTTGCATTCTCAAAGAAGTTTTCCTCTTGATTTCATTTTCTACAAATTTTCCACGATCAAAATAATATATTATACCTTAAAAACCATTTATTAAGTTTATAAAAGATATCAACACTATGCAGTCTCTGTGATGACTACCAACAAAAACAAATAGATGAGCAAGTCATTTTAAGATAAAAGATGAAGATAGTTAAAAACACCTACCAACTACCACTTTATCTGTCTGTTACCTAAATCAGGGTTCTTAGCGACCTGGAAAAGTCAAGTAATTCAGAAAGCCGGCTAAAAATCAGGGAAAAGTCTAGGAATTTTCAAAAAATAACAGAAAGTCAGGGGATTTTAGACCAAACCTGAAAAAACAATAAAATGAATATTTCCACCAGAGTTGCTTGATTGTATTTAATCAAAATTAGTTCGTCGCGTTTATATAACTATAATTATATTTAACATATATATTATATAACTATAATTTATTTAACATCCCTTGTATACCTAAAAATTATTTTGTGGCTCTTACATGACAAATTTATTTAAAACCTTGTATATTCAGACTTGCCCGCCGGCTCCATTTACAATAACAGTAACTCGGACGACTAGAAAATCCGCTTAAGTAGTGTGACTTTCTAGTGGGAGTTTATTATGTTTTAAAACATTCACTTGCTTGGAGAGCTCGTTTACGGCTCTTACAAATTGTAACAAATTCCCCTATAAATTTTGTAAAATTAGATGGGTAGAAAATATTCGAGTCTGTGGAAAATAAAGTCACTAAGCTTCCATCAAATGTTTCACTCACTAAGACAAAAAAGGCTTTAAAAGAGACTGTTTAAAGACCAAGATTCACATTGCCGCCATTTTAGAAACATTTAAAAAAAATCAGAGCGACAAATCTATGGTTCCTTTTTTGTATAATGATCTATAACAGATACTAAACGAATTAATCAAAAAAAAACTATAAAACACAAGTTGTGAATAAAGGTCTTTAAAGTTTCAAAATAATAATAAAGATATCCTTTTACCAACTAATAAGACTGATGTTAGTTTTACCACTAAAACAGTATTAAATGACCTAATGTTCCTGAAAAGGACAAACTTATATAATTAATAGAACATTGCTGTAAGCTTATTAAATATTTAACATGCTTAAAACCAAACATCATGCTTCATCAAGGAGATTCACATATAAGTGCCCAAAATATGTTAAAGTATTTGTACGAAAAAGAAATAACTTCCGCAGAAATTGCAGAAAAAAATGGTCAGCGGTATAGTTGGCGTCTAATAGATACCGAATTTATAAATTTTTGCAAAACATATAATCAAACTACTCGATTGGATACATTTTTCTACAATTTCTTGGGACAAAATGACTACTTTAAAAATTGTGGCATGTTATTAAGTTAATTTTGATCCTTTCTCAAGGAAATACCACGGTTGTGTCGGGGTTTTCCATAAATGAAAATATTTTACGTGAAAATTTGTTAGAGGAGTCCATTATCTGCCAAAGACAAGTATATGACGCAATTTATCAAACAGGTGGTGCATTAAATGGTGATATTTCCGACTAAATGAGGGTATGTATTAAAAATGATTACTTATCAAGACACACTTGGCAACCAAAATCGCCAAAAGTGAACTTTATCATTTAGAAAATAAAAAGAAAACACTAGAAAAGGAAGCAGCATCCATGGAATTGGAAATATCGGAACTGAGACGAAAAATATTCTTTTTTTTCTATAATCCTTTTAAATTTAATTTTTAATATTGACTTGTCGCAAGTATATATTAATTTTTTGTTTGTAAATACTTCGTATAACTGCATTTTTTTACTTAAGGGGGAATTGCACGCAGTATTATGGATCATTTGCAAGCCTTCCGCCGCTGCAATATTATATTAAAGCTGTAAGAGATATTTATTAGCTTCAATGTGATTTAGTTAGAGAAATATGTATAGTTGGGCGCTAAATTCGAATTTGTATGAAAAAATCAAATCTAGAATTAAAATAGAAGAAAATTTGTCCATTTTCGGCCATTTTTTGAGGCAAATGCCGTCGCAAATAATTTTTGTTTCCACAAAATGGCTCTTTACTGCCTTGCATTGATCCTTTGTCTACATAACTGCAAATTTTGTAAGGGTAAATCTTACTCATGTCTTTGCATATCTGCAGCGCGTGAAGCCTTTAAAACCCATTTTTAACCGAAATATAATTTAAATTGCCTATACATAACATATTTTTTTACGGTCCGACGTGTAAGAAGTTCTTTCTAATACGTAGGTACCTTTTCATCTTACTTTGAACTTGACTAGACCTTGACGCTGATTTTTCACTTTTTGCATGAAGTTCTCCCTTAATTTTAAATAGGACCGAATATCCTTTTAAAAATGCCAGTTAAAGTAAAGCTGCTTGATGTATTACTATAGCATTTTCTTTAGTATTTTATATTTCTTTTACAATTTCATTTAAGTTAGTATAAATTCTCAAATTATAACCTGGAATTTCTGTGAAAATGTCAGGGAAAACCTGGAAAGGTCAGGGAATTTGGTAATTCAAAATTGTTTAAAAACCCTGTAAACTGTGAAAGGTAGCAGAACGGATTTATTTACAAGAACTGAATACATACTACGAGTAGATACATTTTCCAGTAGAGCAATACTGGTTCAGGTTTAGATATTTACCCACGCAGATAAAATTACGACCTAAATGTGGAACTGGAAGATGTGTTTATGTGTTAGAGTTCTGCCTGTGAAAAGGATAGCCTACGTCTTTAAGGGTTTGACCTTTCGACTTTCGAGTTTTTCATTTAAGCCGCAATTTTAGCTGGGTGAGTGAATGTCTAAATCTGAAGCCGTATTGCTCTGAGGGGAAAATGTACTTATGTATTTGTTTAGTTCTTCTAAAATAGTCCGTTCTGCTACCTTGCCCAGTTTAGGTAACAGACTGATAAAGTGGTACTTGGTAGGTGTTTTTTATCTGTCTTCACCTTTTAACTTAAAATAACCTGCTCATCAGATAAAAGGAATTGTTATTTGTTTTTGTTAGAGAGACTGCATAGTAAAGAAAACTTTTGTAAAGTTGACAAATGGTTTTTAAACTATAATCTATTATGTTGATAGTGGAAAATTTGTAGAAAATGAAATCAGGAAGAAAACTTCTTTGAGGACATGCAAAGGCTTATTTAATCATCTGAATTATGTTACTTCCTGTATTAATAAAGGAAAATAATTCTAAATTACATTGAAAATATATTTTCTTGCTGTGGCCTTTTATTCTGGAAAAAAGTATAAAATTTGCTTTTCAAATTCAGTTTAAGCATTTCTGTCTCTCAATGGTTCTTTAATTTAAAACCAGAAAAAGTTCGGTACATAGATTTTTGTAGCTATTCCAAAAGCTCTGTTCGAGTCTTATTAGTTTTTTATTCATAATTTTTATAGCACATAACAATGTGTTAATGTGCACTTTATTATAAACCCAAATTATCATTTTTGATTTATTTTGTTGTTTATGACTCAACAAATCAGCATTTTGGAAAAAATTACCGAAACGACTCAAAAACAAAAAAATTTCCAGTAACAAACCCTGGTGCAGGGAGTAAGTTATATTGCTGAATTTAAAAAAATCAATTCTGCGATAGGTGTAGAATGACATAAGAAATTTATTCATTCATGTTCTTAAAATGAAACAATATTATTACTACTAATAACATAGTTTATTTTATATACAAAATATACAATAACATCACCATATACACCCATTATTCATCATTCACTTTTCTGTTTAATCGAGAAACACACTGAAATTACATCTAAAACACTTAATGATGATATAAATGAGGTTTGTATGATCCATCGTCGTATAAGGATTCACTGTGATCGTGGATGTATTGACCTTCATGACCGTGAGGGCCCAGACTATAATGGGCAAAAGCTGGCTCAGAGTGAGCTACAATAGGGGCAGCATGAGACAAAACTGGAGCAGCATGAGCTAGAACTGGGCCATGAGCGGCAGCGTGTCCAGTAGCAATTGTTCCTGAAGGTCCAGCTACAAGGGCACTGTCATGTGCGTAGGCAGAAGAATGGGCTACGACAGTTGATGGGGCACCATGGTGAGATATTATGGGAGAGGCATGAGCAACTACTGGAGATGCATAAGCAAGTACTGGAGCTGCGTGAGCAGCTACTGGAGCAATATGATTATATAATGGAGCGGCATGAGCGATGACTCCCGGATGTTCTTCATGTACAACGTGTCCTCCTGGGGCAGCTGCTGAAATGACACTACCCTCTGGTCCTACTAAGGTGGTTTTACTGCTAGGGCCTTGCAGAATATGTGCAGACGGACCGTGGAGATAACCAGCTTGAGCGGCAGCCACGCAGGCGACAAAAAATATGACAGCCTGGAATAGAATATGTATATGAATTATTATCTAGTATTTCTATTTTTAAAAATAAATGCAAGTTTAAGTTAAAGATGGCATTTTGGTTATTTCATTTATTAAGTTTATTAGAACTGGAAAAAAAAATTAAAACGGTCGTAGAATATACAAGTTGGGAAATAGAGCTATTTTGTTAAGTAAATCCTTCATTTCATGTTATATACAAGATTTTGTGTACAACCACTGGAATGTCTAAATAAAAATGATGCAATTTTGAACAAAGTGACAAGATAACTTAATAATATTATTAAATTTTGTGGGACGCAGATGCCAGTATTTCCGGTTTTCTACATAAATAATATATATCTTTTCTTATTCAACTTTTTTGCGAAAATAATAAAATTGTAATTTGTCTACGGTTCAGTTGTAAAATACTGGGAAAGAAAACGAAATGAATTCTGTTAAAAATCTGTTATACTTACAAATGAGTTCATGGCTCTTAATTTGATAATGGTAATAGGCAAATAATAAATCTTAGATATGGCACCCGCGTTTATATATCTATTTTAACAACCTTGTCCCTTTTGATGGTTTTTAAGTTCCGTGTTTGTTTCAGTATTGCTTGTAATCACAGTGTAATGATTTTTTGCCTAGAAGGTGTGTTAGGTATTGGTCAGCACATTTACCTCTTGTTATAAATATATTTTAGAACTTTATTTTAACTAAATTATCATAAACTATTCGTTAGATATTTGACTGTTATTGAATAAATATACTAATAAATGCTATTTACTAATTTATTTATATAATTGTAAAATAAACTGCTGTTTAAAGAAGGATATTTTGGTGTTCGCTTGCTCGATCTATTGGGAATATGCCTCTACTTCTGCTTGCATGACTGTCTATTAAAATCGTTTATACAACCCCTGCATTTTGCAGAAGTTTGTTAGCGCCTAAAATTCACATATTCATACAAGTGGGGCGTTAATATGACAACCTGTTTATAAAACAAATCTTTATCACATAATTTGTGATCAATAGGTATGTCGTAGGCATAATGCAAATTTAGGTTTTTATAATCTACCTAGGCATTTTACAAAAAGCCGGTAAAACACGAGCATATAATACATTTTTCGTTATGACTATACGAATTCAGGTAAATTGACAAAATGCCGGCAAAACAAGAACAGAAGAATGTATATCACGATATGACTAATTCCTTTTAGGCATTTTACAATTTAGCTAAAGCGGTTCCGTCAAAACATGAATATAAAAATAAGTCGACTTTTTTCCATCGTCATGTAAGATCGACATGCAATAATAAATTAATATGTGATCATAAACAATATATAAGCATATTTTGTTATTTTCATAGGATTTGTTTTCCATTTTTTTTGTAGTTTTATATTAGTATTAGGTACATTCTTACCTAAATATTAAATAGGTATGTACTAATTTTTTTGCAATAGTTTAGACTCTTCCAAATGTCATGGATGTTCGACATGAAGTAGTATTTTTTTTTCGATTATAGACAATATATAAGCATATTTTATTATTTTCAAAGGATTTGTTTTTTAATTTTAATTTGTAGTTTCATACTTGTGATAGGAAGGTATTAAAAGTACCATAGTTAATAGGTATATTTTTATATCATGAACTGTTAACTGTTTATTTATGTTTCCTTAATTCAAAGATTTAATACATTTACTGTAACTGTATTATTTTACTTAACGATATGTCTCCTCACTCCCACGCTAACGTGAACGAACTTTCTAAATTTTGGTTCACGCAAAACCACATGTGACGTCATTAACGTTAGTAGTGGTAGGGTTCTCGGACCACGTTGTATAGGTTGTGGGTTCGAATCCCGACCAAGGCGAAACATTTTTTTTTTTAATTATAATTAATAAAAATTTGGATTACTTATTCTCTTAAAGTTAGGTTTGGTTTGTTGTAAAATCGAACTCCGAGTCTATATTAAAACAAAATTTTTTTTTAACTACATCTATAATACTGAAGTGGATCCCCCGTTAGATTAGTACAAGTTTATCAAAAAAGCAGTCATTCACACGTTGTTCTTATTTACCGTGAACCGACTTTCCAACGATTCGGAAGGAGCAGCGGCCTTTACTTAATAGTATTTTTGGTTATATTTTCACGTTTTGACGGCACCGCTTTTGGTAAATTGTAAAATGCCTAAAAATAATCAGTCATAACGTGATATACATTCTGTTCTCGTTTTGCCTGCATTTTATCAATTTGCCTGAATTGGTGTAGTCATAATGAAAGCGTTTTGCCGGCTTTTTGTAAAATGCCTAGGCAAATTATAAATAGCCTAAGTTTGCATTATGTCTACCTATTATGCAAAAACTGACCTAGGATAAACTTTAAAAGAGAACAAATGAACCAATTGAAAGATTGAAAAATTTAAAAGATGCGAAGAAAAGTCAATCTTGATAAAAGTTTTTCCTTAAAAAATAAATAATGTTCGCGTCATTAAAAATTTAATTTTTTTATTCAGGGTGCATAAAAATACAAAAAATTTTTATTTTATTTTTTACGTAGAGCATAAAAATGTCTCAGCTTGCAAGATACGAAAAAAAAGTCACTCTGGATAAAAGTTTTTGCTTAAAAAATAAATACATTTTGCGTTATAAAAAATTTGTTTTTTAACGCAGGAGCATAAAAAATAAAAGTATATCTCCTTTATAATTATCTCTCAAAGGTACAAATATTAAATATATTTATAATATGAATTAAAACCCAAGCAGATATTACAAGATTTAAAATTAAGGGTTTCAGTTTTATCAAATTACTTTTTAAAGTTCCAAATATTCTCAAGCACACCTTTAATCAGAGTACCTACTAGTTTCTAAAATAATTATGACACTTAACGATGTCCATGCCAATGTCTTTATTTCATGAAATAATTATCATTTACTGTAAAATAGTTGTTATTTATAACTAATTAAATAATTGTAATTCAAAATTGCGTCTTATTCAAGTAGAATTTTTAAATAATGCAAACATTTAATTAAGCTAAAAAGAATTAAACTAAATAGAACGATAAAAATATCAAAATTCAAAAATTCCACAGTCATATTCAACATATTTTTCTAACTGCTTCCTAAAGCTGCGTATACATCTGATCATTCGGGCCGAATGAGCATTCGGATGTGGACGACTGAGCAATGTGCGGCGAATAGACTCCAAATTTTACCGGTACATCAAAGTGAGCACGAGTGGCGAACCCACTCAGACCTGCTCAATGTGGACGGCGACAGCTGAAGATCGTGAGCGTGAGCGGTTAGTAGTTTGAGCATGCGTAAATCCGAAGGGCACGTCGATGGATTTCACTCGAGAACAGTGTTTGGAAATAATCGATCTATACATCAGTAAAACATTTAGAAGAAAATCAACGTCATCTTGGGACATTCGGGTGAAATTCTAAAAGTGGCCGGTCTCTTCATCGAGCAAGTCGTTTATGAACAAGATGCTGTTAATACCAATTTGACGGCTTTTCTTCCCATATAATTGTGATGACCATTGGCCTGCCTGTCTGCTTGATTTATTCTTTTATAAACTGTATAACACAACAAAACTAGGGCTAGCCACTGCCAGACTTTCATCCACCATATTTCAAGGCAAACTGAAAGCATTTAAAGCATTTATGGAGCGGCTCAAGTGGAAGTTCACGTGTCTCCCTCGTATGCCATGCTCAGATGTCTACGCAATGCAGTATCCGGATACTCATTCGCGCTTGCCTTGCTCATTTGGCCATAATGCACAGATGTATACGCAACTTTAGATATTTGAAGCAATGTTTGATTTCTTTATGGGATATTGAATGGATAGCCTGGGTAATTCTGCCTTTTGACACTTCAATATTATTTGGTAGTGAAGCAGCATAAATAATTTGTTTTAAACAGCCCCATAGAAATATATCGGCAACAGTTAAGTCAGGGCTTCATGGTGGCCACAAATTGGGCCGTTTCTTCTAATTCGTCTTGTACCAAATTTGCGGTGCATCTATTCTGTTACTTCATGAGCGCAACGTGCTGGACAACCATTCTGTTGAAAATAATTTTTTTGCCGATAACTTAATGGTACATTTTTAAGTTCATCGCTAAAACATCTATCCAGCATTTCTAAGTAAGATATTCTACTGTTATTGTGGATATATGGGCCTATAAAGCCATGGATAGATATCGCGTACCACACGTCCACTTTTGTAAAATATTGCCTTCGGGTCATTATTCTAAATTCGGGCATTTCTTGAGACCAGTACCTGGCGTGCTGGGATGCGGCAGTTCCATTAGTAGAAAATGTTCATTCAACAGAAAACAATAAACCTATAAAAATCAATATTTTCATTTAAAGTTTTTGTTTCCTACCCACAAACAAAAATCTAGTCTTTTCGCTTCATCTCCTAATCCAGTATATATATATATATATATATATATATATATATATATATATATACAGTGTGTATCAGCCAAATGGAATAAATTCGATAATAAATAAATGGGGGCGTGTTCGGAAAAACGCTTGGACCCGTCGATAGGTATTTTTAGTTGCTCATTTTCTCCAATAAAAACTTTTTATACAGGGTTTGTCCTGTAACAGTGGTCAATGCCAACTTTCTTATTTCAAATGCAACACCCCGGATATTATTTAATTTTTGGATTCTTTAGGAGATTCTAAACATATTTTATGTTCAATGTCCTATACCTATCTTCAACTATTTCGGCAATATTAAGTGTTTTCAAATTTATTGCAAAAATTAAGATTAAAAAAATAAAATTATTTATTTCTTCATAATGTATAAACAAAAGTAAAAAGTTAATTTAGGAACTGTTGAATATGCTCACCGCGAACGTCTTGGCAAATTCCTGATCTTAAATAGAAATTTCTTCTAACGTTATTTAGCATCTCAGGCGTGACCGATCTAATCGCAAGCGTTATTCGTCTTCTTAAGTCAGCTAAGTCGAGGGGTTTCGTTTTGTATACAACATTTTTAATATGTCCCCATAAGAAAAAGTCTAATGGCGTCAGATCAGGGATCGCGCTGGCCATTCTATCGATCCTCGTCTCCCTATCCACCGATTTGGAAATATTCCGTTGAGGTACTGCCGGACATTAATTTGGTAATGGGGCGGTGCTCCATCTTGCTGAAACCATATCATATTCGCTGGAACTTGTGGGTTTGCTGGATCCGGATACAAATTTGTCAAAGTGGGCACGATATTGTTTTGGAGCAGTGTTAAATAATTATCGCCATTCAAATTGCCGTCAATGAAAAAGGGGCCTATGATATGATCTCTTACAATTCCTGCCCAAACATTAACCTTTTCAGGATATTGAGTATGTTCTTCGCTGATCCAGTGAGGATTTTCCCTAGACCAATAGCGGCAATTTTGACGATTTACATGATCGTGAAGTGTAAAGGTGCACTCATCCGAAAACAAAACATGGTCTAATTGAATAACATTGTTATCTAACATAGCCATCATTTGTTCACAAAAATAAGTTCTCCTATCATAATCGTCTTCCATGAGCTCCTGAGTTGGTATCACTTTATAGGGATGCATTTTATTTTCTTTTAATGTTCGAATAATCGACGAATGGCTGATATCGAACATTGCGGCGGCTTGTCGACTAAAAATATGTGGGTTTTCCTCAAACTCAAGCATAATATCCAATTTAGTATCATCATTTATTGAATTGGCAGCTGCTTTTTTTATCTGCCTCACATGTCCAAGCTCGCGAAACTGCTTTTCTATTTTACTAATTGTCCCTTGGGATATATGCGGCAAATTTGGAAATTTTTCATGAAATAAGCGAGCAACTTCCACTTGTGTTCGTGTGTTATCTCCATAACCAATCATTTGTAGAATTGTTATTTTATGCATTTCTGTTAAATGAACCATTTTTCTGATATTAGGTATTATGCAGTTAACAAAAGCTGGCTCTTTTTGTTCCATATCAATAAAAAGGAACGCTAAAATGGTTTTTGCTTACATTCTTAATATGAAGACCTAAATGGTAAATAAGTATTGAGTGTGTTGTAGCGAATTTTTGTAATTAAATAAATAGTTCAGTAACCAGAGTCACTCTCATGAATAATAATAAATTCGAAATAAATAAAATAAAAATAAATTTGAAAACACTTAATATTGCCGAAATAGTTGAAGATAGGTATAGGACATTGAACATAAAATATGTTTAGAATCTCCTAAAGAATCCAAAAATTAATTAATATCCGGGCTGTTGCATTTGAAATAAGAAAGTCGGCATTGACCACTGTTACAGGACACACCCTGTATAAAAAGTTTTTGTTGGAGAAAATGAGCAACTAAAAATACCAATCGACGGGTCCAAGCGTTTTTCCGAACACGCCCCCATTTATTTATTATCGAATTTATTCCATTTGGCTGATACACTGATATATATATATATATATATATATATATATATATATATATATATATATATATATATATATATATATATATATATATATATATATATATATATATATATATATATATATATATATATATATATATATATATATATATATATATATATATATATATATATATATATATATATATATATATATATATATATATATATATACAATACATGGAAACACAACATTATATTTACACGACAGGACTTTTTTAGGTTTTTGAAATAAACAAAAATTTATTTAATTTTAAAAATGTATATTTAAAGCAAATAACTGTTTGGTTTTACGAAACAAAACTCTACTTGGGCCAAATAGGATATTTATTAGATTAACAGTGCATTACTTTACAACGAAATAAGTTGAAGCCCCTTTTTTCGTATTTTTTTAAATATTTGTTTGGTTAAACCTCATTTTTGTTTAAATCAAATTACTTATTTTTTAAGTTTAGTTGTGGCTGAGTAACTTGAGTGTTACTACGTATGTTGCCAATCAATTGGCAATGATTGTAATACAATGAGTAAATTGTAATATTAATTTAATAAGAGCATAGATGATCTTATATTTGTATTGATATTTTCTAAAAGTCTGAAGACACTTTAAGGCTTGAAAGAAATATGCACGCTCTAGGGCCCAAAAGAGCACCTATATTACAAAATTAACTTTTATTTCTTGCTCCAATTTGATCTCAATAAACAATTAATCTTGCACTAATAAATGACAAAGGTAACCAAAGAATACGTTAACACTGCTCTCAACTATAATATATTGTTATAGTTATAAGAGGTATCGAAGAACGATGTAAAAAATCCAGGTCCGTGTTTAAATTAAAAAAGTTGATGATGGTCGCCCCTCACCAAATTGTAGAGGAGAAAAAGTGGCAGTGACAAAGTGAAAATTATTTTCATCTGTCATTTTAATTAAGCCTACACTATTCGATACCTTTTATAACCTTAAATTAAATTATGACAAAAAGTCATATCGTATCATTTGATTTTTTTGAGTAAATTCGCATTACATGAAAAATTTCGAAAAATCGCCATCTAGCGACCACTAATAGAATCATTATGGTACAGTTGATAGTTCTACGTGAAGAGCAACAAAACCTGATACCAAGTTCAATGTAATCAGTTCATCCAAAACACAGATACAAACGTTTTAAAGAAAAAAACCTTTCCCCAACACTTTATTATTGCAAATAGTAAAAACAATGGTATACACCAAAAAGCTGTATAATTGCCTGAACAATACAATGCTTATATTTTCGATAAACCTTAATTAGGAAAATTCAAGAGAAAATCGGCATTTCCATTTTTAAGTTGCCGTTTCGCCCCCTAGCGTCCATTTTTCGAGTTTGAAAATAATTTCCACCGATTTTTATTGGCCGATTTACCGATAAATATTTTTTCTTTATAATTGGACACCCGGTACAAGTATAGTTAGTTTTACTTATTTAAATAAGTATTTCATTGTTTTTGGTTGGACTGTCTAAATAAATTAGTAAATCATATTTATTAATAATTACGTATTTATTAGGTACATAACACTAAAAAATCTTTAAAAAGATTTTTTTTTTACAATAATTCAGTTGAAGTAAAGTCACGAAAAATAATTATAACAAGAGGTGAATGTGTTGACCAATACCTAACACACCTTGTAGGGAAAAAACCATTACACCGTGGTTACAAGCAAAATTGAAACAAACGCGGAACTTAAAAACCATCATAAGGGACAAGGTTATGAAAATAGATATATAAACACGAGTGCTATATCTGAAATTTATTATTTGCCTATTACTATTATCAAATTAAGAACCATGAACTCGTTTGTAAGTATATTATATTTTGAATAAAATTTCATCGTTATTATCCTGTCATTAATCGAATTCACCCAAAAATTGTATTTTTTTTCCACTGCAATACAACTGAACTGTAGTAATTTTTTTTTTGTAAAACGATATGTTGAGATTTCGGTCATGATTTTCAAAATAGCAAAGCAAAAAAAATCGGTAAATTTTTCTTACCCCGAACTTCCCTCGTTATGATTTTTTTTATTGGTAATATTAAAGTGCAACCTTGTTTAGTTCAGTACAGAGTCATTTAGTAACACATATCTTTCCAAACATTTATATTAGGCGCCATTTTATTCTATCATATTGGATTCCTACCAATATTTTACCAGTTTCTGCCATGTCACCTTTGATTTTTGGGCATAAATTGAAATAAATTCAATAAGTAGTTTGTACATTGACGGGCATCACCTTTTTTAGGTCATGTCATGTTATGGCATATATCACATTTAATTTTTCTGCAAGTCAATTGAATAAGAGTTCTTTTACTTTCAGTTTTTAAAAGTGTTACTTGGTCGCAATTTTGTTTCGTCATCTTGAAATCGTACCGCGAATTTACCAGTTTATCTCTATATTACACTTAATGCTTGCACAAAATTTGAAGTTTATCTAATAAATTGTTTTTCAAACTGAATTTTTAAATATTTTATTAGCTCACCATTTTGTTTTGCTCTATTGGATTCACACCCAAATGTTATCGGGTCATTCTCATGTAAAACTTGATTCTTGTACAAAATTTGAGGCAAAATAAATAATTATTTTTTTAGAAATAATTTTTTAGCGTTTCACTAGACCGCCATCTTGTTTCGGCACGTCGAATTTTTACCAAAATATAACCAGGTCAACTCCATATGACTCTTAATTTTTTACTAAAATTTGAAGTCAATGTAATAAGTAGTTTGTAACGAAATGACAGACAGACAGCCAAACCGACAGACGGACCGACGAAATTGATAAAACATATTTTTTGCATCTTGCATTTCATATCATATGTAAAGCCTTTTTTTTCACAATTACAAAAATTTTGTTGCCACCATCATGAATTAGTACCATAATTTTACTAGTTCATCTCCATATCACAATTAGTTATGGCATTAAATTTAAAATCAATTAATTAAGAAGTTTTTCAGGCTACATTTTTGAATATACCAAAATTTTGCTAATCGATTCCTACATAATATGGTTTTTTCGATTGTTTGTTATATTAGATTTTTACTAAAATGTTACCAGGTCATCCCCATAAGTAGTTTTTTAGTTATGGTGGGAACAGCCAGATCGACAGACAGACAGATGACGCAATTGAGAAAACATATTTTTCGGCATTAGGGAACCCGAAAAAATCTCGGTGGCTGATTTTTTTATGTTTAGAATAAATTCCGTTTTACAAGGAAAGTAAAAAAATTGCAGTTATGTATCATTTATCTAGATGGGAGGAAAAATTCACTTCTGCATCTCAATCAAATTTAAAGTCCTGTATTTCTTAAATCAGTTTAACCTTTCAACAATTTTTTTTATCTGTAGGTAATTTAATTGTTTTGCAATAAAAATGGAAATTCGCTCCAAGCTTCGTGGAAGTTAATAGAAAAATTTACACTTTTTAACCGTTTTCAGGCTGTCATAACTTTCGTCGCCTGCGTGGCTGCTGCTCAAGCAGGCTATCTCCATGGTCCGTCTGCACATATCCTACAGGGACCAAGCAGCAAAACTATCGTAGTAGGACCAGAGGGTAGTGTCATTTCAGCAGCTGCCCCAGGAGGACAGGTCGTACATGAAGAGCATCCGGGAGTCATCGCTCATGCCGCCCCAGTATATGATCATATCGCTCCAGTAGTTGCCCATGCAGCCCCAGTATTTGCTCAGGCCGCTCCTATTGTATCCCATCATGGTTCCCCGTCAACTGTGGTAGCCCATTCCTCTGCCTACGGACATGACAGTGCACTTGTATCTGGACCTTCTGGAACCATTGCTACTGGACACGCCGCAGCTCATGCCCCAGTTGTTGCTCATGCTTCTCCAGTTGTAGCTCATGCTTCTCCAGTTCTTGCTCATGCTGTTCCTATTGTAGCCCACTCTGTACCAGTTCTTGCTCATCATAGTCTGGGTCATCATGGCCATGAAGGTCGATATATCCACGATCACAGTGAATCTTTGTATGACGATGGATCATACAAACCACATTTATATCATCATTAAGTATTCTGTGAACTGAGTGTAAGTGTGCTTTTTAGATTTGGAGTGACTGTGCAATTAGGTACGTTAAAGAAGAATATGATCTTCAGTGATATGTTTAGAGAGAATGAATAAAATTAGTGAATTTATGTAAATGCAAATACCTGTGTAACAAGTGACGTATGTTCTGTAGATAAAATGAAAATATATGTCATTATTCAAAAATATTTGAAGTTTTATTTAAAATTTTCATTTAATTCTGAAAAGTTTAGTTAGTTATATATTTATATGCTAATTCATCAAACCCGTCAATTTTGAGGTACAGAAAAAAAGAGTGGCAATTTTATTTGACAAGTTGTTTTGAATATTAAATTTACATGTATAAGTTTGTAAAATGTTTGTAATTGGGCTGTAACACTATAAGTAAAGTATAACTATAGTATGGTATATTATGTGTTAATATCTTGAGTAGCTGTAAAGCGAAAACGTAAAAGATTTCGTAATTCATGTATACACCCTATACTACGTAAGCGACTTACCTAATTGTATTCCTCCTAACATTGAGCCAGAATAGAAACATAAATGCTAATTTTTTTTGTTTTTGCTATCCCAAAAATAAATATAAAATCAGAGTGAAATATAAAAAAATGACGCAAAAATAATTTTTTTTTTAACTTTTAAGATCTACTGAGCTGTGTTGACAAGGTCAGTAGTTGAATAGAGACTTGTTTGATGCCGAGATATTCGGCCCGCAATATTCAGTCTTCAGACGAGATAGAAAGTATGGTCAGCATGGCGGAGGGGTATTAATCGCTAGCGCAAGTCATATTCAAGCTTCGCCTGTTGTTACACTTATTGTCAATACGTATGATGAAGTGTGGTGCCAAGTAAAGAGGGGAATAGCCGATTGATAGTTGGTTGTATTTACTTCCCTCCGAGTTCTTCTATCGACTCTTACCAAACCTTCTGTAATACTTGTAAATCTCTAAGAAATAAACACGAAAAACACAAGTTTATCATATACGGCGATTTTAATCTCCCGTCAATAGAGTTACCGAGGATGATGTTGTGCCCAAGGGGGTTCAATCTCCGGCCGCAGAGATAATTGTCGATACCATGTTCTTCCTTGAGCTGCAACAATTGAACTCTGTAACGAATTGCCTTGGTCGAACACTAGATCTAATTTTTGCTGACGAGTCTATTCAGACATCATTGCATTCAGTGCATCCAAGCAAGTATGAATTCACTAAGATAGATCATCATCACCCGGCTGTCGAGTGCTCCCTTACTTTTCCACATGTCTCCACACTCAAAAACAACAGTGACGTGACAGCATATCAGTTTCGTAATGCTAACTATCCTGAATTGAACAGATTTCTCAAACGGTTAGACCGGTCTTTCCTCACTAATGATAAAGATCTGGAACTGGCAGTCCAACATTTCTATGAAACCATTTACACCGGTATCAACCATTTTGTTCCTAAAACCACAGTACGGATGCAGAAATGCCCTAGATGGTTCGATTCTGATCTCCGGAAACTTATTGGACGCAAAAACCGACTCCACAAGAAATATAAAAAATCCGGTTTGCAGTGCTATTATGAGGAATATGCTAGCATTCCACATCAGCTGAAGTTTCGCACAGATATGTGTTACCTAATGTACGTAACCAACACGGAACAGCCCATACCACAAAATGTGAAATATTTTCGGTCATTTGTTAATAGCCTCAAAAGTGACTCCACCCTCCTAAGCAGAATGACATTTAACAATCAAGAACTGAAATGCTCTGAAGATATTGCAAATGTATTTGCCTCGCATTTTCAGATATGCTATACCGATCATACCAACATCGATTTATCTCATGTTAACCCAGTGAAGTTTTCCACAATACTTGCAACTCACAACTTTACCGTAGAAGAATTAAACAAAAAACTGTGCCAACTAGATGTGTCAAAGGGAACTGGGCCCGATGGAATTCCACCACTTCTTCTGAAAAGTTATTCGGAGTCTCTTGCAGGACCTCTCAGTGTCCTTTTTCAAAGATATTTTGACACTCTCCACTTTCCATCAATATGGAAAAAATCAAATCTCCAACCAATTTTTAAATCTGGGGATAAGGCGGATGTTCAGAACTACCGAGGAATTTCATTGCTATCAGCCATTCCAAAGCATTTCGAGGCCATTGTTGCAGAGGAGGTGTTTAGCACATACAGGTGTTATATAATACCAGAACAACATGGTTTTTTCAAGAGCCGCTCAGCAGTAACCAACTTGGCAGTATATCAAAATTTTCTCATAACATCCCTCGAATCTGGTAAACAAGTCGACTCCATCTACACGGATCTGTCAAAAGCTTTTGATAGTGTCTGTAATTCTTTGCTGGTTAAGAAGCTGTCTGATATCGGGGTTTCTGGGAGCTACCTGAAATGGATCAACTTCTATTTGACTGAACGTCGTCTACAGGTTAATGTGTGTGGTTCGTGTTCTCGTGAAGTGTTTGTGACATCAGGAGTTCCACAGGGGTCGCATATTGGTCCCATTTTGTTTTTAATTTTTATGAATGACGTCCAGTCTTGTTTTGAAACGTCTCAGTGCCTTTTATACGCAGACGACCTGAAGCTTCACAGTGTTGTTGGTTCTAGTCCTGATGACTTGCAGTTGGATCTTAATAACTTTGTGAAATGGTGTGATGAAAACTTCTTAAAGATTAACATAACAGAATGTAAATCTATTAGTTCCTATAAAAGTGTACATCCCTTAGAAACAGTATATTCAATTAATAAAGCATTGAAAGTATAGAATGTGTAAATGATTTGAGTGTAACTTTCGAGACAAATTTGGACTTTAACCAGCATATTGACAATATTGTTCTTAAATCCTTTAGGTTACTGGGCTTTATTAAGAGAAACACCAAGCTTATCAGCGATACGAGGGCACTCGTTTGTTTGTATAATTGCCTTGTCCGTAGTATACTTGAATACTGCTCTGTGATCTGGTCTCCTTAGTATATTTGCCACAAAAATAGACTTGAAAAAGTGCAAAACAACTTTGTGAAATATTTATTGTATAAGTTTCGTTTTCCCTGCCAAAACATACCCTATGAAACAAGCCTATTACTTTGTGGCTTGAAAAGTCTCGAGACGAGACGTAAAGAGGCTCTTTTATTATTTCTGCACAAACTTGTAAACGGTGTTATAGACTGTGATATTTTGTTGGGTTTGGTACTTTTTCATGTTCCCAGCAGGCGGACCAGACAATTTCAACTATTTATGAGCGCATACACAGAACCAACTACGGTCAAAGTGCCTTCGTTGATCGTATGGTTGGTAATTTTAATTCATCTTTTTCTGAGTATGATTTATTTTGCTTGTGTCATTTGTCCTTAAAGAGAAACTTAACGGTAAAACACTAATAAAATTGACCATTGTATATATATATATATATATATATATATATATATATATATATATATATATATTTTTTTTTACTTCTATTGTTTTTACCAACCCACCGTATGTTTTTAACTTGAATTTTGTCATTTTTGTAATGTTCATAAATGTTTATTTTAGTTCATAGTTATGACAGTATACCATTTGGAATCATTATTGTATTCTGTAGTGTATTTGTTGAATAAATAAATAAATAAATTTGGTTTTCTTGGACATGTGACCTGTTTTTGAGTAATTTTTGGTCTCTGAATCCAAAAATGTTAGCAGTTTTTGTCACATTACGTTTTTAAGCTGCAGGATACCTTCTCTTTGTCTTAAAAGTCATACAAAAAGGGCATACAAAAGAAAATATAGTGAGAACTGACCAAATATACCGAATATTTTTATTCATACAGAGATTTATTATATCACAAGTTAAATTATACAAACATACAAACAATAAAAATACATATTACGGTAAAAATTCTCGCCAGGAGCTTTTCTTGGAGTACTCAATCTGTGGACATTCTCGGTTGATTCACCAACAATAGTCAGCCATCATATTGGCATCTCATCTACCTTGATACCGTGCCTCCATGAACTTCAAATCTTGATGAAATTGCTCTTTCATCGCTAACAGCACCAACATTTTTCGGTAAGTCAGCAATATGGCTATGTAAATAATGCAGTTTGATACTCATGTTGCAATCAAGCATTTTAAAGCTCTAATTTTGGGCTCGTGTATTACCAAGAAACTCTTTGACAGTATTTTTCAATGCCAACCGAGCATTCTTCACACGCTCGGTCACTGTTTCAATGAAATGTTCATCTTTAATGAGCTGCCGAATCTGTGAACATCAAACACACCGGCCTTTATCTTGTTATATTGTAGGCTAGGAAATGCCAAAATTTAACAAACTGTTTCAGGAGACCTAGTTTTATATGCAAAGGTGGAAATATGATATTTTTTCTGTCGACTGATGTAAAATATTTGGATCACCATGTTTCAGGTCAGATCTTGACGGCCATTTCGACTGCACCTAATTCTTCTCACGACATCTGCTTGCCCACGTACACAAAAACAGTGATACTTAGTATGTCTACGTTGGTGCCCAAGGACGAAACAGACCAGTTTAGGGTCAACATAAATGATTCATTGGTGCTTGTTATATTGCAACAAGTCAATAACCCTCTTTATGTATTCATATTCTTCACGCAAAGAAACTGAATGGCCCTTTGGGATTGAACTTTCTGTGGATCGAAAGTAAGTAACCTTAGCTTCTTTTTTAAGCAAGTTTTTCACGTGCAGTCTTGATGCTAACAGTTCTGAAGCTTTTTTGGATAGTCCCAGACTCGTAACAAATCACTAAACTCATGCTGATTAAATCGTTTACGAACGGAATTATCGTCAACAACAAAATCTTCGTCGTTGGAGTCACTTCGATCTTCACCTAATTCATATTCCTACTTATTGGAAAACTGGCGCTTGAATTTCAGCTGAATGAGGCAGCTATACGCCATAGCTGATGGTAAACTAGGGTGATCTATTTTATTTATTTTTCTTGTTGTAACCTGACGTTTTCACTATACAAAAGTAACAACCACTTGAGCGATCTTCTTTGGGTTCTCGCTAAATCATTGGTATAGCAAATGGAAATTTACCATGTGTTCCCTTCGTCTACATCCGTAAATTCTCTACACACTGCTTGCAGACTTTGTGAGAAGTACATGATTTATCTTGCCCACCAATTTTTACTTTAAAATAAACAAAATAGGCTTGCCTGACAAAAATACTTTGAATGGAAATGATGAAACTGCCACATATATAACAAAATGAATCGGGGTTGTTTAAGCAGTTACGATGCGAACTACCAGAAGCAGACATAAGGAAAAGTTCCAGTTCATATATAAATAAAAACTTTATGGGTAGGTTAGGTTAGCCTAAAAGTGACTGGATCAAACCGACCCTCCACTGCAACTCTGTGAACTATTGTGGCTAACACACTTCCCCAAGCAACTTTAAATTCTCAATGAGTCTTATCATTGCATTTGGGGAGGTATTCTTCAAGTCCTCGGGCAGCAGGTATCTCTATCAAATATGGAGAACCTGATCCTGGCAGCTGCTGGGCATTCACACAGCACATGGCTGCTGTCTCGTCATCTTCCATACATAGGCGGTACTCGGATTCGTCTTCAAGCCCCATCCTGTGCATGTGATGTCTCAGACCACAATAGCCGGTGTATAAGCCTATTGCTGTTTTGAGCTTAATTCTGTTCATATTTAACAGGCTTCCTGTTATCCTCTTCTTTATAGGAAGGGAGATAGATGCCTTTGCATGGGACAGACCTGGCTGTCTAAGCCAATAGAGATTAGCTTTTTCCCCAACCAAGTCCAAAATTGCGCGCTTGGCCATTTCATGCGCTACTCCTAAAGCTGGTTCAGTTCCCACGAATCTTGTCTCTGCTCCTTTGTTTGCTAGAAGGTCCGCAGACTCATTTCTTTCCAAACCTGCATGTCCTGGTATCCAGACAAGTGCGATTTTATTGTCGCTCCCCAGGCCGACAAGTGCTTTTTGACAGTTCCAAACTGTTTTGGATGTATAATTACTCGCTTCAAGTGCTTTAAGGTCCACTTGACTATCCGAGATTATTTTTATCGTTTTATGTGTTATTTGTTGGTCTTGCAACATTCTAGCACACAATTCGATAGCATGAACTTCTGCTTGACTGACAGAGTAACTCTCGGCCTTACCCATCTCATGAGTAACTGACTGAGAAAACACTTGACCTGGTCGGAAAAAACTAACTACAGTTTTGGAATCAGCCTGTCAATTTACCTCTAAACCAGTTAAAAATCGAACTCAACGGAAATTATATTACCAATTGTTCCCCAGAGTAATTTGACAGAAGATATTTTTTGAAACTTATATAGGATTCTGAGAGAAGGACATCAAATTTATTTTTCTTAGTAAACCTCTAACATTTTACAAAATACCAAAACTATATATATTTACCTTTTTTCTATTTTATAATTATAAAGATGTCTTTTCGATACGCAAAGTAGTGTTGTAATGGCTTTTTTTCGACACTACTTTTTTTCTTTACCAAATTGGCAATGTTAACTCATGGCAACCTTGAGTTTCAAACCGGTCACGTCTCTAAATTGAGAAACAAAAATTACGCACATGTATATTTATTTATTTATTTACTTTTGGACAAAAGAGACACAAACAGATACATACTGTATCTACTGAAGTATCTACATATTACAATAAAAAAAATATTATTAAAAGTTTAGAATTCTTATACTAACTATAAATTGATGATAACCTATTTACCATGAAAAAATTACAATTAGAAAACAACATGAAAGTTAATAATTATAAACCAGAAAAAGACTATTATCATCGCAATATTTCCTTAACCGATCCAGATCACTCTGGAGCTTATCACAATCTTCAGGACAGGTAATAGGAAAGTAAACTTTAAGGTCATCTGCATAAAGTAGAAAATTGCAATACTTGAAACAGCTATTAATTTTTTTTATATAAATAATAAAGTGTAACGGACCTAAATGTGACCCTTGGGGAACACCGGATGTGGCTAAAAATGGTTGTGACAGAAAACTCTGAAGAAAAACAAACTGCGTTCGATTCTTTATATACGATTCGACCCATCGGAAAAGGCTTCCACCCACACCGACTTCAGCTAAACAACCCAACAAAATATTGTGACTTATCTTGTCAAATGCCTTACTAAAGTCGGTTTACACGGCATTCACCTGAATTCTTTGGTCCATGTTACCATGTAAGTATTCACAAAATATAAACAAATTTGTCTCCAGAGAATGACCACGAATAAAACCATGTTGTTCCGAAATTATTACGTTTTTTACTAGGATAAAAATATATTCATAAATAATTTTTTACAAGAGTTTTGGTATGACTGAGATCTTGCTTATAGGCCGATAGTTTGTTACGCCGCTCTTTTGACCACTTTTTAAAATCGGCCCTACCATGGCAGCCTTCCACCTAACTGGGAATTCAGCCAGTCTATGAGAGTAGTTGAAAAGCATTGTTAAAGGTATACATAAAGAATAATCACATGTTTTAGTAAAAATTGCGGGCAACTTATCTGGACCAGCGCCTTTTTTAGAGTCAAATGCGTGCAATGACTCTAAAACTACTAACAAACTGTTATTTAGAAGAAGCATAGTTCCAAAATCTTTTTGGATTATTAATTAAATTATCTTCTAGTAACCTGGTACATTTTAATTAAGGTTTTGCACCTTGCCCTTAACGTTTTAAATAAATTATATTGATTAACATTTTTAAATTTACGCCACTTTTTATGAATTTTATTTTTTTTCTTCACAGCTTATTGTAGCCTGGGAATAAAAAATTGGAAAATCTTTATTTTTTGAATACGTTGGTACATATTTTCTTAAAAGAGATTCCATTTTATTGTAAAAAATATCCAAGCAACCATTAAGAGATTTGTTATTAAAAGCCAAGATCCAGTTAAAATTCATGATCTCCTGATTTATTAATCGGTAATTCACTCGTTTAAAATTAAAATACGTATTGCAATTAAATTCCAAAGGTTTATGCAATTGTACATCGAAAAGAAATTCTTTGCATGGGTGATGTACATCCTCCTCCACAAGAGGACATGAACAGTGCCTGATCTTTAGAATTCTATGCTTATTACACACAATTAAATCGAGCAATTTATTATTTTTATTAAAAACACTATTAAATTAAAGCATATTATGAAAAGAGAGAGTGTCAAATAACGAGGAGTATTTAGGTTCAATATTAAAAGGTTCAAAATACGGATTATTATCAACTTGTACTCACAAATCAGTATTATGTGATTTTCTTGTATTGGTAAACTACTCAATTTGGTTAAAATACATAAGCAGCAGCATTATTTGGATGTAGATGAATACAGCAGACAAATAAAATATTATTACCACCCAGATTTATACTAATCTATAAGTGATATTTTGGAACTAGGATCGCACCATAGTCACTTTTCACTGCGATAAATACTCCGTCACCATCAGAACATACACTGAACATACTTAAATCAGTCAATTCATGATCAAAAATTGAGCTTTTCAGCCAGGATTCTGTAACACACACTATATCAGGGTTATTTGCGTAGGTGTTTTGTTTAAATTCATTTAATTTTGTTCTCAGATCACAGGTATTCTGGTATACTACGTACAAAGCCATTAAGAACAAAGAAAACATGAATCTTTATATATAGGAATGAAAACACCTATAAAGCATTAAGTTCGTCAACTTTATAAATACATATTATTTTTGTATTTTCGGCCTTTCTAACAACCACACTTCCATTCTGAATCCACACAAATTTAAAACCCTTATTTTTAGCCAATTCCCGGGTCTGTTTTAATAATAATTTTGTTTGAGGAGCCAAATGTTCGTTTATAAAAAACTTATTTGAAATTCCTTTAAGTTTGAATCCATGAATGTGAAGACGTTATCTATCATAGAAGACTGCAATTCGAAGTTAAAAAAATTGGCAACGTTGGTAACAATTGAGACTAAATTCTCGTTTTTTTTTTCAGGAATATCCTGCAGTTCAATATTGTAAGAATTATTTATTCTATTTGCCATCTGAGCAACTTCTTTTTTAAGTATACCATTTTCCACATTTAAAGCTTACGTAGTTTTGTACGAATCATTTAGCTTCTGTAGTTTGCGCTCGAAATCAGTAATTTTATTTGAGCTAAAATCGTTAGGCGACAAGTCTCCCTCTGTGTCAGCAGTCGATCGGGTACGACTTCTATTCGATCTTCGGCATAACTGATACGCCCATCTTGCGGCAGGTAAGGTATTTAGCATGCTCAGCTGATTTTGGGCAACGTCTGAACAGTTGGAAATAGTGTGATACGAGGAATCACAAAAACCGGAGCATGCGAGACCGGGTGAATTTATTGTTATTGCTTTAGAACATGCTGCACAAATCGACCTTGTAAAATGACGTTTTTTTCACTTATTACGACAATAAAATTGACATTTATCACTTTGTGAGCACAGCGCAAACAATGCTTTATACGAGTAATCAATTTATTCCTATTTTATTTACACTGAAACCACAATTTTAACAATCTAGTCAGGAGAAAACAACACTACGATGCGATGCGTGTAAGATCTGACACACTTATATGTCACTTTTGGCATGCATTGTTACCAACTTAAATAATCAACAATACATAATTTTCGTAAAAGATAGTGTTTTATTTTAAATAGAAAAAATAGTTTAAAATAGTATTAATTTAATTTAATCTCTCTCATATTTATCATTTTCCTCAATAAATTCCAGGAAATGGAATTTTACGTAATATTTAAGACAGACCGTAACGCGTATCTCGATTGAAGTTTTTTGTATGTCTAAAAATTTCAACAGATTATCTATTTATTAGTTTATAAAATTATGCAACCGACGATTGTATCTTGGTTCCTTTTACATTTATAATTAGTAATATTCCTTAATTCCATTTCGATTTCTGATCAAGATTGCTCCTGTGGAGAAGTGTATGTGGGAGAGTATCCACCAGACTTAAAGAACATGGACAATGTATTAAAAAGAAACAAATTCTTCAATCTGTTGTAGCTGAACACCAGCATACCACTGGATATATTATAAACGTAAAAGAAACCTAATTTTATGAAGTAAGAGAATCTACTGAAATTTTTACACATACAAAAAAACTTCAATAGAGATACGGGTTAAGGTCAACATTACACGTGCAAACCGACCTTAACAAAGGATTACGGTTCGGCGAGCCCAATTCGGGTATAAAAGCGCGCCTGAATCTCGTGGAGGTCATTTAGTGCTCAGATCTAGTGGAGTAAAAATTCTTGAAGATGCCTAGAGCAATCGAAGTCGAAACGTAGAATAATAATTCCAATTTGACATGCTCTAATCCCAAGAATCAAGATTTCTTAACTGTATATTACATATTTTACTTTTAATTAGGCTTAATCCCTGTTCTTTATTTCTTATTATTCCAAAGAAAATGTTTAATGTGTGTATATGTAGAAATAAAGGCATGGCTTTTAAAATATAAAAACTACTGTCACCAATAACCAATAATGCATAATTTCCGTTATTACATTAATACAAAAATATTAAATAAACAGATTAAGGTTTATATAGTAGTACCAACAGCATACTCGGAAACTAAATTAAAGAGTCAATAATTGTTGTACGATATTAAAATACGACTCACATTGTCAGCCTTAGAACAAGAAACAAACAATGTATAAACGTATATCTGTCACAAATATTTCATGATAAATATTCTGAAGGTTTTAAAGGTCCTTAATAAAGATTCATCTTGATCAATTTAATCTTTAATGACACTTACACTGTACCCAAGTAAAATTGTAAATCTAATTCTGTTCTAAATGATCTAATTTAACCCTCAAGCAAATTGATTTTTTAAAAGGAATTTCTTCAAGTTAAAGTTTAGCAAGCTCACGTTTGTTATGATTTATTTCTGTAATAGAATTTGCTATTTGAATAATAAATATAGTTAGATGTTTGCTTGTTTATTTTTCCTGGCACTTCACCTACTTCACCTGAATAGCAGTCACTAATTTTTACATAATAATAGTATCGCCATTCTTGCAAAATTTCATATGTAATGAACCTAATAGCTAGTTTTATTAGGAACGCTCAGAAATATAAAAAATAATATAAGTATAAAAATTTCATGATGCATTTTCTAACATATATAAAACGGCATTCCAGCTAGGATTATTTTTATAATTTTTTAACATTTAATTCGAACGCATGACCGTAGTAAAATAGTGAAGTCTAATGCGGTTATGTATGATCTATTTTAAATCGCTCGGTTATTATTTTTTTAAAGAATTTCCATTCATAATACACTAATTATTTTAGTTCATTTAGTTGCCACTCCCCTGATTCAATATTAATTTGCATATTATGAATGTAGTAATAGAAATAAGATGGCCAATAATTTTTTTAATACCAAGGAAATAAATATGCACCACCTTTATTTACAAGGTTGGTATAGTGGGTATAAATAGTTGACGTTTTTAGTAAATGCTATCATTTGATCAGTACCAAATTTAAATCAATAATCATGAACTCCTTCGTAAGTGAATCATTTGCATACATACATTTTTATTTTTCTTATATTTCTTAGTTTTTTATTTTTGTTGCAATGGTTTTTAATATTCTTGTGCCTTTTAATTGGTGACTTTTCATATACCGTTATGATGTCCAACCATAAAAGAACGTGATCAACAAATTATTCGAGATAATAACATTATATATTATTACATTTTGCTAACCTAAAAAGTTTCTTTATTCAGCCTTTAATCTTATTACAGGATAGTGGGAGTTAACGAACTTACATTTAACTAGTCGAGTTTTTTTTATTTCAGAGTGTCATTGCCTTTGTTGCTCTCGTAGTTTCCGCCAGTGCCGGTGTGCTTGTTGGACCATCTGCCAAGATTCTTCAAGGACCAAGCAGCAAAACCACCTTGGTAGGACCTGAAGGAAGTGTTATCTCAGCTGTTGCCCCCGGTGGCCAAATCGTGCATGAAGAGCATCCCGGTGTCGTAGCTCATACTGCTCCCGTAGTCGCTGCGGCCCCAGTTGTAGCCCATTCAGCTCCTGTTTTAGCTCATTCCGCTCAAGTTTTAGCTCACCCAGCACCAGTTGTAGCTCATGCTGCTCCAGTTTTAGCTTATAGTACCCCAATTGTATCCCATGCCGCCCAAGTATCTGTTCATGCCTCTTCCGGGGTTGCACATGCTGAACCAGCCACTATTGTAGCTCACTCATCGGCATATCAAAGTGATAATGTTGTAGTCGCCGGACCTTCTGGAACTATCGCTACTGGTAAATCAGTTCATGCTGCCCCCATTGTAGCCCATGCCGCTCCAGTTGCCGCTTATGCCGTTCCAGTTGTGGCTCATGCCGCTCCAGTTGTATCGTATGTTGCTCCTGTAGCTCACGTAGATGTTGATGACAATGGATATGAGGGTCAATACGTACATGATCATAACGAAGCTTTGTATGATGATGGAGCTTACAAACCTCATCATTAGGAAAGTACTGCAAAGGTATTCTGTGAAATATCTTCGGCAAATTCTGCCATCTTGTTGTATTAAAAAAATAATTATAGCAAAACCGTTAGTGAAATAAAATTTAATTACCACATTATTAAAGTCAAAAAGCTGTAAATATATGTAAAAAAATGCAAAATATAAAGACTATATATATAATTTTGTATTTGATTTACCAAAATTACCAATATACAAATGTATACAAAAATAATATTAAGTAGTAACTTCAAATCATAATGAATGGGTCATGAATAACTGTTGATTCTAGAATTAAAACTTATAGGATTTATCTAAATTTACCCTACTGGACCATTGGTCATAACTGATCTTAGGGCGATTCATTCTAATTTCTTTTTTTACCATAACAAGAAGTTTTTGTGTTACCGATAAAAAATTACTAGCTGGCCCGACTTTATTCTGCCTTTTCCATTAGATGGCGCGATGAGTTTCGAGTAGAATTATAAAGCTATGGGGCGCATTCACCACATCGTCCAGAAATGTTATTGAAGTAAATTATATTGGTTTTATAGGAAAATTATACAATAAAACAATTCGAAGAGTAGTGTTGAAAGCTCCCGTTAACCAGATGATCATTTCAAAATAAAATCATGTAAATTGAAACAGTACAACTATCTCACTAACGACTGCAAAGAAAAAGGTAAATGATAATCCGTTTCTGGCCAATGGTAAAATCAATATGTCAATAGGAACATCCCTTATCCAGAAAAGCGAAAGACAACGCAGTGTATGTCTACTTATATTAAATAAATATAACATAATACGTACAGTTACTTCCCTTTCTCTTACAAAAGGGAGGATTAATAACGAAAAATGTTTTGGGTTAGAGCAATATCGGTAATTGCTATAATAAGTATAAATTTGATCAGACCCCGTAAAATGTCTAATTTGGGAGAATATAAATTAAAAAAAATTTAGATTGGTTAATTAGGATCTTACGTTGATAGACTAAATTGAATGAACTTCCGGTACCACCAAAATCTATTAATAAAATCATAAGAAATGAAAACTTTTGTTTCATAATTTCAATTTTTTATTTCAAAGTAATAGAAATTCTGTCAAGAGAGCATTGTTCTTGGTATTAGATCGTGACAAATTGGAAAAATATCCGACGTTTCGCTTTCGATTGCACGATGCATTTTCAGGGATCTTCAATCTACGAGATCTGAACTCTGAATGGCTTCGGAGAGATTCAAGCGGGCTTTTATAACTGACTTGTGCGCGCCGAACCGTGACCCTGTGTTAAGATCGGTTTCCACGTGTGACGTAGATCGTAAAATAGATATACCTCTATTGGCGTTTTTGTATGATATAGAAATAAACGGGTACTTATTCAATTTATTTTAAATTATGTCCAAAAGTCAAATGTGCTGTAGATAGAAACTGGTAAAATATTGCTACGAATCCAGTGTTGTGGAACAAAATGGCGCCCAATAGAAATATTTGGAAATAATATATGTATATGTTCCTAACTGACTATATGCGGAACTCACATTTCACTATTCTTAAGAAAAGAAAGGAGGGAAGCTCTGGGTAAAGGAAATTTACAGATTCTTTAAAACAGGTTCATTAGTAATCAAAAGATAGGATTTTTGAAATTAAGGATATTAACAGTCGATCCAATATAAGTAGTGACCAGTGTAAAAAGAGGAAACAAGAAAAATTAATTATTAGTCACCCGAATGTTATGTTACCATGTCCAGCTAAAAATTTTAGCATTCCAAAATTTTAAAACTTTGTCTGGAAATCAGTCGCCAGATAACTTGATCAGGCTCTTAGTAAAATTGGAACTGAGTGGAAAATAGAAACGAACATTATTTAATTAGATAACGGAGTTATTTTCTGGACATATATGTACTCATGGATGAAGATTTCACGTTCTGATGAAAAACATCATATTGGAAAATATATAAAAGCCAAGTTAAACATTGCCAGAATTATTTATCCTCCACAATATAGATGAAATTTTTTTTTTGAAAAAAGAGGATCTGCGTCTCTTTCACATATCTATCCCAACCATGTTCAAAAGCAAACAAGATAAGCCTCCTTTGTTAAAAAAAATTACGTTTGCCTATCTACTCTAGTGTCCAAATTGTATTTTATGGTCGTATTATGTTTACTCAGAATATTTTTTTTTCAAAATTTATGTTTAACTTTTATTATTTATTTCTTATTACTAATATCATGGAAATTTAAATACTTAAAACTATTCCTCCAGAAAAGAACGAGAATGTGCTAGATTGGTCGAAAATATTTTGTTTACTTAAATGCATACCTATGCATATATTTCGTTGTATCTTCATTTTTGTTTTCTTTAAGTTTTTTTCCAAGCCGTTAAAACACTAATAGAAATCTGATTTATGAATCAGAAAGTGATAGTCATTTTCCTGTTTTTCAGAATGCTTTTAGTTACACCAGAAAAGTTGTTGTTGTTTATATTGCTATTACTTCTCTCGTAAAAGCCAAGTATTCTAATCATGAAAAAAATCACCCTTCCAGGTTTTTACAGATCTACAGTCTGTGTTCTCATATCCGTCGGTCTGTCAGGCTGTCGGTATGCGGAATAGCTCAAAACTACTTATCCGATTGACTTCAAATTTTGACCAAAAGTGAAGGGTTATAAGGCCATAAAATTATTACATTTTGGTATTAATCCAATATGGCAAAACAAAATGGCGGCCTAGTGAAGTGTTGAGAAATTACTAAAGAACTACTTCCCCAATTTATCTTATCTTATACGTAGAAATCAACTGTGAAAATTTTGGAAGGCAATAAAATAACGGCTTAGTAAAAAATTAAATAATCAGCTTGTAAAAGCTACTTATTAGATTTTAAATTTTGTGAAAGAGTTCATTATGATATAGAGTGGAACTGTTAAAATTGTGGTATGAATTGAAAATTGCAGAATAAAATAGCGACCAAGTAAGATGTTTGTAATCGTGGAAAAATCCCCCTCCAAAAGCTTTACATAGCTTCAAGTTTTAGCGTTTCTAAATGCCCAATAATAAATATGCTTTCTCAGTTCCATTGGTCTGTCTGTCGGGCTGTGTGTCTGCCAATTTGTGGCGTAGCTAAAACTATTTACCCGATTGATTTCAAATTTTGGTAAAACATTAAAGGTCTTAATTTGGTTAATATCTAATATGGCCGAACAAATGGGCATCCTGGTGAAAAGTTAAAAAAGGTATTATTGAAAAAATCCAAGACGTAGGCCTATTAAAATAGTTAAAAAATCAGCCCCATATAAACTATTTATTAGATTAATTTCAAATTATGTGCAAGCATTAAGTGTGATATAGAGATTAACTAGTAAAATTTTTAAAATAATTCAAAATGGCTGAATAAAATAGCGACCAAAAAAAATTAGTGTAAAAAGGCTTACTATTCAATTAACTTATTTTGTTACAAAAATTAAATGTGATATAGAAATAAACTGGTACGACATTGACGTTACGGGATAAAATGGCTGTTTAAAACAGTGTAAAAACTAGTTACTCAATTTATTTTAAATTATATCCAAAAATCAAATGTGGCATGAGTAGAAACTGGTAAAATATTGGCCCGAATCCAATACGGTAGAATAGTTTGAACTTTTTATATAATATTAGTACCGTGATTTCGGCAACATTTTATATGTAATGAACCCAGTAGCTACTTATATATTAGATTAGGTAAGTCCTGAAAGAATAAAAATATTATAAGTAGCTTGTTATAAAAATTTGATGATACATGTTCTAAAATATATAAATGCATTCCAGTTAGAATTATGTTCTAATGTGTTCATATTTAATCCGAACACATCACCTTAGTAAAAAAGTGAAGTTTAATTCGGTAATGTATGATCTAATTTAAATTAAATCAGTTCAGTTGCCACTCCCGTGGTTCAGTATTAATTTGCATATTATGAACGTAGTAATAGAAATAAGATGGCCAATAATTTTTTAATACCAAGGAAATAAATATACACCACCTATATTTGCAAGGTTGGTATAGTGGGTATAAATAGTTAGCGTTTTTAGTAAATGCTATCATTTGATCAGTATCAAAATTAAATCAATAATCATGAACTCCTTCGTAAGTGATTTTGCATAAATTTTTACTTTTCTGATTATCTGATATGTCTAATTTTTTATTTTTTTTCCAGATGTTTTAAATGTTCTTGTATCTTTTAATTGATGGCTTTTCATACACCGTATTGATGTCAAAACATAATCTAATATGTTTCTTTATTCAGCCTCTAATTTTATTGCCAGCTAGTGGAGTTAACGGAGTTACATTTAACTAGTCGAGTTAACTAATTTTTTTTATTTCAGAGTGTCATTGCCTTTGTTGCTCTCGTAGTTTCCGCCAGTGCCGGTGTGCTTGTTGGACCATCTGCCAAGATCCTTCAAGGACCAAGCAGCAAAACCACCTTGGTAGGACCTGAAGGAAGTGTTATCTCAGCTGTTGCCCCCGGTGGTCAAATCGTTCACGAAGAGCATCCCGGTGTCGTAGCTCATACTGCTCCCGTTGTCGCTGCGGCCCCTGTTGTTGCCCATTCAGCTCCTGTTTTAGCTTATTCCGCTCAAGTTTTAGCTCACCCTGCACCAGTTGTGGCACACGCTGCTCCCGTTGTAGCTCATGCTGCTCCAGTGTTAGCTTATAATGCTCCAATTGTATCCCATGCCGCCCCAGGATCTGTTCATGCCTCTTCTGTGGTTGCACATGCTGAACCAGCCACTATTGTAGCTCACTCATCGGCATATCAAAATGATAATGTTGTAGTCGCCGGACCTTCTGGAACTATCGCTACCGGTAAATCAGTTCATGCTGCTCCCATTGTAGCTCATGCCGCTCCAGTTGCCACTCATGCCGTTCCAGTTGTGGCTCATGCCGCTCCAGTTGTATCGTATGTTGCTCCTGTAGCTCACGTAGATGTTGATGACAATGGATATGAGGGTCAATACGTACATGATCACAACGAAGCTTTGTATGATGATGGAGCTTATAAACCTCATCATTAAGAAAGTACTGCAAAGGTATTCTGTGAAATATCTTCGGCAAATTCTGCCATGGATTAAACAAAAAGTAATTATAGCAAAACCGTTAGTGAAATAGAATATAACTACTACATTATTAAAGCCAAAAAGCTGTAAATATTTGTAAAAAAATTCAAATTATAGAGATTATATATATGATTTTGTATTTGATTTACCAAAAATTACCAATATACAAATGTATACAAAAATAATATTAAGTAGTAATTTCAAATCGTAATGAAGGGGTCATGAATAACTGTTGGTTCTAGAATTAAAACTAATAGGATTTATCTAAAACTACCTTACTATGCCATTGGTCATAACTGATTGAACAAACAGCAGTTTTTGAGTTACCGATATAAAAATTACTAGCTGGCTTGGCAGACTTTGGTCTGCCTTTTCCGTTAGATAAATTGGAGCAGTACAACTCTCTCACGAACTTGTTGAAAAATCTGGTTTAATGTTTTAAATATATAGGTGACTGCTAGATAATGGTAAATCATAATCTGTTTTTAACAAATGGTAAAACCAATCTGTCAAGAGGAACATCTCTTGACCAGGAAAGTGAAAAACAACGCATTGTATGTCTACTTATATTAAATAAATATGAGTAGAACTAAATAGGGGCAGTTATTTCCCTTTTTCTTACAAAAGGAAGGATTTATAACGAATATTGTCCGATTCTTTGTAAATTATGAATTTGCTCAGACACCCTAAAATGTCTAATTAAGAATAATATAAATTTAAAAAAAAATCTATATAAAATTTAGGTCAGGTTAGGTTTAGTTGATTAGGATTCTACATTAATAGACTAAATTGAATGAACTTCCGGTACCACCAAAATCCATTAATAAAATCATTGAAAGGATTGAAAACTTTTGTTTCATAATATCAATTTTTTATTTCGAACTAATATAAATCCTGTCAAGAAATTATTGTTCTTGAGATTAGACCGTGTCAAGTTGAAATTAACATCTGACGTTTTGCTTTCGATTGCACGATGCATCTTCAGGGATCTTCAATCTACGAGACACTGAATGGTGGAGACATTCAAGCGAACTTTTATAATCGACTTGTGCTCGCCGAACCGTGACCCTGTGTTAAGATCGATTTCCACGTGTGACGTAGACCGTAAAATAGATATGCCTCTATTGGCGTTTTTGTATGATATAAAAATAAACTCGTACTTATTAAATTTATTTTAAATTACGTTCAAAAGTCAAGTGTAGTGTAGATAGAAACTGGTAAAATATTGCAACGAATCAAATGGGGTGGAACAAAATGGCGCCCAATAGAAATATTTGGAAATAGTATATGTATATGTTACTAAATGACTATGTGCGGAACTCTCACTTCAATATTCTTAAGAAAAGAAATGAGGGAGGCTCTGGGCAAAGGAAATTTACCGATTCTTTAAAATAGGTTGATTAATAATCGAAAAATAGGATTTTTTAAATTAAGGATTTTAACAGTTGATCCAATATAAGTGACCATTGTAAAAAGAAGAAACAAGAAAAGTGAATTATTAGTCACTCGAAACTTTATGTTACCATGTCCAGCTAAAAACTTTACGATCCCAAAATTTTAAAAAGTTGTCTGGAACTCAATCGGCAGATAATCTTGATCAGGCTCTAACTAAAATTGGTTCTAAGCAGAAAACAGAAACGAACATTACTTAATTAGATAATGGAATTATTCTCTGGACATATATGTACTGATGGATGAAGATCCACGTTCTGATGAAAAACACTATATTAGCAAATATTTAAAGGGAAAGTTGAACATTGCCAGAATTATTTATCCTTCACAATATAGATGAAATATTTTTTTTTGAAAACAGAGGATCTGCGTCCCTTTAATTTGCTTTCTCAATTCCATCGGGCCTTGTGTCTGCCAATTTGGGGCGTAGCTAAAAACTATTTACCCGGTTCATTTTAAATGTTTGTAAAAAATTAAAAGTCTTATTTTGGTTAATAATTGATATGGCGGAACAAATTGGCAACCTGATGAAATGTTAAAAAAAGTATCACTAAAAAACTTATAAATCCAAGACATCGGCCTAATAAAATAGTAAAAAAATCAGCCTGTAAAAACTATTTATTAGATTAATTTCAAATTATGTGCAAGCATTAAGTGTGTTATAGAGATTACTTAGTAAAATTTTTAAAAGAATCCAAAATGGCTGAATAAAATAACGATAAAAAAAATTAGTGTAAAAAAAATTTGCTATTCAAACTTAATCTTTCAAAAAAATCAAAAATATATATATATATATATATATATATATATATATATATATATATATATATATTGATACGAAATCGTCATTACGGAATAAAATGACTTAAAAAAACCAGTGTAAAAACTAGTTATTCAATTTATTTTAAACTATACCCAAAAATCAACAATCAACAGAAACTGCTAAAATATTGGTCAGAATCCAATATGGTAGAACAAAGGTTTGGAAAGTCAGTATGCATATGTGTTACTAAGTGACTATTGGCGTAACTAAATTGGGTCATACTTCATTATTTCTAAGAAAAGGAAAGATCCATAAGGAAGGAAATTTACTGATTTTTTAAATGTAAATATGGAATTATTTTTTAATCTTTCATACTTGTTCGGCATTTTCAACTCTTAATAAGTATCACTGAAGATGCCTTAGGCAATTATACAATTTGACACAGTCTAAATCTAAGAGAGTTCTTTATTGAGCATATATCTTTGTATTGCTGATTTTTTATAAAAGATGTGTAGAGAGCGCGCTTTTTATATAATATTAGTACCGTGATTCCGGCAAAATTTCATATCTAGTGAACCCAGTAGCTACTTATATATTTGATTAGGTACGTCCTGAAAGAATAAAAATATTATAAGTAGCTTGTTATACAAATTTGATGATACATGTTTTAAAATATATAAAGGCATTTCAGCTAGAATTATGTTCTAATATTTTAATATTTAATCCGAACACATGACCTTAGTAAAAAAGTGAAGTTTAATTCGGTAATGTATGATCTAATTTAAATCGCACGCGTATCGATTTTCTTACGAAAATTCCACTCAAAATACACTAATTATTATAGTTCATTCAGATGCCACTCCTGTGATTCAGTATTAATTTGCATATTATGAACGTAGTAATAGAAATAAGATGGCCAATAATTTTTTAATACCAAGGAAATAAATATACACCACCTATATTTGCAAGGTTGGTATAGTGGGTATAAATAGTTAGCGTTTTTAGTAAATGCTATCATTTGATCAGTATCAAAATTAAATCAATAATCATGAACTCCTTCGTAAGTAATTTTGCATACATTTTTACTTTTCTACTTTTCTGATATGTCCAATTCTTTATTTTTTTTCCATTGGTTTTAAATGTTCTTGTACCTTTTAATTGATAGCTTTTCATATACCGTACTTATGTCAAAATATAATCTAATAAGTTTCTTTATTCAGCATTTAGTTTTATTACAATATAGTGAGAGTTAACGGAGTTACATTTAACTAGTCGAGTTAACTAATTTTTTTTACTTCAGAGTCTCATTGCCTTTGTTGCTCTCGTGGTTTCCGCCAGTGCCGGTGTGCTTGTTGGACCATCTGCCAAGATCCTTCAAGGACCAAGCAGCAAAACCACCTTGGTAGGACCTGAAGGAAGTGTTATCTCAGCTGTTGCCCCCGGTGGTCAAATCGTTCACGAAGAGCATCCCGGTGTCGTAGCTCATACTGCTCCCGTTGTCGCTGCTGTCCCTGTTGTTGCCCATTCAGCTCCTGTTTTAGCTTATTCCACTCAAGTTTTAGCTCACCCTGCAACAGTTGTGGCACACGCTGCTCCCGTTGTAGCTCATGCTGCTCCAGTGTTAGCTTATAGTGCTCCAATTGTATCCCATGCCGTCCCAGTATCTGTTCATGCCTCTTCCGTGGTTGCACATGCTGAACCAGCCACTATTGTAGCTCACTCATCGGCATATCAAAGTGATAATGTTGTAGTCGCCGGACCTTCTGGAACTATCGCTACCGGTAAATCAGTTCATGCTGCCCCCATTGTAGCCCATGCCTCTCCAGTTGCAGCTCATGCCGTTCCAGTTGTGGCTCATGCCGCTCCAGTCGTATCGTACGTTGCTCCTGTAGCTCACGTAGACGTTGATGACAATGGATATGAGGGTCAATACGTACATGATCACAACGAAGCTTTGTACGATGATGGAGCTTATAAACCTCATCATTAGGAAAGTACTGCAAAGTTATTCTGTGAAATATCTTCGGCAAATTCTGCCATGTTGTTGTATTAAAAATAATAATTGTAGCAAAACCGTTAGTTGAATAGAATGTAATTACCATATTTTTAAAGCCAAAAAGCTGTGACTATTTGTACAAAATGCAAATTTTAAAGACTATATATATAATTTTGTATTTGATTTACCAAAAATTACCTATGCTGCCAATATTCAAATACATACAAAAATAATGTTAAGTAGTAAATTTAAATCAAAATAGTGCATAAACGTTTATTCTAAAAGTAAAAATAATAGGAATAATCCTAATATCCTTACTAGACCACTGGTCATAATTGACCACGGGGCTATTTAATCTAATTCATTTTTTTACCATGTCAAGCAGTTTTTGAGTTTGCGACATAAAAATTATGATTGCAAAATTTAGAAAATGGTGAATCATAATCCGTTTCTGGCAAATGGTCCAGGAAAGTGAAAGATAACACAATGTATGTCTACTTATGTTAAATAACTTTGAGTAGAATTACACAAGAGCAATTACTGCCCTTTTTCTTACAAAAGGAAATATCAATCCTTCCGAAAAATATTTTGGGTGAAAGCAATTTACTGATTTTGTGTAAAGTACGAATTCCATCAAACACCATAAAATGTCTAATTAAGAAGAATATAAATTAAAAAAAAAAAATCTGTATAAAGTTTAGGTTGGTTGATCAGGATCTTACGTTGCAAACGTTTTCGAAATATGTAAGTTTTTTAAGAGTTTAATCGACGTTTTAGAGACTCTAGAATACGAAAAATACATTTTATGTAAACAAAGTTTTTTCCGAGCGATAACTTGAGACGGTGAAACCGATTCGTTTCAAATTTCCACCAAGAATAGTCTAGTTCAGTATCTCGCGGGAATCATATTTTGCTGTCATGTGCGTAGATCTCCAAAATGTTTAAGCGGTATGAAAATGTAAAAAATTCATATTTTGATAATGCACACACCTATAACAGTCAAATTGAAAAGAAAACTAGGCGTAGTAGGGCTTTTAACAGTAAACAATTGGGAAAGTCATTAGCGTAGATACTTAATTTTTCTTTTTCGATTATATAGAACTAAAAAATATTAAAATTTGTTGTATACCACTACTTAATTTCAAAATCTTACGTTTTCGTTATTAATAAACCAATTTTAAAAAACTTTTTTTTTTTATTTCAATGGTCAAGTTTTACATAGAAATTATCTGGTAAAATTTTGATGAGAATCCAAAATGAAGAAACAAAATGGCAACCTGGTGAAATGATAAAGAATTATTCTAATAAGCTAATTATGTAATCCAAGGTGGCGAAACAAAATGGCGGCTTAATAAAATATTTAAAAAATCAGCATGACAACACTACCTATTAGATATTTCAAATTTTGTGCAAGAATTACGCGTGGTATAGGGATGAACTAAAAAATTTGTGGTACGAATTCAAGATAGCGGAATAAAATGGCGACCAAATAAAATGTTTGTTATCGTGAAATAAAATCCCTTTAAGGTTTTACATAGCTTCAAGTTTTGGCGATTCTGACGGTCTGTTTTCAAATTTTTTACAAATATTTTATGTAATATAGAAATAAACTGGTACGAATTTAAATGACAGAACAAAATGATGTTGTAAAAAAAAAAATTTATTCAATTTATTTTAAATTATGTCCAAAAGTCAAGTATGGTGTAGACAGAAGCTGGTAAAATATTGGTACGAATTCAATATGGTGGAACAAAATGGCACCCTATAGAAATATTTGGAAATAGTATAAGTACATGTTACTAAAGTGAGTATGTGCTGAACTCACACTTCACTATTCTTAAGAAAAGAAAATATTTATAACGAGGGAAGTTCTGGGTAAATCAAAAGAATTTACCGATTCTTTGAAATTAAGTGTATTAATAGTCGATCCAATATTAGTAGTGACCAGTGTAAGAAGACGAAATAAGAAAAGTGAATTATTAGTCATCCGAAACTTTATATTACCATGTCCAACTAAAACTTTATAATCCTAAAATTTTAAAAATTTGTCTGGAAATCAATCGCCAGATAATCTTGATCAGGCTCTTACTAAAGTTGGAACTAAGCAGAAAATAGAATTAGATAATGGAGTTATTCTCTGGACATATATGTACTTATGGATGAATATTCCACGTTCTGATTGAAAACACCATGTTGGCGAATATTTAAAGCCGAAGTTAAACATTGTCAGAATTATTTATCCTCCACAATATAGAAGATTTTTTTTTAAAAGAGGATTTGTGTCCCTTTTACATATCTATCCCAATGATGTCCAAAAGCAAATAAGATAAGCTTCTTTTCTTTAAAAAAAATACGTTTAACTATCTACTCTAGTAGTTCAGTTGTCCACATTTTATTTTATGGTCGTATTATGTTTACTCACAAATTTATGTTTAAATTAGTAAATAAATGAAACGCCTAGTTTCTTTTATAGTATTTCTTATTACTTATATCATGGAAATATAAATACTAAGACTATTCCTGCAGAAAAGTAAGAGAATGTCCTAGATTGATCGAAAATATTTTGTTTTTTGTAGTCTACTTAAATACATACCTACGCATATATTTCTTTATTTCTCCATTTTCGTTTTCCTTACGGTTTTTTTCTAAGCCGCTGAAACACTCATAGAGATCTTTTTTATGAATCAGAAAGTGATAGTCTTTTTGCTAGAATGCTTTTACTTACGCGAGAAATGTTGTTCTTGTTTATGTTGTCAAAGTCAAAGTCAAAAATTGCTTTATTGTATAAGATAAAATCTTGTTACAAAGCCAAAGGTAGAAATATATAAACCAACAAGCAGTAAAAAAAATATAAGTAAAAGTAGATAAGATGGTATTATGTCTCTCGTAAACGTATATATATATATATATTAAAAAATAAGATGACAAGTTCCCATAAATTTTTTTCCTAGCGGCCCTCCCTAGGGAGATACGGCCCCCTAAAGAACCCCACTGGAAATCGGTTTTTCTAGAATAACTTTTAAACGACTCAATATAATTTAACGAAAATTTAATATGATAGACAGTAGTAAGGACCTCTCAAAATACTCCCTTAAAACATAATTAGCTTGTTTAGTTTACCAGGGACGGACTAGATTGTACATATTAACGCTCAAATTTTTAACACCCTGTATGATAAGGAGTTAAAAAAAATAAATTTGGATACCTTGAACATTAAGCTAAAGAAAAGGTACTCTTGTTCATTGTCGATAAAATGAACCGTTTTTAATTGTAATGTTTTATTATTGTTTATTTATCAGTATTAAAGAATGCACTTTTTTACAAACGTTACTATGGTACGAAATAAATAATCTCGCATTGACGTGTGCATTTGAAATCTTCTTGACACGTTGATCTTTTTGTACCTACTTCGATATTAATTTATTAAATTTTGAATACCTTGGTAAATTTAATTCGATAATGGGATACACATTTAGTGAGTATGCAGATATGCATCTTATGTACGGACTTGCATCTTGCAATGCTTATGAAGCAAGAAGGTTGTATGGAGAAAGATATCCTAATCGCAATATTCCAAATGAGAAAACATTTCAGCGAATTGACCAACGTCTAAGAGAAACTGGTGGGCAATTCTCAATTAATAAGGTAACATTATTGACGTTCATTAATTATTTTTAGGAAGTTTTGGGAAAAGGAGTACTGATGCTGGTGTGAGGAGAACAGTACGTACGGTGCAATTGGAGGAAGATATTTTGGATACTGTAGCTGATACTCCCTCAATAAGCACTCGAATATTAGCCGCGCAGCTTCATGTGTCAAAAAGTACAGTTGCTGAAGTACTTAAAGAACAGTTGTTATACCCTTATCATCTGCAAAAAGTGCATCAACTACTTCTTGAAGATTTTCCTCGAAGAATCCAGTTCGCAAACTGGTTGTTAGATCAACAACGAACAAACCCAAACTTCATTAGCATTATTCTTTTTACCGATGAAGCAGGATTTACCAAAGATGGTATTGTAAATTTACATAACTCGCATGTATGGGCTGATGAAAACCCTCATGCCACTGTCGTTCATCATCATCAACATCAGTTTCAATCCATTAATGTTTGGGCAGGAATAATCGGCAATTTTTTCATTGGACCATGCGTATTACCGGCACGATTGAATGGTGAACTTTATTTAGAGTTCCTTCAGAACGCTTTTCTAGATTCAATAGAGCATTTGCCACTTGAAACCCGCCAAAGGATGCATTTTATGCATGATGGAGCCCCACCCCATTTTAGCGTTGCTGTACGGGACCACCTAAATAACGTCTATGGAAACCGTTGGATAGGCAGAGGAGGTCCCATTGCCTGGCCTCCACGGTCTCCCGACCTAACGCCAATGGATTTCTACCTGTGGGGTCATCTCAAAACCTTGGTGTATTCCTCTCCGGTTGCTACTAGGGAGGAACTTTTACAGAGAATCACGTTTCATTGCGATATGATAAGGAACAATGCTGGGTTGTTGTGGCGAGTACAGCAGTCCTCTATTCGTCGTGCCCGCGAGTGCATCACAAATCACGGAGCACATGTTGAACCCACTTATGAAGTTTTTAATTGACTTTTTTCTATTTAGCGTATTAGGTTGTTCAGGATCAAAACATATTTAATACTCCCAAAGTTGTATTCTTTTATTATTTTTTTTTCTCGAAAACGGTTCATTTTATCGACAATGAACAAGAGCACCTTTTCTTTAGCTTAATGTTCAAGGTATCCAAATTTATTTTTTTTAACTCCTTATCATACAGGGTGTTAAAAATTTGAGCGTTAAAATGTACAATCTAGTCCGTCCCTGGTAAACTAAACAAGCTAATTATGTTTTAAGGGAAGCATTTTGAGAGGTCCTTACTACTGTTTATCATATTAAATTTTCGTTAAATTATATTGAGTCGTTTAAAAGTTATTCTAGAAAAACCGATTTCCAGTGGGGTCCTTTGGGGGGCCGTATCTCCGTAGGGAGGGCCGCTAGGAAAAAAATTTATGGGATTGTCATCTTATTTTTTAATGTTCTGATACACCCTGTATATATAGTTATTGTGTTCGTAAAAAAGTCACCCTTCCAGGTTTCTACAGATCTACGGTCTGTTTTCCCAAATTAGTCGTTCTGTCAATCGGTCTGTCGGGCTGTCTGTATGTAGCATAGCTCAAAAACTACTTATCCGATTGATTTCAAATTTTGGTCACATTTTGGTACAAATATAAGATGGCGAAACAAAATGGCGTCCTATTGAAATATTAAAAAATTATTGCTAAAAAACCACCTATCCAATTTACCTGAAATTTTATACAAAAATCAAGTGTTACGTAGAAATCAACTGATTTTTGATGATGCATTTTGGTGACATTTTGGAACAAATCCAAGAAAGCAAAATAAAATGGCGGCTTAGTAAAATATTTAAAAATCAGCATGAATAAATTACTTTCTAGACCGATTTTAAATTTTGTGAAATAGTCAAGAAAGATATAGAGTTGAACTGGTAAAATTGTGGTATGAATTGAAGCTGGCGGAACAAAATGGCCACCAAATAAAATGTTTGTACTCGTGAAAAAATTCATCTCTGTCTGTCAATTTGGGGTGTAGCTGCTAGCACTAAAAAACTTATATGAATCGAAGAAGGCGGCCTAACAAAATAGTTAAAAAATCCTAAAAAATCTATTTATTAGATTAATTTCAAATTATGTGCAAGCTTAAGTGTAATATAGAGATAAACTAGTAAAACTGTTGTAAGAACTCAAAATGGCTGAATAAAATGGCGACCAAAAAAGTTTTCCTATTCATTTAACTTCAATTTTTCACAAAAAAATTAAATAAGGAGAGTTGGGGAAAATGTGACAGTTGCTTATTAATCCCTAAATTATCGAATTGAAGGCCCGCAACCAAATATACATTACGCGCTAACGTATTCTAAACCCCTCCACTATAAAACAAATCAGCTAGATAGAAAAGTTGTCGCGGCAAAATTTCCTGTTCGTGGCGGCGTATTTAAGGTTGCTTTACGAGTGCATATGAAAATTGTTTCGTTGAGACAAAATAAATCTTTTTAAGGTAAGATTTTTACTTGTATTGGTACATCGGTATATTTCGTTTTATCTTTCGATTGGAATGATTACTTTCCTAAAAATACCGCCCATGTCTAAGAAACAACGTATATCGCATTTACCCCTCGAAATAAACTTCATGGGGCAAATGCGATATAGGTGATAAACAGTATATTGCATTTGCCCGTTTTGCAGCTGTTCACAACGGGAAGAAATTATAGCCGAAAAAAACCTGATCAGACAAATTACTCGGAAGCTGACCTATAGCAAGCAATTAAAGAAGGAAGGATGACATTTTACAGAGTAGTTCGTGTATATTCCGTACCCTACAGCACCCTTTACTGTCAAATTACCGGTACTCGTGGTAAAGTTAAAAAAACTAAAGGACGCGCAACTACTTTGCGCAAAGAAGATGAGGCAAAACTAGTTAGAGGTTTGGCAGTATTAGAAAAATGGGGCTATGCTGTAACTAGAAAAGAATTGTTAGCACTAACGGGCAAGAACGTTAACTTTAATAAGGTAAATACCCCTTTTAAGGGGAGTACCCGGCGCTGACTGGTTTATCTCTTTTAAGCGACGAAATAATTTAAGCATAAAGGTCCCTCAAAATGTGGAATATGCCCGTAAAAAAGCTACGGATCCTTTTTTAATTTATAATTATTTTGACACATTAAAATTAACTTTGGATCAACTGGATATTCACGACAAACCTGGCCAAATATGGAATTTGGATGAAACATTCATGTCAATCGATCCTTCAAGAACAAAGGTTGTAGGTCTTAGGGGACAAGTTTGTACTCGTACGATAATTACACCGTGTAGAGAAAATACCACTGTGTTTATATTATGTAGTGCATTCGGCCTAAAAGCAGCTCCACTGATAATATTCAAAGGAATAAATGTTTGGGATCAATGGGTGGCACCGAGGGTACTGGGGTTCCTGGCACAGTCTACGCGGCTAGTAAAAAAGGCTGGATGGAGGCTAATATTTTCATAGGTAATAAGCGACCGCAGCTTATTATCTACGATGGACATTCGACCCATTTAGATGTTGATATTGTTTCAGTAGCAATAGAACAGAACATAACCATTCTTAAATTGCCACCCCATTGTAGCCATTTGCTGCAACCTTTGGACGTATCAGTTTTTAAATCGTTAAAGGTTAAATGGGATGCAAAACTTATAACTTGGCAGAGGCAGCATGTGGGACGAAAGTTACCAAAAAAACTATTTTCCCAGTTTCTAGGGGACACTTGGAAACTCATAGAGGCAGAAGTTATTCAAAACGGCTTTCGAAAAGGTGGAATTGAACCATTTAACAGAGATGTCGTTCCTACAGATAAATTTTGTCCTAATGCATTGGAACGTTGGAATGAGGCACAAAATAAACAACAGCCCCAAGGTACCACTAAAACACCAGAGGAAAATGTACCTAAACCGGACGAGCAGCAACAAAAGAAAGACCCTATTGAGAGTTTAGACAATATTTCCGTTACATCTTCGAGTCATCAGACAAATCCACCAGATAATCCGCTAAGAGATGTTCGCACTATGATAACACCAGCTATACCGAGTACCGAGTAAGTTGTAGAAATTTTACTATCGACAATCCAACAAAAACAGTTACCTGAAAAGCAAGTAAGGCGAAAGGTTATATCGTGATCAGAAATTATTAAAACCAAGGAGGTCTTATTACGTTTTAAAAATAAAAAAATCCCAAAAGAAAAGAAAAAAACCAAAGGAAAAAAATTTGAAAAAGAAGCCTTCACCTAAGCCAAAATCAAGTACTGATTTCTCTAGTCGTGAAGATGAAAGCTGTGGATCGCCTAGCTATCAAGAATCAGACAATGAGGAAGAATTTTGGCGGCAAATGGGAGAAGATCAATTAGACAAAAATGAGCCTCTTGACTACATACCTGAGGTTGGAAAGTGGGTAATTGTTGAGTATTCGACAAAAAAGACTGTAGAACATTTTATTTGAAAAATATTAGAAAGAACTGAAGATGGTGAATGGGTAGTAAAATACACGAAAAGATATAAGAACATGTTCACCTGGCCTGCTGAAGAGGACATAGATACAATCCAAGAGATATTTTGAGAGTATTATCTGACCCCATTCTAAACAGACGAGGAAGTGGAAGGATTTTTGATTTAAATTTTAATGGTTTTCCTTTGTCTTTGCAGTAATTGTGTTTAGTATTTACGTTGGTGTTAAAATATTTTCGTATTCTTTATTTATATAATCTGCAAAACACTCTGATATTTTAGTAAAATGCGTATTTATGTCTGTGTTTTCATCAATAAACATTTTTTAAAGTTTGTGTATCCAGTTTTTACATATATTTAGTAACTACTTAAAAGATTATCAGTTTAGATTAAATATATATACGTTAATACTTAATTTGATTCAGGTCAAATTTCATGACCTTTTCTCACTTCTCACATAAAAGTGTGTAATTTCTAAAAAAAAAATGTTATTTTAATTTTGTAAAAACCAAAGTAAATAAAAAATCCTATTCTTTTACATTTACCCCACAACAAATTATAATGTCTCTATACCGGGTGTCAACGATATCGTTTTACACGGTGCCATTCAATTGCTTTTTAGGTTAGGATTTTTTTATTTGGGTTAACGAAATATGGTATTAAGACACATATTTTTCATGAAAAAACAATTGAATATTACTGCCAGTTTTTCCGATATCAGAACCAAGTTAAGAATTTCAAATGGGACCCTGTATATTATTTTACATAGTTTGATAGAGCTTAGAATTACCTTTTCAATGACATATCACACGTTATATTTTTTTTCAAAATGGCGGACCAGGAAGCGCTTTTTCAAAATTCAATATGGCGGTCGTTTCCCGATACCGATGAAATTTTTGTTTAACAAATTATTAAAATATTAAACAAAATCGGGTTTTCAATGGATTTTAATCAAATTTAAAATCAAATTTTTAATTTATCACAAAATGGGATAAGTTTAATTTTTTCTCTAAAATGTGAACTTTTTCTTAAATTTTCTCAGATTTTAAATAGAAAGTTGTATTTATTAAATATTAGTATTAAAGTATATCTTATTAGCTACACGAAACCGCATAATAAGCCGTATTTTTGCTTTTTGTTTCAGAAAAAAATGACAAAACCTTGCCGATATACATTTTTCCTAATACATAACATGAAACAAACACACACATATTATTAATCAGAAAATCCTGGAATATTTTTTATTGTTTATTGATAAGTAATTTTGTATTATTTTGACATTTTATGACTGTTGTCTTATTTTAGGAAAGCGAGAAAAAATCACAAGTAGTATTAATTTTATTTTACCGGTAGATGCGGTGCAGTAACATGAAAGATGACTTAACTAAGATAAGTAGGCCTTGGAAACAATTGCATAGGGATGCCATTATAATTTTCATTAGATTTAACCAGAAACATCAAAAGTACTGTTTTGTATCGACATTTCTGATAACTTTCGTTACATTTTTACACTGAGAAGTGGTTCTAGTTAGTTTTAAAAATAAATATTATGGTTTATTCAAGAGAACATCAAATTGACATGCTCCTTATTTATGGGGAATGTCGCAAAAATTCAAGGGACACAGAGAGATTATACCAGGAACGCTTTGGCTAGTACAACATTTAAAAAATGAAAATAATGGTGGTGTCTATGCTAATGGCAATGATGGTTTCGTAGTAAGCGAAGAAGTGGAAACAAACGTTTTAGCGTACATCGAGTATGACCGTACAGCTTCCCTTCGTGAATTAGGCAAACAGTGCAATACGTCCCATGAAAGCGCCAGAAAAATTTTAAAGAAACACGGGTTTAAATCGTTTAAGTATCAAATTCACCACCACCTATTTGAAAATGACTTCCAAAGACGACTTATTTATTGCAATTGGTTTTTAGATAATTATAGAATAAGTCCTGTGTTTCATCATAAGATTATTTTTTCGGACGAATCAAGGTTTACTAATCTAGGGATGTTTAATAGAAATAATTTTCGTTATTGGGCAAAGGAAAATCAAAGATTAGTAAGAGAAGGTGCCTTCCAGGACGTTTTGGAGTTAATGTATGGTTAGGCGTTGTAGGACTAAGCGTTATTGGTCCAATATTATTCCATCAGCCTTTAACTGGCGAGATGTATTTGGACTTTCTCGAAAATGAAATTGAACATTTTATAAATAATTTGCAGCAAAATGATGATTTAGTTTACCAACAAGATGGCGCCCCTGCTCATAATTCAAGAATTGTTGCAAATGACTTGAATGAACGATTTGGTGAGAACTGGTTGGGAACCAATGGACCAATTCGATGGCCAGCGAGGTCGCCTGACCTAACCCCGCTTGATTTTTCTATATGGGGTCATCTGAAAGAAAAAGTGTATGCAACTCCTGTAATATCGTTGGAAATCTTAGAAAATAGAATAAGACGAGCCGTTGAGAGTATCTCAGAACAGCATTTACGAAACCTGCTCGCGGAAAATGTTGAGAGAGTTACACTACGCCAAGAACAAGGCGGACAGCGCATAGAACATTTAATTGAGTGACTTTTGTATTAATTGTGAAAGTTTGATTTTAAATTAGCATTAAACCCAATAAAAACCCCCATATCTGTTTATTATTTCTACCTATAATTCAAAAATATCTTCGGTGTTAGAAAATGGCCGCCATATTGAATATTGAACAAAGGCTTCCTGGTCCTCCATTTCGAAAAAAAATCAACTTGTGATATGTCAATGTAAAGGGAATTCTAAGTTCTATCAAACTGTGTGAAAAAATATACAGGGTTCTTTTTAAACTTCTTGACTTAGGTCTAGGTATTTCCGGAAAAACCGAAAGCCTACCGGTAAAATAAAATTAATACTATTTGTGAATTTTTCTCGATTTCCTAAAATAAGACAGCAAAAATCATAAAATGTCAAAATAATACAAAATTGCTTATCAATAAAAAATATTCCGAAATTTACTGATTAATAATATGTGTGTGTGTTTCATGTTATGTATTACGAAAAATGTATATCGGCAGAGTTTCGTCAATTTTTTCTCAAACAAAAAGCAAAAATACGGTTTGTTATGCGGTTTTGTTTTTGTTTTTTGTTTTTCTCAGTGTAAAAATGTAACGAAAGTTATCAGAAATGTCGATACAAAACAGTACTTTTGACGTTTCTGGTTAAATCTAATGAAAATTATAATGGCATCCCTATGCAATTGTTTCCAAGACCTACTTATCTTAGTTAAGTCATCTTTCATGTTACTGCACCGTATCTACTGGTAAAATAAAATTAATACTACTTGTGATTTTTTCTCGCTTTCCTAAAATAAGACAACAGTCATAAAATGTCAAAATAATACAAAATTACTTATCAATAAACAATAAAAAATATTCCAGGATTTTCTGATTAATAATATGTGTGTGTTTGTTTCATGTTATGTATTAGGAAAAATGTGTATCGGCAAGGTTTTGTCAATTTTTTCTGAAACAAAAAGCAAAAATACGGCTTGTTATGCGGTTTCGTGTAGCTAATAAGATATACTTTAATACTAATATTTAATAAATACAACTTTCTATTTAAAATCTTTGAGAAAATTTAAGAAAAAGTTCACATTTTAAAGAAAAAATTAAACTTATCCCATTTTGTGATAAATTAAAAATTTGATTTTAAATTTGATTAAAATCCATTGAAAACCCCATTTTGTTTAATATTTTAATAATTTGTAAAACAAAATTTCATCGGTATCGGGAAACGACCGCCTTATTGAATTTTGAAAAAGCGCTTCCTGGTCCGCCATTTTGAAAAAAAAATATAACTTGTGATATGTCATTGAAAAGGTAATACTAAGCTCTATAAAACTGTGTAAAATAATATACAGGGTTCCATTTGAAATTCTTAACTTGGTTCTGATATCGGAAAAACTGGCAGTAATATTCAATTGTTTTTTCATGAAAAATATGTGTCTTAATACCATATTTCGTTAACCCAAATATAAATATCCTAACCTAAAAAGCAAATGAATGGCATCGTGTAAAACGATATCGTTGACACCCGGTATACGAAATAAAACTAGCATATTACATTTACCCCATCTATTGAGGCAAATGCAATATATTGACAGACTTTTAAAAAATATGAAATATTTTTTTTGTTTTCATTTTTAGTTGTCAAAATATATCACAATTCATAGATAATATCGTAATAAACAATCATGATTTTTGAAAAGGGCTTTTAGCGAAAAATTATATTTTTTGCGATTTTCGAAAGTCACACTATGTGAAAATTATGTCGCAATTACCCCAACTCACCTTATAGAAATAAACTGGTATGAGTTCGAAATCACGGAATAAAAAGATCATTGTAAAAATTAGTTATTCCATTTATTTTATGCCCAAAAATCAAATGTGGCGTAGGTAGAAACTGGTAAAATATTGGTCCGAATCCAATATGGTAGAACAAAACGGCGTAATAATTATCAGTGAAGATGTCTTAGGCAATTAGACAATCTGACATAATCTAAAACTAAGAGAGTTCTTTTAATGAGCACGTATCTTTTTTAATAACATATCGAATTTTAAATAATCATACTCAAAAATACTCCGTTTTAAGGATACAAAGTAAAGAAATACTAAAAGTAGATATTGTTAAAATCTGTACCTTCTAAGTTGTAGTTATTTTGGGAAATTAATATGTAGAAAAATAAATACAAAACTAAATTCTTCAATGACATTATGATTCTGATTATTTTCGTTATAAAGTTGATTCAAATCTTTCCTACTAAGCCGGCTTTAAATTATAGTCATAATAAGAAAACCCGTTAAAATCCAGAAAAGACAACGCCCTGCCTTGATAATCAAACCGGACAAAAATATCCCACGCCCGTACTTACCCAAAGTACAGACAAAATCCGGAATTCGGGGGCCGATGACAAGGACGCTGGTTTCGTATAAAAAGATTCCTAAACCAGAACGAAAACAGTCAACCGCGTCTTCTCACCGAAAAAAGTCACCATGAACTCCTTCGTAAGTACCATCAGAATTTACGTCGATTTAAGATAAAACCACATGAAATACTATATTAAATTTAACATTACAGCATTTTTTTTATAATAATTTATTTTAATTCATTGGAAACTTAACATACAATGGCTGTGGTTCTTTTTTTAAACAACAAAAAATATTTTTATTAGACAATAAAGACATTTCTGTGTTATCGGGCAATGAGTTTTGAAACATTCTTAAAAAGAAGAAAAATAAGTTTATACTCCTAGTAAAAATGTTGATAGATAAATTGTCTTTTATATTAGTACTTTGGATCTTACAGCTCACAGACCATATCTGTTCCATTTATCATAATAAACAAGAGGTTTTTTCACTTAATATTTTAAACTTTTTTCTCATAATATTACTATTCAAAAAGCTTTTGTAGCTGTATTATATGAACCATTTTATTAGATAAACATTTATAGACCTCAAGGGCAATATAAATAAAAAGTGGGTTAGTACGCAGTATCAGATTAAAATCTAGTGAGAATTTCTAAAATATAGGTCTAAGCAAACGTAAAGCATGGATAAACTGGAAAATTTTAATCCAAAATGGAGTAATAAAATGTTTAAAAATTTGGCCAAACTGCTTTTTTTGGAATAAAACCTTCTTTTAATAGAGTAAAATAATAAATGACATAATATGTTTTTTAATAGATTGTGTAAATGAAATTACGTAACATAAATGTTCATAATAATAATAATGATCTTAATAATAGCAAATTATCTTTACGCGGAACTATCATTTTTATGAATTCTTTCTTTTGTAAAGTTCTTCATCAATATGTACAGTATGTACAGGGTGGTCGAAATTGGTCTGTTTTAACAGAGAAAACCTATTTCCTGACTAGATAGAGCAAAACTGACTTAGGTGTCATGGGCTCGATTTCTGAGAAATGTTTAATGGCAAAAACCGCCTTCCGATATTTTCACTGCCAACTGAGATATAGGGCGTTTTTCAATTTTCGGCCATTTTGAAAATTGTCCATAACTTTTTTATTTTGCGGAATATTAACATTCTGCAAAGACATTCTAAAGGCACTTTTTTATGTGCAATCCAGTGGCATACTCAGATTTTTTCTATAGTTGTCCGTTTTATCATAAATAGGCAAAACTTTTTTTTTTCAAATGGAAATCATAGTTGGCTATAAATTATAAAAAATGCTCGCGTTTAGCCCTTTTCAGTGATATAAAGTTGTAGGTACTTATTTTCAAAAATAACGAAAATATTAGGTGTTTTTGGTTTACATCGAAGTAGGCTTTGATTTGTGATGACAATATCTCAATTATGTATTGTTAAGATTTATAGTTTGTTAGCAACTTAAACACAACTTTAAATAACACTAGCTAACGTTATTTTAATTATTTATTATTAATTTTTTTTATTTTTTTTTGTTTACATAGCAAAGTTGAACAAAATTAACAAACTAAACTACTATTTACAGCTACAAGTGAAAATAAAAAATAATTATGAAAATCTAGGTATTTAGTTAGATAGAATTCTGATAAATATATTTAGAGAAGTTGTTCAAATTGAGCCCCTCCCTGTTGAATACAAACTAAGCATCTTTTGCGTACCGAGTTGCAACTATTTATTAGTTCAACTGGGCTAATAGATGCAAAAGCTTGCCTAGTGGCCTCTTGCAATTCTTCTTTTGTGTGAAAGGTTCTTCCTTTAAATATCAAGTCCTTCAATCTTCCCCACAAAAAAAAATCTAAGGGAGTTAAGTCACAGGACCTAGCAGGCCAAGGTATGGGGCCCCACGTACCAATCCAATTTTCTCGAAATTCGAAGTTTAAAAGATCAGTTGTGATCCTTGCATTGTGCGGGGGACAACCATCTTGTTGATAGTAGATATTTCTGGCATCAGCTGAAGGTATGTCTTCCAACAAAGGGACAATATATGTGCGCAAAATATTTACATAATCATCTGCAGTTAAATTTCCATCGTAAAAATAAGGTCCCACAAATCTTCCTCGGAATATCCCCACCCATATATTGAATCCACACCGACCTTGCCGGTCCTGTTGCACAACTACGTGTGGATCTTCAGTGGACCAGTGATATGAATTATATCTATTAAATATACCAGAAGTATCTTCTGGATTCATCACTCCAAATAATATTTAATGGAAAATTCTCATTCTCCATGAATTTTTGCTCATACCACTGACAAAATCTCAATCTTCTAGCGGCGTCCCCTTCACGGAGTTGATGAACTCTTCTCGTTCTGTACGGTTTGAATTTATGTTTTTTGAGTATTTTTAAAACGGTGGTCTTTGGAACATTCGTTATATTTAGCTGCTGCTGGATTTCCTTTTCTTCCTTTAGTTCATAATGTCTTGTTCTTAACTTTTTAAAACTTCCGTAATTTACTAAATTACTTTTTAATGTTTGATAAATTCGGTTATCCGGTTGACGTCGCTCGGGAAATGTATTAAAATATAATTCACTAGCTGCTTCAGGAACTTCGTTAGATAATATGTAACAATTTAACATATCATACTTTTCATAATTCTCAAACATATTTTGTCAGCAACTTAACACAACTTTATAAAGATAACACCAAAACGCAATAATTACACCAGACTACAGTAATCTGACAGCAATATATTCAAAATATTGAACGCGCGTCATTATTCCAAGGCCTACTTCGATGTAAACCAAAAACACCTAATATTTTCGTTATTTTTGAAAATAAGTACCTACAACTTTATATCACTGAAAAGGGCTAAACGCGAGCATTTTTTATAATTTATAGCCAACTATGATTTCCATTTGAAAAAAAAAAGTTTTGCCTATTTATGATAAAACGGACAACTATAGAAAAAATCTGAGTACGCCACTGGATTGCACATAAAAAAGTGCCTTTAGAATGTCTTTGCAGAATGTTAATATTCCGCAAAATAAAAAAGTTATGGACAATTTTCAAAATGGCCGAAAATTGAAAAACGCCCTATATCTCAGTTGGCAGTGAAAATATCGGCAGGCGGTTTTTGCCATTAAACATTTCTTTCGAGCCCATGACACCTAAGTCAGTTTTGCTCTATCTAGTCAGGAAATAGGTTTCCTCTGTTAAAACAGACCAATTTCGACCACCCGGTACATATACAATTTGTTGTATTTCATTCTCTTAATAAATAAACAGATTCATTACGAGGGATGTTAGTGGTAAAGCTAATTTACCGAATTTGTTAACTTTTGAAAACAATAAATCCAATTGTCTGTTTATTATTAGATTATTATTATTTTATTGAAACAGAACTGTTATAGTGGTAAAAAAATCAATTAGATATACGGCCCAACCGGTACGAATTCATCTTGGCCGAACAAAATGGCGGTTTTTAAAATTTAGTGTAAAAACTAATTATTTAATGTATTTATAAATTATACCCAAAAATCAAGTGTGGCAGTACGAATCCAGTATGGTGGCACAAAATGGTGCCCAATATAGATGTTTGAAGAGACCGTATACAAGTGTTAATAAAATAATAAAAGACCATGTGCGGAACTAAAGGAAAGATTCATAACAAGGAAAGTTCCGAGTAAAGGAAATTTACCAATTTTTTTTATTACATGAATAGATCAAAAATAAGAAGGGACCCTACATTTTTATTATTTATAACACTTCTGTTTTAAAATACAGTTTCAAAAATATGTGCGACAATTTTACACAAACATTTACCCCCATATTCACTAAAAAAGTGTAAGAGTTAGATCAGGTCTTGTTGTCATGGTACTTAAAACTCTTAGTTCTCCAGTTATGTTTTGCTTATGTCACTGTCATTTTGTAATTGTGACATTTAGAAATAATTTTTGTTCAAATGTTAAAAATGTCATTTTAAACCTAAAACTGTCAGGTTAGATCTGGTCTAAACTTAAACCTCTTTAGTGAATACGTGTGTTTAAGTTTAGGATAATACCCTGGAACGTTTTTCATTTTTAACAAAAAAGACTATAAATTTTTAATCCAGCCCAAAAGGCCAACAAAATTAACTTATTTATTTATATTTTAATGTTAATGAGATTATTAAAAAATCTCTTTTTGATATTTGATGTTTGTGATCATTTTTTACAAAGAGTGAAAATTCGATAATAGTTATTGAACAACGATATTTTTTGTGTAACTAATAATACTTATTTACACACCTTGAATATCTTTTTAATTAAATTGTGTGTTTATATTTTCGGAAGTACCTATAATTTCAATAATTCTTAACACATTAAACATGATTTATTAATGAATACAATTACTATGGAGAAATGTATTGAGTTGAAAGTTTGCCTATTATTTATCTAAAAATGTTTAGTTCAATTTTAGCTAGAAACTGTAGCTTAAAGATCACGTATAACGAAAATAAAGTTTAGGTTGATATGTTTCGTAACTAAGGGAAGAAAAAATAGATCTTGCAGAAAATTTGTTATTAGGTGAAAAGGGAATATTAAAAACTTTTAAAAAATACCGAGATATTATATGCTGTAACAGTTTTACTCTTTGCCTCCATGTGGTTCATTTTTAAACACAACGTGTGCATCTCGTATAAAAATGCATGCGTATATATTTAGACTGTGATATTTTAACTAAAATAGGAAATCAATTTACTCGATGTCTAAAATAGCGCCTGAAACAAAAGTAATTGTACAAAAGAAAAATTTCTATCACTCTGGGAGCAAACATGTTTTAATGTATTAACTATACGAGCTCAAAAGTGATGTTTGCACTCTAAGGACAATTTGACGACCTTAATCGCCGAGAGAAATGTATTACGTCCGGTGGTGGTATTTACTTTTATTAATATAAATACTTTACGGTATTTACTTAGGCTAAAAGAAATAATTTATCTATGTATTTAAATGTCGCTCTGATGTGTAGTAGATATTAATCCTATTTAAAATAATAACTAATCCCGGTTTATATTTTTAGATGAATTTTGAATTTGTAATTTTTGGTGTGCCTCAAACAACCAAATTTAAGATCGTTCTAGAAATTTACATTGCAATATTATTTATCATTCAGTTTAAGGTTACCTATGTTTTATTTAACCAAGTTGACGAAATGTAATTCTGTTGTTCATTCTGTGTTTCATATTTTTCAATACTAAATTGAGATCTCATAATGTATAACCTCCTACACACTACGCCTGTGTTCTAGATGGTTGGGACCAATCACTCCCTTTTCACTGGTAAATTATATTGAGGCAGGGCTAGACGTTTAGGATTGTTGGCGCAATATTTTCTATTCATGAATGGGCGTCGTCTAGGTTTTATTAGTCTAATATCTTCACATCTGCCAGAATGCCCCTATATTCGATTACTTGTATTTTTTTGTAACCTTGTTATAAATAGCCCATATTTTCATGTTTGAAATTTTATTTAAACAATCTTTTTGATCGTAGTTATTCAATTGAAATTGAATAGTTAAAAAAATATACAGTAGTTTGTTCTCGAATGAATGGATATGAATATTGAATCAAATATTTTTTTACTAAAGAAATCCTATAATTTTTATTTACTTATTGAATTAAAAAGTTTTTCGGCTTTTGTTCAAACTAAATCCTACTTTTTAATTGCATGTTAGGGGTAAAACTATTAATAAGCATATGCGTTTGGTATTTTTTACTGTTTTTCTTTTAATCATTTATTAACACATGTTTCAGTAAAAAGCTGGATAAAACATGCTTTCATTAATTTCATAATATGATTGGCTTATTTACAAAACTTATTGTATTTCTCATATCTGCGACCTACATTCCTACAAACTTTTGCAATTCTATTTGGCAGAAGCTTGGCGCAAATTTAATCCAAGTCAAATTTCCCAAGATGTGTACCGAGTTCTTTAAATCGTATTAATATTTAAAAATCAGTTTAACCTTATTTGGTTTATTTAAATTTTAAAATATTTTCTGAGTGTTTTTATTACATTTTGTTCCACTCTAAAAAATAAAAACCATAATAACAAGTTTGCTATGTAAGATAATAAAGTTATTTACTATTTAAAAAGAGGTGAATTTTTTCTGCCGATGGGTGAGACTTAACGTATTAAAGATTAATGCGCATTTCAAAACATTTTATATATATATATATATATATATATATATATATATATATATATATATATATAATAAGGTATATGTTTTATAATGAAACTTGCTATTTCCTTGATGTTTTTCCCGTCTTAGTAGGCTTTTTCAAAAGGTCTTATTTATTATGTAAGTTTTTTTGCCATTTTGAATTACATGTTAAAAAACGTAGAACAAAATGGGAAAAAACTTTTTTCCCCTTTCGAAAAAGCCTACTAAGACGGGCGAAACGTCAAGGAAATAGGAAGTTTCATTTTAAAACATAAACTTATACCCGAGAAAACTAATAATATGTGTCCACTAGTAAATAATATCAACAAATATACTTGTAATAATAAAGTACTTATTATTTTATATTATTATTAGTATTAAGTTCACAGTAGGTTTTTTGAGGTACGTATTTATCAATTCAATTTTTTCCAGGTATTCGTAGCCTTCTTCGCCTGCTTGGCAGCCGCAAATGCAAGCGTAGTAGTAGCTCCTAGCTCAGCTAAAATCATCCAGGGACCCAGCTCTAGAACCACCGTAGTAGGACCAGATGGTAGTTCCATCTCCTCTGTCGCTCCAGGTGGTGCAATTATACAAGAAGATTCAGCTGCCGTAGTAGCCGAAGCAGCTCCAGTTTTGGCAGCCGCTCCTGCTGTAGCTTATTCTGCTCCAATAGCATATTCCGCTCATGCTGCTCCATTGGCATATTCAGCTCATGCTGCTCCAGTCGTAGCTGCCTACTCGGCGCCATTGGCTTACAGCGCACACGTTGCATCTCCTTTGGCCTATTCTGCTGGCTTAGTAGCTGAGAAACAATTGGACACTGTCGTAGCTGGTCCTTCCGGAACAATCGCCACAAGCAAAACCGTCCACAGCCCCGCCTACGTTGCTGCTCCTCAAGTTTACGCCGCTGGTCTTCATGCTTACTACCTTTAAATGCCATATGATGACGCTTTAATTTATTTTTAGAGTGTAAGATTGAAAAAAACAATGTATAAAATTTGCAATAAAGAAGAGTACAAAGAGAACTGTTTAAATATTGTCCATCTTTACTGCTAATTCCATATTTAAGTGTGTTTATAAAAGACTTCTCCTCATTTAAAGAAATCAACATCTGTTTGACTATTCAATTTAAATAGTCATTGGCAAACGACTAAAAAAATAATAATAAACGTAGATTGTTATTTACACGAATTAACCTTAAATGGCTCGGCTTTAAAAAGTTTAAATATAGTCGATTATATACTTTTTAGTATTTATTTATTTACAACAAAGGAGTTTCAACAGATTCGAAATCCAAGAAGAGACCCTCAACACAAATTATAACTAAGGGATTAATAATAAATATACGCAAAGTGAATAAAGTTCTAATTTTAAGACAAAATAATAAATAGAAAATATATTTCATTAAATTATCTGAAAACGTTATATTTTATAAAAATTGGTAAGAAACTTCCCTCGGTCTCTCGTTACTATTTTTTTCCATTTGTTAGGAATAGTTAACATTTTTATTGGGCGCCATTTTATTTCATCATATTGAATTCCCACTAATTTTTTTACCAATGCCCATTAACTCTATAGGTTGCCTGGAGCGATCTTGACCTATCCCAACTCGGTGTGAGCGATCTACTTCACTCGGTAACCGGCATTGTCGATATCTCTTCTGAGCGCGTTTAATTACATATATTAATCTTTTTTGGTTCAAAATTGAAACTTTTTTGTTACAATAGAATACAGCCTTCAAGACATAAGTTATTATACTTTTAAACTTATGTTTAGAGATGTTGGTTCAAATTTGAACCCAGTTTTTTTGCTGAGTGTATTTTAAAAAGTTCGCATCGTATTTGAAAAAGTGATGTTTTTTTAAAGTCTCAAAAAAATATTCTTGTAAAAAGTTTTAGCATGACAAATAGTTGTATAACTTTAGAAAATGTACATTTTCAAATTGTATAAGGTGTCCCAGTAGGGTGTTCTCGGTTTTGGTGATAATGGTTAGAGATAGAGAAAAATTTTAAATATAAATATTAGTATATAGGATGACTTATATACCTACTTAAATAGTTTTTCATATATGAAACACTCTATATTTTATAACATTTTTGAATTTTATCTAAAATTCTACTTCATACAATGTCCATAGGCCTAAGTTTAATTATTTTCGAGGTATTGACATTTAATAACCGGGATTTTCAATTTTGAAAAGCTGTAGAGTCTAAACGGTTCAAATTAGAACAAAACAGTTTGCACTTTTCTGATTTAGTTTTTAATAGTCTACCATAACTTTCTTCTCTATTTCTAACCGATACCGAGATATCAACCGAGAATACACTATGGGGAACCTTATGTATATTATAAGTATTTTTCATAATTTATTAACTATAGGTATACTATTTCCAGTAAACACAATTATTTAACTGTTCAAATATCTTTTTTAATAATAGAAAATAAATCAGCACACAATTTATGCTTAAATGGTTAATAATTTTTATCATTTTTTTTATACAGCTTTTGGTGGGGGTCCACTTCAGAAGGGCTTCTTTTTTTACCTTTTTTTTCCTTCGCCAGTTCATTTAAATATTTCATCCTTATAAATAACCTTTGTCTTAAGAACACTCTTGCGGCATCTAGGTTTATGTTGTTGTATCTATTTGTAATTATTTTCAATAGTTTTTCGGTTATTTTTTTCCATTTACTTATTAACTCCTTATTAATATTAATTCTTAATTAATTAACATTAAAATGTCTTAAAACTTTCACTTGAGGAAGTAAAAAGATACTCTGAGAAATACAACAACTATCGCAACGAAAACGTCAAGCTGAATAAGTAGTAATCTGGCCGCCTTGTCAGATCGGGTCGCTAGTCGACGTCACGAGCTCCGCCTCACCCGCGCGTCACCCTCGCCTGATAGCTGCTCATCGAGATAACCTAATAGAGTTAATGGGCATTGATATTTTACCAGTTTCTTTTTGCCTACTCCATACTTGACTTTTGGGCATAATTTAAAATACATTCAATATATATATACCGCCATTTTGTCCCGTCATGTTAAATTCCTACCAGTTTATCCCTTTTTCAAATTTAATTTTTCTGCAAAATTTAAAGTCATTGACCAAGATTTTTTTACATTGATTTTTTTCAAATTTTATTTGGCCAACATTTTGTTCCGCCATTTTAAATTCGTACCACAACTTTAACAGTTTATCCCTATATCACCCTTAATTCTTGCAAAATTGAACATAATTTATTAAATTTATTTTATTTAAATAATTTTAGTAAGTAGTATTTTCAGGACAATTTTTTTAATATTTTATTAGGCCGTTATTTTGTTTTGCTGTCTTAGATTCAAACTAAAATGCTACAAGTTTATTGCTATGTAACACTTGATATTTGTGCAAAATTTGAGATGAATTGGATAATTAGTTTTTTATTAGTAATATTTTTTTAGCATTGCTCCGCCATATTAGATTTCCTCCAAAATAATACCAGGTCATCTCATATGACGGTTAATTTTTGACAAAAATTTAAGTCAACCGGGTAAGTAGGTTTTGAGCTATACCGCGAACTGACAGACAGATTGACAGATGAATCGACGGAATTGATAAAATATATTTTTTGGCATTAAGGGACGCTAAAACGTGAAGATATTTAAAACCGGAGACGGTGATTTTTTTACAATTATAAACAATTTATTTGGCCTCCATTTTGTTTCGCGATCTTAAATCGGTAACACAGTTTTACTAGTTGATTCCTATACTACAATTAGTTATAGAACACAATTTGAAATCAATACATAAAGTATTTTTTCAGGCTGAATTTTTAAATATTTTACTTTGCAGCCATCTTGGATTCGTACCAACATTTTATTATTTGATTCCAACATAATACTTGATGTGTGTGCAAAATTTGAGATGAATTGGATAAGTAGTTTTTTAATAATAATTTTTTTAACTTTTCACTAGCTCGCTCTTTGTTTCGCTGTATTGGATTTTTACCAAAATATTACCAGATCATCCTCCTATGACCCTTAATTTTTGGTTAAAATTTGAAGTTAATGGGGTAAGTAGTTTTTAAACTATGCTGCGAACTGACAGACAGACAGACGAACCGACGCGACGGGATTCATAAAACATATTTTTTGGCATTTAGGGGACGCTACAATTTTATTTGGCCGCCATTCTGTTCGGCTATCTTGAAATAGTACTACAATTTTACTAGTTGATCCCTATACCACAATTAGTTATGGCACACAATTTAAAATCAATTCATTAGCAGTTTTTTCAGGGTGAATTATGAATGAAATATTTTATTAAGTCGTCATTTTGTTCCACCACATTGGATTCGTACTTAAATGTTACTAGTTGATTGCAATATAATACTTGCTGTTTGTACAACATTTGAAATAAATTGGATAAATTGTTTATCAATAATAATTTCTTTAAAATTTCACTAGGCCGATATTTTGTTTCGCCATATTGGATTTTTACCAAAATGTTACCAGGTCATCTCCATATGACCCTTAATTTTTGCTATCTATGCCGCGAAGAGATGGACATCCAGACAGACAGACAAACCGATGGAATTAAGAAAACATGCTTTTCAGCATCTAGGGACCCTGAAACGTGAAGATCTGAAAAAATCTCGGAGTATGATTTTTTTCACGATTACAATTACAACACTCCCCTTTTACAAGAGAAGTAAAAATATAAGATGATAGATTATGGCTTAGGTACATACGTTTTGAAGATACAAATATATAGACCATTTTTTTTTGTTTCGATCAGAACCAATAAATGTCTTTAGCATTTCCTCGGTAAAATGTTGAAGAAAAATGAAAAAAATTTGAAGTTAATAATATTAATGACCTTTATCAGTAGAAAAATTACCTATGTAGTTGGCCTAAAATTTTACACAGAAATGAAGTGCAATATTTTTGATGAACTGGTATGATTTTGACACAAATTTAATATGACTGACGGAACAAAATAGCTTCCTAAATGTTAGTATAATCGACCTACTTATTTAATTGATTTCAAATTTTGTATAAGTAGCAGATAGAGGTTTAAACTGGTAAAATTTTGGCGCGAATTTTTTTTTTGGAAAATAATATGATTTTTTTTTAATTAAGTAGTTATGATTAGCATATTAGATAAATTGTTAGAATTCATCATTTGGTAAAATTAGATCTTTTTTGGGAATAACAAAGTAACTTAAAATGCAAAAAAGTCTCGAGATATAACCCTAATGAATAAAGAAAGGTAACAAAAAAATACAAAAGTTATTCTTCTATTAACGATCCAATATGATAATTCTTCGCTGTATTTTTTTAACTTGGGGTAGGGATCCAAAAAGAAAAGTCAGATATTCAAAAAAGTCTACGATTCGCAATTTATTATTGCATCTTTAGGACACTTCCTAATTTTCTATTACAATTGGTCCAGATTTTGAGATCCTTTACTACTTCATTACCATGTAGCGTCTCCATGTCTTGCATAAAACCCACCCTGTTTATGTACGGCTACCTATACTTCGCTAGTCAAGTTGAATTTTCCCAGAAGTTATTCTTCTATGTCTTGTTTTAACAATCCAATATTGGATCGTTAAAACAACGTATTTGTGTGTTTTCGTCGTTTTGGAACTATAATAGTTGTAGATCGTTAGTTGTTTATTGGAATAAATTTATATATCGTTTGAAGTTCAGGTATGTATTATTTAGTTTTTTAGTGATACATATATATTGAGAAAATTATTTAGCTCGTTAGGATTAGCATAAAAAACTGTTATTTGAAAAAAATCTTAAAAAACTAGATGATGTATGTAGAAATACTTTTATTTGGACTAGTTCAAGCTATACATTTTAAACTCAAGTATTTTAAAAAATATGTTTGGTTTCAAATCGTATAGTAAGTCAAATATCCTACGTATAGCTGAATATGTTACTTAATATTCATAAGTACTTGAGTAATTACTTTGACAAAAACAGAAACCAGACCCCTGAAGCGTTACATAACACAATTGATAGTAAATTAAACACATTTTTTACTATTATGTAGATTATAATCTTATTTAAGCATAGATATCTTTTTCAATAGTTTTTATATGTACCTAACTAGATAATTTTGTTTTAGCTGACACATAAGAATGCTGACTAATGAATGCACTACGGATAACAAACAACGTACATGTCATGATGGCTATTACCAAAAGGAAGGTAATAAAACTAAAAATGTTTAACAATTGCTTACCCCCAAGTCCACACGTTATTTAGAAGGAACGTCTAGGCAGAACTAAGTAAAACAAAGTCCTACTTTAAGTCTTCTGTATGAACTTAATGATTTTTTAGCACTGACTGCACAAACCTAATAGGGTTTAAAAATATATCTAATATATATATATATATATATATATATATATATATATATATATATATATATATATATATGTATATATTCTTGTAACTACATATTAAAACTACATTAGAATAGGTACTGGCAGTGGAAAATTCATATCAATTGTGTGTTAAGTAATATTAACTAAAACTGTATTATTCAATTTACATAAACAGTGCGTGGTATGCATTTAATAATAAAGATTAAGAAAATGTTTTTAGTTATGCATCTGAAAATACAGGAATATCAGTTTTTTTTTTCTGGTTCATACTATTTGTAACCTACCTCAAGGCCTCTATCTGTGTATATTATTCTAGGAAGTTTGTCAGCCACTCGTTAAGTCTATTATAGATAAAGAAAATTAGTAAAAATAGGCCTGTTTATAAAATATGCATACCTTCCATAAGCATTTAGTTGAACTTTATTCCAGTCCCATGTAAAATTCATTCTGTAAAAAAACATTTACACAGTAGAATATACCTATTTAACTTAACTTTGGCAGAAAAATAGTAATTTTTTTAAGTAAATGTGTACATTTTTAATTAATAGTGAAGCGACAGAGTATCACTATTGGACACACTGCTGGACAATGTTGATATTTTTCAAGTCGCACAAAAGCTTATTTACTTCTGTTGTGTTAAGGTCAGATGTTATAGATACACAGCCGAAGTGAGAGAGAGATTTGTAGAACCCCTGCTATGGTGTATCTGTGTTGTATTTTAGTGATTAAAGATATCTTAATATAATGATTAGTTTTCCTAACCTTTTAGACAAAGATTTAAGTAAGACTAAAACATTTTTTATTAGACAAACCAAAATTTATTATTTAAAGAATTATTTTTACTAGTTTTATAGAAACTATGGCAATTACCTCATTAAAGTAAATGTTAAAAATAAATGAAAATAGGTATGTTAAATCTATTTTACTTTTACAAAATATCAACAAAAGATTGCATACAGCAATGTTTTTTTGTTTGGCACGTTAAGAAACCTACACTCATTACTTTTCAGTTTAACTAACGGAATTTGATGTCAGGTTTAATCATTTCCTGGACTTGAAATTAGTTTTGAGTAGTTAACACTACACTCTACAAAAACATATCTAATTTAACAAGTATATAACTAAGTCTCGAAAACATTTTTTAAAAGTGAAAATCATGTCAACTTAAGAATTACCTACCTACATACATGATAATGAACATAACCTTTCCAAGTCTGAGACTTTTGTCTCGTTACCCTAAATAATATGTGACAAAATCCCAGATGTTTAAAGCCCACCTTCGAAGGCTGGCAATGAATAGCCATTTCTTTTTAAATTCTGATATGCCTTCAAGCTTACACTTTGAAATGACATTGCAGATGCAGTATCTGCTGAATCCCAAAAGGAAACTTTTGATGGTTTTTACTTAGTATTTTCCATACACTAGTAAGGTTGACGGTGGAGTGGTATAAATGTTAATACTTAAAGGAATTGTTAATTCATTAATTAATTGAATTTAGGTTGACAGCTTTTAGAAATATCAATCAGGGATATCTAAGAAAGAATGAAAACCATCTGATGACAAACAAAAAATAAATACAGCTTAAATAATCAAATGAAAAGAGAAAAAGGAAAGAACATGTTAATGAAATGATAGTAAATAAAACAGATTAAAAATAGAATGTTGAAATATATTTTTTTGTAATTTTTTAGCTGTTTTTACAGAACTAAAGACTTAGAAGTTAATAGATTCTAACAACTTTAATCGGACAAGTGTTTAAAATACTGTTTACTCCATCAAAATTCCCTTAATCTGATCCAACAAATGATTAAAAAAAGATCACTTCTTTTGTTCAGAGTAAGGTAATTAATAATCTTTTATTTCGGATGTGAGAACATTAAGTATTTGAACACGTTAGACAAATGTTTAGACAAATTAAAGAAAAATGTATGTTACTATTTATACACATTTTAGCTGAATCTTTATCTGATTTAGTCTACTCAGATTTTCTGTTATCAGGTAAGCCTACCAAAATCCGATGTTCAGTCTCATCTTATCAATTATTGGTTTTTAAACATGTTTGGAGCATCATTAATTTTTCTTTTTATTTTCAAAATGCTTAGCTTATCATATAACCGCTAAAAATCATGTTTAACTAAATATTTACCGTTATTTAAGTTAATTTTGATATATTTCTACTGGCAAGCATGAAACCTCTGTACTGTAGAAATCAGATATTTTAGGAAATCTATGATGATGAGACCTTATGTTACATTTGTCCTTCGTTTTATTGTGGCTGAAGCAACCAGTAACGGCACAAGACATATTGTTCTTGATTCTTAATACCCAAATGAATGTAACAATTCTTTTCCTTTCAAACTAAAATTTATTTTGGACAAAAAAATAAAAATTGTTGTCAAGCTATTATTCTAACTTACAATTTTCATTCATTTCATTTCATTCATTACATTTCCATGATTCGGATGAAAATTGATATAAAATATTTTAGCCAATCAGAGAGAACTCCGATCATCATACTGTCGGAAATTCAATGCATGGGACTTCAGCTTAATTTAAAACCACAATACATTTATCAGTATTTTTTCTTCAATTTAATAAAATCAGTCCAGCGGAAAATCTATTATTAAGACGAATCAAAACAAGACAATAACTCAGCACACTAGACATTAATCGAATACAAAATTCAGCATGACATAGCACAACGTAAAAAAAAAAGATTTTTCTTCTAAAAGCTTATTAACAATTTGGGGTGTATATAGTTACGATACAAAGAACTGTTTCGTTCACGGATGTTTGTTAATAGACCGTACAAAATCGGACAGGAACAAGGACGAAATAATTGAGTATAAATAGTATACAGATTTTTAAGTGTATTATCAGTTGATCATAGTCGACATTTAAATAAACAACTTACAATGAATACCTTCGTAAGTACCAACTTCCCTAATATTAAATTACATTCAATATTTCATATTTCTGGTTATGAAACATATTTATTCTAGTATAAAAAATCTTAGCTTGTGTACTTTTCTTGTTATAATGTCTAAGTCAAACAAGTAATTGTTTTAAAATCTAGAACGAAAATCATAAATTAGTGAGCATATAAAATGTTAAAAAATATATACACACAAACTGTTTGAAAGAGCAATTTGTTATTGGAAAGGGTTTGTAGAAATATGTATTTACTACCATTTTCAATACTTAATGAATCTTATTCTCATAACTTTTTCAGAAATAGTAAATAATAATTTATAAAATAAATTAGAATAATGATTAAAGCCAAAACGTTTTAAAAATATTTTATTTTCATTGTTATATTTTCTATTTTGTTACATTTACCAACCTTCTAAAAATATACATTTGGAATTTTAGTTGTTTCGTTAAATAAACATAACATTAATATATAGTGCTTAAATAAATTCGATTAAAATTTAAGAAAATATTCTTGACAAAAATGGCCGGTTTAGATGTTGAAACATTGATGGTAATTTTTCATTATAAATTTGAAATATGCATAAAATTCTGAATATCATATAGCATATTCTGTACCTCAGTATAATTGTTTTTGGGTTCTTGACAATTATTTTTCAAAAAAACAATCGGAAGAACAGTATAATATCATGGTAAATTGGAAAGTGGTATTATAAGAAAGCCAATGAAAAATAAGATAAAAATATTCAATTCGTATTGCTCTAAGTCAAATTGTATAAATTTTACAGCCTCTCAGCATCTCAAATTGTCAATATGTTATAAGCAGCTGAATTTAGGGATAAGGTATGCTACATGGAATATGTTTTACACATATCTTAAAAGGGGAGTAAAAAATTGGATGTTCTATTAAAAAAAATGCAACCCATGTTACAGTATCTTAAATGATTACAGTGTATATTTAAAACTAGATTCAAAAGAACCGCCATTTAGTACTTGTAAATACATAGCAGAAAAAAATGTAAAATTATGTTTTGCTGAAATAGATATAGTTTTATTGTAGGTATTAAAAGTAGGCTTTTTTCTTCTAATTTTAACAAGTTAAACGTTCCTTTTTCCCCATCTAACAAAAAATACTTGTTTAAATAATTTTCACAATATAATTTCAGTATAACATAGAACAGAAGCTTTCACAAAATCATGATCCTTGGGATTAGATCGTGTTAACAAGGAATTAATTTCCTATGTTTCGCCTTCTATGGCATGAGGCATCTATAGGAATATTTACTTCACGAGATTGCAATTCTGAAGTGTAAACACATTCAAAGTTCCGAACCCGTGAAGCAAATGTCCCTGAAGATGAATCTAGCAATCGAAGGCGAAATGCCGGAAAGTTATTCCATTTTTACACGGTTTAATCTTAAGACCATTATTTCTGAATAACTCCAGTAATTTATCAATCGCCTTACCAGCACTGTAGTTTCTTTAGACGTTGAAATGAAAATCAATTAGTAATATAACATGTGGTCAACATACCTAAGATTTAATTTTGCTCAAGTATTTTGTTCTAATTTTAACAAGTTAAATGTTCCTTTTTCTCCATCTAACAAAAAATACTTGTTTAAATAATTTTCCCAATATAATTTCAGTATAACATAGAACAGAAGCTTTCACGGCTTTGGTCAATTAAGAAATCATGATTTTTGGGAATAGATCGTGTTAATAAGGAATCAATTTCCTACCTTTCGCCTTCTATGGCATGAGGCATCTTTAGTAATATTTACTTCACGAGATGGCAATTCTGAAGTGTAAACACATTCAAAGTTCCGAACCCGTGAAGCAAATATCTCTGAAGATGAATCGAGAAATCGAAGACGAAACGTCGGAAAGTTATTCCATTTTTACACGGTCTAATCTTAAGAACACTTATTTCTTAATAACTCCAGTAATTTATCAATTGCCTTACCAGCACTGTAGTTTCTTTAGACGATTAAATGAAAATCAATTAGTAATATAACATGTGATCAACATACCTAAGATTTAATTTGGCTCAATATTCCAATATTTATATCTTCTTTCCGCCTGTTTCGATAACATGACATATTTTCACATTTAAGTTTTGTACTAATGCTAAATTAACTAATACTAATACTTCTCTAAACAATGGTGTTAAAGCATGTTAACTTTTTTTCTTATTTTATGGGCGTTTCTTTATTCTAGTTTATAATGGGATGCAAAAACCTTTTCTTTTGTGTTGCATACATATATCTCAGCAATTAATGAGAAAAACCATTAATGTGTGTGTAACTGGAAATAGGTGACATCTAACTTTTTTATTTATTTTGCGAAAATAAATTTTATCCAGTACTTGCTTGATAAGATTTAGACTTCAAATCCGGATACGGAAATTGAGATTTGTCACTACTTCCGTTTTCCTAAGGTATAATATTATTTTTTTTTATGCAATGTAAAATGAAAATGTTAATTTAAAATGGGAAATTCTAAATATAGTTAAAAGCAGTGTTATCGTGGGGTTCATACGATTTATCAACGACAAACTTTTTAAGTTTGTTTTTCTTTGATTACGTGTAATCATATCCTCTGCATAAAATCCGGAAGATGAATTAGATAGACCTATGATATTTTCATATGAAAAAAGAGGATAAACATATAAATACCAGCAGTTGCAAAAGTCTTTGAGCGATATCACTTCAAAGTCAGATTGACAAGTCAGTGACAAAATGAGTAATTGAAAACAATTTTCGGGTTTTTTGCATCCACACAAGCGAAAAAAATGGTATTAAATCTAAGAAAATATTACGAAAATGAAAATTCACAGGCCAATATCCAGGAGACAGTAGCAAAAGCTCTGTGAATCGGTATAAGGACTGTGCAGAAAATTGTGCTTGAAAAAAAGCATAATTTACTACCGAAGAAGATTAAGAAATGTACACGAAAAAAGCCAAAGACAGAAGACTTAAGTGACAATGTAAAAATGGATATTCATAATGCAATTTACGATTTATACACATCAAACTAATATAACCCTTCAAGTTTTAAAAGAAGCTTTAAAAAATCGAGGCATGTTGGAAATTGGACTAAAATCGTTGTCAAAATTAACAAAAATGTTGGGTTTTGGAGTTGTCACATATAGCAAGTCAGCGTATCCGGCTTTTAAAGAAAATACACGGAAAATGTATAGAAAAGTGGTATTTTTAGACGAGACTTGGATATTTTCTAATGGAAGTGGTTCGAAATCTTGGCAGGACGAGTCTGTAAAAAGTGTCAAAACAAAAAAGGGATGTGGGACGGGAAAACGGTTCATCATTTTGCATGAAGGTTCTTCAACAGGATTTCTCCCAGGTGCAAGTTTACTGTTTTCTTCAACATCCAAAAGTATGGACTACCATGATAATATGAACTGTGAACTGTTTGAAAAGTAGTTAAAAGAACAACTGATTCCAAATTTAGATGCTCCATTTTTAATCATTCTGGACAATGCATCTTATCATTCAAAAATCTTAAAAAAACAACCTACTTCATTCTGGAAGAAAAGTGATATTTATGACTAGCTAATAAAACAAAATCAAAATCCTTTACCCAATATGCTGAAACTAGAACTTCTTTTAATGGCAAAATCTATTAAAAAATCAACAATATATGCCGTAGATGAAATATTACGGGAAAATGGACATGAGGTTTCACGACTGCCGCCATACCATTGCCAGTTTGTGGCAACAGAATTAATATGGGCTGGGGTAAAATCATATTACGAAAAACACGTGAACGATGGTCTTATATCAGTTGAAGTGCAAACTGTTTGGCAAGATTCATTAAATTATATTACGCCGGAGTACTGGAAGAAATCTGTGGAACATACGGAGAAATTAATATGGGATTGGTGGAATCGAGAACGAGTTCTAGATGTCGAAAATAATCATTGCGCCATTTGAGGACAACTCAGAAGACGAGGACTTTTTAAGTAATGATGATATTTTTTAGTCTATAATATTAAAAGGTTTCTGAAGGATTATATTAGTCTTTGACCTGTATAAATCATAAATTGTAGTACGAATATCCATTTTTGCGTTGTAACTTAAGTCTTTTGCCTTTGGATTTTTTCGTGTACATTTCTTAATCTTCTTCGGAAGTAAATTATGTTTTTTTCATGCTCAAGTTTCTGTACTTTCCTTATACCGATTCTCAGAGCTTTTGCCACTGGCTTCTGGATATTAGCCAGTGAAGTTTAATTTAATAATTTTTTTTATTAGATTGGACACCATTTTTTTGTTTACTTTTTTAGTACATTTGTAATTTTGTAGGCAAAAAATAAATAATTATAGAATAATTTTTTAAAGCGTGTTTAAAATAAGTAAGTAAAAGTCAGTAAAATCGCTTTACCAGAAACTGGGGGCTAACGAAAAATATAGGCTATATATATATATATATATATATATATATATATATATATATATATATATATATATATATATATATATATATATATATATATATATATATATATATATATATATATATATATATATATATATATATATATATATATATATATATATATATATATATATATATATATATATATATATATATATATATATATATATATATATATATATATGTATATATATAGCCTGTATTTTTCGCCTGCATGGCCCTTAATTTTAGACTGAAATTTGAAGAAATCGGATAAGTAGTTTTTTAGCTATGCCGCGAACAGACAGACTGACCGACAGACATACCTATAGACAGACGGAATTGAGAAAACGAGTTTTCCGGCATCTAGGGACCCTTAAACGTAAAGATCTGAAAAAATCTCACGAGGGAAGTAATAACTAATTATCTTGTGTTTTTAAGAGAAGTGTATAATATTTTTGCAAAATAAAATTTTTTTATAAACACAATACAAAAAAAAAACAAGTTTTCTTTGTACAGGGGTGGTCCGCACTGTATAAGTGGTTAGATTTTTAGGTCAAGCGGAGCTCATAATTCACTTTCATTAAGTGGTTGTATCAACAGAACATATCCTGATTGTTCCACTGATTCGAACCGCCTTCCGACTTTATTAAGGCGCTTGCCATTTTATGTATTTTTGTTTTTGCCAACTAAAAAATTTTAACCAAATATATATTTGGCGAATTTTCTTATTTAGTCCCTCGGCATTTAATATATAAAATAATATTAAGTGGCAATCTTAATAATATTGCGTATTATAATAAAAAAAAAACTATTTTCTTTCTCCCTGTATATTTGTAAGTAGCCCATCGAGATTTGACAGCTCGATAAAAAAATGACACAACATTTTGGTATTTACTGTGTTTTCTGATTTGATTCATAATGTTGGTGACCTTTAGACCCGCACGATAAGACCGCATTCGACTATAGTTAGATTCTTCAAACTTAAACCGTCTGCATTTGATTGCAACGATAAATCTTCAGGAATCTTTACTTCAGATTCTAAAACCTACTTTTTACCTTGCTCTCGGTAAATAAATGCTATAAAGAGCTCCAGTGGAATTGAAAGTAAAATCAGTTTCCAAAATTTTTTAAAATACGTTATCGTTATAGCGCCGAGATATAATTTTATTAAATATATAAAAATTATTTCCTTAGACATTTGTCGCCTTCTTCACCTGCTTGGCTGCCGCTAACGCCGGATATTATGGACCTTCTGCTAAAATTATCCAAGGACCCAACAGCAAAACCACCTTGGTAGGGCCAGAAGGTAGCGTAATTTCCGCCGTTGCACCCGGTGGGCAAATTGTGCACGAAGAACATCCAGGATACATCGCTCATGCTGCTCCAGTCGCCACCTATGCTGCGCATGCTCCAGTGGTAGCTCACTCTGCCCCTCTCATTGCATCAGCTCCAGTCGCTTATGCTGCTCCTCTCTCACTCGGACACGAAACACATATTTCCAAATACGGTACTCATATCACTCACGGAGCACCAGCCGTATACTCTGCCCCAGTGGCCGCTTACGCAGCTCCTTTGGCCTACGCTGCCCACTCGCCCGTTCTAGGTCACGGTCTCGCTGCTAGCCACTCGCTGGTTTCACCCTACCATGCCCATGGCGTTTATGGAGGACATCATCAGGAACTATACGGCGGACATCATGGGCTATATCTTTAAATAGTTTTTAAGTAATATTGCCTATATAAACTAATATACAACAACAAAAAGGAGTGAGAGTGTATCGTGGTGTAGATATAGAACTAATTTTTTTGTAAATAAAACGACCTGTAATGAAATATTGTCTTTATTTTATTTCATGTTAACTACTGTTTATGTCTAGCATTTTTGTAAACAAGGTTAATACATAAACTAATTAGAAAACCAGATAACTGCCCACAAACTTAAAAGTGATTACTTAAGTAATATCAACGAAAGTATAGCTTAGCTATAATTTTTTTGGAAATATTTTATCAGTTCTTAATACATTTGTCCCAGTTTGAACAAAAAGGTTAAAAACATTTGCAGAGAAAAAAAAAACAATGCAAACGAATGGTATAAAGTTGCTCCTAAATTCGTTAAAACGATACCTAAAATATTAGCGCTTGAAAATTAAAAAAAAAAATTTTTTAATTTTCAATATTGGTGACAGCTGAGATCTTTACATCCTCTGCGTGATGTTGTAGATAATGAAACAGAAGCTGAAAAAATTTAGGTTGGTGTCATTACTAAATAGGAACAATATTTTGAGACTATAATGGCTTTTCTAAAAAGATACTTCCGTATGGAGTATTTTGAAATTTGTCAAAAACATTGCTGAATTTTGCCGCCCAGACAAGTCTTAGGAGATAACTACGAACATCAACATGAAGTGACAAGAAAAAAAAACAAAAATTAAAGACAAGGCTGTAATAAAAAAAAGTTAATCTTATACTCTCTTTCCAGGCTTTCTATGGCAATAAAAAGTGAAAAATAAACCGTGATTCGATTACTTGCCAAAGTGCCGGCGATATATTGAACTGAAAATTCGTTGAAATATCTATTTTTTGTTTTCCGAGTATTTGGGACCGAAGAAGCACCATTCAGCTACTTGAAACGATCGCTTTTATTTAATCTGGGGTGTTGACAGTTTTATACCGTCTCGATAAAGAAAATCCCCTTAAAAAGATACTGCTTTTACTCTATTCAATTTTCTCCTCTCGATATCGACAGGATATTTTTAGCTTATTAAATTACCTAAATCTGGCAAATTGATTTTATAAACGTCGAGCTGCTTTCTATAGATGTTTTAAGATCTATTTTTTCTATCTTAATAGCGACAGTTAGACAACCCTAACAGCCGTTTTAAATAGGAACCGTGAGGCTTCCTCACGTGTTTTTTTTTTAACATTACATGTGTCATCAAAATGAGGAACAATTTTACGGTAACTATTTCGTGAATAACATGTAACTGTGACTTTGACTATTTTGTTGATAGTGCGGAATTGTGTAGTTCCATTTAAGTAGCCGAATAGTAATAATTCACCCTATTCGTCACTTCCTTATTTCTGTCTTTATTTAATCCGTTTTAGAAAAATGTATAGTTCGTTTTAATACAAACGAGATATTTATAGCGACTACAAACACTCAAATTGGGAATATGGTATAGAGCGTATAGAATACGTTATTGGTATTTGAGGTACCATACATGCATTTCACTTAGTTTTCTGGCTATGCTAAGGACCTAAAATTAAAACGCAGGCAATTTCTCTGGTGAATATGCTGATAATAGTCGCAAAAAAATAACGCGCCTTTAAAAATTCGTTTAATTTCAATATATTTTGGTCAAATATTTTAGCCAATTTAAATCTCAAAAATGTAATTTTGGACATTGGTTTAAGCACTAATTATCATTAAATATCTTATTATAAAGAGTAATTCTTTTTTTAACGTGATGTTTAATTTGTATGCATTTTAAATCTTTATACTCACAAAAACAAAGATCATAGCTAAATATTTATAGGGGAAATGAAAATAAACAATGACGTTCTATTGGACTTTTACTTTTAGGTTGGCTCCATTTCTTTACTCAGAAAATTACTTAACATCAAGTGACTATGACTGATCCCATATGATTTTATAGTTTTGGATTCTTTAAATACGTAACTGTCACTTATACCCAATTACACTGAAGTCTTGAACACTAAGGTGGTACGAATAAACTAAACTATACTGTATATTATTACCAAGCGGTTACGATTTGTGAACATTCCGCCAGTTCTTTAAAATTTAATGCCTTGTGTCGTAGCATGCGGAGAGTTGCGGTACTTGAGTCATTACTATAATTTTGCCATCTGTCATACCATAACCCTTTGTTTCGTTTTTATTTTTTGTTTCCTTAAAATAACTCTTTAGGTTTTTTTTTCAAGTATGACATAATCAAGTTGTGATATTTGGAATTTTCTATAAAATGTGGCGAGTGACGAAAGCTACTTTTATTTCTTAAGGTATGTGACGCTATTGTGAACCATTTAAACAATAATACAACTACTTAATGACCAGACCGAATTACAATGACTTTATAAGGACACTGGCGATAATAGATGCCTACCCGCCAAATTTACGCAAAATTTCTAAAGGTTTAAATGGGGGCACCCATATTATTATTAGGTAGTTTTTTGCAAAATATGACTAAATTAATCTACTTTTATATTGACAACCTCTGTCAGCGTCAGTTGTAAATGTAGGGTTATGTTAATGTTTTGCTTTAATAATCTATTCGAACTATCTAGTACAAACTTACTTTTTTATTTAGATTTTTAACAAATAAAAATGTCTGCACGAGCGATTAACGAGAGCTGTCTGCCAAGTGAATTTAGTAATGTAATATGTACTGAAGAAGGCCTACAAAATAAAGTTTCTTTTATGCTAATTTTTGAGAGCTTCTGCCTCAAATTAGGTGCTGAATGAAGTAAAGCATAGACTAAAACATAAAACAATATTGTCTTTTACAGCAAAATAAAACCAAAATATAATAATGTGCAATATTTAATAACTTCTCTTGGAGTAAACTTAAACTTAAGACATTAACGGTCATAGTCATTTACATTCATCACGAACACTTTATAATTACAAGCAAAGAACAGGTGAACCAGGCTGAGAACTTCTTGTTTGAATTAATATTCATTTTAATAATAACAAAAACTAATGAAATGATACACTAAAACAACAAACCTCATAAGAAACCCACGTAGGCGTAAAGTAAACAAAACGATTTTAGCAGTAATATGGCTGAACCAATCAAAAATTGGTTACCCTGTTGTCGCCACTATCCTTATAAAATCACCGACCGAATCTCGTACCAGCGCCCCCTATCTTCGGAACCTCAAGTACAAGAGGTAATAGTTTACTTGTAGTAAATAATTACTTAAATTCTTACTACTAAGTCTCAACAGAAGAATCACGACTGGTAACAGCCAGTTTAAAGTAACATTAGACGATAGCTTTTTCAACTTTGCAACGACTCGTTTTACTTTATAGTAATATGTTATAGGAGTACATTTGAACGTAATGGAGTAGTCTCTGCAAGGTTCAAGAAGGTACTGATACTTAAAAGTTGTAATTTAGTAAACAGATTAGAAACAGTAACTTTGAAAGATTACTATTATGCCCGGAAAAGAAATTGGAGTCAATTCCTTAAGTAGTTGCTTGGCAGTAGTTATTATATAATTATTTTACATGGAAAATTACTATAAAGTATTATTCGGAGTAACAAAGACATACATAATACTTAAAAACGTGTCACCCAAAATGTTTGTTGATATTTAGTACAATTATTAGTAATAAATACGTAAAAACTCTTAAAGAGTAGTAGTTGAACCAGTTGTATCTACTTTAGTGCTAACTGGGTAGTTACAAAAAGAAGGGGGGGGACGTGGAAAACTATCAACAAAAACAAAATGCCTATATCTAATGGATGAAAATTTAATTTAACTTATTCTTACATATCACTTTTATAACCTTAGAATGAATATAATTCATTTCCACATAAGAACATTTTTAAATCAGTCTTAAATCCATTAATTGGGGGAATACGAACAGCTTCAGGAATCGAATTATACATTTTCGTTATTGAAAATTTAATATTTTTTTTGCAGGTACGAAAAATTATATTTATCACAGTTCGGTCATTGAGTTTACAAACAGATCAGGGTTTTCTACAATGAAACAAATGGAATCTAAAATATACATACTTATTACAGTTAAAATATTCTTTCCAACTATCTTGTTCCATTCTAAAAATACTGCGCAGGCATCTTTTTTGCAATACTAATCTTTGATTTTCACAGGAATTACCCCAAAATATCAAGCCGTACCATTTTCTAGAACTAATATCCAAGAACTAATTTATGGAGTATTTATATCAACCCTATCAGCTATTATCCTTAAAGGTAAACAATACTGTACATCTGTTGATGCAAATCCCTCAGTGTTCGCCCTCCAGTCCAACGTTCTATCGATGTCAAGTCCAAGAAAAGAAATATTTTCTGCTGTTATTGTCAAATTTATTAACCTGAAAGTTACATTTTTCAACATATCTATTTCCAAATACCAGAGATTGGGTTTTTGAAAGATTTAAGAGAAGATTATTGGACAGAAAGTACTCATCGTTGATGCCAGCGACTGCTTGGACCTTCAACGATAGTAACTCATTATTATTTTCACTAAAAATAAGCGAAGTGTCATCAGCATATAGTATAGTCTGTTCTCCAGAGACAGATGGTAGTTCGCTGGTGTATAAAATGTATATTAAAGGATCCAGTGTAAAGCCTTGAAAAACGCCCTTAGATACATCAATTTTATTTGATATATATTTATTTGCTGCCCTGGAGATCAGACTCTACTACCTTCTGAGTTCTAACACCTAAATATGATGTTATTAAGTCTCACGCCACGCCTCGAATTTCCAGCTTGTCTACCAACATTTTATGATCGACACTATCGAAAACCTTAGAAAGGTCAAGGCACATTGTCATTTTCAGTTTTTCGCTGTTCAAGGGTTCCAATACATGAACAAGTGTTTGATAAATTGCCCTTAAGTAGACTTACACTTCCTAAAACCGTTCTGTCTATCTAAATGTCATAAGTATATCATTGACAACCTTCTCCAAAACCTTGCTGATGTTAGGCAGCAGAGAAATCGGTCTGCTGTTTTTTTCATCATCTTTATTAATTGCCTTAATATGCGGATTAATATTTGGAAGAGAGCTAGTAGAAAGTGGTAAGTTAATTAAATGATAATGGGTCTACAATAAATGTGCTGTCTCTTTTTATAGCGACAACGGTATTTCGTCATCTCCCACAGCATTTAGGGCACTTATGTTTTTCAGATTCCTAATGATTCTATAAGTTTTCTGAGCGTTGTCAGATATATGGAAAATACCAGTCTGTTTGTATTTTGGAAGTGGTCTAAGTTCTGTTAATTTAAGTTTTTAGATTGTTTACTAGAGAAATGGGATTGTTATATTTTTATGTAAAATGTTATTGTTGGATGGAGAAGTTATTTGTTTAACAATTTGGCAGGTAGCCTTTACCTTATTTTCTAAATCTTCTTTATATTTGATATTAGACATTTTCTTAGCTCCACAAATAAGTTATTGTAAAATACTGCAATGTTTATTGTAATATTGAACTGAAATCAGACCCTTACTCTTTTTAAAATATAAAATACGTTTCTATCTACATCTATCTAAAGTTAAGGGATATTGTTTATAATAAACTTTCCAAATAAACTGTGACACGAATACTTGATGTGATTAATTCATTTATACCTGACGTCTCCCTATTTAACTAAAATCGGGTTTTGATAATATGCACTATGCCTCGCGTAATGCATTTTTAATTCCTCTTATTTATTTTTACAAGTTGGCTATTAAATTTTCTTGTAGAAACCTGCTGTTTTCGGTCTTGTTTTATTGTTGCAAATTTTTTTATGGTTTAGAGTAGTAGAAGTGTCCTTAAATATAGATACAGAAGAAAATGTATTACTTTTTGAAAAACTAAGTATTAAAATGAACAACAGAATTTTACCTTTATACATTTTTAGAAATTTGACTTCTGTTCTTTCCAAATTGAGTGTTGCATGCTAAAGTGTAGGCAATTTTGCAGTAGAGTTAATAACGCCTATATCTCGCATCAAAGCGGTTCAACCCTCGTACCAGTGGCGGCTATTCAGGCGAAGTAGGTGAAGTGCTACTTCACCAGGAAAAATAAACCAGCAAACATCTAACTATATTTATTATATATCTCTTAAAATTTAGGTTTTTACATTCATTTATTCACCTAATAGGCAAAAAATAAACTGTACATCTAGAATAAATATTTTACTTGACCGTTGGAGGCATGTCTTTTTTAAACTTTCAATCGAACTTTATTATAACAACTATAACAGTGGCGCAAACCGCTTCGACTTTGCTGGACGTGCTATGTTTAGTTTACGATTTTCCTACTACGTTGCCATGACAACGCGTACTCGATGGCGTCGGGCACGTGGAAGAATAATGTTAACTAGCGCCATACAACGCGCTCGGTGAATTGCTAACGCAATACACTACAGTGTCGTTCACTTTGGGGTGGTTGTTTACTTTTATTTTCGCGGATTTCGGTGCAACCGGTTAGTTCCTTTGCAGTTTGCTTCACTGTTTTGTATTATATTTATTTATGGTGTTGTTACAACTTTATTTGGTGTCGGGTTTATTAATTTACTTTATTGATGAATCCGATCACGGATGTGGTTTGCATTTTATTGGAAACTCCATTTAATCGATGGAAGGAACAAGATCGGAGTTTCAATCGTCATCCTGGTTCTCGGCGTACAACTGGTTATATAGTAGACAAATATTACAGAAATTGTTTTGCTGGCCTTGTTTAATAGTTTCCAATAAATATTCAGTGTGGAATAAGGAAGGATTTGCAGGTATGTACTATGTTAAATATATGAAGGTCTTTACATAGACATGAAGACTCGGCGGAGTATTTAAAATGCGAATTATTGCTAAAAACATTTCTAAAAAATCAAAGCACTATAGCTGACAAGAAAATGCTAAACTATATAAAATACATTTTAACGAAAACGTTCGATTAAATAGATTATTTATGTGCTTGGTAATTGACGCAGTTTTGTACTTTACAAAACAAAAGTTAGTCTTACGCGATGAGAGCAGCGAGTCAATAAATAGAGGCAATTTTAAAAAGCTTTTAGGTTTATTAATATCGACAAGTTCCCAAGAACTAAAAGATCATCACGAAAAAATTAAAAATGTTTTTACTGGTGACTCGAAAACTATTCAAAACGAAATAATTGAATGCATTTCTGATTATTTAAATGATCATGTAAAAATGAAATAATGAATACATTTTTTTATGTGAAAGTGGATGACACCACTGATATTACGCAAACCTCCCAGTACTCCATAATTTCAAGATACGTTAGTTCAGAAGGTTCAGTCGTCGAGTGATTCTTAGGATTTTATAATGTCAGCTCCGATAGAACGTCGGAGAGTTTATATTCTCTATTGGTTCAAATTTTGGACCAATTTCACTATAAACATAAATTAATAGGGCAATGTTACGATGGCGCAAGTGTGATGTCTAGCCATCTAAATAGCTTTCAAAAAAAAAAAGAAAAAGCGCTGCAGGCTGTATTTGTCCATTGTCTTGCTGCTATGAAGGAAAGGATAATTGATGAAATTTAGGTAAGTCGTAAAAAATATTCTAACCCTTCCACATATAAAAAAAATTCTGGAAAAAAATTATTGCAATATTTTCTTGCTTCATTTGCACTTCACTTACTTTTTCACCCGCGAGCCGCTACTGCTTCGTGCTATAAAACGCTTTTAACCGACGCGACATAGAACAGATTCCTGACTAGAATTTATATTTTTTTCTCGTTAAGAATATCAGAAAGACAGGATTTTGTCATATTTAATCGGGTTTAAAACATTTTATCTTTTTGTTTACGACCTTAGCTCCCTTTTTTGGATTTCACAATATTCGACATCGAATTTGTCTTAAAAAGCTGACCCAAAATTAAAAAAAATGTATAAAAAACCTTATTCCATAAGACAACATAAATTTGTATCTTGTACCAAATAAAAAAAATCAATACCCCGGTAGGTTTAACGTTAAAAGGAAGTGTAGTCTTAAATCTAATTTAAATATACTTAAGTAGAATATAGAGAAGGAATTATTTTATAATGTTACGTTTTAATAATGCGGTAATTAATCAATTCAGTCGCTACTTCGGCTCGCAATGAAACCAAATTTATAAATACCTGAAAAATGTCGAAATTGACCATGAACTTGACGTGGTTGTTTTTTAAATAACCACACCCAAATTGGAGCGGGAAGCGTGCTGCTTAATATTTTGTTATACTTGTTGGCTGAGAATAATAAATTTAAAATTGATTTTTTTAAATTGTTAGCAAATACGCAAGGGACTTAAAATTACTACAATACATTTACTTACTACTTTATTATAATTTAAAAATACTTAAATTCAAATTTGTATTGATCTTTTCATAAAAAATAATCTATATTATATAGGACAAGTCAAGAAAAAAAAAATTCTATATAAACAAATAAAACACTTCATAAAAAATGAATAAAATCAATTTCTATATAACATAAATATTTAAAAAGTCTATAAACTCTTCTATAATGTAGAAAGTTTCTTTCAGTAAGATTAGTTTTAAAAGCTGAATAAGTAGGAGAAGGCAAGTTATTAAATAGAGATCTTCCAGCGTAGCTTGGGTTAGTTATTGCAAAAAAAAATCATTTTTCACGATTTCTGGTTTCATAATCATGAATATCGTTAGATATGCATGTTTGTGTTAGTAACTAAAAAATACTATTTACTATAGTTATTTTTGCTATTTTGTTTCTCCCAAGTACTACATTTTGAGTATTAAAGTTTCAAGTGCTAAATATATCTATTCCATACAAATGATAACAATATTTAACTTTAAACAAATCTCAAACGTTCCTTATTCTAAAGGAGAGGTCAGTTGTCCTAAAAAATTTACCTATAAAAGTTTATTTCCAGTTTGGTTCAAATCGCCACTTATTCCATTAATTTATGGCCTATACATTCTTACGTATTTTTTTCTAAATTTTATTTAAATTTGTATACGCGTTGTTAAATTACATTTTTTCAAAAATTTTACCGTAATACAATCTACCTAATGACCACATGGATCATTAGATATTTAAATAATCAATGGTTGTACTCAATGTAGTTTATATTATTAAATACAGTCTCATAATTAAAAAAAAACTTAAACCCCTAAAAATATCAATTTTCTACGCTAATGAACTCCACTAATCAATATTATCGTCTGCAGATATTACCACAAACATTTTTTTCTCAATTGGATTGAAATGATTTTGCAACTTATCAAGATATGATATTTTAAAATATATATGACACAAAAAAATCATGTGTTTACGCCAATGACTTCCACCATTTTCTGATTGCAAGATATTTACCAATTTACTTTTATTTTGCACAGCAAATCATTTTCCATATAATCAAGACTCTTTTGACTGATTTTGTTTAATTGTATAATCCCCTTTAAAAGATGACATCCACAATCTAATCTACATTACTGTTTATGCAAATTTTAAACAAATTGTTTCTTTTTTGGAGTGTTGAAAAGGGAAGAAAAAATATCGTATGTACAGGGTTTTGGTTATGAATGCATACCTATTGATCATCCGTACCTTAAGCAAATACCTTTGGGAATTAATAAAAAAACAGATATACATACTCGTACTATTTTTACCTAAAATTTTATATATTTTTTCAAATATGAACATTTTCTTAAAATTTAAACTTTAAACATTCAATTTTTTGCCATAAAAAAAAAACAAATTATTTATTGTCATTTAACGCTTGACATCAAAATTCGAAGCATAGAAATATCTGCTTTAAACAAGCATTTTTCTCAAAATTACTACAAGTCTTTTTCGTTTTTATTACATGCAAGTCTAGATGTATATATTACTAATATTATTAGCTAAATTTAATTGTTTAAATTTTAAGGACCCTTGACGAAGAAATACAAATATTTCGAAAGCTTGGTCAAGACATTTCCTGGCCCAATTCCCCGTGATTTTACTTTTGAGAAAAGCCATTGAAAATATTATCCAGTTATATATGGAACGCCGTTTTACTTTTTAATCTGCTATATGCCCGGTATTAATTTAAATTGAATGGGACTTCATTATGGCAATTTATTTTATAATATTATAATAAAAATGTAATTTTAACTAAATCCTTAGAACATCCAGAGCCTTCATATAGATTTTTAACAATCAATTAATTTGATTTAGCTATTAAAATGTATGTCAGGATATTTGGATGGGTCTTTACAAAATTATTTCAATTTTCATTATATTATTATAATTAGAATGCATTTTTTTTATTATAATATAATTTTATTACTTACAGATTTGTTGATATCAATATTTATCCAATATTTAACGAATACCTTAGTAGTATTCTGTGGGAAACAATATAAACCATTATCAATTTTTATGAATGCTATTTTCATTTACACCAATTTCTATGATTATCTATTTTCATTGAAACCAATTTCCATTGATATCAATTTCGATTGAATACAAGCTCCTCGAATGCATTTTTAAATTAAAATTAAATTAATTTGCGAATGTGTCGTCATACGAAAGTGAAGTCTTCGCGCCCAAAAAGGTTTGTAAAATTCTGGAGCCCCTCTGGTCTGGTATTCTGTGTTCTGAAGTATGAGCCGACTTTGTTAGTTTGCGTATTGGGTTAACATTAGATTGCATTCTAATAATCTTGCTTGCTGAATTTTTAATATCATTTTTGCAATAAAAGACGATGATACGGGCCGAATTTAAACTCTCTTTCACGCGCAAGTACGTCACATCGATGTACAGCGTCTGGAAGTCAAATAGGCCGTAATGCATTATCGTTTAAAAACGTTTGTAGAATTTACGCTTCAATAAAATGTTTTTAAAATTATTAAACTAATTATTTGGAATCTATAGATTTTATTTTCAATACTGTTTATTACGTCCTACCTGTGCAGTTGCAGGCAGTAGAAATCGAGATTGAAATTATAATCTAAAAATAAATTTCCAAAATAATACATTTTCAAAAATGTGGATTGTTGCTTACCGTCAAGCTGTTAAGATAAATTTAAAAAATGGTAATTTAGGATATATTTACTATAATAATAGAACAATATTGTTTTAGCTACCTGTATAGGGCACTTTTGTATTTTTTAATTGCAAGTAAAAACTAAAAATGTCAATAGACGGCACTAGTGCAGCAACTCAAGTAACAAATATTATAAAATATGAATGGAAGTTTCCCCTGCAATTATTTTACTTGCAACATTCTTAACTTTTCTTTTAAATTAATTATTTTAATAAAAATAAATTTCACGAATCCTCACGATGAGCACTTTAGATAATCTGATATTTGTAAACTTCAATTTTATTTTCTTGCTGAATGCTGAAGAGACCAGCGTGGGCATACCGTTGTAAGTGTATCGTGGTGTTAATCATAATTTTATAAACAATGAGTATTAAAAGGGGACTCGTATGTTGCGTTATAGAGGCTGCTTTTCTAGAAACAACAAGGCCGAATTAACTACTTAAGATGTTTGGAGCTCATCTGGGCGAGGCGAAGTTTTGCGGTGACAAAAAAACGGTCAATGGGTTTTAGGTATTTGGGGGCCCTTCAGCCGCAACACAAAATTTACATGATTACAAAAAAAAAAGAAAAGATCCTCAGTTTTGTATTTTTCTCGCAGATGTCTCCCTGGGCCCCCACCACATTTGAGCTTTACGCGTTGTGGCCTTTGCATTTGCATTTCAATCATTAAATCTCCGCAAAACATGACGCGCAAGCTCTGGGCCTGAGGCAGTGGTGGGCCTTATGTAAAAAATAGACGTCCGACGCCCACGGTTCGGCAAACTACTTTCAACACTTCGAAATTTTAGTTCTGATTTATTTTTTAATTTATCAAATATATATATATATATATATATATATATATATATAATGTGTTTTCATTCCGGGTGTACATCCGTTCACTACTGTCGTTCTGAAAAGAACAGTTTTGCTGACGTTTCGCCAAAAAGATTTTGGCGAAACGTCAGCAAAACTGGTCTTTTCAGAACGACAGTAGTGAACGGATGTACACCCGGAATGAAAACACATTGTATTTTTCCATCCGTGAAGGAGTGAAAATCAACATATATATATATATATATATATATATATATATATATATATATAAATATATATATATATATATATATATATATAAATAACAACACAACCTTTATTTTATTGACAGGTGTAAAATAAAGGAATGAATGTTCTTCCAGCAAAAGCTGAATCTGATTTTTTTAACCAAAAAGCTATATTTATATTTTGAAATCTGAAACGCGTGTTTAAACGTTCTGTCTGTAGCACCTCCTTCGTATCAAAAGATTCTCTAGTATCTCTACATGACAAGAAGGGTACAGAATATTTACCGTTATTACAGTTAGATGTGGAGGCATTAAATCTAGTACAAGACACAACCATCAATCGGTTTTTATTGATCTATAAAACTATCACATATTTTGCCCTGGCTTACATCCATAATATGTGCGTGAGTACCAGAATATAAGAACTAAAAATATAATAAAAATCGGCTTTGTAGATTACACTTGTGTATTGAGCAAAGAGACCTTGTGAACAAAATTACCAAGCTAATGGGGCATGCATGCTATGTTTTGTTTTGGGGTATTCTTCAATATAACATGTTCTGCATTCCAACATACGACGGTTTCGGGTTTGGGTAGGTGTAGAAGACAAATGCACCTCGCACCCCCTTCCCCCCGAGCTAATAACCCAAGCAAAAATTACATTATATAAAGCATTTCAGAAACACATGAAATTTTTTTTATTTAGTCTTCATGCTTATGTTGTTTCAACAAGAATCTAGAACTTTTTTTTAGTTATCAAATGTTTGCCTCCCCTCTAAGACGGCATTCAAAATACACCACTGGGTAGATGTGTTCATTTATGTAAATTCGTATCTTGATCGACGCGCAGCTTTGAAAGTGAAATGCACATGCCTATAAATTATAATAATTACTCACATATTAAACAAGGGAGACAAACTTGAAATTGTTGTAATGAAATATTGTAAATAAAGATATAGTGATATACCTATATAAGCTTACTACAGTTTGCTTTAAATAGGGTGACCAGATATACGATTGTTAAGAGGAATGTTCTCTTTTTCAGGTCCATGAACTCTGGTACTCTTACTATCTCCTTAAATACGACAAATATCCTCTATTTTGAGAAATCTGGGACAAATGATCTCTATTTTGCGAAATGTGGTACCATTTTCTAATTATTTTTGTTATTTTTAGTCCATATTATTATGTGTATTGTAATTATTATTATTGTAAGTCATTGAATTCTGTAAAAGTGACAAGACTTTACTTAATTATTGTACGCTGGTACCTATTTTTACATTTCGTCAAAATGTACTCTTTTCATTTTAAAAAAATCTGGTCAGCCTACTTTAAATCACGTTTAAGAAGGCAAAAAACCTGCAGTAGAGTATGTCGCCGGCACACAGCTTACAGGAGAAATTGCAATTTGCCATTACAAATTACAGTGTGTGGTAATCTGTGAATTATAGCTGGGAAATTCAAAACCTTGTTTTCTTTATTCTGGTATAAATATAAACACTAAGTCAAAAATCGTTGTTATTGCTCTACCATATATGACTGATTGTAGATTAGACCAGGAAATCATCAAAGGATTGTAGCATAGCTTGTTTCGGAATAGGAATTTGGGGAGCTAGATACGTTCGTTTTAACTTTTTTTCATTATGCTCTGTATTTTTGTAGTTGGTCGCATTTTAAATATAGGAGTGTATATTGTATTCCACAATAATTAATACGAATATGTTTTTCATTATTCACATCCGACTGGTCATGACGTCGTGCACAACACAGTCGCTTGATTTTAGATGCACATTTAAATCTTCGAGCGCATGCCTAGCCAGAAACTCGGGTATTAAAAAATTACAGATTTCTGCTCTTGTTGTTCCTACTTTGCACTAGATCGCTCCACGTCCGATAATTAAAATTGAAACAAGGTGGCTGCATTCAATGAAAATTGATATTCACAAGAATCGACATTAATAAAAATTAGAAATCAAAACAATGCATATTAAATAAAACCACTTACCTTATACTTGCTAATCATTATACATTTAAATCTCGTATTAACTTTTATTTATTTATTCAAATGTATATTTTAAGTATTTTAATTTCCATGGTAAAGGGTCCGTGTTACATCCGTTTGATGTAGTATGAATTACAGATAAACGACTATCAAAATCAAAATAATGAGCATTATTCTATTTAAATTTTTAGGGTGTTAATGGAATTGATATTAAAAAAAAAATGATATCGTAAAAGATGCTTTAAATTTTTTTTGATATGCGATAAAAATAAATTAATTTTTTTTATTACATGACTTTTTAAATCAGATTTGCCTTCATACGGTTGAAATAAATTAATCTCCATAAAGTCGTTATTGCATTCTAATGTTTTCGGTATTAATATTAATTTAATGCGATCCAGTTTGAAGGAATTACATTTTAATAGGAGTCAATATATTAAATATTTAAACAGATTTTTGTATATGGCATTTATTTCATACCAATTTTTATTAACATCAATTTGATGAAATGAAATAACTAAGGAAAGACGCATGTATATAGAAATTTTAAGTAGGCTGTATATGTGTTAAAAAAGGATAAACAACTACTTTTTTGTGGTATCAATAGAAATGGTCTGCAAAGAAATTGCTTATCGTAAGAATGTCATTCGGTAAAATCGGTATCCGCAAAAATTCGATATCGGAAAAATTAAAACGAATAAAAATTGTATGCAGGTAGCATCATTTATGTGTTTTGCAATTAAATTTGGTATCAAAGACGCGTATGACTAAAAAGTAAAACGGCGTTCTATAGTTATATAACCAGGGGCACTCGCGGAAACATTATGAATATTTTAAACGACATTGAATAAAAATTCGCTTAGTCGAACGGTTGCTATATCGTTAAGACATTTTCAAAAATAATCCCTTATATTTAGAACACCCTGAATATTACAAATTGTATATTGTTCCAAAAATATTTATTTCTTAATGTTGGACATAAAACAAAATGGTACACTACTACCACCATTCTGATTAATTTTCACAAAAAAGCTACGATGCAGATCAAATCTAAATGTTTGAAATCGTAGACCCCTCCTCCTCCCTCAGTTGCTATGTAAATTAATCTGAATATCTTGGAAAGATATTGAAAATACTATCAGTTTGACTGTATATTTCTAAAAAATGGGCCATAAGAACTAGTAACTATGATTTAATATTTTACGAGAAAAACTATATTAACCTAGAAAATTTAACACTCATATTTTTTTGAAAAAGGAATTTCTACATTTTTCAGTACATTTCTATCAAATATTTTTGAATGCTCTCTATATATGTGCATAATTTATTAAAATAATAATAAAAGCAACATTAGAAATTGAGAAAATTTGCAAAACATTATATATTGTGATAATTTTTTTGAATCCTCTATATAATGATATTACTTGGTTTATTTGTAAATAAAATAGTATTATAACGGCCACTTTCTCTAACATCCTATATGTGGTAAACTTTATTTCATAGATTTTAGAACACTTTATTAACTTAAGGTTGATTTTTAAATTTTGACAGATATTCTTTATTCTAAGAATACAAAATAAGTAAGCACAAATTAAATTGTTTTGATTTGGAAGCTAATGAATATGTCTTGACCAAGCTTTGGAAATATTTCTATTTCTTCGTCAAGGGTACTTAAAAATTAAACAATTAAATTTAGTTAATAATATTAGTAATATATACTTCCAGACTTACATATAATAAAAACAAAGAAAAAGATTTGTAGTAATTTTGAGAAAAATGCTTGTTTAAATACATATACATATATATATATATATATATATATATATATATATATATATATATATATATATATATATATATATATATATATATATATATATATATATATATATATATATATATATATATATATATATATATATATATATATATATATATATATATATATATATATATATATATATATATATATATATATATATATATATATATATATATATATATATATATATATATATATATATATATATATATATATATATATATATATATATATATATATATATATATATATGTATAATGAGAAAAGCCATTAAAAATATTATCCAGTTATATAACCAGGGGCACTCGCGGAAACATTATGAATATTTTTAACGACATTCAATAAAAATTCGCTTAGTCGAACGGTTGCTATATCGTTAAGACATTTTCAAGAATAATCGCTTATATTTAGAACACCCTGTATATTACAAATTGTATATATGAATGTATTTAAAATCGCATTAAGGAGCTCTTGAATTTGATAATCCGCAAGATCGGTTCAAAAAATATTTATTTCTTAATGTTGGACATAAAACAAAATGATACACTACTACCAGCATTCTGATTCATTTTCACAAAAAAGCTAAGATGCAGATCAAATCTGAATGTTTGAAATCGTAGACCCCTCCCCCCCTCAGTTGCTATGTGAATTAATCTGAATACCTCGAAAAGATATTGAAAATACTATCAGTTTGACTGTATATTTCTAAAAAATCGGCCATAAGAACTAGTAACTATGATTTAATATTTTACGAGAAAAACTATATTAACCTAGAAAATTTAACAGACTCATATTTTTTTGTAAAGGAATTTCTACATTTTTCATTTTTCAGTACATTTCTATCAAATATTTTTGAATGTCCTCTATATATGTGCGTAATTTATTAAAATAATAATAAAAGCAACATTAGAAATTGAGAAAATTTGCAAAACATCATATATTGTGATAACTTTTTTGAATCCTCTATATAATTTTGATATTACTTGGTTTATTTGTAAATAAAATAGTATTATAAAGGCCACTTTCTCTAACATCCTATATGTGGTAAACTTTATTTTATAGATTTTAGAACACTTTATTAACTTAGGTTGATTTTTAAATTTTGACATATATTCTTTATTCTAAGTATACAAAATAAGTAAGCACAAATAAAATGTCTTGATTTGGAAGCTATTGAATATGCCGCGTGGGACTTAATGGAATTCTATCAAAATTTAGAATAAAAGTATAACAAATATATTTCTTATTTAGTAAACTGCGTATTTTAAATTTTTGTATATATTAAAAACATGTTTAGAGTACATTTTAATTTATTTTAACTCCAGCATTCTCTAACCAAATACCTCCATTAATAGTTCTTGATAAAATGGCGAATGGAAAATATTAGATGTTTTGTGCTCGGGGTTAAGTATTTTCATTGTATAAGTAGTGTTGGCAAATGACCGGTCATTTAGAAATTGGTCACTTATGACATTTATGGTTCGGTCATTTATACTCTCATTTATAAAAACCATGAAAAATATGCCTAAAAGGCTGTTTTTATCTTAAGCTTTCAATTGATACCATGTTGGCCCCCCTGCAGGTTTCTAAAAAGCTAGATATACGCACGTAAAGAAAATATGACTTCAAAAAAAAAACGTAGATCCCCGCGGTATAATAGTTTAGCCACCGTAATAAATTTAATCTATTAAATAAAAAAGGCATTTTATGTTTTTCTTTATTCATAACTCATAACTTTCATTTCTAAATCGTTCACTTATAAAGGTAAATTACCAGTCATTTTAGGTTATTTATGTGATGATTTTCCAAAATCGGTAAAGTCACTTAATTCGGTCACTTTTGGTGACTTAAGTGACGCCCAACGTTGATAATAAGACACAATGGTATTACCACAGGCTAGACTAGGCTATATTTTTAAATATCAGGAAAAAAGCTCTAAGTTTTTCAGTAACTTTTTTAATTTTTTTTTAAGAAATGTATTTAAAAAATCAATTTATTTGGATGGAAACATTAGAAATATTTGTATAATTGCTCATGTTTTATGAATCTAGTTTACACACAGTTAAAAACTGTGACCATTATCCTCTAAAAACTTTGTATTTTAAATTTTTCCAAGGCATCTTTAATGCTATTGTTATTTTGCACTTACTTTGTTACTTGCAACTGTATGTCATTTTCTAAAAACTAACTATTATTCCAAGTTGGACATTTATTGGATTTCTTGGTAATCATTTGAAAATATCTCAAACATAATTTTAATAACAATAACCTTTCTTCGACAATTCGATGAGTTTAGAATGGCTATTTCGCCAATTTAGAAATAATTAGACAGGGGGTGGTATAAAAGATTATCTTCTGAAATATCATGAATGTTATTACAAATTTAAATTTTAATAACTCATCTAGATAAGTACTGGCCTTAAATTTAATATAGGCATTAGACGCAGAGTTTTGCATAGCTCTACATAAATTCTATTTTTAAAGTTAAATATTTTAGTTAACGCTTTTTCTTTGGTCCACCATCTTGTTTCCCCTATCCTGTTTAAAAAACGAGCATTTAACCATTCTTTTTTCTGAGTACTCATGCGAAAAAAAGATTCTAGGTCAAAAACTGCACATTTATTGAGTAATTCGATAAATATAGTACTGGAATTATATCTTTCCTAACATCGCCGATTACTAAGTATAACACATAACACTAGACGTGGATATGTTGTAGCAAATCTTTTAATAACAATGTTGCAAAGCATCGATATTGTCCATGCATATTTGCAATTAATACAAGGGAGAGAAAATGTTTATTCTTCTATTTATTCAAATGCAGCTACAGAGCATAAATTACAAATTGAAAGTTGCCGGCATATATTGCATGCAATTACATAGGTAGTGATAATGAAGCAGCGTATTCTCTATTAGTCAACCGACCATCGAAAAATTTAATGTCTTACTTCGAACTTACTAAGAAAAGGTGGCTAAGAATGGCAAGGTAATTTATTCACGACCTGTCTAAACCAAGTAAATAGGAAATTTGATAACTTATTTGTCAGCAACTACAGTCAATAATATTTTAAAAGAAAGTATAAATGAATGTAACTAAATTACAAAAGAAATTAAGCAGGCTGGCTTATATTCTGTTTAAGTTAATACCCCTCAAGATATTAACGTTTCAACGTTCTGTCGTTATTAGGATTATTACAAATTTAATGATAGAATTATACGTTGGTAAATTGTAATTCTTGTAAAGGAAAAGATATATACAAGATGGTTTCAGTTCCCATTTTCGTAGGTTTTACGGGGTTTCCAGCTTATGAGTAGAGATAGAGAGATGCGGTTTTCGCGACACCGTGCTACTTTTCGATGAAACTAAAGAGGCCGCAAACAGATTTGCCCTAACCATTTTAGTTTCCGTGCTACAGGGTGATTTTGAAAATTTGTCATTTTCGGACACCCCCTGTAACTCAGCTATCGTAAAATATATTTAAAATGTTTCAACTGGTATTTATAGATTTTTTCACGTAGAATTCAGTGGCGTACTCAGATTTTTGCTGAGAGTCATAGTTTTTGACATATTGGCATAACCTACTATTTTTTAAATGGGACACCCTATATATTATTTTTTCATCTTATTCTTCGTGTCGAGAGCTTTTCAAAAACATACCATAAGTCATATTTATTTTCATAAATAACATGAAAAAATGCATTTTTCTTTAAACGGATTTATGGCATAGCAGATCAATCGAAATAAGAGAAGGTGGCTGTGGAGCCATGGAAAAAGTTAACAAATATTTATTAACGAAATAACAAAGTAACAGCATCAGAAAAAATTAGGAAGTAGGTAAAAGGTAATAATTATAATTTCATTAAAACTACAAATATTGTTCAAATTGTAGACCATTATGTGTCCTACAAGTGTGACAAACTTTAAAAATTCTTTTTAATGCACTTTCTATTGTAAATGACTGTCTTTGTAACTCTGCAAAAGCGTTTTCGGTGGCCATTCTTAGTTGTTCTAAGTTTTCGTATCGCCTTACATAAACCTTGTTTTCTAAATAACCCCACAAAAAGAAATCTAAAACTGAGAGGTCAGGGGATCGTGGTGGCCATCGAACAGGTCCGTGTGTTCCTATCCATCTTCCAGGAAAATGGTCGTTAAGCCAGTTTTGACTTATTCTGGCATTGTGGGCTGGAACTCCGTCTTGCTGGAAATAAATCCTATTTAGTTGAGCCAAGGGAACATCATCCAAAATTCCTAATGCGTCTTCTAGGATTCGCACGTAACCAATCGAATTCAGATTTCCTTCATATATTTGGTAAACTATTTTTCGGTTGAAAATAAAACAGGAGACATTGAATCCAAATCTGCCCTGACGCTCCTTAGGAAAAATAACATGGTTGTTTTCTTGACTCCAAAATCGCGTGTTGTGTCTATTTAAAATCCCTGAACTAGTAAAATGTGCCTCGTCTGACCAAATAATCTTTTTTTCAAAATCGATATCTTCTGCCTTCATATTTATAAACCAATTGCAGAACTCTAATCTGCGCTCTGCATCACCAGGATGCAGATGATGCACAAGTTTGTATTTATAGGGTTTGAATTTGTGCTTTTTCAAAATTTTCTGCACTTTGGTTTTCGGTACACCCGCCTCTTCGTCTATTTTCCTGCAAGATGTTTCAGGAGCTGTCTGAACGAGGGCTAAAACGTTGACCTCAGATTCTTCGTTGTCTTTATTGTAAGTTCGCGATCGAGGCTTGTTAAAAGATCCATATTGGCAAAGATTATTTTTAATTTTTTGAAAAATTCTTTTTTCTGGTTGTCTTCTCTCGGGATATCTAAGATAAAATAAAGCGAACCAATAAAGTCAAAATGCAGGAAGATAAAAAAGAACTAACCTGTTCAGATAAAGCTCTGCCGCCTGATCTGCATCTTCATTAGACAATATAAAACACGCGTTCATATCATATTTCTCAAAATATTCAAATTTTTGATTCTGAGCCATATTAAAAACAATAATTATAATAGACGTCAAGAAAAATTTAAACGCAATAATGCCAAAAATGACAGCAGTAATGGCTGCCTGATCATATTTTTGTTGGCGTTGCCATGGCTACCACAGCCACCTTCTCTTATTTCGATTGATCTGCTATGCCATAAATCCGTTTAAAGAAAAATGCATTTTTTCATGTTATTTATGAAAATAAATATGACTTATGGTATGTTTTTGAAAAGCTCTCGACACGAAGAATAAGATGAAAAAATAATATATAGGGTCTCCCATTTAAAAAATAGTAGGTTATGCCAATATGTCAAAAACTATGACTCTCAGCAAAAATCTGAGTATGCCACTGAATTCTACGTGAAAAAATCTATAAATACCAGTTGAAACATTTTAAATATATTTTACGATAGCTGAGTTACAGGGGGTGTCCGAAAATGACAAATTTTCAAAATCACCCTGTAGCACGGAAACTAAAATGGTTAGGGCAAATCTGTTTGAGGCCTCTTTAGTTTCATCGAAAAATAGCACGGTGTCGCGAAAACCGCATCTCTCTATCTCTACTCATAAGCTGGAAACCCCGTAAAATCTACGAAAATGGGACACCCTGTACAAAATGCATTTTGTTTAAGTTATGTTTTTCTATTCCCGTATACAATAAGTGCCATATCAGTTCCACTAGCGAATGAAGGGAATCGATTTTCTTGACAAAATGCTAAACAAATCCGGCAATAAATTTTATCTTGTGATTTATCGAGACAAATACTAATTTAAATTTGATTTGCTTCAGACTTTTCACAATAGATTGACTGAGAATTATTCAATATTTAACAGCCGTCTCTGCTAAAAGACTCTTTCGCGGTTTCACCTTGAAGTTTCCTGACAAGACAGTTCAGCCATTCCACGTGAACTGTCAACCAATCGACAAATTTCTGAAATGTTATTTTGCCTATTTCATTATCCCAAGATATAGGAAAACTGTCTAAATTGACGGCATTTTTAACAGAACTGCTCAATATTTAGCGCTCTAGAATAAACCGTTAATGTTATCACATCTATTTAAATGGGATCCACTTGCATAAGATTATACTACAAATCTAGATGCCTTGGCATTGTATGTTTTTAATCTGACAGATGGTAATCAAATGAAAATATGACAGGTGATGCTGTGAAAGTGTTTTTCTACAACCGTCCTTAAAATCCTATTTTACACACTGATTGCAGTAGCTAAAGCTTGTTTTCAAGCACCGATGCGTGAAATACAATGCTTTCCATAAAGGATTTACTTCACGCACCGGCTCAATAAGAAATACATGGGCCGCCATTAATTTTAGGCACCGGGCCCGCACTGGTAATAATTTTTTTCTACAACCGTCCTTAAAATCCTATTTTACACACTGATTGCAGTAGCTAAAGCTTGTTTTCAAGCACCGATGCGTGAAATACAATGCTTTCCCTAAAGGATTTACTTCACGCACCGGCTCAATAAGAAATGCATGGGCCGCCATTAATTTTAGGCACCGGGCCCGCACTGGTAATAATTTTTTTCTACAACCGTCCTTAAAATCCTATTTTACACACTGATTGCAGTAGCTAAAGCTTGTTTTCAAGCACCGATGCGTGAAATACAATGCTTTCCCTAAAGGATTTACTTCACGCACCGGGCCGCCATTAATTTTAGGCACCGGGCCCGCACTGGTAATAATTTTATTAGGCGGCCGTGCCTCGCAATTTGTATCGTTGTCATGGTAACGAGTTGTCAAATTGCCAATGCAAACAGTTTAAAATAGACACTTTAAGTTCGAATAGTAATTTGAACAGTTTATTATTTTAAGTTATAATAAGCAATAATTATGGACTCTGATATAGAAATGTGTACTCCACCAGATATTACGGAAGCAGCGAAAACAGCTAGTAATTCTCTGTTACCTCAGAAGTCAAAGGAAATTTATGAAAACACGTACAATAAATTTATGACCTGGCGCAGTAAGAACAATATTAAAACCTTTTCTGAAAATGTTTTACTCGCATATTTATCAGAATTGTCAAAAAATGTGAAATCATCAACACTATGGAGTCATTATTCAATGCTAAAAAGTACTATTAGCATTAAAAATAACATTGACATTGGTAAATATCCAAAAGTTCATGCATTTTTAAAACGGAAGAATCCACAAAAATCTCGAATATTGGAGAAAGAACAAATTTTCAAGTTCATAAATAAGGCTGACGAAGTTTTTTTATTAACCAAAGTGATATTAATATTTGGGATTGCTGGTGCTCTAAGAAGAAGCGAAATTTATAAGCTAAAAATGTGCGATATTCAAGATTTAGATCCGTCCCTGATACAAAAACCAAAATAACAAGAAAATTTACCATTACCGAGCATTTAGAATTATACAGAAAATATGACGCCCTTCGTCCCCAAAAATATCAAGAAAACAAATTCTTCATCAAGTATCAAGGAGGAAAATGTAGCCAAGTCGTCGGGATAAACAAATTTGGAAAATTGCCTAGTGAAATAGCAAAATTTTTAAAACTACCACATCCAGAAAAATATACAGGCCATTGTTTCAGACGATCATCTGCTTCCTTGCTAGTTGAAACCGGTGCAGATTTACCAATGTTAAAACAACACGGCGGTTGGAAATCTTATACCTTAACAAGAAAATGATATTTCAAATAGACTTTTGTCAGTTCAAAATCCAAATATGACCTCGATCACAAGCAGCAATATTATTAACAAATCATCATCAAAGGAGGCTACAGAAGTTAAATTTAGTAATCTAACAAATTGCAACATTAATTAATAATTACAATAATTATAAAGAAGAAAATGAAATAATTTAACTATAATTTCTATTAAAAAGTTACAATTATTATAAAGTAGAAAATTAAATAATTTAACTATAAGTTCTATTAAAAAGTTACAATTATTATAAAACAGAAAATTAAATAAATAGTTCATTAGTTTAATTTGTATTATATAAAGGAGAAAATTAAATAGTTTAATTTTATTTCGTACTTGTATTATTTACGGTTGTAGAAAAAGTGTGTGCAATACGTGCGTGAAGACTTTTATACCCTTGTGTGATATTGTAACCCCTCGCCTCGGCTCGGGCCACAAACATCACACTCGTGTATAAAAGTTAACTTCACGCACTTGTTACACAATATACTATTTGTTGTTTTATTGATAAAAATGAGTAAGTATTTAGTAGTAAAGTTAGAAGTTTAGCACCCAATAACCACTTTCAACAGAAGAATAAGTTTTAATGGATCGTGCATGTGGTTTCAATAGATATATATTCTGAAAAGAAACGTGTAAACTAATTTAATTCAAGAAGAAAACTTAAAAAACAAATATTCAACTGATTTAATTGCATTTGTAGATTCACCGAATCGAAACAAAAGCTCACAGTGTGTGGAAAACACAAACAAAAATCAAAGCTAGCTATGTGACGGTATCGGCAGAAAATTAAACAAGACGAAGACACAAAAATAATGTACCTGCGGAGAATGTAGAGAGAAAGAGCTACAGAAAAAAGATGGATGGCTTCCGATCACAAGTTACAAAAAATAACAAATTTAAAAACAGAGAAAAAGATAATAAAAAGAAAAATAAAGACTCAACTACGACGACACAAGGACAACAAATGTGATTTCGTTGCTTACAAGTGTCGCCAGACTTTAGGCAAAGACCTACAGAAAGTAAAACTTTCTTTGCCAAATAAGAGGAAAGAAGTAGTAAAACATTTAGCAGTAGAAACCGTACCAGACATGATTATGTCCGAGAAAAGAATTTTCGAAAACACTAAATAAATCAGGTAGTTACAATGATATAAACTATATAAACCAGTTTTATGTCAGATATGACATTAGTATGTAGGCACAAGGGAAGAGAGACCCTTAGATCATACAAATTTCAGGAATTAAGTATATTGTATATACAGCAATGGAACATGATGACAATACCCAGCTAGTACTAAAGCAGCTACAACTGTTTCCACTACTATTCTTTAAGAGTTTTTATGTATTTATTACTAATAATTCTACTATATATCAACAAACACTTCGGGTTACACGTTTTTAATTATTATATATGTATTTGTTACTGCGAATAGTACTTTATAGTAATTTTCCATGAAAAGTAATTATATAATAACTACTGTCAAGCAATTTCTTAAGGAATTCACTCCAAGGTTGTCATTTCTTTTCCGTTACATAATAGTAATTATTCAAAGTTACTGTTTCTAATCTGTTTACTAAATTACAACTTTCAAGTATCACTACCTTCTTGAACTTTGCAGAGACTACTCCATTACCTTCAAATGTACTCCTATAACGTATTACTATAAAGTAGAACGAATCGTTGCAGAGTAGAAAAAGTTATCGTCTACTCTACTTTAAACTGGCTATTACCAGTCATTATTCTTCTGTTACAACTTAGAAGTAAGAATTACAGTAAATATTTACTATAAGTAAACTATTACCTGTTGTACTTGAGGTACCGGAGAGGTACGAGATTCGATCGGTGATTTTATAAGGACAATGGCAACAATAGAGTAACCAATTTTTGGTTGGTCTGGCCATATTGCTGCTAAAATCGTTTTGTTTACTTTTCGTCTACGTGGGTTTCTTATGAAGTTTGTTGTTTTAATGTCTAATTTTATTAGTTTTTGTAATTATCAAAATGAATATTGATTCAAAACAAGAAGTTCTCAGCCATTGGCCATATGGAGAAATGTATTTAAACCTGGTTATCCTGTTTTTTGCTTGTAATTATAAAGTGTTTGTGATGAATGTGTAAATGATTATGACGGTAAATGTCTTAGGTTAAAATTTACTCTAAGAAAAGTTATTAAATATTGCATATTATTATATTTTGCTTTTATTTTGCTGTAAAAGACAATATTGTCTCATGTCTTAGTTTATGTTTTACTTCATTCAGCACCTCAATTTCACGCAGAAGCTCTCTAGGATTAGCATGAAAGTAACTTTATTTTGCAGGCCTTCTTCAGTGCATATTACATTACTTGGCAGGCAACTCTCATTAATCGCTAGCACAAACATTGTTATTTGTTAAAAATCTAAATGAAAAAGTAAGTTTGTACTAAATAGTTCGAATAGATTATTAGAGTAAAACATTAACATAACCCTACATTTACAACTGACGTTGTCAATATAAAAGTAGATTAATTTAGTCATATTTTGCGAAAACCCCCCATTTAAACCTTTAGACATTTTGCATCCATTTGGCGGGTGGGCTTCTATTGTCGCCACTGTCCATCAAAAGTCATTGTAATTCGGTCTACAGCTATTATTTAGTTGTGTATGTGTTGTATTATCGTCTACGGGTAACAAGTTAAAATGGTTCACAATGGCTTCACATATCATAAGAAAAAAAAGTAGCTTTCGTCACTCAGCCACATTTTATAGAAAATTAAAATTATCAATGGTTATGTCATACCTGAACAAAACAACCTAAAGCGGTATTTTAAGGAAACAAAAAATAAAAACGAAACAAATGGTTATGGTTATGATAGATGGCAGAATTATAGTAGTGACTCAAGTACCGCAACTCTCCGCATGCTACGATACAACGCATTCAATTTTAAAGAACCGGCGGAATGTTCCCAAATCGTAATCGCTTGGTAGTAATATACAGTATAGCCAACCTAAAAGTAAACGTCCAATAGAACGTTATTGTTTATTTTCATTTACCATATAAATATTTAACTATGATGTTTGTTTTTGTGAGTATAGAGATTAAAAATGCATACAAATTAAACATTACGGTAAAAAAAGAATCACTCTTTATAATAAGATATTTAATGATAATTACTATTTGAACCAAAATTCAAAATTACAGTTTTGAGATATAAATTGGCCAATATATTTGACCAAAATGTATTGAAAATTAAGTAATTTTTTTATGACTATCATCAGCATATTCACCAGAGAAATTGCCTGCGTTTTAATTTTAGGTTCTTAGCATAGCCAGAAAACTAAGTGAAACGCATTTATCCTACCTCAAATACCAATAACGTATTCTATAGCCTCTACACTATATTCCCAATTTGAGTGTTTGCAGTCGCCATAACTGTTTTGTTTTCGTTAAAACGAACCAGATATATTTTTAAGACGGACTAAATAGAGACAGAAATAAGGAAGTGACGAATAGGGTGAATTATTACTATTCGGCTACTTAAATGGAACTACACAACTCCGTACTATCTACGTCAAAGTCACAGTTACATGTTATTCGCGAAATAGTTACCCTAAAATTGTTCCCCATTTTGGTACTGACTAAGTAGTATCAGCTTAAACAGAACGAGGCGACATCAAGTTCCGGTTACTTTAATGAAAATACTTGTGATAACAATGACGTATTCATGACTAAAAGTGCTACTTGGGTAAAGGAAGTGTTTTCGGTGTGTAAAGACGAAAATTCCGAAAAAGTCATTAAAATCAGTAAATTTTACGAAAACTCAGACCAGAGAAGCTATTGATTTTCGAGACACAGTTTAAATTAGAAAGTCTTATATTTTTTTCCGCTCTACAACGTAGTGTCTTGGTATTTCATTTCTGACGTTTCCTGTTTTGGCTACCGCTATCGCCTTAATTTTTTTAAATACGACCTGGATTTTTTATTTCAGATTTTAAAAGGAAATTTAATTCATATTAATTAATCATATATTATACTAATATGGTTCCCTACGTTTCTATTCAGAAAATTTTAAAAATGTCCTTTGTACGGCCCTGTCTCTTTGTTTTACCTTTTATGCATTAAAATGTTTGACGATATTTATAATAAAAGTATTATTAAATAAAACTTTTTAAGTTTTTCTAAGAAATCGTTTTTTTTAAGAAAGGATCGCTTAATATTTTTATTTAAACATAAACTTTCAAACATTTAATAAAAATAAAAAAGAGAACTATTCATGGTAAACGCAGCGATTAAAAGTTTTGGAAATGAAAACTATTGTCTCATAAATATATTTGCATATTTACAATAAACTTTTTTTTTATTCTTTTTAAGAGCAATTTCATTACACGCCTCTGCAGGTGATCTAAATGCTGCAGCGTAGTTTGATATACCCTACATTTAATAGTACCCATAGGAAAAAATCCATTGGGGTAATATCAGGTGATCGCGCTGGCCAGTTTATAGGCCCGTTGTTGCCCATCCATCTATTCGGTTTAAAGTTCTTTACACATCGATGGTCTCGATAGACCGGCGCACTATCTTGTTGGAAGTACTTAAAATTTCGTGGAACATCCAATGGAAGGTTATCTAAAAGATCTTGAAGTGAAGTAGATAAAAATTCAAGGCAAAGTAAGCCAGTCAAATTTTCTTAAAAGAAAACGGACCCAGCAGTTTTCGGTCTATAATCCCGATCCACACACTGATACCGAACCTTTCCTGGAAAGTTGTTTCACGATGGAAGTGTTTATTGCTTTGAGTCCACCAGTAATGTAAATTTTGGTTGAACTATCCATTATTGCAAAATCGACTTTCATCCGACCATAATGTTTATTTGCAAATGTCGGGGTCGTGCCTTCGACGCCTTAAAAGCCAACGGCAAAATATATTTCTCTTTGCTTAGTCAATTAACCTTAAATGTTGCACTTTTCTATAGCGATGGTGTTTAAATCTATCGCGATCCAGTATTATTTTAGCTGAATCTTTTAATACACCAGTTTCTCCTTCTATTTTCCTTATGAAAACCTCACCGCTGTTAACATTTTTGTAATGTACATATCCTAAAAAATAGTACTTATTAAAAATATACATTATAATTAAAGCAAACAAATACCTATGACATTGATCTCGTTCTATCCCCCTTTCAACATAACAGTGGAAATTCGTTTTTAAGCCCGTTAGTAGTAGCATTATGAAATGCCCTCGCATAAACAAATATCATATCTGTCTTTTCATTATTTGAGAACTCCATTTTAAGAAACGTAGAAGTTGTAAAATGACCCAATTTATAATAAACTGACATAAAATCAGTTTGACACATGTTAAATATATGTTGATTTTTTCAATTGATTTCGAAAGCCTTCTTTGGGAAAGACGTCTCATTATTACATGTCACAAAAGGTAGTAGACTTTGATATAGGGTCTACCTACTCTGTATTTTCATTAATTACTCTGCAATACTTTTTTAAGGTACTTCCATTACACAAATATTAACAACGAGGAAAATTTCTCAGAAAAACAGAAACTGGTGTGTTGCAAGTTTCGGCACAAATAATAATGCCTAGAAGGTAATAAATTTACATGTTGGCCTTTATTTTATTTCCTGCAACACCACAATTTTTTAAAAATTATTTAAAGTTTGAACCTTTATTTTTACAGACAGAAACGTATAGAACCATTTCGTGTAAAACATAGTTGTATAGCAAAATGAATTTCCTCTTAAAATCTGAAATAAAAAATCCAGGTCCGCATTTAAAAAAATTAAGTCCATAGAGGTGGCCTGAACACGAAAGGTCAGAAATGAAATTTGAAGATACCATGTAAAATTATAAAACTTTGAAATTTAAACTGCGTCTCCAAAATCAATAGTTTTTAAAATATTTAACTAAATTAATATGCGCGTTTTTTAGACATAACCCTGTATTTCTAGAACTAAAAAGAATTTTGCAACACGGTAAAAGGTTTTTGAATGACTACTTCATATCATATGATAGCAGAGGCAAAAAGAATGGGTTATCCTGTAAATGTTAGAATAACTGAAAACGAAGCTGTTGTGTCACTGCTTGATCTGCTAATTCATACTTCACAACGTTTGGCACAAGTCCAGGCTGATGTAATTTTGCAGAATATGTCGGATGACTGTGATACCATCGAAATCTACTATAAATGAGGCCTAGATGGTAGCGGTGGACACAGTGTTTATAAACAAAATTTCGCGAATAATTCAGAATATCGGATTCCAACATAATATTGTGTACGATTGTGCCACTACAAATGTCTGACTTTGGTAATAACCAAAAAATATATTGGAAGAACTCGACACCGTCTTCCACAAGGTATTGTCGTTCAATTAAGTTCAAAATACAAAAAGAAAATGCCCAACACGTTAAAGAAATGTATAGCAGAGTACAAGCACAAATATTACAACTGAAGCCCACATTATTCGTTTTAGGTAAGAGAGAAATTAAATTTAAACATATTCTTATATGTACGATGCTGGACGGAAAGACTGTAAATATTTTGACTGATACTGCAAGTTCTCAAGCGTGTAATGTTTGTAAGGCTACACCTAAAAATTTTAACAATCTAGAGGAACAAAAGAACAGAGTGTGTGCTGAAGACACCTTCAAATATAGTATTCTATACTACACGCACATCTTAGATGCTATGAATATTTAATTCATATAGCATATAAATTGAATTTACAGCAGTGGCAAGCAAGGGGTGAAAATGCAAAATCACAAGTAAAGGAAAGAAAAAGTAAAATAGCGACTTAATTTTATAACGAAATGGGCCTGGTTGTTAATCAGCCAAAACAAGGTGGGGTAATAGCAACGATGGAAACACAGCGCGCAAATTTTTTAAACACCCTGCGCTAACTTCCCACATAACTGGAATCGATAAAAGATTAATAGAAAAATTTGCAAATATACTTTCCATCGTTTCTTGTGGGCACTACATCAACGAGGAAAAGTTTAAAAAGTATTACTTTGAAACAGCACAAATGACTATCTCCCTTTATGGATGGTATAAAATGAGTGCCAGCGTTCACAAATTATTACTTCATGGAGCTGATATTATAAAATCGTTACTTTTGCGAGTAGGTCAACTTTCAGAAGATGTGATTGAGATAGGCCATAAAGACTGTAAAAAATTTAGACAATATTACGCAAGAAAAACTTCAAGAATCAACAGCAATCATGACATCCTCTGATCCTATTGTGTCGAATATGCGCAAAAAGTCGAAAAAAAATAAAACAGAATTTAATGAAGTTGTGTTAAGTATGTTGAGACTGCCTACCTTCTATGGTGGTGATGAGGAAGGTAATGAAGATCGGGAGTCTGATGATGATAGTGATGATGATGAAAAGGATGATGAAAATATGGATGTAGAATAATATTTTATCAAAAATTGTACCTTATGTTCATAATATACTAATTTTTAATATAACAATTTGAAGATGCAATTATTTTCTTTTAAATAAAATACATTTATTTCCTTTAAAATAAAAAACTAACCTTAATTAGGCGTTTTTCTAAAATATAAGTGTTAAGTAGACTCCACATTATCATATATATATATATATATATATATATATATATATATATATATATATATATATATATATATATATATCATATTATCGCATAAAATCATATTTTATATTTTTGTCATTCTAAAATAATATTTTGTCCTTATGTGCGTTTGTAGAAAAATAAATGTTCCTAACTGCACGGCAGTTCGTGAGGAAAAATTCATTTTCCACACTTGTTAGGAAAAATACTATTATTGGGTTAAATTTTAAAATAGAAAATTAAATAATTTTCAATTATTTCCTAAAAGAAAAATATTTCGCAAATGAAAATAAAAAGTCACGCTACGCCACTTATTATGAGCTATAATATATTAGATATTCCGTCCTTTTGACTACCGTTTTATGCAAATAAATATATTAAATATATTTTTGAGGCATACATATCTGTATTTTTCAAGAACACATTCCAAAAGTCATTCTCTCGAGAAACATCCCAAAGCCAAGGATAAAAAAAACAATTCCGAATTCCATTTTCTGAAGTGTCTGAATCCGCTTTACCGAACCTAAATCTGTTTATCTCTCTGCAAGGGCAAAACACTAAAGATTTTATAGAGAAAATATTTTCGAGACGAAAGTATATACAATGTAATTCGGCGGATGATCTCTCAGTAATCGCCGAAAACGGTTATGGGCAGATATGTACAAACGCATTTCGGCCCAGATTGTATTGGCAGTAAAGAAAATATATGTAATACGGTTAGACACAAAGTCAACGAAAGATCATATGGGCATTATTTTATCAGATTTTGATATAGGAAAGGCATTTTCGTAAAAGGTTGTTGTTTTTCTTTTCTATCTTCTTCGTTATACTGCGTAAATTTTCCGAAAAAAGGTCATTTTTACTGATTGGAGAATCATATTATTACTAACATCATTAGATAGATAAATACAACAGATAAAATAACATACTTGCTAATAATCCTTAATACACTTCAGTTTATAACCGAGAAGTGGGGCCTAACTTAAATGGTTGCTGAATTATATTTCCAAAGGTCCTTGACCCCCTTAAGTACAAGATTATAATGTGAAATTTAACGTCCTAATAAATTTAAGAATAGATGTGTAGCGGGTTTAGGACAGAAATAAAAATCCCTTTTCCTTAAAAAGAGACGAAGAAAATATCCGACGTTTCGACTATATATTTAGTCTTCTTCAGGGCTATTTTATTATGGGATTTATGTCAACACACAAAAGTATATACATGTCCATATGAATTCTAAAGAAGACGATGACATTATTTTTACAACAATAACAAGACAAGTTTGTCTTGTTTGCCTACAGCGGTGAGGTTTTTCTAAGGGAAATAGAAAGAGAAACTGGTGGATCAAAAGATTCGGCAAAAATAATACTATAGTCGAATACGGTCTGGTCTTATCATGCGGGTCCAAAGGTCACCAACATTATGAATCAAATCAGAAAACACAGTAAATACCAAAATGTTGTGCGATTCTTTTATCGATCTATTAAATCTCGATGGGCTATTTACAAATACACAGGGAGAAAGAAAATAGTTTTTTTTTTATTATATTACTCAATATTGTTAAGATAGCCACTTAATATTATTTTATATATTAAATGCCGAGGGACTAAATAAGAAAATTCGCTAAATAAGTATTTGGTTAAAATTTTTTGGTTGGCAAAACCAAAAATACACAAAATGGCAAGCGCCTTAATAAAGTGGGAAGGCGGTTCGAATCAGTGGAACAATCAGGATATATTCTGTTTATACAGCCAAAGTGAGATTTTTTTATCAATCACCAAAAACTATGAGCCCCATTTGACCTAAAAATCTAACCACTTATACAGTGTCATTTATTTAATAATAATTAATAAAAAACTTTACTTATTTTAAACACGCTTTAAAATTGGAACAAATATTTTATAATTATTTATTTATTGCCTACAAAATTAGAAATGTACTAAAAAAGTAAGCAAAAAAATAGTGTCAAATCTAATAAAAAAATTTTTAAATTAAAATTCACTGGCTAATATCCAGAAGCCAGTGGCAAAAGCTCTGAGAATCGGTATAAGGAATGTATAGAAACTTGTGCTTTAATAAATGTACACGAAAAAATCCAAAGCCGAAAGACTTAAGTTACGTTACAGTGCAAAAATGGATATTCATAATGGAATTTATGATTTATACACGTCAAAGACTAATATAATCCTTTAGAAACTTTTTAATATTATAGACTAAAAAATATCATCATCACTTAAAAAGTCCTCATCTTCTGAGTCGTCCTCAAATAGCGCAATGATCATTGGTGCTATTTCGACATCTAGAACTCGTTCTCGATTCCACCAATCACATATTAATTTCTCCGTATGTTCCACAGATTTCTTCCAGTACTCCGGCGTAATATAATTTAATGAATCTTGCCAAACAATTTACACTTCATCTGATGTAAGACCATCGTTCACGTGTTTTTCGTAATATGATTTTGCTTCAGCCCATATTAATTCTATTGCGTTAAACTAGCAGTGGTATAAACCTCATGCCCATTTTCCCGTAATATTTCATCTACGGCATATATTGTTGGTTTTTTAATAGATTTTGCCATTAAAAGAAGTTCTAGTTTCAGCATATTGGGTAAAGGATTTTGTTTTTGTTTTATTAGCCAGTCATAAATATCACTTTTCTTCCAGGATGAAGTAGGTTGTTTATTTAAGATTCTTGAATGATAAGATGTATTGTCCAGAATGATTAAAGATGGAGCATCTAAATTTGGAATCAGTTGTTCTTTTAACCACTTTTCAAACAAGTCCCAGATCATATTATAATGGTAGTCCATACTTTTGGATGTTAAAGAAAACAGTAAACTTGCACTTGGGAGAAATCCTGTTGAAGACCCTGCATGCAAAATGATGAACCGTTTTCCCGTCCCACATCCCTTTTTTCTCTTGACACTTTTTGCAGATTCGTCCTGCCAAGATTTCGAACCACTTCCATTAGAAAATATCCAAGTCTCGTCTAAAAATACCACTTTTCTAAATTTGAATTAACATTTTTCATGTATTTCTTTAAAAACTGGATACGCTGACTTGCTATATGTGGCAACTCGCATAAAAATCTTCGATTACAGTCCTTTTTATATCGAAAACCAAACATTTTTATTAATTTTGACAATGATTTTAGTCCAATTTCCAATATGCCTCAATTTTTATAGCTTCTTTTAAACCTTGAAGGGTTATATTAGCTTTTGATGTGTATAAATCGTAAACTGCATTACGAACATCTATTTTTACATTGTCACTTAATTCGTCTGTCTTTGGCATTTTTCGTGTACATTTCTTAATCTTCTTCGGTAGTAAATTATATTTTTTTCATGCACAATTTTCTGCACAGTCCTTATACCGATTCCCAGAGCTCTTGCTACTGTATCCTGGATATTGGCCGGTGAATTTTCATTTTCGTAATATTTTATTCGATTTAATACCGTTTTTTCGCTTGTGAATGCAAAAAACCCGTCGGCCTATCGAGACCATCGATGTGTAAACAACCTTAAACCCAATAGATGGACTGGCAACAACGGGCCTATAAACTGGCCAGCGCGATCACCTGATATTACCCTAATGGATTTTTCCATATGGGGTATTATTAAAGATAGGGTTATTGAACTACGCCACAGAATTTGGATCACCTGATTATAAGAGGCGTGTAATGAACTTACTCCTAGGATGTTAGAAAAAAATCAAAAAAAGGTTATTGTAAATATGCAAATATATTTAAAAAACAATGCTTATCATTTCCAAAAATTATAATAGCTGCGTTTACCGTGAATAGCTCCCTGTTTTAATTTTTGTTAAATGTTTCAAAGTTTATGTTTAAATAAAAATATTAAGCGAACCTGTAATTTTATTTGAAGATTTTAGAATTCTTTAAAACAAACTGTTAAAAGTTTTATTTAATAATATTTTTATTATAAATTTCGTCAAACATTTAATGTATAAAAGGTATGACAAAAAGACAGGGCCGCACAAAGGACATTTTTAAAAATTTCCCGATGACGGATTTTCTGAATGGAAACGTAGAGAACTATATTAGTATAATATATGATTGTATTGCAAATTAAATTTCATTTTAAAATCCGGAATAAAAATTCTAGGTCGTATTTAAGAAAATTAAGGCTGTAGCGGTAGCCAGAACAGGAAACGTCAGAAATGAACTACGAAGATACCACGTTGTAGAGCGGAGCAAAAAATAAAACTTTCAGATTTAAACTGTGTCTCGAAAGTCAACAGCTTTTAAAATATTTAACAAAATTTAATTAGGCGTTTTTCACACGTCAAGGAAAATAATCTTGAATGAGTATAGTAGCACGAGCTATTTAATACAACTTGTATAATTACATGGCAAAGATCACCAAAATAGTGATAACAAATGTGACAAAAAATGGAACCATGCAAAAACATGAAGTTGATCTTTTAAATTGTTCTGCGAATTATATTAAAAATATCATCATATCTTAAAAAAATGTCCACGCCATTCAAGTGAATATTTTTACTTGTTTATGAGACCAATGGGCAGATTGTATCTTATCTTGTAAAAGTAATGAGTAGTTTTAAGTAAATGATTATTGGCTGTATGCACTTTTTAATTATCAAAACGAACTTGTAATTTCTTAACATAGCAATGCGTTTTAAACGTTTTTATTTATTTTTTCCAGCAGATAAGTTGCTGTCAATATGCTTCCACTGCTTCGATTTTATAATTATTTTTTTAAATTGCACTGGTATTCCAATTGAATTAAAGAGAACGTCAGATCGTAATCACAATTTTGACAGATATTATTAATACAATTTGTGCCAGATAAATCACAGCAAATTTGTCATAATAAAACTTTAGCATTATCAGAGAATGCTGCAATTCATTCGTGAATGGACTCGGATAGAAAAGTTAACACGATAACGACAAACACAAATATTGTGGTGTAACTGGGATGATAGCATTACATGTCGGGGTCTGAGATCGTAAGATTTACTGACTTTAATGTCTTTTTGGGGATTTTCGTCCTTATACACTGAAAACGCTTCCTTTATTGTCATTATGTGACGTTTCTGTATGTACAATATACTTAATTCCAGAAATTTTTATAAACTTAGAGTCTCTCTTCCCTTGTCCTACATTCTAATGTCATATCTGACATAAAACTGATTTATATGGTTTATATCATTGAAACTAACTGATTTATTTAGTGCTTTTGAAAATTTTTTTATCGGACATAATCATGTACGGTTTCTACTGCTAAATTTTTTACTACTTCTTTCCTTTTATTAGGGAAAAATCTTTTTTACTTTCTGCAGGACTTAGCCTAAAATCTGGTGACACTTGTAAGCAACGAAGTCACATTTGTTGTCCTTGCATCGTCGTAGTTGAGTCTTTGTTTTTCTCTTTATTATCTTTTCCTCTCAGTTTTTTAATTTTAAACGTTTTGTAACTTGTTATCGAAAGCCATCCATGTTTTTTTTCTGTAGCATTTTCTATCCTTTTCCTCTCTACATCCTTCGCCTGGTACATTATTTTTGTGTCTTCGTCTTCTGTAATTTTCTGCCGATACCGTCACATAGCCAGCTTTGATTTTTGTTTGTGTTTTCCAGTAACTTCCATTGAACCCGGTCCTTGAGTGCCAAACTTCTAACTTTTGCATATTTTCGACAGTTGCTGTTGTCCGTCCATACTGAATGTCGGGTTTGTCTTATTATTGTTGTAAAAATAATGTCATAAATTCCATATTAAAAAAATAGCCCTGAAGAAGACTAAATATATAGTCGAAACGTCGGCTCTTTTTTAATAAAAAGGGCTTTTTATGTCTGTCCTAAACCCGCTACACATCTATTCGTACAAGATTATGTTAAAGAAATTTGAGATCTATTAGAGGGGCATACGGAGTTAAGGTAAGGAGTACCTCGGGGTTCAATGTTGAGAGCATTGCTATTCCTGCTGTATGCGGATAGTTCCTGTGACGACTTTATTTTGAAGTGTGCGAATGATACATCTGACTGAGATCTGACTCTCATAACTGGGCTGTCGGGAAACTGCTCGAAGACGGCAGGTCAAATAAACTCAACTTTAAATGGTTATTCCGGTACCAAGATTGTACCGGGATAATCATTTAAGACTGAACAATGACAAAATTGTCCTAGTTTGTTTCAGTAAGAGGCAACAGAATGAATCGATCTTTGCTGTATATTTAAACATAATACGTAGACCTGGGACTTAATTTTAATGTTGCCTTCGTTTCCATAGACACTTTCTAAATACCGAAACGTGCATTCGCGTTTCAGATCTTATTATATCGCCCCAACAAGTAGTACGCTGTGTTAGCAGCTCTTCCGACGCCGGTGTATGTATGGTCTTTCCAGATAGTCACCTTTCAAAGTAGTAGCCGCTGTCGACGATGTTTTGGTTTGCCTACTATCTGAGATCGAACCAGTGGCAAGTCAATGCCAGACAGTAACATAATGATGACTCTAAGCCCTAATTTTTTTATGTATTTAAAGCAAAAGTGATTGTTATAATGTAAACAGATTTCAACTTTGCAATATTATATTTTTAGGTCTCCATTGTCCATTAGAGGTACAAACTAAAAGTAAAGTCGGCAAAATTCCTTTACCCGGAACTTCCCTCGTCAGGAATCTTTTCTTTTATCAGGAATAGTGAAGTGTAACCCAATTTAATTCATTACATAGTTATTTAGCAACACCTGTATGGTAATTCCGGGAGAAATGCCCTACTTATGGTGAAAATTAAAACAGAGACTCAAAATATTCTTTTTTTATTCTGAAAAAATATATACAACATAATAATCTAAACTAACATAAACTGGGAAATAAAACATAAATGTTATTCATAAATCATTAAGAAAAAACTAAACTTGAAACTCGCCAAAACTAGAGAGACGCCCTAGGTTTAAAAAGGGTAACTTAAATTGGTTTTCACACTATTGACTCTGTGTGTTGCATTTCCACATGTGATACATATATTTTCGTGTGAAGTACATATTCTTGGATCAATCCTTTGCAATAAATAGATTGTATCCAGTCGACTTTTGCTTTGGTTTCATGATAGTTTTCTAGGCATTCTACACAATGATCCTCTTTGCGTTGATTTGACTGATTCTTGCTGTGTTCAGTTTCCTTACATTTTGAAAGCGATTTCTTGTTGCTCCCTTGCTTCAACGTTGACAACTTACGTTTTTTCAACTTCCTAGCTTTTTCTGCTAAACATTCTTCATCCGAAGATGAACTGGTTTCGTCGTATTCGTCGATGGTTTTATGAGATTGATTTGCATCAGTAATAGCGTAGAAATGATCGGGAATCACTGCTGGATCCAACGGAACTATTTCAGTCGCTCTGAATCCGGATAAAGTAATTTTGACCTGCTTTGCCCCAAGCTTTCCCAATTAGCTCACCTGCTTGGAGGCGACCAATCTTTCGTCCCGGATGGTGTATCATCCACTGTCTTGCTCCCTTCTTCAGAAAATGCTTCAGTGGCTTAAAAAAAGTCTGCCTAAAGGCTGGAGCACCTGCGTCATGTGACTGGTAAGCAATAAAATAACGTCGTTTTCTGCAGCATTTCAAAACAATTCCGGTAGAATGTGTGTCCATCCAGAATTAAAATTGTCTTTCCTGGCGGTTTTCTTGGGATGAAATGTTCTTCAGCCACGTGAAGAACAGCTTAGACATGATAAACGATGATTTTGAGTTCATATAAACTTTTCTCACGACCTCCTTTTAAAATTATTACGGGCGGACGAAATCTACCTTCAGCTCTACAACATACTACTATAGACACATTTTCACCCTTCTCAGAGGATATTATGGTATGGACATCTTTAGCCCCTTTGGTTGCACTCACAGGACCAGCTTCATTATTTAACTAAAATCTTGTTTCATCCATGTTGAAAATATTTCCGGGGTGGTCAAAAAAGTGAAATTCCTTATAAACTTCAGAAAGTATATTGAAAAATGCATTAGCTTCTTTCATTTCTTCACTTCGTGCAAGTGACATCCCCTGAGACTGCCTGACGCTTAACACTTTATTTCTTCTCAAGAAAGAAGACAGCCAGTCGTAACCTGGCATGTGAGTTTCTCGATTAAAGCGGTGCCGAATTCCTAACATTTCAGGGAACTGAAACGCCAACGACCGCAGTGTTTCCCTATCAATCGCAAATTCGGTCTTTTCCATTTTTCGGACGTGTTTAACGAGCCTCTTTTCATTTTCTATGCCCAATAACGCTTGTGGACCCAAGGACAATAACAAAGTTCGAGATGGATTTCCATAAATTCCTGCAGCTTCATTCACTCCTATTTCTCCTTTATTTAATCTTGTAAGTGCTATTTCCAAATTTTCCTGCGTCCATTGCCGCCTTGGGGGAGCAGTAATCTTCCGGGTGTACGTTGTAGGCATTGTACTACTGCTAAAAAAAATATTTTGTTGCGCTCGTTGTGGGGCATCTATACTTTTGTACAGATTAGATGCCCCGAGGCATCTATCCTTTTTATCCGGTATAGATGCCCCACCTGTTACCTTGGAACAGCTAAACGGAAATCAGTATCTCTACACATAACCTCAATTTAGAACTATTTTGACCCAAATCACAACGTATTTATGTTACAAACTTAAGCTAATACAAAACAACAGCTCAATCACATCCGTTTGTATTAAATTATCACTTAAAAATTAGGTATCTTACCCTTTTTCTTGATTGCGAGCAAAACCACAGTTATTGCGGGCGAATTATGGCACTCACTCGATGCTACGGTTTGTAAATAATAACTAAATCCCAGCCCTCACGCCACCTATCAATGTTTTGACAAATTTGAGAACACTGGGTCATCTATACCGGTGGGGCAACTCTCCCGGAATCACCTTATACTATCTATTCAAGTATTTTTATTGGGCGCCATTTTGTTCCATCATATTTTACCAGTTCCTACCTATGCCATACTTGACTTTTGGGCATAATTTAAAATAAGTTCAATAAGTAGTTTTTACATTAACACACACATTTGTTACGTCATGTTGAATTCGTACCAGTTTATCCCTATATCATACTTAATGTTTACAAAAAATTTAAAATTAATCTAATGATTCAGGCAGATTCTGTAAATATTTTGTTAGGCCGCCAAATTGTTTTTTGGTATTTTATATTAATAAAATTTTGGATAATTAGTTTTTTACTAATAATTTTTTTAACGTTTCACTAGGCCGCCATCTTGTTTCGGCATATTGATTTTTTCGAAAATATAACCAGGTCATCATTTCCATATCACCCTTAATTTCTGTCTAAAACTTGAAATCAATCTGGTAAGTAGTTTTTAGTTTAAGCTATGCCGCGAACTGACTGACAGACAGACAGACGGACCGACGGAATTGATAAAAATATTTTTTGATCAAAAGACGCTAGAACATGAAAATTTGCAAAACTTGAGAGTGTGATTTTTCACGATTACAAAATATTTTATTTGACCGTCATTTTGTTCCACCTTCTTATATTAATACCACAGTGTCACTAGTTGATCTCTATACCAGAATAAGTTATATCACACAATTCAAAATCAGTTCATTATGTAGTTTTTTCAGGCTGAACTTTTAGATACTTTATTAAGCAATCATTTTGTTCCGCCATCTTGGATTCGTATCAAAATTTGAAATCAATTGGACAAGCGGTTTTTTAGTAATAATTTTTTTAATTTTTCTTTAGGCCGCCATTTTGTTGTGGCATATTGGATTCTTACCAAAATATTTCCAGGTCATCCTCATTTTATCCTTAATTTTTGATTAAAATTTGAGGTCAATCTGACAAGGAGTTTTTAAGCTATGCCGCGAACTGACAGACAAACAGACACTCCGACAGACGAACCGACGGAATCGATAAAACATATTTTTTGGTATTTAAGAACGCTCAAACCTGAAAATATGTAAAAGCTGAGAGATTGATTCTTTTTACGATTACAGATATTTTATATCTCCGTCATTTTGTTCTGCCATTTTGAATTAGTACCACTATTTTCACTCTATACCACAATACGTTACCGCAAACAATTTGAAATCAGTCCATTAAGTAGTTTTTCAGACCGAATTTTTAATTTACTAAGCCGCCATTTCGTTTTTGGATTTTTGGATCCGTATCAAATTATTAGCAGTTGATTCCAATATAATACTTGATGTTTTTGCAAAATTTGACATACATTGGATAAGTAGTTTTTTAATAATAATTTTTTTAACACTTCACTAGGCCGCCATTTTGTTTCGCCATATTGAATTTTTGCCAAAATACTACAAGTTCATCCCCATATGACCTTTGATTTTTGACCAAAATTTGAAGTCAATCTGGTAAGTAGTTTTTTAACTATGCCGCGAAAAGACAGACAGACAGACCGGAATTGAGAAATCATTTTTCGGCATCTAGGGACCCTGAAACGTGAAGATCTGAAAAAAACTTGGATGATTTTTTCACGATTACAATGCTTTTCTTTCACGAGGGAAGTAATAATTCAAAGCTGATTTTATTTATCAACAACGTGTATACATATTTTTGCATCCAATGGATCTATCCTCCTAGGTAATTCAATAACAAAAATCTCCGCAGAACTTGATGCATGAACTGTAAAATTGCTTAAGCGCGGAATGAGTGAAAACTACTCTTCACTTCAGAGATGTTGGAATAGCTTATAAAACATTCGTCTACTTCTTGATATGCTATTTATATTCATAAAGTTGATATATTTACTGATACCTGCAAAACTATGTACCCTGTCAAATTCTAGCACGGGAGTTTTGTAAAAAATTCGGAATTCTATGTAGAACTTCCCTGTGCAACTAACTGACTGGAAGGTATTGGAGATATTTTTATTTTCATACTTCTGCCCTAGATCTTCTAGATTCGGAAGAATAGAGAAACAATTTCTTTTTCTGTGGAATTTTAATGAAATGAGTATCCATTAGCATGCCAGTAAACAAAGGTATACAATTCGATCCGTTTTTGTTTATATAAATACCCTAATGAAAATGGGTATTATTACTGGTCTCAAGAACTTAGTTTGCTATTAATAAAGTAAATTAGTTAAAAAATTTTTATACAAAAATGTACTAAAAAGTAAAAAATAATATCTTATTTCACTTAGAAAATTTTACTGTTTAAAGTCGGCCTCAAAACTATTCTTAAATTCAAAAATATATTTACATACTGAGTGTTTTGATGTCTAATACCACGAGTATAAGTCTTGCTTGGTCCACTGCATACTTTGTAACATCATTGTATAATAACATGTCTTATTATACAATATACAGTGGTAGCATACATACTTTTTCTTCCTGACAGAATGGTGAACGAATTATTGAACGCATATATTGATTAATGTAACATCGAGGAGACAGTTGAAAATAGTATCGTTCCGTCAATTTTAACATATTTTCAGTATGCTTGCTAGAGGACCACTCCGATAACATCCTGAATATTCCCTGAAATATTCATCCAAATTGGTGAAAACATCGCGGAGTGATCGATGTACATACATTAAAAAAATATATATAGCTGCAGTTATTAATTTTGGCTATCAGTAGTCTCCCGATTTAAATTATCTACATAGTTTTTTATATTACTCATATTTTAATTTAAATGAAATTAAGAATCAATATGTAATTACTGCACACATATCTGGGTTAGTTTCCTTACCTTACATTTAAAAAAAATGCGAAGTTCCTGTACAGCTCTATCTACTAATTTTATTTACTCAGAATGTAATCTCAACCTGGTAGCCGGAAGTGAAATATTCTGGTGTAATTTTCCGCTACCTCCAGCGAATATACTTTATTGCCAGTAAAGAAAATATATATAATACAGACTTCAGCGTAAGTTCATATGGGCAATATTTTATCAGATTATGATATAGGAAAGACATTTTCATAAAAGGTTGTTGATTTTTCTTTTGTATCTGCTTCATCGTAACACTTTTAATTTATAATACATAGAAAAACCATCACATCTATGCTAACTGTAGTAATTAAAACTATTATAAGTATAATAGAGATAACTTATATTAACTTTAATCTACTTAACTCTCTACTAACTCGCCTGGCAGACCTTGTTCTGCCTTTTCCGTTAGATGGTGTGATGAGTTACCAGTGAAATTACAAGGATGCATTCACCACAACGTCCAGAAATGTTTTTAAAGGAAAACATATTGGTTTAACAGAAAAAATACGTAATAAAATAATACAAAAAATAGTGTTGAAAGATCTCAGTAACCAGGCGATCATTAAAAAAAAATCATGCAAATTGGTGCAGTACAGGGTGGTCCAATAATAGAAGTCGGCTGTAGCTCGTAAACCGTTAATGACAGAACTTAAAGAAAAAAATATTTTTAGGTAAATCCACCAAGACAAATCGCTTTAAATAATTTTCAAGTTCGAAAGTTGGCAGCTAGGGGGCGTAACAGCAACACACAAATGTAAGTGCCAATTTTCTCTTAAATTTTCATAATTGGGGTGTGTTGAAAATATAAGCGTTGTATTCTTCAATCAATTGCGCACTTTTTTGCTTCAGATAATTTTTGTCTATTTTCAAAAATAAAATGGTGGGTGAAGGTCAAACATTTTTACTTTCAAATGTAGATATTTCTGTTTTGGATGAACCGATTTTATTCAACTTGGCGTCGAGAAAAGTGCTTTTTCTGCTCTACTCGTGAACTCATAAACTGTACCTTAATGACTTGTTGTGGTCACTAGAGGGCGTTGCTTCGTACCCTATGACTTTCATCACAATTTATTTGGCAGTTATGAAGGGCATTGAATAGTGAAATAAAAAATCCAGGTTCGTATTTAAATTAAGAAAGTTGATGATGGTCTCTCGAATCGGAAACATCGGATTGAAAAATTTACCATGCCGTTTTGTAAAGTAGGAAAAGTGTCAATGGCAAAGTGGTAATTATGTTCATCCCTCATTTAAATTAAAATTGTAGGAAAACCAAAAGACTGGAAAAAAACAAAGTTCCAATGAAAAATTAAGTAGTCTTGCATAACTGTAAAGAACAAAACTTAAAAAAGGAACAAAACAAAAAATACTAAAACTGATTCTCATAATCACATAAGCTTCGCAATAAAATAAATAAAGCTAGGGCCAGGCAGGGTAGGACTCAGTTTGGGAAAAAAGATTAAACCAAGTTCTACCTTGCTTCAGTGAAACAACAAATAAAACCGACGAAACGAACTAACAACTAACAACAAATATGTTTAAAATTACTGAAAACTACCTATTTAATATATGCGACTCTACCTACTACAAGAAACGGTATAGTGGACCGTATTAGGAATGTCATCCAAAGTATCTCTATAGCAGAAATGGAGGATGCAGTTCCCACACAAGAAAGATTGCAATTTTGCATTGACAATGATTTTAAATATATTTTTTGTTAGTTTATCGTTAGTTGCTAGTTCATTTCGTCGTTTTTTGTTGTTGTATCACTGAAGCAAGGAAGAACTCGGCATAAGCTTTTTGCCCAAACCGAGTCCTGCCCTGCCTCGCCCTAACTTTAGCGATTTGTTTGCGAAGCTTATATGTTTGTGTTTTTGTTTCGTTCCTTTCTTAACTTTTGTTCTTTACAGTTATGCAAGATTACTAGAATTTTTATTGGAGCCTTGTTTTTTTCCTGTTTTCTGGTTTTCCTAAAGTTTTAGGATTAACTGAAATGAGAGATGAAAATAATTTCCACGTTGCCATGGTCACTTTTTTCCTCTATAAAATTGCAAGGTTAGTTTTCAAATCCGACGTTTCGGATTCGAGAGACCATCATCAACTTTCTTAATTTAAATGCAGACCTGGATTTTTTTATTTTACTATTCAAAGCCCTTCATAACTAACAAATAAATTGTGATATAAAAGTTTGATTTTTTTTTTGAGAAAATCAGCATTATTTGGAGAATTCCGAAACAACGCTATCTAGCGACCACTAACAAAGTCATTACAATACTATTTATGGCTCTCCGAGTAGAGCAAAAAAAGCACTTTTTGTGTACATGTACATTTGAAAGTAAAAGTGTTTGACCTACCCCCACTATTTTATTTTTGAAAATAGACAAAAATGATCTAAAGCAAAAAGTGCATAATAGATTGAGGAATATAATGCTTATATTTTCAGCATACCTCAATAATGGAAATTTAAGAGAAAATTGGCACTTACACTTTTATGTCGCTGTATCGCCCTCTAGCGGCCAACTTTCGAACTTGAAAATAATTTACAGCGATTTCTCTTGGCCGATTTACTTATAAATATTTTTTCTTTAAGTTCTGTCATTAACGGTTTTCGAGCTACAGCCGACATCCTCTATTATTGGACCACCCTGTACAATTCGCTCAAGAATTTGCTGAAAAATCTGGCTTAAAGTTTTAAATATGTAGATGATGTTGTATGCTTAATAAAATGAAAAAAATTTGATTGAATTGAAGTGCTATTTTCCAACTTTAATTATATGAAGCTTTTATAAATATACTAAAGAGAATTTGTATTTTCGTCTTGCTTTGACCTAACATTTTGACTTTTCTCATAAACGCAGCATTTTAAAAAACACTTTCACACAAACCAACGATCTGTACTGGCACAACAACAGATAATAGGACAGGAACAGGGAAACAAGATATTTTTGCTACTTATGCATGGCTGTATGGCTCATTAAGATATAAACCTAGTTTTTAATTTTGGTATAATAATAATAATCCGTAATTCTAATCTTCTATATGTGGGACATTTTATTACTCAGCATCCCACAAGCTTAAATTAATAACCAGAAAACTTTCCTCGTTTACGTATATGTTAAGGAAATTATCCGCGTCTACGGCTTGAGGTAATTTTTACTGGTATTACCACTGGAGTCAAATTCTATTCGAAAATATTTTCGAGATCAAGAATATTTTGAAAATTATCCTGAGCCGTAAGGAAATTTCACAATGAAATGAGTTTGTAACAGAAAATTTTATTTACGATATTTAATTTGTTTACTTGGAGTAGTTAAACGTGATTAAAAATAGAAGGCTTTGAATTGCCTTAAATGTCAAATATTTCAGATTTCGGAAAAAAATATAAAATCTATGCTGTAATGGCTTACATTTTGTATTAATTAATTTTAGATATATAGAAACTCCAGGTTTGGATTTAATATATCTTATATTCTTTCCTAATATTGAGTTTAGTTTCCTAAAGTTCGGAAAAATATTATTTTCTAACAACAGAATGTGCGGTACTCCTTAATGGGTTATATGTATTGTTTAGGATATGAAAACGTTTAGTATTTTCTTATTTAAGTTCGTTAAAAATGCGACCCAGTGGCGGCTCGTGGATTTAAGAACGGGTGAAGCGCAGAGTAGCTAGATGCACAGCGCCGCAGTTCAAATTAGCGCCGCAGTCGAAAATTTTTCGGGGTGCCACGCCCAAAATAGCTATTATTTTTAACCTTTTTATGATGTTAATTATCCATAGCTTTGGAACGTTCTTAGGGGAAATAATATGAATTTATAAGATTTTAAGAATATTGTTTTGTTCTTAAAAAACAGTTATGTACCTATATATTAAAGCTAATTTCGATTCGATTGGATCGATGCAAAATTGCTTCCGACTGCTTCCGTTTCCGATGACCCGAACCCACTAATTTACATTAATTCTATAACAAGCGAACATGCCCCTGCAGCCTGCAGCAGCAGTTTTAAGCCGCTCCAATCTCTATTTGGCTTATAGATATTTACCATTGCGTTGCCATAGCAACTGCCGTAAACAAATAAATCTAAGGGCGAAAGCCGGCGTACGGGTGGGAGTCTGATGCGGAATTTTTTACTGCTGATTGTGGTTCCTCAACAGGTCGCTCTTATGAAAAGTTGTTTAGAGCGCTACGTTTTTAAGTCATTATTATTTTTTGAGTATATACCTCAGGGAGTGCGTGTGTAGCACAAAATATAGGTCCTTACAAGTGGAGCCAATATAGAAGTTTTTTAGCCTACGTTGGTGTTATATTGGCAAAAAATATATGTTTTGATATAAGTTGCTCAGAAGCAGAATGGCCTAAGTGCAAAACGAAAGATTTGAGATAATGGCCAAAGAAAAAAAAGCTAAAAAATAAAACCTTTTTTTTATTTTTTTAAAAATTTTATTTACATAGAAAAATATTGTTAAAAAAATATCCATTTTCAAAGGCTAAAAATAAGAAAAAATTAATAAAATAACTCCCTTTTTTCAGAAAAAAAAATGTCAGTTGGGCCACTTTGCCAAATATTAGATTTAACAAAAAAACAAATTCCCCACTTGGGCCATCTATTCGTCGTCGGTTTCCGGTCCAATGTCATCATCCTCTGCCTGCTCATTTGTCTTGAGGCTGGTGTAGAAGTCATGACATACTGGAGGGATGTAGGGAAGATTTTGGAGATCTTTGTATTTTAATTTTTCTCTTGGTCTCCCAGAAGGATAAAGGATATCTAAATGAAATTCTTCACTTTTCATTTGCGAAACCTTGGTTCTTTTTTTAGAAACATTGACACAATAAAATAATACTGCCTCGTTATTAGAATATTTAAAATAAATATTGAACGGCTCTTCGGCTTTAAACATTAGCCATTGTATTTTCAGCCATTCAACTTTTACATCTTTCTCGCCTTTTTTTCTGTTTGTGAGTAATACTTCTTAGTACTCTTAAAGTCTTCAGGCTTCATTTTAACTACCTGAAATTAATTAATTTTTTTGGAGCTGGAAATAACTTTTGTCCAGTCGTCTGGTCAGAAAACATCATGGAAGTATCGTTTTTGTTTTTCGATCACCCCAAAGTCCCTATCGCAGGGCAAGTACGAGTGTCCGGAAACAAGAAATTTGTGGTGTATTAGTGTAGAAGTATGTGCACAGAGATGCCATTTTTTAATATTGCGGTTTTGATCTCCGCATTGATCGCTGTATAAGATCAAAACCGATGTTTTTACATAGATTCTTAGATAGTGGAAGATGCAAGAGCCAATTTCTTGCGGACCACGTGAAGCTAATCCTTCATGCTATACATACATGTGTGCTTGACCTGTGGCTAGATTGTGGATACCCAAACAGTAGTTCCACAATTGCCTTTTGTAATAGGCCACTCCTGTGGAAATACTAGGAGTGGCCAAAGTTTTTATCAAATCAAATGCAATTACAGTGGTACTGTCGCTATGCTTGGCAGCATCTTCTTTCATTCCATTTCTAGCGGCTTCTGCCATTCGTAGGTGTAACTTCTTTTCTCTTTCCAGGATGCCTTTTTCCTCGCCAGTACTACTTTTTATTTTTACTTTATAGGAGTCACATCTTTTGCAAGTATCAGTAAGAGGGTATCGAAAATAGAAATCTAAAATCAAATTTAGATACCTTCACTGCTGGTTCTTCACTTTGTACGTACAACTCAAATAATTTCGTAATATTTAAGGCGGGTGACAAGTATTCGCGATTCGGATTTTTATTGCGGCTATAGTGAGATGCATATTTGGCAAACTTACTTATAAAATCTTTTATATTTTGAATATCACTTTCCTTGGTCTTATTCTTAGGAGGATGCTTTCCCCTTCTATCCATCGGCGGAGTGGTTACTTCGCCACCACTGGTTTTATTTGTTAAGGCTCTAATAAGTCTTCCATCCGAAACTTTTTTAGACAGTTTTTGAAAAATAATTTGCAAACATTTACCATGCCACCTGATTCTTTTGGTAATGAGTAGAATCGTGTTTTAGGGCGTTTATTAGTATTTTGAGCTGTTGTAATCCGTCCTTTAATAACAGCATTTACTTGTGCGTTAATGTAAGCAGTTTGTAAATTAAAATCAGATAAGTTGTAAAAGCTTTGAAAAATATTTTTTCTTTCTTCAATAGTTAACAGCATATGACACTTTCGTGGGCAGCTACAATCTCCATCAAAATATTGCTCTTCAGGAACAATGCGACCAGAAGAATTTATATAGGATTTACCTGAATTTCTTTTTAACTTGGACTTAGATCTTTTCCAACACAACTTATTGTGTTTTCGTTTTTCCCCTTACTTGGCCCTGGTCCTACACTGCCAACTCCATTTTCTTCCTCCAAGCTATCTGTAGATGTAGAAAACTAGCCATCCGAAGGTGGACAGAATTCAGATCCAGATTCTGCCTCAGATTCGTTTGATTCACAAATACTGAGCGTATCAAATGATGCCATATTTACAATCTGTAACAAAAGTTACAATCAATTAAAATCAATATTCCTCAATTTAAAGAATATTTTGTACGTTTACCAACACCGCAAATTAACGCTGTACAATCGTCTGCAGTTTTAAGGTTAATTCAGGAATGCATTATAATTCAAAGAAAACGCGCAACTGCCACTTAGGCCACTTTTCCATAACAACGTGAAGCAAAATTTTTATGCGACCCAACTGTTTAACTGGTGCCATCTGCTAAAGAATAGAGTATGTTGCTTTGAGCCACTATGAAATAAAAGATCCTAATTATTGGTATTTGTTTGGTTGCCTAACTAAAATATGCAAAACTTTCAGTTAGGCCACTCTGCTTCTGAGCGACTCATATATAATGCCACTTTTGGACCCATATAGGCCCAATATTTTATCAGTGAGGCAAATACAAAAGTTGTTTAGCCTATGTAGGTGTTATATTGTCAAAAAAAAATATATTCGATATATAATGCCACTTTTGGGTCAATATAGTACCAATATAATATATCTCTTAGATATTTCCATCCGTTCGATGTTTTTTAATCAACGTAATACCTTCGTTTGGCCAATATGGACATAACATATTTTTCCAGAATATTCGGCCTCTATATGACCAATGATGGGCGATCAGGCGGATTGGTGCGTTTCGGTCTTGTTCGAATGCATGCGGGGCATCGCATGACCTTGTGCTTCCAACGGCGCGGCGTTGCTGGATTGGAGAGTTTTCTCGGTAAATATGAGATAAGTTTTAGTTTCTGTGTGTGGTCATAAAACGATTCGAATAACTTTTTAATTGCGCAACTTCTATACAGGATAAGGCTCAAACATACAAACCTGCAACCTTGTTATCAGGAATAGAAAGATGGGTGTACTAATATTCTACCAGTTTATTCCCATCTCACAGCTTAGTTTTTCTGCAAAATTTTGTATGAATTGTATAGGTCTAGGTTTTATTAAGAATTTTTTAAACATTTTGAATGGTCGCCATTTTGTTCCGCCATATTGGGTTTTACCGAAATGTTACCCTGTTGATTGGCTAGTAATTTTTCACCTATGCCGTGAACAGACAGACAGACCGACGAAATTGAGAAAATATATTTTTTGGCATCTAAGGACCCTGAAAAGTAAAGATCTAAAAAAAACTCGGAGGGTATCTTTTTAAGATTACAATATTTTGCCTTACAAGGAAAGCAAAAACAAATATTTATAAATGTGCCGATTCTTGGAATTAAAAAGTAGTATTTATTTCCCAAATTTCGTGTCCTTCGCGACTTTTATAGGCAACGCCAAGTACCTGTGGCAACTCTGCTTCAAATACAAAATGCAAATGGCCGGTGAGTGTATGTATTCACGGAAGACGGCATAGACGCCATAAAACGTTTTTCGAAGAAAATTGTTGTGAGATAAAGTGCTAATATTTATTGCATTTTGGTAAGTTTTATTTACGTCTATATTCTGCATTTGCAGCTCTAGAACTAGGTACATACTAGATTGTTGTCAAAATATTCACGCCGAGCTGAATATTGCCAGTAAAGAAAGGTCGAGATCGGATTCGTTTATGACTTTAGTCTTTAAGCTTTAAAGCAGTTGTGATTCCTTCAGTTATAAACAATTTGCATAAAAACAGGACTTTTTTCACTGTATTAAACTCACATTAGGTACAGGATTTATTTTTGCTATAGAATTGATATACCCAGTATTATACCCTCTTTGGGCCAATATAAAATTCAGGTTTACACTTTATTCCAACATAAAGCATACGGCAGGTTTTAAATGTAATTTGACCCTTTGTCAACATTTCTGAAAATTGATATCTATGTTTTAATTCTTGTCAAAAGAAGTTTTTTTTATAATTGCTCCAATAATTTTTTTATAATTGCTCCATAATGGGGGGTTAACTGGTAAAAAATAACAACAACAATTAATATTGTCTTTTAACGGGTTTTTGGGTATGCAGTTTTGAATTATACAAACTGTTTGTTATTTTTGTGAAAAATAACGAGTAAGGGTAAAAAGGGGATGGGGCGAAAGTGAAAATTTATTTAAACAAACGAGTCATATGTTGTTTTATAGACTCTTGGACATTCAAATGCCAATTTGAAATTTATTTTAATTTTCATAGAAAAAACACTTATGGCGGGTAAATATTTCGATTTATTTCGATTCTTTTTCTTCGAGATACTATTCTAATGTATCGAAAGTGTAGTACAATACGTCAAAAAATGCAAAAAATTTGACAGAGGGCCGAACGAAATTCGAAACCTGCCATCTCCTTTAAGTGCAAATCCTACAGGGTGACCTATCTACGAGGGGCCTAGGTATACCTTATTATCTCCGACATAAATTATATGGAAAGAAGTTTTATATAAAAGTTATTCGTTTTAAACGATGTTCAATTTTTTAATACTTTAAGACGACTCAGGTGAGTGTTTTGTCGTTAGATTTATTTGTTTCTATTTATTTAAGGGGCAGTGCGAAGACGATTCAAAGATGTTATGTGAAAGATATAAAAAAAGACAATTTCGTTCTGTTAGCAGGTGCAAAGGACCGTGATAGAAGGCGCAAAATTCACGAAATGAGCCAATTACACCATTAGGCACCTAGCTGGAGGATGAAGAATTAGTAGAAAACGATTTGGCAGTTCAAGAGTCTACTAACTGATAGAATCTCATATTCATGTTTTGTTAATTTTTGTTATTGATTATAAAACCGAAAAATTAAATGATATATTTTACTTAAAACTCTCTCTTAGAAGTACGTATGGTGTTAAAGTCAGTTACACGGTGCTACTAAAAAAAATCTGATCGAATTTTTCAAGTGACCTACAAATAATACTCAGCCGTTTACAATAAATTGTAAACAAATTTTTTTGATTTTAAATTACACTATATATAAAGAAACCTAAAACCATGGTCAAAAACTTTTTTACACCCTCTCAATTTTTTTTATTGTTAAAAAACAGACATACTAATTACATTATAACAATTTATCAATCGAGCTCTATTACAATAAAGGGCCTATATATATTGGCAATAAAAAAAAACAGGTTGATAGTCCGTATTGGTCCTTGATCAGTTCTTATTATTGGACCCAGATAAATTAGATATATTGGAGGTATATTATGGAACAATATTGGTTCTAAACAGGATGCCAATATTGGCTTACAATAATGGGATAATATTTAAATAATCTGACGAAAACTTTCTTGGTCTCATATGAACTAGCCAATATTGGACCAATAAATATGTGCTGCAGGGGAATTTTGTTGTGATCCCATTCATTTTATTACCTTAATACTTAATTAGCATTGCATATATATTTTTAATTAAACTAAATGTATTATAATTGCTCACACATTTTCATACAAGACGCCAGTCGATATTTTTAAGTATAATAAAACTAAGGAAGTTTGTTTAGACCTTGTCCACCCAAGATGTTAGACAGATTTTATTCTGAGTATCATAAAATTTAGTATACTTTTAGATCTTGTATAAACAGTGAAATAGAATTATTTAAAAATACCATAATTCACACTCAATAAAACCTTGGTTTCAAGAAATGTTTTGGCAATCATAAATAAATAAACTAGGCTATTAGACCCTTTGGGAATTATGTTGTTTTGTCGAAATTACAGAGTAACGGAGCCGACAAAGGGCCCCTCTTAAATTTAACCATTATACCTAAGTTAGTTTATGAATTGCAAAGAAGTGGACGAACAGAATTCTACGGGTTTCTGACCTGTACAGACACTTCTTTGCTCTTCCCCTATTTACTAAGTTTTTGTTACATTGTTGTATTTAAGTTTTCAATATAAGTGTTATTCTTTTTTAAATTAAAGTCGTGTTTTAATAACAAAGAATCCCAGTGTCTTAACAGTACTATTACCATCAGCCATTACAATTGGCGGCAATCGGCGAGATTAGAAATATTAAACCATTACAGTTTTGATAGAAAATAATGGTATAATTAAGTAAACAATGTGAATTTATATAAAAGATACTACATTTTTATAATAAAAATGTAGATTATAAAATGCTTAATATTTTAAAAATATTTGTATATTTATAAGTTGATTGGAAAATGTAGGTGAAGTGGCGCTTTACCCGCGTCCACTGGCGAGCCGCCAATGCACCGCTAGAAACTTTTTTCCATGGTCGATTTGGAATTACTAGAGTTGGTAAAAAATATTTTATAGGAGCTCTCAATTGGTCCGATTAAAAAAGTATCAATAATGCCGAACCAAACATTGATGGAAATTTCGTATTGGACGTGTCTCTTTTTTGGTAAATATGGATTTTGGATTTAAAAACTTCGCATCTTGTAAACATTGCTTCGTCGGTAAACAATATATTTTTCAGGAACATAGTGCTTTCGTTTTTTTTATTTTATAAATTTTGTCAAAATTCCGATCTAGCTGGCAACAAATTTTGGACAGGCGTAAAATGGTACTTATTTGCGTAGTTGTTTCCAAACGCTTAGTGCTTAGCTCAGGATTTTCCGCGATACGAACCAAAATGTCCTCTTTTTCTTCTATGCTTTTTTTTTATTTGAGGATTTTCATTATAAAACTACGCTTCCTCGGGTAACTGGTTGAAAATTTTTGAGAAAAATTTGTCGATCTGGGATCTTCCTGATTTGGTAGAGCTTTACATACTTTCTAACTGCAGCATGACTGTTAAAACTTTTTTGTGCATAAACGCCAGGACATATCTCTTAAAGTATGGGTAAAAAACTGATTAAGCCTAAGCATTTTTAATAATTATTTATAAAGTGTATCTAAAGTCAGTTGAGCCTACATAAAAACTAAGAATCCGTCAACAGTCGGCGATTTCATTGTCAAGCATGGGCGGCGTGATTATTCCAATTTTAACCTACTTGATAATATATTATTTTGCAATTACACAGAGAGGAAAAGAAAGAGGATAAAAATTGAAAGTTTTGTTAAAGATTGAGCAGGAATATATCATTTTGTAGGGTACCGGGTATATATATTTCAATTTTAAAACTTATTTGATTTTGAGGGGTTGAAGTAAATAGTGGCTAAAAGTCAAATACTTTGTAAAAAATTGAATCGTTCAGAGATGTTTTTGAATTTGCATATTGCATAATATTTCAAATTTCAAATCACTATGATGAGTAGTTTTTAAGTTATGCCGCGAACTGACAGACGGACAGAGAGATTGACGGAATTGATAAAACATATTTTTTGTCAGCTAGGGAAACTAAAACCTTAAAATATGTAAAACTTGAGAGACTGATTTTTTCACGGTTACAAATATTTTATTTGGTCGCTATTTTGTTTCGCCATCTTGATTGAGAACTACAGTTTTATATACTACAATTAGTTATGACATACAATTTGAAATCAGTCCATTAAGTAGTTTTTTCAGGCTGAATTTTTAAATATTTTATTAAGCCGCCATTTTGTTTCGCCATCTTGTATTCATACAAGAAATTTACCGGTTGATTTCTACATAATACTTGATTCTTGTACAAAATTTGAGATAAGCTGGATCACTGATTTTTTAAGAATTTTTTTAACATTTTACTCGGACGACATTCAGTTTTGCCATATTGGATTTTTACCAAAATATTGCCAGGTCATCCATCTATGACTCTTAACTTTTGACTAAATTTGAGGTTGATCTGATGAGCAGTTTTTAAGCTATGCCGTGAACTGACATACAGACAGACAAACCGACAGAATTGATAAAACGTATTTTTTTGACATCTAGGAGCGGTAAAACCTGAAAATATGTAAAACCTGAGAGATTGGTTTTTTCACGATTACAAATGTTTTATTTGGCTATCATTTTGTTCCGCCATCTTGAATTCGAAGCACAGTTTTACTCGTTCATCTTTATACCACAATTAATTATGGCACGCATTTTGAAATCAGTGTTCCGCCACCTTGGATTAGTACTAAAACTTTACCAGTTGATTTCTACATAATAGTACTTGATTTTTGTACAACATTTGAGATAAGTTGGATAAGTGGTTTTTTAGTAATAATTTTTTTAACATTTCGCCAAGCCGCAATTTTGTTATGCCATATTGGATTTTTATCAAAATATTACCAGGTCATTCCTATATTACCCTTAATTTTTGACTAAAATCTCAAGTCAATCTTATTTGTAGTTTCTAAGCAATGTCGCGAACTGTCAGACAGACAGACAAACCGACAGATGGACTGACGGAATTGATAAAATATATTTTTTGGCATCTAGAGGCGCTAAAACCCGAAAATATTTAAAACCTGAGAAATTTATTTTTTTCACGATTACAAATATTTTATTTGGTTAGCTACCATTTTGTCCCGCCATTTTGAATTAGTACTACAATTTTACTAGTTTCTCTCTATACCACAATTAGTTATGCCACACAATTTGAAAATGAAATTAAGTATTTTTTGATGCTAAATTTTTAAATATTTTATTAAGCCTCCATTTTGTTCCACCATCTAGGATTCATACCAAAATTTTATCACTTGTTTTCTATATAATACTTGGTTTTTGTGCTAAATTTTAGGCAAATTGGGTAAGTAATTTTTTAGTAATAATTTTTTTAACATTTCACTACCCCGCCATTTTGTTTTGCCATATTTGATTTTTTCCAAAATGTTACCGGGTGATCCCGATATGATCCTTAATTTTTGACTAAAATTTAAAGTCAATCGGTTAAGTAGTTTTTAGTTATGCCGCGAACAGACAGGCCGACGCAATTGAGAAAAAAATGTTTATCTAGGGAACCTGAGACGTAAAGATCAGAAAAAATCTCGAAGGGTAATTTTTTCACGATTACAATACTTCCATTTTACAAGAATGAATGAATTATACGCCGTCGCGTTCGTGTTTATACGAGATTTGACGAACGGCGATCCTTTTATTTATAAGCATATTTTGAGGTTATTGTAAGGTGTTTATTATTGTGTGGTCTCGTTTGTTGAATATTATAGATATCGATAAGTGTTTTTGTGTAAAATGTCTTGGAAACATTATGAAAAACAGCAAACACAATTAGAAGAGTGATGTAGTGAGTAATGACGAGGGTGATAGGAGCGACGAATATGAGCAATTTGACGACTCGGATGCCGACAAAAACTATACTCCAAGCACGACAGACAGCTCGGAAAGGGACATTCTCCATCCACTTCTAAAAAACGAGGTAAAATTTAAACTTATATACATATATTTTTACTTTTGATTTACAAATATTTATTTTAGACAAAACGACCTTTCTGAGTTCGGTCAAAATTCGCAAAATAGTGGAAAAACGGAAAAAGACAATATTCATCCATCCACTTCCAAAAATAAAGGTAATATATATATATATATATATATATATATATATATATATATATATATATATATATATATATATATATATATATATATATGGATATTCATTTTAGATAGCCAAAAGCCGGAATTTTCTGCTTATGACGAGCCAAGCTCAAGTGATGATGACGCCCCACTTTCACGACTATGCCCAAACGATCTGCTAGGGCACTTTTTCTTGATAGTGATAATATAACATGGAGAAACCCCTCTGGCCGTAATCTAAAGAATTTGATAAAACCCACAGAATCCCCCCTAATGTTTTTGAAAAAATAAGAGGAAAAAGTGAACTTATCGATGGTTCGTGAAACAAATCGCTAAGCTGAGCAATTATATCTGAAGGAATTGTGAAAGAATCAATAACAAAGCACTCTCGTTTGAATGATTGGGTGGAAACAAATGTAGTTGAAATGCATGTTTTTCTAGGCATACTTTTATGGATGGGCTTAGATAAAAAGCCTTCTTTATCACACTATTGGAGTCGCTCTGAATTATACAACAGCCCTGCAAGTAAGTTTATGGCAAGGAACAGGTTTGAGATTTTACTTCGCATGTGGCATTTTGCCGATAATGAACAGTGTCCGCCAAGAGATCAATTGCATAAAGTTCACACCATAATCACTCATTTAGTATCCAAATATCAGGAATGTTTTCTTCCATCCGAAAAGGTATGCATCGACGAAACAATGATACCTTTTAGAGGTAGGTTAAATTTTCGGCAATATATTAAGAGAAAAAGGCATAAGTTTGGCATACAAATTTTCAGACTATTCGTAAATGGTGGATATACGCATAACATGAAAATTTACTGCGGCAGAGAATCAATTGAAGTCGATGGAGGATCAGTCGCAGATATAGTAGTTTTGCAGCTAATGGAAACTCTTCTAGATTCTGGCAGGAGTTTATATACTGATAACTGCTATACTAGTGTGGGATTGGCAAGAAAACTGGCAGCACGATCAACTCATTTGGTTGGAACTTTACGAAGCAATCGCAAATGCAACGTGGTATGGAAAGTGATGATGGCATCACCGTATTCAAGTGGAAGGATAAGCGTGATGTCCTCATACTTACTACGAAGCACAGTACAGAAAGAGCCGATGTGAACCAGCATCAAAAACCTGTTGCTATTAACGATTATAATGCTGCTAAGTCATTCATTGATTTTTCCGACCAAAGAACTTCCTATTCCACAGCTGTTCGAAAAGCTATAAAAAATGAGTAAAATATATAAAAAAGTATGTAATTATCCAGTAACTTGATAATAAGGTAGTAAAATAAAATTACTTGATTTATAAGGATATATTTGTTTACCCATACATCATATTTTCTGTGTATTTTGTTTATCATGTTGAGTTTGGGCCCTTTTTTCAGATAAGCTCTAACACAAAGGGGCAGTTATTCATCCGCATGTTCTTTTCAAAATGAATCCAGCACTTCAATTTCGGGTAGGATATTGTATTGCGATATCCGTAGCATTATTTTAGTAAAACAATGAAGTAGAAAAAATATGGGCGTATCTAACGCAGAGGCGAGTAGCTTATTATTTTATTGTTTAACGTTTCTAATTTATCTACTGATATTATTTCATTTTTTTCTTTAAGTAATTATTGAACAAAGCAAGAGTAACAAAAGCGTCCAAGAGAAGCGAATACGCAGGTTTTGTAGCCATTGTCCAAGTGGCATCGAAAGAGCTAATAATGGGTTTAAATTTACATACACAAAATGTACATACTTAAAACAAAAGAGTTACAAACTCTGTTCCACTTTATTTTCAATTACTTCGAAAATAAAAGGTAGTTTCTTTTTATTCTTGTTTGCCTGTAAATGGGCCTGAAGGTTGAAAGTCTTAGTACCAAAAAAGGTGGTTTCCTAGAATAAATGAAGTGAAAGAAAATTGGAAAATACCCCTATCATTTTTTGTCAAAGGCAATTATAATTTTATACTTTATCAAGACTAATGATAGTTTCCAAAACAGTCATACTAAATCCACAGTAGGTATAGTCGGATGCGGTCTTATCGGGTCCAAAGGTCACCAAGATTATGAATCAAATCAGAAAACACAGCGAATACCATAATGTTGTGTGATTCTTTTATCGAGCTATTAAATCTCGATGGGCTATTTACACATATACAGGGAGAAAGAAAATAGTTTTTTTTATTATATTACGCAATATTATTAAGATAGCCACTTAATATTATTTTATATATTAAGGGAGGGACTAAATAAGAAAATTCGCTAAATATGTATTTCGTTAAAATTTTTTGGTTGGCAAAAACAAAATTACACAAAATGGCAAGCGCCTTAATAAAGTCGGAAGGCGGTTCGAATTAGTGGAACCATCAGGATATGTTCTGTTTATACAGCCACTTAATGAAAGTGAGATTTTTGTATCAATCACCAAAAATTATGAGCCCCTCTTGACCTAAAAATCTAACCAGTTATACAGTGTGTTTTTTTTTGTATTGTAATAAAAAAAATTATTTTGCAAAAATATACACTTTTGTTAAAAACACAAGATAATTCGTTATTACTTCCCTCGTGAGATTTTTTCAGATCTTTACGTTTAAGGGTCTCTAGATCCCGGAAAACATGTTTTCTCAATTCCGTCTGTCTGTAAATATGTCTGTCCGTCAGTCTGTTCGCTGAATAGCTAAAAAACTACTTATCCGATTTCTTCAAATTTCAGTCTAAAATTAAGGGTCATTTTCCAGGTTATTTTTCGTTAGCCCCGAGTTTCTGGTAAAGCGATTTTACCGATTTTTAAATATTAAATTTTGTCTTATAATTAATAAAAAAATTTACTTATTTTAAACACGCTTTAAAATTGGAACAAGTATTCTATAATTATTTATTTATTGCCTAAAAAATTACAAATGTACTAAAAAAGTAAGCAAAAAAATGTTGTCAAATCTAATAAAGAATTCCGAAGAAGATTAAGAAATGTGTACGTAATAATAATGTAATAATAAAAAATCCAAAGGCAAAAGACTTAAGTTACAATGCAAAAATGTATAGTCATAATCAAAGTCAAAGACTATTATAATCTTTCAGAAACGTTTTAATATTATAGACTAAAAATATTATCATCACTTAAAAAGTTTTCATTTTCAGAGTCGTCCTCAAATGGTGCAATGATCCTTGGTGCTATTTCGACATGTAGAACTCGTTCTCGATTCCATCAATCCCATATTAATTTCTCAGTATGTTCCACAGATTTCTTCCAGTACTCCGGCGTAATATAATTTAATGAATCTTGCCAAACAATTTGCACTTCATCTGATGTAAGACCATCGTTCACGTGTTTTTCGTAACATGATTTTGCCCCAGCCCGTATTAATTCTATTGCGTTAAACTGGCAATGGTATGGCGGCAGTCGTAAAATTTCATGTCCATTTTCCCGTAATATTTCATCTACTGCATATATTGTTGGTTTTTTAATAGATTTTGCCATTAAAAGAAGTTCTAGTTTCAGCGTATTGGGTAAAGGATTTTGTTTTTGTTTTATTAGCCAGTCATAAATATAACTTTTCTTCCAGGATGAAGTAGGTTGTTTATTTAAAATTCTTGAATGATAAGATGCATTGTCCAGAATGATTAAAGATGGAGCATCTAAATTTGGAATCAGTTGTTATTTTAACCACTTTTCAAACAGTTCACAGTTCATATTATCATAGTAGTCCATACTTTTGGATGTTGAAGAAAACAGTAAACTTGCACCCGGGAGAAATTCTGTTGAAGAACCTGCATGCAAAATAATGAACCGTTTTCCCGTCTCACATCCCTTTTTTCTCTTGATACTTTTTACAGACTCGTCCTGCCAAAATTTCGAACCACTTCCATTAGAAAATATCGAAATCTCGTCTAAAAATACCACTTTTCTAAATTTTGAATTAACATTTTCCGTGCATTTCTTTAAAAACTGGATACGCTGCCTTGCTATATGTGGTAACTCGCATAAAAATCTTCGATTACAGTCCTTTTTATATCGAAAACCCAACATTTTTATTAATTTTGAAAACGATTTTAGTCCAGTTTCCATTATGCTTCGATTTTTTAAAGATTCTTTTAAAACTTGATGGGTTATATTAGTTTTTGATGTGTATAAATCGTAAATTGCATTACGAACATCCATTTTTACATTGTTACTTAAGTCTTCTGTCTTTGGCTTTTTTCGTGTACATTTCTTAATCTTCTTCGGTAGTAAAGTATGCTTTTTTTCATGCGCAAGTTTCTGCACAGTCTTTATACCGATTCTCAGAGCTTTTGCTACTGTCTCCTGGATATTGGCCGGTGAATTTTCATTTTCGTAATATTTTATTAGATTTAATACCATTTTTTTCGCTTGTGGATGTAAAAAACCCGAAAATTGTTTCCTATTACTCATCTTGAGATTTTGCAACTGCTGGTATTTATATGTTTATCCTCTCTTTTCATATGAAAATATCATATGTCTATCTTATTCATCTTCCGGATTTTATGCGGAGGATATGATTACACGTAATAAAAGAAAAACAAACTTAAAAAGTTTGTCGTTGATAAATCGTATGAACCGCACGATAACACTGCTTTTGACTATACGTGAGTTGTAAGAACTATGCAACTATGTTTCTAACTTTACCCGGATCAAGTCTCGTTATAAATTCTATCAATCAGGGAAAGCGAAGTATGATCCTCTCCACGTATTGTTATTTATAATATATAAACTGGTGTTATCTTTTAATTTGATAAAAGGAAAAATTAATTATGAGGAACAAGTACAAGAACAGAACAGAACAAGTTTTGTGATAATTTTTTATGAAATTCACTAGGTCGCCATTTTGTTTCGCCATATTGGGTTTCTACCAAATTGTTATCAGGTCATGACCCTTAATTTTTGACCAAAATTTAAATTAATGGGATAAGAAATTTTTTAGCTGTGTTGCGAACATTCAGGCACACACCCTGACAGAAAACATGTTTTTTTTTTGGCATTCCTTCCGAAAAAAGTAATAATTATGCATCTCAACATGTAGATATGTTATACATTCATTAGCGTAATGAAAAACACCACCCCCTGAGATGTGAGATAGCAAAGTACCTTATTTTTGGCTTGGTCCAAATTTTTGTTTTCGACAAATGAGTATGCTACAAACCTCGACTGTAACGTTTTTTTAACTTTATTGTACATAACTTACGAGTTTTTTGATAGTAATGATTACATAGGGAATTTTTTCTGTCTAAAATAAAAATTTTGTGCAGTGGATGGTATGCGTTTGGTATCGCATTATTAAGGTAATTTATTTTATGGCAGCTAATAGAGTCAAAAGACGTGAAAACGATTTTTCGTGCCTTTCTGAGTATATATTTATGCCAATACTTCAAAACAGTTTTTAGAAAGCCCGGTAATATTTGATGTTCCATAATTTTCGACTAAACGTGAAAGTGCCCGTAGTCATCTCAAATGCTGAGGTCGCTCTCCCTTTGGTGCATACCTTTTTCGTCTTTTATAACTTTTTATTGTTCCGTTAATAATAAATTTGAATTAAGCACTGTTTTATATATGTTTTATAATATTATAAATCTTAATTAAAAAAGAACTAATAATTAAATTTTTATAGAAAAATTTCTACATGATAATATTTAAAAAAATAACATTGAAGCCGGGAAAATTAATTTTTAGATATAAGCGCTTAAGAAAATACCAAAATCAATAAATTTAACAACTTTAGCTATAATTACTTCCATCGTAAAAGTGAAGTATTGTAATCGTGAAAAAATCACTCTCCGATATTTTTTCAGATTTTCACATTTCAGGGTGCCTAGATGACGAAAAACATGTTTCCTCAATTCTGCTGGTCTGTCTGTCTGTTCGCGGCGTAGCAAAAAAAACTACTTATCCGAATGACTTCAAATTTTGGTCAAAAATTAAGGGTCATATGGGGATGACCTGGTAACATTTTGGTATTTGGTATGTTGGTTTTTGGTACATATAATCCAATATGGCGATACAAAAATGGCAGCCTAGTGAAGTGTTAAAAAAATTATTATTAAAAAATTACCCATAAAAATGTATCTTAATGGTACGAATCCAAGATGGTGGAACAAAACGGCGGCATAATAAAATATTTAAAAATTCAGCCTGAAAAAACTGCTTAATGGTTTGATTTCAAATTGTGTGCCATAACTAATTGTAGTATAGGGATCAACTAGTAAAATTGTGGTACTAATTCAAGATGGCCGAACAAAATGGCGGCCAAATAAAATGTTTGTAATTGTGAAAAAATCACCCCCCCAGATTTTACACATCTTTGCGGTTTTGCGTCGCTAGATGCCAAAAAATATGTCCGTCTGTCAGTCTGTCTATCAGTTTGCGGCATAACTTAAAGACTACTTACCCGATTTACTTTAAGTTTTGGTCAAAAGTTAAGGGTCATATGGGGATGACCTGGTAACATTTTGGTAAAAATCTAATGTCACGAAACAAAATAGCGGCTTGGTGAAGTCTTAAAAAAATATTATTAAAAAGCTACCCATCCAATTCACCTCAAATTTTGCAAAAACATCAAGTATTATATTGGAATCAACTGGTAATATTTTGGTATGAATCCGAGATGGCGGAACAAAATGGCGGCTTAATAAAATATTTAAAAATTCACCCTGAAAAACTGCTTAATGGTTTGTTTTCAAATCGTGTGTCATAACTAATTGTGGTATAGGGATCAACTAGTAAAATTCTGGTACTAATTCAAGGTGGCCGAACAAAATGGCGGCCAAATAAAAAGTATGTAATCGTGAAAAAATCACCCTCTCAGGTTTTTCAGGTTTTTACATTTTAGCGTACCTAAATGCCAAAAAAATATGTTTTATCAATTCCGTTAGCCTGTCTGTCGTTATGTCTGTCTGTCAATTCGCGACATAGCTTAAAGACCACTTTCCCGATTGACTTCAAAGGGTTATATTGGTATGATCTGGTAATATTTTGGTAAAAATCCAAAATGGTCAAACAAAATGGCGGCGTAGTAAAATGTTAAAAAAATTATTATCAAAAAACCGCTTATCAAATTTATTTGAAATTTTGCGTGAACATCGAGTATGTTGGAATCAACTGGTAAAATTTTGGTACGAATCGAAAATGGCGGAACAAAATGGTGAATTTAGCAAAGATATTTTTCTACAGAACGTTTCAAATACACGATAATCAACATACAAATTAAATGTTATATTCTTTGCTAATATGAAAAAACAGTACCACCAAAAAAGATTAAGATAAAATATACAATTGACTTTTTTTATAAGTCAAGCCAAATTTTCAATTTTTAAAGAACAAAATCTTGAAAACAGTAAAATTTTGATAAATATAGTGATATATAAAAAAAGGTTCAGAAGTAATTGTTAAAACTCAATGTACTAAAGTTTACCCATATATCGTTTTTGTGACATCCTGTATAAATGTAATTTTAGAGTTTTATTATTTTTGGTCAACCCGCATAACTAATTTATTTACATTCCAATAATACTTTTCAAAGTAAGGTTACTTTACTCTTGGGGCCATTTTGAATTTTTATAACTTTTGGACAACCTGTGCAAGTAAGTGAAATTCCATCATTAATTATATCGACGTTTCCTGTCAAGCAAAACTCCATAAAGAGGAATGATGTTTTCTCTTAAAATGCAATGTAATTACGTTTTTAGGTGAATATACTATATTAAAAATAAAACCACATTAAACGAATTTGCTTCAATTTTTAGTTTTAGAACTAATTATAGTTTTTATGGGTATAGAATTATATATTGTACAACAGTTTCAGCAATTTATTTTCTATTTTGTTATTGTCAATTCCAAACTGAAAGAAGTTATAAAATAGGAATTTATATAAATCGTAATTCTGACTACTTATGACGTAATTTCTCCAATTGTAATTTTATTATATAGCCGGAATTGATATGCATGCTGAAACCGGCCACAGCTTCTAATTTATAGCTTCTCAAACTCTACCACTCATGTGAACCAGAAAATAAATTGTTCTTAGGAGTGCCCATTTTCCACATTTATGAGATAAATTTCCTTTTCCGAATATCCCAAATCTCCTCGGCACTGTCCTGTTATTTTAACGTCATTTTTTATCCCCGGCAAAGCATATAATGCTCAGTTCTGATTGGTATTTGTCTGATAAACTTTAGCCCAAAAGGGCATTTATTCATTCGGGACTTCTTTTCAAAACCGTTTCAGCGCAACCTCCCTGAATAGGAGATGTATCAACAGTTTCGTAGTCATACGCTCACACAACAATGAATCTAAAAAGAGCGCCTGGCTTGCACTAAAAGAGATAATCATTTGTTTTAGATTGAAAAGAGGGCACGTATTAAAAGGATCTCTAATTATTTGCAGAAATATTGAAATAAATATAAAAGGAAATAGGAATTTCGCGGATAATATTTTGGTTTGGTATATTCTTAACGTTTCCCTACGTGGTTTTCCTGGAGGTTAATAATTGCTTAACGATTATAGTATGAAATGCGCGGTGAGTTTTGATCGACTTCTGAAACAAATAATTTTTTTTTGTAGTAATTTATTTTTTCTCTTCTGCAAAGTGACCCAAGAAAAGGTCTATTTTAAAGTGTCAGAGAACTCACTTATTTTAAATGGTACACCCTGTATACGTTAACGCCAAAAAATGGTTCATGGTTAAAATCTCCACAAATTTTTAATAATCACAAACCGTGACAGCTACAATGTTTCAAGGACTTCATTGTTCCAAAGGTTTTTCTTGGAACAATTAAGATACTTTTGGCACTTAAATAACGTTTTTAAATCCACAAATCACATTTATTTTAAATGTAATACTTTGTATATCTTATCGCCAAACGCATACTTTTATAAAACAAAGACATAATAACCTTACATTTTATTTACACATTTAAACAATATAGAGAACTTTAAACCAGCGAATAGGGTTTTTCGCAAAGAATTGAACGATATATATGCGTGAAACGATTCTCCTACTTAAAGGGTTACGTCAAATAAAGATACTATATTCTTATTTCTCAGGAGGTTCCCGATCTATTAAATAATAGAAGAAGTGTAGTACAGACATTACGGAAGATATGCCTCAAAATTCATTTAAAGGTCTATTAGTAATATTTCATACCTGCATAGAACAAAACGAACAACAAAGTTCAGTTTATTGTTCAAATATAAATATAAGTAAGGGCTCTCTAAAGAAGGGGGGATCTGGGGCAAGAATCTATGGGGAGAGACCCAGAGCAAGAATTAGTCTTGCTCTTGGACGGTATGCGACTGTATAACAGTGAAAAAATCACTCTCCAATCTTGGACTGCGTAGAGGAAAACCTTTTTAAAGGATATTACGACAACCATATCTATATAAAGCTTGGAATCCCTCCTTCAGCTGTCAAGGCTAGGATTAAGAATCGCACTATCGAGGAATTCCGTGCTGAATGGCACAAGCTAACAGGACTCAGACAGTCTAAGGCCTTCATATCAGGCCCTTATAGCCGTTCTGAGTCTAATAGACTTCTAAATCTAAACAGAGGCCAACTTAGAACCGTTACCGTGGTCCTAAATGGACACTAGTTGGTAAAATATTACCTGCATAAGATTGGACTCGACAACGATCCATATTGCAGGTTTTGTGCTGAGGTAGATGAAACTACCGAGCATCTAGTCTGTCGATGTGACGATTTAGTCAACGCCAGACTGCTTTGCTTAGGTGACACATATGTGGAACCCGAGCTTGTGGGACGTGCACGATCTGAAAGGATCCTTTCCTTTCTAAAAAGGAGTGGGCTCTTGGCCTGACACGCTTACTTGGGGGGATAGCACACTGGGCCCCAATGTCACTAAGTGCTGCCCTTTTCGGGTTCCCCACCTATGTCTAATGTGATTTTGCAATAAAACAACTGGTGTAGGTTATTTTCATAAGGTAAAGGGCCGTTTTTCTGTCGATAGGACACACGAAGGTATTCAGTGGCGGCTCTTCTATAGTGTCATTTGGTCAATGACCCCCAAAAATAATTCAAATAGAACGGAAGCTTTCACGGCTTTGGTCAATTAAGAAATCATGGTTCTTGGGATTAGACCGTGTCAAATTGGAATTACTATTCGCCTTCGATTGCACGAGTCATCTTTAGGGATCTTTACTCCACGAGATCTGAACACTGAATGAGCTCGAAGAGATTCAGGCGGGCTTTTATACCCGACCTGTGCTCGCCGAACCGTGACGCTGTGTTAACATCGGTTTCCACGTGTGATGTAGACCGTAACCCGTGTCTCTATTGAAATTTTTTGTATGTTTAAATATTTCAATAGATTCTCTAACTTTTCGTTTATAAAAACGTGGAACCGATGCTAGAACCTTGGTTTCCTTTACATTTATGAAATGGCCAGTGTTATGCTGGTGTTCAGCTACAGCTAGCCTATGTTTAAGTTGTGAATGTAGATGAAATAAAATGTCGGTAGTGCAAAAAATTAAATAACTAAAGAGTGCTAACAAACTTAATTTTGAGAAAATAACCGAATTCAAGGTAAGTGGTCGCAATTTGCCAGAACTTAGTATACGACAAAGTAGTAAAGACAAAAATAAAGAGGTTCATCGAAGCTTTCGCAAAAGTATGTACGATTTAGCTAACTGGATATGTGGTTGCGAAGTATTTAACTCATTTTACTGTTATGTTTGTTGTTTTCTAAGGACTCGTCGAACTCATTGTGGTGCAAAACCGGTGGTAAAGACTTAAAACACTTAAAAGAAAAAATAAAAAAACATGTATTTTCTGCATATCACATGAAATGTTCGGTGAACTATGCTACGGTCGGGTGTATCGAAAATGTATCCAAAAATTGTTATAATTTAAACAAAATTATAGATTGTGTAACATTTTGTGGGGCATTCGAGCTGGCACTACGTGGCCATGATGAAACTGCTTTGTCTGAAAATCCAGGGGTTTTTCCAGAGCTTATACATTTTGTTGAGGAGTTGGGCCAAGATAGACTATCCGCTTGAGCAACGTTAAGTATCGAGAAATCGTTTATAAAAGGAATGTGCGTGTAATTTTAACTAACGAACCTGTCTTTCAGAATGTTTCCAATTCAAAAGAACGAAGAGTAGATTTGAACTTCAAGAGAATTTAAAGCTCAATTTAAAGATTAGATATTTATTTTTATTTTAAGTATGCCTATTTTTAAATTTGGTATTGAACTCCCAATATAATTCACCACGAGCCGCCACTGGAGGTATTACATTTAAAATAAATGCTATTTCTGACATTTTTGGAACACTTTGCAGAACATTATTAATAATTATAATTTTAATATTTATGTTATGTCTTTTCTCTGGAATGAAAATTGTCCCGATGGTTTGCAGAAAAAATTTTTCTATATTTGTGCTTTTAAGCTGGCCCAGAGGAGAAAAGAAGCGGCTAATTGTTTTTGCCTTTTTGAACCTTATCAGGGGGATTACAATTTATACCTCAGAGTACGTATTTTCATACTACTTTACTATTATTTGTCTTAACTTATATTATTATTACTTAGGCAAATACTAAGTTTAAAAACCATGTATTGCAAATTTGTTATATTTTGTTGCAATACTCAGTAAAGGCTACAAAAATCTTCCAAATATATATTTAAGTGCCATTGTTTTTAATATAAACGAAAACCACTTTATCAATCAAATCAATTTAAACAAGATCTAAAAGTTATCTGTAAACCAAGCAAAAAAACAACTAGTGTACCTTCCTTGTTATAAAAAATTTACATCAATTAAAAATGTCAATGCATGCATACAATAATTCATGAAGGTTGAAATGGTATAAATATCCGCCAAAAATATATTACTGTATCAGTTATCCGTTTAACAAGATCATAACAACATAAAAATGAACTCCTTCGTAAGTATTTGTTTGCAATTCGAACACTTAGTTTCGTAATATTTTTATGACACAAAAAAAGTTAAATTTAGTTCAGTTTGATATATATTTGATTGTTGATATAATGCAGGTATATTTAATTCTTTAATAGGAATTAATTTACCGGTAACAATCAAAGTTACATTTTTCTAAATAGAATTTCCTGAATGCTATTTTATTTTTGCATTTATCACTAAATTCTTATATCAATTCATATATCGTGCGGTTAGTTCACTTTCCCAGATAATTCCAAAACACTCTAGCTCCGTAGCCCTTTATCCCAAACCTTCAACTTTTTTGAGAGGACAAAGTCACGATTAAAGCATAAATTCTCGATTTAAACATTGATTGTAACTACTGTTTTTTTAAAATTTGAAACCTCAGAGAAAGTGTAAACAATAGTAAATATGTTAACATTTTCCTGACGCATATTTTTCTATATAGCCGCCGTTTTCTATAATACAACGCCAATAGGCGTATTTAATTTTCTCCAGAGCCAGGTCAATACGCATTTGGCATTTCATTATTCAAAAGTATAACCCCTCGTATAATATGGTTTTAATTTTGTTAATAATTAAAATTTCGTTTATATTTCCTTTGCCCTTAAAAGAGTATCCTAAAAAACGTGTAAGGCCATCGAAGAAAATGTTTCTTTCTGTTACAAATGCCAGCCCTGGAAAAAATTATTTAACAATAGATTATTGTAAGAAAATGTGTTTTTTTTTCAAGGCTGACAAGAAAGAGTCCATTCTTGGGCTGCCAGAAATCCGCATTTGGTATTTGCAAATGTTTAGGGTTCTAAAATGTGTGGAAAAAGTATTGTCTGATTTTTATGATTATACTTTATCTGAAGAAAGGTACGAGCAGGTGCTAGAAAACATATTAGAAAACCCATAAAAAATTTATCATGTTCATATCATTTGGCAGTAGGATGGAGTGTCACCGCAAAATTTTGTTGAAGTTTGGATCTTTTTACATAACACATTCCATACATGTATAGAAAGGTATGAGCATATTAGATGGCCTACCTGTAGCCTAGATTTGGATCCCTTAGTCACCTTTTTTGAGGGGCTTTTAAAATAAAGTAAATTCAAATCTAGATTTGTCTGTTAAAAAACTGAAAATAAAAGAAGTCGAATAGTATTTTTTTGTGTAATGACAATCAGGCGTCTATTAATCTGACATTGGAAAAATTAATCTAGATTTGAAAGGATTAAAAGAATATGGGCGTTAATTATTTATAGTAAGAGGAGGACACATAGTTAATTTTCGTAGAGAAATGTTAAACCTATGTATCAAGAAGTTTTAAAGTTCGGATATAGATGGCAGTTAAACCATTTTCCCAGACTGCTCTTTCACGAGGCCTCTGAGGTAAAAAACTAGGTATTTCAGAATTTTTATCAGGACATTGTGTATAATAGAAACAAATGGAGGTAAATTGAATATGAGGTGTATGAAATTATTAGAATGCAGTGCAGAGTCTAAAGCAAAATAACAGACAGGAAGTTTTGGATGGAAATACATAACTTTATACTAGTTTTTGTCCCACACTGTATACAAACAGGACAAGCAATTTCCGCTTTTTCACTTTACTATAACTTTTGTACAAGATATTTTGTTTTAAAACTATTTTTATAAAATTTTTGGAGGTAATGAATTTATTTCCACAACCCAGTATATTTTGCTATCAACAACTGATAAGAAATATATTTTTAAGAATTTTTTTAATTTTTTAATATGTTTTACTCTATTTCAGTGCCTTGCCACCCTTTTCGCCGTTTTGGCTGTTGCTAATGCAGGATCCAACGTTATTCAAGGACCTAGCTCCAGAACTACTGTGGTTGGCCCTGACGGTAGCGCAATCTCAGCCGTCGCTCCAGGTGGCAGTATCGTCCATGAGAAAGCTGATGGAGTTGTTGCTGCCCCTCTTCATGCTGTTGCTTATGCCGCCCCTGCTGTTGCCTACTCTGCCCCTGCTGTTGCCTATTCCGCTCCTCTTGCTGCATCGGCCCCTGTAGTATCCGCTTACTCTGCTCCCTACTTATCAGCTGCCCCGGTAATATCCGCCTACTCTTCCCCGCTAGTATCCGGAGTTGTAAGTCACTCAGCTGTTGACACTGTTGTTGCCGGACCATCCGGTTCCATTGCCACTGGCAGAACTGTAGCCTCCCCATTAATAGCACCCGCTGGAGTTGTTTCCGTTTATTGAGCAGTAGTTTTCGGTTTATATTTGTCATTTCATAAAATGTAGATACCTTCAAATATATTTATTTTGAAATAGTTAAACACTTTATTTAAATCACATAAAGTTTAAATGAAAATATGGCTTAACTTTAACTTCGAAGTTTGTAAGATAGCTACACAGAATCCGATTGGTTAGCATAAGGTCAAGAAAGTAAATTGTGTTTACTAAGTTCTTCACTGAATTATCCATGAAACACGTCAACAAAAGAATCCTATATGAAATTGAAAATTCCTGACTATATTGGTCAAATCTAATCTAATTTGTATTTAAAACATTTATGCATTTTCGCAAATCTAATAGATTCTCTTCAATCTTAAGGAAAATAATGGATTTGAGGTAACTTGAAGACGGCAGTTTAAAAATTCGTAGTCAAGTGAAAGTATCACTATCAGCATTAGATAGGTCATAAATACGCTGGGTGTTATAATATATAAACACAAAAAAAAATCAATTATTACCCTGAAAGTCTTAATTTAACAATTTTTTAAATAAAACACAATGTCTCGGTTTCGTTCAAATCTTTTTGTCACCTCGAATGTACTGGCTCCGCCAACGGGTACTGAACACTTATTTATGGCTTTATCAGTATTTTTGGAGAAAACGAAAATAGCACTCACACTACACTACTCATGTTGCTTTTTCCGTTAAATTTAAAAACGTCAGTTTTCAATCGTTGGTTTTAAAGGGGTAGTTGGTACTCCACCTAGTTGAGCCGTATGTTAGTAGCGCTCTTATATAAGATTTGTAAAGGGTAATTTTGATGTTATTTTTAAGTTTACTTTTATAATTTAAAAGAGGATAGGGTAGTGCTGGCATTCTATGAGCCTTTTTAATAGAATATTCAGTGTTTGCAGCCGATCTGAGTTTTCTGTCAGAAATCAATCCTAAATATTTTGCTTGTTTACCCCAGTTAATTTTGGTACTTAATATTTTTATTTAAGGTATGTCTATTTGTCTTTTCTAGAATGAGAGAAAAGTATAGATTGAGGTTTAGGTTTATTTTTTATTTTTTCATCCAATTCTCAATAAGGTTAATATGCCTTTGTAGTCTAGAGGCTACAAAGTTTGGTATTTTGGCGAAAGCACAGACGGCTGTATCGTCCGCGATAAGATACAGGTTTGTAAACTTTCCTTTGGGGATATAGGCGGTGTACAAATTAAATAGAATTAAATAGAAGGGGTGAAAGTGGAGAGCCTTCGGGGACTCTTGCCCTCATGTTCCTTGTGGTGGAAGTAAAACCATCTATTGTTACAAAAAATTCCCTGTCTTTTAGGAAGGACTGGGTTGCTTTGATTAAATAATTTGAGATGTCATGACGAATAAGCCAAGAGCTTTTTTGTGTTCAGATTGTTGATAGTTTAGACGTGGGCGGAGCCTTTTACTGGGGACGTACCTATACGAGTTTGGCTGTAAATTTCCAAAATTCTCAAAATTCTGTTTTCATAGTCCATGTCCGTGGTTTGACTCTATAAATGAGACTACGGTGACAAAGAAGTTCAGATTTTCTAAATATGGAAACCTTCCCCTCGACATCAGGGAAAAAATCAAAATAAAAAATAGGCTTAAAATTTTGCCTTTAGCATAGAAGCCAATAGGGCAACCTCAGAATTTAAACTCTTATTAAAAGAGCTCTACAAACAGTAATGGGAAGGAAAATTAAACAACCTTAACTCTAAGAAAAATATTTTCTCGAAAATTTCAAAAAATCTGATATCAAAGACAATAATATCCCAGCTAGCATTAAAGTAGCTGCAACTGTTTCGACTACTACTCTTTAAGAGTTTTTACGTCTTTATTACTAATAATCCTACTATATATCAACAAATCCTTTGAAATTGGAAAAAGGAATTGACTCCAAGGTCGTCATTTCTTTTCCGTTACATAATAGTAATTATTCAGAGTCACTGTTTCTAATCTGTTTACTAAATTAAAACTTTTGAGTATCAGAACCTTCTAGAACTTTGCAGAGACTACTCCATTTCGGAGATAGGGGGCGCTGGTACGAGATTCGGTCCGTGATTTTATAAGGACAGTGGCAACAATAGGGTAACCAGTTTTGGATTGGTTCGGCCCTATTGCTGCTAAAATCGTTTTGTTAATTTTTCGCCGACGTGGGTTTCTTAAGAGGTTTGTTGTTTTGGTGTCCCATTTTATTAGTTTTTGTGATTATTAAAATTAATATTGATTCAAACAAGAAGTTCTCAGCCATTGGTCATATGGAGAAATGTATTTAAGTCTGGTTCGCCCGTTTTTTGCTTGTAATTATAAAATGTTTGTGATGGATGTGTAAATGACTATGACCGTAGTAAATGTCTTAAGTTTAAGTTTCCTCCAAGAAAAGTTAATACATATTGAAGATTATTCTATTTTGGTTTTATTTTGCTGTAAAAGACAATATTGTTTCATTTCTTAGTGTATGTTTTACTTCATTCAGCACCTCAATTTGAGGTAAAAGCTCTCTAAGATTAGCATACAAGAAACTTTATTTTGTAGGCTTTCTTCAGTACATATATCCGTACTAAATTCACTTGGCAGACAACTCTCATTAATCGTTTGCACAAACATTGTAATTTGTTAAAAATCTAAGTGAAAAATTAAGTTTGTACTAGATAGTTCGAATAGATTATTAAAGTAAAACATTAACATAACCCTACATTTACAACTGACGCTGACAGAGGTTGTTAATATAGAAGTAGATTAATTTAGTCATATTTTGCGAAAAACTAACAATAATATGGGCACCCCCCATTTAAACCTTTAGAAATTTTGCAGCAATTTGGCGGATGGGCTTCTATTGTCGACACTGCTCTTCTAAAGTCATTGTAATTCGGTCTATAGCTATTAATTAGTTGTGTATGTGTTGTGTTATCGTCTACGAGTAACAAGTTAAAATGGTTCACAATGGCTTCACAGACCATAAGAAAAAAAAGTAGCTTTCGTCACTCAGCTACATTTTATAGAAAATTAAAAATAACACGACTTGGTTATGTCATACCTAACCTAAAGCGGTATTTTAAGGAAGCGTATTTAAAGAATCCGAAACTATAAAAGCGCATAGGAGCAGTGCTAGAAACTTGATGTTAAGTAATTTTCTCAATAAAGTAATGTAGTCAACCTAAAAGTTAAAGTCCAATAGAACGCCATTGTTTATTTTCATCTCCCCTATAAAAATTTAGTCATGATGCTTGTTTTTGTGAGCATAAAGATTAAAAATTCATACAAATTAAACATTTTTACTATTTATAATAAGTTGTTTAATGATAATAATTACTATTTAAACCAAAGTCCAAAATTACATTTTTGAGATTTAAATTGCCCAATATATTTGACCAAAATGTAATCAAAGTTAACGAATTTTAAAGGCGCTTAATTTGTTTACGACTATCATCAGCATATTCACCAGAGAAATTGTCTGCGTTTTAATTTTAGGTCCTTAGCATAGCCAGAAAACTAAGTAAAATGCATATATCCTACCTTAAATACCAATAAGGTACCTATTCTATATTCTATACGCTCTACACCATATTCCCAATTTGAATGTTTGTAGTCGCCATCACTGTTTTGTTTGTATTAAAACGAACCATACATATTTTTAAAACTGATTAAATTAAGTCAGAATAAGGAAGGGACAAATAGGGTGAATTATTACTATTCAGCTACTTAAATGGAACTATACAATAACGTACTATCTACATAATAGTCAAAGTCACACTTACATGTTATTCACGTTAGTTACGCTAAAATTGATCCCCATTTTGGAAATAGCAGAAAAATACCCAGATTTTTTTCGCAAGTGGATGGTTGTAAAATATTTTCATCAATGGTTACAATAAAATCAAAATTCTGCAACTTAAGCATTTCAGAAAGTAATAATTTTGATTTTGTTCCATTAAGAACTAGCTTGTGAAGGCGAGGCACTTGAACAATCGCATCTAAATCCGCATTTGATGTCCCTTATAACATTCAATATTTGACCCTGTGAAAACTAGTGGTAAAGTTGGACATCGTCTGCATACTGATGCGACCTGCAAGTCTTGAAAAACTCTCCCAAATCAGAGGGTATAAAAAGAGAACAAAAGCGGTCCAAATATGCTGCCTTGGGCAACAACTTGGCTCATATGCATATATTTCGAAAAAGTAGAGTTCAAATGCACTCTCTGCATTCTATCATCTTTTCATACCTATATAGAACAAAATGGACAACACATTCAAAATTTAATTTAATTTTGTTAATTTTTTTAAATTAATTTTTTTTTTAAATATATGAAAATACAAGTTAAGATGATTGTGCATTAAAATAATTGGTGTAGGGTATTTTCATAGGGTATAGGGCCGTTTCTGTCGATTGGACATACGGGATAATACATTGAAAATATTACTTAGGCAAATACTACGTTTAAAAACCATGTAGTGCAAATTTGTTATAATATTTTGTTGCAATACTCAATCTAATGCAAACCAAAACAACTTTATAATCAAATCAATTTAAACAAGCTTTAAAAGTTATCTGTGAACCAAGCAGAAAAAAAACTAGTGTACCTTCCTTATTATAAAAAATTTACATCAATTAAAAATGTCAATGCATGCATATAATAATTCATGAAGGTTGAAATGGTATAAATATCCGCCAAAAATATATTACTGTATCAGTTATCCGGTTACCGAGATCATAACAATATAAAAAATGAATTCCTTCGTAAGTATTTGTTTGAAATTAGAACTCTTGTAATAATATTTTTTTATGACACAAAAAAAGTTAAATTTAATTCACTTTGATATATATTTGATTGTTGATATAATGTTGGTAAATTTAGTTCTTTAATAAGTATTAATTTACCTATAGATATAAATTTGGAAAAAAGAAAATTAATAACTAAAAACATGAAAAGCGCAAATGTTTTTCTTAGTTGTAACAGCTAGATAAATAGTAATAGACTAATATCCTAAGATTTTTGTAAGTCCTTTAACTTTCAAAAATAGTAAGCAGAATTTTTTATGTATAGAGATTTTTTGTACACAGAGTAGAAGAAAAACTTGTAGCAATCAAAAGTTATATTTTTCTAAATAGAATTTCTTGAATACTATTTTATTTTTGCATTTATCACTAAATTTTTATATTCATTCATATATCGTGCGGTTAGTTTACTTTTCCAGATAATTCCAAAATACTCTAGTTCCGTAGTCATTCTTCGCAAACCTTCAACTTTTTTGGCCAAAGTCACTATTAAATCAAAAATACTCGATTTAAACATTGATTATAACTGATGCTTTTTTAAAATTTGAAACCACAGAGAAAATGTTAACAATGGTAAATATGTTAACATTTTCCTGACGCAAATTTTTCTATATAGCCGCCATTTTCTATAATACAATACAACGCCAATAGGCGTATTTATTTTTTTCCAAAGGCAGGTCAATGCGCGGTATGCAAAAGCATATCCCCTCGTATAATTAGGGTTTTAATTTTGTTAATAATCTTCGTTTGGATTTCCTCAGCCCTTAATAGGAAACCCCCTAAAAAAGTGTTAGGCCTTCGAAGAATATGTTTCTTTCTGTTACAAATGCCAGCCGTGGAAAAAATCATTTAACAATTAATTACTGTAAGAAAATGTGCATTATTAAGTCCTTTTTTTCATGGTTGACATGAAAGAGTCCATTCTTGGGCTGCCGGAAATTCGCATTTGGTATTTGCAAATATTTAGTGTTCTCAAATGTGTGGAAAAAGTATTGTCTCATTTTTATTATTGTACTTTATCTGCATATATCTGAGCAGGTGCTAGGAAACCTATTACAAACCCCACAAAAATCTGTATCATGTTCATATCATTTGGCAGTAGGATGGAGTGTCACCGCAAAATTTTGTTGAAGTTTGGATCTTGTTACATAACACATTCCATACATGTATAGAAAGGTATGACCACAGTAGAGGGCCTGCCTATAGCCCAGATTTGAGTCCCTTAGTCACCTTTTTTGAGGTTCCTTTAAAATAAAGTAAACTCAAATCTAAATTTGTCTGTTAAAAACTGAATATAAAAGAAGTCGAAAAGTAATTTTTTGTGTAATGAAAATCAGGCGTCTATTGATCTGACATTGGAAAACTTAATCTGGATTTGAAAGAATTAAATGAATATGGGCGTTAATTATTTATAGTAAGCGGAGGACACATAGTTAATTTTCGTACAGAATTGTTAAACCTATGTATCAAGAAAGTTTTAAAGTTCAGATATAGATAATGGCAGTTAAACCATTTTCCCAGACTGCTCTTTCATGAGGCCTCTGAGGTAAAAAACTAGTTAGCTACGGTATTTCAGAATTTTTTATCAGGACATTGTGTATAATAGAAACAAATGAAGGTAAACTAAATATGAGGTGTATGAAATGATTAGAATTCAGTGCAGAGTCTAAAGCAAAATAATAAACAGGAAGTTTTGGATGGAAATACATACATTTGCACGAGTTTTTGTCCCACACTGTATACAAACAGGACAAGCAATTTCTGCTTCTTCACTTTACTATAACTTTTATACAAGATATTTTGTTTTAAAACTATTTTTATAAAAGTTATGGAGGTAGTGCATTTATTTCCACAACCCTGTATATTTTGCTATCAACAACTGATAAGAAATATATTTTTAAGAATGCTTTAAATTTTTTATTATACGTTTTACTCTATTTTAGTGCCTTGCCACCCTTTTCGCCGTTTTGGCTGTTGCTAATGCAGGATCCAACGTTATTCAAGGACCTAGCTCCAGAACTACTGTGGTTGGCCCTGACGGTAGTGCAATCTCAGCCGTCGCTCCAGCTGGCAGTATCGTCCATGAGAATGCTGATGGAGTGGTTGCTGCCTCTCTTCATGCTGTTGCTTATGCCGCCCCTGCTGTTGCCTACTCTGCCCCTGCTGTTGCCTATTCCGCTTCTCTTGCTGCATCCGCCCCTGTAGTATCCGCTTACTCTGCTCCCTACTTATCAGCTGCCCCGGTAGTATCCGCCTACTCTTCCCCGCTAGTATCCGGAGTTGTAAGTCACTCAGCTGTTGACACTGTTGTTGCCGGACCATCCGGTTCCATTGCCACTGGCAGAACTGTAGCCTCCCCATTAATAGCACCCGCTGGAGTTGTTTCCGTTTATTGAGCAGTATTTTTCGATTTATATTTGTCATTTTATTAAAAATATATTTGTTTTGAAATAGTTAAACATTTTAATGTAACCACATAAAGTTTAAATGATAATATGGCGTAACTTTAACTTCGAAGTTGGTAATATAGGTACATGTTAAAAAGAATCCGATTGGTTAGCATAAGGTCAAGAAAGTAAATTGTGTTTACTCAGTTCTTCACTGAATTAGTCATGAAACATGTCAACAAAAGAATTCTATATGAAATTGAAAATTCCTGACTATATTGGTCTAATCTAATTTAATTTATATTTGAAATATTTATGCATTTTCGCAAACCTAATAGATTCTCTTTAATCTTAAGAAAAATAATGGCTTTGAGGTAACTTAAAGCTGGCAGTTTAAAAATTCGTAGTTATCTGAAAGTATCACTATCAGCATTAGATAGGTAGTGAATACGTTTGGTGTTATTATACATACTCTGTTGGTACGCTACAGTCAGGTGGCCCCAGAAAATTGACTCCAAATGTGAAAGTTTAAGACTATTTGGAGTCCAAGCAATTGTTCCGTTGCGTCCAGATTAATAGATAAATTTGAAATTTGGTGTCGAAGTAAGTTGAGGTATCTTTGACCATTTAAACATTGACAAAAGTTCTTCTTGTTTTTTTAATTCGCTCGTGTTTTCTTGGATTTCCAGTTGCCTAGTAGTGTTTATTGTGATGGTTGAAGATGCATGAAGTTGTAAAAGAAGCTTCGTATCTCCGCAATTTGTTTTTAAATACGTCATGGCCAGGAGCGTGCGGTAAAATTTTAAGAAAGGGAAGCAATTTTTAGAAACTTACCTGTTTGTAATATAATTTGATTCTTCAATCATTTTTTGCAAATTCGTCAACGACGTCATCATAAAAACGTCGATGCTCCGACATATTTTGGAGAAGTTTATTTTCAATGGACAACAGCGATGTATGCGAAAGTCTCTCCTGCCTCGTTGAATTTCTCACGAAATTTCTTATACGTTTAAGTATTGAAAAATTGCTTTCTACTAATGAACTTGTGCCGGGTATTGTCAATATTAATTCACACAATTTCGACACTTCGGTGTAGGCATCTTTCAGCTCCTCGTCTTTTAAAAATTGCATTGACATTAGCGTTATTTTTTGCGCTAATGTCATCAGTTTCGTAAATCACTTTTAGTTCAGATCGCAGTAACACTCGGTTGAAGAACTGGCCATAATGAAGAAGAAGAGATTTAAACTTATCATCTGGAAAAGTTTTTCCTTTAAATGCATCAAAATTGCAGAGCTCGAGGAATTTAAAATCATTTAAACCGTTAAATCTATAGTTTATATGTTGCTGAATTCGATAGTTTGAACATTGATTTGAACTGTTTGAACATCTCCGACCTTATCTGTTCGAAGACGCTTGGCTTGTGGCTCTACATTTAACGTCATCGATTTCTCCCAAAATAGGTCCAAATCATCTCTTTTTTGAATTAACATGGACTTAAAATCATCCACTTTTTTTAGGCAAAAAGCAATATCATTTGTTTTAGTTTGTAATATATTAAAAACATTGTCCGAGAATAGAAATATTTCTGAAAATATGTTCAACAAATAATTAAAATTAAAATCTCGTTTCAAACAGTCTAAAAACCCCCTCGAACTATTTATTGCTTCTGAGTCCCACGTTTCATTATTCTCTATTATATTCTCAAATAGTTTAATCAGTGATTCACGATTTTCAGATACTGTTAACACAAGTCTTCCATTATAGTTCCACTTAGTAGGAGCTACTTTGGGCATTCGTTTGTGGACAATGGAGTCCAAAGCTTGTGTACGCTTTGTTGACTTGGAAAAAAAGGAGCCATGCCACTTAAAGTAACAAAAAATACTTTACACTCTTTAATGTGATTGATGGACTGGGATAAAACTAAATTTAATTTACGAGCAAAACAATGGACAAACACAGCACTTGGGAAAGTTTCTCGAACTTTAGCTTGCTGACCCCCTAACTGTCCTGCCATCACTGCAGCTCCGTCATAGCTTTGAACAACAAATTTTTTCTCTCCATTAATTTCTTTAGTAACGTTATAAACTACTGTATATAATGCCTCTGCTGTACGATTTTCGGACACATTCTTAAAACCTAAAAATCGCTCTTAAATACTTCCGTCTGCTTTAACGTAGCGTATTACTATAGATAATTGGCTAAAATTAGTGATATCAGTTGTTTCGTCCAGAACAATAGCAATGAACCGCGCATCGCCAATCTCCTGTTTAATTCTTTTTAAAATAATGGTTTCAACAGCGGAAATTAAATCATTCTGGATTCGAATCGACGTTCCGCGAAAAACGCTAGACTGCTCTAAATGATTTTTTAAGCAATCATCATATTTAGTCATTAAACTAAGTAAATTTTGGAAATTTCCTCTATTTGAAGAAACCGTTGTTTCGTCATGACCTCTAAATCCCAATTCATGCTGTCCGAGAAAACAAACAACATCGATAAGTCTTCTTAATATTTGTCTATTTTTATCGACTAGTTCATTGTGTTGGTGGTGACTAATTTCCAACTGTTTATTAAGGGCGTGTTCAATTCTGGTTTTGCCGAAGACTTTTTCTTTTATGACGACCTGCAAATACGCTTTGGGCATAATGTGTCTTTTTACAGCTTTATGGAAATTGTTTAAATCGGAAAAACCAGGTTTATTCCAGAGACATTTTTCGTTTTCAAAAAGTAAACATAGCCAACAAAATAATTTACTTCTATTTTCACACCCTGTTAGCCATTTAAATTGTTCGTATTGTTTTTCCAGATAAAAATGTCTAATTTTTTTCATTTTTGTGGTTAAATTTTTCATAGGCGGTTTTGTCCTTCCTTTGAAAATTATTTGAAGCTTATCAGCGAAGTTTATGTTGAAAATTCCTTTATTATTAAGACACACACCACACATTCACACACACTCTTCTTACTAAATTCTCCACTATTTTCAACGTTATTACCGACAGCCGAAGTTGACGGTATTTGCATATCCACGTCCGTATTATTGTCTTCCCTATCGCACCATGCACCATGCTCCATGAGACGTACGTATCACACAACACACGGATAGCCGTTCAAACAAAGAACCTACTCCAATGATAGCTTCTTACACCATTTAAAGCACGCGACTGACATGCAAAAACTGCAAACAGCCGGTGGAAAGTTCAATAACCTCTGGCTCGGTTCACAGGAAATCAAGCATACAGGATTTAGCTGCAGAGAAGCTAGCGAACCGCATAGGTTCTATTCGATATTCTATTGTGGCTGGGTCGGAGTCAAGGCCGCATTTATTATGGGCTTGATAGCATTTTTAATATAAACTAAATTAATAGTTTCCTATTTCAATAATTACATTTTAGAAGATGTTTTCTAATTTTTTTTGGGGAAGCACTGCTTCCCTTGCTTCCATGTACTGCACGCTACTGAATGGCATGGTCCCGAATTCTTTTTCTTGTGAACTTCTTTTTTTGTCACGCAAAGATTTTGTTTTTTCAAATAATTTTTTTATTCTTAAAAAAGTATTTCTTTTGCATTTTCTTGACTTTTGTAAAAAAAACTAACAATTTATAATCGTTCCTCTAATGAATATTTCATTTTGTTAGAACTTGACAAAAACTCTAACGACAGTGATAGATAGTAACTCTTACCTACAGGTAATTAGTATCTATATAGGCCGTGAAAATTAATGCATTTTTTTCGTATAAAAGAACATATTGTAGTAATATTAATCAATAACATATATCGTAGTATACTTAAAAAAATGGTCGCTTTTCAAATATGAGATAAAAAATTGGGTATAAAAAAACAAAGATGCCCGTCCTAGCTTTTTGTTTGCGGTTCAGTTGTTTTCTTAATGACATTTTTGAATTTTACGGAAAAAGTTACATCGAACTGCTACTTTCGTTTTCTCCAAAAATACAGTGAAATTGAAAAATAAGTACCTATTTAGTCCTCGTAACGGTTACCCTGAACGAAACGAACGAAGTGCCCCTATAGTTACTTTTAACACAATTCAAAAATAAATGTACATAATAAAATCATAAAACAGTTTAATACATTTGTTAAGTGCGCTTTAATATGTTAGACATTTTATATTTGTATACTAATTATTAAATAATATTATTCTGGCAAAGTTAAAAATATTTACAATATTCCCTTTTCTAAATAATTTTTCTTCGGTGTGTTTCGCAAATTATAAATTAAGTCCCATATAAAAACAATATTTTATTTTAATATATTGAAAAACAAATACATTATTAGGGTAATCTACTTTTAAAGGACACCCAGTACTTAACCTTTTTATTTGAACAATACTATCGTTTTCTTTAAAGTAAATCAATCAAACACACTTAGACAATATCTGTGTGTCAAATATAATCCAGGCGGAAGAAAAACTGGTGTAACTGCTTGTAAACTACTTTGATTAATTAAAACTATCAAGGAATTGTAACAAAGAAATAACTGTCTTAATGTAAAAAATATGATGCGACTTTTCAGCGAACTGATATATCAAAAATATATGGGTTCAACGAAAGTAAAGCGACCGCAGCAATGAGGTGTATGTTGATAGTTATTTACATGCCAAGGTAGGTAAGTGCTTTCCTCCCGCGGATAGTTTGATTCCCGACGTGAAGCGGAAGACATTAAATCTAAGGGAAAAAAGCAAAAAACAACAAAACAAAAAAAAAATTTTAGAGTCACAAATTTATATACCGATTATAAAAAATATAACCTGATTAGCGTTACCATTATGATATTAAAAGATGGAAACTGAGGGCAGTATTTCACGAGATATGTTAGAATCTAAGTGCGGATCCAAAGATCACCAACATTATGAATCAAATCAGAAAACACAGTGAATACCAAAATGTTAGGTGATTCTTTTATCGAGTAATTAAATATCGATAGGCTATTTACAAATATACAGGGAGAAAGAAAATATTTTTTTTATTATATTACGCAATATTATTAAGATAGCCACTTTTTTGGTTGGCAAAAACAAAAATACACAAAATGGCAAGCGCCTTAATAAAGTCGGAAGGCGGTTTGAATCCGTAGAACAATCAGGATATGATATGTGGGCTGTATACACTTAATGAAAGTGAGATTTTTTATCAATCACCAAAAATTATGAGCCCCGCTTGACCTAAAAATCTAACCACTTATACAGTGTCATTTATTTAAATGCGGGCCACCCTTGTGCAAAGAAAACTTGTTTTTTTTGTATTGTGATAACAAAAAAAATTTATTTTGCAAAAATATAACACACTTTTGTTAAAAACACAAGGTAATTAGTTATTACTTCCATCGTGAGATTTTTTCAGATCTTTACGTTTAAGTGTCCCTAGATGCCGGAAAACATGTTTTATCAATTCTGTCTGTCTGTACGTATGTTGTTTCCGGCATGGCTAAAAAACTACTTATCCGATTTCTTCAAATTTCAGTCTATATATATATATATATATATATATATATATATATATATATATATATATATATATATATATATAATAGCCTGTATTTTTCGTTAGTTCCGAGTTTCTAGTAAAGTGATTTTACCGATTTTTATATATCAAATTTTGTCTTATAAATTATTTACTTATTTTAAACATGCTTTAAAATTGGAACAAGTATTCTATAATTATTTATTTATTGCCTACAAAATTACAAATGTACTAAAAAAGCAAAAGAATGGTGTCAAATCTAATAAAAAAAAATTTAATTTAAAATTCACTGGCAAATATCCAGGAACCAGTGACAAAAGCTCTAAGAATCGGTATAAGGAATGTACAGAAACTTGTGCATGAAACAAAAAACATAATTTACTTCCCCAGAAGATTAAGAAATGTACACGAAAAAATCTAAAGGCAAAAGACTTAAGTTACAATGCAAAAATGGATATTCATAATGCAATTTATGATTTATACACGTCAAAGACTAATATAATCCTTCAGAAACTTTTTAATATTATAGACTAAAAAATATCATCATCACTTAAAAAGTCCTCATCTTCTGAGTCTTGCTCAAATGGCGCAATGATCATTGGTGTTATTTCGACATCTAGAACTCGTTCGCGATTCCACCAATCCCATATTAATTTCTACGTATGTTCCAATAATATTCTTCCAAGTACTCCGGCGTAATATAATTTAATGAATCTTGCCAAACAATTTGCACTTCATCTGATGTAAGACCATCGTTCACGTGTTTTTCATAAAATGCTTTTGCCCCAGCCTATACTAATTCTATTGCGTGGCAATGGTATGGCGGCAGTCGAAAAACTTCATGTCCATTTTCCCGTAATATTTCATCTACGGCATATATTGTTAGTTTTTTAATAGATTTTGCCATTAAAAGAAGTTCTAGTTTCAGCATATTGGGTAAAGGATTCTGTTTTTGTTTTATTAGCCAGTCATAAATATCACTTTTCTTCCAGGAAGAAGTAGGTTGTTTATTTAAGATTCTTGAATGATAAAATGCATTGTCCAGGATGATTAAACATGGAGCATCTAAATTGTTCTTTTAACCTCTTTTCAAACAGTTCACAGTTCATATTATCATGGTAGTCCATACTTTTGGATGTTGAAGAAAACAGTAAACTTTCACCTGGGAGAAATCCTGTTGAAGAACCTGCATGCAAAATGATTGAACTGTTTTACCGTCCTACATCCCTTTTTTCTCTTGACACTTTTTCAGACTCGTCCTGCCGAGATTTCTAACCACTTCCATTAGAAAATATCCAAGTCTCGTCTAAAAATACCACTTTTCTAAATTTTGAATTAACATTTTCCGTGCATTTCTTTAAAAACTGTATACGCTGACTTGCTATATGTGGCAGTTCGCATAAAAATCTTCGACTACAGTCCTTTTTATATGGAAAACCCAACATTTTTATTTTTTGACAACGATTTTTCCAATTTCCAATATACCTCGATTTTTTAAAGCTTCTTTTAAAACCTGAAGGGTTATATTAGTTTTTGACGTGTATAAATCGTAAATTGCACTACGAACATCCATTTTTACATTGTCACTTAAAACTTCTGTCTTTGGCTTTTTTCGTGTATATTTCTAAATCTTCTTCGGTAGTAAATTATGCTTTTTTTCATGCACAATTTTCTGCACAGTCCTTATACCGATTCCCAGATCTGATTGCTACTTCTCCTGGATATTGAAAATGACTTTTTATTTTCGTAATATTTTATTAGATTTAATACCTTTTTTTCGCTTGATGATGCAAAAAACCCGAAAATTGTTTTCTATTACTCATATTGTCACTGACTTGTCAATATGACTTTGAAGTGACATCTCTCAAAGATTTTTGCAACTGCTATCATATTTTTTGATATGATAATATCATAGGTCTATCTAATTCATCTTCCGGATTTTATGCGGAAGATATGATTACACGTAATAAAAGAAAAACAAACTTAAAAAGTTTGTCGTTGATAGATCGTATGACCCGCACGATAACACTGCTTTTGACTATCGTAGAATTATTTCGGATATGCAGTAATATATTAGTTGCATTTCGTGATTTTAAAAATTTTAGTTATCCACAGTTTTATCCCGATTTGATTTCAAAACCGTGGCTTAGTATAGTTTATAAAAATAACATAGAAAATAAAATTAAACTGTTCTCCAGTTTCATAAACGAGATTTTTAATATCCATGCTCCAGTAATAACTGTACGAGTCACGAAGCCAAGGGCACCTTGGCTTCGTCAGTATCGATGGACTAAAACTAATGAAGGATCCAGATAGAGTCTACCAGATCGCCGGATAATTGGGACCGTAATAGGTGGTTGAGAAACCTGACACTTGGTGCCATTAGAAGGCGGAAGAAAGAGCACATTGATGGGGTGGCTAGGGAGGGCACCAGTAGAAAACTCTGGAAGACCCTCAGAGATATGAACGTTCGTCAAAACAATTCGCTCGAGGTGCCTGAGAGACTGAGAGATGTTGAGGACCTAAGTAAGTATTTTTCTTCGGTTTTTCGGGAAAGTGACTGCCGTGAGATGATCGGTGTTTATTGGAATAAGGAACCACACTCGGTGGCCACTTTTCAGTTTAGGATGGCCAGTGAGGCATAAATTAATAACGCGATATGGGATATACAATCAAATGCATCTGGTCCTGATGGCATATCTTTATCAATGCTAAAATACTGCTGCCCCTTTTTATTGCCCTTTCTGACCAATCTTGTCAATGTCTGCCTAGAAAAAAGTTATTTTCCCTCGTCTTGGAAGTTGTCAAATGTTCTAGCTCTGCCAAAGATCAGCAGACCTGAGATTTGCGACCTATTAGTTTGCTGTCGGTTGTGTCCAAAATACTCGAGAGAATAATCTACAGACAAGTGAACGAATATTGCAGATCTTACAAAATAACCCCGTCATGTCAATCTGGCTTTCAAAAAGGTTATATCACTGCTGCAGCTCTCTCTGGTGTTCTGGATACTGAGGTGGGGGACTTGGATGCTGGTCGTGTCTCGGGGCTGATACTGTTGGACTTCTCTAAGGCATTTGACACTATAAGTCACTCACTTCTGTGCACGAAGCTGGATCATTACGGTTTTGATCATTCCGCTGTTAGCTTTTTCGGGTCTTACTTGTCTGATAGAACACAAAGACTGGTACTTGACGGAAAAATATCTTCCTGTCTCCCAGTAAAATCGGAAGTACCGCAGGGTTCAATACTGGGTCCCCTATTGTTCCTCATATATTCGGCAGAAATTCTCAAGAACATCAATAGCTGCTCATATCAGGCTTATGCTGATGACATTCAAATAGGTTTTAGTTTCATGCCTCTTGAACATCACGTTGCCGAATATATTGTAAATAAACAATTGGAACGCATTAACAACCTCTCTGAACTTCACAATCTTAAACTAAACCTATCAAAGTCTGTTGTAATGTACTTTGGGGGTCTGAGGGCGGACAGAGTTAAACCAGCCATGGACTTGCAGATAGCGGGTATGTCTCTTTAAGTTGAAAACGTGGTGAAATTTCTAGGACTATTGATAGATGATTACTTAAAATTCACGCCATATATTAATTGTCTGCTGCAAAAATCTTTTGGAAATTTGAAACTTTTATACGCTAATCGACATGTGTTATCGAAGAAACTCAAAACTGTATTATGTTTTGTTTAAGTAATAAAATGCAATATTAACTCTTATAAAAGCAGTATTTTTGCCAATATCAGTAATCACAAAATCTACTGTCGAGAGTAGCAAAGCTGTCAAACGCGCTTTCTATAGTTTAATGACTGATCGCTTTTAAAGGTAAACAAAGGGGTCTATCCTTTTTATATGTCGTTGGTTTTGACGCATAGATAAACTATTTTAACGTTTCGAAATGTCACACTTAAAGATTTGTCAACGGGACAAGTTTTAGTTGAAATAAGAAAAGATGTGAGTTTTTTTGGTAAATTCATGGTTACAAAGATGTAAAGAATGAAGTAACTGCATATTCGAAAAATTTCTACTATACGAAAAAAATCTCTAAAGATACCATTCTTCTATATTTCTCAGGGATAGCTGAAACTTTAAAGCTATTAAGCATTTGGAGAAGCTGTATGTATTCTGTTGCGTTTATACGTGAAAGTAAAATAAACGTAGACATTAAATTTCCTCAGGTTAGGATAGGTTATTACAGAAACTACTCTGTCGGCTAATACCACGACCGGTATTGAATTACACTGTTGATTCCACTTTCCTTGGGAGAAATAATGTTAATATATGTCTGTTTTATGTTACACCAACATAACAACAAAGATACCGGATCCCTGTTCCTGCAGACGGGGAACATTGTTTAATTCTCTGAATGTTTTGTTCATGAATTACCAAATATATTTTCCTCTTTTAAAAATATTAAATTTATGAATGCCGGAGAGCATAATAATTGTAGATAGGAAAGGACATAAAAATATTGGACATTCCTATTCTAACTTTCAGGTATTTTTCCGACTGTTTTTGTTGGATGGTAAACGAGGTGGGTACCGTTGGTATCGCTCCTTAAAAAACAAAGACAGAAAAGTGTATTATGTTTTTAATTTTTTTCTCTTTGTATTAATTCTAAATGCCTAAAGGGTCAATATTTCTTCGCTTGTAGCTATGAAACTAACCAAGCCAAATTTAAGGGTGGTGCACAAAATATAATAAAAAAACCCGTACTATAGGTAGAATAAAAAACAAGTACTATGTCAGGTTGTCCCTGTGGACTCTGGGTGCGTGTATTAATCATGTGCGTGACTTTAAGTGATCTTATTTTAGTCTTATTATAACCCCGACGGCCATTTTTGGTTAACAAACGTCCGCTAGTCCGATATATATGCTATACATCTATCTGTAAAAATTTGATTTACAAAAAAATTAGCAATTTAAAAAGAATACTAGACGTTTTTTTAGACAGCTGCTGAAATATTTCTCTTAAATAAATTACCACATTAAAAGTTACAAGAAACTGTGAAACCTGTAATTAAAAATTTTAAGCAGTTCAGAAGTTATCCGAAAATAATTTTTGTCATTTTTTTTAATTACCTCAATAAAACATACCTTCTGTATTTGAAAATAAAATTACGGGGAAAACATAATTTTTTCACAGATGACTATAAATAAATGGCGCCCCTAAAAGTTACATAGAACTGTAAAAACGGTATATAAACATTTTAAGTAGTTCAGAAGTTGCAGGAAAAAAAAGAATTTTTTTGAGAGCTGTCACAATATTTTCATAAAATAAATTACTCCCCTAAAAATTACATTGAATTTTGAACACCGCATTTGAAAAAATTTAAGGAGTCTAAAAGTCAAGAAAAAAAAACATTTTTTTGTGCAAACTTCACCTCTTCATTGCAACCCCTGTATATATTCCAAGACCTTTCCTAAATAGTCTATTTTGTGTAGATTTTGAAGCACTTTCCGGTGCCTTAATTAGATTTCTGACCAGATGCCTAATTTTTATAATAAAAAAGAAAAAATAATTTTTTGACTTTTTCGAAAAATTTCAGTTTTTCTTAAAAATCTCTATTTTTTCGCCGTTTTTTAGTTATAGATGCATTTAGGTCTTTATTAGTTTAGATATTTTCTATGAAGAACGTCACTTGAAAAATTTCGATAGGAGCCACTTTGAGATATAAGCGCCCCAAAACTCTCTTTTCGAACGAAAAACATTCGTAAAATCGTCTAACGAAATTGAAACCCAACCAAAAACAATAGGGTTCTGTAAGATCTGAAGAGTCATCGTTCTAGAAAGTTTCGTCTCAGAAAAAAACTAAAACCGTGTTACATCGAAGTTGACTTTTTTGGTCAAATTTGCGGTACCATTCGGTATCAAAGGTAGTACAGAAAAATGTACAAACAAATCTCGAGATCCACGTCTCCTTTAAAAACATATATGAAACCCAATGTCCTGTCTCTAACAGTTTTCGAGATATGCCCGCGGAAAGGTCGAAAAAAACGGTTTTCTGAAATGACACGCACCTCACCAGGTTTTCTGTTACCGCCGCACGGTGGGTCGAATCTATAATACGTGTGTGACATTCGCTCCAAAATCAACTTAAGAAATAAAATAAAATAAATATAGATTTTTGTGAAGAAATATCTGCTGATTTTGGAAATATTTTCGATTTTTCTAAAGTTGGTCTAGTTTTTTGTTTAGAGAGGTTAAAATTGATATTTAAAAAAATGAGCAAATTTTGAAGAAAAACGTTAGAAAGTGTGACATTTTTTTTGCAAATCAAATTAATAAAAAGTATCCATACATTTTATATCTTCAGTATCTGCCAACTTTAGGCTTTTTTTCTCTAACAAATAGAAATATTTAGATCTCCAGATTACAGATATTTGAGTTTAATAAAGATAAAGTATTATTTTTTTGTATAGTTTTAGATATATTGGAGCAGAAAAATAAAAGCCTAAAATTACTCGAGTATCAGTATGATATTTTCTAGAAGGTAAATGACTCTAAATTACAAAATCAGAAAAAAAATAGCCCCAATTTGCCCGAACCTAAAAAAATAGTTTTTAAAACATTTCTGTGCATCACGATTATTATAACATAGCAGAATTAGGTTTATTAGATCACACGTAAAATCTATTTTTTAGCAGTTTTACTGCGGGAAAATGTACATACCAAATAATTTTTTGAAAAAAAATATCAATCTGTCATTTTGACAGCTTTGAAATATTCCTGAATTTTCATTACTTTAGAGCAGTTTTGATCTGAGCGCCCTTCGTCGCCTTCGTTTTTAGAGCTTTTTTAGTTTGATTCGCATCTATTCTGATATTTAAGACATGATAACTATCATCACTGTAAAAATGGCGATGACTACGGCTGAAACGGACATTAAAACGGGAGTTGATGACAGGCCTCTGTCGAGGTGGTACACTTTGTTCGAAGCTGGTACAATGTTATATTATAATGATGACACCAGCAAATCTCGTGAGAATTCGCTTGGTGTCAAGATAAAGTAATATTGCAGAAGGTCTGAACAATGTGTATTGTCAGGCTTTTATCGTCCTTATTACTACTTAGTACTTTCGCTGGTAAATTAGTAGTTGATACAAATGGCGAAAAGGGTTCTTTTTATAAGAGCAAGTACGAACGAACGTGAGTAAAAAGCTCCAGTTTAGCCCCGAGTTGTATATTATATTTTATTTTACATATGAGCTCGTAAAAGTAAAAAAAAGATATGAAGAAAAATCGCCATATAAAAATAAATTCCAAATGCATTTTATCAAGATGGCTGTACATGACACTTACCAAAAAAAAACAATCGTTCGTGTAGTTGAGTGTTTGGAAGTTTTGTGAACAGTTCCTTTAATATTTTGTAAGCAGTTTTGGAAAAATTTGCTAGATATGGATAAAAATGAAACAGTTTTTAAAGAGCAATATATATAACAAAAAAGTTAATTTATGTAAAGCCCTTCAAGTGCAAAAGGCATTGTTGGCCAATCTGAAAACAAAAAAGGGCGATAAAAGTTTTGAAAAGGTAAAAAATTTCTCTGTACAACTAAGCCTAAAATGGAAAAAAGCAAACAGAACAAAAAGTCGATTTTTAAATGAGCAGAAAATTTGGCTGCAAAAGACTTTTTTAAATGTGGCGCAGGGAAGTACAAATAATAAGCTGATTCAAGGTGAGTCGTATTCAAAAGAGTTTGATTCTCGTCGAACAGCATAATTGAGAAGAATTCCTAGAGATCATCTCGATTTTGTTTCTAAAAAACATTGCAATAAAGACATCCAGTTTACTGATATTTTTTTGGAGAAGAAGTTTTCGATACATGTGAGAGAAGTAAGAAGTTTTTGTGAAAATTTAAAGAATACTAGGGAAAAAGAAAATCTGTCGAAAGACCAGGCATTATCGGTTTTTATTGATGCCGACTGCGTTAGCACCTATTGGGCAATTAAGCGAGGAAGCTCAAGAAGCAAACCATAAATTATCTAGGTCCTATAGCTTGAACCACGCGAGAAAAACTCGAGAATATCAAATAATGAAGATGTTTTTAATCATTTGCTTCGGATCCAATAGTTACTAACTATCGATCTAAAATATCTTCTACTGCAGGTAATTTACCACCAGATGTTTTAGACTTATTAGATTTATCAGATATTGATTAATTTAGTTTTAGTGTTTTAGGCCAAGCAATTAATTATTACACTTGTTATTATAGAACAATATGAAACTAAATAAATGCGCAGTTCTATCTTTGTTCCTAACCAGGTTTATCCTTAAACCTATCAAAAATTTGGTACTTTTTGAATCACCTGTATGTATAGATATTTTTCGGGTAAATATTTATTATCACCTAGTTTAAAGCTAAAAACGTTTTAAAGAACAAACTACCAATTTCCCACGTTATATTTGAATTTTAAATGACTTCATTTACTATCTATGGATTATCAATAGATAAACATGTTGTCCTACCAATTGCAGTGTTCTACCTTTGTCACTAACCAAGTTTATCCTTAAAGCTATTAAAAATTGGACATTTATTAAATACCCTCTGTATGTATATTTTTCAGATCTTTATTTATTTTCATCCGCTTTTAATGCCCACAACGTTTTAGTGAACAAACTATCAATTTTCTAAGTTATATTTGAATTCTAAATATTCGCTATATTTACTATCCATTAAATTTCAATAGATGTACACTTTGTATATTTAAAAAAAATATATTTCTTTGCTTCACATTATTCCTTGGCTATTACTTTCCCACCCTACCAAATTTCTTGAACTTCGGGTAAATGGGACTCAAGATATTAGAGTATGTCATAAAAAATCCCCATTTCGTTCCACAGTGCGTCGTCGTGAAAATTTTAACTAATACTATTTTTTATTTATTTATATTTGTTACTTTTTTCATGATATTGTCTAATACGTGAGGCATTGAAAATGCTTGGAAAATGAGGTATTTAAAGTTTATAGTCTTTGAGTAACCTCATTCATTCATGTTCAATGTAGATAGATATTTTACTTGTGGTCAAAAACTTCAGTCAAAAAGTTAGATCTCAGGAAAATTACGAAGAAGCATACCTATATCAAAATATTTTTAGTTTCGGGTGGGAGAAGGATCAGACTCCCGGAACCCCATCCTTGGCTACGTGCCTGAATATGGCGAATTGGTAATTTAGTGATATATATTTAACTGAATTAGCGCCTATCCACAATATATTTATTTTATACTGAAGTTTCCGAGTTACTTCCAAAAAACTAGACTTTTTTTAAAATTTTATTTTGTTGATAACTTTTGAAATTGTTTATGTGCGGGGTTCAAAATTATGCACACTTTTCTAGACGTCATTCCTATACCAACGAGCCTTCACCCATGTTTTTACTAGCAGTAGCAAAATGGTTAGGATTTAGAATCGGTTTGCATATTTGTCACATTCACATATTTCTGCATATTTTCTTATGGCGCATATTCTTTTGATTGATAATGTTAAGTTCCTTCCTTCCTCATCAATCAATCAATATAATTTTCCCAATGTAGAGATTCTGTATAAAGAACATCAAAAATTATACAGAAGTTCTATAAAGGAGGCTCAAATTAAAGCAAATGACACTTTGATTCGCACATCTGCCAACCCCAATAAAACCATGTGGAAAATTATAAATAAACATAGAGGAAAGACTCAGTCTGTTCACGGATATCACATTCTTACACCTAATCAATACAATAATTTTTTTTCTAACATTGCTGAACATACAGTCCAAAATATACCGGATGCAAATACGGATCCTTTGACATATTTAAATAATGTTGAGCAGCCCCAAACTGTGTTCTCCTTTCAGGAGGTAACTTTTATTGAGGTACGGGACATAATAGACCAATTAAATAATAAACCAAGTCGCGACATATATGGTCTCAATATAGTATTATTAAAATCAGTTAAAAATAAAATTTTGTTCCCACTGACTACTGTTGGGGTGTTTCTAGATGCTCTTAAAGTTGCATGTGTAACGCCTATCTTTAAAAAAGGAGATACCGATCGTCCCGAAAATTACAGGCCAATATCAATTTTGCCTGTTATCTCAAAAATCTTGGAAAAATGTATGGCCATTCAAATGGTTAAGTTCTTTGAAGCCGAAAATATTTTTTCACCTTCTCAGTTTGGATTCAGAAAACACAGAAGCACGGTTGACGGTATTGTGAATCTAGTATCGGCCATTCGGGGTGCCTTCCACAGGATGCAGTATGAATCTGTACTCTTCTGCGACTTGAGTAAGGCTTTTGATTGTGTCGACCATGACATCCTCCTTCGCAAACTTGAATACTATAAATTTAGTCCTAATAGTGTGAACCTTGTGTGCTCCTACCTACAATCTAGACGTTAAGTAGTGAGGGTGGCTGGGGAGTCTTCAGCAATGAGCGAGATTAAAATAGGAGTGCCCCAGGGATCTATTCTTGTGCCTATATTATTCTTAATATACACGAATGATCTTCTCTATAGTGACAACACAGTTAAATTTACGCTTTTTTCTGATGACACCACAGTTTCCCTTGCCGCTGACACATTGGGGGGCGCGTTGGAGGCTTCTCGGTCGGCACAGGAGAAAGCAGAGCGGTGATTTTGCTCCAACAGATTGCTGCTGAATGTGGATAAGACCCAGATGGTAATTTTTACCCTTAGAGACATGCATAATGCACCAAATCTGTCGTCTGTGTCTTTCCTTGGTGTGGTTCTGGATCCCGAATTACAGTGGGGAGAACATGTGAATGCCCTTGCAAGGAAGCTTGCCAGTAGCCTTTACCTTCTTCGACATATCTCCCAGTGTGTTTCCGCTGATGTTAGACGAACAATATATTTTGCAGTTTTTCATTCTCATATTTCCTATGCAACTTTGGCATGGGGACATTCGGCGGGGAGGCACAGGGTTTTTGGGTTGCAGAGGACGGCTATTAGGTTGGTTTCTGGCTTAGCTTATAGGGATGATTGTAGGGGAGCTTTTGTGGGTTTAAGAATTTTAACCTTGCCTTGTTTGTATGTGTTTGTCTGCTTGGTGTATGTTCGGCAGAATATGGATCTGTTTCTGACTCACCAGGATGTGCATGATTATCAAAATCGAACGAGAAGTAACATGGTTCATGCTTACTGGCGTCTACGGAGGTGTCAGGACGGCCCAGGGTACTGGGGGGTAAAATTTTTTAATGTTTTACCTGTGATTGTCAGAAGTTTGCCACTCACTATGTTTAAAAGACGAATTAAGAAGTTTCTCATAGGGCGGGCTTTTTGTGCATTGGAGGAATACCTCAATTGTGATTTTAATCTGTTGTAGTGTTCTTATATTGCCACATTTACAATGAATTTTAATATTGACGGTTTATAAGCTTAATATTTTACATATTATTGTTAATGTCCTTTGTAATGTCTCATATATTGTTTTGAATATTCGTGTTATTATTTAGTTAAGTTTTATATTAAAAATTTTACATATTGTCAAAAAAAAATTAAATTAATACTATTTATTTTATTTCATTCTAGACTAGTTTTTTTTTAGATATAATCAATTACTTATTGACTGACGCGTGTAAACATTCATATATGTATATAACATGAATAAATTATTTGTATTTGTATTCCTTTTTGCACCATTAAACAAGCCAGTATCTATCAATTCATTTCATAATCATGCTACAACTTTGTCAATTATTTATATGTTTGTAAATATTATGTCTTCAACCAGTTCCAATTCTATAACCTAACTAAATATGAAGTTGCAAAACCTACCTGCATGTTGCATATTTTATACCGTACATGATTTCCTCTACAAGGCCCATTCTTGCATGTTCGTAACTGTTGTGTTACGCCTCCATCGCAAGATCTGCAATAACAAATAGATTTATTATTATTTATTATAGTTTTTGAAGCATTCTAATAACTTTTTGAACAAATCGAGATTTCTCGCAGTACTAAGTAACTTTCTAAACTGCTAAACTGGGTTATACTTTTCTTACGAGAGAAGGCTTAAGCTAATTTACCTATTTATAGCCAATGAATTTTCATACTTTATTTAAATTAACTAAATTAATGCTTTATTTAATCGATTTCTTGCATCCAAGAACCCCACTAAATCAATTTTTATAACTTAATTTGTATATTTCACATTTTTTATATTTTTTGCTTCTTAAATTACATATTATTATTTTAAGGGAAATGTAGTAAATCATTTTCAAGTTATCGCGGCAGAAAATTATCTATATTTTTTAATACACTCGTTATGATAACACTTTCGGTATTACCTTGAATACCTTTTGAAACAGTTCCTTAAAATAACTCAAACCTTCTCCTAGTAATCAGTGTACATACCGAGTATTTTAGGAAGTGAGGCCGGCGATATCTTGAAATTTAGAAAAAAGTTTTTAGAAAGTCACAATTTTATCGATTTAGATTTAAAAAGTATCAACTTGACATTTCCGGTTTTACCGTCAAAGCAATACTTTTTAAAACTAAAGAAGCAAATGAATTGTGATACGTATTGGGTTATATAAAAAAAAATTTAGAATTTTTATTTAAATCAGAAATTAAATAAAATAAAGGTTTGTTTTATAATAAAATCGAACGACCCTGTATGTGTCCCTTTATTCTTTAAAGTAGTAGGTTGTTTTCGTGACTATATACGATCTAAACGCGTACTAAAAATACTTTTTACAGTACAGTTAAGTTTATGTTAAATAACAAAAAGAAGAAAATAAATATAAAAGCTATCACAGTACAAAGTAAAATAAAACAATGATAAAACACTCATATCATAAAATCGTTAAAAACAAACAAAAGCGGGAAAAATCAACGAAATGCATTTTCCTCCCCACTACTCTCCTCGGCTCTTTTTCCCTATACAGATTTACACTAACCTACTCCAACAAGAAAGAAGATTCTATCAAGAACGTTAAAATTTTCCACCAGTAATAAATGCAGTCGCTACTGAAAGGTCTGATTCAAAGAACCCGTGAATACTTGAGAAATAACCTTTATTGTAGGAACTTAGTATATAAGATCGTAAACATTTTCATACAATCTCCCTTTTAACGCGGGATAAAATATGAAGAATCATTTTTATATAACTAGCTACTTCTTGTTATGTAAATCCAACTTCGAAGGAATTAAGGTAATCTCAATGTTCCTCATGTTTTCAAGAAAAATACAGCGCTGTTTACTTGGATTTAGTGAAAATGTAATGTTTGCCTTATAAAGGATATTTAGAATTTTTTCCTTATACAGGGCTTGAAATGTATTAAAGTTTGTTCTGTTATTGACATGAATAATAACCTTGTAAAATCACTAAAATTTTAATGTTTTGCTATCTTTTGATTTTTTTTGCAAAAAGCTTTAGTATTAGGACACGTGATGTTTTCGTCCTTCTCATTCGTTTGGGTTTTAGAATATTATTTATCGATTATATCAAACAGACTTTCTAAGTATAATAACTTACTTCACTTGTATAGAGAAGAACACGGAGATTTATATATAATAATCACAATTGAACGGGAAAGATAATTTATATTGTTAGGCCAATAGAGATTTTTCGTGATAAAAATAGTAACCGGAAACAGTCTATAGTAATATTTTATTATGTTTTCCACCCAGAACTATTACACTGGCCGACAAAAAAAATTTTTTTTGTTGTAACATTAATCAGAATAGCATAATTTAATAGAAAGGACCTATCCAAATACGAAAATGACAGATAGAAAGTTGTAGCACGTAGGGTTTTCTTGTTAGAGTTGTAGAACGATATCGAATGTTACGATACTTAATATCTACAGAAAAAATTATTTCAGAAAATTCTTAACCCTGTTTATTGACAATGTCTACAGTTTTCGCCTATTAAACATACCATACATCTAAGAGAAAAGCAAACTTTAAAGACTAATTAAACTTTATTTTTTCCGTTTATGAGGTGTCCTATCTTCTCTCTTCAAAAACCAACAGTAATCACGCATCATGGCTGGATCCTCTCGTCCTTGGTACCGAATTCCCATTGTTCTGATATCTTGGTGAAACCTTTCATCCTGCTCGTCACTAACAGCTCCCAAATTTTTAGGAAAAAATGACAGATGGAATAGGTGAATTTTTAATGACTTTCTGGCATCAAGTGCTTTATAGGCACCTAAGAGTTCATTAACTAATTGTTTATAATGTTCATCTATATTGTTGCCTCTTACTACATTAACAAATGAATTCCATGCTCTGAGTTCCTGCCTGGTAAGCTTTTCCGTAGAATAGACATCGTTCAGCAATTTTCTGATTTGTGGCCCAATAAAAATGCCTTCTTTTAATGTGGCATCACTTAACTGAGGAAAGACTTGTCTTAGGTATTTAAATCCATCACCATCTTTATTCAAAGCCTTCACAAAGTTTTTTATCAGCCCAAGTTTAATGTGAAGAGGAGGCAAAAGCTCATTTTTGGGATCAACAAGAGGTATACATATAACATTTTGAGATCCTGGTTGAAATTCGCTTCTTAACATATAAACAAAGAAAACAGCAATAATTTGTAAATCCCCCTGAAGTCCCACTAAAATCGCTATAACTTTTAAGTCCCCACATATCTGCCATTTATACCTATTGTAGTTTATTTCATCCAAAATCGTGTGCATATTTTCATAATTTTCATTCATTGCAACTGAATGGGCAACCCGTATAGAGGGTTTTAAATTTTCATATGCAATCTTTTAAGCTATATTTAGATGAATCTATGAATAAGAGCCACTCACGGATAGAATGTTCAATATCAAGTTCCTGCATTAAACTGTCTATATCAGTACACGCGTTCAACGAATTTTCCATACTAAAGAATTCAGAAAACATAGCATTTCTTTTTCTGCAATTCGTAATTTTTGTTTCTTTGGTCAATAGGTTCCATTCCTTAGGACGGAAACCCAGAAGTTCTGACTGTTGCTCGTACAACCCCAAATCACGTACTAAATCACTTAATTTACTTTGAACAATCAAATGTGGTTCGCCGGAACTGGGATTTGTGGAAAATGTGGGATCGGTGCACTGTTCTTCTGAGCTGCCTGATGATGCGTTATCTCCATTATCTCCCAAATCAATAGCTTGCCAATTTAAAGGCGCAATCGGCACTGGCAAATTTGCATTATGAGGAACAAGTCCTATGGCAGATTGCAAATTTGGATATTCTATATTGTGCTTTCCCTTTTTGGAATAACCTTCAGTCTTTGTCAGGCAAAAATAACAATCGTCAGAATGATTGGTGGGCTCTCGCCATACCATTGAAACTGCAAAAGGCATACTTTTTCTCTTTCTCTTCATCCACTGCACCAATGATATCCTACAACTAACACAGCACACATGTCCCGCCCACCGTTTATCTCGATCCCCAATTAATACAGCAAAATATTTAAAGTAGGCTTTTTTACATTTTCGGAAAATGGCCTGTGATTTCACCAGAAATTCTCCACAAATATAACAAAATTTATCAGGAGAAATTTTGTAACTTCGGCGCGTTTGACTCGACATTTTCGTCTTCACATACACTTGCCTATCGATAGACAGAGAACCACTCAATCCGAAACTCAACAGAAGAGTGATGTTTAACGTTCATTTTATGTCTAATGTTATAAACAACCCAGTCTAGGTAATTTCCATTGTAAAATGGACCCATTTTAGCCGCCCCACAATAAAATTGTTTACCTGCCAATATAAAAGGTTCTAATTAGGCTATTAAAAAGTGGTACGTATTAGGGCTTTCCGATTTTTTTTTTATTATTGGGAGGGTATTTCCATTGTGAAAATAATGAGCTGGCCTGCGTTAGAAAAATCTTGTCGGCCAGTGTTATTTGTTTATATTTGTTATATACAAATTAATCAAAAAAATCGTGTTTTCTTCCGTTTTAGCTTATAAAATCGACATAAATGAAGCAATCTTGTTGATGTAAAGAGATTAGTTGTAGAGGATAAAATTAGAAACGATATGGCTACACGACTTGATCGGATCATCACAACAGGAGAAAAAAAAACGAAAAAATGAAAAAATTTTACTTTTTTTTTGAAAATTCATATCTGTGTTACTTCTCAAGTTGTAGTTAATAATAGTTATAGATATGTTATTTGTGCATACCAAAACCAGGCATCGTGGAGTTATTAGTTTTTGCAAAATTGTTATTTGAATTTTTTAATGCACTTTTTTCAGCTTGTTTGGATGCGTCGTGGATGATCCGATATGCATTTTGTAAGATCACATTGAAAGTAGAAGTATCATACTTAGAAACGTATATTCTCATTTCGCGATAAAATTCTGTGAAATACGCGAAAAATGCTTCCAACGTAACCAAAAATGACCGAAGGCTGGATAATAGCCCAGTAGCGAGGGAACGCATGTCTGCTGATGGGAACCATAGTAATAGAGACGCTAGCGTGCAACTTGTTGCTCTTTAACTTTAATTATCTCTGCAACTGCAGAATCTATTAGAATTAATTTATTTTTAATATTGGGGTAAATGAACCCGAGAAAACTGATTCTGTACTGGCATTGTCAGCTAAACTTTTGACGGCCATGTCACGATAAACAATCTGTCTGAGACGCGATGTTTTTAATTCGAATTACCTTCAGAAAATTTTAAAATAACTTGAGAAATAACGGAGATATGAACTTTCAAAAAAAGGCTTAATTTTCTCGGTTTTTTGGTTCTCGCTTTTGGTCTAATGATACGATTCAGTCGTGTGACTATATCATATTGTTTGTAATTTTATTCTTTGCAATTATCTCTTTATAGCATTAAGATTGTTTCATTAGTTTCGATTTTATAAGCCAAAAATAAAAAAACGTCTTGCATTCAATCGTTTATAACAAATAAACAAATGATAGTTGCGACTGGGAAACATAATGAACTATTACTTTGGACTATCTATTTTTGACAAAAAATCACTGGTGTTTTACTCTATTGTTTGGCCGGTGTCAAGACACCAAGAAAGAATTTCCTAACTGCTGACTATTACGAAATATGCCCCATTGTGGTAACAGCATGGTATTTAAACGGTTTCCAACTTTAAAGTTTTTTATTCAATTCCGGGGACGTCCCAGTGGCTAAATATATTGGATGGGTTATTATGAGCAGCAGATATATTCCATGTTTTGTTAGGTTTCATGTTACGTTAATTAAAGTAAAACTACAATACTGACCTGGAACAGGCCGACCATTGCGACCAGGATAACCATCCGCTCGACCGCTCGTCGATTTCCTGGAGTTGGGATGAAAGTTCCTGCAACACATAAACACAATAATAAGCGCACTAACATTGCCCTGGCTGCTGTTTCAGTTACAACGGTTTGTTCCCCACAAAGTGGTAATCCAATATTCGCAAATTCCCCGAATTTGTGTAAATTATATTAAATTATTAATATCTGGTAAAAATAACTCGTAAGATTTATTTTATAGTGGAGTCAATCCACCTGAAATTTTCGTAAAAAATGAATTGCTTTTCCCCACGGTTTTTTATGTATTGTGGGATTTGCATTGCACGACTATCAAAAGCTTTATTCTATCTGACTTTTATAGGAAAATGGCGATTGTGACAATTTTTTTTAACAAAGAAATAAGTATGTCGGTTTCTATTAATTTAAGTATGGCTGGTGATTATGAGCATAAAAGTTCGGAACAAGTTAAACAGTGGATTCCTTAGTTAATTTTTTTTATGTAGTTTTGCTCTACGAATTTTCGTTTCTAAGTTACAGTTAAAAAAATCGTTTCATTATAATAACTTTCGATTAATTTGGTAGTACCCTTGTAACAGTAAAAAATTTGACTTCGTAGTTTACTCAGTGGATGTTTTGACTATTTCTTGAAATTTAATTTTTTGTTTTAAAAAAAATTTCCTGTTGCATTTTCTTTGTGTCTCTCGTCATTTTCCCAACATTTTGTCAAGTATGCTTTGACCATGATGTTTTCAGATAAAACGTCGTTGTCAGTTAAGGTATTTGGCATTATTATAGAAAATAGTTTAGTTAATTGGTATTAAAAATGGCCGACTCATTTAAAGAATTAGCAGATATTTATTTTATTTATCGCCTTACAACGGGAATACAGTGTTATCTGTGCGTCTGTATGCTGAATGTTTTCCGGTTCGACGCATCCAGAATAGAAAGACTTATTCAAGAATTCACGCCTGTTTCCGTGAAACCGGTGGGACCCTTACACCTCCAGCAGAAGATCTCAAAATCTAAAGAAAGTGCAATTTGAGGAACGAATCCTTCAGACGGTCGAAGCAAATCCTGAGTAAGCCATATGACTGTTTAACAAATCTTACATGATAATTTGTTACCTATACCATCTTCAAAGGGTACAGGTACTTTCTTCCGAGGATTATGCTTCAAGCTCCAGATTTTGTACTTTGTTTTTAAACGAAGGTGGATTTCCAAGGAATGGTATAATCAATTTTCATAATAACCATTTATGGGCTAATGAAAATCCGCATGGACTAATACAATCCTGGTACCAGCAACGATTTTCTATTAACTTTTGGGCAGGAATAATAATTGGTGATTTTTAGGTTGGTCCCATATTACTAGCAAATCGATTAGACGGCTTATCATATGTAAATTTTTTTCAAAATGGATTACAACCTTTATTCTAAAGTAAGCTCCAGCTCACTTAAGACTCGAAACAGTCCGGAATAAATGGATAGAGCGTGTAGGGCCAAGAACATGGTTTTCTCGTTCACCCGAACTTAGTCCTTTGGATTATTATTGAAGGGGGCACTTAAAAAGCATATTTTATTCCATTGCCATTCCTTAGGTGCAGACTATTCGTTAAAAAGTTGAACGAGTAAGAGAATCCCTAAAGACTGTTGATTATTATTAATTAGAAATTACTTTATGTTTGGGAATTAATAGTACATTTATCATTGTTATTTAATTACACGAGTCATCAAATACAAAAAAGAAAATGGGATTGATTTTAAAATGAATGTACGGGTGCTGCATTGTTAGTATTTTTGTTGGAACCTTTCTGCTTGCTCGTTACCAACCGCACCCACATTTTCGGGCAACAATTTAAACGAGAGTGCTAGAAGTGTATTTTAAGAGATATATGACAGCCTACTTTGCAGTAGTTTTCCAGTAGTTCTTCTATAACTGTTTCGTAACTTTCAACTTTTCAACAATTCTTTTAAAAGATATCCACCCACCTAATTCAACATCATTTACTTTTTGATCAAACTTTTTATTAGTTTTTATCCCTTAGTATTTTTCTAATTTGTGATCCAACAAATATTTCTTCCTTAAGCTTACCATAAATTAGGGTAGGAAAATTTGTTTAAGGTATTTGACCGTATCTCCTTTATCTGATGCTTTTTCGAAAATTTTCATCAACCCAAGTTTAATGTGTAATGGAGGTATAGTCGGATGCGGTCTTATCGGGTCCAAAGGTCACCAAGATTATGAATCAAATCAGAAAACACAGCGAATACCATAATGTTGTGTGATTCTTTTATCGAGCTATTAAATCTCTATGGGCTATTTACAAATATACAGGGAGAAAGAAAATAGTTTTTTTTTTATTATATTAGTCAATATTATTAAGGCAGCCACTTAATATTATTTTACATATTAAATGCCGAGGGACTTAATAAGAAAATTCGCTAAATATATATTTGGCAAGCGCCTTAATAAATTCGGAAGGCGGTTCGAATCAGTGGAACAATCAGGATATGTTCTGTTTATACAGTCACTTAATGAAAGTGAGATTTTTTTATCAATCACCAAAAATTATGAGCCCCGCTTGACCTAAAAATCTAACCACTTATACAGTGTCATTTATTTAAATGCGGGCCACCCCTGTGCAAAGAAAACTTGTTTTTTTTGTATTGTGATAACAAAAAAAATTTATTTTGCAAAAATATTATACACCTTTGTTAAAAACACAAGATAAGTAGCTATTACTTCTTTCGTGAGATTTTTTAAGGGTCCCTAGATGTCGGAAAACATTTTTTCTCAATTCCGTCTGTCTGTAGGTATGTCTGTCCGTCAGTATGTTTTTCGTGGCATAGCTGAAAAACTACTTATCCGATTTCTTTAAATTTCAGTCTAAAATTAAGGGCCATGCATGCGAAAAATACAGGCTACATATATATATATATATATATATATATATATATATATATATATATATATATATATATATATCTATATATATATATATATATATATATATATATATATATATATATATATATATATATATATATATATACATATTTGTTTATGGCATAGTGGTCAGCCCGGTATATAGAAAGGGCGTTCGTCCACCCGACACTTCTCGTTGGTATTCGGGTATATACTTTTCGAAATACTTTTTTTCATTACCATTTTAGTAATAGGCCACTGAGAGGTATAAGAAATTTCTCAAAAAAAAACATTTAACATATTAATTACCCCTTTGTTCGCCCATGCTCTTGGTCAGCCCACAGTGATACAAATCTATATATGAAAAGGTTTTTGGTCAGCCCAGCATTATTGTCAAATCTATGGGCCTACCAGCTACCGCATATCACGCGTTTAATCTCAGTATGTTGTTGATTTTAAGCCAGGACACATTATACACGTGGTTCGAAGAATTATAAACTATGTCTTATAGAGGTAAACTTTGTGTAAGTTTAGCAAAGAAAATAAGTGTAGAAGAGAACGAACAGGTAGGTACTATGCATCGTTTTATTAAACTTTTGTAACAATTTTTATTATTATCTTATTAGAAAAATAAAACTAGTTTCGACTTATTTAATTTTAAACTATTTGTAATAAGAAATTTACAATCTAAGCAAGTCATCGAAAAATCAAAGTACATTACAGTAAACTCCGCATTAACCAATACCTACCGACAATCGACAATTCTTGCAAGTTCGGAATTGCAAATTCGGGGAATCACTGACCGGTTCTGTCTGTTTAAGATTCTGCATTTATTTCTCAAGTTTTAATAATGGAATATGGAATAGTGTTGGGAAAACCGCTGTTTACCTACTTTAGTAACTTCCTTCCAGTTTTTTAAAAATTATTATTTAACGTCGGCCTTGTTCCACTACTGAGTACTGAGTAGGCTTGTCATCTTTTGAATACCCTTCACCCGGAGATTTACAAGTTTCCTAAAAAACTTTTTAGGTTCTCATATGTTACACATTAAATGAAACAAAGCCTTTATCTTTTACATTTATTGTAGTAAATTTCATTCATATACTTTTAAAATATGTATATTCAAACAAAACATTAACAAAAATTTAACAAAATCATTAAAACAAATTGATTGTTAAATGAATATCAAAGTACAAACACAACTGCAAAAGTTGGCTAAAACATTTAATTGTTCTTTTAGACAAGACAAAATGTCATGTTTATTTATACTGGCTAGCATGTTTAATATTAACATATAATGACGAACAAAATAAATATAAAACTCTGATTTGAAAATGTAATGTTCGTCTTAAGATCATCCTCATTTTTTACAAATAATTTTATGACAGTTTTCTTCACTCAGTTCTGAAAAAGTTTTTTACAAAGCAGCATAATGAAATAGCTCTGATATACGAAACTCATCCCTGAATTTTTTTTTTAAAGAAGTTTCCCCGGAGATATTGACGTCAAACCCGGGCTCATTTTTTGTTCGGGGGTTCTCCAGGTGGATTCCATTTTATTGTGCTACGAAATTCTTAAAGGGCGGGGTTAGAAAGAGGGTTAATTTGTTAAAAATTACAAATTTTGGAAATTAACCGCCGATTTATCGGGAGCGCCTAACCGATTTTAGTGTGCGGGAGCTCGCCAAGTTGCTTGTATTTGTTTTGTACTATAAAATTCTTAAAAACTGGGAGTAAAAAGGGAGTTAATTAGTTCAAAACTTACAATTTTTTGAAAATAATAGAAAAATGTTCCATTTTAAAGATGTTTGGATTACGCAATATATGTGTTTTATGATTTGAGGTTTTAATTTAAAAAAAATGGAGGGATGAAAGGGATGATAGGGGTAAAAAGGGGCGAAAGGGGTAAAACACTGAAAATGTGATCCATTTTTATCATATTTATTATATCATCAAGATTTAAGGTCAATCCGTATTTAGTTTATCAGATGCAATAAGGGTAGCGGGAGAGGTGTGGCGGAGTAAAATATAAAATAATATCTTAGATGTCATTTTATAAGTTTTTGATGTCAAATAATTCATTTTCGGGAATACAATATTTGTATTGTTAGCTTTCTGTATACAGGGTGATTAAGAAATATGTTAAGGGGTAAGAAGGGAGTTCTGCTGCACGAAAAAAAAAGGGAAATTTTTGGAAAATATGTAGTGACATACAGTTTGATTATACCATCAAGAATTTAGGTTAATCCGAATTTATTTGTCAAATGCAACACTCCGCCTTAAGGGTAGCGGGAATGGGGGAGTAAATTTGATGTTGCGTGTCATTTTATAAGTTTTTGAGGTCAAATAATTCATTTTCGGGGATACAATATATGTACAGTGACCGGCAGTAAGTGCGCATCATATGGGAAATATTGTTATCATTAGATTTTGACAATTTTCGATATGTGCAATTGCTTCTGCATCAAAAATAACCGAAAAAAAAAAAACGTTGAACAGTGCCGTCCGTCATTTCGTGTTTGGCGGAAAATGTTCAAAAATTAAAAATTGTCTCAAAAAACACTTATTTGAAAAAATTGCAAAAATGTTATTAGAAGAAGTTGTTCAGAATGACATTATATTGCTATGTACAGTTTTGAAAAAAAATCTGAGGTAAAAAAATAAAAATAATTGTTTTGCCATAAACAAATTTTCAGTTTCGAAAAATATATTTATGATAAAGAAACTCATTAGTATAGCCAACAGTGATATTTTAAATAATATTTTGTAAAGATTCGCAAGCCATGTCTATTTTATTCGAAGAAAATTTGAAATCTGTCAATTTCCAGGTCTTCAGCTGCTTCATAAAAGGTCACTGAAATATATCTAAGACATTATCATCTCGATACTGTTTATTAATAATCAAAGACCATGCATCCACGCAATTTGAATTAAAGTTTTTTATTCGAACAATTAGTAAATTGACTTTTGGCAAATTGTTGGAATTGTATCTATTATCATTGTTGACGCGTGGATCGACGAAGGATATGGCCGAGGGGTAAATCGCTGAAGCAATGTGGTGTACAAGAGCTAGAAAATGTAAAAGCAATGCGAGCAATGTATTGAAAATGTAAGCAATGCACAAGCAATGCGAAAAATTGGGAAGCAATGCGAAGCAATGTGAAGCAATGTAAAGCAATGTGAGCAATGCGAAGCAATGCAAAGCAATGTAAAGCAATGTTAAGCAATGTGAGCGATGCGAAGCAATGCAAAGCAATGTAAAGCAATGTGAAACAATACAAATCTATGGTTTGTAACCTATTATTTTGGCGCTCGTCTCGTTAAATTATATAAATAGAAGAGAGATAACCTATGTATATCTAACGTCGCTTGAATGTGTGGATTTTTAATTTATTATATCCTGCCTGTGTTTGACGTATGTTTTTTGATGTTGTGATATTTGAAAATATCTTAAAGGATAAAGCTATGTTAATATTACACATATCAAGATCTAATAAATAATGGGGGGGGGGGGGTGGGGGAAACTTAACAATGTAAATGAATAAGTATGTTTTATTTTGTCTGAACGCCAGATGTGTTATACCTGTTATTCTGATACAGAAATACGGTAAATTTATTACTTATAAAAATTTAGTCGTTATAATTTACTTACAGGGTACAATGTGAATGATTTTGTTTGAGCATGATATCACTTTTTGAATAATTTGTTTTGCAACTTAGTAAGAGGCAAAATACTTATATAACAAAACATAGAATCAAAGTAAAATCGTGTTTAAAAAAACATATAATGTTTTTTTTAACAAACAATTTTGTGGTATTGTAAGTTTTGGTGTCCTTTGTGGCCTGATCGACATTTTAATTCTCTATTTGCTAAAATTCGCAATTATAACAAATTATAAATGTATAATAAATTCGCCTCGAAGTGCAAAAAAATATTTTAATGGAAAATTTTGATAATCGTTACGTCCAACTCTCAGAATCAATTGAACATTTTTCCTGTTCTGTCTGTAAAAATATTCCCCAGTTCAGGGGTAATAGCCAACAAAATATCAGAAGCATCTTCTAATATTATAACCACCTTTAGTAGGATTAAAAGATTTTAAGGAAAACTTTATTTTGAACGCTCTGCAGAACTGAATTGGTGTTGGATTTCTAGCATTTTCACAAGCATTTCTGATGATTTTCAAGCGTCGAGTTGCAAAAATCGGTATTTTTTTTGTAATATTTTCCGTAACACTAAAACCGAAGAAAAAGTCAGCTTTCATTTATAGGTTGATTACATTTGATGGTATTAGTCACATTTTTTGTAATTTTTAACAATAACTTTTAAATTTTTAAAAATTATTTTATTATTTTATATAAAAATTCATTTTGTTCCGAAACATCCATAATAATCCAAAGTTTCCAAGTTACCCGCATTTAGAAAATCAGCTAATTTCTTAATAATTATTCTCTTCAATAAAATTTGCAGTTTCATTGGCTGTATACTTAAGCTGATAATTTTACCCTGGATTTTACCTTAGTTTTTTTTTAATTATTTGGTGTTCATCTGTAATCTATATGCTAACCTGTACTGCTTAACCTTATTTAGATTATACACGTTCTCTTAAAAGCATTTATCAGATTTTTTAAAGATAAATATATCTAAAAAAGAAGTTATTTGTTAATAATTTTAGCAAATGTGGCACGCCAAATAAATAAAATATTGGTGGTTAGCGAGGTGGTTACTAGGGTTTTTTTCCCGGGTTCCCGATCCCGGGAAATCCGATTAGGCTTTACCTGGGAAATAATGCCGATCCCGGGAATTCCCGGTTACACAATCATTAGATGTTTTTTATTTATATTACGTTCTAAAACACCGTCAGTGACCGAAAGAGACATGCCTATTGCCTATAAACATAATCTTAATATACAGAGCGTTCGAAAAATAGACTGAGATACTTTAGAGGCTGATTCCCTGCCAAAAAAATATGAAAAAAGGTCCTATAAACATGGGTCCGGAAATGCAGAGTTTTCAAAATACAGGGTGTAAAACTAAAAAAAAAAGTTTTTTTCAATATCTCAAAAAATATTAAGGGGCTAATTTAGCCCTAAAAATATTAAAATTATTAAGTCCAGTGGAGTCCCGGGGGACACATTAGCAAATATTATTGACGTATGCTACTGCCTTTTTTTGAACTTTTATATATTTTTTTATTAACCATCTAAAAATACAACTATTTTGTCTTTTGCTTTTTTTTCGTATCTCACTTCGTTTTCAAGGAAAAAAAACACTTTATTGCGTGTCATTGGACAAAATTGGATTATGCATTTTTGTCTCGATTTTTGTTAAACAAATCACATAATAACTTAACTGGACTTACTACTTTTATTCCCTTTATGGCTAAATTAGCCTTTTAATGCCCCAAATAACATTGCCAAATTTCAACAGAATCGAGTAAATATGTTTTAAGATATTAATAAAAAAACGTTTTTTTTTGTTAAGTTTAACACCCTGTATCATGAGAACTCTGCATTTCCGGCCCATTCTATAGGAACTTTTTCATATTAAGGAATCACCTTCTGAAATATCTCCGTCTATTTTTCGAACACCCTGTATATAATGCCCTGTTAGCTGCTAGACCTATTCAATCGACAGTGAAATGGTATTTTTCTCGGTATTTTCTCTTGCGGGAAATTTTGTAACAAAATCTGATTCTACTCTAAACGCTTTAGTATTTTTGAAATCCATTTTTCTCTAGGAAAACAAATTTAGGATTTAATTTCTATTTGACATTTCATAACCCTTTTTTTAATTCTAAATTATTTTTAATCATATTGAGAATGTTGAGTTTTGTTTTTGTTAACCGACGCTGTATGTGTAGATAATTCTGCTATAAGGGAATTTGTTTTTTTGTTTTTTGTTTTATTTGATTATATTTACTGACCAGGAAAAAATAAAATACGTCTTTGCCTAATAATTTTTCAAAATGTTTTTATTTAATGATATTGTCCCGGAGACCCGGGAATTCCCGGGAATGTAATAGGTACTTGCTTCCGAGAAACCCGGGACCAAAAATATGCCGGGAAATAAAAAACCCTCAAAATGTTAAAAAATGCGATTATTTTCAAATCATAAATGTTCGGGGAATTTGTTTTGTTAAAGACTTCGTTAATCTAAATACAGTGCCTTACTTGTTGAATTTCTTTTTTTACTCTGTTTATATATGTAGTCGGTTACATTAAAATATGTAAAATTAAATAAAACCGAGAATAAACCTTTTATTAGATGTATTAGTGTCATAGTTTATAAGAATCTAAGATAGGCATGTGCAAACTGATTTTCTTGAGTTTAAACGGTTTAGGTTTTACAAACTGCCAAAATTCGTCAATGTTGTCAATTTTAAAATGTCAGTAATAGGTAAACAGCAAAAACATAAAAATATCTAAAATTTTTCTTGTATTCTAAAAATTCACTAATATACAGGGTGTTCCATTTAAAAATATATAACAGGGCCATGTCTTGTCTTCATGCAACACCCTTGTCCTTGTATACAAAAAATATATGCCTCAAATAGCTTAGAATGTACTCTAAACTTCCGTATTCAACATTTTTGTCGAATGACAAAAACTAAAAAGTTTGGGGGGTGACTTTTAATATAATATTTATGGTTTTTAATAAAGGATATTTATTTTTTGGTTTTTATGTTGATATATACTTTATAAGTGTTGATAGAATTATTTATTATATTTATGCTATTTTAGTTTTATTACAAACCATAAATCCTCGAGGGGTAAACCGCTTGGGACAGCAGGGCGTAAGCTAATATTTAAGTCGATATTTGAGTAATGAATTTTGCTTTTTAAACATTAAAAACAACCATTAGCAATGAACAGCAATGCAAAGCAATGTGAGAAATGCAAATCAATGTAAAGCAATGCAAAGCAATGCAAAGCAATGCGAGCAATGCAAAGCAATACGAGCAATGTAAAGCAATGCGAGCAATGTGAAGCAATGCCAAGCAATGCAGATATATTGAAGCAATATTAAGCAATGTAGCAATTGGTGTACAAAAATAATTTCTGCGGTTTACCCCTCGGATATGGCACAATTTAAGAGCAGTTTGGCCTTCTGCTGATTTTTATGAAATTTGAATATGTTGTAGCCGATACCAAGAGTTTTTCTAATTCCGCGAAAGTTCTAACTCTTCCGGGTGTACAAAAAAAATGGTGTTAAACTACCAGTTTTACTATTTCTATCGTAACTACAAGTACAAAAAATTAAAATAAATATTTGAAATTGCAAAAATTGTAAGCTTTTTTACAAATATCGAGTTTAGTTTCACATACCCAAGTAAACCACAAATTATATTGAAGGAATTAATAACAAAAATAGCAGTTAAATAGATAAAATAAGTGGTTAGGGCATAAACTAGATTTATTATAGTTTGGAAACGGCAAGATGATAAATACCTGGAAAATTAACAATATTCCGTGCGTGAAAATTCAATTATTTTTGAACTAAATATTTAGGTCGAAATGGTTGGCCGTTAAACTAAAAACAGATTGCATATTTCACATGTGATGGCCTTTCTAACATATATAGCATTATAATGTCATCCTGAACAACATTTTTTGTTATTTTTCCAAATATGTGTCTTTTGAGACATAATTTTTAATGTTTTTAAATATCCCGCCAAACACGGAATTACGAAGGCACTGTACGTTTTTTGGGTTCTTTTTGATGCAGAAGCGATTGCACATATCTGAAATTGACAAAATCTAATAATAAAAAAAATTTCCATATGATGCGTACTTAGTGCCGGTCACTGTATATACATATTAAAACACGTTCTGTATACAAAGGATACCTTGCCGGTTACATGAGAAAAGTGGTCCCGGTTAAAATCGCGAATTTTTTTATATATTTTATACTTTGGTGAAGGAAATATATTCTGCGAATTTTAGGAAGATCGTATGTCTACGACCAGAGATAGAGTGTCCCAAAAAAGTCTATCTTTTTAGTGTATTTCTTTGTAGAAAGTAAGAAAAACATATATAGAACTCGGTACTTTTTTATTACCAAGTGTCCCAAACATATCATAGCTTAACTTTATTTTTGAAAAATTCTTTTCCTATCTTAGTTCTACATTTTCTTTTACCCAGAATTAAAAAAGTGTATATGTTGTTTAACCAAGATTTAGTTCACCAAGGTACGGTGTCCTTTAGCGACATTCTGTCAAGCACATTACTTTGGTTTTTATATCATAAAATTTAATATACTGGGCGATAATAAAAATAAAAAATCACTAAATGATTTTAAGTTAAGCTTTGTTAAGAACATTTCTTAATTAATTGTTCATTTTAGATAATTTATTTATGATAGCGTTGTTCTTATTGAAAAGTTAAATTTACAAAAAATAAAAATTTTAGTACAAAGATCAAATAAACAGCCCGCATGGAGGAAATGTTTTTTCGGATCAAGAATATTTGAACAGTCAGCATGCAGGAAATATTTCTTCAGATCAAGAAGATCCTGGTTACATAGAAGTTCCACCAGAAACTCTTTCAAAAAAGATAGAACTGCCTAACTCCAAACCAAGTAATATAAGTAGCCCGCGTGGAGGAAATTATTCTTCTGATGAAGGAAATGACGATTACGTAGAAGCTTCACCAAAAAAGACACTAGAATTGTCTAACTCTGAATCAAGTAACAGCCCATCTATTTGTTCAGATACATCTGACTGTAGCAATGAATCTGATGGCCTATCAGGCCTGCGAATGGCAAGTTGCAACCTGTAGTTATAGGCAATTCTTAAAACGAAAAAATGTTTCATTTTATTACATCACGTTATTCTTTTTGTTTATTTCTAGACGCCCTCACCAAATATTATTCAAGAAGATCTCAGTCATAAAAGTTCAAATCTCTTGCCCATACCAAATATTTTTTATCATGACGAAAACAGTTCATCAGAATTACCTCTTACCAATATAAATGTAACATTGACTGGAGATGCTGAAAAAAAAATCTTAGCCAAAAAGAGGCTTTTTGCAGATCATAACTCAAAATCATACACTATTTTGGAGAACGTTCTCGAGGTACGTTATTTAGCTTATTAGAATTTAGTTCATGGTACAGATAAATGTGTTACAAGTTTACTTAAAGTTTCCTTAATACCTGAAGTAATTTAACATTCTATATTTTTGGTTAATTTCCCACAAAATTTTCTCTTATAATAATTTTAGTTTTATCAGTCTGAGAGTTACGTTTATTGAACAAAGTAATAGTATATTATGTTCTTTAGGGTCCAAATTCAGTTGAAATCATGCATACTATACATAAACCTGTGGTGCCCAAAGTAACTACTGTTACATAGATAGAGTTCTTCATAATTTTGGAGTAGTGGTTGCGGTAATGTAATGAAACATTGTTTGAATTAGATATTTTATTAATTTTATTTTAGGATGAGCAATCTTCAAACTTAGAGAAAATTGATAATCATAGACGCTGGACAAAAAAAGCTTTTGTCCATATTGCTATATTGAGGTTACACATTTTCCACGGCACTTAAAAGGAAGACATGAAAATGAAGGAGCTGTGAGAGAAATATTAACGTTGACCAAAAATGACAATAAAAGAAAAATTTTATTAGACAGCCTTCGTAGGCAGGGAAATTTTTTACTTAACAGTCAAATGGAAAAAACTCGCCCTGTTAGGCGTCCAAGGGCTGAGGAGTCTAGAAATGATTACTTTCCCTGCAATTTCTGTTTAGGGTTTTTTAAAAAGAATACCTGAGGCGACACAAAAAAAATGTAAAATGAATACAAATAAAACAAAATTAAGAGAAAACCACTTATCAGAATCCCAAGCTTTTTATATTTGTACAGGCCAAAATAAAGAATTTTATAACTCTCTACTTAAAAACAGAAGTTTTAAATAAAATGCGTGTGGACGAAATATCTAGAACAGTTATTGAGAATATATTAATTTGCAGTTATAGCGAGAGTCAGCTGAAAAGACATAAACGTGTGCAGTTAGCTACAATGGTATCTAATAAACTTAGAGAGCTGGGAAGGCTCCTCATTGCTTTGAAGAAAACAACTGGAATTCAAAATTTAATGGAAGTCCTTAAACCCGAGTACTTTGATAATATTGTAAATTCTACAAAAGTAAAGCAATACTAGTCTAACCAGTAAAATGAAAATAACATT